>OY986983.1:7392596-8664890 GCA_963920545.1 Lepidium didymum | reverse complement strand
TAGCTTGACTTCATAATTCGTGAGAATAATCTTATGAAGGGTTCAGCGAAGACATAAGCGTATGAAGGGTTCATCGAAGATATAAGCGTATGAAGGGTACACCAAAGACATAGCTTGTACGTTCACAGAAGATTGACCTTGTTGCAACATATTACACCACACTTAGTTGCCCTAGCACGCTTTCTCATGTCAAAGTTACATTACATTGCCTTGAACTTAGCTAATAGAGATAACATGTGTAGAAGTATGATATGAACATGCATAGCTCTAAGAATCTAGCTTGACTTCATAACTCGTGAGAATATTCTTATGAAGGGTTCACCGATGACAAAAGCGTATAAAGGGTTCACCAAAGACATAGCTTATAGGTTCACAGAAGATTGACCTTGTTGCAACCTATTACACCACTTTAGTTGGCTTAGCACACTTTCTCATGTTAAAGTTACATTACATTGCCTTGAACTTAGCTCATAGTGACAACTTGTGTAGAAGTATGATATGAACATGGATAGCTCTAAGGATCTAGCTTGACTTCATAACTTGTGAGAATAATCTTATGAAGGGTTCGTCGAAGACATAAGCGTATCAAGGGTTCATCGAAGACATAAGCGTATGAAGGGTTCACCAAAGACATAGCTTATAGGTTCACAGAAGATTGACCTTGTTGCAACATATTACACCACGCTTAGTTGCCCTAGCACATTTTCTCGTGTCAAAGTTACATTACATTGCCTTGAACTTAGCTAATAGAGATAAAATGTGAAGAAGTATGATATGAACATGGATAGCTCTAAGGATCTAGCTTGACTTCATAACTCGTGAGAATATTCTTATGAAGGGGTTCACCGAAGACAAAAGCGTATGAAGGGTTCACAAAAGACATAGCTTATAGGTTCACAGAAGATTGACCTTGTTGCAACCTATTACACCACTTTAGTTGGCCTAGCACACTTTCTCATGTCAAAGTAACATTACATTGCCTTGAACTTAGCTCATAGTGACAAATTGTGTAGAAGTATGATATGAACATGGATAGCTCTAAGGATCTAGCTTGACTTCATAACTCGTGAGAATAATCTTATGAAGGGTTCAGCGAAGACATAAGCGTATGAAGGGTTCATCGAAGACATAAGCGTATGAAGGGTACACCAAAGACATAGCTTGTACGTTCACAGAAGATTGACCTTGTTGCAACCTATTACACCACTTTAGTTGGCCTAGCACACTTTCTCATGTCAAAGTAACATTACATTGCCTTGAACTTAGCTCATAGTGACAAATTGTGTAGAAGTATGATATGAACATGGATAGCTCTAAGGATCTAGCTTGATTTCATAACTAGTGAGAATAAACTTATGAAGGGTTCAGCGAAGACATAAGTGTATGAAGGGTTCAGCGAAGACATAAGCGTATGAAGGGTACACCAAAGACATAGCTTGTACGTTCACATAAGATTGACCTTGTTGCAACATATTACACCATGCTTAGTTGCCCTAGTACGCTTTCTCATGTCAAAGTTACATTACATTGCCTTGAACTTAGCTAATAGAGATAACATGTGTAGAAGTATGATATGAACATGGATAGCTCTAAGGATCTAGCTTGACTTCATAACTCGTGAGAATATTCTTATGAAGGGTTCGTCGAAGACATAAGCGTATCAAGGGTTCATCGAAGACATAAGCGTATGAAGGGTTCACCAAAGACATAGCTTATAGGTTCACAGAAAATTGACCTTGTTGCAACATATTACACCACGCTTAGTTGCCCTAGCACATTTTCTCGTGTCAAAGTTACATTACATTGCCTTGAACTTAGCTCATAGTGACAACTTGTGTAGAAGTATGATATGAACATGGATAGCTCTAAGGATCTAGCTTGATTTCATAACTCGTGAGAATAATCTTATGAAGGGTTCAGCGAAGACATAAGTGTATGAAGGGTTCAGTGAAGACATAAGCGTATGAAGGGTACACCAAAGACATAGCTTGTACGTTCACAGAAGATTGACCTTGTTGCAACATATTACACCATGCCTAGTTGCCCGAGTACGCTTTCTCATGTCAAAGTTACATTACATTGCCTTGAACTTAGCTAATAGAGATAACATGTGTAGAAGTATGATATGAACATGGATAGCTCTAAGGATCTAGCTTGACTTCATAACTCGTGAGAATAAACTTATGAAGGGTTCATCGAAGACATAAGCGTATGAAAGGGTTCATCGAAGACATAAGCGTATGAAGGGTTCACCAAAGACATAGCTTATAGGTTCACAGAAGATTGACATTGTTGCAACATATTACACCACGCTTAGTTGCCCTAGCACATTTTCTCGTGTCAAAGTTACATTACATTGCCTTGAACTTAGCTAATAGAGATAAAATGTGAAGAAGTATGATATGAACATGGATAGCTCTAAGGATCTAGCTTGACTTCATAACTCGTGAGAATATTCTTATGAAGGGTTCACCGATGACAAAAGCGTATAAAGGGTTCACCAAAGACATAGCTTATAGGTTCACAGAAGATTGACCTTGTTGCAACCTATTACACCACTTTAGTTGGCTTAGCACACTTTCTCATGTCAAA
Source organism: Lepidium didymum (assembly GCA_963920545.1). NCBI lineage: Eukaryota > Viridiplantae > Streptophyta > Magnoliopsida > Brassicales > Brassicaceae > Lepidium > Lepidium didymum. The sequence continues at coordinate 8,662,298 of OY986983.1, read as the reverse complement.
GTAACATTACATTGCCTTGAACTTAGCTCATAGTGACAACTTGTGTAGAAGTATGATATGAACATGGATAGCTCTAAGGATCTAGCTTGACTTCATAACTTGTGAGAATAATCTTATGAAGGGTTCGTCGAAGACATAAGCGTATCAAGGGTTCATCGAAGACATAAGCGTATGAAGGGTTCACCAAAGACATAGCTTATAGGTTCACAGAAGATTGACCTTGTTGCAACATATTACACCACGCTTAGTTGCCCTAGCACATTTTCTCGTGTCAAAGTTACATTACATTGCCTTGAACTTAGCTAATAGAGATAAAATGTGAAGAAGTATGATATGAACATGGATAGCTCTAAGGATCTAGCTTGACTTCATAACTCGTGAGAATATTCTTATGAAGGGGTTCACCGAAGACATAAGCGTATCAAGGGTTCACAAAAGACATAGCTTATAGGTTCACAGAAGATTGACCTTGTTGCAACCTATTACACCACTTTAGTTGGCCTAGCACACTTTCTCATGTCAAAGTAACATTACATTGCCTTGAACTTAGCTCATAGTGACAAATTGTGTAGAAGTATGATATGAACATGGATAGCTCTAAGGATCTAGCTTGACTTCATAACTCGTGAGAATAATCTTATGAAGGGTTCAGCGAAGACATAAGCGTATGAAGGGTTCATCGAAGACATAAGCGTATGAAGGGTACACCAAAGACATAGCTTGTACGTTCACAGAAGATTGACCTTGTTGCAACCTATTACACCACTTTAGTTGGCCTAGCACACTTTCTCATGTCAAAGTAACATTACATTGCCTTGAACTTAGCTCATAGTGACAAATTGTGTAGAAGTATGATATGAACATGGATAGCTCTAAGGATCTAGCTTGACTTCATAACTCGTGAGAATAAACTTATGAAGGGTTCACCGAAGACATAAGCGTATGAAGGGTTCATCGAAGACATAAGCGTATGAAGGGTTCACCAAAGACATAGCTTATAGGTTCACAGAAGATTGACCTTGTTGCAACATATTACACCACTTTAGCTGGCCTTCCACACTTTCTCATGTCAAAGTAACATTACATTGCTTTGAACTTAGCGAATATAGATAACATTTGTAGAAGTATGATATGAACATGGATAGCTCTAAGGATCTAGTTTAACTTCATAACTCGTGAGAATAAACTTATGAAGGGTTCACCGAAGATATAAGCGTATGAAGGGTTCACCAAAGACATAGCTTATAGGTTCACAGAAGATTGACCATGTTGCAACCTATTACACCACTTTAGTTGGCCTAGCACACTTTCTCATGTCAAAGTAACATTACATTGCCTTGAACTTAGCTCATAGTGACAAATTGTGTAGAAGTATGATATGAACATGGATAGCTCTAAGGATCTAGCTTGACTTAATAACACGTGAGAATAATCTTATGAAGGGTTCAGCGAAGACATAAGCGTATGAAGGGTTCATCGAAGACATAAGCGTATGAAGGGTACACCAAAGAAATAGTTTGTACGTTCACAGAAGATTGACCTTGTTGCAACATATTACACCACACTTAGTTGCCCTAGCACGCTTTCTCATGTCAAAGTTACATTACATTGCCTTGAACTTAGCTAATAGAGATAACATGTGTAGAAGTATGATATGAACATGGATAGCTCTAAGGATCTAGCTTGACTTCATAACTCGTGAGAATAAACTTATGAAGGGTTCATCGAAGACATAAGCGTATGAAAGGGTTCATCGAAGACATAAGCGTATGAAGGGTTCACCAAAGACATAGCTTATAGGTTCACAGAAGATTGACATTGTTGCAACATATTACACCACGCTTAGTTGCCCTAGCACATTTTCTCGTGTCAAAGTTACATTACATTGCCTTGAACTTAGCTAATAGAGATAAAATGTGAAGAAGTATGATATGAACATGGATAGCTCTAAGGATCTAGCTTGACTTCATAACTCGTGAGAATATTCTTATGAAGGGTTCACCGATGACAAAAGCGTATAAAGGGTTCACCAAAGACATAGCTTATAGGTTCACAGAAGATTGACCTTGTTGCAACCTATTACACCACTTTAGTTGGCTTAGCACACTTTCTCATGTCAAAGTAACATTACATTGCCTTGAACTTAGCTCATAGTGACAACTTGTGTAGAAGTATGATATGAACATGGATAGCTCTAAGGATCTAGCTTGACTTCATAACTTGTGAGAATAATCTTATGAAGGGTTCGTCGAAGACATAAGCGTATCAAGGGTTCATCGAAGACATAAGCGTATGAAGGGTTCACCAAAGACATAGCTTATAGGTTCACAGAAGATTGACCTTGTTGCAACATATTACACCACGCTTAGTTGCCCTAGCACATTTTCTCGTGTCAAAGTTACATTACATTGCCTTGAACTTAGCTAATAGAGATAAAATGTGAAGAAGTATGATATGAACATGGATAGCTCTAAGGATCTAGCTTGACTTCATAACTCGTGAGAATATTCTTATGAAGGGGTTCACCGAAGACATAAGCGTATCAAGGGTTCACAAAAGACATAGCTTATAGGTTCACAGAAGATTGACCTTGTTGCAACCTATTACACCACTTTAGTTGGCCTAGCACACTTTCTCATGTCAAAGTAACATTACATTGCCTTGAACTTAGCTCATAGTGACAAATTGTGTAGAAGTATGATATGAACATGGATAGCTCTAAGGATCTAGCTTGACTTCATAACTCGTGAGAATAATCTTATGAAGGGTTCAGCGAAGACATAAGCGTATGAAGGGTTCATCGAAGACATAAGCGTATGAAGGGTACACCAAAGACATAGCTTGTACGTTCACAGAAGATTGACCTTGTTGCAACCTATTACACCACTTTAGTTGGCCTAGCACACTTTCTCATGTCAAAGTAACATTACATTGCCTTGAACTTAGCTCATAGTGACAAATTGTGTAGAAGTATGATATGAACATGGATAGCTCTAAGGATCTAGCTTGACTTCATAACTCGTGAGAATAAACTTATGAAGGGTTCACCGAAGACATAAGCGTATGAAGGGTTCATCGAAGACATAAGCGTATGAAGGGTTCACCAAAGACATAGCTTATAGGTTCACAGAAGATTGACCTTGTTGCAACATATTACACCACTTTAGCTGGCCTTCCACACTTTCTCATGTCAAAGTAACATTACATTGCTTTGAACTTAGCGAATATAGATAACATTTGTAGAAGTATGATATGAACATGGATAGCTCTAAGGATCTAGTTTAACTTCATAACTCGTGAGAATAAACTTATGAAGGGTTCACCGAAGATATAAGCGTATGAAGGGTTCACCAAAGACATAGCTTATAGGTTCACAGAAGATTGACCATGTTGCAACCTATTACACCACTTTAGTTGGCCTAGCACACTTTCTCATGTCAAAGTAACATTACATTGCCTTGAACTTAGCTCATAGTGACAAATTGTGTAGAAGTATGATATGAACATGGATAGCTCTAAGGATCTAGCTTGACTTAATAACACGTGAGAATAATCTTATGAAGGGTTCAGCGAAGACATAAGCGTATGAAGGGTTCATCGAAGACATAAGCGTATGAAGGGTACACCAAAGAAATAGTTTGTACGTTCACAGAAGATTGACCTTGTTGCAACATATTACACCACACTTAGTTGCCCTAGCACGCTTTCTCATGTCAAAGTTACATTACATTGCCTTGAACTTAGCTAATAGAGATAACATGTGTAGAAGTATGATATGAACATGGATAGCTCTAAGAATCTAGCTTGACTTCATAACTCGTGAGAATATTCTTATGAAGGGTTCATCGATGACAAATGCGTATAAAGGGTTCACCAAAGACATAGCTTATAGGTTCACAGAAGATTGACCTTGTTGCAACCTATTACACCACTTTAGTTGACTTAGCACACTTTCTCATGTCAAAGTAACATTACATTGCCTTGAACTTAGCTCATAGTGACAACTTGTGTAGAAGTATGATATGAACATGGATAGCTCTAAGGATCTAGCTTGACTTCATAACTTGTGAGAATAATCTTATGAAGGGTTTAGCGAAGACATAAGTGTATGAAGGGTTCAGCGAAGACATAAGCGTATGAAGGGTACACCAAAGACATAGCTTATAGGTTAACAGAAGATTGACCTTGTTGCAACATATTACACCATGCTTAGTTGCCCTAGAACGCTTTCTCATGTCAAAGTTACATTACATTGCCTTGAACTTAGCTAATAGAGATAACATGTGTAGAAGTATGATATGAACATGGAAAGCTCTAAGGATCTAGCTTGACTTCATAACTCGTGAGAATAAACTTATGAAGGGTTCAGCGAAGAGATAAGCGTATGAAGGGTTCATCGAAGACATAAGCGTATGAAGGGTACACTCAAGACATAGCTTGTACGTTCACAGAAGATTGACCTTGTTGCAACATATTACACCATGCTTAGTTGCCCTAGCACGCTTTCTCATGTCAAAGTTACATTACATTGCCTTGAACTTAGCTAATAGAGATAACATGTGTAGAAGTATGATATGAACATGGATAGCTCTAAGGATCTAGCTTCACTTCATAACTCGTGAGAATAAACTTATAAAGGGTTCCCCGATGATAAAAGCGTATGAAGGGTTCACCAAAGACATAGCTTATAGGTTCACAGAAGATTGACCTTGTTGCAACCTATTACACCACTTTAGTTGGGCTAGCACACTTTCTCATGTCAAAGTAACATTACATTGCCTTGAACTTAGCTCATAGTGACAACTTGTGTAGAAGTATGATATGAACATGGATAGCTCTAAGGATCTAGCTTGACTTCATAACTCGTGAGAATATTCTTATGAAGGGTTCACCGAAGACATAAGCGTATGAAGGGTTCACCAAAGATATAACTTATAGGTTCACAGAAGATTGACCTTGTTGCAACATATTACACCACTTTAGCTGGCCTACCACACTTTCTCATGTCAAAGTAACATTACATTGCTTTGAACTTAGCGAATATAGATAACATTTGTAGAAGTATGATAAGAACATGGATAGCTCTAAGGATCTAGTTTAACTTCATAACTCGTGAGAATAAACTTATGAAGGGTTCACCGAAGATATAAGCGTATGAAGGGTTCACCAAAGACATACCTTATAGGGTCATAGAAGATTGACCTTGTTGCAACCTATTACACCACTTTAGTTGGCTTAGCACACTTTCTCATGTCAAAGTAACATTACATTGCCTTGAACTTAGCTCATAGTGACAACTTGTGTAGAAGTATGATATGAACATGGATAGCTCTAAGGATCTAGCTTGACTTCATAACTTGTGAGAATAATCTTATGAAGGGTTCGTCGAAGACATAAGCGTATCAAGGGTTCATCGAAGACATAAGCGTATGAAGGGTTCACCAAAGACATAGCTTATAGGTTCACAGAAGATTGACCTTGTTGCAACATATTACACCACGCTTAGTTGCCCTAGCACATTTTCTCGTGTCAAAGTTACATTACATTGCCTTGAACTTAGCTAATAGAGATAAAATGTGAAGAAGTATGATATGAACATGGATAGCTCTAAGGATCTAGCTTGACTTCATAACTCGTGAGAATATTCTTATGAAGGGGTTCACCGAAGACAAAAGCGTATGAAGGGTTCACAAAAGACATAGCTTATAGGTTCACAGAAGATTGACCTTGTTGCAACCTATTACACCACTTTAGTTGGCCTAGCACACTTTCTCATGTCAAAGTAACATTACATTACCTTGAACTTAGCTCATAGTGACAAATTGTGTAGAATTATGATATGAACATGGATAGCTCTAAGGATCTAGCTTGACATCATAACTCGTGAGAATAATCTTATGAAGGGTTCAGCGAAGACATAAGCGTATGAAGGGTTCATTGAAGACATAAGCGTATGAAGGGTACACCAAAGACATAGCTTGTACGTTCACAGAAGATTGACCTTGTTGCAACCTATTACACCACTTTAGTTGGCCTAGCACACTTTCTCATGTCAAAGTAACATTACATTGCCTTGAACTTAGCTCATAGTGACAAATTGTGTAGAAGTATGATATGAACATGGATAGCTCTAAGGATCTAGCTTGACTTCATAACTCGTGAGAATAAACTTATGAAGGGTTCACCGAAGACATAAGCGTATGAAGGGTTCATCGAAGACATAAGCGTATGAAGGGTTCACCAAAGACATAGCTTATAGGTTCACAGAAGATTGACCTTGTTGCAACATATTACACCACTTTAGCTGGCCTTCCACACTTTCTCATGTCAAAGTAACATTACATTGCTTTGAACTTAGCGAATATAGATAACATTTGTAGAAGTATGATATGAACATGGATAGCTCTAAGGATCTAGTTTAACTTCATAACTCGTGAGAATAAACTTATGAAGGGTTCACCGAAGATATAAGCGTATGAAGGGTTCACCAAAGACATAGCTTATAGGTTCACAGAAGATTGACCATGTTGCAACCTATTACACCACTTTAGTTGGCCTAGCACACTTTCTCATGTCAAAGTAACATTACATTGCCTTGAACTTAGCTCATAGTGACAAATTGTGTAGAAGTATGATATGAACATGGATAGCTCTAAGGATCTAGCTTGACTTAATAACTCGTGAGAATAATCTTATGAAGGGTTCAGCGAAGACATAAGCGTATGAAGGGTTCATCGAAGACATAAGCGTATGAAGGGTACACCAAAGAAATAGTTTGTACGTTCACAGAAGATTGACCTTGTTGCAACATATTACACCACACTTAGTTGCCCTAGCACGCTTTCTCATGTCAAAGTTACATTACATTGCCTTGAACTTAGCTAATAGAGATAACATGTGTAGAAGTATGATATGAACATGGATAGCTCTAAGAATCTAGCTTGACTTCATAACTCGTGAGAATATTCTTATGAAGGGTTCATCGATGACAAATGCGTATAAAGGGTTCACCAAAGACATAGCTTATAGGTTCACAGAAGATTGACCTTGTTGCAACCTATTACACCACTTTAGTTGACTTAGCACACTTTCTCATGTCAAAGTAACATTACATTGCCTTGAACTTAGCTCATAGTGACAACTTGTGTAGAAGTATGATATGAACATGGATAGCTCTAAGGATCTAGCTTGACTTCATAACTTGTGAGAATAATCTTATGAAGGGTTTAGCGAAGACATAAGTGTATGAAGGGTTCAGCGAAGACATAAGCGTATGAAGGGTACACCAAAGACATAGCTTATAGGTTAACAGAAGATTGACCTTGTTGCAACATATTACACCATGCTTAGTTGCCCTAGTACGCTTTCTCATGTCAAAGTTACATTACATTGCCTTGAACTTAGCTAATAGAGATAACATGTGTAGAAGTATGATATGAACATGGAAAGCTCTAAGGATCTAGCTTGACTTCATAACTCGTGAGAATAAACTTATGAAGGGTTCAGCGAAGAGATAAGCGTATGAAGGGTTCATCGAAGACATAAGCGTATGAAGGGTACACTCAAGACATAGCTTGTACGTTCACAGAAGATTGACCTTGTTGCAACATATTACACCATGCTTAGTTGCCCTAGCACGCTTTCTCATGTCAAAGTTACATTACATTGCCTTGAACTTAGCTAATAGAGATAACATGTGTAGAAGTATGATATGAACATGGATAGCTCTAAGGATCTAGCTTCACTTCATAACTCGTGAGAATAAACTTATAAAGGGTTCCCCGATGATAAAAGCGTATGAAGGGTTCACCAAAGACATAGCTTATAGGTTCACAGAAGATTGACCTTGTTGCAACCTATTACACCACTTTAGTTGGGCTAGCACACTTTCTCATGTCAAAGTAACATTACATTGCCTTGAACTTAGCTCATAGTGACAACTTGTGTAGAAGTATGATATGAACATGGATAGCTCTAAGGATTTAGCTTGACTTCATAACTCGTGAGAATATTCTTATGAAGGGTTCACCGAAGACATAAGCGTATGAAGGGTTCACCAAAGATATAACTTATAGGTTCACAGAAGATTGACCTTGTTGCAACATATTACACCACTTTAGCTGGCCTACCACACTTTCTCATGTCAAAGTAACATTACATTGCTTTGAACTTAGCGAATATAGATAACATTTGTAGAAGTATGATAAGAACATGGATAGCTCTAAGGATCTAGTTTAACTTCATAACTCGTGAGAATAAACTTATGAAGGGTTCACCGAAGATATAAGCGTATGAAGGGTTCACCAAAGACATACCTTATAGGGTCATAAAAGATTGACCTTGTTGCAACCTATTACACCACTTTAGTTGGCTTAGCACACTTTCTCATGTCAAAGTAACATTACATTGCCTTGAACTTAGCTCATAGTGACAACTTGTGTAGAAGTATGATATGAACATGGATAGCTCTAAGGATCTAGCTTGACTTCATAACTTGTGAGAATAATCTTATGAAGGGTTCGTCGAAGACATAAGCGTATCAAGGGTTCATCGAAGACATAAGCGTATGAAGGGTTCACCAAAGACATAGCTTATAGGTTCACAGAAGATTGACCTTGTTGCAACATATTACACCACGCTTAGTTGCCCTAGCACATTTTCTCGTGTCAAAGTTACATTACATTGCCTTGAACTTAGCTAATAGAGATAAAATGTGAAGAAGTATGATATGAACATGGATAGCTCTAAGGATCTAGCTTGACTTCATAACTCGTGAGAATATTCTTATGAAGGGGTTCACCGAAGACAAAAGCGTATGAAGGGTTCACAAAAGACATAGCTTATAGGTTCACAGAAGATTGACCTTGTTGCAACCTATTACACCACTTTAGTTGGCCTAGCACACTTTCTCATGTCAAAGTAACATTACATTACCTTGAACTTAGCTCATAGTGACAAATTGTGTAGAATTATGATATGAACATGGATAGCTCTAAGGATCTAGCTTGACATCATAACTCGTGAGAATAATCTTATGAAGGGTTCAGCGAAGACATAAGCGTATGAAGGGTTCATCGAAGACATAAGCGTATGAAGGGTACACCAAAGACATAGCTTGTACGTTCACAGAAGATTGACCTTGTTGCAACCTATTACACCACTTTAGTTGGCCTAGCACACTTTCTCATGTCAAAGTAACATTACATTGCCTTGAACTTAGCTCATAGTGACAAATTGTGTAGAAGTATGATATGAACATGGATAGCTCTAAGGATCTAGCTTGACTTCATAACTCGTGAGAATAAACTTATGAAGGGTTCACCGAAGACATAAGCGTATGAAGGGTTCATCGAAGACATAAGCGTATGAAGGGTTCACCAAAGACATAGCTTGTACTTTCACAGAAGATTGTCCTTGTTGCAACATATTACACCACGCTTAGTTGCCCTAGCACATTTTCTCGTGTCAAAGTTACATTACATTGCCTTGAACTTAGCTAATAGAGATAAAATGTGAAGAAGTATGATATGAACATGGATAGCTCTAAGGATCTAGCTTGACTTCATAACTCATGAGAATATTCTTATGAAGGGGTTCACCAAAGACAAAAGCATATGAAGGGTTCACAAAAGACATAGCTTATAGGTTCACAGAAGATTGACCTTGTTGCAACCTATTACACCACTTTAGTTGGCCTAGCACACTTTCTCATGTCAAAGTAACATTACATTGCCTTGAACTTAGCTCATAGTTACAAATTGTGTAGAAGTATGATATGAACATGGATAGCTCTAAGGATCTAGCTTGACTTAATAACTCGTGAGAATAATCTTATGAAGGGTTCAGCGAAGACATAAGCGTATGAAGGGTTCATCGAAGACATAAGCGTATGAAGGGTACACCAAAGACATAGCTTGTACGTTCACAGAAGATTGACCTTGTTGCAACATATTACACCACACTTAGTTGCCCTAGCACGCTTTCTCATGTCAAAGTTACATTACATTGCCTTGAACTTAGCTAATAGAGATAACATGTGTAGAAGTATGATATGAACATTGATAGCTCTAAGAATCTAGCTTGACTTCATAACTCATGAGAATATTCTTATGAAGGGTTCATCGATGACAAAAGCATATAAAGGGTTCACCAAAGACATAGCTTATAGGTTCATAGAAGATTGACCTTGTTGCAACCTATTACACCACTTTAGTTGGCCTAGCACACTTTCTCATGTCAAAGTAACATTACATTGCCTTGAACTTAGCTCATAGTGACAACTTGTGTAGAAGTATGATATGAACATGGATAGCTCTAAGGATCTAGCTTGACTTCATAACTCGTGAGAATAATCTTATGAAGGGTTCAGCGAAGACATAAGTGTATGAAGGGTTCAGCGAAGACATAAGCGTATGAAGGGTACACCAAAGACATAGCTTGTACGTTCACAGAAGATTGACCTTATTGCAACATATTACACCATGCTTAGCTGCCCTAGTACGCTTTCTCATGTCAAAGTTACATTACATTGCCTTGAACTTAGCTAATAGAGATAACATGTGTAGAAGTATGATATGAACATGGATAGCTCTAAGGATCTAGCTTGACTTCATAACTCGTGAGAATAAACTTATGAAGGGTTCAGCGAAGAGATAAGCGTATGAAGGGTTCATCGAAGACATAAGCGTATGAAGGGTACACCCAAGACATAGCTTGTACGTTCTCAGAAGATTGACCTTGTTGCAACATATTACACCATGCTTAGTTGCCCTAGCACGCTTTCTCATTTCAAAGTTACATTACATTGCCTTGAACTTAGCTAATACAGATAACATGTGTAGAAGTATGATATGAACATGGATAGCTCTAAGAATCTAGCTTGACTTCATAACTCGTGAGAATATTATTATGAAGGGTTCACCGATGACAAAAGCGTATGAAGGGTTAACCAAAGACATAGCTTATAGGTTCACAGAAGATTGACCTTGTTGCAACCTATTACACCACTTTAGTTGGGCTAGCACACTTTCTCATGTCAAAGTAACATTACATTGCCTTGAACTTAGCTCATAGTGACAACTTGTGTAGAAGTATGATATGAACATGGATAGCTCTAAGGATCTAGCTTGACTTCATAACTCGTGAGAATATTCTTATGAAGGGTTCACCGAAGACATAAGCGTATGAAGGGTTCACCAAAGATATAGCTTATAGGTTCACAGAAGATTGACCTTGTTGCAACATATTACACCACTTTAGCTGGCCTACCACACTTTCTCATGTCAAAGTAACATTACATTGCTTTGAACTTAGCGAATATAGATAACATTTGTAGAAGTATGATATGAACATGGATAGCTCTAAGGATCTAGTTTAACTTCATAACTCGTGAGAATAAACTTATGAAGGGTTCACCGAAGATATAAGCGTATGAAGGGTTCACCAAAGACATACCTTATAGGGTCATAGAAGATTGACCTTGTTGCAACCTATTACACCACTTTAGTTGGCTTAGCACACTTTCTCATGTCAAAGTAACATTACATTGCCTTGAACTTAGCTCATAGTGACAACTTGTGTAGAAGTATGATATGAACATGGATAGCTCTAAGGATCTAGCTTGACTTCATAACTTGTTAGAATAATCTTATGAAGGGTTCGTCGAAGACATAAGCGTATCAAGGGTTCATCGAAGACATAAGCGTATGAAGGGTTCACCAAAGACATAGCTTATAGGTTCACAGAAGATTGACCTTGTTGCAACATATTACACCACGCTTAGTTGCCCTAGCACATTTTCTCGTGTCAAAGTTACATTACATTGCCTTGAACTTAGCTAATAGAGATAAAATGTGAAGAAGTATGATATGAACATGGATAGCTCTAAGGATCTAGCTTGACTTCATAACTCGTGAGAATATTCTTATGAAGGGGTTCACCGAAGACAAAAGCGTATGAAGGGTTCACAAAAGACATAGCTTATAGGTTCACAGAAGATTGACCTTGTTGCAACCTATTACACCACTTTAGTTGGCCTAGCACACTTTCTCATGTCAAAGTAACATTACATTGCCTTGAACTTAGCTCATAGTGACAAATTGTGTAGAAGTATGATATGAACATGGATAGCTCTAAGAATCTAGCTTGACATCATAACTCGTGAGAATAATCTTATGAAGGGTTCAGCGAAGACATAAGCGTATGAAGGGTTCATCGAAGACATAAGCGTATGAAGGGTACACCAAAGACATAGCTTGTACGTTCACAGAAGATTGACCTTGTTGCAACCTATTACACCACTTTAGTTGGCCTAGCACACTTTCTCATGTCAAAGTAACATTACATTGCCTTGAACTTAGCTCATAGTGACAAATTGTGTAGAAGTATGATATGAACATGGATAGCTCTAAGGATCTAGCTTGACTTCATAACTCGTGAGAATAAACTTATGAAGGGTTCACCGAAGACATAAGCGTATGAAGGGTTCATCGAAGACATAAGCGTATGAAGGGTTCACCAAAGACATAGCTTGTACTTTCACAGAAGATTGTCCTTGTTGCAACATATTACACCACGCTTAGTTGCCCTAGCACATTTTCTCGTGTCAAAGTTACATTACATTGCCTTGAACTTAGCTAATAGAGATAAAATGTGAAGAATTATGATATGAACATGGATAGCTCTAAGGATCTAGCTTGACTTCATAACTCTTGAGAATATTCTTATGAAGGGGTTCACCAAAGACAAAAGCGTATGAAGGGTTCACAAAAGACATAGCTTATAGGTTCACAGAAGATTGACCTTGTTGCAACCTATTACACCACTTTAGTTGGCCTAGCACACTTTCTCATGTCAAAGTAACATTACATTGCCTTGAACTTAGCTCATAGTTACAAATTGTGTAGAAGTATGATATGAACATGGATAGCTCTAAGGATCTAGCTTGACTTAATAACTCGTGAGAATAATCTTATGAAGGGTTCAGCGAAGACATAAGCGTATGAAGGGTTCATCGAAGACATAAGCGTATGAAGGGTACACCAAAGACATAGCTTGTACGTTCACAGAAGATTGACCTTGTTGCAACATATTACACCACACTTAGTTGCCCTAGCACGCTTTCTCATGTCAAAGTTACATTACATTGCCTTGAACTTAGCTAATAGAGATAACATGTGTAGAAGTATGATATGAACATGGATAGCTCTAAGAATCTAGCTTGACTTCATAACTCATGAGAATATTCTTATGAAGGGTTCATCGATGACAAAAGCGTATAAAGGGTTCACCAAAGACATAGCTTATAGGTTCACAGAAGATTGACCTTGTTGCAACCTATTACACCACTTTAGTTGGCCTAGCACACTTTCTCATGTCAAAGTAACATTACATTGCCTTGAACTTAGCTCATAGTGACAACTTGTGTAGAAGTATGATATGAACATGGATAGCTCTAAGGATCTAGCTTGACTTCATAACTCGTGAGAATAATCTTATGAAGGGTTCAGCGAAGACATAAGTGTATGAAGGGTTCAGCGAAGACATAAGCGTATGAAGGGTACACCAAAGACATAGCTTGTACGTTCACAGAAGATTGACCTTATTGCAACATATTACACCATGCTTAGCTGCCCTAGTACGCTTTTTCATGTCAAAGTTACATTACATTGCCTTGAACTTAGCTAATAGAGATAACATGTGTAGAAGTATGATATGAACATGGATAGCTCTAAGGATCTAGCTTGACTTCATAACTCGTGAGAATAAACTTATGAAGGGTTCAGCGAAGAGATAAGCGTATAAAGGGTTCATCGAAGACATAAGCGTATGAAGGGTACACCCAAGACATAGCTTGTACGTTCTCAGAAGATTGACCTTGTTGCAACATATTACACCATGCTTAGTTGCCCTAGCACGCTTTCTCATGTCAAAGTTACATTACATTGCCTTGAACTTAGCTAATAGAGATAACATGTGTAGAAGTATGATATGAACATGGATAGCTCTAAGAATCTAGCTTGACTTCATAACTCGTGAGAATATTCTTATGAAGGGTTCACCGATGACAAAAGCGTATGAAGGGTTAACCAAAGACATAGCTTATAGGTTCACAGAAGATTGACCTTGTTGCAACCTATTACACCACTTTAGTTGGGCTAGCACACTTTCTCATGTCAAAGTAACATTACATTGCCTTGAACTTAGCTCATAGTGACAACTTGTGTAGAAGTATGATATGAACATGGATAGCTCTAAGGATCTAGCTTGACTTCATAACTCGTGAGAATATTCTTATGAAGGGTTCACCGAAGACATAAGCGTATGAAGGGTTCACCAAAGATATAGCTTATAGGTTCACAGAAGATTGACCTTGTTGCAACATATTACACCACTTTAGCTGGCCTTCCACACTTTCTCATGTCAAAGTAACATTACATTGCTTTGAACTTAGCGAATATAGATAACATTTGTAGAAGTATGATATGAACATGGATAGCTCTAAGGATCTAGTTTAACTTCATAACTCGTAAGAATAAACTTATGAAGGGTTCACCGAAGATATAAGCGTATGAAGGGTTCACCAAAGACATAGCTTATAGGTTCACAGAAGATTGACCATGTTGCAACCTATTACACCACTTTAGTTGGCTTAGCACACTTTCTCATGTCAAAGTAACATTACATTGCCTTGAACTTAGCTCATAGTGACAACTTGTGTAGAAGTATGATATGAACATGGATAGCTCTAAGGATCTAGCTTGACTTCATAACTTGTGAGAATAATCTTATGAAGGGTGTTAAACTCAAGAGCTAAGTGTGAAGCAAGAAAGGTTTTCCTTGAGGATCAAGGAAATAATTATACTTCAGCAAAAGGAATGAGTCTGTACAAGTTAATTTGTAACAAGGACTTAAGTTGCAACAAAACACGTGGACCAACAAGTTGGTAGTGCTCTAGAAGACTTTCTTTAGCAATATGACCGTTGGGACTTTGTTGACCAAGGGAAAGAGTCACATGTTTGCTTAAGGATTAATTTGACTATGTTAAGTCAAACATGTGACCGTTGGAGAAGTTTAAGAAAGGGGGACAAGCTTCTTTTGTGGTGCAGAACACAACACTTCCATTTTGAGTAATATTTGTATTTCCAAGTATATGTGTATGTATAGGTAGGTTTACTTGGTCTTGTCTATATAAAGAGTGTAAACAACAAATGTAAAGATTAAGTGAGAAGTTTCTTCTTCTTCAAATACTCTTGGCCGCCCAAACTCTCTCAGTTCTAATACTCTCGGTTCTTATACTCCACAAACACAAACTCATCACATCTAAATCTCTTATACTATTCTTTGTTACTAAAACTTACATGGTATCAGAGCCACAAGACCTCTTGTGACTCTTTTATTCCGCTGAATCTCCTCTCTTTATCTTCCATCTGTGTAAACACCATTGTTGGTGTTCTTGAAGCTTTTCTTTTAACCTTTGGGTAAAAGAGTGTACTCTCTGTTTTTGATGGATAATTCCAAGAATTTTGCTGTTCATGTCACTCTTAAAGGAGTGAACTACTTGTTATGGTCCAGAACTGTGAAGACCGTCTTGAGTGGCCGTGGACTTTGGGCTCATGTTGAAGGTGAAGCTCCAAAGAGGGTGGTCCGTTTGCTGGGTAAGGAAAAGGAAGGTGATACTAGTGCTGTGACCGCTGCTGAAGATGAGAAGGCAAAATGGTATCAAGATGACCAAATTGCTCTTGTAATCATCCAAAGTTCACTAGATCCGCCTATCCATGAAGCCTACTCATATTGTGAAAGTGCAAAACACTTATGGGAAACACTTAAGAAAGTGTATGGTAATCTCTCAAACCTCAGCCGTGTGTATAAGGTAAAGAAGGCTATAAACGATTTGGGTCAAGAAGACATGGAGTTCACACAATGGTTTGGAAAGTATCGGTCCCTTTGGGCTGAACTTGAAATGCTAAGGCCTCCAACGGTGGATCCAATTGTGTTGGGGGAAAGGCTTGAACAAGACAAAGTATTCGGCCTTATGTTGAATTTAAATCCTACATATGGTGATCTCATTCGCCATCTCTTGAGACAAGACAAGCTTCCTAGCTTGGAAGAAGTATGTGGCTGTATTCAAAGAGAACAAGGTTCAAGAAACCTCCTTGGTGCTAAGGGGGAGCTTGCCATGGTAAACAAAGCATCATACAAGCATGATGAAAGAAAGGTGTATTTTTGTGACCATTGCAAGAAGAAGGGTCACTCTAAAGAACGTTGCTTCATTCTTCACCCACATCTCAAGCACAACAAGCCGTGGGAGCAAAAAAAGCCAAAGGCCAACCGTGCAAGTGAAGAACTCATGGTTCAAGCCAGCAGCTCAACACCCATTCAGCCTGCTATAGGAGGCGTAATGATGGCAACTCATGGAGACTTTGTGAGAAAATCCGACCTTGAGGAACTCATAAAGTCTATCAATGCTTTAAAGGAATCCGGTAACTCCTTCTTTGTTTCAAAAATTGATAAACCATTGGTGATAGATTCAGGAGCCACTCATCATATGATTAGCAATGTAAATTTACTTGAAAATGTGAAACCGGCCCTAGGTTGTGTTAATATTGCGGATGGTAAAAAGGTTCTCATTAGAGGTGTTGATAATCTTAGGTTGTTTAATAAAGAATCTAAAGCCTTCTATATGCCAACATTCCAATCTAATCTCCTAAGTGTTTATAAGACCGTTTGTGCTTTAAATTGTAAAGCTATATTCGATCCTAACTCGGTGCATTTTCAGGATATTAAGAGCGGAAAGGTTCTTGGAAGTGGTGTTACCAAGGACGGTTTGTACTTGTTGGACGACATCAAGAACAATCCGAATCTATCTTTACTTTCATGCTTATCTAGTTCTTGTTCTAATGTTTCAAATTCTGGTAGTAATCTAGACAGTGATACATTATGGCATGCTCGTTTAGGCCATCCTCACTCTAGAGCTTTGAATTTGTTATTTCCGAATGTTTGTTTTAAGAATGATAACTGTGAGGCTTGTATACTTGGGAAACATTGTAGATCGGTGTTTCCAAAGTCTTCAACCATTTATGAAAATTGCTTTGATCTTGTTCATTCCGATGTTTGGTCCTCACCATGTGAATCTAGAGAGAACCATAAATACTTTGTTACTTTCATTGATGAAAAATCGAAATTTACTTGGCTCACTTTATTACCAAGTAAAGATAAAGTTCTTGAAGCATTCACTAACTTTCAAACTCATGTTTTCAACCAATATAGTGCCAAAATCAAAATCCTAAGGACGGATAATGGAGGAGAATACACAAGCAATACATTTAAATCATTACTTGCCAAACATGGGATCATTCACCAAACGACTTGTCCTTACACTCCTCAACAAAATGGAGTTGCTGAACGGAAGAATAGACATCTCATGGAAGTGGCTAGATCGATGATGTTCCATAGCAATGTTCCAAAACGATTCTGGAGTGATGCGGTGATTTCAGCCTGCTATCTCATTAATCGAATCCCAACCAAAGTGCTCCATGATGTGTCTCCATTTGAGGTATTAACCAAAACCAAACCATCACTTAATCACTTACGTGTTTTTGGGTGTGTTTGTTTTGTCCTTTTACCAGGAGAACAAAGAAATAAGCTTGATGCCAAAAGTGTTAAAGGAATGTTCATTGGGTACTCAACTACACAAAAAGGGTACAAGTGCTACATACCAGATACAAGGAGGGTAATGGTGTCAAGAGAGGTGAAATTTATAGAAGGAAAGGGATTCTATGATGATAGGGATTGGTTAAGTCTTCAAGAAATCACTCAAAATACATCAGATCGTGCAAAGGGCCTTCGGATGATTCTAGAGAAGCTAGGACTTGGAAACTCTATTAACCACTCGAGTGGAGATAAACCGAGTACTACAAGTGACAGTGAGGACTCAATAAGTCACTCAGGTGGGAGTGGATCAAGTGAAGTGGAAATACACAATGTGCCAGAACAAACCATGGATACCAATGTTGGGGAAGAAATTCCTTGCCCTACTACACCACCGGATGTGCACAATGATGAGATAATCCAATCAGTGGCAGAGGAATGTACTGACCACGGAGAAGAGCAAGAACAACATGACTTGGGTCATGTTGAACCATTTGAGGTGTCTGAACCACCAGCAAGATTGACCTTGTTGCAACCTATTACACCACTTTAGTTGGTCTAGCACACTTTCTCATGTCAAAGTAACATTACATTGCCTTGAACTTAGCTCATAGTGACAACTTGTGTAGAAGTATGATATGAACATGGATAGCTCTAAGGATCTAGTTTGACTTCATATCTCGTGAGAATATTCTTATGAAGGGTGGTCGAAGACATAAGCGTATCAAGGGTTCATCGAAGACATAAGCGTATGAAGGGTTCACCAAAGACATAGCTTATAGGTTCACAGAAGATTGACCTTGTTGCAACATATTACACCACGCTTAGTTGCCCTAGCACATTTTCTCATGTCAAAGTTACATTACATTGCCTTGTACTTAGCTAATAGAGATAACATGTGAAGAAGTATGATATGAACATGGATAGCTCTAAGGATCTAGCTTGACTTCATAGCTCGTGAGAATATTCTTATGAAGGGTTCACCGATGACAAAAGCTTATGAAGGGTTCACCAAAGACATAGCTTATAGGTTCACAGAAGATTGACCTTGTTGCAACCTATTACACCACTTTAGTTGGGCTAGCACACTTTCTCATGTCAAAGTAACATTACATTGCCTTGAACTTAGCTCATAGTGACAACTTGTGTAGAAGTATGATATGAACATGGATAGCTCTAAGGATCTAGCTTGACTTCATAACTCGTGAGAATATTCTTATGAAGGGTTCACCGAAGACATAAGCGTATGAAGGGTTCACCAAAGATATAGCTTATAGGTTCACAGAAGATTGACCTTGTTGCAACATATTACACCACTTTAGCTGGCCTACCACACTTTCTCATGTCAAAGTAACATTACATTGCTTTGAACTTAGCGAATATAAATAACATTTGTAGAAGTATGATATGAACATGGATAGCTCTAAGGATCTAGTTTAACTTCATAACTCGTGAGAATAAACTTATGAAGGGTTCACCGAAGATATAAGCGTATGAAGGGTTTACCAAAGACATACCTTATAGGTTCACAGAAGATTGACCTTGTTGCAACCTATTACACCACTTTAGTTGGCCTAGCACACTTTCTCATGTCAAAGTAACATTACAATGCGTTGTACTTAGCTCATTGTGACAACTTGTGTAAAAGTATGATATGAACATGGATAGCTCTAAGGATCTAGCTTGACTTCATAACTCATGAGAATAAACTTATGAAGGGTTCACCGAAGATATAAGGGTATGAAGGGTTCACCAAAGACAAAGCTTATAAGTTCACAGAAGATTGACCTTGTTGCAACATATTACACCACTTTAGTTGGCCTAGCACACTTTCTCATGTCTAAGTAACATTACATTGCTTTGAACTTAGCGAATATAGATAACATGTGTAGAAGTATGATATGAACATGGATAGCTCTAAGGATCTAGCTTGACTTCATAACTCGTGAGAATAATCTTATGAAGGGTTCAGCGAAGACATAAGTGTATGAAGGGTTCATCGAAGACATAAGCGTATGAAGGGTACACCAAAGACATAGCTTGTACGTTCACAGAAGATTGTCCTTGTTGCAACATATTACACCATGCTTAGTTGTCCTAGCACGCTTTCTCATGTCAAAGTTACATTACATTGCCTGTAACTTAGCTAATAGAGATAACATGTGTAGAAGTATGATATGAACATGGATAGCTCTAAGGATCTAGCTTGACTTCATAACTCGTGAGAATATTCTTATGAAGGGTTCGTCGAACACATAAGCGTATCAAGGGTTCATTGAAGACATAAGCATATGAAGGGTTCACCACAGTCATAGCTTATAGGTTCACAGAAGATTGACCTTGTTGCAACCTATTACACCACTTTAGTTGGCCTAGCACACTTTCTCATGTCAAAGTAACATTACATTGTCTTGAACTTAGCTCATAGTGACAACTTGTGTAGAAGTATGATATGAACATGGATAGCTCTAAGGATCTAGCTTGACTTCATAACTCGTGAGAATAATCTTATGAAGGGTTCAGCGAAGACATAAGTGTATGAAGGGTTCAGCGAAGACATAAGCGTATGAAGGGTACACCAAAGACATAGCTTGTACGTTCACAGAAGATTGACCTTGTTGCAACATATTACACCATGCTTAGTTGCCCTAGTACGCTTTCTCATGTCAAAGTTACATTACATTGCCTTGAACTTAGCTAATAGAGATAACATGTGTAGAAGTATGATATGAACATGGATAGCTCTAGGGATCTAGCTTGACTTCATAACTCGTGAGAATAATCTTATGAAGGGTTCAGCGAAGACATAAGCGTATGTAGGGTTCACCAAAGACATAGCTTATAGGTTCACAGAAGATTGACCTTGTTGCAACATATTACACCACGCTTAGTTGCCCTAGCACATTTTCTCATGTCAAAGTTACATTACATTGCCTTGTACTTAGCTAATAGAGATAACATGTGAAGAAGTATGATATGAACATGGATAACTGTAAGGATCTAGCTTGACTTCATAACTCGTGAGAATATTCTTTTGAAGGGTTCACCGAAGACAAAAGCGTATGAAGGGTTCACCAAAGACATAGCTTATAGGTTCATAGAAGATTGACCTTGTTGCAACCTATTACACCACTTTAGTTGGCCTAGCACACTTTCTCATGTCAAAGTAACATTACATTGCCTTGAACTTAACTCATAGTGACAACTTGTGTAGAAGTATGATATGAACATGGATAGCTCTAAGGATCTAGCTTGAATTCATAACTCGTGAGAATATTCTTATGAAGGGTTCACCGAAGACATAAGCGTATGAAGGGTTCACCAAAGACATAAGCGTATGAAGGGTTCACCAAAGACATAGCTTATAGGTTCACAGAAGATTGACTTTGTTGCAACATATTACACCACTTTAGCTGGCCTACAACACTTTCTCATGTCAAAGTAACATTACATTGCTTTCAACTTAGCGAATATAGATAACATGTGTAGAAGTATGATATGAACATGGATAGCTCTAAGGATCTAGCTTGACTTCATAACTCATGAGAATAAACTTATGAAGGGTTCACCGATGACAAAAGCGTATAAAGGGTTCACCAAAGACATAGCTTATAGGTTCACAGAAGATTGACCTTGTTGCAACCTATTACACCACTTTAGTTGGGCTAGCACACTTTCTCATGTCAAAGTAACATTACATTGCCTTGAACTTAGCTCATAGTGACAACTTGTGTAGAAGTATGATATGAACATGGATAGCTCTAAGGATCTAGCTTGACTTCATAACTCGTGAGAATATTCTTATGAAGGGTTCACCGAAGACATAAGCGTATGAAGGGTTCACCAAAGATATAGCTTATAGGTTCACAGAAGATTGACCTTGTTGCAACATATTACACCACTTTAGCTGGCCTACCACACTTTCTCATGTCAAAGTAACATTACAATGCTTTGAACTTAGCGAATATAGATAACATTTGTAGAAGTATGATATGAACATGGATAGCTCTAAGGATCTAGTTTAACTTCATAACTCGTGAGAATAAACTTATGAAGGGTTCACCGAAGATATAAGCGTATGAAGGGTTCACCAAAGACATACCTTATAGGTTCACAGAAGATTGACCTTGTTGCAACCTATTACACCACTTTAGTTGGCCTAACACACTTTCTCATGTCAAAGTAACATTACAATGCGTTGTACTTAGCTCATTGTGACAACTTGTGTAAAATTATGATATGAACATGGATAGCTCTAAGGATCTAGCTTGACTTCATAACTCATGAGAATAAACTTATGAAGGGTTCACCGAAGATATAAGGGTATGAAGGGTTCACCAAAGACATAGCTTATAAGTTCACAGAAGATTGACCTTGTTGCAACATATTACACCACTTTAGTTGGCCTAGCACACTTTCTCATGTCTAAGTAACATTACATTGCTTTGAACTTAGCGAATATAGATAACATGTGTAGAAGTATGATATGAACATGGATAGCTCTAAGGATCTAGCTTGACTTCATAACTCGTGAGAATAATCTTATGAAGGGTTCAGCGAAGACATAAGTGTATGAAGGGTTCATCGAAGACATAAGCGTATGAAGGGTACACCAAAGACATAGCTTGTACGTTCACAGAAGATTGTCCTTGTTGCAACATATTACACCATGCTTAGTTGTCCTAGCACGCTTTCTCATGTCAAAGTTACATTACATTGCCTGTAACTTAGCTAATAGAGATAACATGTGTAGAAGTATGATATGAACATGGATAGCTCTAAGGATCTAGCTTGACTTCATAACTCATGAGAATAAACTTATGAAGGGTTCACCGATGACAAAAGCGTATAAAGGGTTCACCAAAGACATAGCTTATAGGTTCACAGAAGATTGACCTTGTTGCAACCTATTACACCACTTTAGTTGGGCTAGCACACTTTCTCATGTCAAAGTAACATTACATTGCCTTGAACTTAGCTCATAGTGACAACTTGTGTAGAAGTATGATATGAACATGGATAGCTCTAAGGATCTAGCTTGACTTCATAACTCGTGAGAATATTCTTATGAAGGGTTCACCGAAGACATAAGCGTATGAAGGGTTCACCAAAGATATAGCTTATAGGTTCACAGAAGATTGACCTTGTTGCAACATATTACACCACTTTAGCTGGCCTACCACACTTTCTCATGTCAAAGTAACATTACAATGCTTTGAACTTAGCGAATATAGATAACATTTGTAGAAGTATGATATGAACATGGATAGCTCTAAGGATCTAGTTTAACTTCATAACTCGTGAGAATAAACTTATGAAGGGTTCACCGAAGATATAAGCGTATGAAGGGTTCACCAAAGACATACCTTATAGGTTCACAGAAGATTGACCTTGTTGCAACCTATTACACCACTTTAGTTGGCCTAACACACTTTCTCATGTCAAAGTAACATTACAATGCGTTGTACTTAGCTCATTGTGACAACTTGTGTAAAATTATGATATGAACATGGATAGCTCTAAGGATCTAGCTTGACTTCATAACTCATGAGAATAAACTTATGAAGGGTTCACCGAAGATATAAGGGTATGAAGGGTTCACCAAAGACATAGCTTATAAGTTCACAGAAGATTGACCTTGTTGCAACATATTACACCACTTTAGTTGGCCTAGCACACTTTCTCATGTCTAAGTAACATTACATTGCTTTGAACTTAGCGAATATAGATAACATGTGTAGAAGTATGATATGAACATGGATAGCTCTAAGGATCTAGCTTGACTTCATAACTCGTGAGAATAATCTTATGAAGGGTTCAGCGAAGACATAAGTGTATGAAGGGTTCATCGAAGACATAAGCGTATGAAGGGTACACCAAAGACATAGCTTGTACGTTCACAGAAGATTGTCCTTGTTGCAACATATTACACCATGCTTAGTTGTCCTAGCACGCTTTCTCATGTCAAAGTTACATTACATTGCCTGTAACTTAGCTAATAGAGATAACATGTGTAGAAGTATGATATGAACATGGATAGCTCTAAGGATCTAGCTTGACTTCATAACTCGTGAGAATATTCTTATGAAGGGTTCGTCGAACACATAAGCGTATCAAGGGTTCATTGAAGACATAAGCATATGAAGGGTTCACCACAGTCATAGCTTATAGGTTCACAGAAGATTGACCTTGTTGCAACCTATTACACCACTTTAGTTGGCCTAGCACACTTTCTCATGTCAAAGTAACATTACATTGTCTTGAACTTAGCTCATAGTGACAACTTGTGTAGAAGTATGATATGAACATGGATAGCTCTAAGGATCTAGCTTGACTTCATAACTCGTGAGAATAATCTTATGAAGGGTTCAGCGAAGACATAAGTGTATGAAGGGTTCAGCGAAGACATAAGCGTATGAAGGGTACACCAAAGACATAGCTTGTACGTTCACAGAAGATTGACCTTGTTGCAACATATTACACCATGCTTAGTTGCCCTAGTACGCTTTCTCATGTCAAAGTTACATTACATTGCCTTGAACTTAGCTAATAGAGATAACATGTGTAGAAGTATGATATGAACATGGATAGCTCTAGGGATCTAGCTTGACTTCATAACTCGTGAGAATAATCTTATGAAGGGTTCAGCGAAGACATAAGCGTATGTAGGGTTCACCAAAGACATAGCTTATAGGTTCACAGAAGATTGACCTTGTTGCAACATATTACACCACGCTTAGTTGCCCTAGCACATTTTCTCATGTCAAAGTTACATTACATTGCCTTGTACTTAGCTAATAGAGATAACATGTGAAGAAGTATGATATGAACATGGATAACTGTAAGGATCTAGCTTGACTTCATAACTCGTGAGAATATTCTTATGAAGGGTTCACCGAAGACAAAAGCGTATGAAGGGTTCACCAAAGACATAGCTTATAGGTTCATAGAAGATTGACCTTGTTGCAACCTATTACACCACTTTAGTTGGCCTAGCACACTTTCTCATGTCAAAGTAACATTACATTGCCTTGAACTTAACTCATAGTGACAACTTGTGTAGAAGTATGATATGAACATGGATAGCTCTAAGGATCTAGCTTGACTTCATAACTCGTGAGAATATTCTTATGAAGGGTTCACCGAAGACATAAGCGTATGAAGGGTTCACCAAAGACATAAGCGTATGAAGGGTTCACCAAAGACATAGCTTATAGGTTCACAGAAGATTGACTTTGTTGCAACATATTACACCACTTTAGCTGGCCTACAACACTTTCTCATGTCAAAGTAACATTACATTGCTTTCAACTTAGCGAATATAGATAACATGTGTAGAAGTATGATATGAACATGGATAGCTCTAAGGATCTAGCTTGACTTCATAACTCATGAGAATAAACTTATGAAGGGTTCACCGAAGATATAAGCGTATGAAGGGTTCACCAAAGACATAGCTTATAAGTTCACAGAAGATTGACCTTGTTGCAACATATTACACCACTTTAGTTGGCCTAGCACACTTTCTCATGTCAAAGTAACATTACATTGCTTTGAACTTAGCGAATATAGATAACTTGTGTAGAAGTATGATATGAACATGGATAGCTCTAAGGATCTAGCTTGACTTCATAACTCGTGAGAATAATCTTATGAAGGGTTCAGCGAAGACATAAGTGTTAGAATGTGAGCATTATGATCAAGAATGGAAAGAAATGGAGTAAAGAATCCGAAAACTAAAGAGAGTGAAGAAGAACTTGTTGTCTTTTTTTTGTTTACACATGTGGTCTCCTTTAAATAGCCACAACAACTATTTAGGGTTTTGCATAAAGAAGAAAGAATAAAACACAAGAGAGGAAAGGACTAGAAATGTCTTGGCAAATAAGGAAAGAGGGGGGGGGACCACACCAGCATAATTCCAACGGCTAGCTGCAGCTGGTGTGGACCACTTTGAAAGCTTTCTCACTTCTCTTTCTTCAAACAGCTCCTTCTTCCCTCCTTAGTGGGCTCAGCTGGGCTTTTTCTTCTTATTTGTTGGATGGGTCACTCAGCCTCTTGGATTATGGATTAATGTGGCTGAGTGAGGACTTGACTAATACTCCCCCTCAAGTTAAGTCGCAAGGAATGAAGACTTAACTTGGAAACCCAAAGTCCACACCTCATTAAAAAACCTCTATAAGGAAAACCACTTGGGAAAAAACTTATAGAGGGAAAAAGAGTGTGCTTTCTCCAGATTAGGGAACTTGAAGTCAAGGGCGGTCCAAGCTCACAAGTCCAAGTTTGCTATAGATGTGATCGCAAACTTTGGAACTTGCAGCCTTGGTAAAGATGTCCGCCAATTGGTCACCACTTGGTGTGTAGCATGGGAGAACCACTCCTTCTTCTATCCGTTCTCTGACTTTGTGGCAGTCCACTTCAACGTGCTTGGTTCTTTCATGAAAGACCGGATTGGATGCTATGTGAATTGCCGCTTGGTTGTCACAATGCATAATTATCGGATCCTTTGTATCTTGGCCTAGATCATGGAGAAGTGCCTTCAGCCATACCAACTCATCTGTGAGCCTCCTCATGGCTCTATACTCAGCCTCTGCACTTGAGCATGCTACTACCTTTTGCTTCTTAGTCTTCCAAGTTACTAAATTCCCTCCAATAAATGTGCAATATCCTGTGGTGGATTTCCTATCATTCCTATCTCCAGCCCAATCCGCATCACAATATCCAGCAATGGTTGGGCTCTCATTCTTTCCCATCCATACTCCTTGGTTTGAACTCCCTTTGAGATACCGCAGAATTCTTTCCACCATAGCCCAATGATGCTTTGTTGGAGCTTGCATGTGCTGGCTCACCTGGTTCACTGCAAAACAAAGGTCTGGTCTAGAAATTGTTAAATAAATGAGCTTACCTACCAATCGTCGGTATGTGGTAATGTCTTCGAACATCCCGTCATCTTTCTCCCCCTTTCGTTTGACCTTGTAACCATCCTCCAGAGGCGTTTTGGCCGGTTTACTTGTGTCCATCCCTGTCTCACGAAGCAAATCAAGAGTATATTTTCGTTGAGAGAGAAAGAGACCCTCCGAAGAGCGACATATTTCAATCCCTAGAAAATATTTAAGCTCACCTAAATCTTTAATATCAAATACAGAGTGGAGATAAGATTTGGTAGCCTCAATGCCTTCCTTATCATCACCCGAGATGATAAGATCATCGACATATATGAGGACAACCACAATACCTTGGTGACTTGTAGAAGTGAACAATGAGTGGTCAGCTTCAGATTTGCGGAAGCCGCGGTCCCGGAGTGTATGGCTTAATTTGTGATACCACGCCCTAGGTGATTGCTTTAAGCCATAGATGGCCTTTCTTAGTCTAAGAACTTTGCCGGGACTGACTTTGGATTCTAAGCCTGGTGGTGGTGTCATGTATACCTCCTCGTCAAGTTCTCCTTGGAGGAATGCATTTTTGACATCCATCTGCCATAAATCCCAAGACAAGTTAGTAGCTAATGAAAGGACCACTCTTACCGTGTGAAGCTTGGCAACTGGGGCAAATGTGTCGGTGTAATCCACTCCATAGGTCTGAGTAAAGCCTCGAGCAACTAGTCTTGCTTTGAACCGCTCAATCTCCCCATTACTTTTATACTTGATGGTGAACACCCACTTGGAAGTGACAGCCTTTTTTCCGGGTGGTAGCTCAGATTCCTCCCAAGTTTGATTCTTCTCCATAGCCTCGGTTTCAGCATCCACAGCCATTACCCACTCTTTGATTTGTTTCGCCTCATCATAGCTCTGGGGAACATAATCCATCTCTATCTTGCCCATAAATGCTTGAAAGTGAGATGGTAGGAGGTCAACCGAAAATAGAGCTTGATCAGCGTGAGCCACTGCCTGGGCATTGTAGTAAACCCGAGTGTTCTTCCAATTAGAGGGATCCTTCCTAATCCGTGTACTTCGTCTAAGAGGTTGGGTAGCAGTTGGAGCGGGTGCAACTGACTCAAGGGCATCATGCGGATCAGCTGACTCTAGATCATCAGGCGGATCGGATTGGGCTGGTGCTGTTGAGTCTGGTACTGTCGAGTCTGGTATTGTTGAGTCCTTGCTTGGTGATAGCTGATCAATTTGAGTACCTTGCTCCGGGTGTGAATGCTCAGACTCATAACCCAGCCCTGGTGATTGAGGAGATGGATTGAACTGCTTTCTACCCGGTTGTGAGACCGTAGGTTGGGTAGGAGCTGCAGCCGTAGAGTCATTAGTAGTAACCCCGAGACGATTGAGGAGAAAGTGTAAGCTGGCCGCTCTATCCATGGATGGTTCAGACAGATCCTGAAGCTCCTCCCAATTCCTTTCTCCGTAGAGTCCACGTTCCTCCATAAATTTGACATCGCGGGACACATGGACTCTTCTTGTTTCCGGGTCATAGCACTTATAGCCCTTTTGAGTAGACGAATAGCCAATGAACATACACTTCTTGCTTCTAGCTTCAAGTTTGTTCCTAAGCTCTCCGGGCACTAACACATAACAAACACAGCCAAACACCCGTAAGTGATCTAATGGAGGTTTGGTTTTGTTCAATACCTTATATGGAGACTCGTCCTTAAGGACTTTTGTAGGTGTCCGATTGATTAGATAGCAGGCTGTCATAACCGCATCTCCCCAAAAACGCTTTGGGACTTGCATGTGGAACATGAGTGACCTTGTAACCTCCATCAAGTGGCGGTTCTTTCTCTCAGCCACACCGTTTTGCTGGGGGTTATAAGGACAACTTGTTTGATGTATGATGCCTTGTTTGGCTAAGTATTCTTGGAAAGGTTTGCCCATATATTCTCCACCATTGTCGGTTCTAAGTACCTTCAGTTGCACATTAAATTGATTAGTTATGTAACTTTCAAAATTCTTGAATGCATCAAAGACTCTATCCTTAGATGGCATCAATGTTATCCAAGTATACTTAGATTTTTCATCAATAAATGTGACAAAATACTTATGACTATCTCTAGATAGACAAGGAGATGTCCAAACATCCGAATGAACCAACTCAAAACAATTATCATAGGTGGTGGAAGAATTTGAATAAACTGTTTTGCAATGTTTACCAAGAACACAAGCCTCACAATCAACATTGTTAAACAAAACATTTGGTAACATTAATCCTAATGCACGAGAATGAGGATGGCCTAGTCTAGCATGCCAAACTACATTGCTCAGGCTACCAACAGCCGAATTAGAAACACCGGAAACACAGCCACTAATAAGAGATAAAAGCTTAGGATCTTCAAGAACGTAGAGTCCGTCTTTGACAATCCCCTTTCCCAATACGCCTCCGGTTTCAATATCCTGAAATTCAACATCATTAGGCCCAAATTTCACATAGCATTTGAGATCATTAGCAGCCTTAATAACTGACAAGAGGTTAGAGGTAAATTCTGGTAAGTAGAAAGCCTTAGATTGCCTATTGAATAAGTCTACATTCCCTACACCTCTAACCGATACCCTACTGCCATTTGCTATGATCACACTACCACTGGCCGGTTTCACATCATTGATAAGGGTTGGGTCGCTAATCATGTGGTGAGAAGCCCCCGAATCAACAATAAACGGCTTATGGACATTATAAGAGTAATTGGCAATACCAGAGTCCCTGAGGGAAGTTAGGGTGTGAATGAGAGCTTCAAGGTCAGCCCTTTTGATGGTCTCACTCTGGAATGATGATGACGCAGCTGATATATTCTCGGGAGCCTTTGGAGTTGCGAGTTGAGATGGAGTTATAGCTGAGCCATCCTCTGCCACTTCTTGAGCTATGTTTCCCTTTGCATCCTTGAACTTAGCTGGTTTGAGATGAGGGTGAAGAAGCCAACACTTGTCCTTTGTATGCCCTTTCTTCTTGCAGTGATCGCACATGAGCCTCTTCCTTTCCTCAGTCCTATTGTTCTCAAACCTTCCTTTGTTAGCCATAAGAAGCCCAGCGCTCCCTTTTCCTCCAAACAGCTCCATAGACCCTTGTTCCTTTTGAATCTGAGCGCATACATCATCAAGGCTTGGAAGCTTGTTGGCTCTAAGAATATGCTTGATAAGATCATTGAATCCAGGATTGAGGTTGAGGAGAAGGCTGAAGACCTTATCTTGCTCATTTCTGTCTTGAATCTCCTTTGGATCCTTAGTGGCTGGCCTTAGCATGTCAAGTTCAGCCCATAAAGACCGAAACTTTCCGAAAAATTCTGTGAAGTTCATATCATCTTGAGATAGGTTGTTTAGAGCTTTCTTTACTTCAAACACCCTTGTAAGGCTGGAGACATTGCCATAGACATTCTTGAGTGTCTCCCACAGCTCCTTGGCAGTTTCACAGTAGGAATAACCTTCAAGGATTGAAGGCTCTAAGGAGTTGCGAATGATGGACAGCACAGCCTGATCCATTTGGAACCACTCATCCTCCTCATCAAGGACTTCTTCTCCATCATCTTCACCATCGGAGAGGTCAAATTTTACTGGCCTACTTTTCACCACGTGGCTCCAAAGCCCTTTGTGGCTGCAGAGAGTAGTCTTGACAGTCCTTGCCCATAGAAGGTAGTTCACACCCTTGAGAACCACCGGCACCTGAACATGCTTGTTGGTCTCCATTGGACCTTGAATGACGATTTGAAGGTGCAGGTTCGAAACTTGCACTTGAAAAACCGAGACTTTCCTTTACAACACAGAGAGGAAGGCCTTTGGAGGTTTAGGATGAAAGATTGAAACTTTCTGAGACACAAAAAAAACAGAAAAATGGAAGCTATGGTTCGTACAACAATGGTGGAACCAACTGCAGCGGAACAGAGAGAATGAGGTGGGATTAGGAAGAGTTTTAAAGAGAATAGAATGGAGAATATGAACCAGAAGAATAGAGAGAAGAATGGATCAGAAATGCTCTGATACCATGTTAGAATGTGAGCATTATGATCAAGAATGGAAAGAAATGGAGTAAAGAATCCGAAAACTAAAGAGAGTGAAGAAGAACTTGTTGTCTTTTTTTTGTTTACACATGTGGTCTCCTTTAAATAGCCACAGCAACTATTTAGGGTTTTGCATAAAGAAGAAAGAATAAAACACAAGAGAGGAAAGGACTAGAAATGTCTTGGCAAATAAGGAAAGAGGGGGGGGGACCACACCAGCATAATTCCAACGGCTAGCTGCAGCTGGTGTGGACCACTTTGAAAGCTTTCTCACTTCTCTTTCTTCAAACAGCTCCTTCTTCCCTCCTTAGTGGGCTCAGCTGGGCTTTTTCTTCTTATTTGTTGGATGGGTCACTCAGCCTCTTGGATTATGGATTAATGTGGCTGAGTGAGGACTTGACTAATAATAAGTTTATGAAGGGTTCAGCGAAGACATAGCTTATAGGTTCACAGAAGATTGACCTTGTTGCAACATATTACACCACTTTAGCTGGTCTACCACACTTTCTCATGTCAAAGTAACATTACATTGCTTTGAACGTAGCGAATATAGATAATATGTGTAGAAGTATGATATGAACATGGGCAGCTCTAAGGATCTAGTTTAACTTCATAACTTGTGAGAATAAACTTATGAAGGGTTCACCGAATATATAAGCGTATGAAGGGTTCACCAAATACATACCTTATAGGTTCACAGAAGATTGACCTTATTGCAACCTATTACACCACTTTAGCTGGCCTACCACACTTTCTCATGTCAAAGTAACATTACATTGCTTTGAACTTAGCGAATATAGATAACATGTGTAGAAGTATGATATGAACATGGATAGCTCTAAGGATCTAGCTTGACTTCATAACTCGTGAGAATAATCTTATGAAGGGTTCAGCAAAGACATAAGTGTATGAAGGGTTCATCGAAGACATAAGCGTATGAAGGGTACACCAAAGACATAGCTTGTACGTTCACAGAAGATTGACCTTGTTGCTACATATTACACCATGCTTAGTTGCCCTAGCACGTTTTCTCATGTCAAAGTTACATTACATTGCCTTAAACTTAGCTAATAGAGATAACATGTGTATAAGTATGATATGAACATGGATAGCTCTAAGGATCTAGCTTGACTTCATAACTCGTGAGAATAATCTTATGAAGGGTTCAGCGAAGACATAAACGTATGAAGGGTTCACCAAAGACATAGCTTATAGGTTCACAAAAGATTGACCTTTTTGCAACCTATTACACCACTTTAGTTGGCCTAGGACACTCTCTCATGTCAAAGTAACATTACATTGCCTTGAACTTAGCTCATAGTGACAACTTGTGCAGAAGTATGATATGAACATGGATAGCTCTAAGGATCTAGCTTGACTTCATAACTCATGAGAATAAACTTATGAAGGGTTCACCGAAGACATAAGCGTATGAAGGGTTCACCAAAGACATAGCTTATAAGTTCACAGAAGATTGACCTTGTTGCAACATATTACACCACTTTAGTTGGCCTAGCACACTTTCTCATGTCTAAGTAACATTACATTGCCTTGAACTTAACTCATAGTGACAACTTGTGTAGAAGTATGATATGAACATGGATAGCTCTAAGGATCTAGCTTGACTTCATAACTCGTGAGAATATTCTTATGAAAGGTTCATCGAAGACATAAGCGTATGAAGGGTTCACCAAAGACATAGCTTATAGGTTCACAGAAGATTGACCTTGTTGCAACATATTACACCACGCTTAGTTGCCCTAGCACATTTTCTCATGTCAAAGTTACATTACATTGCCTTGTACTTAGCTAATACAGATAACATGTGAAGAAGTATGATATGAACATGGATAGCTCTAAGGATCTAGCTTGACTTCATAACTCATGAGAATAAACTTATGAAGGGTTCACCGAAGATATAAGCGTATGAAGGGTTCACCAAAGACATAGCTTATAAGTTCACAGAAGATTGACCTTGTTGCAACATATTACACCACTTTAGTTGGCCTAGCACACTTTCTCATGTCTAAGTAACATTACATTGCTTTGAACTTAGCGAATATAGATAATATGTGTAAAAGTATGATATGAACATGGATAGCTCTAAGGATCTAGTTTAACTTCATAACTCGTGAGAATAAACTTATGAAGGGTTCAGCGAAGATATAAGCGTATGAAGGGTTCACCAAATACATACCTTATATGTTCACAGAAGATTGACCTTGTTGCAACCTATTACACCACTTTAGTTGGCCTAGCACACTTTCTCATGTCAAAGTAACATTACAATGCCTTGAACTTAGCTCATTGTTACAACTTATGTAGAAGTATGATATGAACATGGATAGCTCTAAGGATCTAGCTTGACTTCATAACTCATGAGAATAAACTTATGAAGGGTTCACCGAAGATATAAGCGTATGAAGGGTTCACCAAAGACATAGCTTATAAGTTCACAGAAGATTGACCTTGTTGCAACCTATTACACCACTTTAGCTGGCCTACCACACTTTCTTATGTCAAAGTAACATTACATTGCTTTGAACTTAGCGAATATAGATAACATGTGTAGAAGTATGATATGAACATGGATAGCTCTAAGGATCTAGCTTGACTTCATAACTCGTGAGAATAATCTTATGAAGGGTTCAGCAAAGACATAAGTGTATGAAGGGTTCATCGAAGACATAAGCGTATGAAGGGTACACCAAAGACATAGCTTGTACGTTCACAGAAGATTGACCTTGTTGCTACATATTACACCATGCTTAGTTGCCCTAGCACGTTTTCTCATGTCAAAGTTACATTACATTGCCTTAAACTTAGCTAATAGAGATAACATGTGTATAAGTATGATATGAACATGGATAGCTCTAAGGATCAAGCTTGACTTCATAACTCGTGAGAATAATCTTATGAAGGGTTCAGCGAAGACATAAACGTATGAAGGGTTCACCAAAGACATAGCTTATAGGTTCACAAAAGATTGACCTTTTTGCAACCTATTACACCACTTTAGATGGCCTAGGACACTCTATCATGTCAAAGTAACATTACATTGCCTTGAACTTAGCTCATAGTGACAACTTGTGTAGTAGTATGATATGAACATGGATAGCTCTAAGGATCTAGCTTGACTTCATAACTCATGAGAATAAACTTATGAAGGGTTCACCGAAGACATAAGCGTATGAAGGGTTCACCAAAGACATAGCTTATAAGTTCACAGAAGATTGACCTTGTTGCAACATATTACACCACTTTAGTTGGCCTAGCACACTTTCTCATGTAAAAGTAACATTACATTGCCTTGAACTTAGCTCATAGGGACAACTTGTGTAGAAGTATGATATGAACATGGATAGCTCTAAGGATCTAGCTTGACTTCATAACTCGTGAGAATAATCTTATGAAGGGTTCAGCGAAGACATAAGCTTATGAAGGGTTCACCAAAGACATAGCTTATAGGTTCACAAAAGATTGACCTTGTTGCAACCTATTACACCACTTTAGTTGGCCTAGCACACTTTCTCATGTCAAAGTAACATTACATTGCCTTGATCTTAGCTCATAGTGACAACTTGTGTAGAAGTATGATATAAACATGGATAGCTCTAAGGATCTAGCTTGACTTCATAACTCGTGAGAATATTCTTATGAAGGGTTCGTCGAAGACATAAGCGTATCAAGGGTTCATCGAAGACATAAGCGTATGAAGGGTTCACCAAAGACATAGCTTATAGGTTCACAGAAGATTGACCTTGTTGCAACATATTACACCACACTTAGTTGCCCTAGCACATTTTCTCATGTCAAAGTTACATTACATTGCCTTGTACTTAGCTAATAGAGATAACATGTGAAGAAGTATGATATGAACATGGATAGCTCTAAGGATCTAGCTTGACTTCATAATTCAATAGAATATTCTTATGAATGGTTCACCGAAGACAAAAGCGTTTGAAGGGTTCACCAAAGACATAGCTTATAGGTTCACAGAAGATTGACCTTGTTGCAACCTATTACACCACTTTAGTTGGCCTAGCACATTTTCTCATGTCAAAGTAACATTACAATGCCTTGAACTTAACTCATAGTGACAACTTGTGTAGAAGTATAATATGAACATGGATAGCTCTAAGGATCTAGCTTGACTTCATAACTCGTGAGAATATTCTTATGAAGGGTTCATCGAAGACATAAGCGTATGAAAGGTTCACCAAAGACATAGCTTATAGGTTCACAGAAGATTGACCTTGTTGCAACATATTACACCACGCTTAGTTGCCCTAGCACATTTTCTCATGTCAAAGTTACATTACATTGCCTTGTACTTAGCTAATACAGATAACATGTGAAGAAGTATGATATGAACATGGATAGCTCTAAGGATCTAGCTTGACTTCATAACTCGTGAGAATAAACTTATGAAGGGTTCACCGAAGATATAAGGGTATGAAGGGTTCACCAAAGACATAGCTTATAGGTTCACAGAAGATTGACCTTGTTGCAACCTATTACACAACTTTAGTTGGCCTAGTACACTTTCTCATGTCAAAGTAACATTACAATGCCTTGAACTTAGCTCATTGTGACAACTTGTGTAAAAGTATGATGTGAACATGGATAGCTCTAAGGATCTAGCTTGACTTCATTACTCGTGAGAATAAACTTATGAAGGGTTCAGCGAAGACATAAGCGTATGAAGGGTTCATCAAAGACATAGCTTATAAGTTCACAGAAGATTGACCTTGTTGCAACATATTACACCACTATAGTTGGCCTAGCACACTTTCTCATGTCAAAGTAACATTACTTTGCTTTGAACTTAGCGAATATAGATAACATGTGTAGAAGTATGATATGAACATAAATAACTCTAAGGATCTAGCTTGACTTCATAACTCGTGAGAATAATCTTATGAAGGGTTCAGCGAAGACATAAGTGTATGAAGGGTTCAGCGAAGACATAAGCGTATGAAGGGTTACCAAAGACATAGCTTATAGGTTCACAGAAGATTGACCTTGTTGCAACCTATTACACCACTTTAGTTGGCCTAGCACACTCTCTCATGTCAAAGTAACATTACATTCCTTTGAACTTAGCGAATATAGATAACTTGTGTAGAAGTATGATATGAACATGGATAGCTCTAAGGATCTAGCTTGACTTCATAACTCATGAGAATAAACTTATGAAGGGTTCACCGAAGATATAAGCGTATGAAGGGTTCACCAAAGACATAGCTTATAAGTTCACAGAAGATTGACCTTGTTGCTACATATTACACCACTTTAGTTGGCCTAGGACACTCTATCATGTCAAAGTAACATTACATTGCTTTAAACTTAGCGAATATAGATAATATGTGTAGAAGTATGATATGAACATGGATAGCTCTAAGGATCTAGTTTAACTTCATAACTCGTGAGAATAAACTTATGAAGGGTTCACCGAAGATATAAGCGTATGAAGGATTCACCAAATACATACCTTATAGGTTCACAGAAGATTGACCTTGTTGCAACCTATTACACCACTTTAGTTGGCCTAGCACACTTTCTCATGTCAAAGTAACATTACAATGCCTTGAACTTAGCTCATTGTTACAACTTATGTAGAAGTATGATATGAACATGGATAGCTCTAAGGATCTAGCTTGACTTCATAACTCATGAGAATAAACTTATGAAGGGTTCACCGAAGATATAAGCGTATGAAGGGTTCACCAAAGACATAGCTTATAAGTTCACAGAAGATTGACCTTGTTGCAACATATTACACCACTTTAGTTGGCCTACCACACTTTCTCATGTCTAAGTAACATTACATTGCTTTGAACTTAGCGAATATAGATAATATGTGTAAAAGTATGATATGAACATCGATAGCTCTAAGGATCTAGTTTAACTTCATAACTCGTGAGAATAAACTTATGAAGGGTTCAGCGAAGATATAAGCGTATGAAGGGTTCACCAAATACATACCTTATATGTTCACAGAAGATTGACCTTGTTGCAACCTATTACACCACTTTAGTTGGCCTAGCACACTTTCTCATGTCAAAGTAACATTACAATGCCTTGAACTTAGCTCATTGTTACAACTTATGTAGAAGTATGATATGAACATGGATAGCTCTAAGGATCTAGCTTGACTTCATAACTCATGAGAATAAACTTATGAAGGGTTCACCGAAGATATAAGCGTATGAAGGGTTCACCAAAGACATAGCTTATAAGTTCACAGAAGATTGACCTTGTTGCAACCTATTACACCACTTTAGCTGGCCTACCACACTTTCTCATGTCAAAGTAACATTACATTGCTTTGAACTTAGCGAATATAGATAACATGTGTAGAAGTATGATATGAACATGGATAGCTCTAAGGATCTAGCTTGACTTCATAACTAGTGAGAATAATCTTATGTTGCTACATATTACACCATGCTTAGTTGCCCTAGCACGTTTTCTCATGTCAAAGTTACATTACATTGCCTTAAACTTAGCTAATAGAGATAACATGTGTATAAGTATGATATGAACATGGATAGCTCTAAGGATCTAGCTTGACTTCATAACTCGTGAGAATATTCTTATGAAGGGTTCACCGAAGACATAAGCGTGTGAAGGGTTTACCAAAGACATAGCTTATAGGTTCACAGAAGATTGACCTTGTTGCAATATATTACACCACTTTAGATGGCCTAGGACACTCTATCATGTCAAAGTAACATTACATTGCCTTGAACTTAGCTCATAGTGACAACTTGTGCAGAAGTATGATATGAACATGGATAGCTCTAAGGATCTAGCTTGACTTCATAACTCATGAGAATAAACTTATTAAGGGTTCACCGAAGACATAAGCGTATGAAGGGTTCACCAAAGACATAGCTTATAAGTTCACAGAAGATTGACCTTGTTGCAACATATTACACCACTTTAGTTGGCCTAGCACACTTTCTCATGTCTAAGTAACATTACATTGCTTTGAACTTAGCGAATATAGATAATATGTGTAGAAGTATGATATGAACATGGATAGCTCTAAGGATCTAGTTTAACTTCATAACTCGTGAGAATAAACTTATGAAGGGTTCATCGAAGACATAAGTGTATGAAGGGTTCACCAAAGACATAGCTTATAGGTTCACAGAAGATTGACCTTGTTGCAACATATTACACCACTTTAGTTGGCCTAGCACACTTTCTCATGTCTAAGTAACATTACATTGCTTTGAACTTAGCGAATATAGATAATATGTGTAGAAGTATGATATGAACATGGATAGCTCTAAGGATCTAGTTTAACTTCATAACTCGTGAGAATAAACTTATGAAGGGTTCATCGAAGACATAAGCGTATGAAGGGTTCACCAAAGACATAGCTTATAAGTTCACAGAAGATTGACCTTGTTGCAACATATTACACCACTTTAGTTGGCCTAGCACACTTTCTCATG
Organism: Lepidium didymum; assembly: GCA_963920545.1. Classification (NCBI taxonomy): domain Eukaryota; kingdom Viridiplantae; phylum Streptophyta; class Magnoliopsida; order Brassicales; family Brassicaceae; genus Lepidium; species Lepidium didymum. The sequence continues at coordinate 8,624,258 of OY986983.1, read as the reverse complement.
TCTAAGTAACATTACATTGCTTTGAACTTAGCGAATATAGATAATATGTGTAGAAGTATGATATGAACATGGATAGCTCTAAGGATCTAGTTTAACTTCATAACTCGTGAGAATAAACTTATGAAGGGTTCACCGAAGATATAAGCGTATGAAGGATTCACCAAATACATACCTTATAGGTTCACAGAAGATTGACCTTGTTGCAACCTATTACACCACTTTAGTTGGCCTAGGACACTCTATCATGTCAAAGTAACATTACATTGCCTTGAACTTAGCTCATAGTGACAACTTGTGCAGAAGTATGATATGAACATGGATAGCTCTAAGGATCTAGCTTGACTTCATAACTCGTGAGAATAATCTTATGAAGGGTTCAGCGAAGACATAAGCTTATGAAGGGTTCACCAAAGACATAGCTTATAGGTTCACAAAAGATTGACCTTGTTGCAACCTATTACACCACTTTAGTTGGCCTAGCACACTTTCTCATGTCAAAGTAACATTACATTGCCTTGATCTTAGCTCATAGTGACAACTTGTGTAGAAGTATGATATGAACATGGATAGCTCTAAGGATCTAGCTTGACTTCATAACTCGTGAGAATATTCTTATGAAGGGTTCGTCGAAGACATAAGCGTATCAAGGGTTCATCGAAGACATAAGCGTATGAAGGGTTCACCAAAGACATAGCTTATAGGTTCACAAAAGATTGACCTTTTTGCAACCTATTACACCACTTTAGTTGGCCTAGGACACTCTCTCATGTCAAAGTAACATTACATTGCCTTGAACTTAGCTCATAGTGACAACTTGTGCAGAAGTATGATATGAACATGGATAGCTCTAAGGATCTAGCTTGACTTCATAACTCATGAGAATAAACTTATGAAGGGTTCACCGAAGACATAAGCGTATGAAGGGTTCACCAAAGACATAGCTTATAAGTTCACAGAAGATTGACCTTGTTGCAACATATTACACCACTTTAGTTGGCCTAGCACACTTTCTCATGTCTAAGTAACATTACATTGCCTTGAACTTAACTCATAGTGACAACTTGTGTAGAAGTATGATATGAACATGGATAGCTCTAAGGATCTAGCTTGACTTCATAACTCGTGAGAATATTCTTATGAAAGGTTCATCGAAGACATAAGCGTATGAAGGGTTCACCAAAGACATAGCTTATAGGTTCACAGAAGATTGACCTTGTTGCAACATATTACACCACGCTTAGTTGCCCTAGCACATTTTCTCATGTCAAAGTTACATTACATTGCCTTGTACTTAGCTAATACAGATAACATGTGAAGAAGTATGATATGAACATGGATAGCTCTAAGGATCTAGCTTGACTTCATAACTCATGAGAATAAACTTATGAAGGGTTCACCGAAGATATAAGCGTATGAAGGGTTCACCAAAGACATAGCTTATAAGTTCACAGAAGATTGACCTTGTTGCAACATATTACACCACTTTAGTTGGCCTAGCACACTTTCTCATGTCTAAGTAACATTACATTGCTTTGAACTTAGCGAATATAGATAATATGTGTAAAAGTATGATATGAACATGGATAGCTCTAAGGATCTAGCTTGACTTCATAGCTCGTGAGAATATTCTTATCAAGGGTTCACCGATGACAAAAGCGTATGAAGGGTTCACCAAAGACATAGCTTATAGGTTCAGAGAAGATTGACCTTGTTGCAACCTATTACACCACTTTAGTTGGCCTAGCACACTTTCTCATGTAAAAGTAACATTACATTGCCTTGAACTTAGCTCATAGGGACAACTTGTGTAGAAGTATGATATGAACATGGATAGCTCTAAGGATCTAGCTTGACTTTATAACTCGTGAGAATAATCTTATGAAGGGTTCAGCGAAGACAAAAGCGTATGAAGGGTTCACCAAAGACATAGCTTATAGGTTCACAGAAGATTGACCTTGTTGCAACCTATTACACCACTTTAGTTGGCCTAGCACACTTTCTCATGTCAAAGTAACATTACATTGCCTTGAACTTAACTCATAGTGACAACTTGTGTAGAAGTATGATATGAACATGGATAGCTCTAAGGATCTAGCTTGACTTCATAACTCGTGAGAATATTCTTATGAAGGGTTCATCGAAGACATAAGCGTATCAAGGGTTCACCAAAGACATAGCTTATAGGTTCACAGAAGATTGACCTTGTTGCAACATATTACACCACGCTTAGTTGCCCTAGCACATTTTCTCATGTCAAAGTTACATTACATTGCCTTGTACTTAGCTAATACAGATAACATGTGAAGAAGTATGATATGAACATGGATAGCTCTAAGGATCTAGCTTGACTTCATAACTCGTGAGAATAAACTTATGAAGGGTTCACCGAAGATATAAGGGTATGAAGGGTTCACCAAAGACATAGCTTATAGGTTCACAGAAGATTGACCTTGTTGCAACCTATTACACAACTTTAGTTGGCCTAGTACACTTTCTCATGTCAAAGTAACATTACAATGCCTTGAACTTAGCTCATTGTGACAACTTGTGTTGAAGTATGATGTGAACATGGATAGCTCTAAGGATCTAGCTTGACTTCATTACTCGTGAGAATAAACTTATGAAGGGTTCACCGAAGATATAAGCGTATGAAGGGTTCACCAAAGACATAGCTTATAAGTTCACAGAAGATTGACCTTGTTGCAACATATTATACCACTTTAGTTGGCCTAGCACACTTTCTCATGTCAAAGTAACATTACTTTGCTTTGAACTTAGCGAATATAGATAACATGTGTAGAAGTATGATATGAACATAAATAACTCTAAGGATCTAGCTTGACTTCATAACTCGTGAGAATAATCTTATGAAGGGTTCAGCGAAGACATAAGTGTATGAAGGGTTCAGCGAAGACATAAGCGTATGAAGGGTTCACCAAAGACATAGCTTATAGGTTCACAGAAGATTGACCTTGTTGCAACCTATTACACCACTTTAGTTGGCCTAGCACACTCTCTCATGTCAAAGTAACATTACATTGCCTTGATCTTAGCTCATAGTGACAACTTGTGTAGAAGTATGATATGAACATGGATAGCTCTAAGGATCTAGCTTGACTTCATAACTCGTGAGAATATTCTTATGAAGGGTTCACCGAAGACATAAGCGTGTGAAGGGTTCACCAAAGACATAGCTTATAGGTTCACAGAAGATTGACCTTGTTGCAACCTATTACACCACTTTAGTTGGCCTAGCACACTTTCTCATGTCAAAGTAACATTACATTGCCTTGAACTTAGCTCATTGTGACAACTTGTGTTGAAGTATGATGTGAACATGGATAGCTCTAAGGATCTAGCTTGACTTCATTACTCGTGAGAATAAACTTATGAAGGGTTCACCGAAGATATAAGCGTATGAAGGGTTCACCAAAGACATAGCTTATAAGTTCACAGAAGATTGACCTTGTTGCAACATATTATACCACTTTAGTTGGCCTAGCACACTTTCTCATGTCAAAGTAACATTACTTTGCTTTGAACTTAGCGAATATAGATAACATGTGTAGAAGTATGATATGAACATAAATAACTCTAAGGATCTAGCTTGACTTCATAACTCGTGAGAATAATCTTATGAAGGGTTCAGTGAAGACATAAGTGTATGAAGGGTTCAGCGAAGACATAAGCGTATGGAGGGTTCACCAAAGATATAGCTTATAGGTTCACAGAAGATTGACCTTGTTGCAACCTATTACACCACTTTAGTTGGCCTAGCACACTCTCTCATGTCAAAGTAACATTACATTGCCTTGATCTTAGCTCATAGTGACAACTTGTGTAGAAGTATGATATGAACATGGATAGCTCTAAGGATCTAGCTTGACTTCATAACTCGTGAGAATATTCTTATGAAGGGTTCACCGAAGACATAAGCGTGTGAAGGGTTCACCAAAGACATAGCTTATAGGTTCACAGAAGATTGACCTTGTTGCAACCTATTACACCACTTTAGTTGGCCTAGCACACTTTCTCCTGTCAAAGTAACATTACATTGCCTTGAACTTAACTCATAGTGACAACTTGTGTAGAAGTATGATATGAACATGGATAGCTCTAAGGATCTAGCTTGACTTCATAACTCGTGAGAATAATCTTATGAAGGGTTCAGCGAAGACATAAGTGTATGAAGGGTACACCGAAGATATAAGGGTATGAAGGGTTCACCAAAGACATAGCTTATAGATTCACAAAAGATTGACCTTGTTGCAACCTATTACACCACTTTAGTAGGCCTAGCACACTTTCTCATGTCAAAGTAACATTACATTGCCTTGAACTTAGCTCATAGTGACAACTTGTGTAGAAGTATGATATGAACATGGATAGCTCTAAGGATCTAGCTTGACTTCATAACTCGTGAGAATATTCTTATGAAGGGTTCACCGAAGACATAAGCGTGTGAAGGGTTCACCAAAGACATAGCTTATAGGTTCACAGAAGATTGACCTTGTTGCAATATATTACACCACTTTAGCTGGCCTAGCACGCTTTCTCATGTCAAAGTTACATTACATTACCCTGAACTTAGCTAATAGAGATAACATGTGTAGAAGTATGATATGAACATGGATAGCTTTAAGGATCTAGCTTGACTTCATAACTCGTGAGAATAATCTTATGAAGGGTTCATCGAAGACATAAGCGTATGAAGGGTTCACCAAAGACATATCTTATAGGTTCACAGAAGATTGACCTTGTTGCAACATATTACACCACGCTTAGTTGTCCTAGCACATTTTCTCATGTCAAAGTTACATTACATTGCCTTATACTTAGCTAATAGAGATAACATTTGAAGAAGTATGATATGAACATGGATAGCTCTAAGGATCTAGCTTGACTTCATAATTCGATAGAATATTCTTATGAAGGGTTCACCGAAGACAAAAGCGTATGAAGGGTTCACCAAAGACATAGCTTATAGGTTCACAGAAAATTGACCTTGTTGCAATATATTACACCACTTTAGCTGGCCTAGCACGCTTTCTCATGTCAAAGTTACATTACATTGCCCTGAACTTAGCTAATAGAGATAACATGTGTAGAAGTATGATATGAACATGGATAGCTTTAAGGATCTAGCTTGACTTCATAACTCGTGAGAATAATCTTATGAAGGGTTCATCGAAGACATAAGCGTATGAAGGGTTCACCAAAGACATAGCTTATAACAGAAGATTGACCTTGTTGCAACATATTACACCACTTTAGTTGGCCTAGCACACTTTCTCATGTCTAAATAACATTACATTGGTTTGAACTTAGCGAATATAGATAACATGTGTAGAAGTATGATATGAACATGGATAGCTCTAAGGATCTAGCTTGACTTCATAACTCGTGAGAATAATCTTATGAAGGGTTCAGCGAAGACATAAGTGTATGAAGGGTACACCGAAGATATAAGGGTATGAAGGGTTCACCAAAGACATAGCTTATAGATTCACAAAAGATTGACCTTGTTGCAACCTATTACACCACTTTAGTAGGCCTAGCACACTTTCTCATGTCAAAGTAACATTACATTGCCTTGAACTTAGCTCATAGTGACAACTTGTGTAGAAGTATGATATGAACATGGATAGCTCTAAGGATCTAGCTTGACTTCATAACTCGTGAGAATATTCTTATGAAGGGTTCACCGAAGACATAAGCGTGTGAAGGGTTCACCAAAGACATAGCTTATAGGTTCACAGAAGATTGACCTTGTTGCAATATATTACACCACTTTAGCTGGCCTAGCACGCTTTCTCATGTCAAAGTTACATTACATTACCCTGAACTTAGCTAATAGAGATAACATGTGTAGAAGTATGATATGAACATGGATAGCTTTAAGGATCTAGCTTGACTTCATAACTCGTGAGAATAATCTTATGAAGGGTTCATCGAAGACATAAGCGTATGAAGGGTTCACCAAAGACATATCTTATAGGTTCACAGAAGATTGACCTTGTTGCAACATATTACACCACGCTTAGTTGTCCTAGCACATTTTCTCATGTCAAAGTTACATTACATTGCCTTATACTTAGCTAATAGAGATAACATTTGAAGAAGTATGATATGAACATGGATAGCTCTAAGGATCTAGCTTGACTTCATAATTCGATAGAATATTCTTATGAAGGGTTCACCGAAGACAAAAGCGTATGTAGGGTTCACCAAAGACATAGCTTATAGGTTCACAGAAGATTGACCTTGTTGCAACCTATTACACCACTTTAGTTGACCTAGCACATTTTCTCATGTCAAAGTAACATTACATTGCCTTGAACTTAACTCATAGTGACAACTTGTGTAGAAGTATGATATGAACATGGATAGCTCTAAGGATCTAGCTTGACTTCATAACTCGTGAGAATATTCTTATGAAGGGTTCATCGAAGACATAAGCGTATGAAAGGTTCACCAAAGACATAGCTTATAGGTTCACAGAAGATTGACCTTGTTGCAACATATTACACCACGCTTAGTTGCCCTAGCACATTTTCTCATGTCAAAGTTACATTACATTGCCTTGTACTTAGCTAATACAGATAACATGTGAAGAAGTATGATATGAACATGGATAGCTCTAAGGATCTAGCTTGACGTCATAACTCGTGAGAATAAACTTATGAAGGGTTCACCGAAGATATAAGGGTATGAAGGGTTCACCAAAGACATAGCTTATAGGTTCACAGAAGATTGACCTTGTTGCAACCTATTACACAACTTTAGTTGGCCTAGTACACTTTCTCATGTCAAAGTAACATTACAATGCCTTGAACTTAGCTCATTGTGACAACTTGTGTTGAAGTATGATGTGAACATGGATAGCTCTAAGGATCTAGCTTGACTTCATTACTCGTGAGAATAAACTTATGAAGGGTTCACCGAAGATATAAGCGTATGAAGGGTTCACCAAAGACATAGCTTATAAGTTCACAGAAGATTGACCTTGTTGCAACATATTATACCACTTTAGTTGGCCTAGCACACTTTCTCATGTCAAAGTAACATTACTTTGCTTTGAACTTAGCGAATATAGATAACATGTGTAGAAGTATGATATGAACATAAATAACTCTAAGGATCTAGCTTGACTTCATAACTCGTGAGAATAATCTTATGAAGGGTTCAGCGAAGACATAAGTGTATGAAGGGTTCAGCGAAGACATAAGCGTATGAAGGGTTCACCAAAGACATAGCTTATAGGTTCACAGAAGATTGACCTTGTTGCAACCTATTACACCACTTTAGTTGGCCTAGCACACTCTCTCATGTCAAAGTAACATTACATTGCCTTGATCTTAGCTCATAGTGACAACTTGTGTAGAAGTATGATATGAACATGGATAGCTCTAAGGATCTAGCTTGACTTCATAACTCGTGAGAATATTCTTATGAAGGGTTCACCGAAGACATAAGCGTGTGAAGGGTTCACCAAAGACATAGCTTATAGGTTCACAGAAGATTGACCTTGTTGCAACCTATTACACCACTTTAGTTGGCCTAGCACACTTTCTCATGTCAAAGTAACATTACATTGCCTTGAACTTAGCTCATTGTGACAACTTGTGTTGAAGTATGATGTGAACATGGATAGCTCTAAGGATCTAGCTTGACTTCATTACTCGTGAGAATAAACTTATGAAGGGTTCACCGAAGATATAAGCGTATGAAGGGTTCACCAAAGACATAGCTTATAAGTTCACAGAAGATTGACCTTGTTGCAACATATTATACCACTTTAGTTGGCCTAGCACACTTTCTCATGTCAAAGTAACATTACTTTGCTTTGAACTTAGCGAATATAGATAACATGTGTAGAAGTATGATATGAACATAAATAACTCTAAGGATCTAGCTTGACTTCATAACTCGTGAGAATAATCTTATGAAGGGTTCAGCGAAGACATAAGTGTATGAAGGGTTCAGCGAAGACATAAGCGTATGGAGGGTTCACCAAAGATATAGCTTATAGGTTCACAGAAGATTGACCTTGTTGCAACCTATTACACCACTTTAGTTGGCCTAGCACACTCTCTCATGTCAAAGTAACATTACATTGCCTTGATCTTAGCTCATAGTGACAACTTGTGTAGAAGTATGATATGAACATGGATAGCTCTAAGGATCTAGCTTGACTTCATAACTCGTGAGAATATTCTTATGAAGGGTTCACCGAAGACATAAGCGTGTGAAGGGTTCACCAAAGACATAGCTTATAGGTTCACAGAAGATTGACCTTGTTGCAACCTATTACACCACTTTAGTTGGCCTAGCACACTTTCTCCTGTCAAAGTAACATTACATTGCCTTGAACTTAACTCATAGTGACAACTTGTGTAGAATTATGATATGAACATGGATAGCTCTAAGGATCTAGCTTGACTTCATAACTCGTGAGAATATTCTTATGAAGGGTTCGTCGAAGACATAAGCGTATCAAGGGTTCATCGAAGACATAAGCGTATGAAGGGTTCACCAAAGACATAGCTTATAGGTTCACAGAAGAATGACCTTGTTGCAACATATTACACCACGCTTAGTTGCCCTAGCACATTTTCTCATGTCAAAGTTACATTACATTGCCTTGTACTTAGCTAATAGAGATAACATGTGAAGAAGTATGATATGAACATGGATAGCTCTAAGGATCTAGCTTGACTTCATAATTCGATAGAATATTCTTATGAATGGTTCACCGAAGACAAAAGCGTATGAAGGGTTCACCAAAGACATAGCTTATAGGTTCACAGAAGATTGACCTTGTTGCAACCTATTACACCACTTTAGTTGGCCTAGCACATTTTCTCATGTCAAAGTAACATTACAATGCCTTGAACTTAACTCATAGTGACAACTTGTGTAGAAGTATAATATGAACATGGATAGCTCTAAGGATCTAGCTTGACTTCATAACTCGTGAGAATATTCTTATGAAGGGTTCATCAAAGAGATAAGCGTATGAAAGGTTCACCAAAGACATAGCTTATAGGTTCACAGAAGATTGACCTTGCTGCAACATATTACACCACGCTTAGTTGCCCTAGCACATTTTCTCATGTCAAAGTTACATTACATTGCCTTGTACTTAGCTAATACAGATAACATGTGAAGAAGTATGATATGAACATGGATAGCTCTAAGGATCTAGCTTGACTTCATAACTCGTGAGAATAAACTTATGAAGGGTTCACCGAATATATAAGGGTATGAAGGGTTCACCAAAGACATAGCTTATAGGTTCACAGAAGATTGACCTTGTTGCAACCTATTACACAAGTTTAGTTGGCCTAGTACACTTTCTCATGTCAAAGTAACATTACAATGCCTTGAACTTAGCTCATTGTGACAACTTGTGTAAAAGTATGATGTGAACATGGATAGCTCTAAGGATCTAGCTTGACTTCATTACTCGTGAGAATAAACTTATGAAGGGTTCACCGAAGATATAAGCGTATGAAGGGTTCACCAAAGACATAGCTTATAGGTTCACAGAAGATTGACCTTGCTGCAACATATTACACCACGCTTAGTTGCCCTAGCACATTTTCTCATGTCAAAGTTACATTACATTGCCTTGTACTTAGCTAATACAGATAACATGTGAAGAAGTATGATATGAACATGGATAGCTCTAAGGATCTAGCTTGACTTCATAACTCGTGAGAATAAACTTATGAAGGGTTCACCGAATATATAAGGGTATGAAGGGTTCACCAAAGACATAGCTTATAGGTTCACAGAAGATTGACCTTGTTGCAACCTATTACACAAGTTTAGTTGGCCTAGTACACTTTCTCATGTCAAAGTAACATTACAATGCCTTGAACTTAGCTCATTGTGACAACTTGTGTAAAAGTATGATGTGAACATGGATAGCTCTAAGGATCTAGCTTGACTTCATTACTCGTGAGAATAAACTTATGAAGGGTTCACCGAAGATATAAGCGTATGAAGGGTTCACCAAAGACATAGCTTATAAGTTCACAGAAGATTGACCTTGTTGCAACATATTACACCACTTTAGTTGGCCTAGCACACTTTCTCATGTCAAAGTAACATTACTTTGCTTTGAACTTAGCGAATATAGATAACATGTGTAGAAGTATGATATGAACATAAATAACTCTAAGGATCTAGCTTGACTTCATAACTCGTGAGAATAATCTTATGAATGGTTCAGCGAAGACATAAGTGTATGAAGGGTTCAACGAAGACATAAGCGTATGAAGGGTTCACCAAAGACATAGCTTATAGGTTCACAGAAGATTGACCTTGTTGCAACCTATTACACCACTTTAGTTGGCCTAGCACACTCTCTCATGTCAAAGTAACATTACATTGCCTTGATCTTAGCTCATAGTGACAACTTGTGTAGAAGTATGATATGAACATGGATAGCTCTAAGAATCTAGCTTGACTTCATAACTCGTGAGAATATTCTTATGAAGGGTTCACCGAAGACAAAAGCGTATGAAGGGTTCACCAAAGACATAGCTTATAGGTTCACAGAAGATTGACCTTGTTGCAACCTATTACACCACTTTAGTTGGCCTAGCACACTTTCTCATGTCAAAGTAACATTACATTGCCTTGTACTTAGCTAATAGAGATAACATGTGAAGAAGTATGATATGAACATGGATAGCTCTAAGGATCTAGCTTGACTTCATAACTCGTGAGAATATTCTTATGAAGGGTTCACCGAAGACAAAAGCGTATGAAGGGTTCACCAAAGACATAGCTTATAGGTATATAGAAGATTGACCTTGTTGCAACCTATTACACCACTTTAGTTGGCCTAGCACACTTTCTCATGTCAAAGTAACATTACATTGCCTTGAACTTAGCTCATAGTGACAACTTGTGTAGAAGTATGATATGAACATGGATAGCTCTAAGGATCTAGCTTGACTTCATAACTCGTGAGAATAATCTTATGAAGGGTTCAGCAAAGACATAAGTGTATGAAGGGTTCATCGAAGACATAAGCTTATGAAGGGTTCACCAAAGACATAGCTTATAGGTTCACAGAAGATTGACCTTGTTGCAACCTATTACACAACTTTAGTTGGCCTAGTACACTTTCTCATGTCAAAGTAACATTACAATGCCTTGAACTTAGCTCATTGTGACAACTTGTGTAGAAGTATGATGTGAACATGGATAGCTCTAAGGATCTAGCTTGACTTCATAACTCGTGAGAATAAACTTATGAAGGGTTCACCGAAGATATAAGCGTATGAAGGGTTCACCAAAGACATAGCTTATAAGTTCACAGAAGATTGACCTTGTTGCAACATATTACACCACTTTAGTTGGCCTAGCACACTTTCTCATGTCAAAGTAACATTACATTGCCTTGAACTTAGCTCATAGTGACAACTTGTGTAGAAGTATGATATGAACATGGATAGCTCTAAGGATCTAGCTTGACTTCATAACTCGTGAGAATATTCTTATGAAGGGTTCATCGAAGACATAAGCGTATGAAGGGTTCACCAAAGACATATCTTATAGGTTCACAGAAGATTGACCTTGTTGCAACATATTACACCACGCTTAGTTGCCCTAGCACATTTTCTCATGTCAAAGTTACATTACATTGCCCTGTACTTAGCTAATAGAGATAACATGTGAAGAAGTATGATATGAACATGGATAGCTCTAAGGATCTAGCTTGACTTCATAACTCGTGAGAATAAACTTATGAAGGGTACACCGAAGATATAAGGGTATGAAGGGTTCACCAAAGACATAGCTTATAGATTCACAGAAGATTGACCTTGTTGCAACCTATTACACCACTTTAGTAGGCCTAGCACACTTTCTCATGTCAAAGTAACATTACATTGCCTTGAACTTAGATCATAGTGACAACTTGTGTAGAAGTATGATATGAACATGGATAGCTCTAAGGATCTAGCTTTACTTCATAACTCGTGAGAATAATCTTATGAAGGGTTCAGCGAAGACATAAACTTATGAAGGGTTCACCAAATACATAGCTTATAGGTTCACAAAAGATTGACCTTGTTGCAACCTATTACACCACTTTAGTTGGCCTAGCACACTTTCTCATGTCAAAGTAACATTACATTGCCTTGATCTTAGCTCATAGTGACAACTTGTGTAGAAGTATGATATGAACATGGATAGCTCTAAGGATCTAGCTTGACTTCATAACTCGTGAGAATATTCTTATGAAGGGTTCGTCGAAGACATAAGCGTATCAAGGGTTCATCGAAGACATAAGCGTATGAAGGGTTCACCAAAGACATAGCTTATAGGTTCACAGAAGATTGACCTTGTTGCAAAATATTACACCACGCTTAGTTGCCCTAGCACATTTTCTCATGTCAAAGTTACATTACATTGCCTTGTACTTAGCTAATAGAGATAACATGTGAAGAAGTATGATATGAACATGGATAGCTCTAAGGATCTAGCTTGACTTCATAATTCGATAGAATATTCTTATGAATGGTTCACCGAAGACAAAAGCGTATGAAGGGTTCACCAAAGACATAGCTTATAGGTTCACAGAAGATTGACCTTGTTGCAACCTATTACACCACTTTAGTTGGCCTAGCACATTTTCTCATGTCAAAGTAACATTACAATGCCTTGAACTTAACTCATAGTGACAACTTGTGTAGAAGTATAATATGAACATGGATAGCTCTAATGATCTAGCTTGACTTCATAACTAGTGAGAATATTCTTATGAAGGGTTCATCGAAGAGATAAGCGTATGAAAGGTTCACCAAAGACATGGCTTATAGGTTCACAGAAGATTGACCTTGCTGCAACATATTACACCACGCTTAGTTGCCCTAGCACATTTTCTCAGGTCAAAGTTACATTACATTGCCTTGTACTTAGCTAATACAGATAACATGTGAAGAAGTATGATATGAACATGGATAGCTCTAAGGATCTAGCTTGACTTCATAACTCGTGAGAATAAACTTATGAAGGGTTCAACGAATATATAAGGGTATGAAGGGTTCACCAAAGACATAGCTTATAGGTTCACAGAAGATTGACCTTGTTGCAACCTATTACACAAGTTTAGTTGGCCTAGTACACTTTCTCATGTCAAAGTAACATTACAATGCCTTGAACTTAGCTCATTGTGACAACTTGTGTAAAAGTATGATGTAAACATGGATAGCTCTAAGGATCTAGCTTGACTTCATTACTCGTGAGAATAAACTTATGAAGGGTTCACCGAAGATATAAGCGTATGAAGGGTTCACCAAAGACATAGCTTATAAGTTCACAGAAGATTGACCTTGTTGCAACATATTACACCACTTTAGTTGGCCTAGCACACTTTCTCATGTCAAAGTAACATTACTTTGCTTTGAACTTAGCGAATATAGATAACATGTGTAGAAGTATGATATGAACATAAATAACTCTAAGGATCTAGCTTGACTTCATAACTCGTGAGAATAATCTTATGAATGGTTCAGCGAAGACATAAGTGTATGAAGGGTTCAACGAAGACATAAGCGTATGAAGGGTTCACCAAAGACATAGCTTATAGGTTCACAGAAGATTGACCTTGTTGCAACCTATTACACCACTTTAGTTGGCCTAGCACACTCTCTCATGTCAAAGTAACATTACATTGCCTTGATCTTAGCTCATAGTGACAACTTGTGTAGAAGTATGATATGAACATGGATAGCTCTAAGGATCTAGCTTGACTTCATAACTCGTGAGAATATTCTTATGAAGGGTTCACCGAAGACAAAAGCGTATGAAGGGTTCACCAAAGACATAGCTTATAGGTTCACAGAAGATTGACCTTGTTGCAACCTATTACACCACTTTAGTTGGCCTAGCACACTTTCTCATGTCAAAGTAACATTACATTGCCTTGTACTTAGCTAATAGAGATAACATGTGAAGAAGTATGATATGAACATGGATAGCTCTAAGGATCTAGCTTGACTTCATAACTCGTGAGAATATTCTTATGAAGGGTTCACCGAAGACAAAAGCGTATGAAGGGTTCACCAAAGACATAGCTTATAGGTATATAGAAAATTGACCTTGTTGCAACCTATTACACCACTTTAGTTGGCCTAGCACACTTTCTCATGTCAAAGTAACATTACATTGCCTTGAACTTAGCTCATAGTGACAACTTGTGTAGAAGTATGATATGAACATGGATAGCTCTAAGGATCTAGCTTGACTTCATAACTCGTGAGAATAATCTTATGAAGGGTTCAGCAAAGACATAAGTGTATGAAGGGTTCATCGAAGACATAAGCTTATGAAGGGTTCACCAAAGACATAGCTTATAGGTTCACAGAAGATTGACCTTGTTGCAACCTATTACACAACTTTAGTTGGCCTAGTACACTTTCTCATGTCAAAGTAACATTACAATGCCTTGAACTTAGCTCATTGTGACAACTTGTGTAGAAGTATGATGTGAACATGGATAGCTCTAAGGATCTAGCTTGACTTCATAACTCGTGAGAATAAACTTATGAAGGGTTCACCGAAGATATAAGCGTATGAAGGGTTCACCAAAGACATAGCTTATAAGTTCACAGAAGATTGACCTTGTTGCAACATATTACACCACTTTAGTTGGCCTAGCACACTTTCTCATGTCAAAGTAACATTACATTGCCTTGAACTTAGCTCATAGTGACAACTTGTGTAGAAGTATGATATGAACATGGATAGCTCTAAGGATCTAGCTTGACTTCATAACTCGTGAGAATATTCTTATGAAGGGTTCATCGAAGACAAAAGCGTATGAAGGGTTCAACGAAGACATAAGCGTATGAAGGGTTCACCAAAGACATAGCTTATAGGTTCACAGAAGATTGACCTTGTTGCAACCTATTACACCACTTTAGTTGGCCTAGCACACTCTCTCATGTCAAAGTAACATTACATTGCCTTGATCTTAGCTCATAGTGACAACTTGTGTAGAAGTATGATATGAACATGGATAGCTCTAAGGATCTAGCTTGACTTCATAACTCGTGAGAATATTCTTATGAAGGGTTCACCGAAGACAAAAGCGTATGAAGGGTTCACCAAAGACATAGCTTATAGGTATATAGAAGATTGACCTTGTTGCAACCTATTACACCACTTTAGTTGGCCTAGCACACTTTCTCATGTCAAAGTAACATTACATTGCCTTGAACTTAGCTCATAGTGACAACTTGTGTAGAAGTATGATATGAACATGGATAGCTCTAAGGATCTAGCTTGACTTCATAACTCGTGAGAATAATCTTATGAAGGGTTCAGCAAAGACATAAGTGTATGAAGGGTTCATCGAAAACATAAGCTTATGAAGGGTTCACCAAAGACATAGCTTATAGGTTCACAGAAGATTGACCTTGTTGCAACCTATTACACAACTTTAGTTGGCCTAGTACACTTTCTCATGTCAAAGTAACATTACAATGCCTTGAACTTAGCTCATTGTGACAACTTGTGTAGAAGTATGATGTGAACATGGATAGCTCTAAGGATCTAGCTTGACTTCATAACTCGTGAGAATAAACTTATGAAGGGTTCACCGAAGATATAAGCGTATGAAGGGTTCACCAAAGACATAGCTTATAAGTTCACAGAAGATTGACCTTGTTGCAACATATTACACCACTTTAGTTGGCCTAGCACACTTTCTCATGTCAAAGTAACATTACATTGCCTTGAACTTAGCTCATAGTGACAACTTGTGTAGAAGTATGATATGAACATGGATAGCTCTAAGGATCTAGCTTGACTTCATAACTCGTGAGAATATTCTTATGAAGGGTTCATCGAAGACATAAGCGTATGAAGGGTTCACCAAAGACATATCTTATAGGTTCACAGAAGATTGACCTTGTTGCAACATATTACACCACGCTTAGTTGCCCTAGCACATTTTCTCATGTCAAAGTTACATTACATTGCCCTGTACTTAGCTAATAGAGATAACATGTGAAGAAGTATGATATGAACATGGATAGCTCTAAGGATCTAGCTTGACTTCATAACTCGTGAGAATAAACTTATGAAGGGTACACCGAAGATATAAGGGTATGAAGGGTTCACCAAAGACATAGCTTATAGATTCACAGAAGATTGACCTTGTTGCAACCTATTACACCACTTTAGTAGGCCTAGCACACTTTCTCATGTCAAAGTAACATTACATTGCCTTGAACTTAGATCATAGTGACAACTTGTGTAGAAGTATGATATGAACATGGATAGCTCTAAGGATCTAGCTTGACTTCATAACTCGTGAGAATAATCTTATGAAGGGTTCAGCGAAGACATAAGCTTATGAAGGGTTCACCAAAGACATAGCTTATAGGTTCACAAAAGATTGACCTTGTTGCAACCTATTACACCACTTTAGTTGGCCTAGTACACTTTCTCATGTCAAAGTAACATTACAATGCCTTGAACTTAGCTCATTGTGACAACTTGTGTAGAAGTATGATGTGAACATGGATAGCTCTAAGGATCTAGCTTGACTTCATAACTCGTGAGAATAAACTTATGAAGGGTTCACCGAAGATATAAGCGTATGAAGGGTTCACCAAAGACATAGCTTATAAGTTCACAGAAGATTGACCTTGTTGCAACATATTACACCACTTTAGTTGGCCTAGCACACTTTCTCATGTCAAAGTAACATTACATTGCCTTGAACTTAGCTCATAGTGACAACTTGTGTAGAAGTATGATATGAACATGGATAGCTCTAAGGATCTAGCTTGACTTCATAACTCGTGAGAATATTCTTATGAAGGGTTCATCGAAGACAAAAGCGTATGAAGGGTTCAACGAAGACATAAGCGTATGAAGGGTTCACCAAAGACATAGCTTATAGGTTCACAGAAGATTGACCTTGTTGCAACCTATTACACCACTTTAGTTGGCCTAGCACACTCTCTCATGTCAAAGTAACATTACATTGCCTTGATCTTAGCTCATAGTGACAACTTGTGTAGAAGTATGATATGAACATGGATAGCTCTAAGGATCTAGCTTGACTTCATAACTCGTGAGAATATTCTTATGAAGGGTTCACCGAAGACAAAAGCGTATGAAGGGTTCACCAAAGACATAGCTTATAGGTATATAGAAGATTGACCTTGTTGCAACCTATTACACCACTTTAGTTGGCCTAGCACACTTTCTCATGTCAAAGTAACATTACATTGCCTTGAACTTAGCTCATAGTGACAACTTGTGTAGAAGTATGATATGAACATGGATAGCTCTAAGGATCTAGCTTGACTTCATAACTCGTGAGAATAATCTTATGAAGGGTTCAGCAAAGACATAAGTGTATGAAGGGTTCATCGAAAACATAAGCTTATGAAGGGTTCACCAAAGACATAGCTTATAGGTTCACAGAAGATTGACCTTGTTGCAACCTATTACACAACTTTAGTTGGCCTAGTACACTTTCTCATGTCAAAGTAACATTACAATGCCTTGAACTTAGCTCATTGTGACAACTTGTGTAGAAGTATGATGTGAACATGGATAGCTCTAAGGATCTAGCTTGACTTCATAACTCGTGAGAATAAACTTATGAAGGGTTCACCGAAGATATAAGCGTATGAAGGGTTCACCAAAGACATAGCTTATAAGTTCACAGAAGATTGACCTTGTTGCAACATATTACACCACTTTAGTTGGCCTAGCACACTTTCTCATGTCAAAGTAACATTACATTGCCTTGAACTTAGCTCATAGTGACAACTTGTGTAGAAGTATGATATGAACATGGATAGCTCTAAGGATCTAGCTTGACTTCATAACTCGTGAGAATATTCTTATGAAGGGTTCATCGAAGACATAAGCGTATGAAGGGTTCACCAAAGACATATCTTATAGGTTCATAGAAGATTGACCTTGTTGCAACATATTACACCACGCTTAGTTGCCCTAGCACATTTTCTCATGTCAAAGTTACATTACATTGCCCTGTACTTAGCTAATAGAGATAACATGTGAAGAAGTATGATATGAACATGGATAGCTCTAAGGATCTAGCTTGACTTCATAACTCGTGAGAATAAACTTATGAAGGGTACACCGAAGATATAAGGGTATGAAGGGTTCACCAAAGACATAGCTTATAGATTCACAGAAGATTGACCTTGTTGCAACCTATTACACCACTTTAGTAGGCCTAGCACACTTTCTCATGTCAAAGTAACATTACATTGCCTTGAACTTAGATCATAGTGACAACTTGTGTAGAAGTATGATATGAACATGGATAGCTCTAAGGATCTAGCTTGACTTCATAACTCGTGAGAATAATCTTATGAAGGGTTCAGCGAAGACATAAGCTTATGAAGGGTTCACCAAAGACATAGCTTATAGGTTCACAAAAGATTGACCTTGTTGCAACCTATTACACCACTTTAGTTGGCCTAGCACACTTTCTCATGTCAAAGTAACATTACATTGCCTTGATCTTAGCTCATAGTGACAACTTGTGTAGAAGTATGATATGAACATGGATAGCTCTAAGGATCTAGCTTGACTTCATAACTCGTGAGAATATTCTTATGAAGGGTTCGTCGAAGACATAAGCGTATCAAGGGTTCATCGAAGACATAAGCGTATGAAGGGTTCACCAAAGACATAGCTTATAGGTTCACAGAAGATTGACCTTGTTGCAACATATTACACCACGCTTAGTTGCCCTAGCACATTTTCTCATGTCAAAGTTACATTACATTGCCTTGTACTTAGCTAATAGAGATAACATGTGAAGAAGTATGATATGAACATGGATAGCTCTAAGGATCTAGCTTGACTTCATAATTCGATAGAATATTCTTATGAATGGTTCACCGAAGACAAAAGCGTATGAAGGGTTCACCAAAGACATAGCTTATAGGTTCACAGAAGATTGACCTTGTTGCAACCTATTACACCACTTTAGTTGGCCTAGCACATTTTCTCATGTCAAAGTAACATTACAATGCCTTGAACTTAACTCATAGTGACAACTTGTGTAGAAGTATAATATGAACATGGATAGCTCTAATGATCTAGCTTGACTTCATAACTAGTGAGAATATTCTTATGAAGGGTTCATCGAAGAGATAAGCGTATGAAAGGTTCACCAAAGACATGGCTTATAGGTTCACAGAAGATTGACCTTGCTGCAACATATTACACCACGCTTAGTTGCCCTAGCACATTTTCTCAGGTCAAAGTTACATTACATTGCCTTGTACTTAGCTAATACAGATAACATGTGAAGAAGTATGATATGAACATGGATAGCTCTAAGGATCTAGCTTGACTTCATAACTCGTGAGAATAAACTTATGAAGGGTTCAACGAATATATAAGGGTATGAAGGGTTCACCAAAGACATAGCTTATAGGTTCACAGAAGATTGACCTTGTTGCAACCTATTACACAAGTTTAGTTGGCCTAGTACACTTTCTCATGTCAAAGTAACATTACAATGCCTTGAACTTAGCTCATTGTGACAACTTGTGTAAAAGTATGATGTAAACATGGATAGCTCTAAGGATCTAGCTTGACTTCATTACTCGTGAGAATAAACTTATGAAGGGTTCACCGAAGATATAAGCGTATGAAGGGTTCACCAAAGACATAGCTTATAAGTTCACAGAAGATTGACCTTGTTGCAACATATTACACCACTTTAGTTGGCCTAGCACACTTTCTCATGTCAAAGTAACATTACTTTGCTTTGAACTTAGCGAATATAGATAACATGTGTAGAAGTATGATATGAACATAAATAACTCTAAGGATCTAGCTTGACTTCATAACTCGTGAGAATAATCTTATGAATGGTTCAGCGAAGACATAAGTGTATGAAGGGTTCAACGAAGACATAAGCGTATGAAGGGTTCACCAAAGACATAGCTTATAGGTTCACAGAAGATTGACCTTGTTGCAACCTATTACACCACTTTAGTTGGCCTAGCACACTCTCTCATGTCAAAGTAACATTACATTGCCTTGATCTTAGCTCATAGTGACAACTTGTGTAGAAGTATGATATGAACATGGATAGCTCTAAGGATCTAGCTTGACTTCATAACTCGTGAGAATATTCTTATGAAGGGTTCACCGAAGACAAAAGCGTATGAAGGGTTCACCAAAGACATAGCTTATAGGTTCACAGAAGATTGACCTTGTTGCAACCTATTACACCACTTTAGTTGGCCTAGCACACTTTCTCATGTCAAAGTAACATTACATTGCCTTGTACTTAGCTAATAGAGATAACATGTGAAGAAGTATGATATGAACATGGATAGCTCTAAGGATCTAGCTTGACTTCATAACTCGTGAGAATATTCTTATGAAGGGTTCACCGAAGACAAAAGCGTATGAAGGTTTCACCAAAGACATAGCTTATAGGTATATAGAAGATTGACCTTGTTGCAACCTATTACACCACTTTAGTTGGCCTAGCACACTTTCTCATGTCAAAGTAACATTACATTGCCTTGAACTTAGCTCATAGTGACAACTTGTGTAGAAGTATGATATGAACATGGATAGCTCTAAGGATCTAGCTTGACTTCATAACTCGTGAGAATAATCTTATGAAGGGTTCAGCAAAGACATAAGTGTACGAAGGGTTCATCGAAGACATAAGCTTATGAAGGGTTCACCAAAGACATAGCTTATAGGTTCACAGAAGATTGACCTTGTTGCAACCTATTACACAACTTTAGTTGGCCTAGTACACTTTCTCATGTCAAAGTAACATTACAATGCCTTGAACTTAGCTCATTGTGACAACTTGTGTAGAAGTATGATGTGAACATGGATAGCTCTAAGGATCTAGCTTGACTTCATAACTCGTGAGAATAAACTTATGAAGGGTTCACCGAAGATATAAGCGTATGAAGGGTTCACCAAAGACATAGCTTATAAGTTCACAGAAGATTGACCTTGTTGCAACATATTACACCACTTTAGTTGGCCTAGCACACTTTCTCATGTCAAAGTAACATTACATTGCCTTGAACTTAGCTCATAGTGACAACTTGTGTAGAAGTATGATATGAACATGGATAGCTCTAAGGATCTAGCTTGACTTCATAACTCGTGAGAATATTCTTATGAAGGGTTCGTCGAAGACATAAGCGTGTCAAGGGTTCATCGAAGACATAAGCGTATGAAGGGTTCACCAAAGACATAGCTTATAGGTTCACAGAAGATTGACCTTGTTGCAACATATTACACCACGCTTAGTTGCCCTAGCACATTTTCTCATGTCAAAGTTACATTACATTGCCCTGTACTTAGCTAATAGAGATAACATGTGAAGAAGTATGATATGAACATGGATAGCTCTAAGGATCTAGCTTGACTTCATAACTCGTGAGAATATTCTTATGAAGGTTTCATCGAAGACATAAGCGTATGAAGGGTTCACCAAAGACATATCTTATAGGTTCACAGAAGATTGACCTTGTTGCAACATATTACACCACTCTTAGTTGCCCTAGCACATTTTCTCATGTCAAAGTTACATTACATTGCCCTGTACTTAGCTAATAGAGATAACATGTGAAGAAGTATGATATGAACATGGATAGCTCTAAGGATCTAGCTTGACTTCATAACTCGTGAGAATAAACTTATGAAGGGTACACCGAAGATATAAGGGTATGAAGGGTTCACCAAAGACATAGCTTATAGATTCACAGAAGATTGACCTTGTTGCAACCTATTACACCACTTTAGTAGGCCTAGCACACTTTCTCATGTCAAAGTAACATTACATTGCCTTGAACTTAGATCATAGTGACAACTTGTGTAGAAGTATGATATGAACATGGATAGCTCTAAGGATCTAGCTTGACTTCATAACTCGTGAGAATAATCTTATGAAGGGTTCAGCGAAGACATAAGCTTATGAAGGGTTCACCAAAGACATAGCTTATAGGTTCACAAAAGATTGACCTTGTTGCAACCTATTACACCACTTTAGTTGGCCTAGCACACTTTCTCATGTCAAAGTAACATTACATTGCCTTGATCTTAGCTCATAGTGACAACTTGTGTAGAAGTATGATATGAACATGGATAGCTCTAAGGATCTAGCTTGACTTCATAACTCGTGAGAATATTCTTATGAAGGGTTCGTCGAAGACATAAGCGTATCAAGGGTTCATCGAAGACATAAGCGTATGAAGGGTTCACCAAAGACATAGCTTATAGGTTCACAGAAGATTGACCTTGTTGCAACATATTACACCACGCTTAGTTGCCCTAGCACATTTTCTCATGTCAAAGTTACATTACATTGCCTTGTACTTAGCTAATAGAGATAACATGTGAAGAAGTATGATATGAACATGGATAGCTCTAAGGATCTAGCTTGACTTCATAATTCGATAGAATATTCTTATGAATGGTTCACCGAAGACAAAAGCGTATGAAGGGTTCACCAAAGACATAGCTTATAGGTTCACAGAAGATTGACCTTGTTGCAACCTATTACACCACTTTAGTTGGCCTAGCACATTTTCTCATGTCAAAGTAACATTACAATGCCTTGAACTTAACTCATAGTGACAACTTGTGTAGAAGTATAATATGTACATGGATAGCTCTAAGGATCTAGCTTGACTTCATAACTCGTGAGAATATTCTTATGAAGGGTTCATCGAAGAGATAAGCGTATGAAAGGTTCACCAAAGACATAGCTTATAGGTTCACAGAAGATTGACCTTGCTGCAACATATTACACCACGCTTAGTTGCCCTAGCACATTTTCTCATGTCAAAGTTACATTACATTGCCCTGTACTTAGCTAATAGAGATAACATGTGAAGAAGTATGATATGAACATGGATAGCTCTAAGGATCTAGCTTGACTTCATAACTCGTGAGAATAAACTTATGAAGGGTACACCATATAAGGGTATGAAGGGTTCACCAAAGACATAGCTTATAGATTCACAGAAGATTGACCTTGTTGCAACCTATTACACCACATTAGTAGGCCTAGCACACTTTCTCATGTCAAAGTAACATTACATTGCCTTGAACTTAGATCATAGTGACAACTTGTGTAGAAGTATGATATGAACATGGATAGCTCTAAGGATCTAGCTTGACTTCATAACTCGTGAGAATAATCTTATGAAGGGTTCAGCGAAGACATAAGCTTATGAAGGGTTCACCAAAGACATAGCTTATAGGTTCACAAAAGATTGACCTTGTTGCAACCTATTACACCACTTTAGTTGGCCTAGCACACTTTCTCATGTCAAAGTACCATTACATTGCCTTGATCTTAGCTCATAGTGACAACTTGTGTAGAAGTATGATATGAACATGGATAGCTCTAAGGATCTAGCTTGACTTCATAACTCGTGAGAATATTCTTATGAAGGGTTCGTCGAAGACATAAGCGTATCAAGGGTTCATCGAAGACATAAGCGTATGAAGGGTTCACCAAAGACATAGCTTATAGGTTCACAGAAGATTGACCTTGTTGCAACATATTACACCACGCTTAGTTGCCCTAGCACATTTTCTCATGTCAAAGTTACATTACATTGCCTTGTACTTAGCTAATAGAGATAACATGTGAAGAAGTATGATATGAACATGGATAGCTCTAAGGATCTAGCTTGACTTCATAATTCGATAGAATATTCTTATGAATGGTTCACCGAAGACAAAAGCGTATGAAGGGTTCACCAAAGACATAGCTTATAGGTTCACAGAAGATTGACCTTGTTGCAACCTATTACACCACTTTAGTTGGCCTAGCACACTTTCTCATGTCAAAGTTACATTACATTGCCTTGTACTTAGCTAATACAGATAACATGTGAAGAAGTATGATATAAACATGGATAGCTCTAAGGATCTAGCTTGACTTCATTACTCGTGAGAATAAACTTATGAAGGATTCACCGAAGATATAAGCGTATGAAGGGTTCACCAAAGACATAGCTTATAGGTTCACAGAAGATTGACCTTGTTGCAACCTATTACACCACTTTAGTTGGCCTAGCACACTCTCTCATGTCAAAGTAACATTACATTGCCTTGATCTTAGCTCATAGTGACAACTTGTGTAGAAGTATGATATGAACATGGATAGCTCTAAGGATCTAGCTTGACTTCATAACTCGTGAGAATATTCTTATGAAGGGTTCACCGAAGACAAAAGCGTATGAAGGGTTCACCAAAGACATAGCTTATAGGTTCACAGAAGATTGACCTTGTTGCAACCTATTACACCACTTTAGTTGGCCTAGCACACTTTCTCATGTCAAAGTTACATTACATTGCCTTGTACTTAGCTAATACAGATAACATGTGAAGAAGTATGATATAAACATGGATAGCTCTAAGGATCTAGCTTGACTTCATTACTCGTGAGAATAAACTTATGAAGGATTCACCGAAGATATAAGCGTATGAAGGGTTCACCAAAGACATAGCTTATAAGTTCACAGAAGATTGACCTTGTTGCAACATATTACACCACTTTAGTTGGCCTAGCACACTTTCTCATGTCAAAGTAACATTACATTGCCTTGAACTTAGCTCATAGTGACAACTTGTGAAGAAGTATGATATGAACATGGATAGCTCTAAGGATCTAGCTTGACTTCATAATTCGATAGAATATTCTTATGAATGGTTCACCGAAGACAAAAGCGTATGAAGGGTTCACCAAAGACATAGCTTATAGGTTCACAGAAGATTGACCTTGTTGCAACCTATTACACCACTTTAGTTGGCCTAGCACATTTTCTCATGTCAAAGTAACATTACAATGCCTTGAACTTAACTCATAGTGACAACTTGTGTAGAAGTATAATATGAACATGGATAGCTCTAAGGATCTAGCTTGACTTCATAACTCGTGAGAATATTCTTATGAAGGGTTCATCGAAGAGATAAGCGTATGAAAGGTTCACCAAAGACATAGCTTATAGGTTCACAGAAGATTGACCTTGCTGCAACATATTACACCACGCTTAGTTGCCCTAGCACATTTTCTCATGTCAAAGTTACATTACATTGCCTTGTACTTAGCTAATACAGATAACATGTGAAGAAGTATGATATGAACATGGATAGCTCTAAGGATCTAGCTTGACTTCATAACTCGTGAGAATAAACTTATGAAGGGTTCACCGAATATATAAGGGTATGAAGGGTTCACCAAAGACATAGCTTATAGGTTCACAGAAGATTGACCTTGTTGCAACCTATTACACAAGTTTAGTTGGCCTAGTACACTTTCTCATGTCAAAGTAACATTACAATGCCTTGAACTTAGCTCATTGTGACAACTTGTGTAAAAGTATGATGTGAACATGGATAGCTCTAAGGATCTAGCTTGACTTCATTACTCGTGAGAATAAACTTATGAAGGGTTCACCAAAGATATAAGCGTATGAAGGGTTCACCAAAGACATAGCTTATAAGTTCACAGAAGATTGACCTTGTTGCAACATATTACACCACTTTAGTTGGCCTAGCACACTTTCTCATTTCAAAGTAACATTACTTTGCTTTGAACTTAGCGAATATAGATAACATGTGTAGAAGTATGATATGAACATAAATAACTCTAAGGATCTAGCTTGACTTCATAACTCGTGAGAATAATCTTATGAATGGTTCAGCGAAGACATAAGTGTATGAAGGGTTCAGCGAAGACATAAGCGTATGAAGGGTTCACCAAAGACATAGCTTATAGGTTCACAGAAGATTGACCTTGTTGCAACCTATTACACCACTTTAGTTGGCCTAGCACACTCTCTCATGTCAAAGTAACATTACATTGCCTTGATCTTAGCTCATAGTGACAACTTGTGTAGAAGTATGATATGAACATGGATAGCTCTAAGGATCTAGCTTGACTTCATAACTCGTGAGAATATTCTTATGAAGGGTTCATCGAAGACATAAGCGTATGAAGGGTACACCAAAGACATAGCTTGTACGTTCACAGAAGATTGACCTTGTTGCAACATATTACACCATGCATAGTTGCCCTAGCACGCTTTCTCATGTCAAAGTTACATTACATTGCCTTGTACTTAGCTAATAGAGATAACATGTGAAGAAGTATGATATAAACATGGATAGCTCTAAGGATCTAGCTTGACTTCATTACTCGTGAGAATAAACTTATGAAGGATTCACCGAAGATATAAGCGTATGAAGGGTTCACCAAAGACATAGCTTATAAGTTCACAGAAGATTGACCTTGTTGCAACATATTACACCACTTTAGTTGGCCTAGCACACTTTCTCATGTCAAAGTAACATTACATTGCCTTGAACTTAGCTCATAGTGACAACTTGTGAAGAAGTATGATATGAACATGGATAGCTCTAAGGATCTAGCTTGACTTCATAATTCGATAGAATATTCTTATGAATGGTTCACCGAAGACAAAAGCGTATGAAGGGTTCACCAAAGACATAGCTTATAGGTTCACAGAAGATTGACCTTGTTGCAACCTATTACACCACTTTAGTTGGCCTAGCACATTTTCTCATGTCAAAGTAACATTACAATGCCTTGAACTTAACTCATAGTGACAACTTGTGTAGAAGTATAATATGAACATGGATAGCTCTAAGGATCTAGCTTGACTTCATAACTCGTGAGAATATTCTTATGAAGGGTTCATCGAAGAGATAAGCGTATGAAAGGTTCACCAAAGACATAGCTTATAGGTTCACAGAAGATTGACCTTGCTGCAACATATTACACCACGCTTAGTTGCCCTAGCACATTTTCTCATGTCAAAGTTACATTACATTGCCTTGTACTTAGCTAATACAGATAACATGTGAAGAAGTATGATATGAACATGGATAGCTCTAAGGATCTAGCTTGACTTCATAACTCGTGAGAATAAACTTATGAAGGGTTCACCGAATATATAAGGGTATGAAGGGTTCACCAAAGACATAGCTTATAGGTTCACAGAAGATTGACCTTGTTGCAACCTATTACACAAGTTTAGTTGGCCTAGTACACTTTCTCATGTCAAAGTAACATTACAATGCCTTGAACTTAGCTCATTGTGACAACTTGTGTAAAAGTATGATGTGAACATGGATAGCTCTAAGGATCTAGCTTGACTTCATTACTCGTGAGAATAAACTTATGAAGGGTTCACCAAAGATATAAGCGTATGAAGGGTTCACCAAAGACATAGCTTATAAGTTCACAGAAGATTGACCTTGTTGCAACATATTACACCACTTTAGTTGGCCTAGCACACTTTCTCATTTCAAAGTAACATTACTTTGCTTTGAACTTAGCGAATATAGATAACATGTGTAGAAGTATGATATGAACATAAATAACTCTAAGGATCTAGCTTGACTTCATAACTCGTGAGAATAATCTTATGAATGGTTCAGCGAAGACATAAGTGTATGAAGGGTTCAGCGAAGACATAAGCGTATGAAGGGTTCACCAAAGACATAGCTTATAGGTTCACAGAAGATTGACCTTGTTGCAACCTATTACACCACTTTAGTTGGCCTAGCACACTCTCTCATGTCAAAGTAACATTACATTGCCTTGATCTTAGCTCATAGTGACAACTTGTGTAGAAGTATGATATGAACATGGATAGCTCTAAGGATCTAGCTTGACTTCATAACTCGTGAGAATATTCTTATGAAGGGTTCATCGAAGACATAAGCGTATGAAGGGTTCACCAAAGACATAGCTTATAGGTTCACAGAAGATTGACCTTGTTGCAACATATTACACCACGCTTAGTTGCCCTAGCACATTTTCTCATGTCAAAGTTACATTACATTGCCTTGTACTTAGCTAATACAGATAACATGTGAAGAAGTATGATATGAACATGGATAACTCTAAGGATCTAGCTTGACTTCATAACTCATGAGAATAAACTTATGAAGGGTTCACCGAAGATATAAGCGTATGAAGGGTTCACCAAAGACATAGCTTATAAGTTCACAGAAGATTGACCTTGTTGCAACATATTACACCACTTTAGTTGGCCTAGCACACTTTCTCATGTCTAAGTAACATTACATTGCTTTGAACTTAGCGAATATAGATAACATGTGTAGAAGTATGATATGAACATGGATAGCTCTAAGGATCTAGCTTGACTTCATAACTCGTGAGAATAATCTTATGAAGGGTTCAGCGAAGACATAAGTGTATGAAGGGTTCATCGAAGACATAAGCGTATGAAGGGTACACCAAAGACATAGCTTGTACGTTCACAGAAGATTGACCTTGTTGCAACATATTACACCATGCATAGTTGCCCTAGCACGCTTTCTCATGTCAAAGTTACATTACATTGCCTTGTACTTAGCTAATAGAGATAACATGTGAAGAAGTATGATATAAACATGGATAGCTCTAAGGATCTAGCTTGACTTCATAACTCGTGAGAATATTCTTATGAAGGGTTCACCGAAGACAAAAGCGTATGAAGGGTTCACCAAAGACATAGCTTATAGGTTCATAGAAGATTGACCTTCTTGCAACCTATTACACCACTTTAGTTGGCCTAGCACACTTTCTCATGTCAAAGTAACATTACATTGCCTTGAACTTAGCTCATAGTGACAACTTGTGTAGAAGTATGATATGAACATGGATAGCTCTAAGGATCTAGCTTGACTTCATAACTCGTGAGAATAATCTTATGAAGGGTTCAGCAAAGACATAAGTGTATGAAGGGTTCATCGAAGACATAAGCTTATGAAGGGTTCACCAAAGACATAGCTTATAGGTTCACAGAAGATTGACCTTGTTGCAACCTATTACACAACTTTAGTTGGCCTAGTACACTTTCTCATGTCAAAGTAACATTACAATGCCTTGAACTTAGCTCATTGTGACAACTTGTGTAGAAGTATGATGTGAACATGGATAGCTCTAAGGATCTAGCTTGACTTCATAACTCGTGAGAATAAACTTATGAAGGATTCACCGAAGATATAAGCGTATGAAGGGTTCACCAAAGACATAGCTTATAAGTTCACAGAAGATTGACCTTGTTGCAACATATTACACCACTTTAGTTGGCCTAGCACACTTTCTCATGTCAAAGTAACATTACATTGCCTTGAACTTAGCTCATAGTGACAACTTGTGTAGAAGTATGATATGAACATGGATAGCTCTAAGGATCTAGCTTGACTTCATAACTCGTGAGAATATTCTTATGAAGGGTTCATCGAAGACATAAGCGTATGAAGGGTTCACCAAAGACATATCTTATAGGTTCACAGAAGATTGACCTTGTTGCAACATATTACACCACTCTTAGTTGCCCTAGCACATTTTCTCATGTCAAAGTTACATTACATTGCCCTGTACTTAGCTAATAGAGATAACATGTGAAGAAGTATGATATGAACATGGATAGCTCTAAGGATCTAGCTTGACTTCATAACTCGTGAGAATAAACTTATGAAGGGTACACCGAAGATATAAGGGTATGAAGGGTTCACCAAAGACATAGCTTATAGATTCACAGAAGATTGACCTTGTTGCAACCTATTACACCACTTTAGTAGGCCTAGCACACTCTCTCATGTCAAAGTAACATTACATTGCCTTGATCTTAGCTCATAGTGACAACTTGTGTAGAAGTATGATATGAACATGGATAGCTCTAAGGATCTAGCTTGACTTCATAACTCGTGAGAATATTCTTATGAAGGGTTCACCAAAGACAAAAGCGTATGAAGGGTTCACCAAAGACATAGCTTATAGGTTCACAGAAGATTGACCTTGTTGCAACCTATTACACCACTTTAGTTGGTCTAGCACACTTTCTCATGTCAAAGTAACATTACATTGCCTTGAACTTAACTCATAGTGACAACTTGTGTAGAAGTATAATATGAACATGGATAGCTCTAAGGATCTAGCTTGACTTCATAACTCATGAGAATAAACTTATGAAGGGTTCACCGAAGATATAAGCGTATGAAGGGTTCACCAAAGACATAGCTTATAAGTTCACAGAAGATTGACCTTGTTGCAACATATTACACCACTTTAGTTGGCATAGCACACTTTCTCATGTCTAAGTAACATTACATTGCTTCGAACTTAGCGAATATAGATAACATGTGTAGAAGTATGATATGAACATGGATAGCTCTAAGGATCTAGCTTGACTTCATAACTCGTGAGAATAATCTTATGAAGGGTTCAGCGAAGACATAAGTGTATGAAGGGTTCATCGAAGACATAAGCGTATGAAGGGTACACCAAAGACATAGCTTGTACGTTCACAGAAGATTGACCTTGTTGCAACATATTACACCATGCATAGTTGCCCTAGCACGCTTTCTCATGTCAAAGTTACATTACATTGCCTTGTACTTAGCTAATAGAGATAACATGTGAAGAAGTATGATATAAACATGGATAGCTCTAAGGATCTAGCTTGACTTCATAACTCGTGAGAATATTCTTATGAAGGGTTCATCGAAGACATAAGCGTATGAAGGGTTCACCAAAGACATAGCTTATAGGTTCACAGAAGATTGACCTTGTTGCAACATATTACACCACGCTTAGTTGCCCTAGCACATTTTCTCATGTCAAAGTTACATTACATTGCCTTGTACTTAGCTAATAGAGATAACATGTGAAGAAGTATGATATGAACATGGATAGCTCTAAGGATCTAGCTTGACTTCATAATTCGATAGAATATTCTTATGAATGGTTCACCGAAGACAAAAGCGTATGAAGGGTTCACCAAAGACATAGCTTATAGGTTCACAGAAGATTGACCTTGTTGCAACCTATTACACCACTTTAGTTGGCCTAGCACATTTTCTCATGTCAAAGTAACATTACAATGCCTTGAACTTAACTCATAGTGACAACTTGTGTAGAAGTATAATATGAACATGGATAGCTCTAAGGATCTAGCTTGACTTCATAACTCGTGAGAATATTCTTATGAAGGGTTCATCGAAGAGATAAGCGTATGAAAGGTTCACCAAAGACATAGCTTATAGGTTCACAGAAGATTGACCTTGCTGCAACATATTACACCACGCTTAGTTGCCCTAGCACATTTTCTCATGTCAAAGTTACATTACATTGCCCTGTACTTAGCTAATAGAGATAACATGTGAAGAAGTATGATATGAACATGGATAGCTCTAAGGATCTAGCTTGACTTCATAACTCGTGAGAATAAACTTATGAAGGGTACACCGAAGATATAAGGGTATGAAGGGTTCACCAAAGACATAGCTTATAGATTCACAGAAGATTGACCTTGTTGCAACCTATTACACCACTTTAGTAGGCCTAGCACACTTTCTCATGTCAAAGTAACATTACATTGCCTTGAACTTAGATCATAGTGACAACTTGTGTAGAAGTATGATATGAACATGGATAGCTCTAAGGATCTAGCTTGACTTCATAACTCGTGAGAATAATCTTATGAAGGGTTCAGCGAAGACATAAGCTTATGAAGGGTTCACCAAAGACATAGCTTATAGGTTCACAAAAGATTGACCTTGTTGCAACCTATTACACCACTTTAGTTGGCCTAGCACACTTTCTCATGTCAAAGTAACATTACATTGCCTTGATCTTAGCTCATAGTGACAACTTGTGTAGAAGTATGATATGAACATGGATAGCTCTAAGGATCTAGCTTGACTTCATAACTCGTGAGAATATTCTTATGAAGGGTTCGTCGAAGACATAAGCGTATCAAGGGTTCATCGAAGACATAAGCGTATGAAGGGTTCACCAAAGACATAGCTTATAGGTTCACAGAAGATTGACCTTGTTGCAACATATTACACCACGCTTAGTTGCCCTAGCACATTTTCTCATGTCAAAGTTACATTACATTGCCTTGTACTTAGCTAATAGAGATAACATGTGAAGAAGTATGATATGAACATGGATAGCTCTAAGGATCTAGCTTGACTTCATAATTCGATAGAATATTCTTATGAATGGTTCACCGAAGACAAAAGCGTATGAAGGGTTCACCAAAGACATAGCTTATAGGTTCACAGAAGATTGACCTTGTTGCAACCTATTACACCACTTTAGTTGGCCTAGCACATTTTCTCATGTCAAAGTAACATTACAATGCCTTGAACTTAACTCATAGTGACAACTTGTGTAGAAGTATAATATGAACATGGATAGCTCTAAGGATCTAGCTTGACTTCATAACTCGTGAGAATATTCTTATGAATGGTTCATCGAAGAGATAAGCGTATGAAAGGTTCACCAAAGACATAGCTTATAGGTTCACAGAAGATTGACCTTGCTGCAACATATTACACCACGCTTAGTTGCCCTAGCACATTTTCTCATGTCAAAGTTACATTACATTGCCTTGTACTTAGCTAATACAGATAACATGTGAAGAAGTATGATATGAACATGGATAGCTCTAAGGATCTAGCTTGACTTCATAACTCGTGAGAATAAACTTATGAAGGGTTCACCGAATATATAAGGGTATGAAGGGTTCACCAAAGACATAGCTTATAGGTTCACAGAAGATTGACCTTGTTGCAACCTATTACACAAGTTTAGTTGGCCTAGTACACTTTCTCATGTCAAAGTAACATTACAATGCCTTGAACTTAGCTCATTGTGACAACTTGTGTAAAAGTATGATGTGAACATGGATAGCTCTAAGGATCTAGCTTGACTTCATTACTCGTGAGAATAAACTTATGAAGGGTTCACCGAAGATATAAGCGTATGAAGGGTTCACCAAAGACATAGCTTATAAGTTCACAGAAGATTGACCTTGTTGCAACATATTACACCACTTTAGTTGGCCTAGCACACTTTCTCATTTCAAAGTAACATTACTTTGCTTTGAACTTAGCGAATATAGATAACATGTGTAGAAGTATGATATGAACATAAATAACTCTAAGGATCTAGCTTGACTTCATAACTCGTGAGAATAATCTTATGAATGGTTCAGCGAAGACATAAGTGTATGAAGGGTTCAGCGAAGACATAAGCGTATGAAGGGTTCACCAAAGACATAGCTTATAGGTTCACAGAAGATTGACCTTGTTGCAACCTATTACACCACTTTAGTTGGCCTAGCACACTCTCTCATGTCAAAGTAACATTACATTGCCTTGATCTTAGCTCATAGTGACAACTTGTGTAGAAGTATGATATGAACATGGATAGCTCTAAGGATCTAGCTTGACTTCATAACTCGTGAGAATATTCTTATGAAGGGTTCATCGAAGACATAAGCGTATGAAGGGTTCACCAAAGACATAGCTTATAGGTTCACAGAAGATTGACCTTGTTGCAACATATTACACCACGCTTAGTTGCCCTAGCACATTTTCTCATGTCCAAGTTACATTACATTGCCTTGTACTTAGCTAATACAGATAACATGTGAAGAAGTATGATATGAACATGGATAGCTCTAAGGATCTAGCTTGACTTCATAACTCATGAGAATAAACTTATGAAGGGTTCACCGAAGATATAAGCGTATGAAGGGTTCACCAAAGACATAGCTTATAAGTTCACAGAAGATTGACCTTGTTGCAACATATTACACCACTTTAGTTGGCCTAGCACACTTTCTCATGTCTAAGTAACATTACATTGCTTTGAACTTAGCGAATATAGATAACATGTGTAGAAGTATGATATGAACATGGATAGCTCTAAGGATCTAGCTTGACTTCATAACTCGTGAGAATAATCTTATGAAGGGTTCAGCGAAGACATAAGTGTATGAAGGGTTCATCGAAGACATAAGCGTATGAAGGGTACACCAAAGACATAGCTTGTACGTTCACAGAAGATTGACTTTGTTGCAACATATTACACCATGCATAGTTGCCCTAGCACGCTTTCTCATGTCAAAGTTACATTACATTGCCTTGTACTTAGCTAATAGAGATAACATGTGAAGAAGTATGATATAAACATGGATAGCTCTAAGGATCTAGCTTGACTTCATAACTCGTGAGAATATTCTTATGAAGGTTTCACCGAAGACAAAAGCGTATGAAGGGTTCACCAAAGACATAGCTTATAGGTTCATAGAAGATTGACCTTCTTGCAACCTATTACACCACTTTAGTTGGCCTAGCACACTTTCTCATGTCAAAGTAACATTACATTGCCTTGAACTTAGCTCATAGTGACAACTTGTGTAGAAGTATGATATGAACATGGATAACTCTAAGGATCTAGCTTGACTTCATAACTCGTGAGAATAATCTTATGAAGGGTTCAGCAAAGACATAAGTGTATGAAGGGTTCATCGAAGACATAAGCTTATGAAGGGTTCACCAAAGACATAGCTTATAGGTTCACAGAAGATTGACCTTGTTGCAACCTATTACACAACTTTAGTTGGCCTAGTACACTTTCTCATGTCAAAGTAACATTACAATGCCTTGAACTTAGATCATTGTGACAACTTGTGTAGAAGTATGATGTGAACATGGATAGCTCTAAGGATCTAGCTTGACTTCATAACTCGTGAGAATAAACTTATGAAGGGTTCACCGAAGATATAAGCGTATGAAGGGTTCACCAAAGACATAGCTTATAAGTTCACAGAAGATTGACCTTGTTGCAACATATTACACCACTTTAGTTGGCCTAGCACACTTTCTCATGTCAAAGTAACATTACATTGCCTTGATCTTAGCTCATAGTGACAACTTGTGTAGAAGTATGATATGAACATGGATAACTCTAAGGATCTAGCTTGACTTCATAACTCGTGAGAATATTCTTATGAAGGGTTCATCGAAGACATAAGCGTATGAAGGGTTCACCAAAGACATATCTTATAGGTTCACAGAAGATTGACCTTGTTGCAACATATTACACCACTCTTAGTTGCCCTAGCACATTTTCTCATGTCAAAGTTACATTACATTGCCCTGTACTTAGCTAATAGAGATAACATGTGAAGAAGTATGATATGAACATGGATAGCTCTAAGGATCTAGCTTGACTTCATAACTCGTGAGAATAAACTTATGAAGGGTACACCGAAGATATAAGGGTATGAAGGGTTCACCAAAGACATAGCTTATAGATTCACAGAAGATTGACCTTGTTGCAACCTATTACACCACTTTAGTAGGCCTAGCACACTCTCTCATGTCAAAGTAACATTACATTGCCTTGATCTTAGCTCATAGTGACACCTTGTGTAGAAGTATGATATGAACATGGATAGCTCTAAGGATCTAGCTTGACTTCATAACTCGTGAGAATATTCTTATGAAGGGTTCACCGAAGACAAAAGCGTATGAAGGGTTCACCAAAGACATAGCTTATAGGTTCACAGAAGATTGACCTTGTTGCAACCTATTACACCACTTTAGTTGGCCTAGCACACTTTCTCATGTCAAAGTAACATTACATTGCCTTGAACTTAACTCATAGTGACAACTTGTGTAGAAGTATGATATGAACATGGATAACTCTAAGGATCTAGCTTGACTTCATAACTCATGAGAATAAACTTATGAAGGGTTCACCGAAGATATAAGCGTATGAAGGGTTCACCAAAGACATAGCTTATAAGTTCACAGAAGATTGACCTTGTTGCAACATATTACACCACTTTAGTTGGCATAGCACACTTTCTCATGTCTAAGTAACATTACATTGCTTTGAACTTAGCGAATATAGATAACATGTGTAGAAGTATGATATGAACATGGATAGCTCTAAGGATCTAGCTTGACTTCATAACTCGTGAGAATAATCTTATGAAGGGTTCAGCGAAGACATAAGTGTATGAAGGGTTCATCGAAGACATAAGCGTATGAAGGGTACACCAAAGACATAGCTTGTACGTTCACAGAAGATTGACCTTGTTGCAACATATTACACCATGCATAGTTGCCCTAGCACGCTTTCTCATGTCAAAGTTACATTACATTGCCTTGTACTTAGCTAATAGAGATAACATGTGAAGAAGTATGATATAAACATGGATAGCTCTAAGGATCTAGCTTGACTTCATAACTCGTGAGAATATTCTTATGAAGGGTTCACCGAAGAAAAAAGCGTATGAAGGGTTCACCAAAGACATAGCTTATAGGTTCATAGAAGATTGACCTTCTTGCAACCTATTACACCACTTTAGTTGGCCTAGCACACTTTCTCATGTCAAAGTAACATTACATTGCCTTGAACTTAGCTCATAGTGACAACTTGTGTAGAAGTATGATATGAACATGGATAGCTCTAAGGATCTAGCTTGACTTCATAACTCGTGAGAATAATCTTATGAAGGGTTCAGCAAAGACATAAGTGTATGAAGGGTTCATCGAAGACATAAGCTTATGAAGGGTTCACCAAAGACATAGCTTATAGGTTCACAGAAGATTGACCTTGTTGCAACCTATTACACAACTTTAGTTGGCCTAGTACACTTTCTCATGTCAAAGTAACATTACAATGCCTTGAACTTAGCTTATTGTGACAACTTGTGTAGAAGTATGATGTGAACATGGATAGCTCTAAGGATCTAGCTTGACTTCATAACTCGTGAGAATAAACTTATGAAGGGTTCACCGAAGATATAAGCGTATGAAGGGTTCACCAAAGACATAGCTTATAAGTTCACAGAAGATTGACCTTGTTGCAACATATTACACCACTTTAGTTGGCCTAGCACACTTTCTCATGTCAAAGTAACATTACATTGCCTTGATCTTAGCTCATAGTGACAACTTGTGTAGAAGTATGATATGAACATGGATAGCTCTAAGGATCTAGCTTGACTTCATAACTCGTGAGAATATTCTTATGAAGGGTTCATCGAAGACATAAGCGTATGAAGGGTTCACCAAAGACATATCTTATAGGTTCACAGAAGATTGACCTTGTTGCAACATATTACACCACTCTTAGTTGCCCTAGCACATTTTCTCATGTCAAAGTTACATTACATTGCCCTGTACTTAGCTAATAGAGATAACATGTGAAGAAGTATGATATGAACATGGATAGCTCTAAGGATCTAGCTTGACTTCATAACTCGTGAGAATAAACTTATGAAGGGTACACCGAAGATATAAGGGTATGAAGGGTTCACCAAAGACATAGCTTATAGATTCACAGAAGATTGACCTTGTTGCAACCTATTACACCACTTTAGTAGGCCTAGCACACTCTCTCATGTCAAAGTAACATTACATTGCCTTGATCTTAGCTCATAGTGACACCTTGTGTAGAAGTATGATATGAACATGGATAGCTCTAAGGATCTAGCTTGACTTCATAACTCGTGAGAATATTCTTATGAAGGGTTCACCGAAGACAAAAGCGTATGAAGGGTTCACCAAAGACATAGCTTATAGGTTCACAGAAGATTGACCTTGTTGCAACCTATTACACCACTTTAGCGGCCTAGCACACTTTCTCATGTCAAAGTAACATTACATTGCCTTGAACTTAACTCATAGTGACAACTTGTGTAGAAGTATGATATGAACATGGATAACTCTAAGGATCTAGCTTGACTTCATAACTCATGAGAATAAACTTATGAAGGGTTCACCGAAGATATAAGCGTATGAAGGGTTCACCAAAGACATAGCTTATAGGTTCACAGAAGATTGACCTTGCTGCAACATATTACACCACGCTTAGTTGCCCTAGCACATTTTCTCATGTCAAAGTTACATTACATTGCCTTGTACTTAGCTAATACAGATAACATGTGAAGAAGTATGATATGAACATGGATAGCTCTAAGGATCTAGCTTGACTTCATAACTCGTGAGAATAAACTTATGAAGGGTTCACCGAATATATAAGGGTATGAAGGGTTCACCAAAGACATAGCTTATAGGTTCACAGAAGATTGACCTTGTTGCAACCTATTACACAAGTTTAGTTGGCCTAGTACACTTTCTCATGTCAAAGTAACATTACAATGCCTTGAACTTAGCTCAATGTGACAACTTGTGTAAAAGTATGATGTGAACATGGATAGCTCTAAGGATCTAGCTTGACTTCATTACTCGTGAGAATAAACTTATGAAGGGTTCACCGAAGATATAAGCGTATGAAGGGTTCACCAAAGACATAGCTTATAAGTTCACAGAAGATTGACCTTGTTGCAACATATTACACCACTTTAGTTGGCCTAGCACACTTTCTCATGTCAAAGTAACATTACTTTGCTTTGAACTTAGCGAATATAGATAACATGTGTAGAAGTATGATATGAACATAAATAACTCTAAGGATCTAGCTTGACTTCATAACTCGTGAGAATAATCTTATGAATGGTTCAGCGAAGACATAAGTGTATGAAGGGTTCAACGAAGACATAAGCGTATGAAGGGTTCACCAAAGACATAGCTTATAGGTTCACAGAAGATTGACCTTGTTGCAACCTATTACACCACTTTAGTTGGCCTAGCACACTCTCTCATGTCAAAGTAACATTACATTGCCTTGATCTTAGCTCATAGTGACAACTTGTGTAGAAGTATGATATGAACATGGATAGCTCTAAGGATCTAGCTTGACTTCATAACTCGTGAGAATATTCTTATGAAGGGTTCACCGAAGACAAAAGCGTATGAAGGGTTCACCAAAGACATAGCTTATAGGTTCACAGAAGATTGACCTTGTTGCAACCTATTACACCACTTTAGTTGGCCTAGCACACTTTCTCATGTCAAAGTAACATTACATTGCCTTGAACTTAACTCATAGTGACAACTTGTGTAGAAGTATGATATGAACATGGATAGCTCTAAGGATCTAGCTTGACTTCATAACTCGTGAGAATATTCTTATGAAAGGTTCATCGAAGACATAAGCGTATGAAGGGTTCACCAAAGACATAGCTTATAGGTTCACAGAAGATTGACCTTGTTGCAATATATTACACCACGCTTAGTTTCCCTAGCACATTTTCTCATGTCAAAGTTACATTACATTGCCTTGTACTTAGCTAATACAGATAACATGTGAAGAAGTATGATATGAACATGGATAGCTCTAAGGATCTAGCTTGACTTCATAACTCATGAGAATAAACTTATGAAAGGTTCACCGAAGATATAAGGGTATGAAGGGTTCACCAAAGACATAGCTTATAAGTTCACAGAAGATTGACCTTGTTGCAACATATTACACCACTTTAGTTGGCCTAGCACACTTTCTCATGTCAAAGTAACATTACTTTGCTTTGAACTTAGCGAATATAGATAACATGTGTAGAAGTATGATATGAACATGGATAGCTCTAAGGATCTAGCTTGACTTCATAACTCGTGAGAATAATCTTATGAAGGGTTCAGCGAAGACATAAGTGTATGAAGGGTTCATCGAAGACATAAGCGTATGAAGGGTACACCAAAGACATAGCTTGTACGTTCACAGAAGATTGACCTTGTTGCAACATATTACACCATGCATAGTTGCCCTAGCACGCTTTCTCATGTCAAAGTTACATTACATTGCCTTGTACTTAGCTAATAGAGATAACATGTGAAGAAGTATGATATAAACATGGATAGCTCTAAGGATATAGCTTGATTTCATAACTCGTGAGAATATTCTTATGAAGGGTTCACCGAAGACAAAAGCGTATGAAGGGTTCACCAAAGACATAGCTTATAGGTTCATAGAAGATTGACCTTCTTGCAACCTATTACACCACTTTAGTTGGCCTAGCACACTTTCTCATGTCAAAGTAACATTACATTGCCTTGAACTTAGCTCATAGTGACAACTTGTGTAGAAGTATGATATGAACATGGATAGCTCTAAGGATCTAGCTTGACTTCATAACTCGTAAGAATAATCTTATGAAGGGTTCAACAAAGACATAAGTATATGAAGGGTTCATCGAAGACATAAGCTTATGAAGGGTTCACCAAAGACATAGCTTATAGGTTCACAGAAGATTGACCTTGTTGCAACCTATTACACAACTTTAGTTGGCCTAGTACACTTTCTCATGTCAAAGTAACATTACAATGCCTTGAACTTAGCTCATTGTGACAACTTGTGTAGAAGTATGATGTGAACATGGATAGCTCTAAGGATCTAGCTTGACTTCATAACTCGTGAGAATAATCTTATGAAGGGTTCAGCAAAGACATAAGTGTATGAAGGGTTCATCGAAGACATAAGCGTATGAAGGGTACACCAAAGACATAGCTTGTACGTTCACAGAAGATTGACCTTGTTGCAACATAGTACACCATGCTTAGTTGCCCTAGCACGCTTTCTCATGTCAAAGTTACATTACATTGCCTTAAACTTAGCTAATAGAGGTAACATGTGTAGAAGTATGATATGAACATGGATAGCTCTAAGGATCTAGCTTGACTTCATAACTCGTGAGAATAATCTTATGAAGGGTTCACCAAAGACATAGCTTACAGGGTTTACGGAAGATTGACCTTGTTGCAACCTATTACACCACTTTAGTTGGCCTAGCACACTTTCTCATGTCAAAGTAACATTACATTGCCTTGAACTTAGCTCATAGTGACAACTTGTAGAAGTATGATATGAACATGGATAGCTCTAAGGATCTAGCTTGACTTCATAACTCGTGAGAATATTCTTATGAAGGGTTCATCGAAGACATAAGCGTATGAAGGGTTCACCAAAGACATATCTTATAGGTTCACAGAAGATTGACCTTGTTGCAACATATTACACCACGCTTAGTTGCCCTAGCACATTTTCTCATGTCAAAGTTACATTACATTGCCCTATACTTAGCTAATAGAGATAACATGTGAAGAAGTATGATATGAACATGGATAGCTCTAAGGATCTAGCTTGACTTCATAACTCGTGAGAATAATCTTATGAAGGGTTCACCGAAGACATAAGCGTATGAAGGGTTCATCAAAGACATAGCTTATAGGTTCACAGAAGATTGACCTTGTTGCAACATATTACACCACTTTAGTTGGCCTAGCACACTTTCTCATGTCTAAGTAACATTACATTGCTTTGAACTTAGCGAATATAGATTACATGTGTAGAAGTATGATATGAACATGGATAGCTCTAAGGATCTAGCTTGACTTCATAACTCGTGAGAATAATCTTATGAAGGGTTCATCGAAGACATAAGCGTATGAAGGGTACACCAAAGACATAGCTTGTACGTTCACAGAAGATTGACCTTGTTGCAACATATTACACCATGCTTAGTTGCCCTAGCACGCTTTCTCATGTCAAAGTTACATTACATTGCCTTAAATTTAGCTAATAGAGATAACATGTGTAGAAGTATGATATGAACATGGATAGCTCTAAGGATCTTGCTTGACTTCATAACTCGTGAGAATAATCTTATGAAGGGTT
Organism: Lepidium didymum; assembly: GCA_963920545.1. Taxonomy (NCBI): domain Eukaryota; kingdom Viridiplantae; phylum Streptophyta; class Magnoliopsida; order Brassicales; family Brassicaceae; genus Lepidium; species Lepidium didymum. Next base: position 8,582,800 of record OY986983.1, on the reverse strand, counting down.
CACCGAAGACATAAGCGTATGAAGGGTTCATCAAAGACATAGCTTATAGGTTCACAGAAGATTGACCTTGTTGCAACCTATTACACCACTTTAGTTGGCCTAGCACACTTTCTCATGTCAAAGTAACATTACATTGCCTTGAACTTAGCTCATAGTGACAACTTGTGTAGAAGTATGATATGAACATGGATAGCTCTAAGGATCTAGGTTGACTTTATAACTCGTGAGAATATTCTTATGAAGGGTTCGTCGAAGACATAAGCGTATGAAGGGTTCATTGAAGACATAAGCGTATGAAGGGTTCACTAAAGACATAGCTTATAGGTTCACAGAAGATTGACCTTGTTGCAACCTATTACACCACTTTAGTTGGCCTAGCACACTCTCTCATGTCAAAGTAACATTATATTGCCTTGAACTTAGCTCATAGTGACAACTTGTGCAGAAGTATGATACGAACATGGATAGCTCTAAGGATCTAGCTCGACTTCATAACTCGTGAGAATAATCTTATGAAGGGTTCAGCGAAGACATAAGTGTATGAAGGGTTCATCGAAGACATAAGCGTATGAAGGGTACACCAAAGACATAGCTTGTACGTTCACAGAAGATTGACCTTGTTGCAACATAGTACACCATGCTTAGTTGCCCTAGCACGCTTTCTCATGTCAAAGTTACATTACATTGCCTTAAACTTAGCTAATAGAGGTAACATGTGTAGAAGTATGATATGAACATGGATAGCTCTAAGGATCTAGCTTGACTTCATAACTCGTGAGAACAATCTTATGAAGGGTTCACCAAAGACATAGCTTACAGGTTCACGGAAGATTGACCTTGTTGCAACCTATTACACCACTTTAGTTGGCCTAGCACACTTTCTCATGTCAAAGTAACATTACATTGCCTTGAACTTAGCTCATAGTGACAACTTGTGTAGAAGTATGATATGAACATGGATAGCTCTAAGGATCTAGCTTGACTTCATAACTCGTGAGAATATTCTTATGAAGGGTTCGTCGAACACATAAGCGTATCAAGGGTTCATTGAAGACATAAGCGTATGAAGGGTTCACCAAAGACATAGCTTATAGGTTCACAGAAGATTGACCTTGTTGCAACCTATTACACCACTTTAGCTGGCCTACCACATTTTCTCATGTCAAAGTAACATTACATTGCTTTGAACGTAGCGAATATAGATAATATGTGTAGAAGTATGATATGAACATGGATAGCTCTAAGGATCTAGTTTAACTTCATAACTTGTGAGAATAAACTTATGAAGGGTTCACCGAAGATATAAGCGTATGAAGGGTTCACCAAATACATACCTTATAGGTTCACAGAAGATTGACCTTGTTGCAACCTATTACACCACTTTAGCTGGCCTACCACACTTTCTCATGTCAAAGTAACATTACATTGCTTTGAACTTAGCGAATATAGATAACATGTGTAGAAGTATGATATGAACATGGATAGCTCTAAGGATCTAGCTTGACTTCATAACTTGTGAGAATAATCTTATGAAGGGTTCAGCAAAGACATAAGTGTATGAAGGGTTCATCGAAGACATAAGCGTATGAAGGGTACACCAAAGACATAGCTTGTACGTTCACAGAAGATTGACCTTGTTGCTACATATTACACCATGCTTAGTTGCCCTAGCACCTTTTCTCATGTCAAAGTTACATTACATTGCCTTAAACTTAGCTAATAGAGATAACATGTGTATAAGTATGATATGAACATGGATAGCTCTAAGGATCTAGCTTGACTTCATAACTCGTGAGAATAATCTTATGAAGGGTTCAGCGAAGACATAAGCGTATGAAGGGTTCACCAAAGACATAGCTTATAGGTTCACAAAAGATTGACCTTTTTGCAACCTATTACACCACTTTAGTTGGCCTAGGAAATTCTCTCATGTCAAAGTAACATTACATTGCCTTGAACTTAGCTCATAGTGACAACTTGTGCAGAAGTATGATATGAACATGGATTGCTCTAAGGATCTAGCTTGACTTCATAACTCGTGAGAATAAACTTATGAAGGGTTCACCGAAGATATAAGCGTATGAAGAGTTCACCAAAGACATAGCTTATAAGTTCATAGAAGATTGACCTTGTTGCAACATATTACACCACTTTAGTTGGCCTAGCACACTTTCTCATGTCAAAGTAACATTACATTGCCTTGAACTTAGCTCATAGTGACAACTTGTGTAGAAGTATGATATGAACATGGATAGCTCTAAGGATCTAGCTTGACTTCATAACTCGTGAGAATAAACTTATGAAGGGTTCACCAAAGATATAAGGGTATGAAGGGTTCACCAAAGACATAGCTTATAAGTTCACAGAAGATTGACCTTGTTGCAACATATTACACCACTTTAGTTGGCCTAGCACACTTTCTCATGTCTAAGTAACATTACATTGCTTTGAACTTAGCGAATATAGATAACATGTGTAGAAGTATGATATGAACATGGATAGCTCTAAGGATCTAGCTTGACTTCATAACTCGTGAGAATAATCTTATGAAGGGTTCAGCGAAGACATAAGTGTATGAAGGGTTCATCGAAGACATAAGCGTATGAAGGGTACACCAAAGACATAGCTTGTACGTTCACAGAAGATTGATCTTGTTGCAACATATTACACCATGCTTAGTTGTCCTAGCACGCTTTCTCATGTCAAAGTTACATTACATTGCCTGTAACTTAGCTAATAGAGATAACATGTGTAGAAGTATGATATGAACATGGATAGCTCTAAGGATCTAGCTTGACTTCATAACTCGTGAGAATATTCTTATGAAGGGTTCGTCGAACACATAAGCGTATCAAGGGTTCATTGAACACATAAGCATATGAAGGGTTCACCACAGTCATAGCTTATAGGTTCACAGAAGATTGACCTTGTTGCAACATATTACACCACTTTAGTAGGCCTAGCACACTTTCTCATGTCAAAGTAACATTACATTGCCTTGAACTTAGCTCATAGTGACAACTTGTGTAGAAGTATGATATGAACATGGATAGCTCTAAGGATCTAGCTTGACTTCATAACTCGTGAGAATAATCTTATGAAGGGTTCAGCGAAGACATAAGTGTATGAAGGGTTCAGCGAAGACATAAGCGTATGAAGGGTACACCAAAGACATAGCTTGTACGTTCACAGAAGATTGACCTTGTTGCAACATATTACACCATGCTTAGTTGCTCTAGTACGCTTTCTCATGTCAAAGTTACATTACATTGCCTTGAACTTAGCTAATAGAGATAACATGTGTAGAAGTTTGATATGAACATGGATAGCTCTAGGGATCTAGCTTGACTTCATAACTCGTGAGAATAATCTTATGAAGGGTTCAGCGAAGACATAAGCGTATGTAGGGTTCACCAAAGACATAGCTTATAGGTTCACAGAAGATTGACCTTGTTGCAACATATTACACCACGCTTAGTTGCCCTAGCACATTTTCTCATGTCAAAGTTACATTACATTGCCTTGTACTTAGCTAATAGAGATAACATGTGAAGAAGTATGATATGAACATGGATAACTGTAAGGATCTAGCTTGACTTCATAACTCGTGAGAATATTCTTATGAAGGGTTCACCGAAGACAAAAGCGTATGAAGGGTTCACCAAAGACATAGCTTATAGGTTCATAGAAGATTGACCTTGTTGCAACCTATTACACCACTTTAGTTGGCCTAGCACACTTTCTCATGTCAAAGTAACATTACATTGCCTTGAACTTAACTCATAGTGACAACTTGTGTAGAAGTATGATATGAACATGGATAGCTCTAAGGATCTAGCTTGACTTCATAACTCGTGAGAATATTCTTATGAAGGGTTCACCGAAGACATAAGCGTATAAAGGGTTCACCAAAGACATAAGCGTATGAAGGGTTCACCAAAGACATAGCTTATAGGTTCACAGAAGATTGACTTTGTTGCAACATATTACACCACTTTAGCTGGCCTAAAACACTTTCTCATGTCAAAGTAACATTACATTGCTTTCAACTTAGCGAATATAGATAACATGTGTAGAAGTATGATATGAACATGGATATCTCTAAGGATCTAGCTTGACTTCATAACTCGTGAGAATAATCTTATGAAGGGTTCAGCAAAGACATAAGTGTATGAAGGGTTCATCGAAGACATAAGCGTATGAAGGGTACACCAAAGACATAGCTTGTACGTTCACAGAAGATTGACCTTGTTGCAACATATTACACCATGCTTAGTTGCCCTAGCACGCTTTCTCATGTCAAAGTTACATTACATTGCCTTAAATTTAGCTAATAGAGATAACATGTGTAGAAGTATGATATGAACATGGATAGCTCTAAGGATCTTGCTTGACTTCATAACTCGTGAGAATAATCTTATGAAGGGTTCACCGAAGACATAAGCGTATGAAGGGTTCATCAAAGACATAGCTTATAGGTTCACAGAAGATTGACCTTGTTGCAACCTATTACACCACTTTAGTTGGCCTAGCACACTTTCTCATGTCAAAGTAACATTACATTGCCTTGAACTTAGCTCATAGTGACAACTTGTGTAGAAGTATGATATGAACATGGATAGCTCTAAGGATCTAGGTTGACTTTATAACTCGTGAGAATATTCTTATGAAGGGTTCGTCGAAGACATAAGCGTATCAAGGGTTCATTGAAGACATAAGCGTATGAAGGGTTCACTAAAGACATAGCTTATAGGTTCACAGAAGATTGACCTTGTTGCAACCTATTACACCACTTTAGTTGGCCTAGCACACTCTCTCATGTCAAAGTAACATTATATTGCCTTGAACTTAGCTCATAGTGACAACTTGTGCAGAAGTATGATACGAACATGGATAGCTCTAAGGATCTAGCTCGACTTCATAACTCGTGAGAATAATCTTATGAAGGGTTCAGCGAAGACATAAGTGTATGAAGGGTTCATCGAAGACATAAGCGTATGAAGGGTACACCAAAGACATAGCTTGTACGTTCACAGAAGATTGACCTTGTTGCAACATAGTACACCATGCTTAGTTGCCCTAGCACGCTTTCTCATGTCAAAGTTACATTACATTGCCTTAAACTTAGCTAATAGAGATAACATGTGTAGAAGTATGATATGAACATGGATAGCTCTAAGGATCTAGCTTGACTTCATAACTCGTGAGAATAATCTTATGAAGGGTTCACCAAAGACATAGCTTACAGGTTCACGGAAGATTGACCTTGTTGCAACCTATTACACCACTTTAGTTGGCCTAGCACACTTTCTCATGTCAAAGTAACATTACATTGCCTTGAACTTAGCTCATAGTGACAACTTGTGTAGAAGTATGATATGAACATGGATAGCTCTAAGGATCTAGCTTGACTTCATAACTCGTGAGAATATTCTTATGAAGGGTTCGTCGAACACATAAGCGTATCAAGGGTTCATTGAAGACATAAGCGTATGAAGGGTTCACCAAAGACATAGCTTATAGGTTCACAGAAGATTGACCTTGTTGCAACCTATTACACCACTTTAGCTGGCCTACCACATTTTCTCATGTCAAAGTAACATTACATTGCTTTGAACGTAGCGAATATAGATAATATGTGTAGAAGTATGATATGAACATGGATAGCTCTAAGGATCTAGTTTAACTTCATAACTTGTGAGAATAAACTTATGAAGGGTTCACCGAAGATATAAGCGTATGAAGGGTTCACCAAATACATACCTTATAGGTTCACAGAAGATTGACCTTGTTGCAACCTATTACACCACTTTAGCTGGCCTACCACACTTTCTCATGTCAAAGTAACATTACATTGCTTTGAACTTAGCGAATATAGATAACATGTGTAGAAGTATTATATGAACATGGATAGCTCTAAGGATCTAGCTTGACTTCATAACTCGTGAGAATAATCTTATGAAGGGTTCAGCAAAGACATAAGTATATGAAGGGTTCATCGAAGACATAAGCGTATGAAGGGTACACCAAAGACATAGCTTGTACGTTCACAGAAGATTGACCTTGTTGCTACATATTACACCATGCTTAGTTGCCCTAGCACCTTTTCTCATGTCAAAGTTACATTACATTGCCTTAAACTTAGCTAATAGAGATAACATGTGTATAAGTATGATATGAACATGGATAGCTCTAAGGATCTAGCTTGACTTCATAACTCGTGAGAATAATCTTATGAAGGGTTCAGCGAAGACATAAGCGTATGAAGGGTTCACCAAAGACATAGCTTATAGGTTCACAAAAGATTGACCTTTTTGCAACCTATTACACCACTTTAGTTGGCCTAGGACACTCTCTCATGTCAAAGTAACATTACATTGCCTTGAACTTAGCTCATAGTGACAACTTGTGCAGAAGTATGATATGAACATGGATTGCTCTAAGGATCTAGCTTGACTTCATAACTCGTGAGAATAAACTTATGAAGGGTTCACCGAAGACATAAGAGTATGAAGGGTTCACCAAAGACATAGCTTATAGGTTCATAGAAGATTGACCTTGTTGCAACATATTACACCACTTTAGTAGGCCTAGCACACTTTCTCATGTCAAAGTAACATTACATTGCCTTGAACTTAACTCATAGTGACAACTTGTGTAGAAGTATGATATGAACATGGATAGCTCTAAGGATCTAGGTTGACTTTATAACTCGTGAGAATATTCTTATGAAGGGTTCACCGAAGATATAAGCGTATGAAGGGTTCACCTAAGACATAGCTTATAAGTTCACAGAAGATTGACCTTGTTGCAACCTATTACACCACTTTAGTTGGCCTAGCACACTTTCTCATGTCAAAGTAACATTACATTGCCTTGAACTTAACTCATAGTGATAACTTGTGTAGAAGTATGATATGAACATGGATAGCTCTAAGGATCTAGCTTGACTTCATAACTCGTGAGAATATTCTTATGAAGGGTTCGTCGAACACATAAGCGTATCAAGGGTTCATTGAAGACATAAGCGTATGAAGGGTTCACCAAAGACATAGCTTATAGGTTCACAGAAGATTGACCTTGTTGCAACCTATTAGACCACTTTAGTTGGCCTAGGACACTCTCTCATGTCAAAGTAACATTACATTGCCTTGAACTTAGCTCATAGTGACAACTTGTGCAGAAGTATGATATGAACATGGATTGCTCTAAGGATCTAGCTTGACTTCATAACTCGTGAGAATATTCTTATGAAGGGTTCACCAAAGACATAAGAGTATGAAGGGTTCACCAAAGACATAGCTTATAGGTTCACAGAAGATTGACCTTGTTGCAACATATTACACCACTTTAGTTGGCATACCACACTTTCTCATCTCAAAGTAACATTACATTGCTTTGAACTTAGCGAATATAGATAATATGTGTAGAAGTATGATATGAACATGGATAGCTCTAAGGATCTAGTTTAACTTCATAACTCGTGAGAATAAACTTATGAAGGGTTCACCGAAGATATAAGCGTATGAAGGGTTCACCAAATACATACCTTATAGGTTCACAGAAGATTGACCTTGTTGCAACCTATTACACCACTTTAGTTGGCCTAGCACACTTTCTCATGTCAAAGTAACATTACAATGCCTTGAACTTAGCTCATTGTTACAACTTGTGTAGAAGTATGATATGAACATGGATAGCTCTAAGGATCTAGCTTGACTTCATAACTCATGAGAATAAACTTATGAAGGGTTCACCGAAGATATAAGCGTATGAAGGGTTCACCAAAGACATAGCTTATAAGTTCACAGAAGATTGACCTTGTTGCAACATATTACACCACTTTAGTTGGCCTAGCACACTTTTTCATGTCAAAGTAACATTACATTGCTTTGAACTTAGCGAATATAGATAACTTGTGTAGAAGTATGATATGAACATGGATAGCTCTAAGGATCTAGCTTGACTTCATAACTCGTGAGAATAATCTTATGAAGGGTTCACCGAAGACATAAGTGTATGAAGGGTTCATCGAAGACATAAGCGTATGAAGGGTTCACCAAAGACATAGCTTATAAGTTCACAGAAGATTGACCTTGTTGCAACATATTACACCACTTTAGTTGGCCTAGCACACTTTCTCATGTCTAAGTAACATTACATTGCCTTGAACTTAACTCATAGTGACAACTTGTGTAGAAGTATGATATGAACATGGATAGCTCTAAGGATCTAGCTTGACTTCATAACTCGTGAGAATATTCTTATGAAAGGTTCATCGAAGACATAAGCGTATGAAGGGTTCACCAAAGACATAGCTTATAGGTTCACAGAAGATTGACCTTGTTGCAACATATTACACCACGCTTAGTTGCCCTAGCACATTTTCTCATGTCAAAGTTACATTACATTGCCTTGTACTTAGCTAATACAGATAACATGTGAAGAAGTATGATATGAACATGGATAGCTCTAAGGATCTAGCTTGACTTCATAACTCATGAGAATAAACTTATGAAGGGTTCACCGAAGATATAAGCGTATGAAGGGTTCACCAAAGACATAGCTTATAAGTTCACAGAAGATTGACCTTGTTGCAACATATTACACCACTTTAGTTGGCCTAGGACACTCTCTCATGTCAAAGTAACATTACATTGCCTTGAACTTAGCTCATAGTGACAACTTGTGCAGAAGTATGATATGAACATGGATTGCTCTAAGGATCTAGCTTGACTTCATAACTCGTGAGAATAAACTTATGAAGGGTTCACCGAAGACATAAGAGTATGAAGGGTTCACCAAAGACATAGCTTATAGGTTCATAGAAGATTGACCTTGTTGCAACATATTACACCACTTTAGTAGGCCTAGCACACTTTCTCATGTCAAAGTAACATTACATTGCCTTGAACTTAACTCATAGTGACAACTTGTGTAGAAGTATGATATGAACATGGATAGCTCTAAGGATCTAGGTTGACTTTATAACTCGTGAGAATATTCTTATGAAGGGTTCACCGAAGATATAAGCGTATGAAGGGTTCACCAAAGACATAGCTTATAAGTTCACAGAAGATTGACCTTGTTGCAACCTATTACACCACTTTAGTTGGCCTAGCACACTTTCTCATGTCAAAGTAACATTACATTGCCTTGAACTTAACTCATAGTGATAACTTGTGTAGAAGTATGATATGAACATGGATAGCTCTAAGGATCTAGCTTGACTTCATAACTCGTGAGAATATTCTTATGAAGGGTTCGTCGAACACATAAGCGTATCAAGGGTTCATTGAAGACATAAGCGTATGAAGGGTTCACCAAAGACATAGCTTATAGGTTCACAGAAGATTGACCTTGTTGCAACCTATTAGACCACTTTAGTTGGCCTAGGACACTCTCTCATGTCAAAGTAACATTACATTGCCTTGAACTTAGCTCATAGTGACAACTTGTGCAGAAGTATGATATGAACATGGATTGCTCTAAGGATCTAGCTTGACTTCATAACTCGTGAGAATATTCTTATGAAGGGTTCACCAAAGACATAAGAGTATGAAGGGTTCACCAAAGACATAGCTTATAGGTTCACAGAAGATTGACCTTGTTGCAACATATTACACCACTTTAGTTGGCATACCACACTTTCTCATCTCAAAGTAACATTACATTGCTTTGAACTTAGCGAATATAGATAATATGTGTAGAAGTATGATATGAACATGGATAGCTCTAAGGATCTAGTTTAACTTCATAACTCGTGAGAATAAACTTATGAAGGGTTCACCGAAGATATAAGCGTATGAAGGGTTCACCAAATACATACCTTATAGGTTCACAGAAGATTGACCTTGTTGCAACCTATTACACCACTTTAGTTGGCCTAGCACACTTTCTCATGTCAAAGTAACATTACAATGCCTTGAACTTAGCTCATTGTTACAACTTGTGTAGAAGTATGATATGAACATGGATAGCTCTAAGGATCTAGCTTGACTTCATAACTCATGAGAATAAACTTATGAAGGGTTCACCGAAGATATAAGCGTATGAAGGGTTCACCAAAGACATAGCTTATAAGTTCACAGAAGATTGACCTTGTTGCAACATATTACACCACTTTAGTTGGCCTAGCACACTTTCTCATGTCAAAGTAACATTACATTGCTTTGAACTTAGCGAATATAGATAACTTGTGTAGAAGTATGATATGAACATGGATAGCTCTAAGGATCTAGCTTGACTTCATAACTCGTGAGAATAATCTTATGAAGGGTTCACCGAAGACATAAGTGTATGAAGGGTTCATCGAAGACATAAGCGTATGAAGGGTTCACCAAAGACATAGCTTATAAGTTCACAGAAGATTGACCTTGTTGCAACATATTACACCACTTTAGTTGGCCTAGCACACTTTCTCATGTCTAAGTAACATTACATTGCCTTGAACTTAACTCATAGTGACAACTTGTGTAGAAGTATGATATGAACATGGATAGCTCTAAGGATCTAGCTTGACTTCATAACTCGTGAGAATATTCTTATGAAAGGTTCATCGAAGACATAAGCGTATGAAGGGTTCACCAAAGACATAGCTTATAGGTTCACAGAAGATTGACCTTGTTGCAACATATTACACCACGCTTAGTTGCCCTAGCACATTTTCTCATGTCAAAGTTACATTACATTGCCTTGTACTTAGCTAATACAGATAACATGTGAAGAAGTATGATATGAACATGGATAGCTCTAAGGATCTAGCTTGACTTCATAACTAATGAGAATAAACTTATGAAGGGTTCACCGAAGATATAAGCGTATGAAGGGTTCACCAAAGACATAGCTTATAAGTTCACAGAAGATTGACCTTGTTGCAACATATTACACCACTTTAGTTGGCCTAGCACACTTTCTCATGTCTAAGTAACATTACATTGCTTTGAACTTAGCGAATATAGATAATATGTGTAGAAGTATGATATGAACATGGATAGCTCTAAGGATCTAGTTTAACTTCATAACTCGTGAGAATAAACTTATGAAGGGTTCACCGAAGATATAAGCGTATGAAGGGTTCACCAAATACATACCTTATAGGTTCACAGAAGATTGACCTTGTTGCAACCTATTACACAACTTTAGTTGGCCTAGCACACTTTCTCATGTCAAAGTAACATTACAATGCCTTGAACTTAGCTCATTGTTACAACTTGTGTAGAAGTATGATATGAACATGGATAGCTCTAAGGATCTAGCTTGACTTCATAACTCATGAGAATAAACTTATGAAGGGTTCACCGAAGATATAAGCGCATGAAGGGTTCACCAAAGACATAGCTTATAAGTTCACAGAAGATTGACCTTGTTGCAACATATTACACCACTTTAGTTGGCCTAGCACACTTTCTCATGTCAAAGTAACATTACATTGCTTTGAACTTAGCGAATATAGATAACATGTGTAGAAGTATGATATGAACATGGATAGCTCTAAGGATCTAGCTTGACTTCATAACTCGTGAGAATAATCTTATGAAGGGTTCAGCAAAGGCATAAGTGTATGAAGGGTTCATCGAAGACATAAGCGTATGAAGGGTACACCAAAGACATAGCTTGTACGTTCACAGAAGATTGACCTTGTTGCTACATATTACACCATGCTTAGTTGCCCTAGCACGCTTTTTCATGTCAAAGTTACATTACATTGCCTTAAACTTAGCTAATAGATATAACATGTGTAGAAGTATGATATGAACATGGATAGCTCTAAGGATCTAGCTTGACTTCATAGCTCGTGAGAATATTCTTATCAAGGGTTCACCGATGACAAAAGCGTATGAAGGGTTCACCAAAGACATAGCTTATAGGTTCACAGAAGATTGACCTTGTTGCAACCTATTACACCACTTTAGTTGGCCTAGCACACTTTCTCATGTCAAAGTAACATTACATTGCCTTGAACTTAGCTCATAGTGACAACTTGTGTAGAAGTATGATATGAACATGGATAGCTCTAAGGATCTAGCTTGACTTCATAACTCGTGAGAATAATCTTATGAAGGGTTCAGCGAAGACATAAGCTTATGAAGGGTTCACCAAAGACATAGCTTATAAGTTCACAGAAGATTGACCTTGTTGCAACCTATTACACCACTTTAGTTGGCCTAGCACACTTTCTCATGTCAAAGTAACATTACATTGCCTTGAACTTAACTCATAGTGATAACTTGTGTAGAAGTATGATATGAACATGGATAGCTCTAAGGATCTAGCTTGACTTCATAACTCGTGAGAATATTCTTATGAAGGGTTCGTCGAACACATAAGCGTATCAAGGGTTCATTGAAGACATAAGCGTATGAAGGGTTCACCAAAGACATAGCTTATAGGTTCACAGAAGATTGACCTTGTTGCAACCTATTAGACCACTTTAGTTGGCCTAGGACACTCTCTCATGTCAAAGTAACATTACATTGCCTTGAACTTAGCTCATAGTGACAACTTGTGCAGAAGTATGATATGAACATGGATTGCTCTAAGGATCTAGCTTGACTTCATAACTCGTGAGAATATTCTTATGAAGGGTTCACCAAAGACATAAGAGTATGAAGGGTTCACCAAAGACATAGCTTATAGGTTCACAGAAGATTGACCTTGTTGCAACATATTACACCACTTTAGTTGGCATACCACACTTTCTCATCTCAAAGTAACATTACATTGCTTTGAACTTAGCGAATATAGATAATATGTGTAGAAGTATGATATGAACATGGATAGCTCTAAGGATCTAGTTTAACTTCATAACTCGTGAGAATAAACTTATGAAGGGTTCACCGAAGATATAAGCGTATGAAGGGTTCACCAAATACATACCTTATAGGTTCACAGAAGATTGACCTTGTTGCAACCTATTACACCACTTTAGTTGGCCTAGCACACTTTCTCATGTCAAAGTAACATTACAATGCCTTGAACTTAGCTCATTGTTACAACTTGTGTAGAAGTATGATATGAACATGGATAGCTCTAAGGATCTAGCTTGACTTCATAACTCATGAGAATAAACTTATGAAGGGTTCACCGAAGATATAAGCGTATGAAGGGTTCACCAAAGACATAGCTTATAAGTTCACAGAAGATTGACCTTGTTGCAACATATTACACCACTTTAGTTGGCCTAGCACACTTTCTCATGTCAAAGTAACATTACATTGCTTTGAACTTAGCGAATATAGATAACTTGTGTAGAAGTATGATATGAACATGGATAGCTCTAAGGATCTAGCTTGACTTCATAACTCGTGAGAATAATCTTATGAAGGGTTCACCGAAGACATAAGTGTATGAAGGGTTCATCGAAGACATAAGCGTATGAAGGGTTCACCAAAGACATAGCTTATAAGTTCACAGAAGATTGACCTTGTTGCAACATATTACACCACTTTAGTTGGCCTAGCACACTTTCTCATGTCTAAGTAACATTACATTGCCTTGAACTTAACTCATAGTGACAACTTGTGTAGAAGTATGATATGAACATGGATAGCTCTAAGGATCTAGCTTGACTTCATAACTCGTGAGAATATTCTTATGAAAGGTTCATCGAAGACATAAGCGTATGAAGGGTTCACCAAAGACATAGCTTATAGGTTCACAGAAGATTGACCTTGTTGCAACATATTACACCACGCTTAGTTGCCCTAGCACATTTTCTCATGTCAAAGTTACATTACATTGCCTTGTACTTAGCTAATACAGATAACATGTGAAGAAGTATGATATGAACATGGATAGCTCTAAGGATCTAGCTTGACTTCATAACTCATGAGAATAAACTTATGAAGGGTTCACCGAAGATATAAGCGTATGAAGGGTTCACCAAAGACATAGCTTATAAGTTCACAGAAGATTGACCTTGTTGCAACATATTACACCACTTTAGTTGGCCTAGCACACTTTCTCATGTCTAAGTAACATTACATTGCTTTGAACTTAGCGAATATAGATAATATGTGTAGAAGTATGATATGAACATGGATAGCTCTAAGGATCTAGTTTAACTTCATAACTCGTGAGAATAAACTTATGAAGGGTTCACCGAAGATATAAGCGTATGAAGGGTTCACCAAATACATACCTTATAGGTTCACAGAAGATTGACCTTGTTGCAACCTATTACACAACTTTAGTTGGCCTAGCACACTTTCTCATGTCAAAGTAACATTACAATGCCTTGAACTTAGCTCATTGTTACAACTTGTGTAGAAGTATGATATGAACATGGATAGCTCTAAGGATCTAGCTTGACTTCATAACTCATGAGAATAAACTTATGAAGGGTTCACCGAAGATATAAGCGCATGAAGGGTTCACCAAAGACATAGCTTATAAGTTCACAGAAGATTGACCTTGTTGCAACATATTACACCACTTTAGTTGGCCTAGCACACTTTCTCATGTCAAAGTAACATTACATTGCTTTGAACTTAGCGAATATAGATAACATGTGTAGAAGTATGATATGAACATGGATAGCTCTAAGGATCTAGCTTGACTTCATAACTCGTGAGAATAATCTTATGAAGGGTTCAGCAAAGGCATAAGTGTATGAAGGGTTCATCGAAGACATAAGCGTATGAAGGGTACACCAAAGACATAGCTTGTACGTTCACAGAAGATTGACCTTGTTGCTACATATTACACCATGCTTAGTTGCCCTAGCACGCTTTTTCATGTCAAAGTTACATTACATTGCCTTAAACTTAGCTAATAGATATAACATGTGTAGAAGTATGATATGAACATGGATAGCTCTAAGGATCTAGCTTGACTTCATAGCTCGTGAGAATATTCTTATCAAGGGTTCACCGATGACAAAAGCGTATGAAGGGTTCACCAAAGACATAGCTTATAGGTTCACAGAAGATTGACCTTGTTGCAACCTATTACACCACTTTAGTTGGCCTAGCACACTTTCTCATGTCAAAGTAACATTACATTGCCTTGAACTTAGCTCATAGTGACAACTTGTGTAGAAGTATGATATGAACATGGATAGCTCTAAGGATCTAGCTTGACTTCATAACTCGTGAGAATAATCTTATGAAGGGTTCAGCGAAGACATAAGCTTATGAAGGGTTCACCAAAGACATAGCTTATAGGTTCACAAAAGATTGACCTTGTTGCAACCTATTACACCACTTTAGTTGGCCTAGCACACTTTCTCATGTCAAAGTAACATTACATTGCCTTGATCTTAGCTCATAGTGACAACTTGTGTAGAAGTATGATATGAACATGGATAGCTCTAAGGATCTAGCTTGACTTCATAACTCGTGAGAATATTCTTATGAAGGGTTCGTCGAAGACATAAGCGTATCAAGGGTTCATCGAAGACATAAGCGTATGAAGGGTTCACCAAAGACATAGCTTATAGGTTCACAGAAGATTGACCTTGTTGCAACATATTACACCACGCTTAGTTGCCCTAGCACATTTTCTCATGTCAAAGTTACATTACATTGCCTTGTACTTAGCTAATAGAGATAACATGTGAAGAAGTATGATATGAACATGGATAGCTCTAAGGATCTAGCTTGACGTCATAACTCGTGAGAATAAACTTATGAAGGGTTCAACGAAGATATAAGGGTATGAAGGGTTCACCAAAGACATAGCTTATAGGTTCACAGAAGATTGACCTTGTTGCAACCTATTACACAACTTTAGTTGGCTTAGTACACTTTCTCATGTCAAAGTAACATTACAATGCCTTGAACTTAGCTCATTGTGACAACTTGTGTAGAAGTATGATGTGAACATGGATAGCTCTAAGGATCTAGCTTGACTTCATTACTCGTGAGAATAAACTTATGAAGGGTTCACCGAAGATATAAGCGTATGAAGGGTTCACCAAAGACATAGCTTATAAGTTCACAGAAGATTGACCTTGTTGCAACATATTACACCACTTTAGTTGGCCTAGCACACTTTCTCATGTCAAAGTAACATTACTTTGCTTTGAACTTAGCGAATATAGATAACATGTGTAGAAGTATGATATGAACATGGATAGCTCTAAGGATCTAGCTTGACTTCATAACTCGTGAGAATAATCTTATGAAGGGTTCAGCGAAGACATAAGTGTATGAAGGGTACACCGAAGATATAAGGGTATGAAGGGTTCACCAAAGACATAGCTTATAGATTCACAGAAGATTGACCTTGTTGCAACCTATTACACCACTTTAGTAGGCCTAGCACACTTTCTCATGTCAAAGTAACATTACAATGCCTTGAACTTAGCTACTAGAGATAACATGTGTAGAAGTATGATATGAACATGGATAGCTTTAAGGATCTAGCTTGACTTCATAACTCGTGAGAATAATCTTATGAAGGTATCAGCGAAGACATAAGTGTATGAAGGGTTCAACGAAGACATAAGCGTATGAAGGGTTCACCAAAGACATAGCTTATAGGTTCACAGAAGATTGACCTTGTTGCAACCTATTACACCACTTTAGTTGGCCTAGCACACTCTCTCATGTCAAAGTAACATTACATTGCCTTGATCTTAGCTCATAGTGACAACTTGTGTAGAAGTATGATATGAACATGGATAGCTCTAAGGATCTAGCTTGACTTCATAACTCGTGAGAATATTCTTATGAAGGGTTCACCGAAGACAAAAGCGTATGAAGGGTTCACCAAAGACGTAGCTTATAGGTTCACAGAAGATTGACCTTGTTGCAACCTATTACACCACTTTAGTTGGCCTAGCACACTTTCTCATGTAGAAGTAACATTACATTGCCTTGAACTTAACTCATAGTGACAACTTGTGTAGAAGTATGATATGAACAAGGATAGCTCTAAGGATCTAGCTTGACTTCATAACTCGTGAGAATATTCTTATGAAGGGTTCATCGAAGACATAAGCGTATGAAGGGTTCACCAAAGACATAGCTTATAGGTTCACAGAAGATTGACCTTGTTGCAACATATTACACCACGCTTAGTTGTCCTAGCACATTTTCTCATGTCAAAGTTACATTACATTGCCTTATACTTAGCTAATAGAGATAACATGTGAAGAAGTATGATATGAACATGGATAGCTCTAAGGATCTAGCTTGACTTCATAATTCAATAGAATATTCTTATGAATGGTTCACCGAAGACAAAAGCGTTTGAAGGGTTCACCAAAGACGTAGCTTATAGGTTCACAGAAGATTGACCTTGTTGCAACCTATTACACCACTTTAGTTGGCCTAGCACATTTTCTCATGTCAAAGTAACATTACAATGCCTTGAACTTAACTCATAGTGACAACTTGTGTAGAAGTATAATATGAACATGGATAGCTCTAAGGATCTAGCTTGACTTCATAACTCGTGAGAATATTCTTATAAAGGGTTCATCGAAGACATAAGCGTATGAAAGGTTCACCAAAGACATAGCTTATAGGTTCACAGAAGATTGACCTTGTTGCAACATATTACACCACGCTTAGTTGCCCTAGCACATTTTCTCATGTCAAAGTTACATTACATTGCCTTGTACTTAGCTAATACAGATAACATGTGAAGAAGTATGATATGAACATGGATAGCTCTAAGGATCTAGCTTGACTTCATAACTCGTGAGAATAAACTTATGAAGGGTTCACCGAAGATATAAGGGTATGAAGGGTTCACCAAAGACATAGCTTATAGGTTCACAGAAGATTGACCTTGTTGCAACCTATTACACAACTTTAGTTGGCCTAGTACACTTTCTCATGTCAAAGTAACATTACAATGCCTTGAACTTAGCTACTAGAGATAACATGTGTAGAAGTATGATATGAACATGGATAGCTTTAAGGATCTAGCTTGACTTCATAACTCGTGAGAATAATCTTATGAAGGTATCAGCGAAGACATAAGTGTATGAAGGGTTTAGCGAAGACATAAGTGTATGAAGGGTACACCGAAGATATAAGGGTATGAAGGGTTCACCAAAGACATAGCTTATAGATTCACAGAAGATTGACCTTGTTGCAACATATTACACCACTTTAGTTGGCCTAGCACACTTTCTCATGTCAAAGTAACATTACTTTGCTTTGAACTTAGCGAATATAGATAACATGTGTAGAAGTATGATATGAACATAAATAACTCTAAGGATCTAGCTTGACTTCATAACTCGTGAGAATAATCTTATGAATGGTTCAGCGAAGACATAAGTGTATGAAGGGTTCAACGAAGACATAAGCGTATGAAGGGTTCACCAAAGACATAGCTTATAGGTTCACAGAAGATTGACCTTGTTGCAACCTATTACACCACTTTAGTTGGCCTAGCACACTCTCTCATGTCAAAGTAACATTACATTGCCTTGATCTTAGCTCATAGTGACAACTTGTGTAGAAGTATGATATGAACATGGATAGCTCTAAGGATCTAGCTTGACTTCATAACTCGTGAGAATATTCTTATGAAGGGTTCACCGAAGACAAAAGCGTATGAAGGGTTCACCAAAGACGTAGCTTATAGGTTCACAGAAGATTGACCTTGTTGCAACCTATTACACCACTTTAGTTGGCCTAGCACACTTTCTCATGTAGAAGTAACATTACATTGCCTTGAACTTAACTCATAGTGACAACTTGTGTAGAAGTATGATATGAACATGGATAGCTCTAAGGATCTAGCTTGACTTCATAACTCGTGAGAATATTCTTATGAAGGGTTCATCGAAGACATAAGCGTATGAAGGGTTCACCAAAGACATAGCTTATAGGTTCACAGAAGATTGACCTTGTTGCAACATATTACACCACGCTTAGTTGTCCTAGCACATTTTCTCATGTCAAAGTTACATTACATTGCCTTATACTTAGCTAATAGAGATAACATGTGAAGAAGTATGATATGAACATGGATAGCTCTAAGGATCTAGCTTGACTTCATAATTCGATAGAATATTCTTATGAAGGGTTCACCGAAGACAAAAGCGTATGAAGGGTTCACCAAAGACATAGCTTATAGGTTCACAGAAGATTGACCTTGTTGCAACCTATTACACCACTTTAGTTGACCTAGCACATTTTCTCATGTCAAAGTAACATTACATTGCCTTGAACTTAACTCATAGTGACAACTTGTGTAGAAGTATGATATGAACATGGATAGCTCTAAGGATCTAGCTTGACTTCATAACTCGTGAGAATATTCTTATGAAGGGTTCATCGAAGACATAAGCGTATGAAAGGTTCACCAAAGACATAGCTTATAGGTTCACAGAAGATTGACCTTGTTGCAACATATTACACCACGCTTAGTTGCCCTAGCACATTTTCTCATGTCAAAGTTACATTACATTGCCTTGTACTTAGATAATACAGATAACATGTGAAGAAGTATGATATGAACATGGATAGCTCTAAGGATCTAGCTTGACGTCATAACTCGTGAGAATAAACTTATGAAGGGTTCAACGAAGATATAAGGGTATGAAGGGTTCAACAAAGACATAGCTTATAGGTTCACAGAAGATTGACCTTGTTGCAACCTATTACACAACTTTAGTTGGCTTAGTACACTTTCTCATGTCAAAGTAACATTACAATGCCTTGAACTTAGCTCATTGTGACAACTTGTGTAGAAGTATGATGTGAACATGGATAGCTCTAAGGATCTAGCTTGACTTCATTACTCGTGAGAATATTCTTATGAAGGGTTCACCGAAGATATAAGCGTATGAAGGGTTCACCAAAGACATAGCTTATAAGTTCAAAGAAGATTGACCTTGTTGCAACATATTACACCACTTTAGTTGGCCTAGCACACTTTCTCATGTCTAAATAACATTACATTGCTTTGAACTTAGCGAATATAGATAACATGTGTAGAAGTATGATATGAACATGGATAGCTCTAAGGATCTAGCTTGACTTCATAACTCGTGAGAATAATCTTATGAAGGGTTCAGCGAAGACATAAGTGTATGAAGGGTACACCGAAGATATAAGGGTATGAAGGGTTCACCAAAGACATAGCTTATAGATTCACAGAAGATTGACCTTGTTGCAACCTATTACACAACTTTAGTAGGCCTAGCACACTTTCTCATGTCAAAGTAACATTACATTGCCTTGAACTTAGCTCATAGTGACAACTTGTGTAGAAGTATGATATGAACATGGATAGCTCTAAGGATCTAGCTTGACTTCATAACTCGTGAGAATATTCTTATGAAGGGTTCACCGAAGACATAAGCGTGTGAAGGGTTCACCAAAGATATAGCTTATAGGTTCACAGAAGATTGACCTTGTTGCAATATATTACACCACTTTAGCTGGCCTAGCACGCTTTCTCATGTCAAAGTTACATTACATTGCCCTGAACTTAGCTAATAGAGATAACATGTGTAGAAGTATGATATGAACATGGATAGCTTTAAGGATCTAGCTTGACTTCATAACTCGTGAGAATAATCTTATGAAGGGATCATCGAAGACATAAGCGTATGAAGGGTTCACCAAAGACATATCTTATAGGTTCACAGAAGATTGACCTTGTTGCAACATATTACACCACGCTTAGTTGTCCTAGCACATTTTCTCATGTCAAAGTTACATTACATTGCCTTATACTTAGCTAATAGAGATAACATGTGAAGAAGTATGATATGAACATGGATAGCTCTAAGGATCTAGCTTGACTCATAATTCGATAGAATATTCTTATGAAGGGTTCACCGAAGACAAAAGCGTATGAAGGGTTCACCAAAGACATAGCTTATAGGTTCACAGAAGATTGACCTTGTTGCAACCTATTACACCACTTTAGTTGACCTAGAACATTTTCTCATGTCAAAGTAACATTACATTGCCTTGAACTTAACTCATAGTGACAACTTGTGTAGAAGTATGATATGAACATGGATAGCTCTAAGGATCTAGCTTGACTTCATAACTCGTGAGAATATTCTTATGAAGGGTTCATCGAAGACATAAGCGTATGAAAGGTTCACCAAAGACATAGCTTATAGGTTCACAGAAGATTGACCTTGTTGCAACATATTACACCACGCTTAGTTGCCCTAGCACATTTTCTCATGTCAAAGTTACATTACATTGCCTTGTACTTAGCTAATACAGATAACATGTGAAGAAGTATGATATGAACATGGATAGCTCTAAGGATCTAGCTTGACGTCATAACTCGTGAGAATAAACTTATGAAGGGTTCACCGAAGATATAAGGGTATGAAGGGTTCACCAAAGACATAGCTTATAGGTTCACAGAAGATTGACCTTGTTGCAACCTATTACACAACTTTAGTTGGCCTAGTACACTTTCTCATGTCAAAGTAACATTACAATGCCTTGAACTTAGCTCATTGTGACAACTTGTGTAGAAGTATGATGTGAACATGGATAGCTCTAAGGATCTAGCTTGACTTCATTACTCGTGAGAATAAACTTATGAAGGGTTCACCGAAGATATAAGCGTATGAAGGGTTCACCAAAGACATAGCTTATAAGTTCACAGAAGATTGACCTTGTTGCAACATATTACACCACTTTAGTTGGCCTAGCACACTTTCTCATGTCAAAGTAACATTACTTTGCTTTGAACTTAGCGAATATAGATAACATGTGTAGAAGTATGATATGAACATAAATAACTCTAAGGATCTAGCTTGACTTCATAACTCGTGAGAATAATCTTATGAAGGGTTCAGCGAAGACATAAGTGTATGAAGGGTTCAGCGAAGACATAAGCGTATGAAGGGTTCACCAAAGACATAGCTTATAGGTTCACAGAAGATTGACCTTGTTGCAACCTATTACACCACTTTAGTTGGCCTAGCACACTCTCTCATGTCAAAGTAACATTACATTGCCTTGATCTTAGCTCATAGTGACAACTTGTGTAGAAGTATGATATGAACATGGATAGCTCTAAGGATCTAGCTTGACTTCATAACTCGTGAGAATATTCTTATGAAGGGTTCACCGAAGACATAAGCGTGTGAAGGGTTCACCAAAGACATAGCTTATAGGTTCACAGAAGATTGACCTTGTTGCAACCTATTACACCACTTTAGTTGGCCTAGCACACTTTCTCATGTCAAAGTAACATTACATTGCCTTGAACTTAACTCATAGTGACAACTTGTGTAGAAGTATGATATGAACATGGATAGCTCTAATGATCTAGCTTGACTTCATAACTCGTGAGAATATTCTTATGAAGGGTTCATCGAAGACATAAGCGTATGAAGGGTTCACCAAAGACATAGCTTATAGGTTCACAGAAGATTGACCTAGTTGCAACATATTACACCACGCTTAGTTGCCCTAGCACATTTTCTCATGTCAAAGTTACATTACATTGCCTTGAACTTAACTCATAGTGACAACTTGTGTAGAAGTATGATATGAACATGGATAGCTCTAAGGATCTAGCTTGACTTCATAACTCGTGAGAATATTCTTATGAAGGGTTCATCGAAGACATAAGCGTATGAAAGGTTCACCAAAGACATAGCTTATAGGTTCACAGAAGATTGACCTTGCTGCAACATATTACACCACGCTTAGTTGCCCTAGCACAATTTCTCATGTCAAAGTTACATTACATTGCCTTGTACTTAGCTAATACAGATAACATGTGAAGAAGTATGATATGAACATGGATAGCTCTAAGGATCTAGCTTGACTTCATAACTCGTGAGAATAAACTTATGAAGGGTTCACCGAATATATAAGGGTATGAAGGGTTCACCAAAGACATAGCTTATAGGTTCACAGAAGATTGACCTTGTTGCAACCTATTACACAAGTTTAGTTGGCCTAGTACACTTTCTCATGTCAAAGTAACATTACAATGCCTTGAACTTAGCTCATTGTGACAACTTGTGTAAAAGTATGATGTGAACATGGATAGCTCTAAGGATCTAGCTTGACTTCATTACTCGTGAGAATAAACTTATGAAGGGTTCACCGAAGATATAAGCGTATGAAGGGTTCACCAAAGACATAGCTTATAAGTTCACAGAAGATTGACCTTGTTGCAACATATTACACCACTTTAGTTGGCCTAGCACACTTTCTCATGTCAAAGTAACATTACTTTCCTTTGAACTTAGCGAATATAGATAACATGTGTAGAAGTATGATATGAACATAAATAACTCTAAGGATCTAGCTTGACTTCATAACTCGTGAGAATAATCTTATGAATGGTTCAGCGAAGACATAAGTGTATGAAGGGTTCAGCGAAGACATAAGCGTATAAAGGGTTCACCAAAGACATAGCTTATAGGTTCACAGAAGATTGACCTTGTTGCAACCTATTACACCACTTTAGTTGGCCTAGCACACTCTCTCATGTCAAAGTAACATTACATTGCCTTGATCTTAGCTCATAGTGACAACTTGTGTAGAAGTATGATATGAACATGGATAGCTCTAAGGATCTAGCTTGACTTCATAACTCGTGAGAATATTCTTATGAAGGGTTCACCGAAGACAAAAGCGTATGAAGGGTTCACCAAAGACATAGCTTATAGGTTCACAGAAGATTGACCTTGTTGCAACCTATTACACCACTTTAGTTGGCCTAGCACACTTTCTCATGTCAAAGTAACATTACATTGCCTTGAACTTAACTCATAGTGACAACTTGTGTAGAAGTATGATATGAACATGGATAGCTCTAAGGATCTAGCTTGACTTCATAACTCGTGAGAATATTCTTATGAAGGGTTCATCGAAGACATAAGCGTATGAAGGGTTCACCAAAGACATAGCTTATAGGTTCACAGAAGATTGACCTTGTTGCAACATATTACACCACGCTTAGTTGCCCTAGCACATTTTCTCATGTCAAAGTAACATTACATTGCCTTGAACTTAACTCATAGTGACAACTTGTGTAGAAGTATGATATGAACATGGATAGCTCTAAGGATCTAGCTTGACTTCATAACTCGTGAGAATATTCTTATGAAGGGTTCATCGAAGACATAAGCGTATGAAAGGTTCACCAAAGACATAGCTTATAGGTTCACAGAAGATTGACCTTGCTGCAACATATTACACCACGCTTAGTTGCCCTAGCACAATTTCTCATGTCAAAGTTACATTACATTGCCTTGTACTTAGCTAATACAGATAACATGTGAAGAAGTATGATATGAACATGGATAGCTCTAAGGATCTAGCTTGACTTCATAACTCGTGAGAATAAACTTATGAAGGGTTCACCGAATATATAAGGGTATGAAGGGTTCACCAAAGACATAGCTTATAGGTTCACAGAAGATTGACCTTGTTGCAACCTATTACACAAGTTTAGTTGGCCTAGTACACTTTCTCATGTCAAAGTAACATTACAATGCCTTGAACTTAGCTCATTGTGACAACTTGTGTAAAAGTATGATGTGAACATGGATAGCTCTAAGGATCTAGCTTGACTTCATAACTCGTGAGAATAAACTTATGAAGGGTTCACCGAAGATATAAGCGTATGAAGGGTTCACCAAAGACATAGCTTATAAGTTCACAAAAGATTGACCTTGTTGCAACATATTACACCACTTTAGTTGGCCTAGCACACTTTCTCATGTCAAAGTAACATTACTTTCCTTTGAACTTAGCGAATATAGATAACATGTGTAGAAGTATGATATGAACATAAATAACTCTAAGGATCTAGCTTGACTTCATAACTCGTGAGAATAATCTTATGAATGGTTCAGCGAAGACATAAGTGTATGAAGGGTTCAGCGAAGACATAAGCGTATAAAGGGTTCACCAAAGACATAGCTTATAGGTTCACAGAAGATTGACCTTGTTGCAACCTATTACACCACTTTAGTTGGCCTAGCACACTCTCTCATGTCAAAGTAACATTACATTGCCTTGATCTTAGCTCATAGTGACAACTTGTGTAGAAGTATGATATGAACATGGATAGCTCTAAGGATCTAGCTTGACTTCATAACTCGTGAGAATATTCTTATGAAGGGTTCACCGAAGACAAAAGCGTATGAAGGGTTCACCAAAGACATAGCTTATAGGTTCACAGAAGATTGACCTTGTTGCAACCTATTACACCACTTTAGTTGGCCTAGCACACTTTCTCATGTCAAAGTAACATTACATTGCCTTGAACTTAACTCATAGTGACAACTTGTGTAGAAGTATGATATGAACATGGATAGCTCTAAGGATCTAGCTTGACTTCATAACTCGTGAGAATATTCTTATGAAGGGTTCACCGAAGACAAAAGCGTATGAAGGGTTCACCAAAGACATAGCTTATAGGTTCACAGAAGATTGACCTTGTTGCAACCTATTACACAAGTTTAGTTGGCCTAGTACACTTTCTCATGTCAAAGTAACATTACAATGCCTTGAACTTAGCTCATTGTGACAACTTGTGTAAAAGTATGATGTGAACATGGATAGCTCTAAGGATCTAGCTTGACTTCATTACTCGTGAGAATAAACTTATGAAGGGTTCACCGAAGATATAAGCGTATGAAGGGTTCACCAAAGACATAGCTTATAAGTTCACAAAAGATTGACCTTGTTGCAACATATTACACCACTTTAGTTGGCCTAGCACACTTTCTCATGTCAAAGTAACATTACTTTCCTTTGAACTTAGCGAATATAGATAACATGTGTAGAAGTATGATATGAACATAAATAACTCTAAGGATCTAGCTTGACTTCATAACTCGTGAGAATAATCTTATGAATGGTTCAGCGAAGACATAAGTGTATGAAGGGTTCAGCGAAGACATAAGCGTATAAAGGGTTCACCAAAGACATAGCTTATAGGTTCACAGAAGATTGACCTTGTTGCAACCTATTACACCACTTTAGTTGGCCTAGCACACTCTCTCATGTCAAAGTAACATTACATTGCCTTGATCTTAGCTCATAGTGACAACTTGTGTAGAAGTATGATATGAACATGGATAGCTCTAAGGATCTAGCTTGACTTCATAACTCGTGAGAATATTCTTATGAAGGGTTCACCGAAGACAAAAGCGTATGAAGGGTTCACCAAAGACATAGCTTATAGGTTCACAGAAGATTGACCTTGTTGCAACCTATTACACCACTTTAGTTGGCCTAGCACACTTTCTCATGTCAAAGTAACATTACATTGCCTTGAACTTAACTCATAGTGACAACTTGTGTAGAAGTATGATATGAACATGGATAGCTCTAAGGATCTAGCTTGACTTCATAACTCGTGAGAATATTCTTATGAAGGGTTCATCGAAGACATAAGCGTATGAAGGGTTCACCAAAGACATAGCTTATAGGTTCACAGAAGATTGACCTTGTTGCAACATATTACACCACGCTTAGTTGCCCTAGCACCTTTTCTCATGTCAAAGTTACATTACATTGCCTTGTACTTAGCTAATACATATAACATGTGAAGAAGTATGATATGAACATGGATAGCTCTAAGGATCTAGCTTGACTTCATAACTCATGAGAATAAACTTATGAAGGGTTCACCGAAGATATAAGGGTATGAAGGGTTCACCAAAGACATAGCTTATAAGTTCACAGAAGATTGACCTTGTTGCAACATATTACACCACTTTAGTTGGCCTAGCACACTTTCTCATGTCTAAGTAACATTACATTGCTTTGAACTTAGCGAATATAGATAACATGTGTAGAAGTATGATATGAACATGGATAGCTCTAAGGATCTAGCTTGACTTCATAATTCGTGAGAATAATCTTATGAAGGGTTCAGCGAAGACATAAGTGTATGAAGGGTTCATCGAAGACATAAGCGTATGAAGGGTACACCAAAGACATAGCTTGTACGTTCACAGAAGATTGACCTTGTTGCAACATATTACACCATGCATAGTTGCCCTAGCACGCTTTCTCATGTCAAAGTTACATTACATTGCCTTGTACTTAGCTAATAGAGATAACATGTGAAGAAGTATGATATAAACATGGATAGCTCTAAGGATCTAGCTTGACTTCATAACTCGTGAGAATATTCTTATGAAGGGTTCACCGAAGACAAAAGCGTATGAAGGGTTCACCAAAGACATAGCTTATAGGTTCATAGAAGATTGACCTTCTTGCAACCTATTACACCACTTTAGTTGGCCTAGCACACTTTCTCATGTCAAAGTAACTTTACATTGCCTTGAACTTAGCTCATAGTGACAACTTGTGTAGAAGTATGATATGAACATGGATAGCTCTAAGGATCTAGCTTGACTTCATAACTCGTGAGAATAATCTTATAACGGGTTCAGCAAAGACATAAGTGTATGAAGGGTTCATCGAAGACATAAGCTTATGAAGGGTTCACCAAAGACATAGCTTATAGGTTCACAGAAGATTGACCTTGTTGCAACCTATTACACAACTTTAGTTGGCCTAGTACACCTTCTCATGTCAAAGTAACATTACAATGCCTTGAACTTAGCTCATTGTGACAACTTGTGTAGAAGTATGATGTGAACATGGATAGCTCTAAGGATCTAGCTTGACTTCATAACTCGTGAGAATAAACTTATGAAGGGTTCACCGAAGATATAAGCATATGAAGGGTTCACCAAAGACATAGCTTATAAGTTCACAGAAGATTGACCTTGTTGCAACATATTACACCACTTTAGTTGGCCTAGCACACTTTCTCATGTCAAAGTAACATTACATTGCCTTGAACTTAGCTCATAGTGACAACTTGTGTAGAAGTATGATATGAACATGGATAGCTCTAAGGATCTAGCTTGACTTCATAATTCGATAGAATATTCTTATGAATGGTTCACCGAAGACAAAAGCGTATGAAGGGTTCACCAAAGACATAGCTTATAGGTTCACAGAAGATTGACCTTGTTGCAACATATTACACCACGCTTAGTTGCCCTAGCACATTTTCTTATGTCAAAGTTACATTACATTGCCTTGTACTTAGCTAATAGAGATAACATGTGAAGAAGTATGATATGAACATGGATAGCTCTAAGGATCTAGCTTGACTTCATAATTCGATAGAATATTCTTATGAATGGTTCACCGAAGACAAAAGCGTATGAAGGGTTCACCAAAGACATAGCTTATAGGTTCACAGAAGATTGACCTTGTTGCAACCTATTACACCACTTTAGTTGGCCTAGCACATTTTCTCATGTCAAAGTAACATTACAATGCCTTGAACTTAACTCATAGTGACAACTTGTGTAGAAGTATAATATGAACATGGATAGCTCTAAGGATCTAGCTTGACTTCATAACTCGTGAGAATATTCTTATGAAGGGTTCATCGAAGAGATAAGCGTATGAAAGGTTCACCAAAGACATAGCTTATAGGTTCACAGAAGATTGACCTTGCTGCAACATATTACACCACGCTTAGTTGCCCTAGCACATTTTCTCATGTCAAAGTTACATTACATTGCCTTGTACTTAGCTAATACAGATAACATGTGAAGAAGTATGATATGAACATGGATAGCTCTAAGGATCTAGCTTGACTTCATAACTCGTGAGAATAAACTTATGAAGGGTTCACCGAATATATAAGGGTATGAAGGGTTCACCAAAGAAATAGCTTATAGGTTCACAGAAGATTGACCTTGTTGCAACCTATTACACAACTTTAGTTGGCCTAGTACACTTTCTCATGTCAAAGTAACATTACAATGCCTTGAACTTAGCTCATTGTGACAACTTGTGTAAAAGTATGATGTGAACATGGATAGCTCTAAGGATCTAGCTTGACTTCATTACTCGTGAGAATAAACTTATGAAGGGTTCACCGAAGATATAAGCGTATGAAGGGTTCACCAAAGACATAGCTTATAAGTTCACAGAAGATTGACCTTGTTGCAACATATTACACCACTTTAGTTGGCCTAGCACACTTTCTCATGTCAAAGTAACATTACTTTGCTTTGAACTTAGCGAATATAGATAACATGTGTAGAAGTATGATATGAACATAAATAACTCTAAGGATCTAGCTTGACTTCATAACTCGTGAGAATAATCTTATGAATGGTTCATCGAAGACATAAGTGTATGAAGGGTTCAGCGAAGACATAAGCGTATGAAGGGTTCACCAAAGACATAGCTTATAGGTTCACAGAAGATTGACCTTGTTGCAACCTATTACACCACTTTAGTTGGCCTAGCACACTCTCTCATGTCAAAGTAACATTACAATGCCTTGAACTTAGCTCATTGTGACAACTTGTGTAGAAGTATGATGTGAACATGGATAGCTCTAAGGATCTAGCTTGACTTTATAACTCGTGAGAATAAACTTATGAAGGGTTCACCGAAGATATAAGCGTATGAAGGGTTCACCAAAGACATAGCTTATAAGTTCACAGAAGATTGACCTTGTTGCAACATATTACACCACTTTAGTTGGCCTAGCACACTTTCTCATGTCAAAGTAACATTACATTGCCTTGAACTTAGCTCATAGTGACAACTTGTGTAGAAGTATGATATGAACATGGATAGCTCTAAGGATCTAGCTTGACTTCATAACTCGTGAGAATATTCTTATGAAGGGTTCATCGAAGACATAAGCGTATGAAGGGTTCACCAAAGACATATCTTATAGGTTCACAGAAGATTGACCTTGTTGCAACATATTACACCACTCTTAGTTGCCCTAGCACATTTTCTCATGTCAAAGTTACATTACATTGCCCTGTACTTAGCTAATAGAGATAACATGTGAAGAAGTATGATATGAACATGGATAGCTCTAAGGATCTAGCTTGACTTCATAACTCGTGAGAATAAACTTATGAAGGGTACACCGAAGATATAAGGGTATGAAGGGTTCACCAAAGACATAGCTTATATATTCACAGAAGATTGACCTTGTTGCAACCTATTACACCACTTTAGTAGGCCTAGCACACTTTCTCATGTCAAAGTAACATTACATTGCCTTGATCTTAGCTCATAGTGACAACTTGTGTAGAAGTATGATATGAACATGGATAGCTCTAAGGATCTAGCTTGACTTCCTAACTCGTGAGAATATTCTTATGAAGGGTTCGTCGAAGACATAAGCGTATCAAGGGTTCATCGAAGACATAAGCGTATGAAGGGTTCACCAAAGACATAGCTTATAGGTTCACAGAAGATTGACCTTGTTGCAACATATTACACCACGCTTAGTTGCCCTAGCACATTTTCTCATGTCAAAGTTACATTACATTGCCTTGTACTTAGCTAATAGAGATAACATGTGAAGAAGTATGATATGAACATGGATAGCTCTAAGGATCTAGCTTGACTTCATAATTCGATAGAATATTCTTATGAATGGTTCACCGAAGACAAAAGCGTATGAAGGGTTCACCAAAGACATAGCTTATAGGTTCACAGAAGATTGACCTTGTTGCAACCTATTACACCACTTTAGTTGGCCTAGCACATTTTCTCATGTCAAAGTAACATTACAATGCCTTGAACTTAACTCATAGTGACAACTTGTGTAGAAGTATAATATGAACATGGATAGCTCTAAGGATCTAGCTTGACTTCATAACTCGTGAGAATATTCTTATGAAGGGTTCATCGAAGAGATAAGTGTATGAAAGGTTCACCAAAGACATAGCTTATAGGTTCACAGAAGATTGACCTTGCTGCAACATATTACACCACGCTTAGTTGCCCTAGCACAATTTCTCATGTCAAAGTTACATTACATTGCCTTGTACTTAGCTAATACAGATAACATGTGAAGAAGTATGATATGAACATGGATAGCTCTAAGGATCTAGCTTGACTTCATAACTCGTGAGAATAAACTTATGAAGGGTTCACCGAATATATAAGGGTATGAAGGGTTCACCAAAGAAATAGCTTATAGGTTCACAGAAGATTGACCTTGTTGTAACCTATTACACAAGTTTAGTTGGCCTAGTACACTTTCTCATGTCAAAGTAACATTACAATACCTTGAACTTAGCTCATTGTGACAACTTGTGTAAAAGTATGATGTGAACATGGATAGCTCTAAGGATCTAGCTTGACTTCATTACTCGTGAGAATAAACTTATGAAGGGTTCACCGAAGATATAAGCGTATGAAGGGTTCACCAAAGACATAGCTTATAAGTTCACAGAAGATTGACCTTGTTGCAACATATTACACCACTTTAGTTGGCCTAGCACACTTTCTCATGTCAAAGTAACTTTACATTGCCTTGAACTTAGCACATAGTGACAACTTGTGTAGAAGTATGATATGAACATGGATAGCTCTAAGGATCTAGCTTGACTTCATAACTCGTGAGAATAATCTTATAACGGGTTCAGCAAAGACATAAGTGTATGAAGGGTTCATCGAAGACATAAGCTTATGAAGGGTTCACCAAAGACATAGCTTATAGGTTCACAGAAGATTGACCTTGTTGCAACCTATTACACAACTTTAGTTGGCCTAGTACACCTTCTCATGTCAAAGTAACATTACAATGCCTTGAACTTAGCTCATTGTGACAACTTGTGTAGAAGTATGATGTGAACATGGATAGCTCTAAGGATCTAGCTTGACTTCATAACTCGTGAGAATAAACTTATGAAGGGTTCACCGAAGATATAAGCATATGAAGGGTTCACCAAAGACATAGCTTATAAGTTCACAGAAGATTGACCTTGTTGCAACATATTACACCACTTTAGTTGGCCTAGCACACTTTCTCATGTCAAAGTAACATTACATTGCCTTGAACTTAGCTCATAGTGACAACTTGTGTAAAAGTATGATATGAACATGGATAGCTCTAAGGATCTAGCTTGACTTCATAATTCGATAGAATATTCTTATGAATGGTTCACCGAAGACAAAAGCGTATGAAGGGTTCACCAAAGACATAGCTTATAGGTTCACAGAAGATTGACCTTGTTGCAACATATTACACCACGCTTAGTTGCCCTAGCACATTTTCTTATGTCAAAGTTACATTACATTGCCTTGTACTTAGCTAATAGAGATAACATGTGAAGAAGTATGATATGAACATGGATAGCTCTAAGGATCTAGCTTGACTTCATAATTCGATAGAATATTCTTATGAATGGTTCACCGAAGACAAAAGCGTATGAAGGGTTCACCAAAGACATAGCTTATAGGTTCACAGAAGATTGACCTTGTTGCAACCTATTACACCACTTTAGTTGGCCTAGCACATTTTCTCATGTCAAAGTAACATTACAATGCCTTGAACTTAACTCATAGTGACAACTTGTGTAGAAGTATAATATGAACATGGATAGCTCTAAGGATCTAGCTTGACTTCATAACTCGTGAGAATATTCTTATGAAGGGTTCATCGAAGAGATAAGCGTATGAAAGGTTCACCAAAGACATAGCTTATAGGTTCACAGAAGATTGACCTTGCTGCAACATATTACACCACGCTTAGTTGCCCTAGCACATTTTCTCATGTCAAAGTTACATTACATTGCCTTGTACTTAGCTAATACAGATAACATGTGAAGAAGTATGATATGAACATGGATAGCTCTAAGGATCTAGCTTGACTTCATAACTCGTGAGAATAAACTTATGAAGGGTTCACCGAATATATAAGGGTATGAAGGGTTCACCAAAGAAATAGCTTATAGGTTCACAGAAGATTGACCTTGTTGCAACCTATTACACAACTTTAGTTGGCCTAGTACACTTTCTCATGTCAAAGTAACATTACAATGCCTTGAACTTAGCTCATTGTGACAACTTGTGTAAAAGTATGATGTGAACATGGATAGCTCTAAGGATCTAGCTTGACTTCATTACTCGTGAGAATAAACTTATGAAGGGTTCACCGAAGATATAAGCGTATGAAGGGTTCACCAAAGACATAGCTTATAAGTTCACAGAAGATTGACCTTGTTGCAACATATTACACCACTTTAGTTGGCCTAGCACACTTTCTCATGTCAAAGTAACATTACTTTGCTTTGAACTTAGCGAATATAGATAACATGTGTAGAAGTATGATATGAACATAAATAACTCTAAGGATCTAGCTTGACTTCATAACTCGTGAGAATAATCTTATGAATGGTTCAGCGAAGACATAAGTGTATGAAGGGTTCAGCGAAGACATAAGCGTATGAAGGGTTCACCAAAGACATAGCTTATAGGTTCACAGAAGATTGACCTTGTTGCAACCTATTACACCACTTTAGTTGGCCTAGCACACTCTCTCATGTCAAAGTAACATTACATTGCCTTGATCTTAGCTCATAGTGACAACTTGTGTAGAAGAATGATATGAACATGGATAGCTCTAAGGATCTAGCTTGACTTCATAACTCGTGAGAATATTCTTATGAAGGGTTCACCGAAGACAAAAGCGTATGAAGGGTTCACCAAAGACATAGCTTATAGGTTCATAGAAGATTGACCTTGTTGCAACCTATTACACCACTTTAGTTGGCCTAGCACACTTTCTCATGTCAAAGTAACATTACATTGCCTTGAACTTAACTCATAGTGACAACTTGTGTAGAAGTATGATATGAACATGGATAGCTCTAAGGATCTAGCTTGACTTCATAACTCGTGAGAATATTCTTATGAAGGGTTCATCGAAGACATAAGCGTATGAAGGGTTCACCAAAGACATAGCTTATAGGTTCACAGAAGATTGACCTTGTTGCAACATATTACACCACGCTTAGTTGCCCTAGCACATTTTCTCATGTCAAAGTTACATTACATTGCCTTGTACTTAGCTAATACAGATAACATGTGAAGAAGTATGATATGAACATGGATAGCTCTAAGGATCTAGCTTGACTTCATAACTCATGAGAATAAACTTATGAAGGGTTCACCGAAGATATAAGCGTATGAAGGGTTCACCAAAGACATAGCTTATAAGTTCACAGAAGATTGACCTTGTTGCAACATATTACACCACTTTAGTTGGCCTAGCACACTTTCTCATGTCTAAGTAACATTACATTGCTTTGAACTTAGCGAATATAGATAACATGTGTAGAAGTATGATATGAACATGGATAGCTCTAAGGATCTAGCTTGACTTCATAACTCGTGAGAATAAACTTATGCAGGGTTCACCGAAGACATAAGTGTATTAAGGGTTCATCGAAGACATAAGCGTATGAAGGGTTCACCAAAGACATAGCTTATAGGTTCACAGAAGATTGACCTTGTTGCAACATATTACACCATGCTTAGTTGCCCTAGCACGCTTTCTCATGTCAAAATTACATTACATTACCTTGAACTTAGCTAATAGAGATAACATGTGTAGAAGTATGATATGAACATGGATAGCTATAAGGATCTAGCTTGACTTCATAACTCGTGAGAATATTCTTATGAAGGGTTCACCGAAGACAAAAGCGTATGAAGGGTTCACCAAAGACATAGCTTATAGGTTCATAGAAGATTGACCTTCTTGCAACCTATTACACCACTTTAGTTGGCCTAGCACACTTTCTCATGTCAAAGTAACATTACATTGCCTTGAACTTAGCTCATAGTGACAACTTGTGTAGAAGTATGATATGAACATGGATAGCTCTAAGGATCTAGCTTGACTTCATAACTCGTGAGAATAATCTTATGAAGGGTTCAGCAAAGACATAAGTGTATGAAGGGTTCATCGAAGACATAAGCTTATGAAGGGTTCACCAAAGACATAGCTTATAGGTTCACAGAAGATTGACCTTGTTGCAACCTATTACACAACTTTAGTTGGCCTAGTACACTTTCTCATGTCAAAGTAACATTACAATGCCTTGAACTTAGCTCATTGTGACAACTTGTGTAGAAGTATGATGTGAACATGGATAGCTCTAAGGATCTAGCTTGACTTCATAACTCGTGAGAATAAACTTATGAAGGGTTCACCGAAGATATAAGCGTATGAAGGGTTCACCAAATACATAGCTTATAAGTTCACAGAAGATTGACCTTGTTGCAACATATTACACCACTTTAGTTGGCCTAGCACACTTTCTCATGTCAAAGTAACATTACATTGCCTTGAACTTAGCTCATAGTGACAACTTGTGTAGAAGTATGATATGAACATGGATAGCTCTAAGGATCTAGCTTGACTTCATAACTCGTGAGAATATTCTTATGAAGGGTTCATCGAAGACATAAGCGTATGAAGGGTTCACCAAAGACATATCTTATAGGTTCACAGAAGATTGACCTTGTTGCAACATATTACACCACGCTTAGTTGCCCTAGCACATTTTCTCATGTCAAAGTTACATTACATTGCCCTGTACTTAGCTAATAGAGATAACATGTGAAGAAGTATGATATGAACATGGATAGCTCTAAGGATCTAGCTTGACTTCATAACTCGTGAGAATAAACTTATGAAGGGTACACCGAAGATATAAGGGTATGAAGGGTTCACCAAAGACATAGCTTATAGATTCACAGAAGATTGACCTTGTTGCAACCTATTACACCACTTTAGTAGGCCTAGCACACTTTCTCATGTCAAAGTAACATTACATTGCCTTGAACTTAGCTCATAGTGACAACTTGTGTAGAAGTATGATATGAACATGGATAGCTCTAAGGATCTAGCTTGACTTCATAACTCGTGAGAATAATCTTATGAAGGGTTCAGCGAAGACATAAGCTTATGAAGGGTTCACCAAAGACATAGCTTATAGGTTCACAAAAGATTGACCTTGTTGCAACCTATTACACCACTTTAGTTGGCCTAGCACACTTTCTCATGTCAAAGTAACATTACATTGCCTTGATCTTAGCTCATAGTGACAACTTGTGTAGAAGTATGATATGAACATGGATAGCTCTAAGGATCTAGCTAGACTTCATAACTCGTGAGAATATTCTTATGAAGGGTTCATCGAAGACATAAGCGTATGAAGGGTTCACCAAAGACATATCTTATAGGTTCACAGAAGATTGACCTTGTTGCAACATATTACACCACGCTTAGTTGCCCTAGCACATTTTCTCATGTCAAAGTTACATTACATTGCCCTGTACTTAGCTAATAGAGATAACATGTGAAGAAGTATGATATGAACATGGATAGCTCTAAGGATCTAGCTTGACTTCATAACTCGTGAGAATAAACTTATGAAGGGTACACCGAAGATATAAGGGTATGAAGGGTTCACCAAAGACATAGCTTATAGATTCATAGAAGATTGACCTTGTTGCAACATATTACACCACTTTAGTTGGCCTAGCACACTTTCTCATGTCTAAGTAACATTACATTGCTTTGAACTTAGCGAATATAGATAACATGTGTAGAAGTATGATATGAACATGGATAGCTCTAAGGATCTAGCTTGACTTCATAACTCGTGAGAATAAACTTATGCAGGGTTCACCGAAGACATAAGTGTATTAAGGGTTCATCGAAGACATAAGCGTATGAAGGGTTCACCAAAGACATAGCTTATAGGTTCACAGAAGATTGACCTTGTTGCAACATATTACACCATGCTTAGTTGCCCTAGCACGCTTTCTCATGTCAAAATTACATTACATTACCTTGAACTTAGCTAATAGAGATAACATGTGTAGAAGTATGATATGAACATGGATAGCTATAAGGATCTAGCTTGACTTCATAACTCGTGAGAATATTCTTATGAAGGGTTCACCGAAGACAAAAGCGTATGAAGGGTTCACCAAAGACATAGCTTATAGGTTCATAGAAGATTGACCTTCTTGCAACCTATTACACCACTTTAGTTGGCCTAGCACACTTTCTCATGTCAAAGTAACATTACATTGCCTTGAACTTAGCTCATAGTGACAACTTGTGTAGAAGTATGATATGAACATGGATAGCTCTAAGGATCTAGCTTGACTTCATAACTCGTGAGAATAATCTTATGAAGGGTTCAGCAAAGACATAAGTGTATGAAGGGTTCATCGAAGACATAAGCTTATGAAGGGTTCACCAAAGACATAGCTTATAGGTTCACAGAAGATTGACCTTGTTGCAACCTATTACACAACTTTAGTTGGCCTAGTACACTTTCTCATGTCAAAGTAACATTACAATGCCTTGAACTTAGCTCATTGTGACAACTTGTGTAGAAGTATGATGTGAACATGGATAGCTCTAAGGATCTAGCTTGACTTCATAACTCGTGAGAATAAACTTATGAAGGGTTCACCGAAGATATAAGCGTATGAAGGGTTCACCAAATACATAGCTTATAAGTTCACAGAAGATTGACCTTGTTGCAACATATTACACCACTTTAGTTGGCCTAGCACACTTTCTCATGTCAAAGTAACATTACATTGCCTTGAACTTAGCTCATAGTGACAACTTGTGTAGAAGTATGATATGAACATGGATAGCTCTAAGGATCTAGCTTGACTTCATAACTCGTGAGAATATTCTTATGAAGGGTTCATCGAAGACATAAGCGTATGAAGGGTTCACCAAAGACATATCTTATAGGTTCACAGAAGATTGACCTTGTTGCAACATATTACACCACGCTTAGTTGCCCTAGCACATTTTCTCATGTCAAAGTTACATTACATTGCCCTGTACTTAGCTAATAGAGATAACATGTGAAGAAGTATGATATGAACATGGATAGCTCTAAGGATCTAGCTTGACTTCATAACTCGTGAGAATAAACTTATGAAGGGTACACCGAAGATATAAGGGTATGAAGGGTTCACCAAAGACATAGCTTATAGATTCACAGAAGATTGACCTTGTTGCAACCTATTACACCACTTTAGTAGGCCTAGCACACTTTCTCATGTCAAAGTAACATTACATTGCCTTGAACTTAGCTCATAGTGACAACTTGTGTAGAAGTATGATATGAACATGGATAGCTCTAAGGATCTAGCTTGACTTCATAACTCGTGAGAATAATCTTATGAAGGGTTCAGCGAAGACATAAGCTTATGAAGGGTTCACCAAAGACATAGCTTATAGGTTCACAAAAGATTGACCTTGTTGCAACCTATTACACCACTTTAGTTGGCCTAGCACACTTTCTCATGTCAAAGTAACATTACATTGCCTTGATCTTAGCTCATAGTGACAACTTGTGTAGAAGTATGATATGAACATGGATAGCTCTAAGGATCTAGCTAGACTTCATAACTCGTGAGAATATTCTTATGAAGGGTTCATCGAAGACATAAGCGTATGAAGGGTTCACCAAAGACATATCTTATAGGTTCACAGAAGATTGACCTTGTTGCAACATATTACACCACGCTTAGTTGCCCTAGCACATTTTCTCATGTCAAAGTTACATTACATTGCCCTGTACTTAGCTAATAGAGATAACATGTGAAGAAGTATGATATGAACATGGATAGCTCTAAGGATCTAGCTTGACTTCATAACTCGTGAGAATAAACTTATGAAGGGTACACCGAAGATATAAGGGTATGAAGGGTTCACCAAAGACATAGCTTATAGATTCATAGAAGATTGACCTTGTTGCAACCTATTACACCACTTTAGTAGGCCTAGCACACTTTCTCATGTCTAAGTAACATTACATTGCTTTGAACTTAGCGAATATAGATAACATGTGTAGAAGTATGATATGAACATGGATAGCTCTAAGGATTTAGCTTGACTTCATAACTCGTGAGAATAATCTTATGAAGGGTTCAGCGAAGACATAAGTGTATGAAGGGTTCAGCGAAGACATAAGCGTATGAAGGGTTCACCAAAGACATAGCTTATAGGTTCACAGAAGATTGACCTTGTTGCAACCTATTACACCACTTTAGTTGGCCTAGCACACTCTCTCATGTCAAAGTAACATTACATTGCCTTGATCTTAGCTCATAGTGACAACTTGTGTAGAAGTATGATATGAACATGGATAGCTCTAAGGATCTAGCTTGACTTCATAACTCGTGAGAATATTCTTATGAAGGGTTCACCGAAGAGAAAAGCGTATGAAGGGTTCACCAAAGACATAGCTTATAGGTTCACAGAAGATTGACCTTGTTGTAACCTATTACACCACTTTAGTTGGCCTAGCACACTTTCTCATGTCAAAGTAACATTACATTGCCTTGAACTTAACTCATAGTGACAACTTGTGTAGAAGTATGATATGAACATGGATAGCTCTAAGGATCTAGCTTGACTTCATAACTCGTGAGAATATTCTTATGAAGGGTTCATCGAAGACATAAGCGTATGAAGGGTTCACCAAAGACATAGCTTATAGGTTCACAGAAGATTGACCTTGTTGCAACATATTACACCACGCTTAGTTGCCCTAGCACATTTTCTCATGTCAAAGTTACATTACATTGCCTTGTACTTAGCTAATACAGATAACATGTGAAGAAGTATGATATGAACATGGATAGCTCTAAGGATCTAGCTTGACTTCATAACTCATGAGAATAAACTTATGAAGGGTTCACCGAAGATATAAGCGTATGAAGGGTTCACCAAAGACATAGCTTATAAGTTCACAGAAGATTGACCTTGTTGCAACATATTACACCACTTTAGTTGGCCTAGCACACTTTCTCATGTCTAAGTAACATTACATTGCTTTGAACTTAGCGAATATAGATAACATGTGTAGAAGTATGATATGAACATGGATAGCTCTAAGGATCTAGCTTGACTTCATAACTCGTGAGAATAAACTTATGCAGGGTTCACCGAAGACATAAGTGTATTAAGGGTTCATCGAAGACATAAGCGTATGAAGGGTTCACCAAAGACATAGCTTATAGGTTCACAGAAGATTGACCTTGTTGCAACATATTACACCATGCTTAGTTGCCCTAGCACGCTTTCTCATGTCAAAATTACATTACATTACCTTGAACTTAGCTAATAGAGATAACATGTGTAGAAGTATGATATGAACATGGATAGCTATAAGGATCTAGCTTGACTTCATAACTCGTGAGAATATTCTTATGAAGGGTTCACCGAAGACAAAAGCGTATGAAGGGTTCACCAAAGACATAGCTTATAGGTTCATAGAAGATTGACCTTCTTGCAACCTATTACACCACTTTAGTTGGCCTAGCACACTTTCTCATGTCAAAGTAACATTACATTGCCTTGAACTTAGCTCATAGTGACAACTTGTGTAGAAGTATGATATGAACATGGATAGCTCTAAGGATCTAGCTTGACTTCATAACTCGTGAGAATAATCTTATGAAGGGTTCAGCAAAGACATAAGTGTATGAAGGGTTCATCGAAGACATAAGCTTATGAAGGGTTCACCAAAGACATAGCTTATAGGTTCACAGAAGATTGACCTTGTTGCAACCTATTACACAACTTTAGTTGGCCTAGTACACTTTCTCATGTCAAAGTAACATTACAATGCCTTGAACTTAGCTCATTGTGACAACTTGTGTAGAAGTATGATGTGAACATGGATAGCTCTAAGGATCTAGCTTGACTTCATAACTCGTGAGAATAAACTTATGAAGGGTTCACCGAAGATATAAGCGTATGAAGGGTTCACCAAATACATAGCTTATAAGTTCACAGAAGATTGACCTTGTTGCAACATATTACACCACTTTAGTTGGCCTAGCACACTTTCTCATGTCAAAGTAACATTACATTGCCTTGAACTTAGCTCATAGTGACAACTTGTGTAGAAGTATGATATGAACATGGATAGCTCTAAGGATCTAGCTTGACTTCATAACTCGTGAGAATATTCTTATGAAGGGTTCATCGAAGACATAAGCGTATGAAGGGTTCACCAAAGACATATCTTATAGGTTCACAGAAGATTGACCTTGTTGCAACATATTACACCACGCTTAGTTGCCCTAGCACATTTTCTCATGTCAAAGTTACATTACATTGCCCTGTACTTAGCTAATAGAGATAACATGTGAAGAAGTATGATATGAACATGGATAGCTCTAAGGATCTAGCTTGACTTCATAACTCGTGAGAATAAACTTATGAAGGGTACACCGAAGATATAAGGGTATGAAGGGTTCACCAAAGACATAGCTTATAGATTCACAGAAGATTGACCTTGTTGCAACCTATTACACCACTTTAGTAGGCCTAGCACACTTTCTCATGTCAAAGTAACATTACATTGCCTTGAACTTAGCTCATAGTGACAACTTGTGTAGAAGTATGATATGAACATGGATAGCTCTAAGGATCTAGCTTGACTTCATAACTCGTGAGAATAATCTTATGAAGGGTTCAGCGAAGACATAAGCTTATGAAGGGTTCACCAAAGACATAGCTTATAGGTTCACAAAAGATTGACCTTGTTGCAACCTATTACACCACTTTAGTTGGCCTAGCACACTTTCTCATGTCAAAGTAACATTACATTGCCTTGATCTTAGCTCATAGTGACAACTTGTGTAGAAGTATGATATGAACATGGATAGCTCTAAGGATCTAGCTAGACTTCATAACTCGTGAGAATATTCTTATGAAGGGTTCATCGAAGACATAAGCGTATGAAGGGTTCACCAAAGACATATCTTATAGGTTCACAGAAGATTGACCTTGTTGCAACATATTACACCACGCTTAGTTGCCCTAGCACATTTTCTCATGTCAAAGTTACATTACATTGCCCTGTACTTAGCTAATAGAGATAACATGTGAAGAAGTATGATATGAACATGGATAGCTCTAAGGATCTA
Organism: Lepidium didymum; assembly: GCA_963920545.1. Lineage (NCBI taxonomy): Eukaryota > Viridiplantae > Streptophyta > Magnoliopsida > Brassicales > Brassicaceae > Lepidium > Lepidium didymum. The sequence continues at coordinate 8,541,086 of OY986983.1, read as the reverse complement.
GCTTGACTTCATAACTCGTGAGAATAAACTTATGAAGGGTACACCGAAGATATAAGGGTATGAAGGGTTCACCAAAGACATAGCTTATAGATTCATAGAAGATTGACCTTGTTGCAACCTATTACACCACTTTAGTAGGCCTAGCACACTTTCTCATGTCAAAGTAACATTACATTGCCTTGATCTTAGCTCATAGTGACAACTTGTGTAGAAGTATGATATGAACATGGATAGCTCTAAGGATCTAGCTTGACTTCATAACTCGTGAGAATATTCTTGTGAAGGGTTTACCGAAGACATAAGCGTGTGAAGGGTTCACCAAAGACATAGCTTATAGGTTCACAGAAGATTGTCCTTGTTGCAATATATTACACCACTTTAGCTGGCCTAGCACACTTTCTCATGTCAAAGTTACATTACATTGCCCTGAACTTAGCTAATAGAGATAACATGTGTAGAAGTATGATATGAACATGGATAGCTCTAAGGATCTAGCTTGACTTCATAACTCGTGAGAATATTCTTATGAAGGGTTCATCGAAGACATAAGCGTATGAAGGGTTCACCAAAGACATATCTTATAGGTTCACAGAAGATTGACCTTGTTGCAACATATTACACCACGCTTAGTTGCCCTAGCACATTTTCTCATGTCAAAGTTACATGACATTGCCTTGAACTTAGCTAATAGAGATAACATGTGTAGAAGTATGATATGAACATGGATAGCTCTAAGAATCTAGCTTGACTTCATAACTCGTGAGAATATTCTTATGAAGGGTTCACCGATGACAAAAGCGTATGAAGGGTTCACCAAAGACATAGCTTATAGGTTCACAGAAGATTGACCTTGTTGCAACCTATTACACCACTTTAGTAGGCCTAGCACACTTTCTCATGTCAAAGTAACATTACATTGCCTTGAACTTAGCTCATAGTGACAACTTGTGTAGAAGTATGATATGAACATGGATAGCTCTAAGGATCTAGTTTGACTTCATAACTCGTGAGAATAATTTTATGAAGGGTTCAGCGAAGACATAAGTGTATGAAGGGTTCACCAAAGACATAGCTTATACGTTCACAGAAGATTGACCTTGTTACAACCTATTACACCACTTTAGTTGGCCTAGCACACTTTCTCATGTCAAAGTAACATTACATTGCCTTGAACTTAGCTCATAGTGACAACTTTTGTAGAAGTATGATATGAACATGGATAGCTCTAAGGATCTAGCTTGACTTCATAAATCGTGAGAATATTCTTATGAAGGGTTCGTCGAAGACATAAGCCTAGAAGGGTTCATCGAAGACATAAGCGTATGAAGGGTTCACCAAAGACATAGCTTATAGGTTCACAGAAGATTGACCGGTTCACAGAAGATTGACCTTGTTGCAACATATTACACCACTTTAGTTGGCCTAGCACACTTTCTCATATCTAAGTAACATTACATTGTTTTGAACTTAGCGAATATAGAAAACATGTGTAGAAGTATGATATGAACATGGATAGTCTAAGGATCCAGATTGACTTCATAAGTCGTGAGAATAATCTTATGAAGGGTTCAGCGAAGACATAAGTGTATGAAGGGTTCATCGAAGACATAAGCGTATGAAGGGTACACCAAAGACATAGCTTGTACGTTCACAGAAGATTGGCCTTGTTGCAACATATTACACCATGCTTAGTTGCCCTAGCACGCTTTCTCATGTCAAAATTACATTACATTGCCTTGAACTTAGCTAATAGAGATAACATGTGTAGAAGTATGATATGAACATGGATAGCTCTAAGGATCTAGCTTGACTTCATAAATCGTGAGAATATTCTTATGAAGGGTTCGTCGAAGACATAAGCGTATGAAGGGTTCATCGAAGACAGAAGCGTATGAAGGGTTCACCAAAGACATAGCTTATAGGTTCATAGAAGATTGACCTTGTTGCAACATATTACACCACTTTAGTTGGCCTAGCACACTTTCTCATATCTAAGTAACATTACATTGCTTTGAACTTAGCGGATATAGATAACATGTGTAGAAGTATGATATGAACATGGATAGTCTAAGAATCTAGCTTGACTTCATAACTCGTGAGAATAATCTTATGAAGGGTTCAGCGAAGACATAAGCGTATGAAGGGTTCACCAAAGACATAGCTTATAGGTTCACAGAAGATTGACCTTGTTGCAACCTATTACACCACTTTAGTTGGCCTAGCACACTTTCTCATGTCAAAGTAAAATTACATTGCCTTGAACTTAGCTCATAGTGACAACTTGTGTAGAAGTATTATATGAACATGGATAGCTCTAAGGATCTAGCTTGACTTCATAAATCGTGAGAATATTCTTATGAAGGGTTCGTCGAAGACATAAGCCTAGAAGGGTTCATCGAAGACATAAGCGTATGAAGGGTTCACCAAAGACATAGCTTATAGGTTCACAGAAGATTGACCGGTTCACAGAAGATTGACCTTGTTGCAACATATTACACCACTTTAGTTGGCCTAGCACACTTTCTCATATCTAAGTAACATTACATTGCTTTGAACATAGCGAATATAGATAACATGTGTAGAAGTATGATATGAACATGGATAGTCTAAGGATCTAGCTTGACTTCATAAGTCGTGAGAATAATCTTATGAAGGTTTCAGCGAAGACATAAGTGTATGAAGGGTTCATCGAAGACATAAGCGTATGAAGGGTACACCAAAGACATAGCTTGTACGTTCACAGAAGATTGACCTTGTTGCAACATATAACACCATGCTTAGTTGCCCTAGCACGCTTTCTCATGTCAAAGTTACATTACATTGCCTTGAACTTAGCTAATAGAGATAACATGTGTAGAAGTATGATATGAACATGGATAGCTCTAAGGATCTAGCTTGACTTCATAACTCGTGAGAATAATCTTATGAAGGGTTCAGCGAAGACATAAGTGTATGAAGGGTTCACCAAAGACATAGCTTATACGTTCACAGAAGATTGACCTTGTTACAACCTATTACACCACTTTAGTTGGCCTAGCACACTTTATCATGTCAAAGTAACATTACATTGCGTTGAACTTAGCTCATAGTGACAACTTTTGTAGAAGTATGATATGAACATGGATAGCTCTAAGGATCTAGCTTGACTTCATAAATCGTGAGAATATTCTTATGAAGGGTTCGTCGAAGACATAAGCCTAGAAGGGTTCATCGAAGACATAAGCGTATGAAGGGTTCACCAAAGACATAGCTTATAGGTTCACAGAAGATTGACCGGTTCACAGAAGATTGACCTTGTTGCAACATATTACACCACTTTAGTTGGCCTAGCACACTTTCTCATATCTAAGTAACATTACATTGCTTTGAACTTAGCGAATATAGATAACATGTGTAGAAGTATGATATGAACATGGATAGTCTAAGGATCTAGCTTGACTTCATAAGTCGTGAGAATAATCTTATGAAGGTTTCAGCGAAGACATAAGTGTATGAAGGGTTCATCGAAGACATAAGCGTATGAAGGGTACACTAAAGACATAGCTTGTACGTTCACAGAAGATTGACCTTGTTGCAACATATTACACCATGCTTAGTTGCCCTAGCACGCTTTTTCATGTCAAAGTTACATTACATTGCCTTGAACTTAGCTAATAGAGATAACATGTGTAGAAGTATGATATGAACATGGATAGCTCTAAGGATCTAGCTTGACTTCATAACTCGTGAGAATATTCTTATGAAGGGTTCGTCGAAGACATAAGCGTATGAAGGGTTCATCGAAGACAGAAGCGTATGAAGGGTTCACCAAAGACATAGCTTATAGGTTCATAGAAGATTGACCTTGTTGCAACATATTACACCACTTTAGTTGGCCTAGCACACTTTCTCATATCTAAGTAACATTACATTGCTTTGAACTTAGCGGATATAGATAACATGTGTAGAAGTATGATATGAACATGGATAGTCTAAGAATCTAGCTTGACTTCATAACTCGTGAGAATAATCTTATGAAGGGTTCAGCGAAGACATAAGCGTATGAAGGGTTCACCAAAGACATAGCTTATAGGTTCACAGAAGATTGACCTTGTTGCAACCTATTACACCACTTTAGTTGGCCTAGCACACTTTCTCATGTCAAAGTAAAATTACATTGCCTTGAACTTAGCTCATAGTGACAACTTGTGTAGAAGTATTATATGAACATGGATAGCTCTAAGGATCTAGCTTGACTTCATAAATCGTGAGAATATTCTTATGAAGGGTTCGTCGAAGACATAAGCCTAGAAGGGTTCATCGAAGACATAAGCGTATGAAGGGTTCACCAAAGACATAGCTTATAGGTTCACAGAAGATTGACCGGTTCACAGAAGATTGACCTTGTTGCAACATATTACACCACTTTAGTTGGCCTAGCACACTTTCTCATATCTAAGTAACATTACATTGCTTTGAACATAGCGAATATAGATAACATGTGTAGAAGTATGATATGAACATGGATAGTCTAAGGATCTAGCTTGACTTCATAAGTCGTGAGAATAATCTTATGAAGGTTTCAGCGAAGACATAAGTGTATGAAGGGTTCATCGAAGACATAAGCGTATGAAGGGTACACCAAAGACATAGCTTGTACGTTCACAGAAGATTGACCTTGTTGCAACATATAACACCATGCTTAGTTGCCTTAGCACGCTTTCTCATGTCAAAGTTACATTACATTGCCTTGAACTTAGCTAATAGAGATAACATGTGTAGAAGTATGATATGAACATGGATAGCTCTAAGGATCTAGCTTGACTTCATAACTCGTGAGAATAATCTTATGAAGGGTTCAGCGAAGACATAAGTGTATGAAGGGTTCACCAAAGACATAGCTTATACGTTCACAGAAGATTGACCTTGTTACAACCTATTACACCACTTTAGTTGGCCTAGCACACTTTATCATGTCAAAGTAACATTACATTGCGTTGAACTTAGCTCATAGTGACAACTTTTGTAGAAGTATGATATGAACATGGATAGCTCTAAGGATCTAGCTTGACTTCATAAATCGTGAGAATATTCTTATGAAGGGTTCGTCGAAGACATAAGCCTAGAAGGGTTCATCGAAGACATAAGCGTATGAAGGGTTCACCAAAGACATAGCTTATAGGTTCACAGAAGATTGACCGGTTCACAGAAGATTGACCTTGTTGCAACATATTACACCACTTTAGTTGGCCTAGCACACTTTCTCATATCTAAGTAACATTACATTGCTTTGAACTTAGCGAATATAGATAACATGTGTAGAAGTATGATATGAACATGGATAGTCTAAGGATCTAGCTTGACTTCATAAGTCGTGAGAATAATCTTATGAAGGTTTCAGCGAAGACATAAGTGTATGAAGGGTTCATCGAAGACATAAGCGTATGAAGGGTACACTAAAGACATAGCTTGTACGTTCACAGAAGATTGACCTTGTTGCAACATATTACACCATGCTTAGTTGCCCTAGCACGCTTTTTCATGTCAAAGTTACATTACATTGCCTTGAACTTAGCTAATAGAGATAACATGTGTAGAAGTATGATATGAACATGGATAGCTCTAAGGATCTAGCTTGACTTCATAACTCGTGAGAATATTCTTATGAAGGGTTCGTCGAAGACATAAGCGTATGAAGGGTTCATCGAAGACAGAAGCGTATGAAGGGTTCACCAAAGACATAGCTTATAGGTTCATAGAAGATTGACCTTGTTGCAACATATTACACCACTTTAGTTGGCCTAGCACACTTTCTCATATCTAAGTAACATTACATTGCTTTGAACTTAGCGGATATAGATAACATGTGTAGAAGTATGATATGAACATGGATAGTCTAAGAATCTAGCTTGACTTCATAACTCGTGAGAATAATCTTATGAAGGGTTCAGCGAAGACATAAGCGTATGAAGGGTTCACCAAAGACATAGCTTATAGGTTCACAGAAGATTGACCTTGTTGCAACCTATTACACCACTTTAGTTGGCCTAGCACACTTTCTCATGTCAAAGTAAAATTACATTGCCTTGAACTTAGCTCATAGTGACAACTTGTGTAGAAGTATTATATGAACATGGATAGCTCTAAGGATCTAGCTTGACTTCATAAATCGTGAGAATATTCTTATGAAGGGTTCGTCGAAGACATAAGCCTAGAAGGGTTCATCGAAGACATAAGCGTATGAAGGGTTCACCAAAGACATAGCTTATAGGTTCACAGAAGATTGACCGGTTCACAGAAGATTGACCTTGTTGCAACATATTACACCACTTTAGTTGGCCTAGCACACTTTCTCATATCTAAGTAACATTACATTGCTTTGAACATAGCGAATATAGATAACATGTGTAGAAGTATGATATGAACATGGATAGTCTAAGGATCTAGCTTGACTTCATAAGTCGTGAGAATAATCTTATGAAGGTTTCAGCGAAGACATAAGTGTATGAAGGGTTCATCGAAGACATAAGCGTATGAAGGGTACACCAAAGACATAGCTTGTACGTTCACAGAAGATTGACCTTGTTGCAACATATAACACCATGCTTAGTTGCCCTAGCACGCTTTCTCATGTCAAAGTTACATTACATTGCCTTGAACTTAGCTAATAGAGATAACATGTGTAGAAGTATGATATGAACATGGATAGCTCTAAGGATCTAGCTTGACTTCATAACTCGTGAGAATAATCTTATGAAGGGTTCAGCGAAGACATAAGTGTATGAAGGGTTCACCAAAGACATAGCTTATACGTTCACAGAAGATTGACCTTGTTACAACCTATTACACCACTTTAGTTGGCCTAGCACACTTTATCATGTCAAAGTAACATTACATTGCGTTGAACTTAGCTCATAGTGACAACTTTTGTAGAAGTATGATATGAACATGGATAGCTCTAAGGATCTAGCTTGACTTCATAAATCGTGAGAATATTCTTATGAAGGGTTCGTCGAAGACATAAGCCTAGAAGGGTTCATCGAAGACATAAGCGTATGAAGGGTTCACCAAAGACATAGCTTATAGGTTCACAGAAGATTGACCGGTTCACAGAAGATTGACCTTGTTGCAACATATTACACCACTTTAGTTGGCCTAGCACACTTTCTCATATCTAAGTAACATTACATTGCTTTGAACTTAGCGAATATAGATAACATGTGTAGAAGTATGATATGAACATGGATAGTCTAAGGATCTAGCTTGACTTCATAAGTCGTGAGAATAATCTTATGAAGGTTTCAGCGAAGACATAAGTGTATGAAGGGTTCATCGAAGACATAAGCGTATGAAGGGTACACTAAAGACATAGCTTGTACGTTCACAGAAGATTGACCTTGTTGCAACATATTACACCATGCTTAGTTGCCCTAGCACGCTTTTTCATGTCAAAGTTACATTACATTGCCTTGAACTTAGCTAATAGAGATAACATGTGTAGAAGTATGATATGAACATGGATAGCTCTAAGGATCTAGCTTGACTTCATAACTCGTGAGAATATTCTTATGAAGGGTTCGTCGAAGACATAAGCGTATGAAGGGTTCATCGAAGACAGAAGCGTATGAAGGGTTCACCAAAGACATAGCTTATAGGTTCATAGAAGATTGACCTTGTTGCAACATATTACACCACTTTAGTTGGCCTAGCACACTTTCTCATATCTAAGTAACATTACATTGCTTTGAACTTAGCGGATATAGATAACATGTGTAGAAGTATGATATGAACATGGATAGTCTAAGAATCTAGCTTGACTTCATAACTCGTGAGAATAATCTTATGAAGGGTTCAGCGAAGACATAAGCGTATGAAGGGTTCACCAAAGACATAGCTTATAGGTTCACAGAAGATTGACCTTGTTGCAACCTATTACACCACTTTAGTTGGCCTAGCACACTTTCTCATGTCAAAGTAAAATTACATTGCCTTGAACTTAGCTCATAGTGACAACTTGTGTAGAAGTATTATATGAACATGGATAGCTCTAAGGATCTAGCTTGACTTCATAAATCGTGAGAATATTCTTATGAAGGGTTCGTCGAAGACATAAGCCTAGAAGGGTTCATCGAAGACATAAGCGTATGAAGGGTTCACCAAAGACATAGCTTATAGGTTCACAGAAGATTGACCGGTTCACAGAAGATTGACCTTGTTGCAACATATTACACCACTTTAGTTGGCCTAGCACACTTTCTCATATCTAAGTAACATTACATTGCTTTGAACATAGCGAATATAGATAACATGTGTAGAAGAATGATATGAACATGGATAGTCTAAGGATCTAGCTTGACTTCATAAGTCGTGAGAATAATCTTATGAAGGTTTCAGCGAAGACATAAGTGTATGAAGGGTTCATCGAAGACATAAGCGTATGAAGGGTACACCAAAGACATAGCTTGTACGTTCACAGAAGATTGACCTTGTTGCAACATATAACACCATGCTTAGTTGCCTTAGCACGCTTTCTCATGTCAAAGTTACATTACATTGCCTTGAACTTAGCTAATAGAGATAACATGTGTAGAAGTATGATATGAACATGGATAGCTCTAAGGATCTAGCTTGACTTCATAACTCGTGAGAATAATCTTATGAAGGGTTCAGCGAAGACATAAGTGTATGAAGGGTTCACCAAAGACATAGCTTATACGTTCACAGAAGATTGACCTTGTTACAACCTATTACACCACTTTAGTTGGCCTAGCACACTTTATCATGTCAAAGTAACATTACATTGCGTTGAACTTAGCTCATAGTGACAACTTTTGTAGAAGTATGATATGAACATGGATAGCTCTAAGGATCTAGCTTGACTTCATAAATCGTGAGAATATTCTTATGAAGGGTTCGTCGAAGACATAAGCCTAGAAGGGTTCATCGAAGACATAAACGTATGAAGGGTTCACCAAAGACATAGCTTATAGGTTCACAGAAGATTGACCGGTTCACAGAAGATTGACCTTGTTGCAACATATTACACCACTTTAGTTGGCCTAGCACACTTTCTCATATCTAAGTAACATTACATTGCTTTGAACTTAGCGAATATAGATAACATGTGTAGAAGTATGATATGAACATGGATAGTCTAAGGATCTAGCTTGACTTCATAAGTCGTGAGAATAATCTTATGAAGGTTTCAGCGAAGACATAAGTGTATGAAGGGTTCATCGAAGACATAAGCGTATGAAGGGTACACTAAAGACATAGCTTGTACGTTCACAGAAGATTGACCTTGTTGCAACATATTACACCATGCTTAGTTGCCCTAGCACGCTTTCTCATGTCAAAGTTACATTACATTGCCTTGAACTTAGCTAATAGAGATAACATGTGTAGAAGTATGATATGAACATGGATAGCTCTAAGGATCTAGCTTGACTTCATAAATCGTGAGAATATTCTTATGAAGGGTTCGTCGAAGACATAAGCGTATGAAGGGTTCATCGAAGACAGAAGCTTATGAAGGGTTCACCAAAGACATAGCTTATAGGTTCATAGAAGATCGACCTTGTTGCAACTTATTACACCACTTTAGTTGGCCTAGCACACTTTCTCATATCTAAGTAACATTACATTGCTTTGAACTTAGCGAATATAGATAACATGTGTAGAAGTATGATATGAACATGGATAGTCTAAGGATCTAGCTTGACTTCATAACTCGTGAGAATAATCTTATGAAGGGTTCAGCGAAGACATAAGCGTATGAAGGGTTCACCAAAGACATAGCTTATAGGTTCACAGAAGATTGACCTTGTTGCAACCTATTACACCACTTTAGTTGGCCTAGCACACTTTCTCATGTAAAAGTAAAATTACATTGCCTTGAACTTAGCTCATAGTGACAACTTGTGTAGAAGTATTATATGAACATGGATAGCTCTAAGGATCTAGCTTGACTTCATAAATCGTGAGAATATTCTTATGAAGGGTTCGTCGAAGACATAAGCGTATTAAGGGTTCATCGAAGACATAAGCGTATGAAGGGTTCAACAAAGACATAGCTTATAGGTTCACAGAAGATTGACCTTGTTGCAACATATTACACCACTTTAGTTGGCCTAGCACACTTTCTCATATCTAAGTAACATTACATTGCTTTGAACTTAGCGAATATAGATAACATGTGTAGAAGTATGATATGAACATGGATAGTCTAAGGATCTAGCTTGACTTCATAAGTCGTGAGAATAATCTTATGAAGGTTTCAGCGAAGACATAAGTGTATGAAGGGTTCATCGAAGACATAAGCGTATGAAGGGTACACCAAAGACATAGCTTGTACGTTCACAGAAGATTGACCTTGTTGCAACATATAACACCATGCTTAGTTGCCCTAGCACGCTTTCTCATGTCAAAGTTACATTACATTGCCTTGAACTTAGCTCATAGTGACAACTTGTGTAGAAGTATGATATGAACATGGATAGCTCTAAGGATCTAGCTTGACTTCATAAATCGTGAGAATATTCTTATGAAGGGTTCGTCGAAGACATAAGCGTATGAAGGGTTCATCGAAGACATAAGCGTATGAAGGGTTCACCAAAGACATAGCATATAGGTTCACAGAAGATTGACCTTGTTGCAACATATTACACCACTTTAGTTGGCCTAGCACACTTTCTCATATCTAAGTAACATTACATTGCTTTGAACTTAGCGAATATAGAAAACATGTGTAGAAGTATGATATGAACATGGATAGTCTAAGGATCTAGCTTGACTTCATAAGTCGTGAGAATAATCTTATGAAGGATTCAGCGAAGACATAAGTGTATGAAGGGTTCATCGAATACATAAGCGTATGAAGGGTTCACCAAAGACATAGCTTATAGGTTCACAGAAGATTGACCTTGTTGCAACATATTACACCACTTTAGTTGGCCTAGCACACTTTCTCATATCTAAGTAACATTACATTGCTTTGAACTTAGCGAATATAGATAACATGTGTAGAATGTTAGAATTTGTAAAAATAGGATGGAGAATTGTAGAGAGAAATCGAAGCCATAAGTATAGAAATGGAGAATGTTGGAGAATAGGAGAAGAGAATACTTAGATTGGTCTTTTGGTTTTGGTTACAGCATACATATATAGGCAAATACCAACACACTTGGTAATTCCCTTTTAAGTAGTAGACAATTAGCTAAAGACAAATATTACTACAAATAGGCCACACAAAATCTGCACAAGGGAAATGGGTTGTGTCCCCTTTCCTGAAATAGCCCAACGGTCTCCAATGCTTCCCATGTGACTTCTTGGACTTGCTGAAAGGAAGTCACATGTTGCTTCACTCCTTCCTAGTCTCCAACGGCTACAAGAAGCCTTCTAGAAGGCAAGGAGAGCTTTGTGGGCTTCATGGGCTGCAGCAATTCCATCACTTGGACCGAGTAGAGACTAGGCCACAAGTGATTCGTTTGTGACCAAACTAACAAGTCACACGGCCTCTTGGATTTATATGGGTGTGGCCGTGTGAGGATATCATGATCAATACTCCCCCTCAAGCTTAGCACTATGGAGTATGCTAAGCTTGGAACCCGCAAGTCCTCACCTCATTAAAAACCTTACCACCCAAAACCCTATGGGAAAAATAGTGGAAGGGAAAAAGAGTATGATTCCTTACGGATTAGGCGACATGAGATCAAGGACGAGTCAAGTCCACAAGTTCCAACTTGTTGTTGATGTGATCACATACTTTGAGACTTGCAGCTTTGGTGAAGATATCCGCCAACTGATCTTCACTCTTAGTGTAGCATGGAAGGGTCACTCTTTCTTCAATCTTCTCTCGCACCTTGTGACAATCCATTTCAATATGCTTAGTCCTCTCATGGAAAACCGAGTTGGATGCAATGTGAATGGCAGCCTGATTATCACGATGCATAATGATTGGTTTGGAGGACTCAATGCCAAGGTCCTTAAGCAACGCCTTTAGCCATGTCAGCTCATTGGTCAACTTCCTCATGGCTCTATATTCTGCTTCGGCACTCGAACACGATACAACCTTCTGCTTCTTCGTCTTCCATGTGACTAAGTTTCCTCCAATAAATGTACAATAACCAGTTGTAGACTTCCGGTCATTCCTATCTCCAGCCCAATCCGCATCACAATATCCCACAATCTCGGTGTTCTCATTCCTTCCCATCCAAATGCCACGACCCGGGCTGCCTTTGAGATATCGAAGGATCCGTTCTACCATGTTCCGATGGTACACCGAAGGGGTTTGCATATGCTGGCTGACCTGGTTCACGGCAAAGCACAAGTCAGGATGTGTAATAGTCAAATAGATTAACTTACCAACCAAGCGCCGGTATTGAGCTGGATCCTCATAAGGTGTATCATCTTTCTCCCCCTTTTGAGCAACCTTGTAGCCATCTTCAAGGGGAGTCTTGGCTGGTTTAGCTCCAAGCTTTCCTGTTTCAGTCAAAAGATCAAGAACATACTTCCTTTGTGATAGAAGTAAGCCTTCCGTAGAGCGGCAAACTTCGATACCAAGGAAGTACTTAAGTTCTCCAAGGTCTTTAATATCAAACACACTCTTAAGAAAAGCCTTAGTTTCAGCAATACCGGATGTGTCATTCCCCGAAATGATCAAGTCATCAACATAAACGAGCACAACGATAATACCTCGAGGACTTTGAGATGTAAAGAGTGTGTGATCCGCCTCAGATTTGCGAAAACCTCTAGATTTGAGTGTGGAACTGAGCTTATGATACCAAGCTCGTGGTGATTGTTTGAGGCCATATATTGCCTTTCTTAACTTAAGAACTTTGCCGGGTGCAATGGAATTCTCTAAGCCTGGTGGGGGATACATGTACACTTCGTCCTCTAATTCCCCTTGGAGGAATGCATTCTTCACATCCATCTGCCACAACTCCCAAGACAAGTTAGTAGCTAAGGATAAAACAACCCTTACCGTATGGAGCTTAGCAACCGGAGCAAATGTATCCGTGTAATCCTCTCCATAGGTCTGCGTGAAACCTCTAGCAACCAGCCTAGCCTTGTATCTTTCTATGTCTCCATTGCTACGATACTTGATAGTGAAAACCCACTTGGAACTGACCGCTTTCTTTCCATTTGGTAGGTCCGCTTCTTCCCAAGTGTGGTTCTTTTCCATTGCATTTACTTCTGCACCAATGGCCTCACACCATTCCTTAATTTCTCTAGCCTCCTCATAGGTCTTAGGAATGGTATGCATCTCTATCTTGCCAATAAATGCTTGGTGATCCGATGGCAAAAGGGTGATCGAACAACTGGCTTGAATAGGATGAGCTACAGCTTGATTGTTGTAGTAGACTCGAGTGTTGATCCAATTAGAAGGATCCTTGCGAAGTCTAGTACTTCTTCTCAAAGGTGGGGCTGCAGCAGTCTCCCCCTCACTTTCAGCTTGGTGTGGAGTTGCTTCAATAGCTGGGACTGCCTCCTCATCACCTTGCAAGTCCGAATCAGCTTCTTCATCCATAACCGGATCTGCCTCCTCACTCTCCTTGTGTGGTACCTCACGCGGCTCAGATGGTGACTCATTATCTTGTGGAACTTCCAGACGCGGAGTGCTGGGTGTATTGGTTTCCCGTCCGAGACCCAGTTGCTCCAACAAGTGCCTTAAGCTTGCCGACCTGTCCGATGTGGAGTGGGCTAAGTCCTCCAAGTCTTCCCATTTGACCTTATCAAAGTACCCTTGTCCTTCAAGGAACCTCACATCACGAGACACATAAGTCTTCCCGGTATTTGGATCAATACACTTGTATCCCTTTTGCGATGTGGAGTATCCAATGAACATACACCGGTTGCTCTTTGGGTCCAACTTGTTTCTTAGCTCACCTGGTACCAATACAAAGCACACACAACCAAACACTTTTAGATGATCAAGAGATGGTTTTAGGCCGTTTAATACCTCAAATGGAGATCGGTCTTTAAGAACTCTTGTTGGTGTCCGATTGATCAAATAGCATGCCGTCATGACCGCATCACCCCAAAACCGCCTTGGAACCTTTGTATGGAACATCATGGAGCGTGCAACCTCCATAAGATGTCGATTTTTCCTTTCGGCCACTCCATTTTGTTGTGGTGTGTAAGGGCAGCTTGTTTGGTGAATTATCCCATATTTTGCTAGATGCTCTTTGAACTTAATGCTTGTGTATTCTCCACCATTGTCGGACCTTAGTACCTTAATTTTTGCATTAAATTGATTAGTCACATAATTTTGGAAGTTTAAGAATGCATCAAACACACGATCTTTAGATGGGAGTAATGTTATCCAAGTATATTTCGATCTTTCATCTATGAAGGTTACGAAATACTTAAGATTATCCCTAGAAACGCATGGTGATGTCCAAACATCCGAGTGAATTAAATCAAAGCAATGATCATAAATAGTAGATGAGTTCAGAAATACAATTTTGCAATGTTTACCTAAAATACAAGCTTCACACACAGCATGATCAAACTTAATATTAGGTAACATTAATTCAAATGCACGAGCATGGGGATGTCCTAATCTAGCATGCCAAACCGAATTTAAAGCAACAGCAACATTAGAAGTAACAAAAGGAGGTGTGTCTAAGGAACTTGAAGCCACATCTCCTATCACATAGAGACCGTCCTTGGTTCCACCTTCTCCAAGGATTTTTCCACTTTTAGTATCCTGAAAATGAACACTATTAGATCCGAATATAGCCAAGCAATCAAGATCAGTTGTTGCTCTTTTTACCGAGAGGAGATTTGAAGTAAACTTAGGCATATAAAACGCTTTTGAAGTTTTATCAAATAATTTTAAGTCCCCTACTCCTCTTATAGGAACTCTAGTACCATTTGCAACCACAACATTCCCTATAGCCGGTTCTATATTCTCTATCAACCTAGGATTGCTAATCATATGGTGAGAAGCACCCGAGTCAACAACTAGAGATTCAACCGGTTTTTGAGAAAAATAAGTGATACCGAAGTCTTTTAGTGAGGCAATGGATTTGAGAAACTTCTCTACATCCGACTTCCTCATGATGTCATCCTCTGGTCCAGCCTTCACAGCCGCGATCTCACTAGGCTTTGAAGTTCCGGCTTGATCACCCTCGTTTGCGAGTTGAGAAAGGTTTGCCCTTTGGTCCTTGAACTTGTTCGGTTTGAGATAGGGATGAAGGACCCAGCACCTATCCTTGCTATGTCCCTTCCTCTTGCAATGATCACACACCAACCGCCTCCTTTCCTCATATGTAAGAGCCGCCTTATGAGCTGAAGCATGTTCCACTTGAGCCGCTTGATTTGCCATGATTAGTTCTCCTTTACTAACCAAGCCGTGTGTACCCTGCTCCTTAAGGATTTGAGAGCACACTTCATCAACACTCGGTACCCTTTCTTGCCTTAGGATGTGCTTGGTGAGATCATTAAAGTTCCCATTCAAACCGCCCAACAACTTGAACACCTTGTCTTGTTCTTGTCTTTCTTTTATCACCGAGGGATCACTCGTTCCCGGCCTCAACATCTCTAGTTCAGCCCACAATGAGCTGAGCTTTCCAAAATAGGCTGAAAAATCCATTTCATCTTGGCTTAAGGTATTGATAGCCTTCTTGACTTCATATACCCGAGTAAGGTTGGACACATTCCCAAAGACCTTTTTGAGAGTATCCCATAATTCTTTGGCTGTGTCACAAAAAGAATAGGACTCAATGAGATGAGCATCAAGGGAACTTGTGAGTATGGCTAAGACCATTTGGTCTTCTTGGAACCATTTGCTGTCTTCCGCCAACATCATTCCTCCCTCACTGTCGCTGTCATCTTCCTCTGTTGGTTGAGAAGAAATAATGTGTCTCCACATTCCTTTGCTACATAGAATCATTCTTACTGTTCTTGACCACAGCAAGTAGTTGGGTCCTTTCAAGACCACGGGAATCATCATGTTCTTGGTGTTCTCCATGATTTTGAATTTTGAAAAGAACCTAGATTTTGTAAACTAGAAACCGAGAGAATAACTTCCAGATTTTTGAAAAGATGAAACCGATAGAGAATGATTGATAGAGAATAATAGAATGAGAGAATAGAATTAGGATCAAGGAAGCTCTGATACCATGTTAGAATTTGTAAAAATAGGATGGAGAATTGTAGAGAGAAATCGAAGCCATAAGTATAGAAATGGAGAATGTTGGAGAATAGGAGAAGAGAATACTTAGATTGGTCTTTTGGTTTTGGTTACAGCATACATATATAGGCAAATACCAACACACTTGGTAATTCCCTTTTAAGTAGTAGACAATTAGCTAAAGACAAATATTACTACAAATAGGCCACACAAAATCTGCACAAGGGAAATGGGTTGTGTCCCCTTTCCTGAAATAGCCCAACGGTCTCCAATGCTTCCCATGTGACTTCTTGGACTTGCTGAAAGGAAGTCACATGTTGCTTCACTCCTTCCTAGTCTCCAACGGCTACAAGAAGCCTTCTAGAAGGCAAGGAGAGCTTTGTGGGCTTCATGGGCTGCAGCAATTCCATCACTTGGACCGAGTAGAGACTAGGCCACAAGTGATTCGTTTGTGACCAAACTAACAAGTCACACGGCCTCTTGGATTTATATGGGTGTGGCCGTGTGAGGATATCATGATCAATATTGAAGTATGATATGAACATGGATAGTCTAAGGATCTAGCTTGACTTCATAAGTCGTGAGAATAATCTTATGAAGGGTTCAGCGAAGACATAAGTGTATGAAGGGTTCATCGAAGACATAAGCGTATGAAGGGTTCACCAAAGACATAGCTTGTACGTTCACAGAAGATTGACCTTGTTGCAACATATTACACCATGCTTAGTTGCCCTAGCACGCTTTCTCATGTCAAAGTTACATTACATTGCCTTGAACTTAGCTAATAGAGATAACATGTGTAGAAGTATGATATGAACATGGATAGCTCTAAGGATCTAGCTTGACTTCATAACTCGTCAGAATAATCTTATGAAGGGTTCAGCGAAGACATAAGCGTATGAAGGGTTCACCAAAGACATAGCTTATAGGTTCACAGAATATTGACCTTCTTGCAACCTATTACACCACTTTAGTTGGCCTAGCACACTTTCTCATGTCAAAGTAACATTACATTGCCTTCAACTTAGCTCATAGTGACAACTTGTGTAGAAGTATGATATGAACATGGATAGCTCTAAGGATCTAGCTTGACTTCATAAATAGTGAGAATATTCTTATGAAGGGTTCGTCGAAGACATAAGTGTATGAAGGGTTCATCAAAGATATAAGCGTATGAAGGGTTCACCAAAGACATAGCTTATAGGTTCACAGAAGATTGACCTTGTTGCAACATATTACACCACTGTAGTTGGCCTAGCACACTTTCTCATATTTAAGTAACATTACATTGCTTTGAACTTAGCGAATATAGATAACATGTGTAGAAATATGATATGAACATGGATAGCTCTAAGGATCTAGCTTGACTTCATAAATCGTGAGAATATTCTTATGAAGGGTTCGTCGAAGACATAAGCGTATTAAGGGTTCATCGAAGACATAAGCGTATGAAGGGTTCACCAAAGACATAGCTTATAGGTTCACAGAAGATTGACCTTGTTGCAACATATTACACCACTTTAGTTGGCCTAGCACACTTTCTCATGTCAAAGTAACATTACATTGCCTTGAACTTAGCTCATTGTGACAACTTGTGTAGAAGTATGATATGAACATGGATAGGTCTAAGGATCTAGCTTGACTTCATAACTCGTCAGAATAATCTTATGAAGGGTTCAGCGAGGACATAAGCGTATGAAGGTTTCATCGAAGACATAAGCGTATGAAGGGTTCACCAAAGACATATCTTATAGGTTAACAGAAGATTGACCTCTTTGCAACATATTACACCATGCTTAGTTGCCCTAGTACGCTTTCTCATGTCAAAGTTACATTACATTGCCTTGAACTTAGCTAATAGAGATAACATGTGTAGAGGTATGATATGAACATGGATAGCTCTAAGGATCTAGCTTGACTTCATAACTCGTCAGAATAATCTTATGAAGGGTTCAGCGAAGACATAAGCGTATGAAGGGTTCACCAAAGACATAGCTTATAGGTTCACAGAATATTGACCTTGTTGCAACCTATTACACCACTTTAGTTGGCCTAGCACACTTTCTCATGTCATAGTAACATTACATTGCCTTCAACTTAGCTCATAGTGACAACTTGTGTAGAAGTATGATATGAACATGGATAGCTCTAAGGATCTAGCTTGACTTCATAAATAGTGAGAATATTCTTATGAAGGGTTCGTCGAAGACATAAGCGTATGAAGGGTTCATCAAAGATATAAGCGTATGAAGGGTTCACCAAAGACATAGCTTATAGGTTCACAGAAGATTGACCTTGTTGCAACATATTATACCACTGTAGTTGGCCTAGCACACTTTCTCATATCTAAGTAACATTACATTGCTTTGAACTTAGCGAATATAGATAACATGTGTAGAAATATGATATGAACATGGATAGCTCTAAGGATCTAGCTTAACTTCATAAATCGTGAGAATATTCTTATGAAGGGTTCGTCGAAGACATAAGCGTATTAAGGGTTCATCGAAGACATAAGCGTATGAAGGGTTCACCAAAGACATAGCTTATAGGTTCACAGAAGATTGACCTTGTTGCAACATATTACACCACTTTAGTTGGCCTAGCACACTTTCTCATGTCAAAGTAACATTACATTGCCTTGAACTTAGCTCATTGTGACAACTTGTGTAGAAGTATGATATGAACATGGATAGGTCTAAGGATCTAGCTTGACTTCATAACTCATGAGAATAAACTTAGTAAGGGTTCACCGAAGATATAAGCGTATGAAGGGTTCACCGAAGACATAGCTTATAAGTTCACAGAAGATTGACCTTGTTGCAAAATATTACACCACTTTAGTTCGCCTAGCACACTTTCTCCTGTCAAAGTAACATTACATTGCTTTGAACTTAGCGAATATAGATAACATGTGTAGAACTATGATATGAACATGGATAGCACTAAGGATCTAGCTTGACTTCATAACTCGTGAGAATAATCTTATGAAGGGTTCAGCGAGGACATAAGCGTATGAAGGTTTCATCGAAGACATAAGCGTATGAAGGGTTCACCAAAGACATAGCTTATAGGTTAACAGAAGATTGACCTCTTTGCAACATATTACACCATGCTTAGTTGCTCTAGCACACTTTCTCATGTCAAAGTTACATTACATTGCCTTGAACTTAGCTAATAGAGATAACATGTGTAGAAATATGATATGAACATGGATAGCACTAAGGATCTAGCTTGACTTCATAACTCGTTAGAATAATCTTATGAAGGGTTCAGCGAGGACATAAGCGTATGAAGATTTCATCGAAGACATAAGCGTATGAAGGGTTAACCAAAGACATAGCTTATAGGTTCACAGAAGATTGACCTTATTGCAACATATTACACCATGCTTAGGGACTCTAGCATACTTTCTCATGTCAAAGTTACATTACATTGCCTTGAACTTAGCTAATAGAGATAACATGTGTAGAAATATGATATGAACATGGATAACTTTAAGGATCTAGCTTGACGTCATAACTCGTGAGAATAATCTTATGAAGGGTTCGGCGAAGTCATAGGCGTATGAAGGGTTCATCGAAGACATAAGCGTATGAAGGGTTCACCAAAGACTTAGCTTGTACGTTCATAGAAGATTGACCTTGTTGCAACAAATTACACCATGCTTAGTTGCCCTAGCACACTTTCTCATGTCAAAGTCAAATTACATTGCCTTGAACTTAGCTAACAGAGATAACATGTGTAGAAGTATGATATGAACATGGATAGCTCTAAGGATCTAGCTTGACTTCATAAATCTTGAGAATATTCTTATGAAGGGTTCACCGATGACAAAAGCGTATGAAGGGTTCACCAAAGACAGAAGCGTATGAAGGGTTCACCAAAGACATAGCTTATAGGTTCATAGAAGATTGACCTTGTTGCAACATATTACACCACTTTAGTTGGCCTAGCACACTTTCTCATATCTAAGTAACATTACATTGCTTTGAACTTAGCGAATATAGATAACATGTGTAGAAGTATGATATGAACATGGATAGTCTAAGGATCTAGCTTGACTTCATAACTCGTGAGAATAATCTTATGAAGGGTTCATCGAAGACATAAGCGTATGAAGGGTTCACCAAAGACATAGCTTATAGGTTCACAGAAGATTGACCTTGTTGCAACATATTACACCATGCTTAGTTGCCCTAGCACATTTTCTCATGTCAAAGTTACATTACATTGCCTTGAACTTAGCTAAAAGAGATAACATGTGTAGAACTATGATATGAACATGGATAGCACTAAGGATCTAGCTTGACTTCATAACTCGTGAGAATAATCTTATGAAGGGTTCAGCGAGGACATAAGCGTATGAAGGTTTCATCGAAGACATAAGCGTATAAAGGGTTCACCAAAGACATAGCTTATAGGTTAACAAAAGATTGACCTCTTTGCAACATATTACACCATGCTTAGTTGCTCTAGCACACTTTCTCATGTCAAAGTTACATTACATTGCCTTGAACTTAGCTAATAGAGATAACATGTGTAGAACTATGATATGAACATGGATAGCTTTAAGGATCTAGCTTGACGTCATAACTCGTGAGAATACTCTTATGAAGGGTTCGGTGAAGACATAGGTGTATGAAGGGTTCATCGAAGACATAAGCGTATGAAGGGTACACCAAAGACTTAGCTTGTACGTTCATAGAAGATTGACCTTGTTGCAACATATTACACCATGCTTAGTTGCCCTAGCACACTTTCTCATGTCAAAGTCAAATTACATTGCCTTGAACTTAGCTAACAGAGATAACATGTGTAGAAGTATGATATGAACATGGATAGTCTAAGGATCTAGCTTGACTTCATAACTCGTGAGAATAATCTTATGAAGGGTTCATCGAAGACATAAGCGTATGAAGGGTTCACCAAAGACATAGCTTATAGGTTCACAGAAGATTGACCTTGTTGCAACATATTACACCACGCTTAGTTGCCCTAGCACATTTTCTCATGTCAAAGTTACATTACATTGCCTTGAACTTAGCTAAAAGAGATAACATGTGTAGAACTATGATATGAACATGGATAGCACTAAGGATCTAGCTTGACTTCATAACTCGTGAGAATAATCTTATGAAGGGTTCAGCGAGGACATAAGCGTATGAAGGTTTCATCGAAGACATAAGCGTATGAAGGTTTCACCAAAGACATAGCTTATAGGTTCACAGAAGATTGACCTTGTTGCAACATATTACACCATGCTTAGTTGCTCTAGCACACTTTCTCATGTTAAAGTTACATTACATTTGCCTTGAACTTAGCTAATAGAGATAACATGTGTAGAAATATGATATGAACATGGATAGCTTTAAGGATCTAGCTTGACGTCATAACTCGTGAGAATACTCTTATGAAGGGTTCGGCGAAGACATAGGTGTATGAAGGGTTCATCGAAGACATAAGCGTATGAAGGGTTCACCAAAGACTTAGCTTGTACGTTCATAGAAGATTGACCTTGTTGCAACATATTACACCATGCTTAGTTGCCCTAGCACACTTTCTCATGTCAAAGTCAAACTACATTGCCTTGAACTTAGCTAATTGAGATAACATGTGTAGAAGTATGATATGAACATGGATAACTCTAAGGATCATAACTCGTGAGAATAAACTTATGAAGGGTTCACCGAAGATATAAGCGTAAGAAGGGTTCACCAAAGACATAGCATATAGGTTCACAGAAGATTGACCTTGTTGCAACATATTACACCACTTTAGTTGGCCTAGCACACTTTCTCATGTCAAAGTAACATTACATTGCTTTGAACTTAACGAATATAGATAACATGTATAGAAGTGTGATATGAACATGGATAGCTCTAAGGATCTAGCTTAACTTCATAACTCGTGAGAATAAACTTATGAAAGGTTCACCAAAGATATAGGCGTATGAAAGGTTCACCAAAGACATAGCGTATAGGTTCACAGAAGATTAACCTTGTTGCAACCTATTACACAACTTTAGTTGGCCTAGCACACTTTCTCATGTCAAAGTAACATTACATTGCCTTGAACTTAGCTCATAGTGACAACTTGTGTAGAAGTATGATATGAACATGGATAGCTCTAAGGATCTAGCTTGACTTCATAACTCGTGAGGATAAACTTATGAAGGGTTCACCAAAGATATAAGCGTATGAAGGGTTCACCAAAGACATAGCTTATAGGTTCACAGAAAATTGACCTTGTTGCAACATATTACAACACTTTAGCTGGCCTACCACACTTTTTCATGTCAAAGTAACATTACATTGCTTTGAACATAGCGAATATAGATAACATGTGTAGAAGTATGATATGAACATGGATAGCTCTAAGGATCTAGCTTGACTTCATAACTCGTGAGGATAAACTTATGAAGGGTTCACCAAAGATATAAGCGTATGAAGGGTTCACCAAAGACATAGCTTATAGGTTCACAGAAGATTGACCTTGTTGCAACATATTACAACACTTTAGCTGGCCTACCACACTTTTTCATGTCAAAGTAACATTACATTGCTTTGAACTTAGCGAATATAGATAACATGTGTAGAAGTATAATATGAACATGGATAGCTCTAAGGATCTAGCTCGACTTCATAACTCGTGAGAATAAACTTATGAAGGGTTCATCAAAGACATAAGCGTATGAAGGGTTCACCGAAGACATAGCTTATAGGTTCACAGAAGATTGACCTTGTTGCAACCTATTACACACTTTTAGTTGGCCTAGCAAACTTTCTCATGTCAAAGTAACATTACATTGCCTTGAACTTAGCTCATAGTGACAACTTGTGTAGAAGTATGATTGGAACATGGATAGCTCTAAGGATCCAGCTTGACTTCATAACTCGTGAAAATAAACTTATGAAGGGTTCACCGAAGACATAAGCGTATGAAGAGTTCACCAAAGACATAGCTTATAGGTTCACAGAAGATTGACCTTGTTGCAACATGTTACACCACTTTAGTTGGCCTAGCACACTTTCTCATGTCAAAGTAACGTTACATTGCTTTGAACTTAGCGAATATAGATAACATGTATAGAAGTATGATATGAACATGGATAGCTCTAAGGATCTAGCTTGACTTCATAACTCGTGAGGATAAACTTATGAAGGGTTCACCAAAGATATAAGCGTATGAAGGGTTCACCAAAGACATAGCTTATAGGTTCACAGAAGATTGACCTTGTTGCAACATATTACAACACTTTAGCTGGCCTACCACACTTTTTCATGTCAAAGTAACATTACATTGCTTTGAACTTAGCGAATATAGATAACATGTGTAGAAGTATAATATGAACATGGATAGCTCTAAGGATCTAGCTCGACTTCATAACTCGTGAGAATAAACTTATGAATGGTTCATCAAAGACATAAGCGTATGAAGGGTTCACCGAAGACATAGCTTATAGGTTCACAGAAGATTGACCTTGTTGCAACCTATTACACACTTTTAGTTGGCCTAGCAAACTTTCTCATGTCAAAGTAACATTACATTGCCTTGAACTTAGCTCATAGTGACAACTTATGTAGAAGTATGATTGGAACATGGATAGCTCTAAGGATCCAGCTTGACTTCATAACTCGTGAAAATAAACTTATGAAGGGTTCACCGAAGACATAAGCGTATGAAGAGTTTACCAAAGACATAGCTTATAGGTTCACAGAAGATTGACCTTGTTGCAACATGTTACACCACTTTAGTTGGCCTAGCACACTTTCTCATGTCAAAGTAACATTACATTGCTTTGAACTTAGCGAATATAGATAACATGTATAGAAGTATGATATGAACATGGATAGCTCTAAGGATCTAGCTTGACTTCATAACTCGTGAGGATAAACTTATGAAGGGTTCACCAAAGATATAAGCGTATGAAGGGTTCACCAAAGACATAGCTTATAGGTTCACAGAAGATTGACCTTGTTGCAACATATTACAACACTTTAGCTGGCCTACCACACTTTTTCATGTCAAAGTAACATTACATTGCTTTGAACTTAGCGAATATAGATAACATGTGTAGAAGTATAATATGAACATGGATAGCTCTAAGGATCTAGATCGACTTCATAACTCGTGAGAATAAACTTATGAAGGGTTCATCAAAGACATAAGCGTATGAAGGGTTCACCGAAGACATAGCTTATAGGTTCACAGAAGATTGACCTTGTTGCAACCTATTACACACTTTTAGTTGGCCTAGCAAACTTTCTCATGTCAAAGTAACATTACATTGCCTTGAACTTAGCTCATAGTGACAACTTGTGTAGAAGTATGATTGGAACATGGATAGCTCTAAGGATCTAGCTCGACTTCATAACTCGTGAGAATAAACTTATGAAGGGTTCATCAAAGACATAAGCGTATGAAGGGTTCACCGAAGACATAGCTTATAGGTTCACAGAAGATTGACCTTGTTGCAACATGTTACACCACTTTAGTTGGCCTAGCACACTTTCTCATGTCAAAGTAACGTTACATTGCTTTGAACTTAGCGAATATAGATAACATGTATAGAAGTATGATATGAACATGGATAGCTCTAAGGATCCAGCTTGACTTCATAACTCGTGAAAATAAACTTATGAAGGGTTCACCAAAGATATAAGCGTATGAAGAGTTCACCAAAGACATAGCTTATAGGTTCACAGAAGATTGACCTTGTTGCAACATGTTACACCACTTTAGTTGGCCTAGCACACTTTCTCATGTCAAAGTAACATTACATTGCTTTGAACTTAGCGAATATAGATAACATGTATAGAAGTATGATATGAACATGGATAGCTCTAAGGATCTAGCTTGACTTCATAACTCGTGAGGATAAACTTATGAAGGGTTCACCAAAGATATAAGCGTGTGAAGGGTTCACCAAAGACATAGCTTATAGGTTCACAGAAGATTGACCTTGTTGCAACATATTACAACACTTTAGCTGGCCTACCACACTTTTTCATGTCAAAGTAACATTACATTGCTTTGAACTTAGCGAATATAGATAACATGTGTAGAAGTATAATATGAACATGGATAGCTCTAAGGATCTAGCTCGACTTCATAACTCGTGAGAATAAACTTATGAAGGGTTCATCAAAGACATAAGCGTATGAAGGGTTCACCGAAGACATAGCTTATAGGTTCACAGAAGATTGACCTTGTTGCAACCTATTACACACTTTTAGTTGGCCTAGCAAACTTTCTCATGTCAAAGTAACATTACATTGCCTTGAACTTAGCTCATAGTGACAACTTGTGTAGAAGTATGATTGGAACATGGATAGCTCTAAGGATCTAGCTCGACTTCATAACTCGTGAGAATAAACTTATGAAGGGTTCATCAAAGACATAAGCGTATGAAGGGTTCACCGAAGACATAGCTTATGAAGAGTTCACCAAAGACATAGCTTATAGGTTCACAGAAGATTGACCTTGTTACAACATGTTACACCACTTTAGTTGGCCTAGCACACTTTCTCATGTCAAAGTAACGTTACATTGCTTTGAACTTAGCGAATATAGATAACATGTATAGAAGTATGATATGAACATGGATAGCTCTAAGGATCTAGCTTGACTTCATAACTCGTGAGGATAAACTTATGAAGGGTTCACCAAAGATATAAGCGTATGAAGGGTTCACCAAAGACATAGCTTATAGGTTCACAGAAGATTGACCTTGTTGCAACATATTACAACATTTTAGCTGGCCTACCACACTTTTTCATATCAAAGTAACATTACATTGCTTTGAACTTAGCGAATATAGATAACATGTGTAGAAGTATAATATGAACATGGATAGCTCTAAGGATCTAGATCGACTTCATAACTCGTGAGAATAAACTTATGAAGGGTTCATCAAAGACATAAGCGTATGAAGGGTTCACCGAAGACATAGCTTATAGGTTCACAGAAGATTGACCTTGTTGCAACCTATTACACACTTTTAGTTGGCCTAGCAAACTTTCTCATGTCAAAGTAACATTACATTGCCTTGAACTTAGCTCATAGTGACAACTTGTGTAGAAGTATGATTGGAACATGGATAGCTCTAAGGATCCAGCTTGACTTCATAACTCGTGAAAATAAACTTATGAAGGGTTCACCGAAGACATAAGCGTATGAAGAGTTCACCAAAGACATAGCTTATAGGTTCACAGAAGATTGACCTTGTTGCAACATGTTACACCACTTTAGTTGGCCTAGCACACTTTCTCATGTCAAAGTAACATTACATTGCTTTGAACTTAGCGAATATAGATAACATGTATAGAAGTATGATATGAACATGGATAGCTCTAAGGATCTAGCTTGACTTCATAACTCGTGAGGATAAACTTATGAAGGGTTCACCAAAGATATAAGCGTGTGAAGGGTTCACCAAAGACATAGCTTATAGGTTCACAGAAGATTGACCTTGTTGCAACATATTACAACACTTTAGCTGGCCTACCACACTTTTTCATGTCAAAGTAACATTACATTGCTTTGAACTTAGCGAATATAGATAACATGTGTAGAAGTATAATATGAACATGGATAGCTCTAAGGATCTAGCTCGACTTCATAACTCGTGAGAATAAACTTATGAAGGGTTCATCAAAGACATAAGCGTATGAAGGGTTCACCGAAGACATAGCTTATAGGTTCACAGAAGATTGACCTTGTTGCAACCTATTACACACTTTTAGTTGGCCTAGCAAACTTTCTCATGTCAAAGTAACATTACATTGCCTTGAACTTAGCTCATAGTGACAACTTGTGTAGAAGTATGATTGGAACATGGATAGCTCTAAGGATCTAGCTCGACTTCATAACTCGTGAGAATAAACTTATGAAGGGTTCATCAAAGACATAAGCGTATGAAGGGTTCACCGAAGACATAGCTTATGAAGAGTTCACCAAAGACATAGCTTATAGGTTCACAGAAGATTGACCTTGTTGCAACATGTTACACCACTTTAGTTGGCCTAGCACACTTTCTCATGTCAAAGTAACGTTACATTGCTTTGAACTTAGCGAATATAGATAACATGTATAGAAGTATGATATGAACATGGATAGCTCTAAGGATCTAGCTTGACTTCATAACTCGTGAGGATAAACTTATGAAGGGTTCACCAAAGATATAAGCGTATGAAGGGTTCACCAAAGACATAGCTTATAGGTTCACAGAAGATTGACCTTGTTGCAACATATTACAACACTTTAGCTGGCCTAGCACACTTTCTCATGTCAAAGTAACATTACATTGCTTTGAACTTAGCGAATATAGATAACATGTATAGAAGTATGATATGAACATGGATAGCTCTAAGGATCTAGCTTGACTTCATAACTCGTGAGGATAAACTTATGAAGGGTTCACCAAAGATATAAGCGTGTGAAGGGTTCACCAAAGACATAGCTTATGAAGAGTTCACCAAAGACATAGCTTATAGGTTCACAGAAGATTGACCTTGTTGCAACATGTTACACCACTTTAGTTGGCCTAGCACACTTTCTCATGTCAAAGTAACGTTACATTGCTTTGAACTTAGCGAATATAGATAACATGTATAGAAGTATGATTGGAACATGGATAGCTCTAAGGATCCAGCTTGACTTCATAACTCGTGAAAATAAACTTATGAAGGGTTCACCGAAGACATAAGCGTATGAAGAGTTCACCAAAGACATAGCTTATAGGTTCACAGAAGATTGACCTTGTTGCAACATGTTACACCACTTTAGTTGGCCTAGCACACTTTCTCATGTCAAAGTAACATTACATTGCTTTGAACTTAGCGAATATAGATAACATGTATAGAAGTATGATATGAACATGGATAGCTCTAAGGATCTAGCTTGACTTCATAACTCGTGAGGATAAACTTATGAAGGGTTCACCAAAGATATAAGCGTGTGAAGGGTTCACCAAAGACATAGCTTATAGGTTCACAGAAGATTGACCTTGTTGCAACATATTACAACACTTTAGCTGGCCTACCACACTTTTTCATGTCAAAGTAACATTACATTGCTTTGAACTTAGCGAATATAGATAACATGTGTAGAAGTATAATATGAACATGGATAGCTCTAAGGATCTAGCTCGACTTCATAACTCGTGAGAATAAACTTATGAAGGGTTCATCAAAGACATAAGCGTATGAAGGGTTCACCGAAGACATAGCTTATAGGTTCACAGAAGATTGACCTTGTTGCAACCTATTACACACTTTTAGTTGGCCTAGCAAACTTTCTCATGTCAAAGTAACATTACATTGCCTTGAACTTAGCTCATAGTGACAACTTGTGTAGAAGTATGATTGGAACATGGATAGCTCTAAGGATCTAGCTCGACTTCATAACTCGTGAGAATAAACTTATGAAGGGTTCATCAAAGACATAAGCGTATGAAGGGTTCACCGAAGACATAGCTTATAGGTTCACAGAAGATTGACCTTGTTGCAACATGTTACACCACTTTAGTTGGCCTAGCACACTTTCTCATGTCAAAGTAACGTTACATTGCTTTGAACTTAGCGAATATAGATAATATGTATAGAAGTATGATATGAACATGGATAGCTCTAAGGATCCAGCTTGACTTCATAACTCGTGAAAATAAACTTATGAAGGGTTCACCAAAGATATAAGCGTATGAAGAGTTCACCAAAGACATAGCTTATAGGTTCACAGAAGATTGACCTTGTTGCAACATGTTACACCACTTTAGTTGGCCTAGCACACTTTCTCATGTCAAAGTAACATTACATTGCTTTGAACTTAGCGAATATAGATAACATGTATAGAAGTATGATATGAACATGGATAGCTCTAAGGATCTAGCTTGACTTCATAACTCGTGAGGATAAACTTATGAAGGGTTCACCAAAGATATAAGCGTGTGAAGGGTTCACCAAAGACATAGCTTATAGGTTCACAGAAGATTGACCTTGTTGCAACATATTACAACACTTTAGCTGGCCTACCACACTTTTTCATGTCAAAGTAACATTACATTGCTTTGAACTTAGCGAATATAGATAACATGTGTAGAAGTATAATATGAACATGGATAGCTCTAAGGATCTAGCTCGACTTCATAACTCGTGAGAATAAACTTATGAAGGGTTCATCAAAGACATAAGCGTATGAAGGGTTCACCGAAGACATAGCTTATAGGTTCACAGAAGATTGACCTTGTTGCAACCTATTACACACTTTTAGTTGGCCTAGCAAACTTTCTCATGTCAAAGTAACATTACATTGCCTTGAACTTAGCTCATAGTGACAACTTGTGTAGAAGTATGATTGGAACATGGATAGCTCTAAGGATCTAGCTCGACTTCATAACTCGTGAG
The DNA here is from genome assembly GCA_963920545.1 of Lepidium didymum. NCBI lineage: Eukaryota > Viridiplantae > Streptophyta > Magnoliopsida > Brassicales > Brassicaceae > Lepidium > Lepidium didymum. Next base: position 8,511,563 of record OY986983.1, on the reverse strand, counting down.
AATAAACTTATGAAGGGTTCATCAAAGACATAAGCGTATGAAGGGTTCACCGAAGACATAGCTTATAGGTTCACAGAAGATTGACCTTGTTGCAACATGTTACACCACTTTAGTTGGCCTAGCACACTTTCTCATGTCAAAGTAACATTACATTGCTTTGAACTTAGCGAATATAGATAACGTGTATAGAAGTATGATATGAACATGGATAGCTCTAAGGATCTAGCTTGACCTCATAACTCGTGAGGATAAACTTATGAAGGGTTCACCAAAGATATAAGCGTATGAAGGGTTCACCAAAGACATAGCTTATAGGTTCACAGAAGATTGACCTTGTTGCAACCTATTACACACTTTTAGTTGGCCTAGCAAACTTTCTCATGTCAAAGTAAAATTACATTGCCTTGAACTTAGCTCATAGTGACAACTTGTGTAGAAGTATGATTGGAACATGGATAGCTCTAAGGATCTAGCTCGACTTCATAACTCGTGAGAATAAACTTATGAAGGGTTCATCAAAGACATAAGCGTATGAAGGGTTCACCGAAGACATAGCTTATAGGTTCACAGAAGATTGACCTTGTTGCAACATGTTACACCACTTTAGTTGGCCTAGCACACTTTCTCATGTCAAAGTAACATTACATTGCTTTGAACTTAGCGAATATAGATAACGTGTATAGAAGTATGATATGAACATGGATAGCTCTAAGGATCTAGCTTGACTTCATAACTCGTGAGGATAAACTTATGAAGGGTTCACCAAAGATATAAGCGTATGAAGGGTTCACCAAAGACATAGCTTATAGGTTCACAGAAGATTGACCTTGTTGCAACATATTACAACACTTTAGCTGGCCTACCACACTTTTTCATGTCAAAGTAACATTACATTGCTTTGAACTTAGCGAATATAGATAACATGTGTAGAAGTATAATATGAACATGGATAGCTCTAAGGATCTAGCTCGACTTCATAACTCGTGAGAATAAACTTATGAAGGGTTCATCAAAGACATAAGCGTATGAAGGGTTCACCGAAGACATAGCTTATAGGTTCACAGAAGATTGACCTTGTTGCAACCTATTACACACTTTTAGTTGGCCTAGCAAACTTTCTCATGTCAAAGTAACATTACATTGCCTTGAACTTAGCTCATAGTGACAACTTGTGTAGAAGTATGATTGGAACATGGATAGCTCTAAGGATCCAGCTTGACTTCATAACTCGTGAAAATAAACTTATGAAGGGTTCACCGAAGACATAAGCGTATGAAGAGTTCACCAAAGACATAGCTTATAGGTTCACAGAAGATTGACCTTGTTGCAACATGTTACACCACTTTAGTTGGCCTAGCACACTTTCTCATGTCAAAGTAACATTACATTGCTTTGAACTTAGCGAATATAGATAACATGTATAGAAGTATGATATGAACATGGATAGCTCTAAGGATCTAGCTTGACTTCATAACTCGTGAGGATAAACTTATGAAGGGTTCACCAAAGATATAAGCGTGTGAAGGGTTCACCAAAGACATAGCTTATAGGTTCACAGAAGATTGACCTTGTTGCAACATATTACAACACTTTAGCTGGCCTACCACACTTTTTCATGTCAAAGTAACATTACATTGCTTTGAACTTAGCGAATATAGATAACATGTGTAGAAGTATAATATGAACATGGATAGCTCTAAGGATCTAGCTCGACTTCATAACTCGTGAGAATAAACTTATGAAGGGTTCATCAAAGACATAAGCGTATGAAGGGTTCACCGAAGACATAGCTTATAGGTTCACAGAAGATTGACCTTGTTGCAACCTATTACACACTTTTAGTTGGCCTAGCAAACTTTCTCATGTCAAAGTAACATTACATTGCCTTGAACTTAGCTCATAGTGACAACTTGTGTAGAAGTATGATTGGAACATGGATAGCTCTAAGGATCCAGCTTGACTTCATAACTCGTGAAAATAAACTTAAGAAGGGTTCACCGAAGACATAAGCGTATGAAGAGTTCACCAAAGACATAGCTTATAGGTTCACAGAAGATTGACCTTGTTGCAACATGTTACACCACTTTAGTTGGCCTAGCACACTTTCTCATGTCAAAGTAACGTTACATTGCTTTGAACTTAGCGAATATAGATAACATGTATAGAAGTATGATATGAACATGGATAGCTCTAAGGATCTAGCTTGACTTCATAACTCGTGAGGATAAACTTATGAAGGGTTCACCAAAGATATAAGCGTATGAAGGGTTCACCAAAGACATAGCTTATAGGTTCACAGAAGATTGACCTTGTTGCAACATATTACAACACTTTAGCTGGCCTACCACACTTTTTCATGTCAAAGTAACATTACATTGCTTTGAACTTAGCGAATATAGATAACATGTGTAGAAGTATAATATGAACATGGATAGCTCTAAGGATCTAGCTCGACTTCATAACTAGTGAGAATAAACTTATGAATGGTTCATCAAAGACATAAGCGTATGAAGGGTTCACCGAAGACATAGCTTATAGGTTCACAGAAGATTGACCTTGTTGCAACCTATTACACACTTTTAGTTGGCCTAGCAAACTTTCTCATGTCAAAGTAACATTACATTGCCTTGAACTTAGCTCATAGTGACAACTTATGTAGAAGTATGATTGGAACATGGATAGCTCTAAGGATCCAGCTTGACTTCATAACTCGTGAAAATAAACTTATGAAGGGTTCACCGAAGACATAAGCGTATGAAGAGTTCACCAAAGACATAGCTTATAGGTTCACAGAAGATTGACCTTGTTGCAACATGTTACACCACTTTAGTTGGCCTAGCACACTTTCTCATGTCAAAGTAACATTACATTGCTTTGAACTTAGCGAATATAGATAACATGTATAGAAGTATGATATGAACATGGATAGCTCTAAGGATCTAGCTTGACTTCATAACTCGTGAGGATAAACTTATGAAGGGTTCACCAAAGATATAAGCGTGTGAAGGGTTCACCAAAGACATAGCTTATAGGTTCACAGAAGATTGACCTTGTTGCAACATATTACAACACTTTAGCTGGCCTACCACACTTTTTCATGTCAAAGTAACATTACATTGCTTTGAACTTAGCGAATATAGATAACATGTGTAGAAGTATAATATGAACATGGATAGCTCTAAGGATCTAGCTCGACTTCATAACTCGTGAGAATAAACTTATGAAGGGTTCATCAAAGACATAAGCGTATGAAGGGTTCACCGAAGACATAGCTTATAGGTTCACAGAAGATTGACCTTGTTGCAACCTATTACACACTTTTAGTTGGCCTAGCAAACTTTCTCATGTCAAAGTAACATTACATTGCCTTGAACTTAGCTCATAGTGACAACTTGTGTAGAAGTATGATTGGAACATGGATAGCTCTAAGGATCTAGCTCGACTTCATAACTCGTGAGAATAAACTTATGAAGGGTTCATCAAAGACATAAGCGTATGAAGGGTTCACCGAAGACATAGCTTATAGGTTCACAGAAGATTGACCTTGTTGCAACCTATTACACACTTTTAGTTGGCCTAGCAAACTTTCTCATGTCAAAGTAACATTACATTGCCTTGAACTTAGCTCATAGTGACAACTTGTGTAGAAGTATGATTGGAACATGGATAGCTCTAAGGATCCAGCTTGACTTCATAACTCGTGAAAATAAAGGGTTCACCGAAGACATAAGCGTATGAAGAGTTTACCAAAGACATAGCTTATAGGTTCACAGAAGATTGACCTTGTTGCAACATGTTACACCACTTTAGTTGGCCTAGCACACTTTCTCATGTCAAAGTAACATTACATTGCTTTGAACTTAGCGAATATAGATAACATGTATAGAAGTATGATATGAACATGGATAGCTCTAAGGATCTAGCTTGACTTCATAACTCGTGAGGATAAACTTATGAAGGGTTCACCAAAGATATAAGTGTATGAAGGGTTCACCAAAGACATAGCTTATAGGTTCACAGAAGATTGACCTTGTTGCAACATATTACAACACTTTAGCTGGCCTACCACACTTTTTCATGTCAAAGTAACATTACATTGCTTTGAACTTAGCGAATATAGATAACATGTGTAGAAGTATAATATGAACATGGATAGCTCTAAGGATCTAGCTCGACTTCATAACTCGTGAGAATAAACTTATGAAGGGTTCATCAAAGACATAAGCGTATGAAGGGTTCACCGAAGACATAGCTTATAGGTTCACAGAAGATTGACCTTGTTGCAACCTATTACACACTTTTAGTTGGCCTAGCAAACTTTCTCATGTCAAAGTAACATTACATTGCCTTGAACTTAGCTCATAGTGACAACTTGTGTAGAAGTATGATTGGAACATGGATAGCTCTAAGGATCCAGCTTGACTTCATAACTCGTGAAAATAAACTTATGAAGGGTTCACCGAAGACATAAGCGTATGAAGAGTTCACCAAAGACATAGCTTATAGGTTCACAGAAGATTGACCTTGTTGCAACATATTACAACACTTTAGCTGGCCTACCACACTTTTTCATGTCAAAGTAACATTACATTGCTTTGAACTTAGCGAATATAGATAACATGTGTAGAAGTATAATATGAACATGGATAGCTCTAAGGATCTAGCTCGACTTCATAACTCGTGAGAATAAACTTATGAAGGGTTCATCAAAGACATAAGCGTATGAAGGGTTCACCGAAGACATAGCTTATAGGTTCACAGAAGATTGACCTTGTTGCAACCTATTACACACTTTTAGTTGGCCTAGCAAACTTTCTCATGTCAAAGTAACATTACATTGCCTTGAACTTAGCTCATAGTGACAACTTGTGTAGAAGTATGATTGGAACATGGATAGCTCTAAGGATCTAGCTCGACTTCATAACTCGTGAGAATAAACTTATGAAGGGTTCATCAAAGACATAAGCGTATGAAGGGTTCACCGAAGACATAGCTTATAGGTTCACAGAAGATTGACCTTGTTGCAACCTATTACACACTTTTAGTTGGCCTAGCAAACTTTCTCATGTCAAAGTAACATTACATTGCCTTGAACTTAGCTCATAGTGACAACTTGTGTAGAAGTATGATTGGAACATGGATAGCTCTAAGGATCCAGCTTGACTTCATAACTCGTGAAAATAAAGGGTTCACCGAAGACATAAGCGTATGAAGAGTTTACCAAAGACATAGCTTATAGGTTCACAGAAGATTGACCTTGTTGCAACATGTTACACCACTTTAGTTGGCCTAGCACACTTTCTCATGTCAAAGTAACATTACATTGCTTTGAACTTAGCGAATATAGATAACATGTATAGAAGTATGATATGAACATGGATAGCTCTAAGGATCTAGCTTGACTTCATAACTCGTGAGGATAAACTTATGAAGGGTTCACCAAAGATATAAGTGTATGAAGGGTTCACCAAAGACATAGCTTATAGGTTCACAGAAGATTGACCTTGTTGCAACATATTACAACACTTTAGCTGGCCTACCACACTTTTTCATGTCAAAGTAACATTACATTGCTTTGAACTTAGCGAATATAGATAACATGTGTAGAAGTATAATATGAACATGGATAGCTCTAAGGATCTAGCTCGACTTCATAACTCGTGAGAATAAACTTATGAAGGGTTCATCAAAGACATAAGCGTATGAAGGGTTCACCGAAGACATAGCTTATAGGTTCACAGAAGATTGACCTTGTTGCAACATATTACAACACTTTAGCTGGCCTACCACACTTTTTCATGTCAAAGTAACATTACATTGCTTTGAACTTAGGGAATATAGATAACATGTGTAGAAGTATAATATGAACATGGATAGCTCTAAGGATCTAGCTCGACTTCATAACTCGTGAGAATAAACTTATGAAGGGTTCATCAAAGACATAAGCGTATGAAGGGTTCACCGAAGACATAGCTTATAGGTTCACAGAAGATTGACCTTGTTGCAACCTATTACACACTTTTAGTTGGCCTAGCAAACTTTCTCATGTCAAAGTAACATTACATTGCCTTGAACTTAGCTCATAGTGACAACTTGTGTAGAAGTATGATTGGAACATGGATAGCTCTAAGGATCTAGCTCGACTTCATAACTCGTGAGAATAAACTTATGAAGGGTTCATCAAAGACATAAGCGTATGAAGGGTTCACCGAAGACATAGCTTATAGGTTCACAGAAGATTGACCTTGTTGCAACCTATTACACACTTTTAGTTGGCCTAGCAAACTTTCTCATGTCAAAGTAACATTACATTGCCTTGAACTTAGCTCATAGTGACAACTTGTGTAGAAGTATGATTGGAACATGGATAGCTCTAAGGATCCAGCTTGACTTCATAACTCGTGAAAATAAACTTATGAAGGGTTCACCGAAGACATAAGCGTATGAAGAGTTTACCAAAGACATAGCTTATAGGTTCACAGAAGATTGACCTTGTTGCAACATGTTACACCACTTTAGTTGGCCTAGCACACTTTCTCATGTCAAAGTAACATTACATTGCTTTGAACTTAGCGAATATAGATAACGTGTATAGAAGTATGATATGAACATGGATAGCTCTAAGGATCTAGCTTGACCTCATAACTCGTGAGGATAAACTTATGAAGGGTTCACCAAAGATATAAGCGTATGAAGGGTTCACCAAAGACATAGCTTATAGGTTCACAGAAGATTGACCTTGTTGCAACATATTACAACACTTTAGCTGGCCTACCACACTTTTTCATGTCAAAGTAACATTACATTGCTTTGAACTTAGCGAATATAGATAACATGTGTAGAAGTATAATATGAACATGGATAGCTCTAAGGATCTAGCTCGACTTCATAACTCGTGAGAATAAACTTATGAAGGGTTCATCAAAGACATAAGCGTATGAAGGGTTCACCGAAGACATAGCTTATAGGTTCACAGAAGATTGACCTTGTTGCAACCTATTACACACTTTTAGTTGGCCTAGCAAACTTTCTCATGTCAAAGTAACATTACATTGCCTTGAACTTAGCTCATAGTGACAACTTGTGTAGAAGTATGATTGGAACATGGATAGCTCTAAGGTTCCAGCTTGACTTCATAACTCGTGAAAATAAAGTTATGAAGGGTTCACCGAAGACATAAGCGTATGAAGAGTTCACCAAAGACATAGCTTATAGGTTCACAGAAGATTGACCTTGTTGCAACATGTTACACCACTTTAGTTGGCCTAGCACACTTTCTCATGTCAAAGTAACATTACATTGCTTTGAACTTAGCGAATATAGATAACATGTATAGAAGTATGATATGAACATGGATAGATCTAAGGATCTAGCTTGACTTCATAACTCGTGAGGATAAACTTATGAAGGGTTCACCAAAGATATAAGCGTGTGAAGGGTTCACCAAAGACATAGCTTATAGGTTCACAGAAGATTGACCTTGTTGCAACATATTACAACACTTTAGCTGGCCTACCACACTTTTTCATGTCAAAGTAACATTACATTGCTTTGAACTTAGCGAATATAGATAACATGTGTAGAAGTATAATATGAACATGGATAGCTCTAAGGATCTAGCTCGACTTCATAACTCGTGAGAATAAACTTATGAAGGGTTCATCAAAGACATAAGCGTATGAAGGGTTCACCGAAGACATAGCTTATAGGTTCACAGAAGATTGACCTTGTTGCAACCTATTACACACTTTTAGTTGGCCTAGCAAACTTTCTCATGTCAAAGTAACATTACATTGCCTTGAACTTAGCTCATAGTGACAACTTGTGTAGAAGTATGATTGGAACATGGATAGCTCTAAGGATCTAGCTCGACTTCATAACTCGTGAGAATAAACTTATGAAGGGTTCATCAAAGACATAAGCGTATGAAGGGTTCACCGAAGACATAGCTTATAGGTTCACAGAAGATTGACCTTGTTGCAACCTATTACACACTTTTAGTTGGCCTAGCAAACTTTCTCATGTCAAAGTAACATTACATTGCCTTGAACTTAGCTCATAGTGACAACTTGTGTAGAAGTATGATTGGAACATGGATAGCTCTAAGGATCCAGCTTGACTTCATAACTCGTGAAAATAAAGGGTTCACCAAAGACATAAGCGTATGAAGAGTTTACCAAAGACATAGCTTATAGGTTCACAGAAGATTGACCTTGTTGCAACATGTTACACCACTTTAGTTGGCCTAGCACACTTTCTCATGTCAAAGTAACATTACATTGCTTTGAACTTAGCGAATATAGATAACATGTATAGAAGTATGATATGAACATGGATAGCTCTAAGGATCTAGCTTGACTTCATAACTCGTGAGGATAAACTTATGAAGGGTTCACCAAAGATATAAGTGTATGAAGGGTTCACCAAAGACATAGCTTATAGGTTCACAGAAGATTGACCTTGTTGCAACATATTACAACACTTTAGCTGGCCTACCACACTTTTTCATGTCAAAGTAACATTACATTGCTTTGAACTTAGCGAATATAGATAACATGTGTAGAAGTATAATATGAACATGGATAGCTCTAAGGATCTAGTTCGACTTCATAACTCGTGAGAATAAACTTATGAAGGGTTCATCAAAGACATAAGCGTATGAAGGGTTCACCGAAGACATAGCTTATAGGTTCACAGAAGATTGACCTTGTTGCAACATATTACAACACTTTAGCTGGCCTACCACACTTTTTCATGTCAAAGTAACATTACATTGCTTTGAACTTAGGGAATATAGATAACATGTGTAGAAGTATAATATGAACATGGATAGCTCTAAGGATCTAGCTCGACTTCATAACTCGTGAGAATAAACTTATGAAGGGTTCATCAAAGACATAAGCGTATGAAGGGTTCACCGAAGACATAGCTTATAGGTTCACAGAAGATTGACCTTGTTGCAACCTATTACACACTTTTAGTTGGCCTAGCAAACTTTCTCATGTCAAAGTAACATTACATTGCCTTGAACTTAGCTCATAGTGACAACTTGTGTAGAAGTATGATTGGAACATGGATAGCTCTAAGGATCTAGCTCGACTTCATAACTCGTGAGAATAAACTTATGAAGGGTTCATCAAAGACATAAGCGTATGAAGGGTTCACCGAAGACATAGCTTATAGGTTCACAGAAGATTGACCTTGTTGCAACCTATTACACACTTTTAGTTGGCCTAGCAAACTTTCTCATGTCAAAGTAACATTACATTGCCTTGAACTTAGCTCATAGTGACAACTTGTGTAGAAGTATGATTGGAACATGGATAGCTCTAAGGATCTAGCTCGACTTCATAACTCGTGAGAATAAACTTATGAAGGGTTCATCAAAGACATAAGCGTATGAAGGGTGCACCGAAGACATAGCTTATAGGTTCACAGAAGATTGACCTTGTTGCAACCTATTACACACTTTTAGTTGGCCTAGCAAACTTTCTCATGTCAAAGTAACATTACATTGCCTTGAACTTAGCTCATAGTGACAACTTGTGTAGAAGTATGATTGGAACATGGATAGCTCTAAGGATCCAGCTTGACTTCATAACTCGTGAAAATAAACTTATGAAGGGTTCACCGAAGACATAAGCGTATGAAGAGTTTACCAAAGACATAGCTTATAGGTTCACAGAAGATTGACCTTGTTGCAACATGTTACACCACTTTAGTTGGCCTAGCACACTTTCTCATGTCAAAGTAACATTACATTGCTTTGAACTTAGCGAATATAGATAACGTGTATAGAAGTATGATATGAACATGGATAGCTCTAAGGATCTAGCTTGACCTCATAACTCGTGAGGATAAACTTATGAAGGGTTCACCAAAGATATAAGCGTATGAAGGGTTCACCAAAGACATAGCTTATAGGTTCACAGAAGATTGACCTTGTTGCAACATATTACAACACTTTAGCTGGCCTACCACACTTTTTCATGTCAAAGTAACATTACATTGCTTTGAACTTAGCGAATATAGATAACATGTGTAGAAGTATAATATGAACATGGATAGCTCTAAGGATCTAGCTCGACTTCATAACTCGTGAGAATAAACTTATGAAGGGTTCATCAAAGACATAAGCGTATGAAGGGTTCACCGAAGACATAGCTTATAGGTTCACAGAAGATTGACCTTGTTGCAACCTATTACACACTTTTAGTTGGCCTAGCAAACTTTCTCATGTCAAAGTAACATTACATTGCCTTGAACTTAGCTCATAGTGACAACTTGTGTAGAAGTATGATTGGAACATGGATAGCTCTAAGGTTCCAGCTTGACTTCATAACTCGTGAAAATAAAGTTATGAAGGGTTCACCGAAGACATAAGCGTATGAAGAGTTCACCAAAGACATAGCTTATAGGTTCACAGAAGATTGACCTTGTTGCAACATGTTACACCACTTTAGTTGGCCTAGCACACTTTCTCATGTCAAAGTAACATTACATTGCTTTGAACTTAGCGAATATAGATAACATGTATAGAAGTATGATATGAACATGGATAGATCTAAGGATCTAGCTTGACTTCATAACTCGTGAGGATAAACTTATGAAGGGTTCACCAAAGATATAAGCGTGTGAAGGGTTCACCAAAGACATAGCTTATAGGTTCACAGAAGATTGACCTTGTTGCAACATATTACAACACTTTAGCTGGCCTACCACACTTTTTCATGTCAAAGTAACATTACATTGCTTTGAACTTAGCGAATATAGATAACATGTGTAGAAGTATAATATGAACATGGATAGCTCTAAGGATCTAGCTCGACTTCATAACTCGTGAGAATAAACTTATGAAGGGTTCATCAAAGACATAAGCGTATGAAGGGTTCACCGAAGACATAGCTTATAGGTTCACAGAAGATTGACCTTGTTGCAACCTATTACACACTTTTAGTTGGCTTAGCAAACTTTCTCATGTCAAAGTAACATTACATTGCCTTGAACTTAGCTCATAGTGACAACTTGTGTAGAAGTATGATTGGAACATGGATAGCTCTAAGGATCTAGCTCGACTTCATAACTCGTGAGAATAAACTTATGAAGGGTTCATCAAAGACATAAGCGTATGAAGGGTTCACCGAAGACATAGCTTATAGGTTCACAGAAGATTGACCTTGTTGCAACCTATTACACACTTTTAGTTGGCCTAGCAAACTTTCTCATGTCAAAGTAACATTACATTGCCTTGAACTTAGCTCATAGTGACAACTTGTGTAGAAGTGTGATTGGAACATGGATAGCTCTAAGGATCCAGCTTGACTTCATAACTCGTGAAAATAAACTTATGAAGGGTTCACCGAAGACATAAGCGTATGAAGAGTTTACCAAAGACATAGCTTATAGGTTCACAGAAGATTGACCTTGTTGCAACATGTTACACCACTTTAGTTGGCCTAGCACACTTTCTCATGTCAAAGTAACATTACATTGCTTTGAACTTAGCGAATATAGATAACATGTATAGAAGTATGATATGAACATGGATAGCTCTAAGGATCTAGCTTGACTTCATAACTCGTGAGGATAAACTTATGAAGGGTTCACCAAAGATATAAGCGTATGAAGGGTTCACCAAAGACATAGCTTATAGGTTCACAGAAGATTGACCTTGTTGCAACATATTACAACACTTTAGCTGGCCTACCACACTTTTTCATGTCAAAGTAACATTACATTGCTTTGAACTTAGCGAATATAGATAACATGTGTAGAAGTATAATATGAACATGGATAGCTCTAAGGATCTAGCTCGAATTCATAACTAGTGAGAATAAACTTATGAATGGTTCATCAAAGACATAAGCGTATGAAGGGTTCACCGAAGACATAGCTTATAGGTTCACAGAAGATTGACCTTGTTGCAACCTATTACACACTTTTAGTTGGCCTAGCAAACTTTCTCATGTCAAAGTAACATTACATTGCCTTGAACTTAGCTCATAGTGACAACTTATGTAGAAGTATGATTGGAACATGGATAGCTCTAAGGATCCAGCTTGACTTCATAACTCGTGAAAATAAACTTATGAAGGGTTCACCGAAGACATAAGCGTATGAAGAGTTTACCAAAGACATAGCTTATAGGTTCACAGAAGATTGACCTTGTTGCAACATGTTACACCACTTTAGTTGGCCTAGCACACTTTCTCATGTCAAAGTAACATTACATTGCTTTGAACTTAGCGAATATAGATAACGTGTATAGAAGTATGATATGAACATGGATAGCTCTAAGGATCTAGCTTGACTTCATAACTCGTGAGGATAAACTTATGAAGGGTTCACCAAAGATATAAGCGTATGAAGGGTTCACCAAAGACATAGCTTATAGGTTCACAGAAGATTGACCTTGTTGCAACATATTACAACACTTTAGCTGGCCTACCACACTTTTTCATGTCAAAGTAACATTACATTGCTTTGAACTTAGCGAATATAGATAACATGTGTAGAAGTATAATATGAACATGGATAGCTCTAAGGATCTAGCTCGACTTCATAACTCGTGAGAATAAACTTATGAAGGGTTCATCAAAGACATAAGCGTATGAAGGGTTCACCGAAGACATAGCTTATAGGTTCACAGAAGATTGACCTTGTTGCAACCTATTACACACTTTTAGTTGGCCTAGCAAACTTTCTCATGTCAAAGTAACATTACATTGCCTTGAACTTAGCTCATAGTGACAACTTGTGTAGAAGTATGATTGGAACATGGATAGCTCTAAGGATCCAGCTTGACTTCATAACTCGTGAAAATAAACTTATGAAGGGTTCACCGAGGACATAAGCGTATGAAGAGTTCACCAAAGACATAGCTTATAGGTTCACAGAAGATTGACCTTTTTGCAACATGTTACACCACTTTAGTTGGCCTAGCACACTTTCTCATGTCAAAGTAACATTACATTGCTTTGAACTTAGCGAATATAGATAACATGTATAGAAGTATGATATGAACATGGATAGCTCTAAGGATCTAGCTTGACTTCATAAATCATGAGGATAAACTTATGAAGGGTTCACCAAAGATCTAAGCGTATGAAGGGTTCACCAAAGACATAGCTTATAGGTTCACAGAAGATTGACCTTGTTGAAACATATTACAACACTTTAGCTGGCCTACCACACTTTTTCATGTCAAAGTAACATTACATTGCTTTGAACTTAGCGAATATAGATAACATGTGTAGAAGTATAATATGAACATGGATAGCTCTAAGGATCTAGCTCGACTTCATAACTCGTGAGAATAAACTTATGAATGGTTCATCAAAGACATAAGCGTATGAAGGGTTCACCGAAGACATAGCTTATAGGTTCACAGAAGATTGACCTTGTTGCAACCTATTACACACTTTTCGTTGGCCTAGCAAACTTTCTCATGTCAAATTAACATTCCATTGCCTTGAAACTTAGCTCATAGTGACAACTTGTGTAGAAGTATGATTGGAACATGGATAGCTCTAAGGATCCAGCTTGACTTCATAACTCGTGAAAATAAACTTATGAAGGGTTCACCGAAGATATAAGCGTATGAAGAGTTCACCAAAGACATAGCTTATAGGTTCACAGAAGATTGACCTTGTTGCAACATGTTACACCACTTTAGTTAGCCTAGCACACTTTCTCATGTCAAAGTAACATTACATTGCTTTGAACTTAGCGAATATAGATAACATGTATAGAAGTATGATATGAACATGGATAGCTCTAAGGATCTAGCTTGACTTCATAACTCGTGAGAATATTCTTATGAAGGGTTCATCAAAGACATAAGCGTATGAAGGGTTCACCGAAGACATAGCTTATAGGTTCACAGAAGATTGACCATGTTGCAACCTATTACACACTTTTAGTTGGCCTAGCACACTTTCTCATGTCAAAGTAACATTACATTGCCTTGAACTTAGCTCATAGTGACAACTTGTGTAGAAGTATGATTGGAACATGGATAGCTCTAAGGATCTAGCTGGATTTCATAACTCGTGAGAATAAACTTATGAAGGGTTCACCGAAGATATAAGCATATGAAGGGTTCACCAAAGATATAGCTTATAGGTTCACAGAAGATTGACCTTGTTGCAACCTATTACACCACTTTAGTTGGCCTAGCACACTTTCTCATATCAAAGTAACATTACATTGCCTTAAACTTAGCTAATAGACACAACTTGTGTAAAAGTATGATATGAACATGGATACCTCTAAAGATCCAGCTTGACTTCATAACTCGTGAGAATAAACTTATGAAGGGTTCACCGAAGACATAAGCGTATGAAGAGTTCACACAAGACATAGCTTATAGGTTCACAGAAGATTGACCTTGTTGCAACATGTTACACCACTTTAGTTGGCCTAGCACACTTTCTCATGTCAACGTAACATTACATTGCTTTGAACTTATCGAATATAGATAACATGTATAGAAGTATGATATGAACATGGATAGCTCTAAGGATCTAGCTTGACTTCATAACTCGTGAGGATAAACTTATGAAGGGTTCACCAAAGATATAAGAGTATGAAGGGTTCACCAAAGACATAGCTTATAGGTTCACAGAAGATTGACCTTGTTGCAACATATTACAACACTTTAGCTGGCCTACCACACTTTTTCATGTCAAAGTAACATTACATTGCTTTGAACTTAGCGAATATAGATAACATGTGTAGAAGTATAATATGAACATGGATAGCTCTAAGGATCTAGCTCGACTTCATAACTCGTGAGAATAAACTTATGAAGGGTTCATCAAAGACATAAGTGTATGAAGGGTTCACCGAAGACATAGCTTATAGGTTCACAGAAGATTGACCTTGTTGCAACCTATTACACACTTTTAGTTGGCCTAGGAAACTTTCTCATGTCAAAGTAACATTACATTGCCTTGAACTTAGCTCATAGTGACAACTTGTGTAGAAGTATGATTGGAACATGGATAGCTCTAAGGATCCAGCTTGACTTCATAACTCGTGAAAATAAACTTATGAAGGGTTCACCGAAGACATAAGCGTATGAAGAGTTCACCAAAGACATAGCTTATAGGTTCACAGAAGATTGACCTTGTTGCAACATGTTACACCACTTTAGTTGGCCTAGCACACTTTCTCATGTCAAAGTAACATTACATTGCTTTGAACTTAGCGAATATAGATAACATGTATAGAAGTATGATATGAACATGGATAGCTCTAAGGATCTAGCTTGACTTCATAACTCGTGAGGATAAACTTATGAAGGGTTCACCAAAGATATAAGCGTGTGAAGGGTTCACCAAAGACATAGCTTATAGGTTCACAGAAGATTGACCTTGTTGCAACATATTACACACTTTAGCTGGCCTACCACACTTTTTCATGTCAAAGTAACATTACATTGCTTTGAACTTAGGGAATATAGATAACATGTGTAGAAGTATAATATGAACATGGATAGCTCTAAGGATCTAGCTCGACTTCATAACTCGTGAGAATAAACTTATGAAGGGTTCATCAAAGACATAAGCGTATGAAGGGTTCACCGAAGACATAGCTTATAGGTTCACAGAAGATTGACCTTGTTGCAACCTATTACACACTTTTCGTTGGCCTAGCAAACTTTCTCATGTCAAATTAACATTCCATTGCCTTGAAACTTAGCTCATAGTGACAACTTGTGTAGAAGTATGATTGGAACATGGATAGCTCTAAGGATCCAGCTTGACTTCATAACTCGTGAAAATAAACTTATGAAGGGTTCACCGAAGACATAAGCGTATGAAGAGTTCACCAAAGACATAGCTTATAGGTTCACAGAAGATTGACCTTGTTGCAACATGTTACACCACTTTAGTTAGCCTAGCACACTTTCTCATGTCAAAGTAACATTACATTGCTTTGAACTTAGCGAATATAGATAACATGTATAGAAGTATGATATGAACATGGATAGCTCTAAGGATCTAGCTTGACTTCATAACTCGTGAGAATATTCTTATGAAGGGTTCATCAAAGACATAAGCGTATGAAGGGTTCACCGAAGACATAGCTTATAGGTTCACAGAAGATTGACCATGTTGCAACCTATTACACACTTTTAGTTGGCCTAGCACACTTTCTCATGTCAAAGTAACATTACATTGCCTTGAACTTAGCTCATAGTGACAACTTGTGTAGAAGTATGATTGGAACATGGATAGCTCTAAGGATCTAGCTTGATTTCATAACTCGTGAGAATAAACTTATGAAGGGTTCACCGAAGATATAAGCATATGAAGGGTTCACCAAAGATATAGCTTATAGGTTCACAGAAGATTGACCTTGTTGCAACCTATTACACCACTTTAGTTGGCCTAGCACACTTTCTCATATCAAAGTAACATTACATTGCCTTAAACTTAGCTAATAGACACAACTTGTGTAAAAGTATGATATGAACATGGATACCTCTAAAGATCCAGCTTGACTTCATAACTCGTGAGAATAAACTTATGAAGGGTTCATCGAAGACATAAGCGTATGAAGAGTTCACACAAGACATAGCTTATAGGTTCACAGAAGATTGACCTTGTTGCAACATGTTACACCACTTTAGTTGGCCTAGCACACTTTCTCATGTCAACGTAACATTACATTGCTTTGAACTTATCGAATATAGATAACATGTATAGAAGTATGATATGAACATGGATAGCTCTAAGGATCTAGGTTGACTTCATAACTCGTGAGAATAATCTTATGAAGGGTTCACCGAAGACATAAACATATGAAGAGTTCATCAAAGACATAGCTTATAGGTTCACAGAAGATTCAGCATGTTGTAACATATTACACCACTTTAGTTGGCCTAGCACACTTTCTCATGTCAAAGTAACATTACATTGCTTTGAACTTAGCGAATATAGATAACATGTGTAGAAGTATGATATAAACAGGGATAACTCTAAGGATCTAGCTTGACTTCATAACTCGTGAGAATATTCTTATGAAGGGTTCATCGAAGACATAAGCGTATGAAGGGTTCACCGAAAATATAAGCATATGAAGGGTTCACCAAAGACATAGCCTATAGGTTCACAGAAGATTGACCTTGTTGCAACCTATTACACCACTTTAGTTGGCCTAGCACACTTTCTCATGGCAAAGTAACAATACTTTGTCTTGAACTTAGCTCATAGTGATAACTAGTGTAGAAGTATGATATGAACATGGATAGCTCTAAGGATCTAGCTTGACTTCATAACTTGTGAGAATAAACTTATGAAGGGTTCACCGAAGATATAAGCGTATGAAGGGTTCACCAAAGACATAGCTTATAGGTTCACAGAAGATTGACCTTGTTGCAACCTATTACACCACTTTAGTTGGACTAGCACACTTTCTCGTATCAAAGTAACATTACATTGCCTTAAACTTAGCTAATAGAGACAACTTGTGTAGAAGTATGATATGAACATGGATAGCTCTAAAGATCACGCTTGACTTCAAAACTTGTTAGAATAAACTTATGAAGGGTTCACCGAAGATATAAGCGTATGAAGAGTTCACCAAAGACATAGCTTATAGGTTCACAGAAGATTGACCTTGTTGCAACCAATTACACCACTTTAGTTGGCGTAGCACACTTTCTAATGCAAAGTAACATTACATTGCTTTGAACTTATCGAATATAGATAACATGTGTAGAAGTATGATATGAACATGGATAGCTCTAAGGATCTAGATTGACTTCATAACTCGTGAGAATATTGTTATGAAGGGTTCATTGAAGACATAAGCGTATGAAGGGTTCACCGAAGATATAAGCGTATGAAGGGTTCACCAAAGACATAGCTTATAGGTTCACAGAAGATTGACCTTGTTGCAACATATTACACCACGCTTAGTTGCCCTCGCATACTTTCTCATGTCAAAGTTACCTTTCATTGCCTTGAACTTAGCTAATAGATATAACATGTTTAGAAGTATGATATATCCATGGATAGCTCTAAGGATCTAGCTTGACTTCATAACTCGTGAGAATAAACTTATGAAGGGTTCAGCGAAGATATAAGCATATGAAGGGTTCACCAAACACATAGCTTATAGGTTCACAGAAGATTGACCTTGTTGCAACCAATTACACCACTTTAGCTGGCCTAGCACACTTTCTCATGTCAAAGTAACATTACAATGCCTTGAACTTAGCTCATAGTGACAACTTGTGTAGAAGTATGATATGAACATGGATAGCTCTAAGGATCTAGCTTGACTTAATAACTCGTGAGAATAAACTTATGAAGGGATCAGCGAAGATATAAGCGTATGAAGGGTTCACAAAAGACATAGCTTATAGGTTCACAGAGGATTGACCTTGTTGCAACCTATTACACCACTTTAGTTGGCCTAGCACACTTTCTCATGTCAAAGTAACATTACAATGCCTTGAACTTAGCTCATAGTGACAACTTGTGTAGAAGTATGATATGAACATGGATAGCTCTAAGGATCTAGCTTGACTTCATAACTCGTGAGAATATTGTTATGAAGGGTTCATCGAAGACATAAGCGTATGAAGAGTTCACCAAAGACATAGCTTATAGGTTCACAGAAGATTGACCTTGTTGCAACATGTTACACCACTTTAGTTGGCCTAGCACACTTTCTCATGTCAAAGTAACATTACATTGCTTTAAACTTAGCGAATATAGATAACATGTATAGAAGTATGATATGAACATGGATAGCTCTAAGGATCTAGCTTGACTTCATAACTCGTGAGAATATTCTTATGAAGGGTTCATCAAAGACATAAGCGTATGAAGGGTTCACCGAAGACATAGCTTATAGGTTCACAGAAGATTGACCTTGTTGCAACCTATTACACACTTTTAGTTGGCCTAGCAAACTTTCTCATGTCAAAGTAACATTACATTGCCTTGAACTTAGCTCATAGTGACAACTTGTGTAGAAGTATGATTGGAACATGGATAGCTCTAAGGATCTAGCTTGACTCATAAGTCGTGAGAATAATCTTATGAAGGGTTCACCGAAGATATAAGCGTATGAAGGGTTCACCAAAGACATAGTTTATAGGTTCACAGAAGATTGACCTTTTTGCAACCTATTACACCACTTTAGTTGGCCTAGCACACTTTCTCATATCAAAGTAACATTACATTGCCTTAAACTTAGCTAATAGAGACAACTTGTGTAGAAGTATGATATGAACATGGATACTTCTAAAGATCCAGCTTGACTTCAAAACTTGTTAGAATAAACTTATGAAGGGTTCACTGAAGACATAAGCATATGAAGAATTCACCGAAGACATAGCTTATAGGTTCACAGAAGATTGACCTTGTTGCAACATATTACACCACTTTAGTTGGCCTACCACACTTTCTAATGCAAAGTAACATTATATTGCTTTGAACTTAGCGAATATAGATAACATGTGTAGAAGTATGATATGAACATGGATAGGTCTAAGGATCTAGATTGACTTCATAACTCGTGAGAATAATGTTATGAAGGGTTCATCAAAGACATAAGCGTATGAAGGGTTCACCGAAGATATAAGCGTATGAAGGGTTCACCAAAGACATAGCTTATAGGTTCACAGAAGATTGACCTTTTTGCAACCTATTACACCACTTTAGTTGGCCTAGCACACTTTCTTATTTCAAAGTAACATTACATTGCCTTAAATTTAGCTAAGAGAGACAACTTGTGGAGAAGTATGATATGAACATGGATAGCTCAAAAGATCCAGCTTGGCTTCAAAACTTGTTAGAATAAATATATGAAGGGTTCACCGTAGACATAAACGTATGAAGAGTTCACCAAAGACATAGCTTATAGGTTCACAGAAGATTGACTTTGTTGCAACATATTACACCACTTTAGTTGGCCTAGCACACTTTCTCATGTCAAAGTAACATTATATTGCTTTGAACTTAGCGAATATAGATAACATGTGTAGAAGTATGATATGAACATGGATAGGTCTAAGGATCTAGATTGACTTCATAACTCGTGAGAATAATGTTATGAAGGGTTCATCAAAGACATAAGCGTATGAAGGGTTCACCGAAGATATAAGCGTATGAAGGGTTCACCAAAGACATAGCTTATAGGTTCACAGAAGATTGACCTTGTTGCAACATATTACACCACGCTTAGTTGCCCTCGCACACTTTCTCATGTCAAAGTTACATTTCATTGCCTTGAACTTAGCTAATAGATATAACATGTGTAGAAGTATGATATGAACATGGATAGGTCTAAGGATCTAGATTGACTTCATAACTCATGAGAATATTGTTATGAAGGGTTCATCAAAGACATAAGCGTATGAAGGGTTCACCGAAGATATAAGCGTATGAAGGGTTCACCAAAGACATAGCTTATAGGTATTAGTCTATATCAAAGAGATGAGGAGGATGAGGCCGAAGAGGCCGAAGACCTTTAAGGTCAATAAGATGAAATGGAGGAGAGTTAAGGCCGAAGTCATCAAGACAAGGCCGAAGACCACCCCAAGGACCTCCAAGAAGGAGGAAATTAGCCACCAAGGACCCATAAAGGTCATCAAATCATCAAAAGATCAAGAAATGGCCAAAAGAAGGAGTTCTGGAAAAGTCAACGTTTTGGACCAGAAAGTCAACGGTAGGTGGTCATGGACCGCGGGTAGGCCATCGGGTCGAGAGGCACGTACCGCGGGAAGGTTTTCATGTACTGCGGGCAGACGCAGGACGGGTCAACGGACATACAAGAAAGTCAACGGTCGGTGGTATACCGCGGGTAGCAGATCAGGTCGAGAGGCGTGTACCGCGGGTCGAGACATGGACGTACCGCGGGAAGGAAATTCACGTACCGCGGGTCGAGGAATTCACGTACCACGGGTCGAGGAATTCATGTACCGCGGGTAAGGAATTCATGCACCGCGGGTAAGGTTTCTGTGTACCGCGGGTAAGGTCAACGGCCGAGGCAAAAAGTCAACGTTTTGAGAAATCTTCCAAATGTTGATTCTAATCAAACGGGATGTTATGTAAGGCTGTTAGGACCTAAATGGAGTCTAACTAGAGCCAAGAAGACCGTTGGAAGCTTAAGAAGACATGTGACTCTACTTTATGCTAAGTTCAAGACTAAGGACATGTCACTTTCAAGCTTTGGGAACAACACTTCCTCTCTCCTCTCCAACGGTCATATTGCTGAGCATCTAGGCTTCATTTTAAGCTTAATCATCACCTTGTAAACTCTATAAATAGAGGTTGTATTCCCTTTGTAAAAATAATCCGAAAATATATATACAAAGAAGTGTTGCTAAAGTTCTCTCTTCTCTTTATGTTTAAGCAAGTAGTTTCAATGTAGATTCTAGGTTAGTTGGCTTGTGTAGAGGCTGCCCAATGGCAGACCTCTACCCAAACACTTCTAGATCTCCACCAAACTCTTCTTATGCTTTATTTATATTTATGTAAATCTAGATGAATGGTTCTAGAATCCAAGATCTCTTTAGCACACAAACTCCAAGTGTTGTGATGCTTTACTTGGATTAGATCCAACCTAGATTAGTTTTCTCCTTCTTGGAGGTCCTTGGGGTGGTCTTCGGCCTTGTCTTGATGACTTCGGCCTTAACTCTCCTCCATTTCATCTTATTGACCTTAAAGGTCTTCGGCCTCTTCGGCCTCATCCTCCTCATCTCTTTGATATAGACTAATAATAGGTTCACAGAAGATTGACTTTGTTGCAACATATTACACCACGCTTAGTTGCCCTCGCACACTTTCTCATGTCAAAGTTACATTTCATTGCCTTGAACTTAGCTAATAGATATAACATGTGTAGAAGTATGATATAACCATGGATAGCTCTAAGGATCTAGCTTGACTTCATAACTCGTGAGAATAAACTTAAGAAGGGTTCAGCGAAGATATAAGCGTATGAAGGGTTCACCAAACACCTAGCTTATAGGTTCACAGAAGATTGACCTTGTTGCAACCAATTACACCACTTTAGTTGGCCTAGCACACTTTCTCATGTCAAAGTAACATTACAATGCCTTGAACTTAGCTCATAGTGACAACTTGTGTAGAAGTATGATATGAACATGGATAGCTCTAAGGATCTAGCTTGACTTAATAACTCGTGAGAATAAACTTATGAAGGGTTCACCGAAGATATAAGCGGATGAAGGGTTCACCAAAGACATAGCTTATAGGTTCACAGAAGATTGACCTTTTTGCAACATATTACACCACTTTAGTTGTCCTAGCACACTTTCTCATGTCAAAGTAACATTACATTGCTTTGAACTTAGCGAATATAGATAACATGTGTAGAAGTATAATATGAACATGGATAGCTCGAAGGATCTAGCTTGACTTCATACCTCGTGAGAATAATCTTATGAACGGTTTAGCGAAGACATAAGCGTATGAAGGGTTCACCAAAGACATAGCTTATAGGTTCACAGAAGATTGACCTTGTTGCAACATATTACACCACTTTAGTTGTCCTAGCACACTTTCTCATGTCAAAGTAACATTACATTGCTTTGAACTTAGCGAATATAGATAACATGTGTAGAAGTATAATATGAACATGGATAGCTCTAAGGATCTAGCTTGACTTCATACCTCGTGAGAATAATCTTATGAAGGGTTCAGCGAAGACATAAGCGTATGAAGAGTTCACCAAAGACATAGCTTATAGGTTCACAAAAGATTGACCTTGTTGCAACATATTACACCACTTTAGTTGGCCTAGCACACTTTCTCGTATCAAAGTAACATTACATTGCCTTAAACTTAGATAATAAAGACAACTTGTGTAGAAGTATGATATGAACATGGATAGCTCTAATGATCACGCTTGACTTCCAAACTTGTTAGAATAAACTTATGAAGGGTTCACCGAAGATATAAGCGTATGAAGAGTTCACTAAAGACATAGCTTATAGGTTAACAAAAGATTGACCTTGTTGCAACATTTTACACCACTTTAGTTGGCCTAGCACTTTCTCATGTCAAAGTAACATTACATTACTTTGAACTTAGCGAATATAGATTACATGTGTAGAAGTATGATATGAACATGGATAGCTCTAAGGAGCGAGCTTGACTTCATAACTCGTGAGAATATTCTTATGAAGGGTTAATCGAAGACATAAGCGTATGAAGGGTTCACCTAAAATATAAGCGGAAGAAGGGTTCACCAAAGACATAGTTTATAGGTTCACAGAAGATTGACCTTTTTGCAACCTATTACACCACTTTAGGTTGCCTAGCACACTTTCTCATATCAAAGTAACATTACATTGCCTTAAACTTAGCTAATAGAGACAACTTGTGTAGAAGTATGATATGAACATGGATACCTCTAAAGATCACGCTTGACTTCAAAACTTGTTAGAATAAACTTATGAAGGGTTCACCGAAGACATAAGCGTATGAAGAATTCACCAAAGACATAGCTTATAGGTTAACAGAAGATTGACCTTGTTGCAACATATTACACCACTTTAGTTGGCCTAGCACACTTTCTAATGCAAAGTAACATTACATTGCTTTGAACTTAGCGAATATAGATAACATGTGTAGAAGTATGATATGAACATGGATAGCTCTAAGGATCTAGCTTGACTTCATAACTCGTGAGAATATTGTTATGAAGGGTTCATCGAAGACATAAGCGTATGAAGGGTTCACCGAAGATATAAGCGTATGTAGGGTTCACCAAAGACATAGCTTATAGGTTCACAGAAGATTGACCTTGTTGTAACATATTACACCACGCTTAGTTGCCCTCGCACACTTTCTCTTGTCAAAGTTACATTTCATTGCCTTGAACTTAGCTAATAGATATAACATGTGTAGAAGTATGATATAACCATGGATAGCTCTAAGGATCTAGCTTGACTTCATAACTCGTGAGAATAAACTTATGAAGGGTTCAACGAAGATATAAGCGTATGAAGGGTTCACCAAACACATAGCTTATAGGTTCACAGAAGATTGACCTTGTTGCAACCAATTACACCACTTTAGTTGGCCTAGCACACTTTCTAATGCAAAGTAACATTACATTGCTTTGAACTTAGCGAATATAGATAACATGTGTAGAAGTATGATATGAACATGGATAGCTCTAAGGATCTAGCTTGACTTCATAACTCGTGAGAATATTGTTATGAAGGGTTCATTGAAGACATAAGCGTATGAAGGGTTCAACGAAGATATAAGCGTATGAAGGGTTCACCAAAGACATAGCTTATAGGTTCACAGAAGATTGACCTTGTTGCAACATATTACACCACGCTTAGTTGCCCCTCGCACACTTTCTCATGTCAAAGTTACATTACATTACTTTAAACTTAGCGAATATAGATAACATGTGTAGAAGCATGATATGAACATGGATAGCTCTAAGGAATTAGCTTGACTTCATAACTCGTGAGAATAATCTTATGAAGGGTTCACCGAAGATATAAGCGTATGAAGGGTTCACCAAAGACATAGTTTATAGGTTCACAGAAGATTGACCTTTTCGCAACCTATTACACCACTTTAGTTGGCCTAGCACACTTTCTCATATCAAAGTAACATTACATTGCCTTAAACTTAGTTAATAGAGACAACTTGTGTAGAAGTATGATATGAACATGGATCCTCTAAAGATCCAGCTTGACTTCAAAACTTGTTAGAATAAACTTATGAAGGGTTCACCGAAGACATAAGCGTATGAAGAATTCACCAAACACATAGTTTATAGGTTCACAGAAGATTGACCTTTTCGCAACCTATTACACCACTTTAGTTGGCCTAGCACACTTTCTCATATCAAAGTAACATTACATTGCCTTAAACTTAGCGAATATAGATAACATATGTAGAAGTATGATATGAACATGGATAGCTCTAAGGATCTAGCTTGACTTCATAACTCGTGAGAATAAACTTATGAAGGGTTCAACGAAGATATAAGCGTATGAAGGGTTCACCAAACACATAGCTTATAGGTTCACAGAAGATTGACCTTGTTGCAACCAATTACACCACTTTAGTTGGCCTAGCACACTTTCTAATGCAAAGTAACATTACATTGCTTTGAACTTAGCGAATATAGATAACATGTGTAGAAGTATGATATGAACATGGATAGCTCTAAGGATCTAGCTTGACTTCATAACTCGTGAGAATATTGTTATGAAGGGTTCATTGAAGACATAAGCGTATGAAGGGTTCAACGAAGATATAAGCGTATGAAGGGTTCACCAAAGACATAGCTTATAGGTTCACAGAAGATTGACCTTGTTGCAACATATTACACCACGCTTAGTTGCCCTCGCACACTTTCTCATGTCAAAGTTACATTTCATTGCCTTGAACTTAGCTAATAGATATAACATGTGTAGAAGTATGATATATCCATGGATAGCTCTAAGGATCTAGCTTGACTTCATAACTCGTGAGAATAAACTTATGAAGGGTTCACCGAAGACATAAGCGTATGAAGAATTCACCAAAGACATAGCTTATAGGTTTACAGAAGATTGACCTTGTTGCAACATATTACACCACTTTAGTTGGCCTAGCACACTTTCTAATGCAAAGTAACATTACATTGCTTTGAACTTAGCGAATATAGATAACATGTGTAGAAGTATGATATGAACATGGATAGCTCTAAGGATCTAGTTTGACTTTATAACTCGTGAGAATATTGTTATGAAGGGTTCATCGAAGACATAAGCGTATGAAGGGTTCACCGAAGATATAAGCGTATGAAGGGTTCACCAAAGACATAGCTTATAGGTTCACAGAAGATTGACCTTTTTGCAACCTATTACACCACTTTAGTTGGCCTAGCACACTTTCTTATTTCAAAGTAACATTACATTGCCTTAAATTTAGCTAAGAGAGACAACTTGTGGAGAAGTATGATATGAACATGGATAGCTCAAAAGATCCAGCTTGGCTTCAAAACTTGTTAGAATAAATATATGAAGGGTTCACCGTAGACATAAACGTATGAAGAGTTCACCAAAGACATAGCTTATAGGTTCACAGAAGATTGACTTTGTTGCAACATATTACACCACTTTAGTTGGCCTAGCACACTTTCTCATGTCAAAGTAACATTACATTACTTTGAACTTAGCGAATATAGATAACATGTGTAGAAGCATGATATGAACATGGATAGCTTTAAGGAATTAGCTTGACTTCATAACTCGTAAGAATAATCTTATGAAGGGTTCACCGAAGATATAAGCGTATGAAGGGTTCACCAAAGACATAGTTTATAGGTTTACAGAAGATTGACCTTTTTGCAACCTATTACACCACTTTAGTTGGCCTAGCACACTTTCTCATATCAAAGTTACATTACATTGCCTTAAACTTAGCTAATAGAGAAACCTTGTGTAAAAGTATGATATGAACATGGATACCTCTAAAGATCCATCTTGACTTCAAAACTTGTTAGAATAAACTTATGAAGGGTTCACCGAAGACATAAGCGTATGAAGAACTCACCAAAGACATAGCTTATAGGTTCACAGAAGATTCACCTTGTTGCAACATATTACACCACTTTAGTTGGCCTAGCACGCTTTCTAATGCAAAGTAACATTACATTGCTTTGAACTTAGCGAATATAGATAACATGTGTAGAAGTATTATATGAACATGGATAGCTCTAATGATCTAGCTTGACTTCATAACTCGTGAGAATATTGTTATGAAGGGTTCATTGAAGACATAAGCGTATGAAGGGTTCACCGAAGATATAAGCGTATGAAGGGTTCACCAAAGACATAGCTTATAGGTTCACAGAAGATTGACCTTGTTGCAACATATTACACCACGCTTAGTTGCCCTCGCACATTTTCTCATGTCAAATTTACATTTCATTGCCTTGAACTTAGCTAATAGATATAACATGTGTAGAAGTATGATATGAACATGGATAGCTCTAATGATCACGCTTGACTTCCAAATTTGTTAGAATAAACTTATGAAGGGTTCACCGAAGATATAAGCGTATGAAGAACTCACCAAAGACATAGCTTATAGGTTCACAGAAGATTCACCTTGTTGCAACATATTACACCACTTTAGTTGGCCTAGCACGCTTTCTAATGCAAAGTAACATTACATTGCTTTGAACTTAGCGAATATAGATAACATGTGTAGAAGTATTATATGAACATGGATAGCTCTAAGGATCTAGCTTGACTTCATAACTCGTGAGAATATTGTTATGAAGGGTTCATTGAAGACATAAGCGTATGAAGGGTTCACCGAAGATATAAGCGTATGAAGGGTTCACCAAAGACATAGCTTATAGGTTCACAGAAGATTGACCTTGTTGCAACATATTACACCACGCTTAGTTGCCCTCGCACATTTTCTCATGTCAAATTTACATTTCATTGCCTTGAACTTAGCTAATAGATATAACATGTGTAGAAGTATGATATGAACATGGATAGCTCTAATGATCACGCTTGACTTCCAAATTTGTTAGAATAAACTTATGAAGGGTTCACCGAAGATATAAGCGTATGAAGAATTCACCAAAGACATAGCTTATAGGTTCACAGAAGATTGACCTTGTTGCAACATTTTACACCACTTTAGTTGGCCTAGCACTTTCTCATGTCAAAGTAACATTACATTACTTTGAACTTAGCGAATATAGATAACATATGTAGAAGTATGATATGAACATGGATAGCTCTAAGGATCTAGCTTGATTTCATAAGTCATGAGAATAATCTTATGAAGGGTTCACCGAAGATATAAGCGTATGAAGGGTTCACCAAAGACATAGTTTATAGGTTCACAGAAGATTGACCTTTTCGCAACCTATTACACCACTTTAGTTGGCCTAGCACACTTTCTCATATCAAAGTAACATTACATTGCCTTAAACTTAGTTAATAGAGACAACTTGTGTAGAAGTATGATATGAACATGGATCCTCTAAAGATCCAGCTTGACTTCAAAACTTGTTAGAATAAACTTATGAAGGGTTCACCGAAGACATAAGCGTATGAAGAATTCACCAAACACATAGTTTATAGGTTCACAGAAGATTGACCTTTTCGCAACCTATTACACCACTTTAGTTGGCCTAGCACACTTTCTCATATCAAAGTAACATTACATTGCCTTAAACTTAGCGAATATAGATAACATATGTAGAAGTATGATATGAACATGGATAGCTCTAAGGATCTAGCTTGACTTCATAACTCGTGAGAATAAACTTATGAAGGGTTCAACGAAGATATAAGCGTATGAAGGGTTCACCAAACACATAGCTTATAGGTTCACAGAAGATTGACCTTGTTGCAACCAATTACACCACTTTAGTTGGCCTAGCACACTTTCTAATGCAAAGTAACATTACATTGCTTTGAACTTAGCGAATATAGATAACATGTGTAGAAGTATGATATGAACATGGATAGCTCTAAGGATCTAGCTTGACTTCATAACTCGTGAGAATATTGTTATGAAGGGTTCATTGAAGACATAAGCGTATGAAGGGTTCAACGAAGATATAAGCGTATGAAGGGTTCACCAAAGACATAGCTTATAGGTTCACAGAAGATTGACCTTGTTGCAACATATTACACCACGCTTAGTTGCCCTCGCACACTTTCTCATGTCAAAGTTACATTTCATTGCCTTGAACTTAGCTAATAGATATAACATGTGTAGAAGTATGATATATCCATGGATAGCTCTAAGGATCTAGCTTGACTTCATAACTCGTGAGAATAAACTTATGAAGGGTTCACCGAAGACATAAGCGTATGAAGAATTCACCAAAGACATAGCTTATAGGTTTACAGAAGATTGACCTTGTTGCAACATATTACACCACTTTAGTTGGCCTAGCACACTTTCTAATGCAAAGTAACATTACATTGCTTTGAACTTAGCGAATATAGATAACATGTGTAGAAGTATGATATGAACATGGATAGCTCTAAGGATCTAGCTTGACTTCATAACTCGTGAGAATATTGTTATGAAGGGTTCATCGAAGACATAAGCGTATGAAGGGTTCACCGAAGATATAAGCGTATGTAGGGTTCACCAAAGACATAGCTTATAGGTTCACAGAAGATTGACCTTTTTGCAACCTATTACACCACTTTAGTTGGCCTAGCACACTTTCTTATTTCAAAGTAACATTACATTGCCTTAAATTTAGCTAAGAGAGACAACTTGTGGAGAAGTATGATATGAACATGGATAGCTCAAAAGATCCAGCTTGGCTTCAAAACTTGTTAGAATAAATATATGAAGGGTTCACCGTAGACATAAACGTATGAAGAGTTCACCAAAGACATAGCTTATAGGTTCACAGAAGATTGACTTTGTTGCAACATATTACACCACTTTAGTTGGCCTAGCGCACTTTCTCATGTCAAAGTAACATTACATTACTTTGAACTTAGCGAATATAGATAACATGTGTAGAAGCATGATATGAACATGGATAGCTTTAAGGAATTAGCTTGACTTCATAACTCGTAAGAATAATCTTATGAAGGGTTCACCGAAGATATAAGCGTATGAAGGGTTCACCAAAGACATAGTTTATAGGTTTACAGAAGATTGACCTTTTTGCAACCTATTACACCACTTTAGTTGGCCTAGCACACTTTCTCATATCAAAGTTACATTACATTGCCTTAAACTTAGCTAATAGAGAAACCTTGTGTAAAAGTATGATATGAACATGGATACCTCTAAAGATCCATCTTGACTTCAAAACTTGTTAGAATAAACTTATGAAGGGTTCACCGAAGACATAAGCGTATGAAGAACTCACCAAAGACATAGCTTATAGGTTCACAGAAGATTCACCTTGTTGCAACATATTACACCACTTTAGTTGGCCTAGCACGCTTTCTAATGCAAAGTAACATTACATTGCTTTGAACTTAGCGAATATAGATAACATGTGTAGAAGTATTATATGAACATGGATAGCTCTAATGATCTAGCTTGACTTCATAACTCGTGAGAATATTGTTATGAAGGGTTCATTGAAGACATAAGCGTATGAAGGGTTCACCGAAGATATAAGCGTATGAAGGGTTCACCAAAGACATAGCTTATAGGTTCACAGAAGATTGACCTTGTTGCAACATATTACACCACGCTTAGTTGCCCTCGCACATTTTCTCATGTCAAATTTACATTTCATTGCCTTGAACTTAGCTAATAGATATAACATGTGTAGAAGTATGATATGAACATGGATAGCTCTAATGATCACGCTTGACTTCCAAATTTGTTAGAATAAACTTATGAAGGGTTCACCGAAGATATAAGCGTATGAAGAACTCACCAAAGACATAGCTTATAGGTTCACAGAAGATTCACCTTGTTGCAACATATTACACCACTTTAGTTGGCCTAGCACGCTTTCTAATGCAAAGTAACATTACATTGCTTTGAACTTAGCGAATATAGATAACATGTGTAGAAGTATTATATGAACATGGATAGCTCTAAGGATCTAGGTTGACTTCATAACTCGTGAGAATATTGTTATGAAGGGTTCATTGAAGACATAAGCGTATGAAGGGTTCACCGAAGATATAAGCGTATGAAGGGTTCACCAAAGACATAGCTTATAGGTTCACAGAAGATTGACCTTGTTGCAACATATTACACCACGCTTAGTTGCCCTCGCACATTTTCTCATGTCAAATTTACATTTCATTGCCTTGAACTTAGCTAATAGATATAACATGTGTAGAAGTATGATATGAACATGGATAGCTCTAATGATCACGCTTGACTTCCAAATTTGTTAGAATAAACTTATGAAGGGTTCACCGAAGATATAAGCGTATGAAGAATTCACCAAAGACATAGCTTATAGGTTCACAGAAGATTGACCTTGTTGCAACATTTTACACCACTTTAGTTGGCCTAGCACTTTCTCATGTCAAAGTAACATTACATTACTTTGAACTTAGCGAATATAGATAACATATGTAGAAGTATGATATGAACATGGATAGCTCTAAGGATCTAGCTTGATTTCATAAGTCATGAGAATAATCTTATGAAGGGTTCACCGAAGATATAAGCGTATGAAGGGTTCACCAAAGACATAGTTTATAGGTTCACAGAAGATTGACCTTTTCGCAACCTATTACACCACTTTAGTTGGCCTAGCACACTTTCTCATATCAAAGTAACATTACATTGCCTTAAACTTAGTTAATAGAGACAACTTGTGTAGAAGTATGATATGAACATGGATCCTCTAAAGATCCAGCTTGACTTCAAAACTTGTTAGAATAAACTTATGAAGGGTTCACCGAAGACATAAGCGTATGAAGAATTCACCAAACACATAGTTTATAGGTTCACAGAAGATTGACCTTTTCGCAACCTATTACACCACTTTAGTTGGCCTAGCACACTTTCTCATATCAAAGTAACATTACATTGCCTTAAACTTAGCGAATATAGATAACATATGTAGAAGTATGATATGAACATGGATAGCTCTAAGGATCTAGCTTGACTTCATAACTCGTGAGAATAAACTTATGAAGGGTTCAACGAAGATATAAGCGTATGAAGGGTTCACCAAACACATAGCTTATAGGTTCACAGAAGATTGACCTTGTTGCAACCAATTACACCACTTTAGTTGGCCTAGCACACTTTCTAATGCAAAGTAACATTACATTGCTTTGAACTTAGCGAATATAGATAACATGTGTAGAAGTATGATATAAACATGGATAGCTCTAAGGATCTAGCTTGACTTCATAACTCGTGAGAATATTGTTATGAAGGGTTCATTGAAGACATAAGCGTATGAAGGGTTCAACGAAGATATAAGCGTATGAAGGGTTCACCAAAGACATAGCTTATAGGTTCACAGAAGATTGACCTTGTTGCAACATATTACACCACGCTTAGTTGCCCTCGCACACTTTCTCATGTCAAAGTTACATTTCATTGCCTTGAACTTAGCTAATAGATATAACATGTGTAGAAGTATGATATATCCATGGATAGCTCTAAGGATCTAGCTTGACTTCATAACTCGTGAGAATAAACTTATGAAGGGTTCACCGAAGACATAAGCGTATGAAGAATTCACCAAAGACATAGCTTATAGGTTTACAGAAGATTGACCTTGTTGCAACATATTACACCACTTTAGTTGGCCTAGCACACTTTCTAATGCAAAGTAACATTACATTGCTTTGAACTTAGCGAATATAGATAACATGTGTAGAAGTATGATATGAACATGGATAGCTCTAAGGATCTAGCTTGACTTCATAACTCGTGAGAATATTGTTATGAAGGGTTCATCGAAGACATAAGCGTATGAAGGGTTCACCGAAGATATAAGCGTATGTAGGGTTCACCAAAGACATAGCTTATAGGTTCACAGAAGATTGACCTTTTTGCAACCTATTACACCACTTTAGTTGGCCTAGCACACTTTCTTATTTCAAAGTAACATTACATTGCCTTAAACTTAGCTAATAGATATAACATGTGTAGAAGTATGATATGAACATGGATACCTCTAAAGATCCAGCTTGACTTCAAAACTTGTTAGAATAAACTTATGAAGGGTTCACCGTAGACATAAACGTATGAAGAGTTCACCAAAGACATAGCTTATAGGTTCACAGAAGATTGACCTTGTTGCAACATATTACACCACTTTAGTTGGCCTAGCACACTTTCTCATGTCAAAGTAACATTACATTACTTTGAACTTAGCGAATATAGATAACATGTGTAGAAGCATGATATGAACATGGATAGCTCTAAGGAATTAGCTTGACTTCATAACTCGTGAGAATAATCTTATGAAGGGTTCACCGAAGATATAAGCGTATGAAGGGTTCACCAAAGACATAGTTTCTAGGTTTACAGAAGATTGACCTTTTTGCAACCTATTACACCACTTTAGTTGGCCTAGCACACTTTCTCATGTCAAAGTAACATTACATTGCCTTAAACTTAGCTAATAGAGACAACTTGTGTAAAAGTATGATATGAACATGGATACCTCTAAAGATCCAGCTTGACTTCAAAACTTGTTAGAATAAACTTATGAAGGGTTCACCGAAGACATAAGCGTATGAAGAATTCACCAAAGACATAGCTTATAGGTTCACAGAAGATTCACCTTGTTGCAACATATTACACCACTTTAGTTGGCCTAGCACGCTTTCTAATGCAAAGTAACATTACATTGCTTTGAACTTAGCGAATATAGATAACATGTGTAGAAGTATGATATGAACATGGATAGCTCTAAGGATCTAGCTTGACTTCATAACTCGTGAGAATATTCTTATGAAGGGTTCATTGAAGACATAAGCGTATGAAGGGTTCACCGAAGATATAAGCGTATGAAGGGTTCACCAAAGACATAGCTTATAGGTTCACAGAAGATTGACCTTGTTGCAACATATTACACCACGCTTAGTTGCCCTCGCACACTTTCTCATGTCAAATTTACATTTCATTGCCTTGAACTTAGCTAATAGATATAACATGTGTAGAAGTATGATATGAACATGGATAGCTCTAATGATCACGCTTGACTTCCAAATTTGTTAGAATAAACTTATGAAGGGTTCACCGAAGATATAAGCGTATGAAGGGTTCACCAAAGACATAGCTTATAGGTTCACAGAAGATTGACCTTGTTGCAACATTTTACACCACTTTAGTTGGCCTAGCACTTTCTCATGTCAAAGTAACATTACATTACTTTGAACTTAGCGAATATAGATAACATGTGTAGAAGTATTATATGAACATGGATAGCTCTAAGGATCTAGCTTGACTTCATAACTCGTGAGAATATTGTTATGAAGGGTTCATTGAAGACATAAGCGTATGAAGGGTTCACCGAAGATATAAGCGTATGAAGGGTTCACCAAAGACATAGCTTATAGGTTCACAGAAGATTGACCTTGTTGTAACATATTACACCACGCTTAGTTGCCCTCGCACACTTTCTCATGTCAAATTTACATTTCATTGCCTTGAACTTAGCTAATAGATATAACATGTGTAGAAGTATGATATGAACATGGATAGCTCTAATGATCACGCTTGACTTCAAAACTTGTTAGAATAAATATATGAAGGGTTCACCGTAGACATAAACGTATGAAGAGTTCACCAAAGACATAGCTTATAGGTTCACAGAAGATTGACCTTGTTGCAACATTTTACACCACTTTAGTTGGCCTAGCACTTTCTCATGTCAAAGTAACATTACATTACTTTGAACTTAGCGAATATAGATAACATATGTAGAAGTATGATATGAACATGGATAGCTCTAATGATCACGCTTGACTTCCAAACTTGTTAGAATAAACTTATGAAGGGTTCACCGAAGATATAAGCATATGAAGAATTCACCAAAGACATAGCTTATAGGTTCACAGAAGATTGACCTTGTTGCAACATTTTACACCACTTTAGTTGGCCTAGCACTTTCTCATGTCAAAGTAACATTACATTACTTTGAACTTAGCGAATATAGATAACATATGTAGAAGTATGATATGAACATGGATAGCTCTAAGGATCTAGCTTGATTTCATAAGTCATGAGAATAATCTTATGAAGGGTTCACCGAAGATATAAGCGTATGAAGGGTTCACCAAAGACATAGTTTATAGGTTCACAGAAGATTGACCTTTTCGCAACCTATTACACCACTTTAGTTGGCCTAGCACACTTTCTCATATCAAAGTAACATTACATTGCCTTAAACTTAGCTAATAGAGACAACTTGTGTAGAAGTATGATATGAACATGGATCCTCTAAAGATCCAGCTTGACTTCAAAACTTGTTAGAATAAACTTATGAAGGGTTCACCGAAGACATAAGCGTATGAAGAATTCACCAAACACATAGTTTATAGGTTCACAGAAGATTGACCTTTTCGCAACCTATTACACCACTTTAGTTGGCCTAGCACACTTTCTCATATCAAAGTAACATTACATTGCCTTAAACTTAGCGAATATAGATAACATATGTAGAAGTATGATATGAACATGGATAGCTCTAAGGATCTAGCTTGACTTCATAACTCGTGAGAATAAACTTATGAAGGGTTAAACGAAGATATAAGCGTATGAAGGGTTCACCAAACACATAGCTTATAGGTTCACAGAAGATTGACCTTGTTGCAACCAATTACACCACTTTAGTTGGCCTAGCACACTTTCTAATGCAAAGTAACATTACATTGCTTTGAACTTAGCGAATATAGATAACATGTGTAGAAGTATGATATGAACATGGATAGCTCTAAGGATCTAGCTTGACTTCATAACTCGTGAGAATATTGTTATGAAGGGTTCATTGAAGACATAAGCGTATGAATGGTTCAACGAAGATATAAGCGTATGAAGGGTTCACCAAAGACATAGCTTATAGGTTCACAGAAGATTGACCTTGTTGCAACATATTACACCACGCTTAGTTGCCCTCGCACACTTTCTCATGTCAAAGTTACATTTCATTGCCTTGAACTTAGCTAATAGATATAACATGTGTAGAAGTATGATATATCCATGGATAGCTCTAAGGATCTAGCTTGACTTCATAACTCGTGAGAATAAACTTATGAAGGGTTCACCGAAGACATAAGCGTATGAAGAATTCACCAAAGACATAGCTTATAGGTTTACAGAAGATTGACCTTGTTGCAACATATTACACCACTTTAGTTGGCCTAGCACACTTTCTAATGCAAAGTAACATTACATTGCTTTGAACTTAGCGAATATAGATAACATGTGTAGAAGTATGATATGAACATGGATAGCTCTAAGGATCTAGCTTGACTTCATAACTCGTGAGAATATTGTTATGAAGGGTTCATCGAAGACATAAGCGTATGAAGGGTTCACCGAAGATATAAGCGTATGTAGGGTTCACCAAAGACATAGCTTATAGGTTCACAGAAGATTGACCTTTTTGCAACCTATTACACCACTTTAGTTGGCCTAGCACACTTTCTTATTTCAAAGTAACATTACATTGCCTTAAACTTAGCTAAGAGAGACAACTTGTGGAGAAGTATGATATGAACATGGATACCTCTAAAGATCCAGCTTGACTTCAAAACTTGTTAGAATAAATATATGAAGGGTTCACCGTAGACATAAACGTATGAAGAGTTCACCAAAGACATAGCTTATAGGTTCATAGAAGATTGACCTTGTTGCAACATATTACACCACTTTAGTTGGCCTAGCACACTTTCTCATGTCAAAGTAACATTACATTACTTTGAACTTAGCGAATATAGATAACATGTGTAGAAGTATGATATGAACATGGATAGCTCTAATGATCACGCTTGACTTCCAAACTTTTTAGAATAAACTTATGAAGGGTTCACCGAAGATATAAGCATATGAAGAATTCACCAAAGACATAGCTTATAGGTTCACAGAAGATTGACCTTGTTGCAACATTTTACACCACTTTAGTTGGCCTAGCACTTTCTCATGTCAAAGTAACATTACATTACTTTGAACTTAGCGAATATAGATAACATATGTAGAAGTATGATATGAACATGGATAGCTCTAAGGATCTAGCTTGATTTCATAAGTCATGAGAATAATCTTATGAAGGGTTCACCGAAGATATAAGCGTATGAAGGGTTCACCAAAGACATAGTTTATAGGTTCACAGAAGATTGACCTTTTCGCAACCTATTACACCACTTTAGTTGGCCTAGCACACTTTCTCATATCAAAGTAACATTACATTGCCTTAAACTTAGCTAATAGAGACAACTTGTGTAGAAGTATGATATGAACATGGATCCTCTAAAGATCCAGCTTGACTTCAAAACTTGTTAGAATAAACTTATGAAGGGTTCACCGAAGACATAAGCGTATGAAGAATTCACCAAACACATAGTTTATAGGTTCACAGAAGATTGACCTTTTCGCAACCTATTACACCACTTTAGTTGGCCTAGCACACTTTCTCATATCAAAGTAACATTACATTGCCTTAAACTTAGCGAATATAGATAACATATGTAGAAGTATGATATGAACATGGATAGCTCTAAGGATCTAGCTTGACTTCATAACTCGTGAGAATAAACTTATGAAGGGTTAAACGAAGATATAAGCGTATGAAGGGTTCACCAAACACATAGCTTATAGGTTCACAGAAGATTGACCTTGTTGCAACCAATTACACCACTTTAGTTGGCCTAGCACACTTTCTAATGCAAAGTAACATTACATTGCTTTGAACTTAGCGAATATAGATAACATGTGTAGAAGTATGATATGAACATGGATAGCTCTAAGGATCTAGCTTGACTTCATAACTCGTGAGAATATTGTTATGAAGGGTTCATTGAAGACATAAGCGTATGAATGGTTCAACGAAGATATAAGCGTATGAAGGGTTCACCAAAGACATAGCTTATAGGTTCACAGAAGATTGACCTTGTTGCAACATATTACACCACGCTTAGTTGCCCTCGCACACTTTCTCATGTCAAAGTTACATTTCATTGCCTTGAACTTAGCTAATAGATATAACATGTGTAGAAGTATGATATATCCATGGATAGCTCTAAGGATCTAGCTTGACTTCATAACTCGTGAGAATAAACTTATGAAGGGTTCACCGAAGACATAAGCGTATGAAGAATTCACCAAAGACATAGCTTATAGGTTTACAGAAGATTGACCTTGTTGCAACATATTACACCACTTTAGTTGGCCTAGCACACTTTCTAATGCAAAGTAACATTACATTGCTTTGAACTTAGCGAATATAGATAACATGTGTAGAAGTATGATATGAACATGGATAGCTCTAAGGATCTAGCTTGACTTCATAACTCGTGAGAATATTGTTATGAAGGGTTCATCGAAGACATAAGCGTATGAAGGGTTCACCGAAGATATAAGCGTATGTAGGGTTCACCAAAGACATAGCTTATAGGTTCACAGAAGATTGACCTTTTTGCAACCTATTACACCACTTTAGTTGGCCTAGCACACTTTCTTATTTCAAAGTAACATTACATTGCCTTAAACTTAGCTAAGAGAGACAACTTGTGGAGAAGTATGATATGAACATGGATACCTCTAAAGATCCAGCTTGACTTCAAAACTTGTTAGAATAAATATATGAAGGGTTCACCGTAGACATAAACGTATGAAGAGTTCACCAAAGACATAGCTTATAGGTTCATAGAAGATTGACCTTGTTGCAACATATTACACCACTTTAGTTGGCCTAGCACACTTTCTCATGTCAAAGTAACATTACATTACTTTAAACTTAGCGAATATAGATAACATGTGTAGAAGCATGATATGAACATGGATAGCTCTAAGGAATTAGCTTGACTTCATAACTCGTGAGAATAATCTTATGAAGGGTTCACCGAAGATATAAGCGTATGAAGGGTTCACCAAAGACATAGTTTCTAGGTTTACAGAAGATTGACCTTTTTGCAACCTATTACACCACTTTAGTTGGCCTAGCACACTTTCTCATGTCAAAGTAACATTACATTGCCTTAAACTTAGCTAATAGAGACAACTTGTGTAAAAGTATGATATGAACATGGATACCTCTAAAGATCCAGCTTGACTTCAAAACTTGTTAGAATAAACTTATGAAGGGTTCACCGAAGACATAAGCGTATGAAGAATTCACCAAAGACATAGCTTATAGGTTCACAGAAGATTCACCTTGTTGCAACATATTACACCACTTTAGTTGGCCTAGCACGCTTTCTAATGCAAAGTAACATTACATTGCTTTGAACTTAGCGAATATAGATAACATGTGTAGAAGTATGATATGAACATGGATAGCTCTAAGGATCTAGCTTGACTTCATAACTCGTGAGAATATTGTTATGAAGGGTTCATCGAAGACATAAGCGTATGAAGGGTTCACCGAAGATATAAGCGTATGAAGGGTTCACCAAAGACATAGCTTATAGGTTCACAGAAGATTGATCTTGTTGCAACATATTACACCACGCTTAGTTGCCCTCGCACACTTTCTCATGTCAAAGTTACATTTCATTGCCTTGAACTTAGCTAATAGATATAACGTGTGTAGAAGTATGATATAAACATGGATAGCTCTAAGGGTCTAGCTTGACTTCATAACTCGTGAGAATATTCTTAAGAAGGGTTCATCGAAGACATAAGCGTATGAAGGGTTCACCGAAGATATAAGCGGATTAAGGGTTCACCAAAGACATAGCTTATAGGTTCACAAAAGATTGACCTTGTTGCAACCTATTACACCGCTTTAGTTGGCCTAGCATACTTTCTCATATCAAAGTAACATTACATTGCCTTAAACTTAGCTAATAGAGACAACTTGTGTAGAAGTATGATATGAACATGGATAGCTCTAAAGATCACGCTTGACTTCAAAACTTGTTAGAATAAACTTATAAAGGGTTCACCGAAGATATAAGCGTATGAAGAGTTCACCAAAGACATAGCTTATATGTTAACAGAAGATTGACCTTGTTGCAACATTTTACACCACTTTAGTTGTCCTAGCATACTTTCTCATGTCAAAGTATCATTACATTAATTTGAACTTAGCGAATATAGGTAACATGTGTAGAAGTATTATATGAACATGGATAGCTCTAAGGATCTAGGTTGACTTCATAACTCGTGAGAATAATCTTATGAAGGGTTCACCGAAGATATAAGCGTATGAAGGGTTCACCAAAGACATAGTTTATAGGTTAACAGAAGATTGACCTTTTTCCAACCTATTACACAACTTTAGTTGGCCTAGCACACTTTCTCATATCAAAGTAACATTACATTGCCTTAAACTTAGCTAATAGAGACAACTTGTGTAGAAGTACGATATGAACATGGATAGCTCTATAGATCACGCTTGACTTCAAAACTTGTTAGAATAAACTTATGAAGGGTTCACCGAAGACATAAGCGTATGAAGAATTCACCAAAGACATAGCTTATAGGTTCACAGAAGATTGACCTTGTTGCAACATATTACACCACTTTAGTTGGCCTAGCACACTTTCTAATGCAAAGTAACATTACATTGCTTTGTATTGATCAAGCTATTATCAAGCTTGAAGTTACTTTGGACCAGAAACTGAATAAGGAAGCCAAATGGATCAGATGTGTGTTAACACTTTGGAGGAAGTTGGGCTGAGGTTATAAAGGCCCATGAATGTCTTCTAGAAGGAAAGAAGACTCCAAATGGTTCAATATAACCGTTGGAGGCTGAGAGAAGGTTAGGGAAGACATGTGACTCTGTTTGAACAAAAGAGGAAAGAGGCTCCATCTCCTTTTGTCTCAGCAGATTTTGCTGATCCATTTTAGGCAATTCTTGTCTCTTTGTGTTTGTCTTGTAGAATCTAGGGCAACCAATTGTATGCCTATATAAACCATGTAGCAACCATTTGTAATGTTAAGTGAGTGAATACACACTCTTCTTCTTCTTCATTCTCGCCCCCATTCTCTCTCTCTCTCTATGAGCTTTCTTCCATTAATTCTTCCATTCTTACATGGTATCAGAGCATTCTAAGATCCTAATCTCTCCTATTCTCTGTCATTTCTAAGCATTCTTCACCTATATTCTCCAACTCTAATTCCTTATTCTCTGTTCCAAGTCCATTCTCTGTTCTAAAACTCATCTCTTATCCTCTGTTTTGAACTTCATTCTCTCGGATTTAAACTCACACCATGGAGAACTCAAAGAATATGCTGATTCCTGTGATGTTGAAAGGTCCAAATTACTTGCTGTGGGCTAGAGCAGCAAGGATGATTCTCTGTAGCAAGGGAATGTGGAGGCACATAGTCTCATCTCGACCTGAAGAAGATGATGAAGCTAAGAGAGGAATGGTGTTGGCGGAAGACAGCAAGTGGTTTCAAGAGGACCAGACTGTTTTAGCCATTCTCACAAGCTCCCTTGATGCTCACCTCATTGAGTCTTACTCATTCTGTGACACAGCCAAAGATCTATGGGAAACTCTCAAAAAGGTTTTTGGGAATGTCTCTAATCTTACTCGAGTGTATGA
Source organism: Lepidium didymum (assembly GCA_963920545.1). NCBI lineage: Eukaryota > Viridiplantae > Streptophyta > Magnoliopsida > Brassicales > Brassicaceae > Lepidium > Lepidium didymum. The sequence goes on along the minus strand of OY986983.1, from coordinate 8,470,399 downwards.
AGTCAAGAAGGCTATCACATCCTTGAACCAAGAAGAAATGGAGTTCTCTGCCTACTTTGGAAAGCTCAGTTCTTTGTGGGCTGAACTAGATATGCTAAGGCCAGGAACTAATGATCCGTTGGTGATCAAGGAAAGACAAGAACAAGATAAGGTGTTCAAGCTGCTTGGTGGACTCAACTCAAACTTCAACGACCTCACTAAACATATTCTAAGGCAAGACAGAATCCCTAGTGTTGATGAGGTGTGCTCCCAAATCCTCAAAGAACAAGGCTCACACGGCTTGGTTAATAAAGGTGAGCTAGTCTCAGCAAATCAGGTGGAGCACGTCTCAGCTCATAGGGCATCTCTCACATATGAGGAAAGAAGGCGGTTGGTCTGTGAGCACTGCAAGAAGAAGGGGCATAGCAAGGACAAGTGCTGGATTCTTCATCCACACCTTAAACCAAAAAAGTTTAAGGACCCAAAAGCAAACATCTCTCAGTCTGTGGCAGAAGGAGACCAAGCAGGGACGTCTAAACAAAGTGAAGGCGTGGCTATGACGGCTGTACCTGTGGATGATGTCATGAGAAAGTCAGATGTTGAAAAGCTTCTCAAGTCCATTGCCTCCCTAAAAGATTTCGGTATCACTTATTACTCTCAAAAACCGGTTGAATCTCTTATTATTGACTCAGGTGCTTCTCACCACATGATTAGCAATCCTAGGTTAATAGAGAATGTAGAACCGGCAGTAGGTAATGTTGTGATAGCCAATGGTACAAGAGTACCAATACAAGGTGTAGGAGACTTGAAGCTATTTGAGAAAACATCTAAAGCATTCTACATGCCTAAGTTTACTTCTAATTTGCTCTCGGTGAAGAAAGCAACCACTGATCTTGATTGTTTGGCTATATTTGGATCTGACAATGTTCATTTTCAGGATATTAAGAGTGGAAAGATCCTTGGAGAAGGTGGAACCAAGGATGGGCTCTATGTGTTAAGAGATGCTGAACCAAGTTCTTTAGATTCACCCTCTTTTACTTCTAATGTTGTAGTTGCTTTAAATTCTGTTTGGCATGCTAGATTAGGTCATCCTCATGCTCGTGCTATTGAACTCATGTTGCCTAATATTAAGTTTGATCATTCTGTTTGTGAAGCTTGTATCTTGGGTAAACATTGTAAGAGTGTGTTTCCAAATTCATCTACAATCTATGATAATTGCTTCGATTTAGTTCACTCAGATGTTTGGACTTCTCCATACGTTTCTAGGGATAATCTCAAGTATTTTGTGACATTCATAGATGAAAAATCAAAGTACACTTGGATTACATTACTTCCCTCTAAGGATCGTGTGTTTGATGCATTCTTAAACTTCCAAAACTATGTGACTAATCAATTCAATGCTAAAATTAAGGTACTAAGATCAGACAATGGTGGAGAATATACAAGCACCAAGTTCAAAGAGCACTTAGCAAAACACGGCATAATTCACCAAACAAGCTGCCCTTATACTCCACAACAAAATGGAGTGGCTGAGAGGAAGAACAGACATCTTATGGAAGTTGCACGATCAATGATGTTCCATGCAAATGTTCCAAGGAGATTTTGGGGAGATGCGGTTATGACAGCTTGTTACTTGATCAACCGAACCCCAACAAAAGTTCTCAAGGACCTTTCTCCATTTGAGGTACTAAACGGCATTAAGCCATCACTTGAACATCTAAAAGTTTTTGGATGTGTGTGTTTTGTGTTGGTTCCAGGTGAGTTGAGGAACAAGTTGGATCCAAAGAGCAATAGGTGTATGTTTATTGGGTATTCTACATCGCAAAAAGGATACAAGTGCATTGATCCCAACAATGGGAAAACATATGTTTCTCGAGATGTAAGGTTCATTGAAGAGAAGGGCTATTATGATAAGATAGAGTGGGAAGACTTGAAAGACTTGGCTCACTCAACCTCAGATAGATCGGCAAGTTTAAAGCAACTCTTAGAGAACCTTGGACTTGGTCAGGAGAAAGAGGCATCACGTACTCCTCCGGATTCCTCCAAAGTAACACCAACACCTGAGTCACATGGGGAACCACAAGGCAAAATTGAACCACAAGGTGAGGAGGAAGGTGAGCCGGCCATGCCTAATGAGGTCTCGGATGATCAACCCACCGAGGAAACTCTAAACCGGGCTGATAATGAGGGGGAGATTGCTGCCGCTCCACCCCTAAGAAGAAGTACTAGGCTACGCAAGGATCCTTCCAATTGGATCAACACAAGAGTCTACTACAACAATTAAGCTGTTGCTCATCCTATTCAAGCTGTGTGTTCGATCGCCCTTTTGCCATCAGATCATCAAGCTTTCCTTGGAAAGATTGAGGTGCACTCCATTCCGAACACCTATGAAGAAGCTAAGGACATCAAAGAATGGTGTGAGGCTATTGGTGCAGAAGTTAGTGCAATGGAAAAGAACCATACATGGGAAGAAGCTGAACTACCTAATGGAAAAAAAGCGGTCAGTTCCAAGTGGGTCTTCACCATTAAGTACCACAGCAATGGAGATATAGAGCGATACAAAGCCAGGCTGGTTGCTAGAGGGTTTACACAAACTTATGGAGAGGACTATACAGACACATTTGCTCCGGTTGCTAAGCTCCATACGGTAAGAGTCATTTTATCCTTAGCTACTAACCTATCTTGGGAGCTATGGCAGATGGATGTGAAAAACGCTTTCCTCCAAGGGGAATTAGATGAAGACGTCTATATGTATCCTCCTCCTGGTTTGGAAGCCTCCATTGCACCGGGAAAGGTACTCAAGTTGCGCAAGGCGATTTATGGACTCAAGCAGTCACCTAGAGCTTGGTACCATAAGCTTAGCTCAACTCTCAAAACCAGAGGATTTAGGAAATCCGAGGCTGATCACACACTCTTCACATTGCAAAGTTCCAGAGGTATTATCGTTGTGCTCATTTATGTTGATGATTTGATCATTTCTGGTAGTGACAAATCAGGTATTGCTGAAACTAAAGCTTTCCTTAAGAGTGTGTTTGATATCAAAGACCTTGGAGAACTTAAGTACTTCCTTGGAATAGAAGTGTGCCGCTCCTCGCATGGTCTCTTTCTATCCCAAAGGAAGTACGTGCTTGATCTTTTGAATGAGACAGGAAAGCTTGGAGCAAAGCCGGCCAAGACTCCCCTCGAAGATGGCTACAAGGTCGCTCGAAAGGGGGAGAAAGATGATACACCTTATGAAGATCCAGCTCAATACCGTCGTCTGGTTGGTAAGCTTATATACTTAACCATCACACGCCCTGACTTGTGTTTTGCTGTGAACCAGGTCAGTCAGCATATGCAGACCCCTACGGTGTACCATTGGAGTATGGTAGAACGGATTCTTCGATATCTCAAAGGAAGCCCAGGTCGTGGCATTTGGATGGGAAAGAATGAGAACACCGAGATCGTGGGTTACTGTGACGCAGACTGGACTGGGGATAGGAATGACCGGAAATCCACAACAGGCTATTGCACATTCATTGGAGGAAACTTAGTCACGTGGAAAACAAAAAAGCAGAAGGTTGTATCTTGTTCGAGTGCGAAAGTGGAGTATAGGGCCATGAGGAAGCTAACTAATGAGTTAACATGGCTGAAGGCTCTTCTAAAAGACCTCGGCATAGAGTCTCCAAGACCAATTACTATGCATTGTGACAACCAAGCTGCCATTCACATTGCATCCAACTCAGAATTTCATGAGAGGACTAAGCATATTGAGATGGATTGTCATAAAGTACGTGAGAAGATCGAGGAAGGAGTAACCCTTCCATGCTATACAAAGAGTGAAGACCAGTTGGCGGACATCTTCACCAAAGCTGCAAGTCTCAAGGTGTGCGAACACATCAACAGCAAGTTGGGACTTGTAGACTTAACTCGCCCTTGATCTCATGTCCTCTAATCCGTGAGCTTCACACTCTTTTTCCCTTAACACTCTTTTCTCCCATGTGGTTTTTGGGTGGTAAGGTTTTTAATGAGGTGATGTCTTGCGGATTCCAAGCTTAGCTTTACTCCATATAGCTAAGCTTGAGGGGGAGTATTGATCAAGCTATTATCAAGCTTGAAGTTACTTTGGGCCAGAAACTGAATAAGGAAGCCAAATGGATCAGATGTGTGTTAACACTTTGGAGGAAGTTGGGCTGAGGTTATAAAGGCCCATGAATGTCTTCTAGAAGGAAAGAAGACTCCAAATGGTTCAATATAACCGTTGGAGGCTGAGAGAAGGTTAGGGAAGACATGTGACTCTGTTTGAACAAAAGAGGAAAGAGGCTCCATCTCCTTTTGTCTCAGCAGATTTTGCTGATCCATTTTAGGCAATTCTTGTCTCTTTGTGTTTGTCTTGTAGAATCTAGGGCAACCAATTGTATGCCTATATAAACCATGTAGCAACCATTTGTAATGTTAAGTGAGTGAATACACACTCTTCTTCTTCTTCATTCTCGCCCCCATTCTCTCTCTCTCTCTATGAGCTTTCTTCCATTAATTCTTCCATTCTTACACTTTGAACTTAGCGAATATAGATAACATGTGTAGAAGTATGATATGAACATGGATAGCTCTAAGGATCTAGCTTGACTTCATAACTCGTGAGAATATTGTTATGAAGGGTTCATCGAAGACATAAGCGTATGAAGGGTTCACCGAAGATATAAGCGTATGTAGGGTTCACCAAAGACATAGCTTATAGGTTCACAGAAGATTGATCTTGTTGCAACATATTACACCACGCTTAGTTGCCCTCGCACACTTTCTCATGTCAAAGTTACATTTCATTGCCTTGAACTTAGCTAATAGATATAACATGTGTAGAAGTATGATATAACCATGTATAGCTCTAAGGATCTAGCTTGACTTCATAACTCGTGAGAATAAACTTATGAAGGGTTCAACGAAGATATAAGAGTATGAAGGGTTCACTAAACACATAGCTTATAGGTTAACAGAAGATTGACCTTTTTGCAACCTATTAAACCACTTTAGTTGGCCTAGCACACTTTCTCATATCAAAGTAACATTACATTGCCTTAAACTTAGCTAATAAAGACAACTTGTGTCGAAGTATGATATGAACATGGATAGCTCTAAAGATCCAACTTGACTTCAAAACTTGTTAGAATAAACTTATGAAGGGTTCACCGAAGACATAAGCATATGAAGAGTTCACCAAAGACATAGCTTATAGGTTCACAGAAGATTGACCTTGTTGCAACATATTACACCACTTTAGTTGGCCTTGCACACTTTCTCATGTCAAAGTAACATTACATTCCTTTGAACTTAGCGAATGTAGATAACATGTGTAGAAGTATGATATAAACATGGATAGCTCTAAGGGTCTAGCTTGACTTCATAACTCGTGAGAATATTCTTAAGAAGGGTTCATCGAAGACATAAGCGTATGAAGGGTTCACCGAAGATATAGGCGGATTAAGGGTTCACCAAAGACATAGCTTATAGGTTCACAAAAGATTGACCTTGTTGCAAGCTATTACACCGCTTTAGTTGGCCTAGCATACTTTCTCATATCAAAGTAACATTACATTGCCTTAAACTTAGCTAATAGAGACAACTTGTGTAGAAGTATGATATGAACATGGATAGCTCTAAAGATCACGCTTGACTTCAAAACTTGTTAGAATAAACTTATAAAGGGTTCACCGAAGATATAAGCGTATGAAGAGTTCACCAAAGACATAGCTTATATGTTAACAGAAGATTGACCTTGTTGCAACATTTTACACCACTTTAGTTGTCCTAGCACACTTTCTCATGTCAAAGTATCATTACATTAATTTGAACTTAGCGAATATAGGTAACATGTGTAGAAGTATTATATGAACATGGATAGCTCTAAGGATCTAGGTTGACTTCATAACTCGTGAGAATAATCTTATGAAGGGTTCACCGAAGATATAAGCGTATGAAGGGTTCACCAAAGGCATAGTTTATAGGTTAACAGAAGATTGACCTTTTTCCAACCTATTACACAACTTTAGTTGGCCTAGCACACTTTCTCATATCAAAGTAACATTACATTGCCTTAAACTTAGCTAATAGAGACAACTTGTGTAGAAGTACGATATGAACATGGATAGCTCTATAGATCACGCTTGACTTCAAAACTTGTTAGAATAAACTTATGAAGGGTTCACCGAAGATATAAGCGTATGAAGGGTTCACCAAAGACATAGCTTATAGGTTCACAGAAGATTGACCTTGTTGCAACATATTACACCACTTTAGTTGGCCTATCACACTTTCTAATGCAAAGTAACATTACATTGCTTTGAACTTAGCGAATATAGATAACATGTGTAGAAGTATGATATGAACATGGATAACTCTAAGGATCTAGCTTGACTTCATAACTCATGAGAATAAACTTATGAAGGGTTCAACGAAGATATAAGAGTATGAAGGGTTCACTAAACACATAGCTTATAGGTTAACAGAAGATTGACCTTTTTGCAACCTATTAAACCACTTTAGTTGGCCTAGCACACTTTCTCATATTAAAGTAACATTACATTGCCTTAAACTTAGCTAATAGAGACAACTTGTGTAAAAGTATGATATGAACATGGATACCTCTAAAGATCCAGCTTGACTTCAAAACTTGTTAGAATAAACTTATGAAGGGTTCACCGAAGACATAAGCGTATGAAGAATTCACCAAAGACATAGCTTATAGGTTCACAGAAGATTCACCTTGTTGCAACATATTACACCACTTTAGTTGGCCTAGCACGCTTTCTAATGCAAAATAACATTACATTGCTTTGAACTTAGCGAATATAGATAACATGTGTAGAAGTATGATATGAACATGGATAGCTCTAAGGATCTAGCTTGACTTCATAACTCGTGAGAATATTGTTATGAAGGGTTCATCGAAGACATAAGCGTATGAAGGGTTCACCGAAGATATAAGCGTATGAAGGGTTCACCAAAGACATAGCTTATAGGTTCACAGAAGATTGATCTTGTTGCAACATATTACACCACGCTTAGTTGCCCTCGCACACTTTCTCATGTCAAAGTTACATTTCATTGCCTTGAACTTAGCTAATAGATATAACATGTGTAGAAGTATGATATATCCATGGATAGCTCTAAGGATCTAGCTTGACTTCATAACTCGTGAGAATAAACTTATGAAGGGTTCAGCGAAGATATAAGCGTATGAAGGGTTCACCAAACACATAGCTTATAGGTTTATAGAAGATTGACCTTGTTGCAACCAATTACACCATTTTAGTTGGCCTAGCACACTTTCTCATGTCAAAGTAACATTACAATGCCTTGAACTTAGCTCATAGTGACAACTTGTGTAGATGTATGATATGAACATGGATAGCCCTAAGGATCTAGCTTGACTTCATAACTCGTGAGAATAAACTTATGAAGGGTTCACTGAAGATATAAGCGTATGAAGAGTTCACCAAAGACATAGCTTATATGTTAACAGAAGATTGACCTTGTTGCAACATTTTACACCACTTTAGTTGTCCTAGCACACTTTCTCATGTCAAAGTATCATTACATTAATTTGAACTTAGCGAATATAGGTAACATGTGTAGAAGTATTATATGAACATGGATAGCTCTAAGGATCTAGGTTGACTTCATAACTCGTGAGAATAATCTTATGAAGGGTTCACCGAAGATATAAGCGTATGAAGGGTTCACCAAAGGCATAGTTTATAGGTTAACAGAAGATTGACCTTTTTCCAACCTATTACACAACTTTAGTTGGCCTAGCACACTTTCTCATATCAAAGTAACATTACATTGCCTTAAACTTAGCTAATAGAGACAACTTGTGTAGAAGTACGATATGAACATGGATAGCTCTATAGATCACGCTTGACTTCAAAACTTGTTAGAATAAACTTATGAAGGGTTCACCGAAGATATAAGCGTATGAAGGGTTCACCAAAGACATAGCTTATAGGTTCACAGAAGATTGACCTTGTTGCAACATATTACACCACTTTAGTTGGCCTATCACACTTTCTAATGCAAAGTAACATTACATTGCTTTGAACTTAGCGAATATAGATAACATGTGTAGAAGTATGATATGAACATGGATAACTCTAAGGATCTAGCTTGACTTCATAACTCATGAGAATAAACTTATGAAGGGTTCAACGAAGATATAAGAGTATGAAGGGTTCACTAAACACATAGCTTATAGGTTAACAGAAGATTGACCTTTTTGCAACCTATTAAACCACTTTAGTTGGCCTAGCACACTTTCTCATATTAAAGTAACATTACATTGCCTTAAACTTAGCTAATAGAGACAACTTGTGTAAAAGTATGATATGAACATGGATACCTCTAAAGATCCAGCTTGACTTCAAAACTTGTTAGAATAAACTTATGAAGGGTTCACCGAAGACATAAGCGTATGAAGAATTCACCAAAGACATAGCTTATAGGTTCACAGAAGATTCACCTTGTTGCAACATATTACACCACTTTAGTTGGCCTAGCACGCTTTGTAATGCAAAATAACATTACATTGCTTTGAACTTAGCGAATATAGATAACATGTGTAGAAGTATGATATGAACATGGATAGCTCTAAGGATCTAGCTTGACTTCATAACTCGTGAGAATATTGTTATGAAGGGTTCATCGAAGACATAAGCGTATGAAGGGTTCACCGAAGATATAAGCGTATGAAGGGTTCACCAAAGACATAGCTTATAGGTTCACAGAAGATTGATCTTGTTGCAACATATTACACCACGCTTAGTTGCCCTCGCACACTTTCTCATGTCAAAGTTACATTTCATTGCCTTGAACTTAGCTAATAGATATAACATGTGTAGAAGTATGATATATCCATGGATAGCTCTAAGGATCTAGCTTGACTTCATAACTCGTGAGAATAAACTTATGAAGGGTTCAGCGAAGATATAAGCGTATGAAGGGTTCACCAAACACATAGCTTATAGGTTTATAGAAGATTGACCTTGTTGCAACCAATTACACCATTTTAGTTGGCCTAGCACACTTTCTCATGTCAAAGTAACATTACAATGCCTTGAACTTAGCTCATAGTGACAACTTGTGTAGATGTATGATATGAACATGGATAGCCCTAAGGATCTAGCTTGACTTCATAACTCGTGAGAATAAACTTATGAAGGGTTCACTGAAGATATAAGCGTATGAAGGGTTCACCAAAGACATAGCTTATAGGTTCACAGAAGATTGACCTTGTTGCAACATATTACACCACTTTAGTTGGCCTAGCATACTTTCTCATATCAAAGTAACATTACATTGCCTTAAACTTAGCTAATAGAGACAACTTGTGTAGAAGTATAATATGAACATGGATAGCTCTAAAGATCACTCTTGACTTCAAAACTTGTTAAAATAAACTTATAAAGGGTTCACCGAAGATATAAGCGTATGAAGAGTTCACCAAAGACATAGCTTATATGTTAACAGAAGATTGACCTTGTTGCAACATTTTACACCACTTTAGTTGGCCTAGCACACTTTCTAATGCAAAGTATCATTACATTAATTTGAACTTAGCGAATATAGATAACATGTGTAGAAGTATTATATGAACATGGATAGCTCTAAGGATCTAGGTTGACTTCATAACTCGTGAGAATAATCTTATGAAGGGTTCACCGAAGATATAAGCGTATGTAGGGTTCACCAAAGACATAGCTTATAGGTTCACAGAAGATTGACCTTTTTGCAACCTATTACACCACTTTAGTTGGCCTAGCACACTTTCTTATTTCAAAGTAACATTACATTGCCTTAAACTTAGCTAATAGAGACAACTTGTGTAAAAGTATGATATGAACATGGATACCTCTAAAGATCCAGCTTGACTTCAAAACTTGTTAGAATAAACTTATGAAGGGTTCACCGAAGACATAAGCGTATGAAGAATTCACCAAAGACATAGCTTATAGGTTCAAAGAAGATTCACCTTGTTGCAACATATTACACCACTTTAGTTGGCCTAGCACGCTTTCTAATGCAAAGTAACATTACATTGCTTTGAACTTAGCGAATATAGATAACATGTGTAGAAGTATGATATGAACATGGATAGCTCTAAGGATCTAGCTTGACTTCATAACTCGTGAGAATATTGTTATGAAGGGTTCATCGAAGACATAAGCGTATGAAGGGTTCACCGAAGATATAAGCGTATGAAGGGTTCACCAAAGACATAGCTTATAGGTTCACAGAAGATTGATCTTGTTGCAACATATTACACCACGCTTAGTTGCCCTCGCACACTTTCTCATGTCAAAGTTACATTTCATTGCCTTGAACTTAGCTAATAGATATAACATGTGTAGAAGTATGATATAACCATGTATAGCTCTAAGGATCTAGCTTGACTTCATAACTCGTGAGAATAAACTTATGAAGGGTTCAACGAAGATATAAGAGTATGAAGGGTTCACTAAACACATAGCTTATAGGTTAACAGAAGATTGACCTTTTTGCAACCTATTAAACCACTTTAGTTGGCCTAGCACACTTTCTCATATCAAAGTAACATTACATTGCCTTAAACTTAGCTAATAAAGACAACTTGTGTCGAAGTATGATATGAACATGGATAGCTCTAAAGATCCAACTTGACTTCAAAACTTGTTAGAATAAACTTATGAAGGGTTCACCGAAGACATAAGCATATGAAGAGTTCACCAAAGACATAGTTTATAGGTTCACAGAAGATTGACCTTGTTGCAACATATTACACCACTTTAGTTGGCCTTGCACACTTTCTCATGTCAAAGTAACATTACATTCCTTTGAACTTAGCGAATGTAGATAACATGTGTAGAAGTATGATATAAACATGGATAGCTCTAAGGGTCTAGCTTGACTTCATAACTCGTGAGAATATTCTTAAGAAGGGTTCATCGAAGACATAAGCGTATGAAGGGTTCACCGAAGATATAGGCGGATTAAGGGTTCACCAAAGACATAGCTTATAGGTTCACAAAAGATTGACCTTGTTGCAAGCTATTACACCGCTTTAGTTGGCCTAGCATACTTTCTCATATCAAAGTAACATTACATTGCCTTAAACTTAGCTAATAGAGACAACTTGTGTAGAAGTATGATATGAACATGGATAGCTCTAAAGATCACGCTTGACTTCAAAACTTGTTAGAATAAACTTATAAAGGGTTCACCGAAGATATAAGCTTATGAAGAGTTCACCAAAGACATAGCTTATATGTTAACAGAAGATTGACCTTGTTGCAACATTTTACACCACTTTAGTTGTCCTAGCACACTTTCTCATGTCAAAGTATCATTACATTAATTTGAACTTAGCGAATATAGGTAACATGTGTAGAAGTATTATATGAACATAGATAGCTCTAAGGATCTAGGTTGACTTCATAACTCGTGAGAATAATCTTATGAAGGGTTCACCGAAGATATAAGCGTATGAAGGGTTCACCAAAGGCATAATTTATAGGTTAACAGAAGATTGACCTTTTTCCAACCTATTACACAACTTTAGTTGGCCTAGCACACTTTCTCATATCAAAGTAACATTACATTGCCTTAAACTTAGCTAATAGAGACAACTTGTGTAGAAGTACGATATGAACATGGATAGCTCTATAGATCACGCTTGACTTCAAAACTTGTTAGAATAAACTTATGAAGGGTTCACCGAAGATATAAGCGTATGAAGGGTTCACCAAAGACATAGCTTATAGGTTCACAGAAGATTGACCTTGTTGCAACATATTACACCACTTTAGTTGGCCTATCACACTTTCTAATGCAAAGTAACATTACATTGCTTTGAACTTAGCGAATATAGATAACATGTGTAGAAGTATGATATGAACATGGATAACTCTAAGGATCTAGCTTGACTTCATAACTCATGAGAATAAACTTATGAAGGGTTCAACGAAGATATAAGAGTATGAAGGGTTCACTAAACACATAGCTTATAGGTTAACAGAAGATTGACCTTTTTGCAACCTATTAAACCACTTTAGTTGGCCTAGCACACTTTCTCATATTAAAGTAACATTACATTGCCTTAAACTTAGCTAATAAAGACAACTTGTGTAGAAGTATGATATGAACATGGATAGCTCTAAAGATCCAGCTTGACTTCAAAACTTGTTAGAATAAACTTATGAAGGGTTCACCGAAGACATAAGCGTATGAAGAGTTCACCAAAGACATAGCTTATAGGTTCACAGAAGATTGACCTTGTTGCAACATATTACACCATGCTTAGTTGCCCTAGCACACTTTCTCATGTCAAAGTTACATTACATTTCCTTGAACTTAGCTAATAGAGTTAACATATGTAGAAATATGATATGAACATGTATAGCTCTAAGGATCTAGCTTGACTTCATAACTCGTGAGAATATTGTTATGAAGGGTTCATCGAAGACATAAGCGTATGAAGGGTTCACCGAAGATATAAGCGTATGAAGGGTTCACCAAAGACATAGCTTATAGGTTCACAGAAGATTGACCTTGTTGCAACATATTACACCACGCTTAGTTGCCCTCGCACACTTTCTCATGTCAAAGTTACATTTCATTGCCTTGAACTTAGCTAATAGATATAACATGTGTTGAAGTATGATATAACCATGGATAGTTCATATCTCATACATTTTTGGTATCAACACAAACTATTACATATACCAACATACAACTAAGATCATAGTTCATATCTCATCTAAGCAGCTTGATTAACTCCAAACACAAAAGAATCAAGCCATGGTCGACAATGTTACCTAATTCATCACATCAAGAATTGAGGCATCTACTCCTGTAAACGCTTCAAATTGTCCTTACTATAAGAGTCTCGCCAAACCTTCTTAGAGGCTTCTCTATTTCTCTTTCGTGGTCATGTGCATAGGTTATTAGGACCTTAAAACTCATGGTGAATTTAACGAAAATTATAAAAATAAGGTTTGTCTTTCTGTGATTTCATTTTTGGTCGGTGGGACAATGATTTCTGCTTCTTTCCTGGGTTTCATTGGTGTGTCTATTAAATGGCTTTTCGATAAATTCTAGGTTTTTGTTGGTGTCTCTAAAGTTGTTTACAGATAAATAACAAAACCTAATTTTCAAAGATGATGACTATTTGGGGAGATTGTTGCAGTTTTCAAACATGATCAGAATGTTATGATTATGTGGGTAGAATCACTAATCTCCGAATATAGATAACATGTGTAGAAGTATGATATGAACATGGATAGCTCTAAGGATTTAGCTTGACTTCATAACTCATGAGAATATTCTTATGAAGGGTTCATCGAACACATAAGCGTATGAAGGGTTCACCGAAGACATAGCTTATAGGTTCACAGAAGATTGACTATGTTGCAACCTATTACACCACTTTAGTTGGCCTAGCACACATTCTCATGTTGCAGTAACATTACATTGCCTTGAACTTAGCTCATAGTGACAACTTGTGTAGAAGTATGATATGAACATGGATACCTCTAAGGATCTAGCTTGACTTCATAACTCGTGAGAATAAACTTATTAACGGTTCACCAAAGATATAAGAGTATGAAGGGTTCACCAAAGACATAGCTTATAGGTTCACAGAAGATTGACCTTGTTGCAACATATTACACCACTTTCGTTGTCCTAGCACACTTTCTCATGTCAAAGTAACATTACATTGCTTTGAACTTAGCGAATATAGATAACATGTGTAGAAGTATGATATGAACATGGACAGCTCTAAGGATCTAGCTTGACTTCATAACTTGTGAGAATAAACTTATGAAGGGATCAGCGAAGATATAAGCGTATGAAGGGTTCACAAAAGACATAGCTTATAGGTTCACAGAAGACTGACCTTGTTGCAACATATTACACCACTTTAGTTGGCCTAGCACACTTTCTCATGTCATCGTAACATTACATTGCTTTGAACTTAGCGAATATAGATAACATGTGTAGAAGTATGATATAAACATGGATAGCTCTAAGGATCTAGCTTGACTTCATAACTCGTGAGAATATTCTTATGAAGGGTTCATCGAAGACATAAGCGTATGAAGGGTTCACCTAAAATATAAGCGGAAGAAGGGTTCACCAAAGACATAGCTTATAGGTTCACAGAAGATTGACCTTGTTGCAACCTATTACACCACTTTAGTTCGCCTAGCATATTTTCTCATATCAAAGTAACATTACATTGCCTTAAACATAGCTAATAGAGACAACTTGTGTAGAAGTATGATATGAACATGGATAGCTCTAAAGATCTAGCATGACTTCAAAATTTGTTAGAATAAACTTATGAAGGGTTCACCGAAGACATAAGCGTATAAAGAGCTCACCAAAGACATAGCTTATAGGTTCATAGAAGATTGACCTTGCTGCAACATATTACACCACCTTAGTTGGCCTAGCACACTTTCTCATGTCAAAGTAACATTACATTGCTTTGAACTTAGCGAATATAGATAACATGTGTAGAAGTATGATATGAACATGGATAGCTCTAAGGATCTAGCTTGACTTCATAACTCATGAGAATATTCTTATGAAGGGTTCATCGAACACATAAGCGTATGAAGGGTTTACCGAAGACATAGCTTATAGGTTCACGGAAGATTGACCATGTTGCAACCTATTACACCAATTAGTTTGGCCTAGCACACATTCTCATGTTAAAGTAACATTACATTGCCTTGAACTTAGCTCTTAGTGACAACTTGTGTAGAAGTATGATTGGAACATGGATAGCTCTAAGGATCTAGCTTGACTTCATAACTCGTGAGAATAAACTTATTAACGGTTCACCAAAGATATAAGAGTATGAAGGGTTCACCAAAGACATAGCTTATAGGTTCACAGAAGATTGACCTTGTTGCAACATATTACACCACTTTCGTTGTCCTAGCACACTTTCTCATGTCAAAGTAACATTACATTGCTTTGAACTTAGCGAATATAGATAACATGTGTAGAAGTATGATATAAACATGGATAGCTCTAAGGATCTAGCTTGACTTCATAACTCGTGAGAATATTCTTATGAAGGGTTCATCGAAGACATAAGCGTATGAAGGGTTCACCTAAAATATAAGCGGAAGAAGGGTTCACCAAAGACATAGCTTATAGGTTCACAGAAGATTGACCTTGTTGCAACCTATTACACCACTTTAGTTCGCCTAGCATATTTTCTCATATCAAAGTAACATTACATTGCCTTAAACATAGCTAATAGAGACAACTTGTGTAGAAGTATGATATGAACATGGATAGCTCTAAAGATCTAGCATGACTTCAAAATTTGTTAGAATAAACTTATGAAGGGTTCACCGAAGACATAAGCGTATAAAGAGCTCACCAAAGACATAGCTTATAGGTTCATAGAAGATTGACCTTGCTGCAACATATTACACCACCTTAGTTGGCCTAGCACACTTTCTCATGTCAAAGTAACATTACATTGCTTTGAACTTAGCGAATATAGATAACATGTGTAGAAGTATGATATGAACATGGATAGCTCTAAGGATCTAGCTTGACTTCATAACTCATGAGAATATTCTTATGAAGGGTTCATCGAACACATAAGCGTATGAAGGGTTTACCGAAGACATAGCTTATAGGTTCACGGAAGATTGACCATGTTGCAACCTATTACACCAATTAGTTTGGCCTAGCACACATTCTCATGTTAAAGTAACATTACATTGCCTTGAACTTAGCTCTTAGTGACAACTTGTGTAGAAGTATGATTGGAACATGGATAGCTCTAAGGATCTAGCTTGACTTCATAACTCGTGAGAATAAACTTATTAACGGTTCACCAAAGATATAAGAGTATGAAGGGTTCACCAAAGACATAGCTTATAGGTTCACAGAAGATTGACCTTGTTGCAACATATTACACCACTTTCGTTGTCCTAGCACACTTTCTCATGTCAAAGTAACATTACATTGCTTTGAACTTAGCGAATATAGATAACATGTGTAGAAGTATGATATGAACATGGACAGCTCTAAGGATCTAGCTTGACTTCATAACTTGTGAGAATAAACTTATGAAGGGATCAGCGAAGATATAAGCGTATGAAGGGTTCACAAAAGACATAGCTTATAGGTTCACAGAAGACTGACCTTGTTGCAACATATTACACCACTTTAGTTGGCCTAGCACACTTTCTCATGTCATCGTAACATTACATTGCTTTGAACTTAGCGAATATAGATAACATGTGTAGAAGTATGATATAAACATGGATAGCTCTAAGGATCTAGCTTGACTTCATAACTCGTGAGAATATTCTTATGAAGGGTTCATCGAAGACATAAGCGTATGAAGGGTTCACCTAAAATATAAGCGGAAGAAGGGTTCACCAAAGACATAGCTTATAGGTTCACAGAAGATTGACCTTGTTGCAACCTATTACACCACTTTAGTTCGCCTAGCATATTTTCTCATATCAAAGTAACATTACATTGCCTTAAACATAGCTAATAGAGACAACTTGTGTAGAAGTATGATATGAACATGGATAGCTCTAAAGATCTAGCATGACTTCAAAATTTGTTAGAATAAACTTATGAAGGGTTCACCGAAGACATAAGCGTATAAAGAGCTCACCAAAGACATAGCTTATAGGTTCATAGAAGATTGACCTTGCTGCAACATATTACACCACCTTAGTTGGCCTAGCACACTTTCTCATGTCAAAGTAACATTACATTGCTTTGAACTTAGCGAATATAGATAACATGTGTAGAAGTATGATATGAACATGGATAGCTCTAAGGATCTAGCTTGACTTCATAACTCATGAGAATATTCTTATGAAGGATTCATCGAACACATAAGCGTATGAAGGGTTTACCGAAGACATAGCTTATAGGTTCACGGAAGATTGACCATGTTGCAACCTATTACACCAATTAGTTTGGCCTAGCACACATTCTCATGTTAAAGTAACATTACATTGCCTTGAACTTAGCTCTTAGTGACAACTTGTGTAGAAGTATGATTGGAACATGGATAGCTCTAAGGATCTAGCTTGACTTCATAACTCGTGAGAATAAACTTATGCAGGGATCAGCGAAGATATAAGCGTGAGAAGGGTTCACAAAAGACATAGCTTATAGGTTCACAGAAGATTGACCTTGTTGCAACCTATTACACCACTTTAGTTGGCCTAGCACACTTTCTCATGTCAAAGTAACATTACAATGCCTTGAACTTAGCTCATAGTGACAACTTGTGTAGAAGTATGATATGAACATGGATACCTCTAAGGATCTAGCTTGACTTCATAACTCCTGAGAATAAACTTATTAAGGGTTCACCGAAGATATAAGCGTATGAAGGGTTCACCAAAGACATAGCTTATAGGTTCACAGAAGATTGACCTTGTTGCAACATATTACACCACTTTAGTTGGCCTAGCACACTTTCTTATGTCAACGTAACATTACATTGCTTTGAACTTAGCGAATTTAGATAAATATGTGTAGAAGTATGATATAAACATGGATAGCTCTAAGGATCTAGCTTGACTTCATAACTCGTGAGAATATTCTTATGAAAGGTTCATCGAAGACATAAGCGTATGAAGGGTTCACCGAAAATATAAGCGGATGAAGGGTTCACCAAAGACATAGCTTATAGGTTCAGAGAAGATTGACCTTGTTGCAACATATTACACCACTTTCGTTGTCCTAGCACACTTTCTCATGTCAAAGTAACATTACATTGCTTTGAACTTAGCGAATATAGATAACATGTGTAGAAGTATGATATAAACATGGATAGCTCTAAGGATCTAGCTTGACTTCATAACTCGTGAGAATATTCTTATGAAGGGTTCATCGAAGACATAAGCGTATGAAGGGTTCACCTAAAATATAAGCGGAAGAAGGGTTCGCCTAGCATATTTTCTCATATCAAAGTAACATTACATTGCCTTAAACTTAGCTAATAGAGACAACTTGTGTAGAAGTATGATATGAACATGGATAGCTCTAAAGATCTAGCATGACTTCAAAATTTGTTAGAATAAACTTATGAAGGGTTCACCGAAGACATAAGCGTATGAAGAGCTCACCAAAGACATAGCTTATAGGTTCATAGAAGATTGACCTTGCTGCAACATATTACACCACCTTAGTTGGCCTAGCACACTTTCTCATGTCAAACTAACATTACATTGCTTTGAACTCAGCGAATATAGATAACATGTGTAGAAGTATGATATGAACATGGATAGCTCTAAGGATCTAGCTTGACTTCATAACTCATGAGAATATTCTTATGAAGGATTCATCGAACACATAAGCGTATGAAGGGTTTACCGAAGACATAGCTTATAGGTTCACGGAAGATTGACCATGTTGCAACCTATTACACCAATTAGTTTGGCCTAGCACACATTCTCATGTTAAAGTAACATTACATTGCCTTGAACTTAGCTCTTAGTGACAACTTGTGTAGAAGTATGATTGGAACATGGATAGCTCTAAGGATCTAGCTTGACTTCATAACTCGTGAGAATAAACTTATGCAGGGATCAGCGAAGATATAAGCGTGAGAAGGGTTCACAAAAGACATAGCTTATAGGTTCACAGAAGATTGACCTTGTTGCAACCTATTACACCACTTTAGTTGGCCTAGCACACATTCTCATGTTAAAGTAACATTACAATGCCTTGAACTTGGCTCATAGTGACAACTTGTGTAGAAGTATGATATGAACATGGATACCTCTAAGGATCTAGCTTGACTTCATAACTCCTGAGAATAAACTTATTAAGGGTTCACCGAAGATATAAGCGTATGAAGGGTTCACCAAAGACATAGCTTATAGGTTCACAAAAGATTGACCTTGTTGCAACATATTACACCACTTTAGTTGGCCTAGCACACTTTCTCATGTCAACGTAACATTACATTGCTTTGAACTTAGCGAATTTAGATAAATATGTGTAAAAGTATGATATAAACATGGATAGCTCTAAGGATCTAGCTTGACTTCATAACTCGTGAGAATATTCTTATGAAGGGTTCATCGAAGACATAAGCGTATGAAGGGTTCACCGAAAATATAAGCGGATGAAGGGTTCACCAAAGACATAGCTTATAGGTTCACAGAAGATTGACCTTGTTGCAACATATTACACCACTTTAGTTGGCCTAGCACACTTTCTCATGTCAACGTAACATTACATTGCTTTGAACTTAGCGAATTTAGATCAATATGTGTAGAAGTATGATATAAACATGGATAGCTCTAAGGATCTAGCTTGACTTCATAACTCGTGAGAATATTCTTATGAAGGGTTCATCGAAGACATAAGCGTATGAAGGGTTCACCGAAAATATAAGCGGATAAAGGGTTCACCAAAGACATAGGTTATAGGTTCAGAGAAGATTGACCTTGTTGCAACATATTACACCACTTTAGTTGGCCTAGCACACTTTCTCATGTCAAAGTAACATTACATTGCTTTGAACTCAGCGAATATAGATAACATGTGTAGAAGTATGATATGAACATGGATAGCTCTAAGGATCTAGCTTGACTTCAAAACTTGTTAGAATAATCTTATGAAGGGTTCACCGAAGACATAAGCGTATGAAGAGTTCACCAAAGACATAGCTTATAGGTTCACAGTAGATTGACCTTGTTGCAACCTATTACACCACTTTAGTTGGCCTAGCACACTTTCTCGTATCAAAGTAACATTACATTGCCTTGAACTTAGCTCATAGTGACAACTTGTGTAGAAGTATGATTGGAACATGGATAGCTCTAAGGATCTAGCTTGACTTCATAACTCGTGAGAATAAACTTATTAAGGGTTCACCGAAGATATAAGCGTATGAAGGGTTCACCAAAGACATAGCTTATAGGTTCACAGAAGATTGACCTAGTTGCAACATATTACACCACTTTACTTGTCCTAGCACACTTTCTCATGTCAAAGTAACATTACGTTGCTTTGAACTTAGCGTATATAGATAACATGTCTAGAAGTATGATATGAACATAGATAGCTCTAAGGATCTAGCTTGACTTCATAACTCGTGAGAATAATCTTATGAAGGGTTCAGCGAAGACATAAGCGTATGAAGAGTTCACCAAAGACATAGCTTATAGGTTCACGGAAGATTGACCTTGTTGCAACCTATTACACCACTTTAGTTGGCCTAGCACACTTTCTCATATCAAAGTAACATTACATTGCCTTAAACTTAGCTAATAGAGACAACTTGTGTAGAAGTATGATATGAACATGGATAGCTCTAAATATCTAGCATGACTTCAAAACTTGTTAGAATAAACTTATGAAGGGTTCACCAAAGACATAAGCGTATGAAGAGTTCACCAAAGACATAGCTTATAGGTTCACAGAAGATTGACCTTGTTGCAACATATTACACCACTTTAGTTGGCCTAGCACACTTTCTCATGTCAAAGTAACATTACATTGCTTTGAACTTAGCGAATATAGATAACATGTGTAGAAGTATGATATGAACATGGATAGCTCTAAGGATCTAGCCTGACTTCAAAACTTGTTAGAATAATCTTATGAAGGGTTCACCGAAGACATAAGCGTATGAAGAGTTCACCAAAGACATAGCTTATAGGTTCACAGTAGATTGACCTTGTTGCAACCTATTAAACCACTTTAGTTGGCCTAGCACACTTTCTCGTATCAAAGTAACATTACATTGCCTTGAACTTAGCTCATAGTGACAACTTGTGTAGAAGTATGATTGGAACATGGATAGCTCTAAGGATCTAGCTTGACTTCATAACTCGTGAGAATAAACTTATTAAGGGTTCACCGAAGATATAAGCGTATGAAGGGTTCACCAAAGACATAGCTTATAGGTTCACAGAAGATTGACCTAGTTGCAACATATTACACCACTTTAGTTGTCCTAGCACACTTTCTCATGTCAAAGTAACATTACGTTGCTTTGAACTTAGCGTATATAGATAACATGTCTAGAAGTATGATATGAACATAGATAGCTCTAAGGATCTAGCTTGACTTCATAACTCGTGAGAATAATCTTATGAAGGGTTCAGCGAAGACATAAGCGTATGAAGAGTTCACCAAAGACATAGCTTATAGGTTCACGGAAGATTGACCTTGTTGCAACCTATTACACCACTTTAGTTGGCCTAGCACACTTTCTCATATCAAAGTAACATTACATTGCCTTAAACTTAGCTAATAGAGACAACTTGTGTAGAAGTATGATATGAACATGGATAGCTCTAAATATCTAGCATGACTTCAAAACTTGTTAGAATAAACTTATGAAGGGTTCACCAAAGACATAAGCGTATGAAGAGTTCACCAAAGACATAGCTTATAGGTTCACAGAAGATTGACCTTGTTGCAACATATTACACCACTTTAGTTGGCCTAGCACACTTTCTCATGTCAAAGTAACATTACATTGCTTTGAACTTAGCGAATATAGATAACATGTGTAGAAGTATGATATGAACATGGATAGCTCTAAGGATCTAGCCTGACTTCAAAACTTGTTAGAATAATCTTATGAAGGGTTCACCGAAGACATAAGCGTATGAAGAGTTCACCAAAGACATAGCTTATAGGTTCACAGTAGATTGACCTTGTTGCAACCTATTAAACCACTTTAGTTGGCCTAGCACACTTTCTCGTATCAAAGTAACATTACATTGCCTTGAACTTAGCTCATAGTGACAACTTGTGTAGAAGTATGATTGGAACATGGATAGCTCTAAGGATCTAGCTTGACTTCATAACTCGTGAGAATAAACTTATTAAGGGTTCACCGAAGATATAAGCGTATGAAGGGTTCACCAAAGACATAGCTTATAGGTTCACAGAAGATTGACCTAGTTGCAACATATTACACCACTTTAGTTGTCCTAGCACACTTTCTCATGTCAAAGTAACATTACGTTGCTTTGAACTTAGCGTATATAGATAACATGTCTAGAAGTATGATATGAACATAGATAGCTCTAAGGATCTAGCTTGACTTCATAACTCGTGAGAATAATCTTATGAAGGGTTCAGCGAAGACATAAGCGTATGAAGAGTTCACCAAAGACATAGCTTATAGGTTCACGGAAGATTGACCTTGTTGCAACCTATTACACCACTTTAGTTGGCCTAGCACACTTTCTCATATCAAAGTAACATTACATTGCCTTAAACTTAGCTAATAGAGACAACTTGTGTAGAAGTATGATATGAACATGGATAGCTCTAAATATCTAGCATGACTTCAAAACTTGTTAGAATAAACTTATGAAGGGTTCACCGAAAATATAAGCGGATAAAGGGTTCACCAAAGACATAGGTTATAGGTTCAGAGAAGATTGACCTTGTTGCAACATATTACACCACTTTAGTTGGCCTAGCACACTTTCTCATGTCAAAGTAACATTACATTGCTTTGAACTTAGCGAATATAGATAACATGTGTAGAAGTATGATATGAACATGGATAGCTCTAAGGATCTAGCCTGACTTCAAAACTTGTTAGAATAATCTTATGAAGGGTTCACCGAAGACATAAGCGTATGAAGAGTTCACCAAAGACATAGCTTATAGGTTCACAGTAGATTGACCTTGTTGCAACCTATTAAACCACTTTAGTTGGCCTAGCACACTTTCTCGTATCAAAGTAACATTACATTGCCTTGAACTTAGCTCATAGTGACAACTTGTGTAGAAGTATGATTGGAACATGGATAGCTCTAAGGATCTAGCTTGACTTCATAACTCGTGAGAATAAACTTATTAAGGGTTCACCGAAGATATAAGCGTATGAAGGGTTCACCAAAGACATAGCTTATAGGTTCACAGAAGATTGACCTAGTTGCAACATATTACACCACTTTAGTTGTCCTAGCACACTTTCTCATGTCAAAGTAACATTACGTTGCTTTGAACTTAGCGTATATAGATAACATGTCTAGAAGTATGATATGAACATAGATAGCTCTAAGGATCTAGCTTGACTTCATAACTCGTGAGAATAATCTTATGAAGGGTTCAGCGAAGACATAAGCGTATGAAGAGTTCACCAAAGACATAGCTTATAGGTTCACGGAAGATTGACCTTGTTGCAACCTATTACACCACTTTAGTTGGCCTAGCACACTTTCTCATATCAAAGTAACATTACATTGCCTTAAACTTAGCTAATAGAGACAACTTGTGTAGAAGTATGATATGAACATGGATAGCTCTAAATATCTAGCATGACTTCAAAACTTGTTAGAATAAACTTATGAAGGGTTCACCAAAGACATAAGCGTATGAAGAGTTCACCAAAGACATAGCTTATAGGTTCAGAGAAGATTGACCTTGTTGCAACATATTACACCACTTTAGTTGGCCTAGCACACTTTCTCATGTCAAAGTAACATTACATTGCTTTGAACTCAGCGAATATAGATAACATGTGTAGAAGTATGATATGAACATGGATAGCTCTAAGGATCTAGCTTGACTTCAAAACTTGTTAGAATAATCTTATGAAGGGTTCACCGAAGACATAAGCGTATGAAGAGTTCACCAAAGACATAGCTTATAGGTTCACAGTAGATTGACCTTGTTGCAACCTATTACACCACTTTAGTTGGCCTAGCACACTTTCTCGTATCAAAGTAACATTACATTACCTTGAACTTAGCTCATAGTGACAACTTGTGTAGAAGTATGATTGGAACATGGATAGCTCTAAGGATCTAGCTTGACTTCATAACTCGTGAGAATAAACTTATTAAGGGTTCACCGAAGATATAAGCGTATGAAGGGTTCACCAAAGACATAGCTTATAGGTTCACAGAAGATTGACCTAGTTGCAACATATTACACCACTTTAGTTGTCCTAGCACACTTTCTCATGTCAAAGTAACATTACGTTGCTTTGAACTTAGCGTATATAGATTACATGTCTAGAAGTATGATATGAACATAGATAGCTCTAAGGATCTAGCTTGACTTCATAACTCGTGAGAATAATCTTATGAAGGGTTCAGCGAAGACATAAGCGTATGAAGAGTTCACCAAAGACATAGCTTATAGGTTCACGGAAGATTGACCTTGTTGCAACCTATTACACCACTTTAGTTGGCCTAGCACACTTTCTCATATCAAAGTAACATTACATTGCCTTAAACTTAGCTAATAGAGACAACTTGTGTAGAAGTATGATATGAACATGGATAGCTCTAAATATCTAGCATGACTTCAAAACTTGTTAGAATAAACTTATGAAGGGTTCACCAAAGACATAAGCGTATGAAGAGTTCACCAAAGACATAGCTTATAGGTTCACAGAAGATTGACCTTGTTGCAACATATTACACCACTTTAGTTGGCCTAGCACACTTTCTCATGTCAAAGTAACATTACATTGCTTTGAACTTAGCGAATATAGATAACATGTGTAGAAGTATGATATGAACATGGATAGCTCTAAGGATCTAGCCTGACTTCAAAACTTGTTAGAATAATCTTATGAAGGGTTCACCGAAGACATAAGCGTATGAAGAGTTCACCAAAGACATAGCTTATAGGTTCACAGTAGATTGACCTTGTTGCAACCTATTAAACCACTTTAGTTGGCCTAGCACACTTTCTCGTATCAAAGTAACATTACATTGCCTTGAACTTAGCTCATAGTGACAACTTGTGTAGAAGTATGATTGGAACATGGATAGCTCTAAGGATCTAGCTTGACTTCATAACTCGTGAGAATAAACTTATTAAGGGTTTACCGAAGATATAAGCGTATGAAGGGTTCACCAAAGACATAGCTTATAGGTTCACAGAAGATTGACCTAGTTGCAACATATTACACCACTTTAGTTGTCCTAGCACACTTTCTCATGTCAAAGTAACATTACATTGCTTTGAACTTAGCGAATATAGATAACATGTCTAGAAGTATGATATGAACATAGATAGCTCTAAGGATCTAGCTTGACTTCATAACTCGTGAGAATAATCTTATGAAGGGTTCAGCGAAGACATAAGCGTATGAAGAGTTCACCAAAGACATAGCTTATAGGTTCACGGAAGATTGACCTTGTTGCAACATATTACACCACTTTAGTTGGCCTAGCACACTTTTCATGTCAAAGTAACATTACATTGCTTTGAACTTAGCGAATATAGATAACATGTGTAGAAGTATGATGTAAACATGGATAGCTCTAAGGATCTAGTTTGACTTCATAACTCGTGAGAATATTCTTATGAAGGGTTCATCGAAGACATAAGCGTATAAAGGGTTCACCGAAGATATAAGCGGATGAAGGGTTCACCAAAGACATAGCTTATAGGTTCACAGAAGATTGACCTTGTTGCAACCTATTACACCACTTTAGTTGGCCTAGCACACTTTCTCATATCAAAGTAACATTACATTGCCTTAAACTTAGCTAATAGAGACAACTTGTGTAGAAGTATGATATGAACATGGATAGCTCTAAATATCTAGCATGACTTCAAAACTTGTTAGAATAAACTTATGAAGGGTTCACCGAAGACATAAGCGTATGAAGAGTTCACCAAAGACATAGCTTATAGGTTCACAGAAGATTGACCTTGTTGCAACATATTACACCACTTTAGTTGGCCTAGCACACTTTCTCATGTCAAAGTAACATTACATTGCTTTGAACTTAGCGAATATAGATAACATGTGTAGAAGTATGATATGAACATGGATAGCTCTAAGGATCTAGCTTGACTTCATAACTCGTCAGAATAATCTTATGAATGGTTCAACGAAGGATTAGGCGTATGAAGAGTTCCCCAAAGACATAGCTTATAGGTTCACAGAAGATTGACCTTGTTGCAACATATTACACCACTTTAGTTGGCCTAGCACACTTTCTCATGTCAAAGTAACATTACATTGCTTTGAACTTAGCGAATATAGATAACATGTGTAGAAGTATGATATAAACATGGATAGCTATAAGGAGCTAGCTTGACTTCATAACTCGTGAGAATATTCTTATGAAGGGTTCATCGAAGACATAAGCGTATGAAGGGTTAACCTAAAATATAAGCGGAAGAAGGGTTCACCAAAGACATAGCTTATAGGTTCACAGAAGATTGACCTTGTTGCAACCTATTACACCACTTTAGTTGGCCTAGCACACTTTCTCATATCAAAGTAACATTACATTGCCTTAAACTTAGCTAATAGAGACAACTTGTGTAGAAGTATGATATGAACATGGATAGCTCTAAATATCTAGCATGACTTCAAAACTTGTTAGAATAAACTTATGAAGGGTTCACCGAAGACATAAGCGTATGAAGAGTTCACCAAAGACATAGCTTATAGGTTCACAGAAGATTGACCTTGTTGCAACATATTACACCACTTTAGTTGGCCTAGCACACTTTCTCATGTCAAAGTAACATTACATTGCTTTGAACTTAACGAATATAGATAACATGTGTAGAAGTATGATATGAACATGGATAGCTCTAAGGATCTAGCTTGACTTCATAACTCGTCAGAATAATCTTATGAAGGGTTCAACGAAGGATTAGGCGTATGAAGAGTTCCCCAAAGACATAGCTTATAGGTTCACAGAAGATTGACCTTGTTGCAACATATTACACCACTTTAGTTGGCCTAGCACACTTTCTCATGTCAAAGTAACATTACATTGCTTTGAACTTAGCGAATATAGATAACATGTGTAGAAGTATGATATAAACATGGATAGCTATAAGGAGCTAGCTTGACTTCATAACTCGTGAGAATATTCTTATGAAGGGTTCATCGAAGACATAAGCGTATGAAGGGTTCACCTAAAATATAAGCGGAAGAAGGGTTCACCAAAGACATAGCTTATAGGTTCACAGAAGATTGACCTTGTTGCAACATATTACACCACTTTAGTTGGCCTAGCACACTTTCTCATGTCAACGTAACATTACATTGCTTTGAACTTAGCGAATTTAGATCAATATGTGTAGAAGTATGATATAAACATGGATAGCTCTAAGGATCTAGCTTGACTTCATAACTCGTGAGAATATTCTTATAAAGGGTTCATCGAAGACATAAGCGTATGAAGGGTTCACCGAAAATATAAGCGGATGAAGGGTTCACCAAAGACATAGGTTATAGGTTCAGAGAAGATTGACCTTGTTGCAACATATTACACCACTTTCGTTGTCCTAGCACACTTTCTCATGTCAAAGTAACATTACATTGCTTTGAACTTAGCGAATATAGATAACATGTGTAGAAGTATGATATAAACATAGATAGCTCTAAGGAGCTAGCTTGACTTCATAACTCGTGAGAATATTCTTATGAAGGGTTCATCGAAGACATAAGCGTATGAAGGGTTCACCGAAAATATAAGCGGATGAAGGGTTCACCAAAGACATAGCTTATAGGTTCACAGAAGATTGACCTTGTTGCAACATATTACACCACTTTAGTTGGCCTAGCACACTTTCTCATGTCAAAGTAACATTACATTGCTTTGAACTTAGCGAATATAGATAACATGTGTAGAAGTATGATATGAACATGGATAGCTCTAAGGATCTACCTTGACTTTAAAACTTGTTAGAATAATCTTATGAAGGGTTCACCAAAGACATAAGCGTATGAAGAGTTCACCAAAGACATAGCTTATAGGTTCACAGAAGATTGACCTTGTTGCAACATATTACACCACTTTAGTTGGCCTAGCACACTTTCTCATGTCAAAGTAACATTACATTGCTTTGAACTTAGCGAATATAGATAACATGTGTAGAAGTATGATATGAACATGGATAGCTCTAAGGATCTAGCTTGACTTCATAACTCGTCAGAATAATCTTATGAAGGGTTCAACGAAGGATTAGGCGTATGAAGAGTTCCCCAAAGACATAGCTTATAGGTTCTGATGTGATCGTGAGCAGTACAAAAGCTAAGGAACCAGAGCTGGTAGGACCAATCACACGTTCGAGAGCTAAGGAGTTGGCTAAGGAAGCTCACTTGCTCATTGCCGAAGGATCGTTCTCGCCACCAACTATGCAAGTCTTCAATATCTACACTTTGGAGACTTCACCCGGTAATGATAACTAAGTAACTTAAGGTGAGGAGTCTGTACTCTTTTTCCCATAGTTGAGTTTTGTCCCATTGGGTTTTCTCAACATGGTTTTTTAATGAGGCAGATGAATCACTACGTTGAGTTGCTTAGGAGTCTTTACCATAGGGTAATAATGTACAAGTCATTCTGATTTTGTACTTAGTTTATTTAGAAGTGCACCAATTAGTGGGACGCTTCGTTGTTTTATTTATGTTTCAGACTACATGTTGTTTTTATTTAGACTTCGTGTTGTTTTGTTTCTAGGGTTGTATTTAAATCCAAGTAACGTTGCTGTAAACCCTAGAGTGGAATAATCGCAAACATTTTTTTCTACAGAAAGTTCTTCTTTCAGTTTCGATTCCTTGAATGCGTTCTTCGAATCCGGGATTTCATAACACGTTGTGAATTTGAATCCCTACTACCTATTCACGTCATCGTATCTCAAAAACCACTCGACCAAATCTGTTCAAAACTCAGCCCCGTGTTTCTCACACCCCAATCGAACCGCTGCTCAAGTTTCATTCGATTCCGAGCACTTTAGCCCCGATTTCCAGAGTTCAATCCTAGGGAGGATCATATCAGGTGGTATCAGAGCCAACTCTGTGCCAAGGCTGAGCAATTCTCTAACCCTAATCTCTCTTTCTCTTATTTTTCTTTTCCATTCTGAGTTTAGGGTTTCGATTTGTTGTTAATCTGCATCAGAACTCGTTCCCTTTGTTTGCTGCATCCAAAAATCGATTTCATTCAGTTAGGGCATCAAATTCGAATTTTAACATATAGTTTTCATTCACATTATTTGTTGCATAAAAATCATATAATAAATTTTAGCCTATAGTTTTAGAAGCATCAAAATCGTTTCTCTTTGTTAGCTTAGGACTTGTTTTCTTGTATGCATTTAAGTCTTCTGATTGCATTTTTTGTTATTTCTCAACACAAGAACTAGTTACTGTGTGCTGTTTTGACTTCTTTTCAGGTACCATGGAGCTTTCAGCTGAAGCTATGGAAGCTCTAAACAAAGCTATGGCTCAGCAAATCAAAGAAGCCAACCAAGCAATAGCTTCTCAGCTCATTCAGCAACTAGAGCAGCTTGACAGCAAGTTTGAGAACAGATTCAAAGAGCTACAGAATGAGCTTAGTGCTGCAGAGCCAGAATCATCAGAGCCTCCTAGTCCTAACGAAGCAATCAGGATCGCTAAAGGGAAGGCACATGTGGCTTCTTCTTCTAGACGGCAGAGAGTTAGGAGCACTAAATCACCAATCAGGGACAGAGAAATAGTTGTCAATCAAAGAAGAAGTACACAGCCAAAAAGACAGTCTGATTATGTTGCTGGGCATCGAGTTTATGCAGAAACAGAGTTTGAGTATTCAGGAGAAGGAACAGATCACAACAGAGAAACAGTGAGAAGAAACAGAAACAGAGCCAATGGGCGTGAGTATGACCCTTTGAGGCAGCAGCTGAACAATATTAAGATCCAATTCCCTCCTTTTCATGGTGCTAATGATGCAGAAGTATATTTGGATTGGGAAAGGAAGATGGAGTCTAATTTTCTGGTACAGGGAACTTATGAGCTTAACAAGGTGAAGATAGCAGTCTCAGAATTTAATGGCTATGCATTGTTATGGTGGGAGCAGTTGGGGCTCATCAGAGATAGACGAAGACAGCCTCCAATCACCACTTGGACAGAACTTGTCACGCAGATGAGGAGGAAGTTTGTGCCTGCGCACTATCAGAGAGAGATGCTTAGCAAGTTGAGACGCCTTGTACAAGGTACCAGATCAGTTCGAGATTACTATCAGGAGTTGGAAACACTCATGATCAGAGCTGATCTAAACGAGAGTAAAGATATGGTGATGTCTCGTTTTCTTGGGGGATTGAACAGAGAGTTGCAAGATAAGGTAGAGCTTCAGAATTATGAAGATATGCAAGAAATGGTTCACAAGGCCGAGTTGATAGAGTCACAGTTCAAGAGGAGAATAGGCAGGCCCACCTTCACTTCCAGCATCCCAAAACCAAGAGAATTAGATAAACCAGCCCCTGTCAAAGGTCTTAAACCAGCGACAGCAACTGTTAAAGAAGAGGTCAGAACCGAGCTCAAACCGAGAAGTGGGACTTCTACTAGCAGCATCAGGTGTTTTAAATGTCAAGGAATGGGACATTACTCCAGAGATTGTCCTAACAAGAAAATGTTTCTGCTGAAAGAAGGAGGAGAAATTGTGCCTCAAGACAGTTTAGAAAGTGAAAACGAGTTTGAGCTGGAGGAGGAAGAAGAGCCAGCAGCAGTTGGAGAGATGTTAGTAGCACGCAGAACTTTGAGTGTTCAGATTCATCCAGATGATAGGGGACAGCGTGAGAATCTCTTCCACACCAGATGTGTAGTTCAGGATAAGGTTTGCACCTTGATTGTTGATGGAGGCAGCTGCACCAATGCCGCCAGTGAGGAGATGGTGAAGAAGCTTAATCTTAAGACTACTTCACATCCAAGACCGTATCAGCTGCAGTGGTTAGACAACAAGGGAGCCATAACCGTTTCTCAGCAAGTACTCATCAAGTTGGCGATTGGGAAGTATGAAGATGAGTTGCTTTGTGATGTGGTTCCTATGAAGAGTAGTCACGTTTTGTTGGGAAGACCTTGGCAATATGACAGGCGAGTTCTTCATGATGGCTACACCAACAAGCAGATGTTTGAGTTTAAGGGACGCAAGATCACTCTTCTACCACTCACACCAGGTGAAATCTATAAGGATCAGCTATATATGAACCGCAAGGATAAGGAGAGAGTGTCTAACAGCTTGTACATCAGTCACAGCGAGTTCAACAAGCTTTTTGATCCAGAGATGACTACCTTTATGTTCGTTTATAAGGAGTCATTGGCGAGTACGAAATCAGCGGAAGAGCTTCCTCATGAGATGATTCAGATTATTGAGGAGTATAAGGACGTTTTTCCAAAAGAGATACCATCAGGCTTGCCTCCAATTCGCGGGATTGAGCATCAGATTGACATAGTTCCGGGATCAGTTTTGCCAAACAAACCCGCCTACAGAACCAACCCCGTGGAGACAAAGGAGCTACAGAAGCAAGTAGAGGAGCTGATGAGTAAGGGCTATATCCGTGAGAGTTTAAGCCCATGTGTTGTACCAGTATTGTTAGTGCCTAAGAAAGATGGGACATGGAGGATGTGTGTAGACTGCAGAGCTATCAACAACATCACAGTGAAGTACAGACATTCGATCCCAAGACTTGATGACATGTTAGATGAGTTATGTGGATCCACCATCTTCTCCAAAATCGATTTGAAGAGTGGTTATCATCAGATCAGAATGAAGGAAGGGGATGAATGGAAGACTGCATTCAAGACCAAGCAAGGGTTATATGAGTGGCTGGTTATGCCGTTTGGTCTCACCAATGCTCCCAGTACATTCATGCGTCTCATGAATCACACTCTCAGACCGTTCATTGGGCTGTTTGTAGTAGTCTACTTTGATGATATACTCATCTACAGCAAAGGTTTGGAAGAGCATTTAGAACACATCCGCAAGGTTCTAGATGTTCTTCGCTCTCAATCTCTTTTTGCTAATTACTCTAAGTGTTCATTCTGTACTACTGAGGTTATTTTTCTAGGTTTTATTGTTAGTGCAGAGGGAGTTAGAGTAGATGACGAAAAGATCAAGGCAATCAAGGATTGGCCTACGCCTAAGAATGTTGGAGAAGTTAGAAGCTTTCATGGACTTGCTGGATTTTATAGGCGATTTATTCAGAACTTCAGCACCATAGCAGCACCCTTAACAGAAGTAATCAAGAAGGAAGTTGGATTCAGATGGGAAGAAGCACAAGAGCACGCATTTTCAGCCTTGAAAGAGAAGCTTATCAATGCCCCACTTTTAGTTCTTCCTGATTTTAAGAAAACATTTGAAATTGAATGTGATGCCTCAGGAGTTGGCATTGGAGTTGTTTTGATGCAGGATAGGAAACCAGTTGCATACTTCAGTGAGAAGCTAGGAGGATCCACCAGCAACTACCCAACCTATGACAAGGAGCTGTATGCACTGGTTAGAGCACTTCAAACGTGGCAGCATTATTTGTGGCCTAAGGAGTTCGTCATTCACACCGATCATGAGTCCCTCAAGTACTTGAAAGGACAGCAAAAGCTCAACAAGAGACACGCCAGATGGATGGAGTTTATTGAGACCTTCCCCTACGTTGTTAAGTACAAGAAAGGTAAGGATAATGTAGTCGCAGATGCATTATCCAGAAGGTATTCTCTAATCTCTACTTTAACTTCAAAGTTAAATGGTTTTGAGCACATTGTAGACCTGTATGAGACTGACATTGACTTTGCTGAGAAATATGGCAAGTGCCATAAGTTTGCTGTGGATAAATTCTTTAGACAGGATGGTTATTTATTCTACCATAATCGACTGTGCATACCGAGCGGATCCATCAGAGAACTATTGGTGAGAGAAGCTCATGGAGGTGGATTAGCTGGTCATTTTGGAGTTACAAAGACTCTACTTGGACTGCAGGATCACTTCTACTGGCCAAACATGAAAACAGATGTTGAGAAGGTTTGCTCTAGATGTGCAACGTGTAAAATGGCTAAGAGTAAGGCTCAGCCACACGGTTTGTACACTCCTCTTCCTATTCCCTCTCATCCTTGGATTCATATTTCCATGGATTTCGTGCTTGGCTTACCTCGAACCAGAAATGGAAGAGATTCTATTTTTGTAGTTGTTGACAGGTTCACCAAGATGGCACACTTCATAGCTAGTCACAAGACCGATGATGCTGTTAGTGTAGCTAACTTGTTTTTCAGGGAGATAGTTCGCTTGCATGGAATGCCTCAAGTGATAGTTTCAGACCGAGATACAAAGTTCTTAGGACATTTTTGGAGGACTTTATGGGCTAAGCTAGGAACCAAGCTTACTTTTTCAACGAGCTGTCACCCTCAAACGGATGGGCAAACCGAGGTGATGAACAGGACGTTATCTACACTTCTCAGAGTGTTGGTGAAGAGCAACATCAAGTCATGGGAAGAATGCTTACCACACGTCGAATTTGCTTACAATCACGCTAAGCATTCTGCCACTCTCTTTTCCCCTTTTGAAATCGTTTATGATTTTAATCCGCAATCACCCCTAGACTTGATCCCTTCGCCTTTGAGTGTGAAATGTAGTTTAGATGGAAAAGAAAAGGCTGAACAGGTGAGGAAGATACACGCCAAAGCTAGGGAGAACATAGAGAAGAAGACTAAGCAGTATAAAAAGCATGCCAACAAGGGCAGAAAGGAGATGATCTTTGAAGAAGGAGACTTGGTGTGGATTCACTTAAGGAAAGATCGATTTCCAGAAGAGCGAAAGAGCAAGCTTCAGCCACGAATTGATGGACCATTTGAAGTCATCAAGAGGATCAACAACAATGCCTATCAGATTGATCTCCAAGGTAAGTACAATATCTCTCCATCGTTCAATGTTTCTGACTTGCTTCCATATGTTGCAGATTCAGATTTGAGGACAAATCCTTTTGAAGAGGGAGAGGATGATGTGATCGTGAGCAGTACAAAAGCTAAGGAACCAGAGCTGGTAGAACCAATCACACGTTCGAGAGCTAAGGAGTTGGCCAAGGAAGCTCACTTGCTCATTGTCGAAGGATCGTTCTCGCCACCAACTATGCAAGTCTTCAATATCTACAGTTTGGAGACTTCACCCGGTAATGATAACTAAGTAACTTAAGGTGAGGAGTCTGTACTCTTTTTCCCATAGTTGAGTTTTGTCCCATTGGGTTTTCTCAACATGGTTTTTTAATGAGGCAGATGAATCACTACGTTGAGTTGCTTAGGAGTCTTTACCATAGGGTAATAATGTACAAGTCATTCTGATTTTGTACTTAGTTTATTTAGAAGTGCACCAATTAGTGGGACGCTTCGTTGTTTTATTTATGTTTCAGACTATATGTTGTTTTTATTTAGACTTCGTGTTGTTTTGTTTCTAGGGTCGTATTTAAATCCAAGTAACGTTGCTGTAAACCCTAGAGTGGAATAATCGCAAACATTTTTTTCTACAGAAAGTTCTTCTTTCAGTTTCGATTCCTTGAATGCGTTCTTCGAATCCGGGATTTCATAACACGTTGTGAATTTGAATCCCTACTACCTATTCACGTCATCGTATCTCAAAAACCACTCGACCAAATCCGCTCAAAACTCAGCCCCGTGTTTCTCACACCCCAATCGAACCGCTGCTCAAGTTTCATTCGATTCCGAGCACTTTAGCCCCGATTTCCAGAGTTCAATCCTAGGGAGGATCATATCAGGTTCACAGAAGATTGACCTTGTTGCAACATATTACACCACTTTAGTTGGCCTAGCACACTTTCTCATGTCAAAGTAACATTACATTCCTTTGAACTTAGCGAATATAGATAACATGTGTAGAAGTATGATATAAACATGGATAGCTCTAAGGAGCTAGATTGACTTCATAACTCGTGAGAATATTCTTATGAAGGGTTCATCGAAGACATAAGCGTATGAAGGGTTCACCTAAAATATAAGCGGAAGAAGGGTTCACCAAAGACATAGCTTATAGGTTCACAGAAGATTGACCTTGTTGCAACATATTACACCACTTTAGTTGGCCTAGCACACTTTCTCATGTCAACGTAACATTACATTGCTTTGAACTTAGCGAATTTAGATAAATATGTGTAGAAGTATGATATAAACATGGATAGCTCTAAGGATCTAGCTTGACTTCATAACTCGTGAGAATATTCTTATGAAGGGTTCATCGAAGACATAAGCGTATGAAGGGTTCACCGAAAATATAAGAGGATGAAGGGTTCACCAAAGACATAGGTTATAGGTTCAGAGAAGATTGACCTTGTTGCAACATATTACACCACATTCGTTGTCCTAGCACACTTTCTCATGTCAAAGTAACATTACATTGCTTTGAACTTAGCGAATATAGATAACATGTGTACAAGTATGATATAAACATGGATAGCTCTAAGGAGCTAGCTTGACTTCATAACTCGTGAGAATATTCTTATGAAGGGTTCATCGAAGACATAAGCGTATGAAGGGTTCACCTAAAATATAAGCGGAAGAAGGGTTCACCAAAGACATAGCTTATAGGTTCACAGAAGATTGACCTTGTTGCAACATATTACACCACTTTAGTTGGCCTAGCACACTTTCTCATGTCAAAGTAACATTACATTGCTTTGAACTTAGCGAATATAGATAACATGTGTAGAAGTATGATATGAACATGGATAGCTCTAAGGATCTAGCTTGACTTCAAAACTTGTTAGAATAATCTTATGAAGG
Source organism: Lepidium didymum (assembly GCA_963920545.1). Taxonomy (NCBI): domain Eukaryota; kingdom Viridiplantae; phylum Streptophyta; class Magnoliopsida; order Brassicales; family Brassicaceae; genus Lepidium; species Lepidium didymum. The sequence continues at coordinate 8,434,908 of OY986983.1, read as the reverse complement.
GTTCACCAAAGACATAAGCGTATGAAGAGTTCACCAAAGACATAGCTTATAGGTTCACAGTAGATTGACCTTGTTGCAACCTATTACACCACTTTAGTTGGCCTAGCACACTTTCTCGTATCAAAGTAACATTACATTGCCTTGAACTTAGCTCATAGTGACAACTTGTGTAGAAGTATGATTGGAACATGGATAGCTCTAAGGATCTAGCTTGACTTCATAACTCATGAGAATAAACTTATTAAGGGTTCAACGAAGATATAAGCGTATGAAGGGTTCACCAAAGACATAGCTTATAGGTTCACAGAAGATTGACCTAGTTGCAACATATTACACCACTTTAGTTGTCCTAGCACACTTTCTCATGTCAAAGTAACATTACATTGCTTTGAACTTAGCGAATATAGATAACATGTGTAGAAGTATGATATGAACATGGATAGCTCTAAGGATCTAGCTTGACTTCATAACTCGTGAGAATAATCTTATGAAGGGTTCATCGAAGACATAAGCGTATGAAGTGTTCACCGAAGATATAAGCGGATGAAGGGTTCACCAAAGACATAGCTTATAGGTTCACAGAAGATTGGCCTTGTTGCAACCTATTACACCACTTTAGTTGGCCTAGCACACTTTCTCATATCAAAGTAACATTACATTGCCTTAAACTTAGCTAATAGAGACAACTTGTGTAGAAGTATGATATGAACATGGATAGCTCTAAATATCTAGCATGACTTCAAAACTTGTTAGAATAAACTTATGAAGGGTTCACCGAAGACATAAGCGTATGAAGAGTTCACCAAAGACATAGGTTATAGGTTCAGAGAAGATTGACCTTGTTGCAACATATTACACCACTTTCGTTGTCCTAGCACACTTTCTCATGTCAAAGTAACATTACATTGCTTTGAACTTAGCGAATATAGATAACATGTGTAGAAGTATGATATAAACATGGATAGCTCTAAGGAGCTAGCTTGACTTCATAACTCGTGAGAATATTCTTATGAAGGGTTCATCGAAGACATAAGCGTATGAAGGGTTCACCTAAAATATAAGCGGAAGAAGGGTTCACCAAAGACATAGCTTATAGGTTCACAGAAGATTGACCTTGTTGCAACATATTACACCACTTTAGTTGGCCTAGCACACTTTCTCATGTCAACGTAACATTACATTGCTTTGAACTTAGCGAATTTAGATAAATATGTGTAGAAGTATGATATAAACATGGATAGCTCTAAGGATCTAGCTTGACTTCATAACTCGTGAGAATATTCTTATGAAGGGTTCATCGAAGACATAAGCGTATGAAGGGTTCACCGAAAATATAAGAGGATGAAGGGTTCACCAAAGACATAGGTTATAGGTTCAGAGAAGATTGACCTTGTTGCAACATATTACACCACTTTCGTTGTCCTAGCACACTTTCTCATGTCAAAGTAACATTACATTGCTTTGAACTTAGCGAATATAGATAACATGTGTAGAAGTATGATATAAACATGGATAGCTCTAAGGAGCTAGCTTGACTTCATAACTCGTGAGAATATTCTTATGAAGGGTTCATCGAAGACATAAGCGTATGAAGGGTTCACCTAAAATATAAGCGGAAGAAGGGTTCACCAAAGACATAGCTTATAGGTTCACAGAAGATTGACCTTGTTGCAACATATTACACCACTTTAGTTGGCCTAGCACACTTTCTCATGTCAAAGTAACATTACATTGCTTTGAACTTAGCGACTATAGATAACATGTGTAGAAGTATGATATGAACATGGATAGCTCTAAGGATCTAGCTTGACTTCAAAACTTGTTAGAATAATCTTATGAAGGGTTCACCAAAGACATAAGCGTATGAAGAGTTCACCAAAGACATAGCTTATAGGTTCACAGTAGATTGACCTTGTTGCAACCTATTACACCACTTTAGTTGGCCTAGCACACTTTCTCGTATCAAAGTAACATTACATTGCCTTGAACTTAGCTCATAGTGACAACTTGTGTAGAAGTATGATTGGAACATGGATAGCTCTAAGGATCTAGCTTGACTTCATAACTCATGAGAATAAACTTATTAAGGGTTCAACGAAGATATAAGCGTATGAAGGGTTCACTAAAGACATAGCTTATAGGTTCACAGAAGATTGAACTAGTTGCAACATATTACACCACTTTAGTTGTCCTAGCACACTTTCTCATGTCAAAGTAACATTACATTGCTTTGAACTTAGCGAATATAGATAACATGTGTAGAAGTATGATATGAACATGGATAGCTCTAAGGATCTAGCTTGACTTCATAACTCGTGAGAATAATCTTATGAAGGGTTCAGCGAAGACATAAGCGTATGAAGAGTTCACCAAAGACATAGCTTATAGGTTCACAGAAGATTGACCTTGTTGCAATATATTACACCACTTTAGTTGGCCTAGCACACTTGTCATGTCAAAGTAACATTACATTGCTTTGAACTTAGCGAATATAGATAACATGTGTAGAAGTATGATGTAAACATGGATAGCTCTAAGGATCTAGCTTGACTTCATAACTCGTGAGAATATTCTTATGAAGGGTTCATCGAAGACATAAGCGTATGAAGGGTTCACCGAAGATATAAGCGGATGAAGGGTTCACCAAAGACATAGCTTATAGGTTCACAGAAGATTGGCCTTGTTGCAACCTATTACACCACTTTAGTTGGCCTAGCACACTTTCTCATATCAAAGTAACATTACATTGCCTTAAACTTAGCTAATAGAGACAACTTGTGTAGAAGTATGATATGAACATGGATAGCTCTAAATATCTAGCATGACTTCAAAACTTGTTAGAATAAACTTATGAAGGGTTCACCGAAGACATAAGCGTATGAAGAGTTCACCAAAGACATAGCTTATAGGTTCACAGAAGATTGACCTTGTTGCAACATATTACACCACTTTAGTTGGCCTAGCACACTTTCTCATGTCAAAGTAACATTACATTGCTTTGAACTTAGCGAATATAGATAACATGTGTAGAAGTATTGTTGGTTTTTATGAGACTAAGCTCAAAATAAACCGTGGAGACTTCACTTGGTGAATGAAACCACTTAACCCACAAAATGGACTCGATCTCAAGACTTGTTGAATCCGAGTTTACTATGGAGTAAATCGGTTCTAGCAAGGAGAAAACTAATCTAGGTTGGATCTAATCCAAGTAAAGCATCACAACACTTGGAGTTTGTGTGCTAAAGAGATCTTGGATTCTAGAACCATTCATCTAGATTTACATAAATATAAATAAAGCATAAGAAGAGTTTGGTGGAGATCTAGAAGTGTTTGGGTAGAGGTCTGCCATTGGGCAGCCTCTACACGAGCCAACTAGCCTAGAATCTACATTGAAACTACTTGCTTAAATATAAAGAGAAGAGAGAACTTTAGCAACACTTCTTTGTATATATATTTTCGGATTATTTTACAAAGGGAATACAAGCTCTATTTATAGAGTTTACAAGGTGATGGTTCAGCTTAAAATGAAGCCTAGATGCTCAGCAATATGACCGTTGGAGAGGAGAGAGGAAGTGTTGTTCCCAAAGCTTGAAAGTGACATGTCCTTAGTCTTGAACTTAGCATAAAGTAGAGTCACATGTCTTCTTAAGCTTCCAACGGTCTTCTTGGCTCTAGTTAGACTCCATTTAGGTCCTAACAGCCTTACATAACATCCCATTTGATTAGAATCAACATTTGGGAAGATTTGAAAATCGTTGACTTTTTGCTCTGTCCGTTGACCTTGCCCGCGGTACACAGAAACCTTACCCGCGGTACATGAAGGCTCGACCCGCGGTACGTGAAGGCTTGACCCGCGGTACGTGATTTTCCTTCCTGCGGTACGTCCGTGTCTCGACCCGCGGTACACGCCTCTCCGTTGACTTTCTTGCCCGTCCGTTGACCCGTCCTGCGTCTGCCCGCAGTACACGAAAACCTTCCCGCGGTACGTGCCTCTCGACCCGATGGCCTACCCGCGGTCCATGACCACCTACCGTTGACTTTCTGGTCCAAAACGTTGACTTTTCCAGAACTCCTTCTTTTGGCCATTTCTTGATCTTTTGATGATTTGATGACCTTTATGGGTCCTTGGTGGCTAATTTCCTCCTTCTTGGAGGTCCTTGGGGTGGTCTTCGGCCTTGTCTTGATGACTTCGGCCTTAACTCTCCTCCATTTCATCTTATTGACCTTAAAGGTCTTCGGCCTCTTCGGCCTCATCCTCCTCATCTCTTTGATATAGACTAATACCTTCCCCCAAGCTTGGTCGTCGAGACGCTCAAGGCCAAAGGCCTAAGGACCAAAGGCCAAGCTTGCCAACCGACAAGACTACCTCATTAAAAACCCTAGAGAGAAAACCACGTGGGACAAAACTCTACTAGGGGAAAAAGAGTATAGCTCATCGGTGGTTTGATGATGCTTGACCCCGGTTTTTAAATGACTTTGCAACCGGCGCCTTCTTCTTCCAAGTGATTCCTTGCATTAGTCCTTCTTGACTTTGTTTCCCTTCTTATGATCCTCTTGTTTCATCTAGTGCTCCTTGTGAGAATATCCACACATTCCTCCTTCTCTTTTGAACCTTCATCATGAGATTCAAAGAAAAATTTTAAAGTATATGTTGTGGGGGTTTAAGAAACACTTAAATGAAATTAAAGAAAGACCAAATGAGAGGATTTAAAGCCTAAGAATGGATTGAATATTTTTTTAAAAAATTGGAAAGGTTTAGAGTTTAGCCTTTTTGGAGATCTTTGAGGATTTTTGACATTTTTCAAGGCACTTCCAATCGCTTTGGTTTTGATTCATAGCCTTCCACCAGCTAGCATCTCCACTTTGACCTTCCACCTTAGACACCTACGGATCCACTCTCTTTAGGTCAGCCTTTTTGGTCCGCCTCTTCAAGTCCTTCCGTGTTGAGCTAGGTGAGATATTTGGAGTCCAAAGCTTGGTGGCCCTCTTGATCACGTACCAAGCTTTGTTGTGCTTTTTCTAGCTTCTTTTGAAGCCTTTTGAGAGTTTGAATGCAGCCACCAACTGACCTCCAGTCCGCATGACTTGATTCACAACTCTTCAACAACTCGCCACTTCTCCTTTGAGATAGCAAACAAGCTTTCTCACCATTTTTAATTCCGGATCTGTTTTTAGAGTTAAACATACACTCAAAACAACAAGAGATGGTGAGAGATTAGAGTATAAGTAACAAGAGAATTAGTGAGAATAAGTAACCAAGAGAATATTGAGAATAAGTAACTGAGAGAATATTAAGAATAAGAGAGAATGAGCGGAAGCAATGGAGAATAGAGAATAAGAGATTTTTGCTCAAGAGTTCATGTGGACAGAGTTTTGTTCTCTGTTTTCTTGAGTTTTGTGGAAGCATTAGCTGCCAAATACCAAGCCAAGAGCACCTTAGAACAACAAGAACTCGGTGCTTTAATGGCTGGTCTAAATTATGAACCAATGGACAATTGATCTATCCATGGTGACAAGAATGAACTCACGAAATAACTCATGAGTTTTGAGGGAGCATTGGCTCAAACATCCAGCCAAAAATACCTTAGAACAACAAGAACTAGGTGCTTTAATGGCTGAGACAAGTTATGGACCGATGGACAATTAATTTATCCACCGGTTAAAGATTTGAAGCTCACGAAATAACACATATCCAAAAGGTTTTCGTGAGCTTTAGACATCAAGAGCCACAAAATAACACAAATATTAGTGTTTCTCATGGTTGACAAAAGCAATTCCAACAATCTCACAAAATATTCCATTTTTAAGAATTTTTCATGAGCCTTTTGAAATTTGAAATTTGAAAAACGAAAATTAAACTAGTCTAGGACCTTCCCCATTTGAGATAAGCTAATATCCATTGATAAAGCTAAGAGGTAAAGTCTCTAAACCCTAGAAAAACGAGAACTTCATTCATGTCCTCTTCTTTTGATTCATTGGACAAGATGAAGAACATAAAAACCGAAAAACAAGAGAATCGAGTTTAATGGGAACCAAGCTCTTGTGGCTCTGATACCATGTTGACATTTCTAGACAAGAGATTCATGCTCAAATGAGCTTATTGTAGAGATTGAAACTAGGAAATGAAATAGCTTATGTAAAGCTTTATTATGCAAAATAACTAAAGAGAAAACTTAAACAAAGAACACCATGATTCTAAATTGATATTATGAGATTGAGAAGATGGAGAGTTGCTTGGAAGCAACTCCCAAAGTTACAACCAAAGTTCTCATAAGAAGGATATTTATACAATACTAACTTACCCAAAACCTAAACACATGGGCTCATTAGATTGGTAATGGGCTTGTCTAATGGTCTCTCTAATACTCCCCCGCAAACTTAGCGTAGATGGAACATATACGCTAAGTTTGAAACCGGAAAATTGTTGGCTTGATAGGAGCTTGAGTCTTGATATGATCTCTTGAAGATGATGTGAGATAAGTCCCTATTTTCCTTAGAGCTAGTAAAGTGAACTTCAGAACCAACTGAAAAACTCTTGGTCTATACTTGGAGATCTAACAATGCTCACTCAGAGGTATTCTTTGATACTTGGAGAGCTTAGGAGTAGTCCCTCAGAGGTATTTTTTGACCATTCTTTTCTCACAAACTTCTTGGTTTTCTTGTACTCAACACTTAATCAAACAAGGAGCTTCTCACAATCAGCTACAATTCATCCAATTCTCAAGCCTATCCATTACTCAAATATAATCTGCCTTCTAATCATTCTGTTTTTCATTTTGGCATTTCACCAAACACCTTGTGTGCATTCCTTGAATTCTTGTGTTTGCCAGAAAAATCAACAGAAACTTCACTCTTAAATGCATCTTAATCAAACCCAAGACTAGCCTTCCTTGAATACATAACCCAAACAACCATTCATTCCAATCCTAGCTTCAACATTCCAACCCTAGCTCTAAACGTTTCATTCTCCATGTTTTGTCGCAAGTGAAGGTACATCATTACCGTATATATGATGATGAAGAAGCTTGGCCTTCTAGTTCTGATTACCCAAGAGAATCGCCTAAAGCTCTGATACCATGTTGGTTTTTATGAGACTAAGCTCAAAATAAACCGTGGAGACTTCACTTGGTGAATGAAACCACTTAACCCACAAAATGGACTCGATCTCAAGACTTGTTGAATCCGAGTTTACTATGAAGTAAATCGGTTCTAGCAAGGAGAAAACTAATCTAGGTTGGATCTAATCCAAGTAAAGCATCACAACATTTGGAGTTTGTGTGCTAAAGAGATCTTGGATTCTAGAACCATTCATCTAGATTTACATAAATATAAATAAAGCATAAGAAGAGTTTGGTGGAGATCTAGAAGTGTTTGGGTAGAGGTCTGCCATTGGGCAGCCTCTACACGAGCCAACTAGCCTAGAATCTACATTGAAACTACTTGCTTAAACATAAAGAGAAGAGAGAACTTTAGCAACACTTCTTTGTATATATATTTTCGGATTATTTTACAAAGGGAATACAAGCTCTATTTATAGAGTTTACAAGGTGATGGTTCAGCTTAAAATGAAGCCTAGATGCTCAGCAATATGACCGTTGGAGAGGAGAGAGGAAGTGTTGTTCCCAAAGCTTGAAAGTGACATGTCCTTAGTCTTGAACTTAGCATAAAGTAGAGTCACATGTCTTCTTAAGCTTCCAACGGTCTTCTTGGCTCTAGTTAGACTCCATTTAGGTCCTAACAGCCTTACATAACATCCCATTTGATTAGAATCAACATTTGGGAAGATTTGAAAATCGTTGACTTTTTGCTCTGTCCGTTGACCTTGCCCGCGGTACACAGAAACCTTACCCGCGGTACATGAAGGCTCGACCCGCGGTACGTGAAGGCTTGACCCGCGGTACGTGATTTTCCTTCCCGCGGTACGTCCGTGTCTCGACCCGCGGTACACGCCTCTCCGTTGACTTTCTCGCCCGTCCGTTGACCCGTCCTGCGTCTGCCCGCAGTACACGAAAACCTTCCCGCGGTACGTGCCTCTCGACCCGATGGCCTACCCGCGGTCCATGACCACCTACCGTTGACTTTCTGGTCCAAAACGTTGACTTTTCCAGAACTCCTTTTGGCCATTTCTTGATCTTTTGATGATTTGATGACCTTTATGGGTCCTTGGTGGCTAATTTCCTCCTTCTTGGAGGTCCTTGGGGTGGTCTTCGGCCTTGTCTTGATGACTTCGGCCTTAACTCTCCTCCATTTCATCTTATTGACCTTAAAGGTCTTCGGCCTCTTCGGCCTCATCCTCCTCATCTCTTTGATATAGACTAATAAGTATGATATGAACATGGATAGCTCTAAGGATCTAGCTTGACTTCATAACTCGTCAGAATAATCTTATGAAGGGTTCAACGAAGGATTAGGCGTATGAAGAGTTCCCCAAAGACATAGCTTATAGGTTCACAGAAGATTAACCTTTCTGCAACATATTACACCACCTTAGTTGGCCTAGCACACTTTCTCATGTCAAAGTAACATTACATTGCTTTGAACCTAGCAAATATAGATAACATGTCTAGAAGTATGATATGAACATGGATAGCTCTAAGGATCTAGCTTGACTTCGTAACTCGTGAGAATATTCTTATGAAGGGTTCATCGAAGACATAAGCGTATGAAGGGTTCACCGAAGATATAAGCGGATGAAGAGTTCACCAAAGACATAGCTTATAGGTTCACAGAAGATTGACCTTGTTGCAACCTCTTACACCACTTTAGTTCGCCTAGCACACTTTCTCATATCAAAGTAACATTACATTGCCTTAAACTTAGCTAATAGAGACAACTTGTGTAGAAGTATGATATGAACATGGATAGCTCTAAAGATCTAGCATGACTTCAAAACTTGTTAGAATAAACTTATGAAGGGTTCACCGAAGACATAAGCGTATAAGAGCTCACCAAAGACATAGCTTATAGGTTCACAGAAGATTGACCTTTCTGCAACATATTACACCACCTTAGTTGCCCTAGCACACTTTCTCATGTCAAAGTAACATTACATTGCTTTGATCCTAGCAAATATAGATAACATGTGTAGAAGTATGATATGAACATGGATAGCTCTAAGGATCTAGCTTGACTTCATAAGTCATGAGAATATTCTTATGAAGGGTTCATCGAACACATAAGCGTATGAACGTTTCACCGAAGATATAGCTTATAGGTTCACGGAAGATTGACCATGTTGCAACCTATTACACCACTTTAGTTGGCCTAGCACACATTCTCATGTTAAAGTAACATTATATTGCCTTGAACTTAGCTCATAGTGACAACTTATGTAGAAGTATAATTAGAACATGGATAGCTCTAAGGATCTAGCTTGACTTCATAACTCGTGAGAATAAACTTATGAAGGGATCAGCGAAGATATGAGCGTATGAAGGGTTCACCAAAGACATAGCTTATAGGTTCACAGAAGATTGACCTTGTTGCAACCTATTACACCACTTTAGTTGGCCTAGCACACTTTCTCATGTCAAAGTAACATTACATTGCTTTGAACCTAGCAAATATAGATAACATGTGTAGAAGTATGATATGAGCATGGATAGCTCTAAGGATCTAGCTTGACTTCATAACTCATGAGAATATTCTTATGAAGGGTTCACCGAAGACATAGCTTATAGGTTCACGGAAGATTGACCATGTTGCAACCTATTACACCACTTTAGTTGGCCTAGCACACATTCTCATGTTAAAGTAACATTACATTGCCTTGAACTTAGCTCATAGTGACAACTTATGTAGAAGTATAATTGGAACATGGATAGCTCTAAGGATCTAGCTTGACTTCATAACTCGTGAGAATAAACTTATGAAGGGATCAGCGAAGATATAAGCGTATCAAGGGTTCACCAAAGACATAGCTTATAGGTTCACAGAAGATTGACCTTGTTGCAACCTATTACACCACTTTAGTTGGCCTAGCACACTTTCTCATGTCAAACTAACATTACAATGCCTTGAACTTAGCTCATAGTGACAACTTGTGTAGATGTATGATATGAACATGGATACCTCTAAGGATCTCGCTTGACTTCATAACTCGTGAAAATAAACTTATTAAGGGTTCACCGAAGATATAAGCGTATGAAGGGTTCACAAAAGACATAGCTTATAGGTTCACAGAAGATTGACCTAGTTGCAACATATTACACCACTTTAGTTGTCCTAGCACACTTTCTCATGTCAAAGTAACATTACATTGCTTTGAATTTAGCGAATATAGATAACATGTGTAGAAGTATGATATGAACATGGATAGCTCTAAGGATCTAGCTTGACTTCAAAACTTGTAAGAATAATCTTACGAAGGGTTCACCGAAGACATAAGCGTATGAAGTGTTCACCAAAGACATAGCTTATAGGTTCACAGAAGATTGACCTAGTTGCAACATATTACACCACTTTAGTTGTCCTAGCACACTTTCTCATGTCAAAGTAACATTACATTGCTTTGAACTTAGCGAATATAGCTAACATGTGTAGAAGTATGATATGAACATGGATAGGTCTAAGGATCTAGCTTGACTTCATAACTCGTCAGAATAATCTTATGAAGGGTTCAACGAAGGATTAGGCGTATGAAGAGTTCCCCAAAGACATAGCTTATAGGTTCACAGAAGATTGACCTTGTTGCAACATATTACACCACTTTAGTTGGCCTAGCACACTTTCTCATGTCATCGTAACATTACATTGCTTTGAACTTAGCGAATATAGATAACATGTGTAGAAGTATGATATAAACATGGATAGCTCTAAGGATCTAGCTTGACTTCATAACTCGTGAGAATATTCTTATGAAGGGTTCATCGAAGACATAAGCGTATGAAGGGTTCACCAAAGACATAGCTTATAGGTTCACAGAAGATTGAACTAGTTGCAACATATTACACCACTTTAGTTGTCCTAGCACACTTTCTCATGTCAAAGTAACATTACATTGCTTTGAACTTAGCGAATATAGATAACATGTGTAGAAGTATGATATGAACATGGATAGCTCTAAGGATCTAGCTTGACTTCATAACTCGTGAGAATAATCTTATGAAGGGTTCAGCGAAGACATAAGCGTATGAAGAGTTCACCAAAGACATAGCTTATAGGTTCACAGAAGATTGACCTTGTTGCAATATATTACACCACTTTAGTTGGCCTAGCACACTTGTCATGTCAAAGTAACATTACATTGCTTTGAACTTAGCGAATATAGATAACATGTGTAGAAGTATGATGTAAACATGGATAGCTCTAAGGATCTAGCTTGACTTCATAACTCGTGAGAATATTCTTATGAAGGGTTCATCGAAGACATAAGCGTATGAAGGGTTCACCGAAGATATAAGCGGATGAAGGGTTCACCAAAGACATAGCTTATAGGTTCACAGAAGATTGGCCTTGTTGCAACCTATTACACCACTTTAGTTGGCCTAGCACACTTTCTCATATCAAAGTAACATTACATTGCCTTAAACTTAGCTAATAGAGACAACTTGTGTAGAAGTATGATATGAACATGGATAGCTCTAAATATCTAGCATGACTTCAAAACTTGTTAGAATAAACTTATGAAGGGTTCACCGAAGACATAAGCGTATGAAGAGTTCACCAAAGACATAGCTTATAGGTTCACAGAAGATTGACCTTGTTGCAACATATTACACCACTTTAGTTGGCCTAGCACACTTTCTCATGTCAAAGTAACATTACATTGCTTTGAACTTAGCGAATATAGATAACATGTGTAGAAGTATTGTTGGTTTTTATGAGACTAAGCTCAAAATAAACCGTGGAGACTTCACTTGGTGAATGAAACCACTTAACCCACAAAATGGACTCGATCTCAAGACTTGTTGAATCCGAGTTTACTATGGAGTAAATCGGTTCTAGCAAGGAGAAAATTAATCTAGGTTGGATCTAATCCAAGTAAAGCATCACAACACTTGGAGTTTGTGTGCTAAAGAGATCTTGGATTCTAGAACCATTCATCTAGATTTACATAAATATAAATAAAGCATAAGAAGAGTTTGGTGGAGATCTAGAAGTGTTTGGGTAGAGGTCTGCCATTGGGCAGCCTCTACACGAGCCAACTAGCCTAGAATCTACATTGAAACTACTTGCTTAAACATAAAGAGAAGAGAGAACTTTAGCAACACTTCTTTGTATATATATTTTCGGATTATTTTACAAAGGGAATACAAGCTCTATTTATAGAGTTTACAAGGTGATGGTTCAGCTTAAAATGAAGCCTAGATGCTCAGCAATATGACCGTTGGAGAGGAGAGAGGAAGTGTTGTTCCCAAAGCTTGAAAGTGACATGTCCTTAGTCTTGAACTTAGCATAAAGTAGAGTCACATGTCTTCTTAAGCTTCCAACGGTCTTCTTGGCTCTAGTTAGACTCCATTTAGGTCCTAACAGCCTTACATAACATCCCATTTGATTAGAATCAACATTTGGGAAGATTTGAAAATCGTTGACTTTTTGCTCTGTCCGTTGACCTTGCCCGCGGTACACAGAAACCTTACCCGCGGTACATGAAGGCTCGACCCGCGGTACGTGAAGGCTTGACCCGCGGTACGTGATTTTCCTTCCCGCGGTACGTCCGTGTCTCGACCCGCGGTACACGCCTCTCCGTTGACTTTCTCGCCCGTCCGTTGACCCGTCCTGCGTCTGCCCGCAGTACACGAAAACCTTCCCGCGGTACGTGCCTCTCGACCCGATGGCCTACCCGCGGTCCATGACCACCTACCGTTGACTTTCTGGTCCAAAACGTTGAGTTTTCCAGAACTCCTTCTTTTGGCCATTTCTTGATCTTTTGATGATTTGATGACCTTTATGGGTCCTTGGTGGCTAATTTCCTCCTTCTTGGAGGTCCTTAGGGTGGTCTTCGGCCTTGTCTTGATGACTTCGGCCTTAACTCTCCTCCATTTCATCTTATTGACCTTAAAGGTCTTCGGCCTCTTCGGCCTCATCCTCCTCATCTCTTTGATATAGACTAATAAGTATGATATGAACATGGATAGCTCTAAGGATCTAGCTTGACTTCATAACTTGTCAGAATAATCTTATGAAGGGTTCAACGAAGGATTAGGCGTATGAAGAGTTCCCCAAAGACATAGCTTATAGGTTCACAGAAGATTAACCTTTCTGCAACATATTACACCACCTTAGTTGGCCTAGCACACTTTCTCATGTCAAAGTAACATTACATTGCTTTGAACCTAGCAAATATAGATAACATGTCTAGAAGTATGATATGAACATGGATAGCTCTAAGGATCTAGCTTGACTTCGTAACTCGTGAGAATATTCTTATGAAGGGTTCATCGAAGACATAAGCGTATGAAGGGTTCACCGAAGATATAAGCAGATGAAGAGTTCACCAAAGACATAGCTTATAGGTTCACAGAAGATTGACCTTGTTGCAACCTCTTACACCACTTTAGTTCGCCTAGCACACTTTCTCATATCAAAGTAACATTACATTGCCTTAAACTTAGCTAATAGAGACAACTTGTGTAGAAGTATGATATGAACATGGATAGCTCTAAAGATCTAGCATGACTTCAAAACTTGTTAGAATAAACTTATGAAGGGTTCACCGAAGACATAAGCGTATGAAGAGCTCACCAAAGACATAGCTTATAGGTTCACAGAAGATTGACCTTTCTGCAACATATTACACCACCTTAGTTGGCCTAGCACACTTTCTCATGTCAAAGTAACATTACATTGCTTTGAACCTAGCAAATATAGATAACATGTGTAGAAGTATGATATGAACATGGATAGCTCTAAGGATCTAGCTTGACTTCATAAGTCATGAGAATATTCTTATGAAGGGTTCATCGAACACATAAGTGTATGAACGTTTCACCGAAGACATAGCTTATAGGTTCACGGAAGATTGACCATGTTGCAACCTATTACACCACTTTAGTTGGCCTAGCACACATTCTCATGTTAAAGTAACATTATATTGCCTTGAACTTAGCTCATAGTGACAACTTATGTAGAAGTATAATTAGAACATGGATAGCTCTAAGGATCTAGCTTGACTTCATAACTCGTGAGAATAAACTTATGAAGGGATCAGCGAAGATATGAGCGTATGAAGGGTTCACCAAAGACATAGCTTATAGGTTCACAGAAGATTGACCTTGTTGCAACCTATTACACCACTTTAGTTGGCCTAGCACACTTTCTCATGTCAAAGTAACATTACATTGCTTTGAACCTAGCAAATATAGATAACATGTGTAGAAGTATGATATGAGCATGGATAGCTCTAAGGATCTAGCCTGACTTCATAACTCATGAGAATATTCTTATGAAGGGTTCATCGAACACATAAGCGTATGAAGGGTTCACCGAAGACATAGCTTATAGGTTCACGAAAGATTGACCATGTTGCAACCTATTACACCACTTTAGTTGGCCTAGCACACATTCTCATGTTAAAGTAACATTACATTGCCTTGAACTTAGCTCATAGTGACAACTTATGTAGAAGTATAATTGGAACATGGATAGCTCTAAGGATCTAGCTTGACTTCATAACTCGTGAGAATAAACTTATGAAGGGATCAGCGAAGATATAAGCGTATCAAGGGTTCACCAAAGACATAGCTTATAGGTTCACAGAAGATTGACCTTGTTGCAACCTATTACACCACTTTAGTTGGCCTAGCACACTTTCTCATGTCAAACTAACATTACAATGCCTTGAACTTAGCTCATAGTGACAACTTGTGTAGATGTATGATATGAACATGGATACCTCTAAGGATCTCGCTTGACTTCATAACTCGTGAAAATAAACTTATTAAGGGTTCACCGAAGATATAAGCGTATGAAGGGTTCACAAAAGACATAGCTTATAGGTTCACAGAAGATTGACCTAGTTGCAACATATTACACCACTTTAGTTGTCCTAGCACACTTTCTCATGTCAAAGTAACATTACATTGCTTTGAATTTAGCGAATATAGATAACATGTGTAGAAGTATGATATGAACATGGATAGCTCTAAGGATCTAGCTTGACTTCAAAACTTGTAAGAATAATCTTACGAAGGGTTCACCGAAGACATAAGCGTATGAAGTGTTCACCAAAGACATAGCTTATAGGTTCACAGAAGATTGACCTAGTTGCAACATATTACACCACTTTAGTTGTCCTAGCACACTTTCTCATGTCAAAGTAACATTACATTGCTTTGAACTTAGCGAATATAGATAACATGTGTAGAAGTATGATATGAACATGGATAGGTCTAAGGATCTAGCTTGACTTCATAACTCGTCAGAATAATCTTATGAAGGGTTCAACGAAGGATTAGGCGTATGAAGAGTTCCCCAAAGACATAGCTTATAGGTTCACAGAAGATTGACCTTGTTGCAACATATTACACCACTTTAGTTGGCCTAGCACACTTTCTCATGTCATCGTAACATTACATTGCTTTGAACTTAGCGAATATAGATAACATGTGTAGAAGTATGATATAAACATGGATAGCTCTAAGGATCTAGCTTGACTTCATAACTCGTGAGAATATTCTTATGAAGGGTTCATCGAAGACATAAGCGTATGAAGGGTTCACCTAAAATATAAGCGGATGAAGGGTTCACCAAAGACATAGCTTATAGGTTCACAGAAGATTGACCTTGTTGCAACCTCTTACACCACTTTAGTTCGCCTAGCACACTTTCTCATATCAAAGTAACATTACATTGCCTTAAACTTAGCTAATAGAGACAACTTGTGTAGAAGTATGATATGAACATGGATAGCTCTAAAGATCTAGCATGACTTCAAAACTTGTTAGAATAAACTTATGAAGGGTTCACCGAAGACATAAGCGTATGAAGAGCTCACCAAAGACATAGCTTATAGGTTCACAGAAGATTGACCTTTCTGCAACATATTACACCACCTTAGTTGGCCTAGCACACTTTCTCATGTCAAAGTAACATTACATTGCTTTGAACCTAGCAAATATAGATAACATGTGTAGAAGTATGATATCAGCATGGATAGCTCTAAGGATCTAGCTTGACTTCATAACTCATGAGAATATTCTTATGAAGGGTTCATCGAACACATAAGCGTATGAAGGGTTCACCGAAGACATAGCTTATAGGTTCACGGAAGATTGACCATGTTGCAACCTATTACACCACTTTAGTTGGCCTAGCACACATTCTCATGTTAAAGTAACATTACATTGCCTTGAACTTAGCTCATAGAGACAACTTATGTAAAAGTATAATTGGAACATGGATAGCTCTAAGGATCTCGCTTGACTTCATAACTCGTGAGAATAAACTTATGAAGGGATCAGCGAAGATATAAGCGTATGAAGGGTTCACCAAAGACATAGCTTATAGGTTCACAGAAGATTGACCTTGTTGCAACCTATTACACCACTTTAGTTGGCCTAGCACACTTTCTCATGTCAAAGTAACATTACAATGCCTTGAACTTAGCTCATAGTGACAACTTGTGTAGAAGTATGATATGAACATGGATACCTCTAAGGATCTCGCTTGACTTCATAACTCGTGAAAATAAACTTATTAAGGGTTCACCGAAGATATAAGCGTATGAAGGGTTCACCAAAGACATAGCTTATAGGTTCACAGAAGATTGACCTAGTTGCAACCTATTACACCACTTTAGTTGGCCTAGCACACTTTCTCATATCAAAGTAACATTACATTGCCTTAAAGTTAGCTAATAGAGATAACTTGTGTAGAAGTATGATATGAACATGGATAGCTCTAAATATCTAGCATGACTTCAAAACTTGTTAGAATAAACTTATGAAGGGTTCACCGAAGACATAAGCGTATGAAGAGTTCACCAAAGACATAGCTTATAGGTTCACAGAAGATTGACCTTGTTGCAACATATTACACCACTTTAGTTGGCCTAGCACACTTTCTCATGTCAAAGTAACATTACATTGCTTTGAACTTAGCGAATATAGATAACATGTGTAGAAGTATGATATGAACATGGATAGCTCTAAGGATCTAGCTTGACTTCAAAACTTGTAAGAATAATCTTACGAAGGGTTCACCGAAGACATAAGCGTATGAAGTGTTCACCAAAGACATAGCTTATAGGTTCACAGAAGATTGACCTAGTTGCAACATATTACACCACTTTAGTTGTCCTAGCACACTTTCTCATGTCAAAGTAACATTACATTGCTTTGAACTTAGCGAATATAGATAACATGTGTAGAAGTATGATATGAACATGGATAGGTCTAAGGATCTAGCTTGACTTCATAACTCGTCAGAATAATCTTATGAAGGGTTCAACGAAGGATTAGGCGTATGAAGAGTTCCCCAAAGACATAGCTTATAGGTTCACAGAAGATTGACCTTGTTGCAACATATTACACCACTTTAGTTGGCCTAGCACACTTTCTCATGTCATCGTAACATTACATTGCTTTGAACTTAGCGAATATAGATAACATGTGTAGAAGTATGATATAAACATGGATAGCTCTAAGGATCTAGCTTGACTTCATAACTCGTGAGAATATTCTTATGAAGGGTTCATCGAAGACATAAGCGTATGAAGGGTTCACCTAAAATATAAGCGGATGAAGGGTTCACCAAAGACATAGCTTATAGGTTCACAGAAGATTGACCTTGTTGCAACCTCTTACACCACTTTAGTTCGCCTAGCACACTTTCTCATATCAAAGTAACATTACATTGCCTTAAACTTAGCTAATAGAGACAACTTGTGTAGAAGTATGATATGAACATGGATAGCTCTAAAGATCTAGCATGACTTCAAAACTTGTGAGAATATTCTTATGAAGGGTTCATCGAAGACATAAGCGTATGAAGGGTTCACCTAAAATATAAGCGGATGAAGGGTTCACCAAAGACATAGCTTATAGGTTCACAGAAGATTGACCTTGTTGCAACCTCTTACACCACTTTAGTTGGCCTAGCACACTTTCTCATATCAAAGTAACATTACATTGCCTTAAACTTAGCTAATAGAGACAACTTGTGTAGAAGTATGATATGAACATGGATAGCTCTAAAGATCTAGCATGACTTCAAAACTTGTTAGAATAAACTTATGAAGGGTTCACCGAAGACATAAGCGTATGAAGAGCTCACCAAAGACATAGCTTATAGGTTCACAGAAGATTGACCTTTCTGCAACATATTACACCACCTTAGTTGGCCTAGCACACTTTCTCATGTCAAAGTAACATTACATTGCTTTGAACCTAGCAAATATAGATAACATGTGTAGAAGTATGATATCAGCATGGATAGCTCTAAGGATCTAGCTTGACTTCAAAACTCGTGAGAATATTCTTATGAAGGGTTCATCGAAGACATAAGCGTATGAAGGGTTCACCTAAAATATAAGCGGATGAAGGGTTCACCAAAGACATAGCTTATAGGTTCACAGAAGATTGACCTTGTTGCAACCTCTTACACCACTTTAGTTGGCCTAGCACACTTTCTCATATCAAAGTAACATTACATTGCCTTAAAGTTAGCTAATAGAGATAACTTGTGTAGAAGTATGATATGAACATGGATAGCTCTAAATATCTAGCATGACTTCAAAACTTGTTAGAATAAACTTATGAAGGGTTCACCGAAGACATAAGCGTATGAAGAGTTCACCAAAGACATAGCTTATAGGTTCACAGAAGATTGACCTTGTTGCAACATATTACACCACTTTAGTTGGCCTAGCACACTTTCTCATGTCAAAGTAACATTACATTGCTTTGAACTTAGCGAATATAGATAACATGTGTAGAAGTATGATATGAACATGGATAGCTCTAAGGATCTAGCTTGACTTCAAAACTTGTAAGAATAATCTTACGAAGGGTTCACCGAAGACATAAGCGTATGAAGTGTTCACCAAAGACATAGCTTATAGGTTCACAGAAGATTGACCTAGTTGCAACATATTACACCACTTTAGTTGTCCTAGCACACTTTCTCATGTCAAAGTAACATTACATTGCTTTGAACTTAGCGAATATAGATAACATGTGTAGAAGTATGATATGAACATGGATAGGTCTAAGGATCTAGCTTGACTTCATAACTCGTCAGAATAATCTTATGAAGGGTTCAACGAAGGATTAGGCGTATGAAGAGTTCCCCAAAGACATAGCTTATAGGTTCACAGAAGATTGACCTTGTTGCAACATATTACACCACTTTAGTTGGCCTAGCACACTTTCTCATGTCATCGTAACATTACATTGCTTTGAACTTAGCGAATATAGATAACATGTGTAGAAGTATGATATAAACATGGATAGCTCTAAGGATCTAGCTTGACTTCATAACTCGTGAGAATATTCTTATGAAGGGTTCATCGAAGACATAAGCGTATGAAGGGTTCACCTAAAATATAAGCGGATGAAGGGTTCACCAAAGACATAGCTTATAGGTTCACAGAAGATTGACCTTGTTGCAACCTCTTACACCACTTTAGTTCGCCTAGCACACTTTCTCATATCAAAGTAACATTACATTGCCTTAAACTTAGCTAATAGAGACAACTTGTGTAGAAGTATGATATGAACATGGATAGCTCTAAAGATCTAGCATAACTTCAAAACTTGTTAGAATAAACTTATGAAGGGTTCACCGAAGACATAAGCGTATGAAGAGCTCACCAAAGACATAGCTTATAGGTTCACAGAAGATTGACCTTTCTGCAACATATTACACCACCTTAGTTGGCCTAGCACACTTTCTCATGTCAAAGTAACATTACATTGCTTTGAACCTAGCAAATATAGATAACATGTGTAGAAGTATGATATCAGCATGGATAGCTCTAAGGATCTAGCTTGACTTCATAACTCATGAGAATATTCTTATGAAGGGTTCATCGAACACATAAGCGTATGAAGGGTTCACCGAAGACATAGCTTATAGGTTCACGGAAGATTGACCATGTTGCAACCTATTACACCACTTTAGTTGGCCTAGCACACATTCTCATGTTAAAGTAACATTACATTGCCTTGAACTTAGCTCATAGAGACAACTTATGTAAAAGTATAATTGGAACATGGATAGCTCTAAGGATCTCGCTTGACTTCATAACTCGTGAGAATAAACTTATGAAGGGATCAGCGAAGATATAAGCGTATGAAGGGTTCACCAAAGACATAGCTTATAGGTTCACAGAAGATTGACCTTGTTGCAACCTATTACACCACTTTAGTTGGCCTAGCACACTGTCTCATGTCAAAGTAACATTACAATGCCTTGAACTTAGCTCATAGTGACAACTTGTGTAGAAGTATGATATGAACATGGATACCTCTAAGGATCTCGCTTGACTTCATAACTCGTGAAAATAAACTTATTAAGGGTTCACCGAAGATATAAGCGTAAGAAGGGTTCACCAAAGACATAGCTTATAGGTTCACTGAAGATTGACCTAGTTGCAACATATTACACCACTTAAGTTGGCCTAGCACACTTTCTCATGTCAACGTAACATTACATTGCCTTAAAGTTAGCTAATAGAGATAACTTGTGTAGAAGTATGATATGAACATGGATAGCTCTAAATATCTAGCATGACTTCAAAACTTGTTAGAATAAACTTATGAAGGGTTCACCGAAGACATAAGCGTATGAAGAGTTTACCGAAGATATAAGCGGATTAAGGGTTCACTAAAGACATAACTTATAGGTTCACAGAAGATTGACCTTGTTGCAACCTATTACACCACTTTAGTTGACCTAGCACACTTTCTCATATCAAAGTAACATTACATTTCCTTAAAGTTAGCTAATAGAGATAACTTGTGTAGAAGTATGATATGAACATGGATAGCTCTAAATATCTAGCATGACTTCAAAACTTGTTAGAATAAACTTATGAAGGGTTCACCGAAGACATAAGCGTATGAAGAGTTCACCAAAGACATAGCTTATAGGTTCACAGAAGATTGACCTTGTTGCAACATATTACACCACTTTAGTTGGCCTAGCACACTTTCTCATGTCAAAGTAACATTACATTGCTTTGAACTTAGCGAATATAGATAACATGTGTAGAAGTATGATGTAAACATGGATAGCTCTAAGGATCTAGCTTGACTTCATAACTCGTGAGAATATTCTTATGAAGGGTTCATCGAAGACATAAGCGTATGAAGGGTTCACCGAAGATATAAGCGGATTAAGGGTTCACCAAAGACATAGCTTATAGGTTCACAGAAGATTGACCTTGTTGCAACCTATTACACCACTTTAGTTGGCCTAGCACACTTTCTCATGTCAAAGTAACATTACAATGCCTTGAACTTAGCTCATAGTGACAACTTGTGTAGAAGTATGATATGAACATGGATACCTCTAAGGATCTCGCTTGACTTCATAACTCGTGAAAATAAACTTATTAAGGGTTCACCGAAGATATAAGCGTATGAAGGGTTCACCAAAGACATAGCTTATAGGTTCACAGAAGATTGACCTTGTTGCAACATATTACACCACTTTAGTTGGCCTAGCACACTTTCTCATGTCAAAGTAACATTACATTGCTTTGAACTTAGCGAATATAGATAACATGTGTAGAAGTATGATATGAACATGGATAGCTCTAAGGATCTAGCTTGACTTCAAAACTTGTAAGAATAATCTTACGAAGGGTTCACCGAAGACATAAGCGTATGAAGTGTTCACCAAAGACATAGCTTATAGGTTCACAGAAGATTGACCTAGTTGCAACATATTACACCACTTTAGTTGTCCTAGCACACTTTCTCATGTCAAAGTAACATTACATTGCTTTGAACTTAGCGAATATAGATAACATGTGTAGAAGTATGATATGAACATGGATAGGTCTAAGGATCTAGCTTGACTTCATAACTCGTCAGAATAATCTTATGAAGGGTTCAACGAAGGATTAGGCGTATGAAGAGTTCCCCAAAGACATAGCTTATAGGTTCACAGAAGATTGACCTTGTTGCAACATATTACACCACTTTAGTTGGCCTAGCACACTTTCTCATGTCATCGTAACATTACATTGCTTTGAACTTAGCGAATATAGATAACATGTGTAGAAGTATGATATAAACATGGATAGCTCTAAGGATCTAGCTTGACTTCATAACTCGTGAGAATATTCTTATGAAGGGTTCATCGAAGACATAAGCGTATGATGGGTTCACCTAAAATATAAGCGGATGAAGGGTTCACCAAAGACATAGCTTATAGGTTCACAGAAGATTGACCTTGTTGCAACCTCTTACACCACTTTAGTTCGCCTAGCACACTTTCTCATATCAAAGTAACATTACATTGCCTTAAACTTAGCTAATAGAGACAACTTGTGTAGAAGTATGATATGAACATGGATAGCTCTAAAGATCTAGCATGACTTCAAAACTTGTTAGAATAAACTTATGAAGGGTTCACCGAAGACATAAGCGTATGAAGAGCTCACCAAAGACATAGCTTATAGGTTCACAGAAGATTGACCTTGTTGCAACATATTACACCACTTTAGTTGGCCTAGCACACTTTCTCATGTCAAAGTAACATTACATTGCTTTGAACTTAGCGAATATAGATAACATGTGTAGAAGTATGATATGAACATGGATAGCTCTAAGGATCTAGCTTGACTTCATAACTCATGAGAATATTCTTATGAAGGGTTCATCGAACACATAAGCGTATGAAGGGTTCACCGAAGACATAGCTTATAGGTTCACGGAAGATTGACCATGTTGCAACCTATTACACCACTTTAGTTGGCCTAGCACACATTCTCATGTTAATGTAACATTACATTGCCTTGCACTTAGCTCATAGTGACAACTTATGTAGAAGTATAATTGGAACATGGATAGCTCTAAGGATCTAGCTTGACTTCATAACTTGTGAGAATAAACTTATGAAGGGATCAGCGAAGATATAAGCGTATGAAGGGTTCACCAAAGACATAGCTTATAGGTTCACAGAAGATTGACCTTGTTGCAACCTATTACACCACTTTAGTTGGCCTAGCACACTTTCTCATGTCAAAGTAACATTACAATGCCTTGAACTTAGCTCATAGTGACAACTTGTGTAGAAGTATGATATGAACATGGATACCTCTAAGGATCTCGCTTGACTTCATAACTCGTGAAAATAAACTTATTAAGGGTTCACCGAAGATATAAGCGTATGAAGGGTTCACCAAAGACATAGCTTATAGGTTCACAGAAGATTGACCTAGTTGCAACATATTACACCACTTTAGTTGGCCAAGCACACTTTCTCATGTCAACGTAACATTACATTGCTTAGAACTTAGCGAATTTAGATAAATATGTGTAGAAGTATGATGTAAACATGGATAGCTCTAAGGATCTAGCTTGACTTCATAACTCGTGAGAATATTCTTATGAAGGGTTCATCGAAGACATAAGCGTATGAAGGGTTCACCGAAGATATAAGCGGATTAAGGGTTCACTAAAGACATAGCTTATAGGTTCATAGAAGATTGACCTTGTTGCAACCTATTACACCACTTTAGTTGGCCTAGCACACTTTCTCATATCAAAGTAACATTACATTGCCTTAAACTTAGCTAATAGAGATAACTTGTGTAGAAGTATGATATGAACATGGATAGCTCTAAATATCTAGCATGACTTCAAAACTTGTTAGAATAAACTTATGAAGGGTTCACCGAAGACATAAGCGTATGAAGAGTTCACCAAAGACATAGCTTATAGGTTCACAGAAGATTGACCTTGTTGCAACATATTACACCACTTTAGTTGGCCTAGCACACTTTCTCATGTCAAAGTAACATTACATTGCTTTGAACTTAGCGAATATAGATAACATGTGTAGAAGTATGATATGAACATGGATAGCTCTAAGGATCTAGCTTGACTTCATAACTCATGAGAATATTCTTATGAAGGGTTCATCGAACACATAAGCGTATGAAGGGTTCACCGAAGACATAGCTTATAGGTTCACGGAAGATTGACCATGTTGCAACCTATTACACCACTTTAGTTGGCCTAGCACACATTCTCATGTTAATGTAACATTACATTGCCTTGCACTTAGCTCATAGTGACAACTTATGTAGAAGTATAATTGGAACATGGATAGCTCTAAGGATCTAGCTTGACTTCATAACTTGTGAGAATAAACTTATGAAGGGATCAGCGAAGATATAAGCGTATGAAGGGTTCACCAAAGACATAGCTTATAGGTTCACAGAAGATTGACCTTGTTGCAACCTATTACACCACTTTAGTTGGCCTAGCACACTTTCTCATGTCAAAGTAACATTACAATGCCTTGAACTTAGCTCATAGTGACAACTTGTGTAGAAGTATGATATGAACATGGATACCTCTAAGGATCTCGCTTGACTTCATAACTCGTGAAAATAAACTTATTAAGGGTTCACCGAAGATATAAGCGTATGAAGGGTTCACCAAAGACATAGCTTATAGGTTCACAGAAGATTGACCTAGTTGCAACATATTACACCACTTTAGTTGGCCAAGCACACTTTCTCATGTCAACGTAACATTACATTGCTTAGAACTTAGCGAATTTAGATAAATATGTGTAGAAGTATGATGTAAACATGGATAGCTCTAAGGATCTAGCTTGACTTCATAACTCGTGAGAATATTCTTATGAAGGGTTCATCGAAGACATAAGCGTATGAAGGGTTCACCTAAAATATAAGCGGATGAAGGGTTCACCAAAGACATAGCTTATAGGTTCACAGAAGATTGACCTTGTTGCAACCTCTTACACCACTTTAGTTCGCCTAGCACACTTTCTCATATCAAAGTAACATTACATTGCCTTAAACTTAGCTAATAGAGACAACTTGTGTAGAAGTATGATATGAACATGGATAGCTCTAAAGATCTAGCATGACTTCAAAACTTGTTAGAATAAACTTATGAAGGGTTCACCGAAGACATAAGCGTATGAAGAGCTCACCAAAGACATAGCTTATAGGTTCACAGAAGATTGACCTTTCTGCAACATATTACACCACCTTAGTTGGCCTAGCACACTTTCTCATGTCAAAGTAACATTACATTGCTTTGAACCTAGCAAATATAGATAACATGTGTAGAAGTATGATATCAGCATGGATAGCTCTAAGGATCTAGCTTGACTTCATAACTCATGAGAATATTCTTATGAAGGGTTCATCGAACACATAAGCGTATGAAGGGTTCACCGAAGACATAGCTTATAGGTTCACGGAAGATTGACCATGTTGCAACCTATTACACCACTTTAGTTGGCCTAGCACACATTCTCATGTTAAAGTAACATTACATTGCCTTGAACTTAGCTCATAGAGACAACTTATGTAAAAGTATAATTGGAACATGGATAGCTCTAAGGATCTCGCTTGACTTCATAACTCGTGAGAATAAACTTATGAAGGGATCAGCGAAGATATAAGCGTATGAAGGGTTCACCAAAGACATAGCTTATAGGTTCACAGAAGATTGACCTTGTTGCAACCTATTACACCACTTTAGTTGGCCTAGCACACTGTCTCATGTCAAAGTAACATTACAATGCCTTGAACTTAGCTCATAGTGACAACTTGTGTAGAAGTATGATATGAACATGGATACCTCTAAGGATCTCGCTTGACTTCATAACTCGTGAAAATAAACTTATTAAGGGTTCACCGAAGATATAAGCGTAAGAAGGGTTCACCAAAGACATAGCTTATAGGTTCACTGAAGATTGACCTAGTTGCAACATATTACACCACTTAAGTTGGCCTAGCACACTTTCTCATGTCAACGTAACATTACATTGCCTTAAAGTTAGCTAATAGAGATAACTTGTGTAGAAGTATGATATGAACATGGATAGCTCTAAATATCTAGCATGACTTCAAAACTTGTTAGAATAAACTTATGAAGGGTTCACCGAAGACATAAGCGTATGAAGAGTTCACCGAAGATATAAGCGGATTAAGGGTTCACTAAAGACATAGCTTATAGGTTCACAGAAGATTGACCTTGTTGCAACCTATTACACCACTTTAGTTGACCTAGCACACTTTCTCATATCAAAGTAACATTACATTGCCTTAAAGTTAGCTAATAGAGATAACTTGTGTAGAAGTATGATATGAACATGGATAGCTCTAAATATCTAGCATGACTTCAAAACTTGTTAGAATAAACTTATGAAGGGTTCACCGAAGACATAAGCGTATGAAGAGTTCACCAAAGACATAGCTTATAGGTTCACAGAAGATTGACCTTGTTGCAACATATTACACCACTTTAGTTGGCCTAGCACACTTTCTCATGTCATCGTAACATTACATTGCTTTGAACTTAGCGAATATAGATAACATGTGTAGAAGTATGATGTAAACATGGATAGCTCTAAGGATCTAGCTTGACTTCATAACTCGTGAGAATATTCTTATGAAGGGTTCATCGAAGACATAAGCGTATGAAGGGTTCACCGAAGATATAAGCGGATTAAGGGTTCACCAAAGACATAGCTTATAGGTTCACAGAAGATTGACCTTGTTGCAACCTATTACACCACTTTAGTTGGCCTAGCACACTTTCTCATGTCAAAGTAACATTACAATGCCTTGAACTTAGCTCATAGTGACAACTTGTGTAGAAGTATGATATGAACATGGATACCTCTAAGGATCTCGCTTGACTTCATAACTCGTGAAAATAAACTTATTAAGGGTTCACCGAAGATATAAGCGTATGAAGGGTTCACCAAAGACATAGCTTATAGGTTCACAGAAGATTGACCTTGTTGCAACATATTACACCACTTTAGTTGGCCTAGCACACTTTCTCATGTCAAAGTAACATTACATTGCTTTGAACTTAGCGAATATAGATAACATGTGTAGAAGTATGATATGAACATGGATAGCTCTAAGGATCTAGCTTGACTTCAAAACTTGTAAGAATAATCTTACGAAGGGTTCACCGAAGACATAAGCGTATGAAGTGTTCACCAAAGACATAGCTTATAGGTTCACAGAAGATTGACCTAGTTGCAACATATTACACCACTTTAGTTGTCCTAGCACACTTTCTCATGTCAAAGTAACATTACATTGCTTTGAACTTAGCGAATATAGATAACATGTGTAGAAGTATGATATGAACATGGATAGGTCTAAGGATCTAGCTTGACTTCATAACTCGTCAGAATAATCTTATGAAGGGTTCAACGAAGGATTAGGCGTATGAAGAGTTCCCCAAAGACATAGCTTATAGGTTCACAGAAGATTGACCTTGTTGCAACATATTACACCACTTTAGTTGGCCTAGCACACTTTCTCATGTCATCGTAACATTACATTGCTTTGAACTTAGCGAATATAGATAACATGTGTAGAAGTATGATATAAACATGGATAGCTCTAAGGATCTAGCTTGACTTCATAACTCGTGAGAATATTCTTATGAAGGGTTCATCGAAGACATAAGCGTATGAAGGGTTCACCTAAAATATAAGCGGATGAAGGGTTCACCAAAGACATAGCTTATAGGTTCACAGAAGATTGACCTTGTTGCAACCTCTTACACCACTTTAGTTCGCCTAGCACACTTTCTCATATCAAAGTAACATTACATTGCCTTAAACTTAGCTAATAGAGACAACTTGTGTAGAAGTATGATATGAACATGGATAGCTCTAAAGATCTAGCATGACTTCAAAACTTGTTAGAATAAACTTATGAAGGGTTCACCGAAGACATAAGCGTATGAAGAGCTCACCAAAGACATAGCTTATAGGTTCACAGAAGATTGACCTTGTTGCAACATATTACACCACTTTAGTTGGCCTAGCACACTTTCTCATGTCAAAGTAACATTACATTGCTTTGAACTTAGCGAATATAGATAACATGTGTAGAAGTATGATATGAACATGGATAGCTCTAAGGATCTAGCTTGACTTCATAACTCATGAGAATATTCTTATGAAGGGTTCATCGAACACATAAGCGTATGAAGGGTTCACCGAAGACATAGCTTATAGGTTCACGGAAGATTGACCATGTTGCAACCTATTACACCACTTTAGTTGGCCTAGCACACATTCTCATGTTAATGTAACATTACATTGCCTTGCACTTAGCTCATAGTGACAACTTATGTAGAAGTATAATTGGAACATGGATAGCTCTAAGGATCTAGCTTGACTTCATAACTTGTGAGAATAAACTTATGAAGGGATCAGCGAAGATATAAGCGTATGAAGGGTTCACCAAAGACATAGCTTATAGGTTCACAGAAGATTGACCTTGTTGCAACCTATTACACCACTTTAGTTGGCCTAGCACACTTTCTCATGTCAAAGTAACATTACAATGCCTTGAACTTAGCTCATAGTGACAACTTGTGTAGAAGTATGATATGAACATGGATACCTCTAAGGATCTCGCTTGACTTCATAACTCGTGAAAATAAACTTATTAAGGGTTCACCGAAGATATAAGCGTATGAAGGGTTCACCAAAGACATAGCTTATAGGTTCACAGAAGATTGACCTAGTTGCAACATATTACACCACTTTAGTTGGCCAAGCACACTTTCTCATGTCAACGTAACATTACATTGCTTAGAACTTAGCGAATTTAGATAAATATGTGTAGAAGTATGATGTAAACATGGATAGCTCTAAGGATCTAGCTTGACTTCATAACTCGTGAGAATATTCTTATGAAGGGTTCATCGAAGACATAAGCGTATGAAGGGTTCACCGAAGATATAAGCGGATTAAGGGTTCACTAAAGACATAGCTTATAGGTTCACAGAAGATTGACCTTGTTGCAACCTATTACACCACTTTAGTTGGCCTAGCACACTTTCTCATATCAAAGTAACATTACATTGCCTTAAACTTAGCTAATAGAGATA
This sequence comes from Lepidium didymum, assembly GCA_963920545.1. Classification (NCBI taxonomy): domain Eukaryota; kingdom Viridiplantae; phylum Streptophyta; class Magnoliopsida; order Brassicales; family Brassicaceae; genus Lepidium; species Lepidium didymum. The sequence goes on along the minus strand of OY986983.1, from coordinate 8,405,878 downwards.
ACTTGTGTAGAAGTATGATATGAACATGGATAGCTCTAAATATCTAGCATGACTTCAAAACTTGTTAGAATAAACTTATGAAGGGTTCACCGAAGACATAAGCGTATGAAGAGTTCACCAAAGACATAGCTTATAGGTTCACAGAAGATTGACCTTGTTGCAACATATTACACCACTTTAGTTGGCCTAGCACACTTTCTCATGTCAAAGTAACATTACATTGCTTTGAACTTAGCGAATATAGATAACATGTGTAGAAGTATGATATGAACATGGATAGCTCTAAGGATCTAGCTTGACTTCATAACTCATGAGAATATTCTTATGAAGGGTTCATCGAACACATAAGCGTATGAAGGGTTCACCGAAGACATAGCTTATAGGTTCACGGAAGATTGACCATGTTGCAACCTATTACACCACTTTAGTTGGCCTAGCACACATTCTCATGTTAATGTAACATTACATTGCTTTGCACTTAGCTCATAGTGACAACTTATGTAGAAGTATAATTGGAACATGGATAGCTCTAAGGATCTAGCTTGACTTCATAACTTGTGAGAATAAACTTATGAAGGGATCAGCGAAGATATAAGCGTATGAAGGGTTCACCAAAGACATAGCTTATAGGTTCACAGAAGATTGACCTTGTTGCAACCTATTACACCACTTTAGTTGGCCTAGCACACTTTCTCATGTCAAAGTAACATTACAATGCCTTGAACTTAGCTCATAGTGACAACTTGTGTAGAAGTATGATATGAACATGGATACCTCTAAGGATCTCGCTTGACTTCATAACTCGTGAAAATAAACTTATTAAGGGTTCACCGAAGATATAAGCGTATGAAGGGTTCACCAAAGACATAGCTTATAGGTTCACAGAAGATTGACCTAGTTGCAACATATTACACCACTTTAGTTGGCCAAGCACACTTTCTCATGTCAACGTAACATTACATTGCTTAGAACTTAGCGAATTTAGATAAATATGTGTAGAAGTATGATGTAAACATGGATAGCTCTAAGGATCTAGCTTGACTTCATAACTCGTGAGAATATTCTTATGAAGGGTTCATCGAAGACATAAGCGTATGAAGGGTTCACCGAAGATATAAGCGGATTAAGGGTTCACTAAAGACATAGCTTATAGGTTCACAGAAGATTGACCTTGTTGCAACCTATTACACCACTTTAGTTGGCCTAGCACACTTTCTCATATCAAAGTAACATTACATTGCCTTAAACTTAGCTAATAGAGATAACTTGTGTAGAAGTATGATATGAACATGGATAGCTCTAAATATCTAGCATGACTTCAAAACTTGTTAGAATAAACTTATGAAGGGTTCACCGAAGACATAAGCGTATGAAGAGTTCACCAAAGACATAGCTTATAGGTTCACAGAAGATTGACCTTGTTGCAACATATTACACCACTTTAGTTGGCCTAGCACACTTTCTCATGTCAAAGTAACATTACATTGCTTTGAACTTAGCGAATATAGATAACATGTGTAGAAGTATGATATGAACATGGATAGCTCTAAGGATCTAGCTTGACTTCATAACTCATGAGAATATTCTTATGAAGGGTTCATCGAACACATATGCGTATGAAGGGTTCACCGAAGACATAACTTATAGGTTCACGGAAGATTGACCATGTTGCAACCTATTACACCACTTTAGTTGGCCTAGCACACATTCTCATGTTAATGTAACATTACATTGCCTTGCACTTAGCTCATAGTGACAACTTATGTAGAAGTATAATTGGAACATGGATAGCTCTAAGGATCTAGCTTGACTTCATAACTTGTGAGAATAAACTTATGAAGGGATCAGCGAAGATATAAGCGTATGAAGGGTTCACCAAAGACATAGCTTATAGGTTCACAGAAGATTGACCTTGTTGCAACCTATTACACCACTTTAGTTGGCCTAGCACACTTTCTCATGTCAAAGTAACATTACAATGCCTTGAACTTAGCTCATAGTGACAACTTGTGTAGAAGTATGATATGAACATGGATACCTCTAAGGATCTCGCTTGACTTCATAACTCGTGAAAATAAACTTATTAAGGGTTCACCGAAGATATAAGCATAAGAAGGGTTCACCAAAGACATAGCTTATAGGTTCACTGAAGATTGACCTAGTTGCAACAAATTACACCACTTAAGTTGGCCTAGCACACTTTCTCATGTCAACGTAACATTACATTGCTTAGAACTTAGCGAATTTAGATAAATATGTGTAGAAGTATGATGTAAACATGGATAGCTCTAAGGATCTAGCTTGACTTCATAACTCGTGAGAATATTCTTATGAAGGGTTCATCGAAGACATAAGCGTATGAAGAGTTCACCGAAGATATAAGCGGATTAAGGGTTCACTAAAGACATAGCTTATAGGTTCACAGAAGATTGACCTTGTTGCAACCTATTACACCACTTTAGTTGGCCTAGCACACTTTCTCATATCAAAGTAACATTACATTGCCTTAAAGTTAGCTAATAGAGATAACTTGTGTAGAAGTATGATATGAACATGGATAGCTCTAAATATCTAGCATGACTTCAAAACTTGTTAGAATAAACTTATGAAGGGTTCACCGAAGACATAAGCGTATGAAGAGTTCACCAAAGACATAGCTTATAGGTTCACAGAAGATTGACCTTGTTGCAACATATTACACCACTTTAGTTGGCCTAGCACACTTTCTCATGTCAAAGTAACATTACATTGCTTTGAACTTAGCGAATATAGATAACATGTGTAGAAGTATGATGTAAACATGGATAGCTCTAAGGATCTAGCTTGACTTCATAACTCGTGAGAATATTCTTATGAAGGGTTCATCGAAGACATAAGCGTATGAAGGGTTCACCGAAGATATAAGCGGATTAAGGGTTCACCAAAGACATAGCTTATAGGTTCACAGAAGATTGACCTTGTTGCAACCTATTACACCACTTTAGTTGGCCTAGCACACTTTCTCATATCAAAGTAACATTACATTGCCTTAAAGTTAGCTAATAGAGATAACTTGTGTAGAAGTATGATATGAACATGGATAGCTCTAAATATCTAGCATGACTTCAAAACTTGTTAGAATAAACTTATGAAGGGTTCACCGAAGACATAAGCGTATGAAGAGTTCACCAAAGACATAGCTTATAGGTTCACAGAAGATTGACCTTGTTGCAACATATTACACCACTTTAGTTGGCCTAGCACACTTTCTCATGTCAAAGTAACATTACATTGCTTTGAACTTAGCGAATATAGATAACATGTGTAGAAGTATGATATGAACATGGATAGCTCTAAGGATCTAGCTTGACTTCAAAACTTGTAAGAATAATCTTACGAAGGGTTCACCGAAGACATAAGCGTATGAAGTGTTCACCAAAGACATAGCTTATAGGTTCACAGAAGATTGACCTAGTTGCAACATATTACACCACTTTAGTTGTCCTAGCACACTTTCTCATGTCAAAGTAACATTACATTGCTTTGAACTTAGCGAATATAGATAACATGTGTAGAAGTATGATATGAACATGGATAGGTCTAAGGATCTAGCTTGACTTCATAACTCGTCAGAATAATCTTATGAAGGGTTCAACGAAGGATTAGGCGTATGAAGAGTTCCCCAAAGACATAGCTTATAGGTTCACAGAAGATTGACCTTGTTGCAACATATTACACCACTTTAGTTGGCCTAGCACACTTTCTCATGTCATCGTAACATTACATTGCTTTGAACTTAGCGAATATAGATAACATGTGTAGAAGTATGATATAAACATGGATAGCTCTAAGGATCTAGCTTGACTTCATAACTCGTGAGAATATTCTTATGAAGGGTTCATCGAAGACATAAGCGTATGAAGGGTTCACCTAAAATATAAGCGGATGAAGGGTTCACCAAAGACATAGCTTATAGGTTCAAAGAAGATTGACCTTGTTGCAACCTCTTACACCACTTTAGTTCGCCTAGCACACTTTCTCATATCAAAGTAACATTACATTGCCTTAAACTTAGCTAATAGAGACAACTTGTGTAGAAGTATGATATGAACATGGATAGCTCTAAAGATCTAGCATGACTTCAAAACTTGTTAGAATAAACTTATGAAGGGTTCACCGAAGACATAAGCGTATGAAGAGCTCACCAAAGACATAGCTTATAGGTTCACAGAAGATTGACCTTTCTGCAACATATTACACCACCTTAGTTGGCCTAGCACACTTTCTCATGTCAAAGTAACATTACATTGCTTTGAACCTAGCAAATATAGATAACATGTGTAGAAGTATGATATCAGCATGGATAGCTCTAAGGATCTAGCTTGACTTCATAACTCATGAGAATATTCTTATGAAGGGTTCATCGAACACATAAGCGTATGAAGGGTTCACCGAAGACATAGCTTATAGGTTCACGGAAGATTGACCATGTTGCAACCTATTACACCACTTTAGTTGGCCTAGCACACATTCTCATGTTAAAGTAACATTACATTGCCTTGAACTTAGCTCATAGAGACAACTTATGTAAAAGTATAATTGGAACATGGATAGCTCTAAGGATCTCGCTTGACTTCATAACTCGTGAGAATAAACTTATGAAGGGATCAGCGAAGATATAAGCGTATGAAGGGTTCACCAAAGACATAGCTTATAGGTTCACAGAAGATTGACCTTGTTGCAACCTATTACACCACTTTAGTTGGCCTAGCACACTTTCTCATGTCAAAGTAACATTACAATGCCTTGAACTTAGCTCATAGTGACAACTTGTGTAGAAGTATGATATGAACATGGATACCTCTAAGGATCTCGCTTGACTTCATAACTCGTGAAAATAAACTTATTAAGGGTTCACCGAAGATATAAGCATAAGAAGGGTTCACCAAAGACATAGCTTATAGGTTCACTGAAGATTGACCTAGTTGCAACATATTACACCACTTAAGTTGGCCTAGCACACTTTCTCATGTCAACGTAACATTACATTGCTTAGAACTTAGCGAATTTAGATAAATATGTGTAGAAGTATGATGTAAACATGGATAGCTCTAAGGATCTAGCTTGACTTCATAACTCGTGAGAATATTCTTATGAAGGGTTCATCGAAGACATAAGCGTATGAAGAGTTCACCGAAGATATAAGCGGATTAAGGGTTCACTAAAGACATAGCTTATAGGTTCACAGAAGATTGACCTTGTTGCAACCTATTACACCACTTTAGTTGGCCTAGCACACTTTCTCATATCAAAGTAACATTACATTGCCTTAAAGTTAGCTAATAGAGATAACTTGTGTAGAAGTATGATATGAACATGGATAGCTCTAAATATCTAGCATGACTTCAAAACTTGTTAGAATAATCTTATGAAGGGTTCACCGAAGACATAAGCGTATGAAGAGTTCACCAAAGACATAGCTTATAGGTTCACAGAAGATTGACCTTGTTGCAACATATTACACCACTTTAGTTGGCCTAGCACACTTTCTCATGTCAAAGTAACATTACATTGCTTTGAACTTAGCGAATATAGATAACATGTGTAGAAGTATGATGTAAACATGGATAGCTCTAAGGATCTAGCTTGACTTCATAACTCGTGAGAATATTCTTATGAAGGGTTCATCGAAGACATAAGCGTATGAAGGGTTCACCGAAGATATAAGCGGATTAAGGGTTCACCAAAGACATAGCTTATAGGTTCACAGAAGATTGACCTTGTTGCAACCTATTACACCACTTTAGTTGGCCTAGCACACTTTCTCATATCAAAGTAACATTACATTGCCTTAAAGTTAGCTAATAGAGATAACTTGTGTAGAAGTATGATATGAACATGGATAGCTCTAAATATCTAGCATGACTTCAAAACTTGTTAGAATAAACTTATGAAGGGTTCACCGAAGACATAAGCGTATGAAGAGTTCACCAAAGACATAGCTTATAGGTTCACAGAAGATTGACCTTGTTGCAACATATTACACCACTTTAGTTGGCCTAGCACACTTTCTCATGTCAAAGTAACATTACATTGCTTTGAACTTAGCGAATATAGATAACATGTGTAGAAGTATGATGTAAACATGGATAGCTCTAAGGATCTAGCTTGACTTCATAACTCGTGAGAATATTCTTATGAAGGGTTCATCGAAGACATAAGCGTATGAAGGGTTCACCGAAGATATAAGCGGATTAAGGGTTCACCAAAGACATAGCTTATAGGTTCACAGAAGATTGACCTTGTTGCAACCTATTACACCACTTTAGTTGGCCTAGCACACTTTCTCATGTCAAAGTAACATTACAATGCGTTGAACTTAGCTCATAGTGACAACTTGTGTAGAAGTATGATATGAACATGGATACCTCTAAGGATCTCGCTTGACTTCATAACTCGTGAAAATAAACTTATTAAGGGTTCACCGAAGATATAAGCGTATGAAGGGTTCACCAAAGACATAGCTTATAGGTTCACAGAAGATTGACCTTGTTGCAACATATTACACCACTTTAGTTGGCCTAGCACACTTTCTCATGTCAAAGTAACATTACATTGCTTTGAACTTAGCGAATATAGATAACATGTGTAGAAGTATGATATGAACATGGATAGCTCTAAGGATCTAGCTTGACTTCAAAACTTGTAAGAATAATCTTACGAAGGGTTCACCGAAGACATAAGCGTATGAAGTGTTCACCAAAGACATAGCTTATAGGTTCACAGAAGATTGACCTAGTTGCAACATATTACACCACTTTAGTTGTCCTAGCACACTTTCTCATGTCAAAGTAACATTACATTGCTTTGAACTTAGCGAATATAGATAACATGTGTAGAAGTATGATATGAACATGGATAGGTCTAAGGATCTAGCTTGACTTCATAACTCGTCAGAATAATCTTATGAAGGGTTCAACGAAGGATTAGGCGTATGAAGAGTTCCCCAAAGACATAGCTTATAGGTTCACAGAAGATTGACCTTGTTGCAACATATTACACCACTTTAGTTGGCCTAGCACACTTTCTCATGTCATCGTAACATTACATTGCTTTGAACTTAGCGAATATAGATAACATGTGTAGAAGTATGATATAAACATGGATAGCTCTAAGGATCTAGCTTGACTTCATAACTTGTTAGAATAAACTTATGAAGGGTTCACCGAAGACATAAGCGTATGAAGAGCTCACCAAAGACCTAACTTATAGGTTCACAGAAGATTGACCTTTCTGCAACATATTACACCACCTTAGTTGGCCTAGCACACTTTCTCATGTCAAAGTAACATTACATTGCTTTGAGTCTAGCAAATATAGATAACATGTGTAGAAGTATGATATCAGCATGGATAGCTCTAAGGATCTAGCTTGACTTCATAACTCATGAGAATATTCTTATGAAGGGTTCATCGAACACATAAGCGTATGAAGGGTTCACCGAAGACATAGCTTATAGGTTCACGGAAGATTGACCATGTTGCAACCTATTACACCACTTTAGTTGGCCTAGCACACATTCTCATGTTAAAGTAACATTACATTGCCTTGAACTTAGCTCATAGAGACAACTTATGTAAAAGTATAATTGGAACATGGATAGCTCTAAGGATCTCGCTTGACTTCATAACTCGTGAGAATAAACTTATGAAGGGATCAGCGAAGATATAAGCGTATGAAGGGTTCACCAAAGACATAGCTTATAGGTTCACAGAAGATTGACCTTGTTGCAACCTATTACACCACTTTAGTTGGCCTAGCACACTTTCTCATGTCAAAGTAACATTACAATGCCTTGAACTTAGCTCATAGTGACAACTTGTGTAGAAGTATGATATGAACATGGATACCTCTAAGGATCTCGCTTGACTTCATAACTCGTGAAAATAAACTTATTAAGGGTTCACCGAAGATATAAGCATAAGAAGGGTTCACCAAAGACATAGCTTATAGGTTCACTGAAGATTGACCTAGTTGCAACATATTACACCACTTAAGTTGGCCTAGCACACTTTCTCATGTCAACGTAACATTACATTGCTTAGAACTTAGCGAATTTAGATAAATATGTGTAGAAGTATGATGTAAACATGGATAGCTCTAAGGATCTAGCTTGACTTCATAACTCGTGAGAATATTCTTATGAAGGGTTCATCGAAGACATAAGCGTATGAAGAGTTCACCGAAGATATAAGCGGATTAAGGGTTCACTAAAGACATAGCTTATAGGTTCACAGAAGATTGACCTTGTTGCAACCTATTACACCACTTTAGTTGGCCTAGCACACTTTCTCATATCAAAGTAACATTACATTGCCTTAAAGTTAGCTAATAGAGATAACTTGTGTAGAAGTATGATATGAACATGGATAGCTCTAAATATCTAGCATGACTTCAAAACTTGTTAGAATAAACTTATGAAGGGTTCACCGAAGACATAAGCGTATGAAGAGTTCACCAAAGACATAGCTTATAGGTTCACAGAAGATTGACCTTGTTGCAACATATTACACCACTTTAGTTGGCCTAGCACACTTTCTCATGTCAAAGTAACATTACATTGCTTTGAACTTAGCGAATATAGATAACATGTGTAGAAGTATGATGTAAACATGGATAGCTCTAAGGATCTAGCTTGACTTCATAACTCGTGAGAATATTCTTATGAAGGGTTCATCGAAGACATAAGCGTATGAAGGGTTCACCGAAGATATAAGCGGATTAAGGGTTCACCAAAGACATAGCTTATAGGTTCACAGAAGATTGACCTTGTTGCAACCTATTACACCACTTTAGTTGGCCTAGCACACTTTCTCATATCAAAGTAACATTACATTGCCTTAAAGTTAGCTAATAGAGATAACTTTTGTAGAAGTATGATATGAACATGGATAGCTCTAAATATCTAGCATGACTTCAAAACTTGTTAGAATAAACTTATGAAGGGTTCACCGAAGACATAAGCGTATGAAGAGTTCACCAAAGACATAGCTTATAGGTTCACAGAAGATTGACCTTGTTGCAACATATTACACCACTTTAGTTGGCCTAGCACACTTTCTCATGTCAAAGTAACATTACATTGCTTTGAACTTAGCGAATATAGATAACATGTGTAGAAGTATGATATGAACATGGATAGCTCTAAGGATCTAGCTTGACTTCAAAACTTGTAAGAATAATCTTACGAAGGGTTCACCGAAGACATAAGCGTATGAAGTGTTCACCAAAGACATAGCTTATAGGTTCACAGAAGATTGACCTAGTTGCAACATATTACACCACTTTAGTTGTCCTAGCACACTTTCTCATGTCAAAGTAACATTACATTGCTTTGAACTTAGCGAATATAGATAACATGTGTAGAAGTATGATATGAACATGGATAGGTCTAAGGATCTAGCTTGACTTCATAACTCGTCAGAATAATCTTATGAAGGGTTCAACGAAGGATTAGGCGTATGAAGAGTTCCCCAAAGACATAGCTTATAGGTTCACAGAAGATTGACCTTGTTGCAACATATTACACCACTTTAGTTGGCCTAGCACACTTTCTCATGTCATCGTAACATTACATTGCTTTGAACTTAGCGAATATAGATAACATGTGTAGAAGTATGATATAAACATGGATAGCTCTAAGGATCTAGCTTGACTTCATAACTCGTGAGAATATTCTTATGAAGGGTTCATCGAAGACATAAGCGTATGAAGGGTTCACCTAAAATATAAGCGGATGAAGGGTTCACCAAAGACATAGCTTATAGGTTCACAGAAGATTGACCTTGTTGCAACCTCTTACACCACTTTAGTTCGCCTAGCACACTTTCTCATATCAAAGTAACATTACATTGCCTTAAACTTAGCTAATAGAGACAACTTGTGTAGAAGTATGATATGAACATGGATAGCTCTAAAGATCTAGCATGACTTCAAAACTTGTTAGAATAAACTTATGAAGGGTTCACCGAAGACATAAGCGTATGAAGAGCTCACCAAAGACATAGCTTATAGGTTCACAGAAGATTGACCTTTCTGCAACATATTACACCACCTTAGTTGGCCTAGCACACTTTCTCATGTCAAAGTAACATTACATTGCTTTGAACCTAGCAAATATAGATAACATGTGTAGAAGTATGATATCAGCATGGATAGCTCTAAGGATCTAGCTTGACTTCATAACTCATGAGAATATTCTTATGAAGGGTTCATCGAACACATAAGCGTATGAAGGGTTCACCGAAGACATAGCTTATAGGTTCACGGAAGATTGACCATGTTGCAACCTATTACACCACTTTAGTTGGCCTAGCACACATTCTCATGTTAAAGTAACATTACATTGCCTTGAACTTAGCTCATAGAGACAACTTATGTAAAAGTATAATTGGAACATGGATAGCTCTAAGGATCTCGCTTGACTTCATAACTCGTGAGAATAAACTTATGAAGGGATCAGCGAAGATATAAGCGTATGAAGGGTTCACCAAAGACATAGCTTATAGGTTCACAGAAGATTGACCTTGTTGCAACCTATTACACCACTTTAGTTGGCCTAGCACACTTTCTCATGTCAAAGTAACATTACAATGCCTTGAACTTAGCTCATAGTGACAACTTGTGTAGAAGTATGATATGAACATGGATACCTCTAAGGATCTCGCTTGACTTCATAACTCGTGAAAATAAACTTATTAAGGGTTCACCGAAGATATAAGCGTATGAAGGGTTCACCAAAGACATAGCTTATAGGTTCACAGAAGATTGACCTAGTTGCAACATATTACACCACTTTAGTTGGCCAAGCACACTTTCTCATGTCAACGTAACATTACATTGCTTAGAACTTAGCGAATTTAGATAAATATGTGTAGAAGTATGATGTAAACATGGATAGCTCTAAGGATCTAGCTTGACTTCATAACTCGTGAGAATATTCTTATGAAGGGTTCATCGAAGACATAAGCGTATGAAGGGTTCACCGAAGATATAAGCGGATTAAGGGTTCACTAAAGACATAGCTTATAGGTTCACAGAAGATTGACCTTGTTGCAACCTATTACACCACTTTAGTTGGCCTAGCACACTTTCTCATATCAAAGTAACATTACATTGCCTTAAACTTAGCTAATAGAGATAACTTGTGTAGAAGTATGATATGAACATGGATAGCTCTAAATATCTAGCATGACTTCAAAACTTGTTAGAATAAACTTATGAAGGGTTCACCGAAGACATAAGCGTATGAAGAGTTCACCAAAGACATAGCTTATAGGTTCACAGAAGATTGACCTTGTTGCAACATATTACACCACTTTAGTTGGCCTAGCACACTTTCTCATGTCAAAGTAACATTACATTGCTTTGAACTTAGCGAATATAGATAACATGTGTAGAAGTATGATATGAACATGGATAGCTCTAAGGATCTAGCTTGACTTCATAACTCATGAGAATATTCTTATGAAGGGTTCATCGAACACATAAGCGTATGAAGGGTTCACCGAAGACATAGCTTATAGGTTCACGGAAGATTGACCATGTTGCAACCTATTACACCACTTTAGTTGGCCTAGCACACATTCTCATGTTAATGTAACATTACATTGCCTTGCACTTAGCTCATAGTGACAACTTATGTAGAAGTATAATTGGAACATGGATAGCTCTAAGGATCTAGCTTGACTTCATAACTTGTGAGAATAAACTTATGAAGGGATCAGCGAAGATATAAGCGTATGAAGGGTTCACCAAAGACATAGCTTATAGGTTCACAGAAGATTGACCTTGTTGCAACCTATTACACCACTTTAGTTGGCCTAGCACACTTTCTCATGTCAAAGTAACATTACAATGCCTTGAACTTAGCTCATAGTGACAACTTGTGTAGAAGTATGATATGAACATGGATACCTCTAAGGATCTCGCTTGACTTCATAACTCGTGAAAATAAACTTATTAAGGGTTCACCGAAGATATAAGCGTATGAAGGGTTCACCAAAGACATAGCTTATAGGTTCACAGAAGATTGACCTAGTTGCAACATATTACACCACTTTAGTTGGCCAAGCACACTTTCTCATGTCAACGTAACATTACATTGCTTAGAACTTAGCGAATTTAGATAAATATGTGTAGAAGTATGATGTAAACATGGATAGCTCTAAGGATCTAGCTTGACTTCATAACTCGTGAGAATATTCTTATGAAGGGTTCATCGAAGACATAAGCGTATGAAGGGTTCACCGAAGATATAAGCGGATTAAGGGTTCACTAAAGACATAGCTTATAGGTTCACAGAAGATTGACCTTGTTGCAACCTATTACACCACTTTAGTTGGCCTAGCACACTTTCTCATATCAAAGTAACATTACATTGCCTTAAACTTAGCTAATAGAGATAACTTGTGTAGAAGTATGATATGAACATGGATAGCTCTAAATATCTAGCATGACTTCAAAACTTGTTAGAATAAACTTATGAAGGGTTCACCGAAGACATAAGCGTATGAAGAGTTCACCAAAGACATAGCTTATAGGTTCACAGAAGATTGACCTTGTTGCAACATATTACACCACTTTAGTTGGCCTAGCACACTTTCTCATGTCAAAGTAACATTACATTGCTTTGAACTTAGCGAATATAGATAACATGTGTAGAAGTATGATATGAACATGGATAGCTCTAAGGATCTAGCTTGACTTCATAACTCATGAGAATATTCTTATGAAGGGTTCATCGAACACATAAGCGTATGAAGGGTTCACCGAAGACATAGCTTATAGGTTCACGGAAGATTGACCATGTTGCAACCTATTACACCACTTTAGTTGGCCTAGCACACATTCTCATGTTAATGTAACATTACATTGCCTTGCACTTAGCTCATAGTGACAACTTATGTAGAAGTATAATTGGAACATGGATAGCTCTAAGGATCTAGCTTGACTTCATAACTTGTGAGAATAAACTTATGAAGGGATCAGCGAAGATATAAGCGTATGAAGGGTTCACCAAAGACATAGCTTATAGGTTCACAGAAGATTGACCTTGTTGCAACCTATTACACCACTTTAGTTGGCCTAGCACACTTTCTCATGTCAAAGTAACATTACAATGCCTTGAACTTAGCTCATAGTGACAACTTGTGTAGAAGTATGATATGAACATGGATACCTCTAAGGATCTCGCTTGACTTCATAACTCGTGAAAATAAACTTATTAAGGGTTCACCGAAGATATAAGCGTATGAAGGGTTCACCAAAGACATAGCTTATAGGTTCACAGAAGATTGACCTAGTTGCAACATATTACACCACTTTAGTTGGCCAAGCACACTTTCTCATGTCAACGTAACATTACATTGCTTAGAACTTAGCGAATTTAGATAAATATGTGTAGAAGTATGATGTAAACATGGATAGCTCTAAGGATCTAGCTTGACTTCATAACTCGTGAGAATATTCTTATGAAGGGTTCATCGAAGACATAAGCGTATGAAGGGTTCACCGAAGATATAAGCGGATTAAGGGTTCACTAAAGACATAGCTTATAGGTTCACAGAAGATTGACCTTGTTGCAACCTATTACACCACTTTAGTTGGCCTAGCACACTTTCTCATATCAAAGTAACATTACATTGCCTTAAACTTAGCTAATAGAGATAACTTGTGTAGAAGTATGATATGAACATGGATAGCTCTAAATATCTAGCATGACTTCAAAACTTGTTAGAATAAACTTATGAAGGGTTCACCGAAGACATAAGCGTATGAAGAGTTCACCAAAGACATAGCTTATAGGTTCACAGAAGATTGACCTTGTTGCAACATATTACACCACTTTAGTTGGCCTAGCACACTTTCTCATGTCAAAGTAACATTACATTGCTTTGAACTTAGCGAATATAGATAACATGTGTAGAAGTATGATATGAACATGGATAGCTCTAAGGATCTAGCTTGACTTCATAACTCATGAGAATATTCTTATGAAGGGTTCATCGAACACATAAGCGTATGAAGGGTTCACCGAAGACATAGCTTATAGGTTCACGGAAGATTGACCATGTTGCAACCTATTACACCACTTTAGTTGGCCTAGCACACATTCTCATGTTAATGTAACATTACATTGCCTTGCACTTAGCTCATAGTGACAACTTATGTAGAAGTATAATTGGAACATGGATAGCTCTAAGGATCTAGCTTGACTTCATAACTTGTGAGAATAAACTTATGAAGGGATCAGCGAAGATATAAGCGTATGAAGGGTTCACCAAAGACATAGCTTATAGGTTCACAGAAGATTGACCTTGTTGCAACCTATTACACCACTTTAGTTGGCCTAGCACACTTTCTCATGTCAAAGTAACATTACAATGCCTTGAACTTAGCTCATAGTGACAACTTGTGTAGAAGTATGATATGAACATGGATACCTCTAAGGATCTCGCTTGACTTCATAACTCGTGAAAATAAACTTATTAAGGGTTCACCGAAGATATAAGCATAAGAAGGGTTCACCAAAGACATAGCTTATAGGTTCACTGAAGATTGACCTAGTTGCAACATATTACACCACTTAAGTTGGCCTAGCACACTTTCTCATGTCAACGTAACATTACATTGCTTAGAACTTAGCGAATTTAGATAAATATGTGTAGAAGTATGATGTAAACATGGATAGCTCTAAGGATCTAGCTTGACTTCATAACTCGTGAGAATATTCTTATGAAGGGTTCATCGAAGACATAAGCGTATGAAGAGTTCACCGAAGATATAAGCGGATTAAGGGTTCACTAAAGACATAGCTTATAGGTTCACAGAAGATTGACCTTGTTGCAACCTATTACACCACTTTAGTTGGCCTAGCACACTTTCTCATATCAAAGTAACATTACATTGCCTTAAAGTTAGCTAATAGAGATAACTTGTGTAGAAGTATGATATGAACATGGATAGCTCTAAATATCTAGCATGACTTCAAAACTTGTTAGAATAAACTTATGAAGGGTTCACCGAAGACATAAGCGTATGAAGAGTTCACCAAAGACATAGCTTATAGGTTCACAGAAGATTGACCTTGTTGCAACATATTACACCACTTTAGTTGGCCTAGCACACTTTCTCATGTCAAAGTAACATTACATTGCTTTGAACTTAGCGAATATAGATAACATGTGTAGAAGTATGATGTAAACATGGATAGCTCTAAGGATCTAGCTTGACTTCATAACTCGTGAGAATATTCTTATGAAGGGTTCATCGAAGACATAAGCGTATGAAGGGTTCACCGAAGATATAAGCGGATTAAAGGTTCACCAAAGACATAGCTTATAGGTTCACAGAAGATTGACCTTGTTGCAACCTATTACACCACTTTAGTTGGCCTAGCACACTTTCTCATATCAAAGTAACATTACATTGCCTTAAAGTTAGCTAATAGAGATAACTTGTGTAGAAGTATGATATGAACATGGATAGCTCTAAATATCTAGCATGACTTCAAAACTTGTTAGAATAAACTTATGAAGGGTTCACCGAAGACATAAGCGTATGAAGAGTTCACCAAAGACATAGCTTATAGGTTCACAGAAGATTGACCTTGTTGCAACATATTACACCACTTTAGTTGGCCTAGCACACTTTCTCATGTCAAAGTAACATTACATTGCTTTGAACTTAGCGAATATAGATAACATGTGTAGAAGTATGATATGAACATGGATAGCTCTAAGGATCTAGCTTGACTTCAAAACTTGTAAGAATAATCTTACGAAGGGTTCACCGAAGACATAAGCGTATGAAGTGTTCACCAAAGACATAGCTTATAGGTTCACAGAAGATTGACCTAGTTGCAACATATTACACCACTTTAGTTGTCCTAGCACACTTTCTCATGTCAAAGTAACATTACATTGCTTTGAACTTAGCGAATATAGATAACATGTGTAGAAGTATGATATGAACATGGATAGGTCTAAGGATCTAGCTTGACTTCATAACTCGTCAGAATAATCTTATGAAGGGTTCAACGAAGGATTAGGCGTATGAAGAGTTCCCCAAAGACATAGCTTATAGGTTCACAGAAGATTGACCTTGTTGCAACATATTACACCACTTTAGTTGGCCTAGCACACTTTCTCATGTCATCGTAACATTACATTGCTTTGAACTTAGCGAATATAGATAACATGTGTAGAAGTATGATATAAACATGGATAGCTCTAAGGATCTAGCTTGACTTCATAACTCGTGAGAATATTCTTATGAAGGGTTCATCGAAGACATAAGCGTATGAAGGGTTCACCTAAAATATAAGCGGATGAAGGGTTCACCAAAGACATAGCTTATAGGTTCACAGAAGATTGACCTTGTTGCAACCTCTTACACCACTTTAGTTCGCCTAGCACACTTTCTCATATCAAAGTAACATTACATTGCCTTAAACTTAGCTAATAGAGACAACTTGTGTAGAAGTATGATATGAACATGGATAGCTCTAAAGATCTAGCATGACTTCAAAACTTGTTAGAATAAACTTATGAAGGGTTCACCGAAGACATAAGCGTATGAAGAGCTCACCAAAGACATAGCTTATAGGTTCACAGAAGATTGACCTTTCTGCAACATATTACACCACCTTAGTTGGCCTAGCACACTTTCTCATGTCAAAGTAACATTACATTGCTTTGAACCTAGCAAATATAGATAACATGTGTAGAAGTATGATATGAACATGGATAGCTCTAAGGATCTAGTTTGACTTCATAACTCATGAGAATATTCTTATGAAGGGTTCATCGAACACATAAGCGTATGAAGGGTTCACCGAAGACATAGCTTATAGGTTCACGGAAGATTGACCATGTTGCAACCTATTACACCACTTTAGTTTGCCTAGCACACATTCTCATGTTAAAGTAACATTACATTGCCTTGAACTTAGCTCATAGTGACAACTTATGTAGAAGTATAATTGGAACATGGTTAGCTCTAAGGATCTAGCTTGACTTCATAACTCGTGAGAATAAACTTATAAAGGGATCAGCGAAGATATAAGCGTATGAAGGGTTCACCAAAGACATAGCTTATAGGTTCACAGAAGATTGACCTTGTTGCAACCTATTACACCACTTTAGTTGGCCTAGCACACTTTCTCATGTCAAAGTAACATTACAATGCCTTGAACTTAGCTCATAGTGACAACTTGTGTAGAAGTATGATATGAACATGGATACCTCTAAGGATCTCGCTTGACTTCATAACTCGTGAAAATAAACTTATTAAGGGTTCACCGAAGATATAAGCGTAAGAAGGGTTCACCAAAGACATAGCTTATAGGTTCACTGAAGATTGACCTAGTTGCAACATATTACACCACTTAAGTTGGCCTAGCACACTTTCTCATGTCAACGTAACATTACATTGCTTAGAACTTAGCGAATTTAGATAAATATGTGTAGAAGTATGATGTAAACATGGATAGCTCTAAGGATCTAGCTTGACTTCATAACTCGTGAGAATATTCTTATGAAGGGTTCATCGAAGACATAAGCGTATGAAGAGTTCACCGAAGATATAAGCGGATTAAGGGTTCACTAAAGACATAGCTTATAGGTTCACAGAAGATTGACCTTGTTGCAACCTATTACACCACTTTAGTTGGCCTAGCACACTTTCTCATATCAAAGTAACATTACATTGCCTTAAACTTAGCTAATAGAGATAACTTGTGTAGAAGTATGATATGAACATGGATAGCTCTAAATATCTAGCATGACTTCAAAACTTGTTAGAATAAACTTATGAAGGGTTCACCGAAGACATAAGCGTATGAAGAGTTCACCAAAGACATAGCTTATAGGTTCACAGAAGATTGACCTTGTTGCAACATATTACACCACTTTAGTTGGCCTAGCACACTTTCTCATGTCAAAGTAACATTACATTGCTTTGAACTTAGCGAATTTAGATAAATATGTGTAGAAGTATGATGTAAACATGGATAGCTCTAAGGATCTAGCTTGACTTCATAACTCGTGAGAATATTCTTATGAAGGGTTCATCGAAGACATAAGCGTATGAAGAGTTCACCGAAGATATAAGCGGATTAAGGGTTCACTAAAGACATAGCTTATAGGTTCACAGAAGATTGACCTTGTTGCAACCTATTACACCACTTTAGTTGGCCTAGCACACTTTCTCATATCAAAGTAACATTACATTGCCTTAAACTTAGCTAATAGAGATAACTTGTGTAGAAGTATGATATGAACATGGATAGCTCTAAATATCTAGCATGACTTCAAAACTTGTTAGAATAAACTTATGAAGGGTTCACCGAAGACATAAGCGTATGAAGAGTTCACCAAAGACATAGCTTATAGGTTCACAGAAGATTGACCTTGTTGCAACATATTACACCACTTTAGTTGGCCTAGCACACTTTCTCATGTCAAAGTAACATTACATTGCTTTGAACTTAGCGAATATAGATAACATGTGTAGAAGTATGATATAAACATGGATAGCTCTAAGGATCTAGCTTGACTTCATAACTCGTGAGAATATTCTTATGAAGGGTTCATCGAAGACATTAGCGTATGAAGGGTTCACCTAAAATATAAGCGGATGAAGGGTTCACCAAAGACATAGCTTATAGGTTCACAGAAGATTGACCTTGTTGCAACCTCTTACACCACTTTAGTTCGCCTAGCACACTTTCTCATATCAAAGTAACATTACATTGCCTTAAACTTAGCTAATAGAGACAACTTGTGTAGAAGTATGATATGAACATGGATAGCTCTAAAGATCTAGCATGACTTCAAAACTTGTTAGAATAAACTTATGAAGGGTTCACCGAAGACATAAGCGTATGAAGATCTCACCAAAGACATAGCTTATAGGTTCACAGAAGATTGACCTTTCTGCAACATATTACACCACCTTAGTTGGCCTAGCACACTTTCTCATGTCAAAGTAATATTACATTGCTTTGAACCTAGCAAATATAGATAACATGTGTAGAAGTATGATATGAACATGGATAGCTCTAAGGATCTAGTTTGACTTCATAACTCATGAGAATATTCTTATGAAGGGTTCATCGAACACATAAGCGTATGAAGGGTTCACCGAAGACATAGCTTATAGGTTCACGGAAGATTGACCATGTTGCAACCTATTACACCACTTTAGTTTGCCTAGCACACATTCTCATGTTAAAGTAACATTACATTGCCTTGAACTTAGCTCATAGTGACAACTTATGTATAAGTATAATTGGAACATGGTTAGCTCTAAGGATCTAGCTTGACTTCATAACTCGTGAGAATAAACTTATAAAGGGATCAGCGAAGATATAAGCGTATGAAGAGTTCACCAAAGACATAGCTTATAGGTTCACAGAAGATTGACCTTGTTGCAACCTATTACACCACTTTAGTTGGCCTAGCACACTTTCTCATGTCAAAGTAACATTACATTGCTTTGAACTTAGCGAATATAGATAACATGTGTACAAGTATGATATGAACATGGATAGCTCTAAGGATCTAGCTTGACTTCATAACTCGTCAGAATAATCTTATGAAGGGTTCAACGAAGGATTAGGCGTATGAAGAGTTCCCCAAAGACATAGCTTATAGGTTCACAAAAGATTGACCTTGTTGCAACATATTACACCACTTTAGTTGGCCTAGCACACTTTCTCATGTCATCGTAACATTACATTGCTTTGAACTTAGCGAATATAGATAACATGTGTAGAAGTATGATATAAACATGGATAGCTCTAAGGATCTAGCTTGACTTCATAACTAGTGAGAATATTCTTATGAAGGGTTCATCGAAGACATAAGCGTATGAAGGGTTCACCTAAAATATAAGCGGATGAAGGGTTCACCAAAGACATAGCTTATAGGTTCACAGAAGATTGACCTTGTTGCAACCTCTTACACCACTTTAGTTCGCCTAGCACACTTTCTCATATCAAAGTAACATTACATTGCCTTAAACTTAGCTAATAGAGACAACTTGTGTAGAAGTATGATATGAACATGGATAGCTCTAAAGATCTAGCATGACTTCAAAACTTGTTAGAATAAACTTATGAAGGGTTCACCGAAGACATAAGCGTATGAAGAGCTCACCAAAGACATAGCTTATAGGTTCACAGAAGATTGACCTTTCTGCAACATATTACACCACCTTAGTTGGCCTAGCACACTTTCTCATGTCAAAGTAACATTACATTGCTTTGAACCTAGCAAATATAAATAACATGTGTAGAAGTATGATATGAACATGGATAGCTCTAAGGATCTAGTTTGACTTCATAACTCATGAGAATATTCTTATGAAGGGTTCATCGAACACATAAGCCTATGAAGGGTTCACCGAAGACATAGCTTATAGGTTCACGGAAGATTGACCATGTTGCAACCTATTACACCACTTTAGTTTGCCTAGCACACATTCTCATGTTAAAGTAACATTACATTGCCTTGAACTTAGCTCATAGTGACAACTTATGTAGAAGTATAATTGGAACATGGTTAGCTCTAAGGATCTAGCTTGACTTCATAACTCGTGAGAATAAACTTATAAAGGGATCAGCGAAGATATAAGCGTATGAAGGGTTCACCAAAGACATAGCTTATAGGTTCACAGAAGATTGACCTTGTTGCAACCTATTACACCACTTTAGTTGGCCTAGCACACTTTCTCATGTCAAAGTAACATTACAATGCCTTGAACTTAGCTCATAGTGACAACTTGTGTAGAAGTATGATATGAACATGGATACCTCTAAGGATCTCGCTTGACTTCATAACTCGTGAAAATAAACTTATTAAGGGTTCACCGAAGATATAAGCGTAAGAAGGGTTCACCAAAGACATAGCTTATAGGTTCACTGAAGATTGACCTAGTTGCAACATATTACACCACTTTAGTTGGCCTAGCACACTTTCTCATGTCAACGTAACATTACATTGCTTAGAACTTAGCGAATTTAGATAAATATGTGTAGAAGTATGATGTAAACATGGATAGCTCTAAGGATCTAGCTTGACTTCATAACTCGTGAGAATATTCTTATGAAGGGTTCATCGAAGACATAAGCGTATGAAGGGTTCACCGAAGATATAAGCGGATTAAGGGTTCACTAAAGACATAGCTTATAGGTTCACAGAAGATTGACCTTGATATGATCCTCCCTAGGATTGAACTCTGGAAATCGGGGCTAAATTGCTCGGAATCGAATGAAACTTGAGCAGCGGTTCGATTGGGGTGTGAGAAACACGGGGCTGAGTTTTGAGCGGATTTGGTCGAGTGGTTTTTGAGATACGATGACGTGAATAGGTAGTAGGGATTCAAATTCACAACGTGTTATGAAATCCCGGATTCGCAGAACGCATTCAAGGAATCGAAACTGAAAGAAGAACTTTCTGTAGAAAAAAATGTTTGCGATTATTCCACTCTAGGGTTTACAGCAACGTTACTTGGATTTAAATACAACCCTAGAAACAAAACAACACGAAGTCTAAATAAAAACAACATGTAGTCTGAAACATAAATAAAACAACGAAGCGTCCCACTAATTGGTGCACTTCTAAATAAACTAAGTACAAAATCAGAATGACTTGTACATTATTACCCTATGGTAAAGACTCCTAAGCAACTCAACGTAGTGATTCATCTGCCTCATTAAAAAACCATGTTGAGAAAACCCAATGGGACAAAACTCAACTATGGGAAAAAGAGTACAGACTCCTCACCTTAAGTTACTTAGTTATCATTACCGGGTGAAGTCTCCAAAGTGTAGATATTGAAGACTTGCATAGTTGGTGGCGAGAACGATCCTTCGGCAATGAGCAAGTGAGCTTCCTTAGCCAACTCCTTAGCTCTCGAACGTGTGATTGGTCCTACCAGCTCTGGTTCCTTAGCTTTTGTACTGCTCACGATCACATCATCCTCTCCCTCTTCAAAAGGATTTGTCCTCAAATCTGAATCTGCAACATATGGAAGCAAGTCAGAAACATTAAACGATGGAGAGATATTGTACTTACCTTGGAGATCAATCTGATAGGCATTGTTGTTGATCCTCTTGATGACTTCAAATGGTCCATCAATTCGTGGCTGAAGCTTGCTCTTTCGCTCTTCTGGAAATCGATCTTTCCTTAAGTGAATCCACACCAAGTCTCTTTCTTCAAAGATCATCTCCTTTCTGCCCTTGTTGGCATGCTTTTTATACTGCTTAGTCTTCTTCTCTATGTTCTCCCTAGCTTTGGCGTGTATCTTCCTCACCTGTTCAGCCTTTTCTTTTCCATCTAAACTACATTTCACACTCAAAGGCGAAGGGATCAAGTCTAGGGGTGATTGCGGATTAAAACCATAAACGATTTCAAAAGGGGAAAAGAGAGTGGCAGAATGCTTAGCGTGATTGTAAGCAAATTCGACGTGTGGTAAGCATTCTTCCCATGACTTGATGTTGCTCTTCACCAACACTCTGAGAAGTGTAGATAACGTCCTGTTCATCACCTCGGTTTGCCCATCCGTTTGAGGGTGACAGCTCGTTGAAAAAGTAAGCTTGGTTCCTAGCTTAGCCCATAAAGTCCTCCAAAAATGTCCTAAGAACTTTGTATCTCGGTCTGAAACTATCACTTGAGGCATTCCATGCAAGCGAACTATCTCCCTGAAAAACAAGTTAGCTACACTAACAGCATCATCGGTCTTGTGACTAGCTATGAAGTGTGCCATCTTGGTGAACCTGTCAACAACTACAAAAATAGAATCTCTTCCATTTCTGGTTCGAGGTAAGCCAAGCACGAAATCCATGGAAATATGAATCCAAGGATGAGAGGGAATAGGAAGAGGAGTGTACAAACCGTGTGGCTGAGCCTTACTCTTAGCCATTTTACACGTTGCACATCTAGAGCAAACCTTCTCAACATCTGTTTTCATGTTTGGCCAGTAGAAGTGATCCTGCAGTCCAAGTAGAGTCTTTGTAACTCCAAAATGACCAGCTAATCCACCTCCATGAGCTTCTCTCACCAATAGTTCTCTGATGGATCCGCTCGGTATGCACAGTCGATTATGGTAGAATAAATAACCATCCTGTCTAAAGAATTTATCCACAGCAAACTTATGGCACTTGCCATATTTCTCAGCAAAGTCAATGTCAGTCTCATACAGGTCTACAATGTGCTCAAAACCATTTAACTTTGAAGTTAAAGTAGAGATTAGAGAATACCTTCTGGATAATGCATCTGCGACTACATTATCCTTACCTTTCTTGTA
The DNA here is from genome assembly GCA_963920545.1 of Lepidium didymum. Lineage (NCBI taxonomy): Eukaryota > Viridiplantae > Streptophyta > Magnoliopsida > Brassicales > Brassicaceae > Lepidium > Lepidium didymum. The sequence continues at coordinate 8,382,526 of OY986983.1, read as the reverse complement.
CTTAACAACGTAGGGGAAGGTCTCAATAAACTCCATCCATCTGGCGTGTCTCTTGTTGAGCTTTTGCTGTCCTTTCAAGTACTTGAGGGACTCATGATCGGTGTGAATGACGAACTCCTTAGGCCACAAATAATGCTGCCACGTTTGAAGTGCTCTAACCAGTGCATACAGCTCCTTGTCATAGGTTGGGTAGTTGCTGGTGGATCCTCCTAGCTTCTCACTGAAGTATGCAACTGGTTTCCTATCCTGCATCAAAACAGCTCCAATGCCAACTCCTGAGGCATCACATTCAATTTCAAATGTTTTCTTAAAATCAGGAAGAACTAAAAGTGGGGCATTGATAAGCTTCTCTTTCAAGGCTGAAAATGCGTGCTCTTGTGCTTCTTCCCATCTGAATCCAACTTCCTTCTTGATTACTTCTGTTAAGGGTGCTGCTATGGTGCTGAAGTTCTGAATAAATCGCCTATAAAATCCAGCAAGTCCATGAAAGCTTCTAACTTCTCCAACATTCTTAGGCGTAGGCCAATCCTTGATTGCCTTGATCTTTTCGTCATCTACTCTAACTCCCTCTGCACTAACAATAAAACCTAGAAAAATAACCTCAGTAGTATAGAATGAACACTTAGAGTAATTAGCAAAAAGAGATTGAGAGCGAAGAACATCTAGAACCTTGCGGATGTGTTCTAAATGCTCTTCCAAACCTTTGCTGTAGATGAGTATATCATCAAAGTAGACTACTACAAACAGCCCAATGAACGGTCTGAGAGTGTGATTCATGAGACGCATGAATGTACTGGGAGCATTGGTGAGACCAAACGGCATAACCAGCCACTCATATAACCCTTGCTTGGTCTTGAATGCAGTCTTCCATTCATCCCCTTCCTTCATTCTGATCTGATGATAACCACTCTTCAAATCGATTTTGGAGAAGATGGTGGATCCACATAACTCATCTAACATGTCATCAAGTCTTGGGATCGGATGTCTGTACTTCACTGTGATGTTGTTGATAGCTCTGCAGTCTACACACATCCTCCATGTCCCATCTTTCTTAGGCACTAACAATACTGGTACAGCACATGGGCTTAAACTCTCACGGATATAGCCCTTACTCATCAGCTCCTCTACTTGCTTATGTAGCTCCTTTGTCTCCACGGGGTTGGTTCTGTAGGCGGGTTTGTTTGGCAAAACTGATCCCGGAACTATGTCAATCTGATGCTCAATCCCGCGAATTGGAGGCAAGCCTGATGGTATCTCTTTTGGAAAAACGTCCTTATACTCCTCAATAATCTGAATCATCTCATGAGGAAGCTCTTCCGCTGATTTCGTACTCGCCAATGACTCCTTATAAACGAACATAAAGGTAGTCATCTCTGGATCAAAAAGCTTGTTGAACTCGCTGTGACTGATGTACAAGCTGTTAGACACTCTCTCCTTATCCTTGCGGTTCATATATAGCTGATCCTTATAGATTTCACCTGGTGTGAGTGGTAGAAGAGTGATCTTGCGTCCCTTAAACTCAAACATCTGCTTGTTGGTGTAGCCATCATGAAGAACTCGCCTGTCATATTGCCAAGGTCTTCCCAACAAAACGTGACTACTCTTCATAGGAACCACATCACAAAGCAACTCATCTTCATACTTCCCAATCGCCAACTTGATGAGTACTTGCTGAGAAACGGTTATGGCTCCCTTGTTGTCTAACCACTGCAGCTGATACGGTCTTGGATGTGAAGTAGTCTTAAGATTAAGCTTCTTCACCGTCTCCTCACTGGCGGCATTGGTGCAGCTGCCTCCATCAACAATCAAGGTGCAAACCTTATCCTGAACTACACATCTGGTGTGGAAGAGATTCTCACGCTGTCCCCTATCATCTGGATGAATCTGAACACTCAAAGTTCTGCGTGCTACTAACATCTCTCCAACTGCTGCTGGCTCTTCTTCCTCCTCCAGCTCAAACTCGTTTTCACTTTCTAAACTGTCTTGAGGCACAATTTCTCCTCCTTCTTTCAGCAGAAACATTTTCTTGTTAGGAAAATCTCTAGAGTAATGTCCCATTCCTTGACATTTAAAACACCTGATGCTGCTAGTAGAAGTCCCACTTCTCGGTTTGAGCTCGGTTCTGACCTCTTCTTTAACAGTTGCTGTCGCTGGTTTAAGACCTTTGACAGGGGCTGGTTTATCTAATTCTCTTGGTTTTGGGATGCTGGAAGTGAAGGTGGGCCTGCCTATTCTCCTCTTGAACTGTGACTCTATCAACTCGGCCTTGTGAACCATTTCTTGCATATCTTCATAATTCTGAAGCTCTACCTTATCTTGCAACTCTCTGTTCAATCCCCCAAGAAAACGAGACATCACCATATCTTCACTCTCGTTTAGATCAGCTCTGATCATGAGTGTTTCCAACTCCTGATAGTAATCTCGAACTGATCTGGTACCTTGTACAAGGCGTCTCAACTTGCTAAGCATCTCTCTCTGATAGTGCGCAGGCACAAACTTCCTCCTCATCTGCGTGACAAGTTCTGTCCAAGTGGTGATTGGAGGCTGTCTTCGTCTATCTCTGATGAGCCCCAACTGCTCCCACCATAACAATGCATAGCCATTAAATTCTGAGACTGCTATCTTCACCTTGTTAAGCTCATAAGTTCCCTGTACCAGAAAATTAGACTCCATCTTCCTTTCCCAATCCAAATATACTTCTGCATCATTAGCACCATGAAAAGGAGGGAATTGGATCTTAATATTGTTCAGCTGCTGCCTCAAAGGGTCATACTCACGCCCATTGGCTCTGTTTCTGTTTCTTCTCACTGTTTCTCTGCTGTGATCTGTTCCTTCTCCTGAATACTCAAACTCTGTTTCTGCATAAACTCGATGCCCAGCAACATAATCAGACTGTCTTTTTGGCTGTGTACTTCTTCTTTGATTGACAACTGTTTCTCTGTCCCTAATTGGTGATTTAGTGCTCCTAACTCTCTGCCGTCTAGAAGAAGAAGCCACATGTGCCTTCCCTTTAGCGATCCTGATTGCTTCGTTAGGACTAGGAGGCTCTGATGATTCTGGCTCTGCAGCACTAAGCTCATTCTGTAGCTCTTTGAATCTGTTCTCAAACTTGCTGTCAAGCTGCTCTAGTTGCTGAATGAGCTGAGAAGCTATTGCTTGGTTGGCTTCTTTGATTTGCTGAGCCATAGCTTTGTTTAGAGCTTCCATAGCTTCAGCTGAAAGCTCCATGGTACCTGAAAAGAAGTCAAAACAGCACACAGTAACTAGTTCTTGTGTTGAGAAATAACAAAAAATGCAATCAGAAGACTTAAATGCATACAAGAAAACAAGTCCTAAGCTAACAAAGAGAAACGATTTTGATGCTTCTAAAACTATAGGCTAAAATTTATTATATGATTTTTATGCAACAAATAATGTGAATGAAAACTATATGTTAAAATTCGAATTTGATGCCCTAACTGAATGAAATCGATTTTTGGATGCAGCAAACAAAGGGAACGAGTTCTGATGCAGATTAACAACAAATCGAAACCCTAAACTCAGAATGGAAAAGAAAAATAAGAGAAAGAGAGATTAGGGTTAGAGAATTGCTCAGCCTTGGCACAGAGTTGGCTCTGATACCACCTGATATGATCCTCCCTAGGATTGAACTCTGGAAATCGGGGCTAAAGTGCTCGGAATCGAATGAAACTTGAGCAGCGGTTCGATTGGGGTGTGAGAAACACGGGGCTGAGTTTTGAACAGATTTGGTCGAGTGGTTTTTGAGATACGATGACGTGAATAGGTAGTAGGGATTCAAATTCACAACGTGTTATGAAATCCCGGATTCGAAGAACGCATTCAAGGAATCGAAACTGAAAGAAGAACTTTCTGTAGAAAAAAATGTTTGCGATTATTCCACTCTAGGGTTTACAGCAACGTTACTTGGATTTAAATACAACCCTAGAAACAAAACAACACGAAGTCTAAATAAAAACAACATGTAGTCTGAAACATAAATAAAACAACGAAGCGTCCCACTAATTGGTGCACTTCTAAATAAACTAAGTACAAAATCAGAATGACTTGTACATTATTACCCTATGGTAAAGACTCCTAAGCAACTCAACGTAGTGATTCATCTGCCTCATTAAAAAACCATGTTGAGAAAACCCAATGGGACAAAACTCAACTATGGGAAAAAGAGTACAGACTCCTCACCTTAAGTTACTTAGTTATCATTACCGGGTGAAGTCTCCAAAGTGTAGATATTGAAGACTTGCATAGTTGGTGGCGAGAACGATCCTTCGGCAATGAGCAAGTGAGCTTCCTTAGCCAACTCCTTAGCTCTCGAACGTGTGATTGGTCCTACCAGCTCTGGTTCCTTAGCTTTTGTACTGCTCACGATCACATCAGACCTTGTTGCAACCTATTACACCACTTTAGTTGGCCTAGCACACTTTCTCATATCAAAGTAACATTACATTGCCTTAAACTTAGCTAATAGAGATAACTTGTGTAGAAGTATGATATGAACATGGATAGCTCTAAATATCTAGCATGACTTCAAAACTTGTTAGAATAAACTTATGAAGGGTTCACCGAAGACATAAGCGTATGAAGAGTTCACCAAAGACATAGCTTGTAGGTTCATAGAAGATTGACCTTGTTGCAACATATTACACCACTTTAGTTGGCCTAGCACACTTTCTCATGTCAAAGTAACATTACATTGCTTTGAACTTAGCGAATATAGATAACATGTGTAGAAGTATGATGTAAACATGGATAGCTCTAAGGATCTAGCTTGACTTCATAACTCGTGAGAATATTCTTATGAAGGGTTCATCGAAGACATAAGCGTATGAAGGGTTCACCGAAGATATAAGCGGATTAAGGGTTCACCAAAGACATAGCTTATAGGTTCACAGAAGATTGACCTTGTTGCAACCTATTACACCACTTTAGTTGGCCTAGCACACTTTCTCATATCAAAGTAACATTACATTGCCTTAAACTTAGCTAATAGAGACAACTTGTGTAGAAGTATGATATAAACATGGATAGCTCTAAATATCTAGCATGACTTCAAAACTTGTTAGAATAAACTTATGAAGGGTTCACCGAAGACATAAGTGTATGAAGAGTTCACCAAAGACATAGCTTATAGGTTCACAGAAGATTGACCTTGTTGCAACATATTACACCACTTTAGTTGGCCTAGCACACTTTCTCATGTCAAAGTAACATTACATTGCTTTGAACTTAGCGAATATAGATAACATGTGTAGAAGTATGATATGAACATGGATAGCTCTAAGGATCTAGCTTGACTTCATAACTCGTCAGAATAATTTTATGAAGGGTTCAACGAAGGATTAGGCGTATGAAGAGTTCCCCAAAGACATAGCTTATAGGTTCACAAAAGATTGACCTTGTTGCAACATATTACACCACTTTAGTTGGCCTAGCACACTTTCTCATGTCATCGTAACATTACATTGCTTTGAACTTAGCGAATATAGATAACATGTGTAGAAGTATGATATAAACATGGATAGCTCTAAGGATCTAGCTTGACTTCATAACTCGTGAGAATATTCTTATGAAGGGTTCATCGAAGACATAAGCGTATGAAGGGTTCACCTAAAATATAAGCGGATGAAGGGTTCACCAAAGACATAGCTTATAGGTTCACAGAAGATTGACCTTGTTGCAACCTCTTACACTACTTTAGTTCGCCTAGCAAACTTTCTCATATCAAAGTAACATTACATTGCCTTAAACTTAGCTAATAGAGACAACTTGTGTAGAAGTATGATATGAACATGGATAGCTCTAAAGATCTAGCATGACTTCAAAACTTGTTAGAATAAACTTATGAAGGGTTCACCGAAGACATAAGCGTATGAAGAGCTCACCAAAGACATAGCTTATAGGTTCACAGAAGATTGACCTTTCTGCAACATATTACACCACTTTAGTTGGCCTAGCACACTTTCTCATGTCAAAGTAACATTACATTGCTTTGAACTTAGCGAATATAGATAACATGTGTAGAAGTATGATATGAACATGGATAGCTCTAAGGATCTAGCTTGACTTCATAACTCATGAGAATATTCTTATGATGGGTTCATCGAACACATAAGCGTATGAAGGGTTCACCGAAGACATAGCTTATAGGTTCACGGAAGATTGACCATGTTGCAACCTATTACACCACTTTAGTTGGCCTAGCACACATTCTCATGTTAAAGTAACATTACATTGCCTTGAACTTAGCTCATAGTGACAACTTATGTAGAAGTATAATTGGAACATGGATAGCTCTAAGGATCTAGCTTGACTTCATAACTCGTGAGAATAAACTTATGAAGGGATCAGCGAAGATATAAGCGTATGAAGGGTTCACCAAAGACATAGCTTATAGGTTCACAGAAGATTGACCTTGTTGCAACCTATTACACCACTTTAGTTGGCCTAGAACACTTTCTCATGTCAAAGTAACATTACAATGCCTTGAACTTAGTTCATAGTGACAACTTGTGTAGAAGTATGATATGAACATGGATACCTCTAAGGATCTCGCTTGACTTCATAACTCGTGAAAATAAACTTATTAAGGGTTCACCGAAGATATAAGAGTAAGAAGGGTTCACCAAAGACATAGCTTATAGGTTCACAGAAGATTGACCTAGTTGCAACATATTACACCACTTTAGTTGGCCTAGCACACTTTCTCATGTCAACGTAACATTACATTGCTTAGAACTTAGCGAATTTAGATAAATATGTGTAGAAGTATGATGTAAACATGGATAGCTCTAAGGATCTAGCTTGACTTCATAACTCGTGAGAATATTCTTATGAAGGGTTCATCGAAGACATAAGCGTATGAAGGGTTACCCGAAGATATAAGCGGATTAAGGGTTCACTAAAGACATAGCTTATAGGTTCACAGAAGATTGACCTTGTTGCAACCTATTACACCACTTTAGTTGGCCTAGCACACTTTCTCATATCAAAGTAACATTACATTGCCTTAAACTTAGCTAATAGAGATAACTTGTGTAGAAGTATGATATGAACATGGATAGCTCTAAATATCTAGCATGACTTCAAAACTTGTTAGAATAAACTTATGAAGGGTTCACCGAAGACATAAGCGTATGAAGAGTTCACCAAAGACATAGCTTATAGGTTCACAGAAGATTGACCTTGTTGAAACATATTACACCACTTTAGTTGGCCTAGCACACTTTCTCATGTCAAAGTAACATTACATTGCTTTGAACTTAGCGAATATAGATAACATGTGTAGAAGTATGATATGAACATGGATAGCTCTAAGGATCTAGCTTGACTTCATAACTCATGAGAATATTCTTATGATGGGTTCATCGAACACATAAGCGTATGAAGGGTTCACCGAAGACATAGCTTATAGGTTCACGGAAGATTGACCATGTTGCAACCTATTACACCACTTTAGTTGGCCTAGCACACATTCTCATGTTAAAGTAACATTACATTGCCTTGAACTTAGCTCATAGTGACAACTTATGTAGAAGTATAATTGGAACATGGATAGCTCTAAGGATCTAGCTTGACTTCATAACTTGTGAGAATAAACTTATGAAGGGATCAGCGAAGATATAAGCGAATGAAGGGTTCACCAAAGACATAGCTTATAGGTTCACAGAAGATTGACCTTGTTGCAACCTATTACACCACTTTAGTTGGCCTAGCACACTTTCTCATGTCAAAGTAACATTACAATGCCTTGAACTTAGCTCATAGTGACAACTTGTGTAGAAGTATGATATGAACATGGATACCTCTAAGGATCTCGCTTGACTTCATAACTCGTGAAAATAAACTTATTAAGGGTTCACCAAAGATATAAGCGTAAGAAGGGTTCACCAAAGACATAGCTTATAGGTTCACTGAAGATTGACCTAGTTGCAACATATTACACCACTTTACTTGGCCTAGCACACTTTCTCATGTCAACGTAACATTACATTGCTTAGAACTTAGCGAATTTAGATAAATATGTGTAGAAGTATGATGTAAACATGGATAGCTCTAAGGATCTAGCTTGACTTCATAACTCGTGAGAATATTCTTATGAAGGGTTCATCGAAGACATAAGCGTATGAAGGGTTCACCGAAGATATAAGCGGATTAAGGGTTCACTAAAGACATAGCTTATAGGTTCACAGAAGATTGACCTTGTTGCAACCTATTACACCACTTTAGTTGGCCTAGCACACTTTCTCATATCAAAGTAACATTACATTGCCTTAAACTTAGCTAATAGAGATAACTTGTGTAGAAGTATGATATGAACATGGATAGCTCTAAATATCTAGCATGACTTCAAAACTTGTTAGAATAAACTTATGAAGGGTTCACCGAAGACATAAGCGTATGAAGAGTTCACCAAAGACATAGCTTATAGGTTCACAGAAGATTGACCTTGTTGAAACATATTACACCACTTTAGTTGGCCTAGCACACTTTCTCATGTCAAAGTAACATTACATTGCTTTGAACTTAGCGAATATAGATAACATGTGTAGAAGTATGATATGAACATGGATAGCTCTAAGGATCTAGCTTGACTTCATAACTCATGAGAATATTCTTATGATGGGTTCATCGAACACATAAGCGTATGAAGGGTTCACCGAAGACATAGCTTATAGGTTCACGGAAGATTGACCATGTTGCAACCTATTACACCACTTTAGTTGGCCTAGCACACATTCTCATGTTAAAGTAACATTACATTGCCTTGAACTTAGCTCATAGTGACAACTTATGTAGAAGTATAATTGGAACATGGATAGCTCTAAGGATCTAGCTTGACTTCATAACTTGTGAGAATAAACTTATGAAGGGATCAGCGAAGATATAAGCGTATGAAGGGTTCACCAAAGACATAGCTTATAGGTTCACAGAAGATTGACCTTGTTGCAACCTATTACACCACTTTAGTTGGCCTAGCACACTTTCTCATGTCAAAGTAACATTACAATGCCTTGAACTTAGCTCATAGTGACAACTTGTGTAGAAGTATGATATGAACATGGATACCTCTAAGGATCTCGCTTGACTTCATAACTCGTGAAAATAAACTTATTAAGGGTTCACCGAAGATATAAGCGTAAGAAGGGTTCACCAAAGACATAGCTTATAGGTTCACTGAAGATTGACCTAGTTGCAACATATTACACCACTTTAGTTGGCCTAGCACACTTTCTCATGTCAACGTAACATTACATTGCTTAGAACTTAGCGAATTTAGATAAATATGTGTAGAAGTATGATGTAAACATGGATAGCTCTAAGGATCTAGCTTGACTTCATAACTCGTGAGAATATTCTTATGAAGGGTTCATCGAAGACATAAGCGTATGAAGGGTTCACCGAAGATATAAGCGGATTAAGGGTTCACTAAAGACATAGCTTATAGGTTCACAGAAGATTGACCTTGTTGCAACCTATTACACCACTTTAGTTGGCCTAGCACACTTTCTCATATCAAAGTAACATTACATTGCCTTAAACTTAGCTAATAGAGATAACTTGTGTAGAAGTATGATATGAACATGGATAGCTCTAAATATCTAGCATGACTTCAAAACTTGTTAGAATAAACTTATGAAGGGTTCACCGAAGACATAAGCGTATGAAGAGTTCACCAAAGACATAGCTTATAGGTTCACAGAAGATTGACCTTGTTGCAACATATTACACCACTTTAGTTGGCCTAGCACACTTTCTCATGTCAAAGTAACATTACATTGCTTTGAACTTAGCGAATATAGATAACATGTGTAGAAGTATGATATGAACATGGATAGCTCTAAGGATCTAGCTTGACTTCATAACTCATGAGAATATTCTTATGATGGGTTCATCGAACACATAAGCGTATGAAGGGTTCACCGAAGACATAGCTTATAGGTTCACGGAAGATTGACCATGTTGCAACCTATTACACCACTTTAGTTGGCCTAGCACACATTCTCATGTTAAAGTAACATTACATTGCCTTGAACTTAGCTCATAGTGACAACTTATGTAGAAGTATAATTGGAACATGGATAGCTCTAAGGATCTAGCTTGACTTCATAACTTGTGAGAATAAACTTATGAAGGGATCAGCGAAGATATAAGCGTATGAAGGGTTCACCAAAGACATAGCTTATAGGTTCACAGAAGATTGACCTTGTTGCAACCTATTACACCACTTTAGTTGGCCTAGCACACTTTCTCATGTCAAAGTAACATTACAATGCCTTGAACTTAGCTCATAGTGACAACTTGTGTAGAAGTATGATATGAACATGGATACCTCTAAGGATCTCGCTTGACTTCATAACTCGTGAAAATAAACTTATTAAGGGTTCACCGAAGATATAAGCGTAAGAAGGGTTCACCAAAGACATAGCTTATAGGTTCACTGAAGATTGACCTAGTTGCAACATATTACACCACTTTAGTTGGCCTAGCACACTTTCTCATGTCAACGTAACATTACATTGCTTAGAACTTAGCGAATTTAGATAAATATGTGTAGAAGTATGATGTAAACATGGATAGCTCTAAGGATCTAGCTTGACTTCATAACTCGTGAGAATATTCTTATGAAGGGTTCATCGAAGACATAAGCGTATGAAGGGTTCACCGAAGATATAAGCGGATTAAGGGTTCACTAAAGACATAGCTTATAGGTTCACAGAAGATTGACCTTGTTGCAACCTATTACACCACTTTAGTTGGCCTAGCACACTTTCTCATATCAAAGTAACATTACATTGCCTTAAACTTAGCTAATAGAGATAACTTGTGTAGAAGTATGATATGAACATGGATAGCTCTAAATATCTAGCATGACTTCAAAACTTGTTAGAATAAACTTATGAAGGGTTCACCGAAGACATAAGCGTATGAAGAGTTCACCAAAGACATAGCTTATAGGTTCACAGAAGATTGACCTTGTTGCAACATATTACACCACTTTAGTTGGCCTAGCACACTTTCTCATGTCAAAGTAACATTACATTGCTTTGAACTTAGCGAATATAGATAACATGTGTAGAAGTATGATATGAACATGGATAGCTCTAAGGATCTAGCTTGACTTCATAACTCATGAGAATATTCTTATGAAGGGTTCATCGAACACATAAGCGTATGAAGGGTTCACCGAAGACATAGCTTATAGGTTCACGGAAGATTGACCATGTTGCAACCTATTACACCACTTTAGTTGGCCTAGCACACATTCTCATGTTAAAGTAACATTACATTGCCTTGAACTTAGCTCATAGTGACAACTTATGTAGAAGTATAATTGGAACATGGATAGCTCTAAGGATCTAGCTTGACTTCATAACTTGTGAGAATAAACTTATGAAGGGATCAGCGAAGATATAAGCGTATGAAGGGTTCACCAAAGACATAGCTTATAGGTTCACAGAAGATTGACCTTGTTGCAACCTATTACACCACTTTAGTTGGCCTAGCACACTTTCTCATGTCAAAGTAACATTACAATGCCTTGAACTTAGCTCATAGTGACAACTTGTGTAGAAGTATGATATGAACATGGATACCTCTAAGGATCTCGCTTGACTTCATAACTCGTGAAAATAAACTTATTAAGGGTTCACCGAAGATATAAGCGTAAGAAGGGTTCACCAAAGACATAGCTTATAGGTTCACTGAAGATTGACCTAGTTGCAACATATTACACCACTTTAGTTGGCCTAGCACACTTTCTCATGTCAACGTAACATTACATTGCTTAGAACTTAGCGAATTTAGATAAATATGTGTAGAAGTATGATGTAAACATGGATAGCTCTAAGGATCTAGCTTGACTTCATAACTCGTGAGAATATTCTTATGAAGGGTTCATCGAAGACATAAGCGTATGAAGGGTTCACCGAAGATATAAGCGGATTAAGGGTTCACTAAAGACATAGCTTATAGGTTCACAGAAGATTGACCTTGTTGCAACCTATTACACCACTTTAGTTGGCCTAGCACACTTTCTCATATCAAAGTAACATTACATTGCCTTAAACTTAGCTAATAGAGATAACTTGTGTAGAAGTATGATATGAACATGGATAGCTCTAAATATCTAGCATGACTTCAAAACTTGTTAGAATAAACTTATGAAGGGTTCACCGAAGACATAAGCGTATGAAGAGTTCACCAAAGACATAGCTTATAGGTTCACAGAAGATTGACCTTGTTGCAACATATTACACCACTTTAGTTGGCCTAGCACACTTTCTCATGTCAAAGTAACATTACATTGCTTTGAACTTAGCGAATATAGATAACATGTGTAGAAGTATGATATGAACATGGATAGCTCTAAGGATCTAGCTTGACTTCATAACTCATGAGAATATTCTTATGAAGGGTTCATCGAACACATAAGCGTATGAAGGGTTCACCGAAGACATAGCTTATAGGTTCACGGAAGATTGACCATGTTGCAACCTATTACACCACTTTAGTTGGCCTAGCACACATTCTCATGTTAAAGTAACATTACATTGCCTTGAACTTAGCTCATAGTGACAACTTATGTAGAAGTATAATTGGAACATGGATAGCTCTAAGGATCTAGCTTGACTTCATAACTTGTGAGAATAAACTTATGAAGGGATCAGCGAAGATATAAGCGTATGAAGGGTTCACCAAAGACATAGCTTATAGGTTCACAGAAGATTGACCTTGTTGCAACCTATTACACCACTTTAGTTGGCCTAGCACACTTTCTCATGTCAAAGTAACATTACAATGCCTTGAACTTAGCTCATAGTGACAACTTGTGTAGAAGTATGATATGAACATGGATACCTCTAAGGATCTCGCTTGACTTCATAACTCGTGAAAATAAACTTATTAAGGGTTCACCGAAGATATAAGCGTAAGAAGGGTTCACCAAAGACATAGCTTATAGGTTCACTGAAGATTGACCTAGTTGCAACATATTACACCACTTTAGTTGGCCTAGCACACTTTCTCATGTCAACGTAACATTACATTGCTTAGAACTTAGCGAATTTAGATAAATATGTGTAGAAGTATGATGTAAACATGGATAGCTCTAAGGATCTAGCTTGACTTCATAACCCGTGAGAATATTCTTATGAAGGGTTCATCGAAGACATAAGCGTATGAAGGGTTCACCGAAGATATAAGCGGATTAAGGGTTCACTAAAGACATAGCTTATAGGTTCACAGAAGATTGACCTTGTTGCAACCTATTACACCACTTTAGTTGGCCTAGCACACTTTCTCATATCAAAGTAACATTACATTGCCTTAAACTTAGCTAATAGAGATAACTTGTGTAGAAGTATGATATGAACATGGATAGCTCTAAATATCTAGCATGACTTCAAAACTTGTTAGAATAAACTTATGAAGGGTTCACCGAAGACATAAGCGTATGAAGAGTTCACCAAAGACATAGCTTATAGGTTCACAGAAGATTGACCTTGTTGCAACATATTACACCACTTTAGTTGGCCTAGCACACTTTCTCATGTCAAAGTAACATTACATTGCTTTGAACTTAGCGAATATAGATAACATGTGTAGAAGTATGATATGAACATGGATAGCTCTAAGGATCTAGCTTGACTTCATAACTCATGAGAATATTCTTATGAAGGGTTCATCGAACACATAAGCGTATGAAGGGTTCACCGAAGACATAGCTTATAGGTTCACGGAAGATTGACCATGTTGCAACCTATTACACCACTTTAGTTGGCCTAGCACACATTCTCATGTTAAAGTAACATTACATTGCCTTGAACTTAGCTCATAGTGACAACTTATGTAGAAGTATAATTGGAACATGGATAGCTCTAAGGATCTAGCTTGACTTCATAACTTGTGAGAATAAACTTATGAAGGGATCAGCGAAGATATAAGCGTATGAAGGGTTCACCAAAGACATAGCTTATAGGTTCACAGAAGATTGACCTTGTTGCAACCTATTACACCACTTTAGTTGGCCTAGCACACTTTCTCATGTCAAAGTAACATTACAATGCCTTGAACTTAGCTCATAGTGACAACTTGTGTAGAAGTATGATATGAACATGGATACCTCTAAGGATCTCGCTTGACTTCATAACTCGTGAAAATAAACTTATTAAGGGTTCACCGAAGATATAAGCGTAAGAAGGGTTCACCAAAGACATAGCTTATAGGTTCACTGAAGATTGACCTAGTTGCAACATATTACACCACTTTAGTTGGCCTAGCACACTTTCTCATGTCAACGTAACATTACATTGCTTAGAACTTAGCGAATTTAGATAAATATGTGTAGAAGTATGATGTAAACATGGATAGCTCTAAGGATCTAGCTTGACTTCATAACTCGTGAGAATATTCTTATGAAGGGTTCATCAAAGACATAAGCGTATGAAGGGTTCACCGAAGATATAAGCGGATTAAGGGTTCACTAAAGACATAGCTTATAGGTTCACAGAAGATTGACCTTGTTGCAACCTATTACACCACTTTAGTTGGCCTAGCACACTTTCTCATATCAAAGTAACATTACATTGCCTTAAACTTAGCTAATAGAGATAACTTGTGTAGAAGTATGATATGAACATGGATAGCTCTAAATATCTAGCATGACTTCAAAACTTGTTAGAATAAACTTATGAAGGGTTCACCGAAGACATAAGCGTATGAAGAGTTCACCAAAGACATAGCTTATAGGTTCACAGAAGATTGACCTTGTTGCAACATATTACACCACTTTAGTTGGCCTAGCACACTTTCTCATGTCAAAGTAACATTACATTGCTTTGAACTTAGCGAATATAGATAACATGTGTAGAAGTATGATATGAACATGGATAGCTCTAAGGATCTAGCTTGACTTCATAACTCATGAGAATATTCTTATGATGGGTTCATCGAACACATAAGCGTATGAAGGGTTCACCGAAGACATAGCTTATAGGTTTACAGAAGATTGACCATGTTGCAACCTATTACACCACTTTAGTTGGCCTAGCACACATTCTCATGTTAAAGTAACATTACATTGCCTTGAACTTAGCTCATAGTGACAACTTATGTAGAAGTATAATTGGAACATGGATAGCTCTAAGGATCTAGCTTGACTTCATAACTTGTGAGAATAAACTTATGAAGGGATCAACGAAGATATAAGCGTATGAAGGGTTCACCAAAGACATAGCTTATAGGTTCACAGAAGATTGACCTTGTTGCAACCTATTACACCACTTTAGTTGGCCTAGCACACTTTCTCATGTCAAAGTAACATTACAATGCCTTGAACTTAGCTCATAGTGACAACTTGTGTAGAAGTATGATATGAACATGGATACCTCTAAGGATCTCGCTTGACTTCATAACTCGTGAAAATAAACTTATTAAGGGTTCACCGAAGATATAAGGGTTAGAAGGGTTCACCAAAGACATAGCTTATAGGTTCACTGAAGATTGACCTAGTTGCAACATATTACACCACTTTAGTTGGCCTAGCACACTTTCTCATGTCAACGTAACATTACATTGCTTAGAACTTAGCGAATTTAGATAAATATGTGTAGAAGTATGATGTAAACATGGATAGCTCTAAGGATCTAGCTTGACTTCATAACCCGTGAGAATATTCTTATGAAGGGTTCATCGAAGACATAAGCGTATGAAGGGTTCACCGAAGATATAAGCGGATTAAGGGTTCACTAAAGACATAGCTTATAGGTTCACAGAAGATTGACCTTGTTGCAACCTATTACACCACTTTAGTTGGCCTAGCACACTTTCTCATATCAAAGTAACATTACATTGCCTTAAACTTAGCTAATAGAGATAACTTGTGTAGAAGTATGATATGAACATGGATAGCTCTAAATATCTAGCATGACTTCAAAACTTGTTAGAATAAACTTATGAAGGGTTCACCGAAGACATAAGCGTATGAAGAGTTCACCAAAGACATAGCTTATAGGTTCACAGAAGATTGACCTTGTTGCAACATATTACACCACTTTAGTTGGCCTAGCACACTTTCTCATGTCAAAGTAACATTACATTGCTTTGAACTTAGCGAATATAGATAACATGTGTAGAAGTATGATATGAACATGGATAGCTCTAAGGATCTAGCTTGACTTCATAACTCATGAGAATATTCTTATGATGGGTTCATCGAACACATAAGCGTATGAAGGGTTCACCGAAGACATAGCTTATAGGTTCACGGAAGATTGACCATGTTGCAACCTATTACACCACTTTAGTTGGCCTAGCACACATTCTCATGTTAAAGTAACATTACATTGCCTTGAACTTAGCTCATAGTGACAACTTATGTAGAAGTATAATTGGAACATGGATAGCTCTAAGGATCTAGCTTGACTTCATAACTTGTGAGAATAAACTTATGAAGGGATCAGCGAAGATATAAGCGTATGAAGGGTTCACCAAAGACATAGCTTATAGGTTCACAGAAGATTGACCTTGTTGCAACCTATTACACCACTTTAGTTGGCCTAGCACACTTTCTCATGTCAAAGTAACATTACAATGCCTTGAACTTAGCTCATAGTGACAACTTGTGTAGAAGTATGATATGAACATGGATACCTCTAAGGATCTCGCTTGACTTCATAACTCGTGAAAATAAACTTATTAAGGGTTCACCGAAGATATAAGCGTAAGAAGGGTTCACCAAAGACATAGCTTAAAGGTTCACTGAAGATTGACCTAGTTGCAACATATTACACCACTTTAGTTGGCCTAGCACACTTTCTCATGTCAACGTAACATTACATTGCTTAGAACTTAGCGAATTTAGATAAATATGTGTAGAAGTATGATGTAAACATGGATAGCTCTAAGGATCTAGCTTGACTTCATAACTCGTGAGAATATTCTTATGAAGGGTTCATCGAAGACATAAGCGTATGAAGGGTTCACCGAAGATATAAGCGGATTAAGGGTTCACTAAAGACATAGCTTATAGGTTCACAGAAGATTGACCTTGTTGCAACCTATTACACCACTTTAGTTGGCCTAGCACACTTTCTCATATCAAAGTAACATTACATTGCCTTAAACTTAGCTAATAGAGATAACTTGTGTAGAAGTATGATATGAACATGGATAGCTCTAAATATCTAGCATGACTTCAAAACTTGTTAGAATAAACTTATGAAGGGTTCACCGAAGACATAAGCGTATGAAGAGTTCACCAAAGACATAGCTTATAGGTTCACAGAAGATTGACCTTGTTGCAACATATTACACCACTTTAGTTGGCCTAGCACACTTTCTCATGTCAAAGTAACATTACATTGCTTTGAACTTAGCGAATATAGATAACATGTGTAGAAGTATGATATGAACATGGATAGCTCTAAGGATCTAGCTTGACTTCATAACTCATGAGAATATTCTTATGAAGGGTTCATCGAACACATAAGCGTATGAAGGGTTCACCGAAGACATAGCTTATAGGTTCACGGAAGATTGACCATGTTGCAACCTATTACACCACTTTAGTTGGCCTAGCACACATTCTCATGTTAAAGTAACATTACATTGCCTTGAACTTAGCTCATAGTGACAACTTATGTAGAAGTATAATTGGAACATGGATAGCTCTAAGGATCTAGCTTGACTTCATAACTTGTGAGAATAAACTTATGAAGGGATCAGCGAAGATATAAGCGTATGAAGGGTTCACCAAAGACATAGCTTATAGGTTCACAGAAGATTGACCTTGTTGCAACCTATTACACCACTTTAGTTGGCCTAGCACACTTTCTCATGTCAAAGTAACATTACAATGCCTTGAACTTAGCTCATAGTGACAACTTGTGTAGAAGTATGATATGAACATGGATACCTCTAAGGATCTCGCTTGACTTCATAACTCGTGAAAATAAACTTATTAAGGGTTCACCGAAGATATAAGCGTAAGAAGGGTTCACCAAAGACATAGCTTATAGGTTCACTGAAGATTGACCTAGTTGCAACATATTACACCACTTTAGTTGGCCTAGCACACTTTCTCATGTCAACGTAACATTACATTGCTTAGAACTTAGCGAATTTAGATAAATATGTGTAGAAGTATGATGTAAACATGGATAGCTCTAAGGATCTAGCTTGACTTCATAACTCGTGAGAATATTCTTATGAAGGGTTCATCGAAGACATAAGCGTATGAAGGGTTCACCGAAGATATAAGCGGATTAAGGGTTCACTAAAGACATAGCTTATAGGTTCACAGAAGATTGACCTTGTTGCAACCTATTACACCACTTTAGTTGGCCTAGCACACTTTCTCATATCAAAGTAACATTACATTGCCTTAAACTTAGCTAATAGAGATAACTTGTGTAGAAGTATGATATGAACATGGATAGCTCTAAATATCTAGCATGACTTCAAAACTTGTTAGAATAAACTTATGAAGGGTTCACCGAAGACATAAGCGTATGAAGAGTTCACCAAAGACATAGCTTATAGGTTCACAGAAGATTGACCTTGTTGCAACATATTACACCACTTTAGTTGGCCTAGCACACTTTCTCATGTCAAAGTAACATTACATTGCTTTGAACTTAGCGAATATAGATAACATGTGTAGAAGTATGATATGAACATGGATAGCTCTAAGGATCTAGCTTGACTTCATAACTCATGAGAATATTCTTATGAAGGGTTCATCGAACACATAAGCGTATGAAGGGTTCACCGAAGACATAGCTTATAGGTTCACAGAAGATTGACCATGTTGCAACCTATTACACCACTTTAGTTGGCCTAGCACACATTCTCATGTTAAAGTAACATTACATTGCCTTGAACTTAGCTCATAGTGACAACTTATGTAGAAGTATAATTGGAACATGGATAGCTCTAAGGATCTAGCTTGACTTCATAACTTGTGAGAATAAACTTATGAAGGGATCAACGAAGATATAAGCGTATGAAGGGTTCACCAAAGACATAGCTTATAGGTTCACAGAAGATTGACCTTGTTGCAACCTATTACACCACTTTAGTTGGCCTAGCACACTTTCTCATGTCAAAGTAACATTACAATGCCTTGAACTTAGCTCATAGTGACAACTTGTGTAGAAGTATGATATGAACATGGATACCTCTAAGGATCTCGCTTGACTTCATAACTCGTGAAAATAAACTTATTAAGGGTTCACCGAAGATATAAGCGTAAGAAGGGTTCACCAAAGACATAGCTTATAGGTTCACTGAAGATTGACCTAGTTGCAACATATTACACTACTTTAGTTGGCCTAGCACACTTTCTCATGTCAATGTAACATTACATTGCTTAGAACTTAGCGAATTTAGATAAATATGTGTAGAAGTATGATGTAAACATGGATAGCTCTAAGGATCTAGCTTGACTTCATAACTCGTGAGAATATTCTTATGAAGGGTTCATCGAAGACATAAGCGTATGAAGGGTTCACCGAAGATATAAGCGGATTAAGGGTTCACTAAAGACATAGCTTATAGGTTCACAGAAGATTGACCTTGTTGCAACCTATTACACCACTTTAGTTGGCCTAGCACACTTTCTCATATCAAAGTAACATTACATTGCCTTAAACTTAGCTAATAGAGATAACTTGTGTAGAAGTATGATATGAACATGGATAGCTCTAAATATCTAGCATGACTTCAAAACTTGTTAGAATAAACTTATGAAGGGTTCACCGAAGACATAAGCGTATGAAGAGTTCACCAAAGACATAGCTTATAGGTTCACAGAAGATTGACCTTGTTGCAACATATTACACCACTTTAGTTGGCCTAGCACACTTTCTCATGTCAAAGTAACATTACATTGCTTTGAACTTAGCGAATATAGATAACATGTGTAGAAGTATGATATGAACATGGATAGCTCTAAGGATCTAGCTTGACTTCATAACTCATGAGAATATTCTTATGATGGGTTCATCGAACACATAAGCGTATGAAGGGTTCACCGAAGACATAGCTTATAGGTTCACGGAAGATTGACCATGTTGCAACCTATTACACCACTTTAGTTGGCCTAGCACACATTCTCATGTTAAAGTAACATTACATTGCCTTGAACTTAGCTCATAGTGACAACTTATGTAGAAGTATAATTGGAACATGGATAGCTCTAAGGATCTAGCTTGACTTCATAACTTGTGAGAATAAACTTATGAAGGGATCAGCGAAGATATAAGCGTATGAAGGGTTCACCAAAGACATAGCTTATAGGTTCACAGAAGATTGACCTTGTTGCAACCTATTACACCACTTTAGTTGGCCTAGCACACTTTCTCATGTCAAAGTAACATTACAATGCCTTGAACTTAGCTCATAGTGACAACTTGTGTAGAAGTATGATATGAACATGGATACCTCTAAGGATCTCGCTTGACTTCATAACTCGTGAAAATAAACTTATTAAGGGTTCACCGAAGATATAAGCGTAAGAAGGGTTCACCAAAGACATAGCTTAAAGGTTCACTGAAGATTGACCTAGTTGCAACATATTACACCACTTTAGTTGGCCTAGCACACTTTCTCATGTCAACGTAACATTACATTGCTTAGAACTTAGCGAATTTAGATAAATATGTGTAGAAGTATGATGTAAACATGGATAGCTCTAAGGATCTAGCTTGACTTCATAACTCGTGAGAATATTCTTATGAAGGGTTCATCGAAGACATAAGCGTATGAAGGGTTCACCGAAGATATAAGCGGATTAAGGGTTCACTAAAGACATAGCTTATAGGTTCACAGAAGATTGACCTTGTTGCAACCTATTACACCACTTTAGTTGGCCTAGCACACTTTCTCATATCAAAGTAACATTACATTGCCTTAAACTTAGCTAATAGAGATAACTTGTGTAGAAGTATGATATGAACATGGATAGCTCTAAATATCTAGCATGACTTCAAAACTTGTTAGAATAAACTTATGAAGGGTTCACCGAAGACATAAGCGTATGAAGAGTTCACCAAAGACATAGCTTATAGGTTCACAGAAGATTGACCTTGTTGCAACATATTACACCACTTTAGTTGGCCTAGCACACTTTCTCATGTCAAAGTAACATTACATTGCTTTGAACTTAGCGAATATAGATAACATGTGTAGAAGTATGATATGAACATGGATAGCTCTAAGGATCTAGCTTGACTTCATAACTCATGAGAATATTCTTATGAAGGGTTCATCGAACACATAAGCGTATGAAGGGTTCACCGAAGACATAGCTTATAGGTTCACAGAAGATTGACCATGTTGCAACCTATTACACCACTTTAGTTGGCCTAGCACACATTCTCATGTTAAAGTAACATTACATTGCCTTGAACTTAGCTCATAGTGACAACTTATGTAGAAGTATAATTGGAACATGGATAGCTCTAAGGATCTAGCTTGACTTCATAACTTGTGAGAATAAACTTATGAAGGGATCAACGAAGATATAAGCGTATGAAGGGTTCACCAAAGACATAGCTTATAGGTTCACAGAAGATTGACCTTGTTGCAACCTATTACACCACTTTAGTTGGCCTAGCACACTTTCTCATGTCAAAGTAACATTACAATGCCTTGAACTTAGCTCATAGTGACAACTTGTGTAGAAGTATGATATGAACATGGATACCTCTAAGGATCTCGCTTGACTTCATAACTCGTGAAAATAAACTTATTAAGGGTTCACCGAAGATATAAGCGTAAGAAGGGTTCACCAAAGACATAGCTTATAGGTTCACTGAAGATTGACCTAGTTGCAACATATTACACTACTTTAGTTGGCCTAGCACACTTTCTCATGTCAATGTAACATTACATTGCTTAGAACTTAGCGAATTTAGATAAATATGTGTAGAAGTATGATGTAAACATGGATAGCTCTAAGGATCTAGCTTGACTTCATAACTCGTGAGAATATTCTTATGAAGGGTTCATCGAAGACATAAGCGTATGAAGGGTTCACCGAAGATATAAGCGGATTAAGGGTTCACTAAAGACATAGCTTATAGGTTCACAGAAGATTGACCTTGTTGCAACCTATTACACCACTTTAGTTGGCCTAGCACACTTTCTCATATCAAAGTAACATTACATTGCCTTAAACTTAGCTAATAGAGATAACTTGTGTAGAAGTATGATATGAACATGGATAGCTCTAAATATCTAGCATGACTTCAAAACTTGTTAGAATAAACTTATGAAGGGTTCACCGAAGACATAAGCGTATGAAGAGTTCACCAAAGACATAGCTTATAGGTTCACAGAAGATTGACCTTGTTGCAACATATTACACCACTTTAGTTGGCCTAGCACACTTTCTCATGTCAAAGTAACATTACATTGCTTTGAACTTAGCGAATATAGATAACATGTGTAGAAGTATGATATGAACATGGATAGCTCTAAGGATCTAGCTTGACTTCATAACTCATGAGAATATTCTTATGAAGGGTTCATCGAACACATAAGCGTATGAAGGGTTCACCGAAGACATAGCTTATAGGTTCACGGAAGATTGACCATGTTGCAACCTATTACACCACTTTAGTTGGCCTAGCACACATTCTCATGTTAAAGTAACATTACATTGCCTTGAACTTAGCTCATAGTGACAACTTATGTAGAAGTATAATTGGAACATGGATAGCTCTAAGGATCTAGCTTGACTTCATAACTTGTGAGAATAAACTTATGAAGGGATCAACGAAGATATAAGCGTATGAAGGGCTCACCAAAGACATAGCTTATAGGTTCACAGAAGATTGACCTTGTTGCAACCTATTACACCACTTTAGTTGGCCTAGCACACTTTCTCATGTCAAAGTAACATTACAATGCCTTGAACTTAGCTCATAGTGACAACTTGTGTAGAAGTATGATATGAACATGGATACCTCTAAGGATCTCGCTTGACTTCATAACTCGTGAAAATAAACTTATTAAGGGTTCACCGAAGATATAAGCGTAAGAAGGGTTCACCAAAGACATAGCTTATAGGTTCACTGAAGATTGACCTAGTTGCAACATATTACACTACTTTAGTTGGCCTAGCACACTTTCTCATGTCAATGTAACATTACATTGCTTAGAACTTAGCGAATTTAGATAAATATGTGTAGAAGTATGATGTAAACATGGATAGCTCTAAGGATCTAGCTTGACTTCATAACTCGTGAGAATATTCTTATGAAGGGTTCATCGAAGACATAAGCGTATGAAGGGTTCACCGAAGATATAAGCGGATTAAGGGTTCACTAAAGACATAGCTTATAGGTTCACAGAAGATTGACCTTGTTGCAACCTATTACACCACTTTAGTTGGCCTAGCACACTTTCTCATATCAAAGTAACATTACATTGCCTTAAACTTAGCTAATAGAGATAACTTGTGTAGAAGTATGATATGAACATGGATAGCTCTAAATATCTAGCATGACTTCAAAACTTGTTAGAATAAACTTATGAAGGGTTCACCGAAGACATAAGCGTATGAAGAGTTCACCAAAGACATAGCTTATAGGTTCACAGAAGATTGACCTTGTTGCAACATATTACACCACTTTAGTTGGCCTAGCACACTTTCTCATGTCAAAGTAACATTACATTGCTTTGAACTTAGCGAATATAGATAACATGTGTAGAAGTATGATATGAACATGGATAGCTCTAAGGATCTAGCTTGACTTCATAACTCATGAGAATATTCTTATGAAGGGTTCATCGAACACATAAGCGTATGAAGGGTTCACCGAAGACATAGCTTATAGGTTCACGGAAGATTGACCATGTTGCAACCTATTACACCACTTTAGTTGGCCTAGCACACATTCTTATGTTAAAGTAACATTACATTGCCTTGAACTTAGCTCATAGTGACAACTTATGTAGAAGTATAATTGGAACATGGATAGCTCTAAGGATCTAGCTTGACTTCAGAACTTGTGAGAATAAACTTATGAAGGGATCAGCGAAGATATAAGCGTATGAAGGGTTCACCAAAGACATAGCTTATAGGTTCACAGAAGATTGACCTTGTTGCAACCTATTACACCACTTTAGTTGGCCTAGCACACTTTCTCATGTCAAAGTAACATTACAATGCCTTGAACTTAGCTCATAGTGACAACTTGTGTAGAAGTATGATATGAACATGGATACCTCTAAGGATCTCGCTTGACTTCATAACTCGTGAAAATAAACTTATTAAGGGTTCACCGAAGATATAAGCGTAAGAAGGGTTCACCAAAGACATAGCTTATAGGTTCACTGAAGATTGACCTAGTTGCAACATATTACACCACTTTAGTTGGCCTAGCACACTTTCTCATGTCAACGTAACATTACATTGCTTAGAACTTAGCGAATTTAGATAAATATGTGTAGAAGTATGATGTAAACATGGATAGCTCTAAGGATCTAGCTTGACTTCATAACTCGTGAGAATATTCTTATGAAGGGTTCATCGAAGACATAAGCGTATGAAGGGTTCACCGAAGATATAAGCGGATTAAGGGTTCACTAAAGACATAGCTTATAGGTTCACAGAAGATTGACCTTGTTGCAACCTATTACACCACTTTAGTTGGCCTAGCACACTTTCTCATATCAAAGTAACATTACATTGCCTTAAACTTAGCTAATAGAGATAACTTGTGTAGAAGTATGATATGAACATGGATAGCTCTAAATATCTAGCATGACTTCAAAACTTGTTAGAATAAACTTATGAAGGGTTCACCGAAGACATAAGCGTATGAAGAGTTCACCAAAGACATAGCTTATAGGTTCACAGAAGATTGACCTTGTTGCAACATATTACACCACTTTAGTTGGCCTAGCACACTTTCTCATGTCAAAGTAACATTACATTGCTTTGAACTTAGCCAATATAGATAACATGTGTAGAAGTATGATATGAACATGGATAGCTCTAAGGATCTAGCTTGACTTCATAACTCATGAGAATATTCTTATGATGGGTTCATCGAACACATAAGCGTATGAAGGGTTCACCAAAGACATAGCTTATAGGTTCACGGAAGATTGACCATGTTGCAACCTATTACACCACTTTAGTTGGCCTAGCACACATTCTCATGTTAAAGTAACATTACATTGCCTTGAACTTAGCTCATAGTGACAACTTATGTAGAAGTATAATTGGAACATGGATAGCTCTAAGGATCTAGCTTGACTTCATAACTTGTGAGAATAAACTTATGAAGGGATCAGCGAAGATATAAGCGTATGAAGGGTTCACCAAAGACATAGCTTATAGGTTCACAGAAGATTGACCTTGTTGCAACCTATTACACCACTTTAGTTGGCCTAGCACACTTTCTCATGTCAAAGTAACATTACAATGCCTTGAACTTAGCTCATAGTGACAACTTGTGTAGAAGTATGATATGAACATGGATACCTCTAAGGATCTCGCTTGACTTCATAACTCGTAAAAATAAACTTATTAAGGGTTCACCGAAGATATAAGCGTAAGAAGGTGTCACCAAAGACATAGCTTATAGGTTCACTGAAGATTGACCTAGTTGCAACATATTACACCACTTTAGTTGGCCTAGCACACTTTCTCATGTCAACGTAACATTACATTGCTTAGAACTTAGCGAATTTAGATAAATATGTGTAGAAGTATGATGTAAACATGGATAGCTCTAAGGATCTAGCTTGACTTCATAACTCGTGAGAATATTCTTATGAAGGGTTCATCGAAGACATAAGCGTATGAAGGGTTCACCGAAGATATAAGCGGATTAAGGGTTCACTAAAGACATAGCTTATAGGTTCACAGAAGATTGACCTTGTTGCAACCTATTACACCACTTTAGTTGGCCTAGCACACTTTCTCATATCAAAGTAACATTACATTGCCTTAAACTTAGCTAATAGAGATAACTTGTGTAGAAGTATGATATGAACATGGATAGCTCTAAATATCTAGCATGACTTCAAAACTTGTTAGAATAAACTTATGAAGGGTTCACCGAAGACATAAGCGTATGAAGAGTTCACCAAAGACATAGCTTATAGGTTCACAGAAGATTGACCTTGTTGCAACATATTACACCACTTTAGTTGGCCTAGCACACTTTCTCATGTCAAAGTAACATTACATTGCTTTGAACTTAGCGAATATAGATAACATGTGTAGAAGTATGATATGAACATGGATAGCTCTAAGGATCTAGCTTGACTTCATAACTCATGAGAATATTCTTATGAAGGGTTCATCGAACACATAAGCGTATGAAGGGTTCACCGAAGACATAGCTTATAGGTTCACGGAAGATTGACCATGTTGCAACCTATTACACCACTTTAGTTGGCCTAGCACACATTCTCATGTTAAAGTAACATTACATTGCCTTGAACTTAGCTCATAGTGACAACTTATGTAGAAGTATAATTGGAACATGGATAGCTCTAAGGATCTAGCTTGACTTCATAACTTGTGAGAATAAACTTATGAAGGGATCAACGAAGATATAAGCGTATGAAGGGCTCACCAAAGACATAGCTTATAGGTTCACAGAAGATTGACCTTGTTGCAACCTATTACACCACTTTAGTTGGCCTAGCACACTTTCTCATGTCAAAGTAACATTACAATGCCTTGAACTTAGCTCATAGTGACAACTTGTGTAGAAGTATGATATGAACATGGATACCTCTAAGGATCTCGCTTGACTTCATAACTCGTGAAAATAAACTTATTAAGGGTTCACCGAAGATATAAGCGTAAGAAGGGTTCACCAAAGACATAGCTTATAGGTTCACTGAAGATTGACCTAGTTGCAACATATTACACTACTTTAGTTGGCCTAGCACACTTTCTCATGTCAATGTAACATTACATTGCTTAGAACTTAGCGAATTTAGATAAATATGTGTAGAAGTATGATGTAAACATGGATAGCTCTAAGGATCTAGCTTGACTTCATAACTCGTGAGAATATTCTTATGAAGGGTTCATCGAAGACATAAGCGTATGAAGGGTTCACCGAAGATATAAGCGGATTAAGGGTTCACTAAAGACATAGCTTATAGGTTCACAGAAGATTGACCTTGTTGCAACCTATTACACCACTTTAGTTGGCCTAGCACACTTTCTCATATCAAAGTAACATTACATTGCCTTAAACTTAGCTAATAGAGATAACTTGTGTAGAAGTATGATATGAACATGGATAGCTCTAAATATCTAGCATGACTTCAAAACTTGTTAGAATAAACTTATGAAGGGTTCACCGAAGACATAAGCGTATGAAGAGTTCACCAAAGACATAGCTTATAGGTTCACAGAAGATTGACCTTGTTGCAACATATTACACCACTTTAGTTGGCCTAGCACACTTTCTCATGTCAAAGTAACATTACATTGCTTTGAACTTAGCGAATATAGATAACATGTGTAGAAGTATGATATGAACATGGATAGCTCTAAGGATCTAGCTTGACTTCATAACTCATGAGAATATTCTTATGAAGGGTTCATCGAACACATAAGCGTATGAAGGGTTCACCGAAGACATAGCTTATAGGTTCACGGAAGATTGACCATGTTGCAACCTATTACACCACTTTAGTTGGCCTAGCACACATTCTCATGTTAAAGTAACATTACATTGCCTTGAACTTAGCTCATAGTGACAACTTATGTAGAAGTATAATTGGAACATGGATAGCTCTAAGGATCTAGCTTGACTTCAGAACTTGTGAGAATAAACTTATGAAGGGATCAGCGAAGATATAAGCGTATGAAGGGTTCACCAAAGACATAGCTTATAGGTTCACAGAAGATTGACCTTGTTGCAACCTATTACACCACTTTAGTTGGCCTAGCACACTTTCTCATGTCAAAGTAACATTACAATGCCTTGAACTTAGCTCATAGTGACAACTTGTGTAGAAGTATGATATGAACATGGATACCTCTAAGGATCTCGCTTGACTTCATAACTCGTGAAAATAAACTTATTAAGGGTTCACCGAAGATATAAGCGTAAGAAGGGTTCACCAAAGACATAGCTTATAGGTTCACTGAAGATTGACCTAGTTGCAACATATTACACCACTTTAGTTGGCCTAGCACACTTTCTCATGTCAACGTAACATTACATTGCTTAGAACTTAGCGAATTTAGATAAATATGTGTAGAAGTATGATGTAAACATGGATAGCTCTAAGGATCTAGCTTGACTTCATAACTCGTGAGAATATTCTTATGAAGGGTTCATCGAAGACATAAGCGTATGAAGGGTTCAGCGAAGATATAAGCGGATTAAGGGTTCACTAAAGACATAGCTTATAGGTTCACAGAAGATTGACCTTGTTGCAACCTATTACACCACTTTAGTTGGCCTAGCACACTTTCTCATATCAAAGTAACATTACATTGCCTTAAACTTAGCTAATAGAGATAACTTGTGTAGAAGTATGATATGAACATGGATAGCTCTAAATATCTAGCATGACTTCAAAACTTGTTAGAATAAACTTATGAAGGGTTCACCGAAGACATAAGCGTATGAAGAGTTCACCAAAGACATAGCTTATAGGTTCACAGAAGATTGACCTTGTTGCAACATATTACACCACTTTAGTTGGCCTAGCACACTTTCTCATGTCAAAGTAACATTACATTGCTTTGAACTTAGCGAATATAGATAACATGTGTAGAAGTATGATATGAACATGGATAGCTCTAAGGATCTAGCTTGACTTCATAACTCATGAGAATATTCTTATGAAGGGTTCATCGAACACATAAGCGTATGAAGGGTTCACCGAAGACATAGCTTATAGGTTCACGGAAGATTGACCATGTTGCAACCTATTACACCACTTTAGTTGGCCTAGCACACATTCTCATGTTAAAGTAACATTACATTGCCTTGAACTTAGCTCATAGTGACAACTTATGTAGAAGTATAATTGGAACATGGATAGCTCTAAGGATCTAGCTTGACTTCATAACTTGTGAGAATAAACTTATGAAGGGATCAGCGAAGATATAAGCGTATGAAGGGTTCACCAAAGACATAGCTTATAGGTTCACAGAAGATTGACCTTGTTGCAACCTATTACACCACTTTAGTTGGCCTAGCACACTTTCTCATGTCAAAGTAACATTACAATGCCTTGAACTTAGCTCATAGTGACAACTTGTGTAGAAGTATGATATGAACATGGATACCTCTAAGGATCTCGCTTGACTTCATAACTCGTAAAAATAAACTTATTAAGGGTTCACCGAAGATATAAGCGTAAGAAGGTGTCACCAAAGACATAGCTTATAGGTTCACTGAAGATTGACCTAGTTGCAACATATTACACCACTTTAGTTGGCCTAGCACACTTTCTCATGTCAACGTAACATTACATTGCTTAGAACTTAGCGAATTTAGATAAATATGTGTAGAAGTATGATGTAAACATGGATAGCTCTAAGGATCTAGCTTGACTTCATAACTCGTGAGAATATTCTTATGAAGGGTTCATCGAAGACATAAGCGTATGAAGGGTTCACCGAAGATATAAGCGGATTAAGGGTTCACTAAAGACATAGCTTATAGGTTCACAGAAGATTGACCTTGTTGCAACCTATTACACCACTTTAGTTGGCCTAGCACACTTTCTCATATCAAAGTAACATTACATTGCCTTAAACTTAGCTAATAGAGATAACTTGTGTAGAAGTATGATATGAACATGGATAGCTCTAAATATCTAGCATGACTTCAAAACTTGTTAGAATAAACTTATGAAGGGTTCACCGAAGACATAAGCGTATGAAGAGTTCACCAAAGACATAGCTTATAGGTTCACAGAAGATTGACCTTGTTGCAACATATTACACCACTTTAGTTGGCCTAGCACACTTTCTCATGTCAAAGTAACATTACATTGCTTTGAACTTAGCGAATATAGATAACATGTGTAGAAGTATGATGTAAACATGGATAGCTCTAAGGATCTAGCTTGACTTCATAACTCGTGAGAATATTCTTATGAAGGGTTCATCGAAGACATAAGCGTATGAAGGGTTCACCGAAGATATAAGCAGATTAAGGGTTCACCAAAGACATAGCTTATAGGTTCACAGAAGATTGACCTTGTTGCAACCTATTACACCACTTTAGTTGGCCTAGCACACTTTCTCATATCAAAGTAACATTACATTGCCTTAAACTTAGCTAATAGAGACAACTTCTGTAGAAGTATGATATGAACATGGATAGCTCTAAATATCTAGCATGACTTCAAAACTTGTTAGAATAAACTTATGAAGGGTTCACCGAAGACATAAGCGTATGAAGAGTTCACCAAAGACATAGCTTATAGGTTCACAGAAGATTGACCTTGTTGCAACATATTACACCACTTTAGTTGGCCTAGCACACTTTCTCATGTCAAAGTAACATTACATTGCTTAGAACTTAGCGAATATAGATAACATGTGTAGAAGTATGATATGAACATGGATACTCTAAGGATCTAGCTTGACTTCATAACTCGTCAGAATAATCTTATGAAGGGTTCAACAAAGGATTAGGCGTATGAAGAGTTCCCCAAAGACATAGCTTATAGGTTCACAAAAGATTGACCTTGTTGCAACATATTGAACCACTTTAGTTGGCCTAGCACACTTTCTCATGTCATCGTAACATTACATTGCTTTGAACTTAGCGAATATAGATAACATGTGTAGAAGTATGATATAAACATGGATAGCTCTAAGGATCTAGCTTGACTTCATAACTCGTGAGAATATTCTTATGAAGGGTTCATCGAAGACATAAGCGTATGAAGGGTTCACCTAAAATATAAGCGGATGAAGGGTTCACCAAAGACATAGCTTATAGGTTCACAGAAGATTGACCTTGTTGCAACCTCTTACACCACTTTAGTTCGCCTAGCACACTTTCTCATATCAAAGTAACATTACATTGCCTTAAACTTAGCTAATAGAGACAACTTGTGTAGAAGTATGATATGAACATGGATAGCTCTAAAGATCTAACATGACTTCAAAAATTGTTAGAATAAACTTATGAAGGGTTCACCGAAGACATAAGCGTATGAAGAGCTCACCAAAGACATAGCTTATAGGTTCACAGAAGATTGACCTTGTTGCAACATATTACACCACCTTAGTTGGCCTAGCACACTTTCTCATGTCAAAGTAACATTACATTGCTTTGAACCTAGCAAATATAGATAACATGTGTAGAAGTATGATATGAACATGGATAGCTCTAAGGATCTAGTTTGACTTCATAACTCATGAGAATATTCTTATGAAGGGTTCATCGAACACATAAGCGTATGAAGGGTTCACCGAAGACATAGCTTATAGGTTCACGGAAGATTGACCATGTTGCAACCTATTACACCACTTTAGTTTGCCTAGCACACATTCTCATGTTAAAGTAACATTACATTGCCTTGAACTTAGCTCATAGTGACAACTTATGTAGAAGTATAATTGGAACATGGATAGCTCTAAGGATCTAGCTTGACTTCATAACTCGTGAGAATAAACTTATAAAGGGATCAGCGAAGATATAAGCGTATGAAGGGTTCACCAAAGACATAGCTTATAGGTTCACAGAAGATTGACCTTGTTGCAACCTATTACACCACTTTAGTTGGCCTAGCACACTTTCTCATGTCAAAGTAACATTACAATGCCTTGAACTTAGCTCATAGTGACAACTTGTGTAGAAGTATGATATGAACATGGATACCTCAAAGGATCTCGCTTGACTTCATAACTCGTGAAAATAAACTTATTAAGGGTTCACCGAAGATATAAGCGTATGAAGGGTTCCCCAAAGACATAGCTTATAGGTTCATAGAAGATTGACCTAGTTGCAACATATTACACCACTTTAGTTGTCCTAGCACACTTTCTCATGTCAAAGTAACATTACATTGCTTTGAACCTAGCAAATATAGATAACATGTGTAGAACTATGATATGAGCATGGATAGCTCTAAGGATCTAGCTTGACTTCATAACTCATGAGAATATTCTTATGAAGGGTTCAACGAAGGATTAGGCGTATGAAGAGTTCCCCAAAGACATAGCTTATAGGTTCACAAAAGATTGACCTTGTTGCAACATATTACACCACTTTAGTTGGCCTAGCACACTTTCTCATGTCATCGTAACATTACATTGCTTTGAACTTAGCGAATATACATAACATGTGTAGAAGTATGATATAAACATGGATAGCTCTAAGGATCTAGCTTGACTTCATAACTCGTGAGAATATTCTTATGAAGGGTTCATCGAAGACATAAGCGTATGAAGGGTTCACCTAAAATATAAGCGGATGAAGGGTTCACCAAAGACATAGCTTATAGGTTCACAGAAGATTGACCTTGTTGCAACCTCTTTGATGTAATAACTCGATGGTGAAACACACACCAAGCTATTAAAGACTGATTTCCAAACCTACTCCAACGGTTAGTGCTTGTGTTATCAAGGTGAGATTCTCGTCCCTTGATGACCACAGTGGAATGAATATGGACCACACGAGTATGGCTGCTTGTGATACACCAAGGTTGATCCTCAAGGCCGAGTTCTGGTCTCAAGACTTTGAAGATCGATTTGTTTCAAGTTGTAAACGAGAAAACAAGGGTTAAAATTTCGTGCAAATTTCGTGCAAATTTCGTACTAGGGTTTTTAATAAGAGTTGTTCTTATTCAGCAAAAGACTTGGGTATTTATAGACCCAAAGTCTGGAAACAACAAGATGTTCACAAATAAACAACAAGTAGTTCAAAAGAAAAATAACATGAAGTTTAAATAAAAGGAAAAACAACAAGTAGTTTGAAGCAAGACTACTCGAGTTTTCCAGTGATGAGGACATCGGATCCAGCCAATCAACAATCATTCCTCAAGTGCCAAGCGGACCATTGACACGTCTCAAAGTTAGAGCACATAGCCACAAATTCAGCATTTCGTGGACTACATAATGGAGCTTGAAGAGGGCGAGTTCGAGCTGGAGCAAGGAGAGCATGGAGCTTGCAGCCGTGGCCTATTTACTTCACCGAAGGTGCCTTGGGCACTTTTCAAGACATCTACAGCATCTTCTAGTGTCTTTACTATCTCCCAAAAGTAAAGACATACAAAGACTTGCTTGGAAATTGTACTCTTTTTCCTACTCTCGGTTTTGTCCCAATGGGTTTTCCGGGAGGGGTTTTAACGAGGCAACACTCCAAGTGAGCATTCTAGGACTTGTTCACTAGTTGAACATCATTCACAAGTCACTAGAACACTTAGAAGCTTGCTGGATGATGTAATAACTCGATGGTGAAACACACACCAAGCTATTAAAGACTGATTTCCAAACCTACTCCAACGGTTAGTGCTTGTGTTATCAAGGTGAGATTCTCGTCCCTTGATGACCACAGTGGAATGAATATGGACCACACGAGTATGGCTGCTCGTGATACACCAAGGTTGATCCTCAAGGCCGAGTTCTGGTCTCAAGACTTTGAAGATCGATTTGTTTCAAGTTGTAAACGAGAAAACAAGGGTTAAAATTTCGTGCAAATTTCGTGCAAATTTCGTACTAGGGTTTTTAATAAGAGTTGTTCTTATTCAGCAAAAGACTTGGGTATTTATAGACCCAAAGTCTGGAAACAACAAGATGTTCACAAATAAACAACAAGTAGTTCAAAAGAAAAATAACATGAAGTTTAAATAAAAGGAAAAACAACAAGTAGTTTGAAGCAAGACTACTCGAGTTTTCCAGCAAGCTTCTAAGTGTTCTAGTGACTTGTGAATGATGTTCAACTAGTGAACAAGTCCTAGAATGCTCACTTGGAGTGTTGCCTCGTTAAAACCCCTCCCGGAAAACCCATTGGGACAAAACCGAGAGTAGGAAAAAGAGTACAATTTCCAAGCAAGTCTTTGTATGTCTTTACTTTTGGGAGATAGTAAAGACACTAGAAGATGCTGTAGATGTCTTGAAAAGTGCCCAAGGCACCTTCGGTGAAGTAAATAGGCCACGGCTGCAAGCTCCATGCTCTCCTTGCTCCAGCTCGAATTCGCCCTCTTCAAGCTCCATTATGTAGTCCACGAAATGCTGAATTTGTGGCTATGTGCTCTAACTTTGAGACGTGTCAATGGTCCGCTTGGCACTTGAGGAATGATTGTTGATTGGCTGGATCCGATGTCCTCATCACTCTTACACCACTTTAGTTCGCCTAGCAAACTTTCTCATATCAAAGTAACATTACATTGCCTTAAACTTAGCTAATAGAGACAACTTGTGTAGAAGTATGATATGAACATGGATAGCTCTAAGGATCTAGCATGACTTCAAAACTTGTTAGAATAAACTTATGAAGGGTTCACCGAAGACATAAGCGTATGAAGAGCTCACCAAAGACATAGCTTATAGGTTCACAGAAGATTGACCTTTCTGCAACATATTACACCACCTTAGTTGGCCTAGCACACTTTCTCATGTCAAAGTAACATTACATTGCTTTGAACCTAGCAAATATAGATAACATGTGTAGAAGTATGATATGAACATGGATAGCTCTAAGGATCTAGTTTGACTTCATAACTCATGAGAATATTCTTATGAAGGGTTCATCGAACACATAAGCGTATGAAGGGTTCACCGAAGACATAGCTTATAGGTTCACGGAAGATTGACCATGTTGCAACCTATTACACCACTTTAGTTTGCCTAGCACACATTCTCATGTTAAAGTAACATTACATTGCCTTGAACTTAGCTCATAGTGACAACTTATGTAGAAGTATAATTGGAACATGGATAGCTCTAAGGATCTAGCTTGACTTCATAACTCGTGAGAATAAACTTATAAAGGGATCAGCGAAGATATAAGCGTATGAAGGGTTCACCAAAGACATAGCTTATAGGTTCACAGAAGATTGACCTTGTTGCAACCTATTACACCACTTTAGTTGGCCTAGCACACTTTCTCATGTCAAAGTAACATTACAATGCCTTGAACTTAGCTCATAGTGACAACTTGTGTAGAAGTATGATAAGAACATGGATACCTATAAGGATCTCGCTTGACTTCATAACTCGTGAAAATAAACTTATTAAGGGTTCACCGAAGATATAAGCGTATGAAGGGTTCACCAAAGACATAGCTTATAGGTTCACAGAAGATTGACCTAGTTGCAACATATTACACCACTTTAGTTGTCCTAGCACACTTTCTCATGTCAAAGTAACATTACATTGCTTTGAACTTAGCGAATATAGATAACATGTGTAGAACTATGATATGAGCATGGATAGCTCTAAGGATCTAGCTTGACTTCATAACTCATGAGAATAATCTTATGAAGGGTTCAACGAAGGATTAGGCGTATGAAGAGTTCCCCAAAGACATAGCTTATAGGTTCACAAAAGATTGACCTTGTTGCAACATATTACACCACTTTAGTTGGCCTAGCACACTTTCTCATGTCATCGTAACATTACATTGCTTTGAACCTAGCAAATATAGATAACATGTGTAGAAGTATGATGTAAACATGGATAGCTCTAACGATCTAGCTTGACTTCATAACTCGTGAGAATATTCTTATGAAGGGTTCATCGAAGACATAAGCGTATGAAGGGTTCACCGAAGATATAAGCGGATGAAGAGTTCACCAAAGACATAGCTTATAGGTTCACAGAAGATTGACCTTGTTGCAACCTATTACACCACTTTAGTTGGCCTAGCACACTTTCTCATATCAAAGTAACATTACATTGCCTTAAACTTAGCTAATAGAGATAACTTGTGTAGAAGTATGATATGAACATGGATAGCTCTAAATATCTAGCATGACTTCAAAACTTGTTAGAATAAACTTATGAAGGGTTCACCGAAGACATAAGCGTATGAAGAGTTCACCAAAGACATAGCTTATAGGTTCACAGAAGATTGACCTTGTTGCAACATATTACACCACTTTAGTTGGCCTAGCACACTTTCTCATGTCAAAGTAACATTACATTGCTTTGAACTTAGCGAATATAGATAACATGTGTAGAAGTATGATATGAACATGGATAGCTCTAAGGATCTAGCTTGACTTCATAACTCGTCAGAATAATCTTATGAAGGGTTCAACGAAGGATTAGGCGTATGAAGAGTTCCCCAAAGACATAGCTTATAGGTTCACAGAAGATTGACCTTGTTGCAACATATTACACCACTTTAGTTGGCCTAGCACACTTTCTCATGTCATCGTAACATTACATTGCTTTGAACTTAGCGAATATAGATAACATGTGTAGAAGTATGATATAAACATGGATAGCTCTAAGGATCTAGCTTGACTTCATAACTCGTGAGAATATTCTTATGAAGGGTTCATCGAAGACATAAGCGTATGAAGGGTTCACCTAAAATATAAGCGGATGAAGGGTTCACCAAAGACATAGCTTATAGGTTCACAGAAGATTGACCTTGTTGCAACCTCTTACACCACTTTAGTTCGCCTAGCACACTTTCTCATATCAAAGTAACATTATATTGCCTTAAACTTAGCTAATAGAGACAACTTGTGTAGAAGTATGATATGAACATGGATAGCTCTAAAGATCTAGCAAGACTTCAAAATTTGTTAGAAGAAACTTATGAAGGGTTCACCGAAGACATAAGCGTATGAAGAGTTCACCAAAGACATAGCTTATAGGTTCACAGAAGATTGACCTTGTTGCAACATATTACACCACTTTAGTTGGCCTAGCACACTTTCTCATGTCAAAGTAACATTACATTGCTTTGAACCTAGCAAATATAGATAACATGTGTAGAAGTATGATATGAACATGGATAGCTCTAAGGATCTAGTTTGACTTCATAACTCATGAGAATATTCTTATGAAGGGTTCATCGAACACATAAGCGTATGAAGGGTTCACCGAAGACATAGCTTATAGGTTCACGGAAGATTGACCATGTTGCAACCTATTACACCACTTTAGTTTGCCTAGCACACATTCTCATGTTAAAGTAACATTACATTGCCTTGAACTTAGCTCATAGTGACAACTTATGTAGAAGTATAATTGGAACATGGATAGCTCTAAGGATCTAGCTTGACTTCATAACTCGTGAGAATAAACTTATAAAGGGATCAGCGAAGATATAAGCGTATGAAGGGTTCACCAAAGACATAGCTTATAGGTTCACAGAAGATTGACCTTGTTGCAACCTATTACACCACTTTAGTTGGCCTAGCACACTTTCTCATGTCAAAGTAACATTACAATGCCTTGAACTTAGCTCATAGTGACAACTTGTGTAGAAGTATGATAAGAACATGGATACCTATAAGGATCTCGCTTGACTTCATAACTCGTGAAAATAAACTTATTAAGGGTTCACCGAAGATATAAGCGTATGAAGGGTTCACCAAAGACATAGCTTATAGGTTCACAGAAGATTGACCTAGTTGCAACATATTACACCACTTTAGTTGTCCTAGCACACTTTCTCATGTCAAAGTAACATTACATTGCTTTGAACTTAGCGAATATAGATAACATGTGTAGAAGTATGATATGAACATGGATAGCTCTAAGGATCTAGCTTGACTTCATAACTCGTCAGAATAATCTTATGAAGGGTTCAACGAAGGATTAGGCGTATGAAGAGTTCCCCAAAGACATAGCTTATAGGTTCACAAAAGATTGACCTTGTTGCAACATATTACACCACTTTAGTTGGCCTAGCACACTTTCTCATGTCATCGTAACATTACATTGCTTTGAACCTAGCAAATATAGATAACATGTGTAGAAGTATGATGTAAACATGGATAGCTCTAACGATCTAGCTTGACTTCATAACTCGTGAGAATATTCTTATGAAGGGTTCATCGAAGACATAAGCGTATGAAGGGTTCACCGAAGATATAAGCGGATGAAGAGTTCACCAAAGACATAGCTTATAGGTTCACAGAAGATTGACCTTGTTGCAACCTATTACACCACTTTAGTTGGCCTAGCACACTTTCTCATATCAAAGTAACATTACATTGCCTTAAACTTAGCTAATAGAGATAACTTGTGTAGAAGTATGATATGAACATGGATAGCTCTAAATATCTAGCATGACTTCAAAACTTGTTAGAATAAACTTATGAAGGGTTCACCGAAGACATAAGCGTATGAAGAGTTCACCAAAGACATAGCTTATAGGTTCACAGAAGATTGACCTTGTTGCAACATATTACACCACTTTAGTTGGCCTAGCACACTTTCTCATGTCAAAGTAACATTACATTGCTTTGAACTTAGCGAATATAGATAACATGTGTAGAAGTATGATATGAACATGGATAGCTCTAAGGATCTAGCTTGACTTCATAACTCGTCAGAATAATCTTATGAAGGGTTCAACGAAGGATTAGGCGTATGAAGAGTTCCCCAAAGACATAGCTTATAGGTTCACAGAAGATTGACCTTGTTGCAACATATTACACCACTTTAGTTGGCCTAGCACACTTTCTCATGTCATCGTAACATTACATTGCTTTGAACTTAGCGAATATAGATAACATGTGTAGAAGTATGATATAAACATGGATAGCTCTAAGGATCTAGCTTGACTTCATAACTCGTGAGAATATTCTTATGAAGGGTTCATCGAAGACATAAGCGTATGAAGGGTTCACCTAAAATATAAGCGGATGAAGGGTTCACCAAAGACATAGCTTATAGGTTCACAGAAGATTGACCTTGTTGCAACCTCTTACACCACTTTAGTTCGCCTAGCACACTTTCTCATATCAAAGTAACATTACATTGCCTTAAACTTAGCTAATAGAGACAACTTGTGTAGAAGTATGATATGAACATGGATAGCTCTAAAGATCTAGCAAGACTTCAAAATTTGTTAGAAGAAACTTATGAAGGGTTCACCGAAGACATAAGCGTATGAAGAGTTCACCAAAGACATAGCTTATAGGTTCACAGAAGATTGACCTTGTTGCAACATATTACACCACTTTAGTTGGCCTAGCACACTTTCTCATGTCAAAGTAACATTACATTGGTTTGAACCTAGCAAATATAGATAACATGTGTAGAAGTATGATATGAACATGGATAGCTCTAAGGATCTAGTTTGACTTCATAACTCATGAGAATATTCTTATGAAGGGTTCATCGAACACATAAGCGTATGAAGGGTTCACCGAAGACATAGCTTATAGGTTCACGGAAGATTGACCATGTTGCAACCTATTACACCACTTTAGTTTGCCTAGCACACATTCTCATGTTAAAGTAACATTACATTGCCTTGAACTTAGCTCATAGTGACAACTTATGTAGAAGTATAATTGGAACATGGATAGCTCTAAGGATCTAGCTTGACTTCATAACTCGTGAGAATAAACTTATAAAGGGATCAGCGAAGATATAAGCGTATGAAGGGTTCACCAAAGACATAGCTTATAGGTTCACAGAAGATTGACCTTGTTGCAACCTATTACACCACTTTAGTTGGCCTAGCACACTTTCTCATGTCAAAGTAACATTACAATGCCTTGAACTTAGCTCATAGTGACAACTTGTGTAGAAGTATGATAAGAACATGGATACCTATAAGGATCTCGCTTGACTTCATAACTCGTGAAAATAAACTTATTAAGGGTTCACCGAAGATATAAGCGTATGAAGGGTTCACCAAAGACATAGCTTATAGGTTCACAGAAGATTGACCTAGTTGCAACATATTACACCACTTTAGTTGTCCTAGCACACTTTCTCATGTCAAAGTAACATTACATTGCTTTGAACTTAGCGAATATAGATAACATGTGTAGAAGTATGATATGAACATGGATAGCTCTAAGGATCTAGCTTGACTTCATAACTCGTCAGAATAATCTTATGAAGGGTTCAACGAAGGATTAGGCGTATGAAGAGTTCCCCAAAGACATAGCTTATAGGTTCACAAAAGATTGACCTTGTTGCAACATATTACACCACTTTAGTTGGCCTAGCACACTTTCTCATGTCATCGTAACATTACATTGCTTTGAACCTAGCAAATATAGATAACATGTGTAGAAGTATGATGTAAACATGGATAGCTCTAACGATCTAGCTTGACTTCATAACTCGTGAGAATATTCTTATGAAGGGTTCATCGAAGACATAAGCGTATGAAGGGTTCAACGAAGATATAAGCGGATGAAGGGTTCACCAAAGACATAGCTTATAGGTTCACAGAAGATTGACCTTGTTGCAACCTATTACACCACTTTAGTTGGCCTAGCACACTTTCTCATATCAAAGTAACATTACATTGCCTTAAACTTAGCTAATAGAGACAACTTGTGTAGAAGTATGATATGAACATGGATACCTCTAAATATCTTGCATGACTTCAAAACTTGTTAGAATAAACTTATGAAGGGTTCACCAAAGACATAAGCGTATGAAGAGTTCACTAAAGACATAGCTTATAGGTTCACAAAAGATTGACCTTGTTGCAACATATTACACCACTTTAGTTGGCCTAGCACACTTTCTCATGTCAAAGTAACATTACATTGCTTTGAACTTAGCGAATATAGACAACATGTGTAGAAGTATGATATGAACATGGATAGCTCTAAGGATCTAGCTTTACTTCATAACTCGTCAGAATAATCTTATGAAGGGTTCAACGAAGGATTAGGCGTATGAAGAGTTCCCCAAAGACATAGCTTATAGGTTCACAGAAGATTGACCTTGTTGCAACATATTACACCACTTTAGTTGGCCTAGCACACTTTCTCATGTCATCGTAACATTACATTGCTTTGAACTTAGCGAATATAGATAACATGTGTAGAAGTATGATATAAACATGGATAGCTCTAAGGATCTAGCTTGACTTCATAACTCGTGAGAATATTCTTATGAAGGGTTCATCGAAGACATAAGCGTATGAAGGGTTCACCTAAAATATAAGCGGATGAAGGGTTCACCAAAGACATAGCTTATAGGTTCACAGAAGATTGACCTTGTTGCAACCTCTTACACCACTTTAGTTCGCCTAGCACACTTTCTCATATCAAAGTAACATTACATTGCCTTAAACTTAGCTAATAGAGACAACTTGTGTAGAAGTATGATATGAACATGGATAGCTCTAAAGATCTAGCAAGACTTCAAAATTTGTTAGAAGAAACTTATGAAGGGTTCACCGAAGACATAAGCGTATGAAGAGCTCACCAAAGACATAGCTTATAGGTTCACAGAAGATTGACCTTTCTGCAACATATTACACCACCTTAGTTGGCCTAGCACACTTTCTCATGTCAAAGTAACATTTCATTGCTTTGAACCTAGCAAATATAGATAACATGTGTAGAAGTATGATGTAAACATGGATAGCTCTAACGATCTAGCTTGACTTCATAACTCGTGAGAATATTCTTATGAAGGGTTCATCGAAGACATAAGCGTATGAAGGGTTCAACGAAGATATAAGCGGATGAAGGGTTCACCAAAGACATAGCTTATAGGTTCACAGAAGATTGACCTTGTTGCAACCTATTACACCACTTTAGTTGGCCTAGCACACTTTCTCATATCAAAGTAACATTACATTGCCTTAAACTTAGCTAATAGAGACAACTTGTGTAGAAGTATGATATGAACATGGATACCTCTAAATATCTAGCATGACTTCAAAACTTGTTAGAATAAACTTATGAAGGGTTCACCAAAGACATAAGCGTATGAAGAGTTCACTAAAGACATAGCTTATAGGTTCACAAAAGATTGACCTTGTTGCAACATATTACACCACTTTAGTTGGCCTAGCACACTTTCTCATGTCAAAGTAACATTACATTCCTTTGAACTTAGCGAATATAGACAACATGTGTAGAAGTATGATATGAACATGGATAGCTCTAAGGATCTAGCTTTACTTCATAACTCGTCAGAATAATCTTATGAAGGGTTCAAC
Source organism: Lepidium didymum (assembly GCA_963920545.1). Classification (NCBI taxonomy): domain Eukaryota; kingdom Viridiplantae; phylum Streptophyta; class Magnoliopsida; order Brassicales; family Brassicaceae; genus Lepidium; species Lepidium didymum. Next base: position 8,340,431 of record OY986983.1, on the reverse strand, counting down.
GAAGGATTAGGCGTATGAAGAGTTCCCCAAAGACATAGCTTATAGGTTCACAGAAGATTGACCTTGTTGCAACATATTACACCACCTTAGTTGGCCTAGCACACTTTCTCATGTCAAAGTAACATTACATTGCTTTGAACCTAGCAAATATAGATAACATGTGTAGAAGTATGATATGAACATGGATAGCTCTAAGGATCTAGCTTGACTTCATAACTCATGAGAATATTCTTATGAAGGGTTCATCGAACACATAAGCGTATGAAGGGTTCACCGCAGACATAGCTTATAGGTTCACAGAAGATTGACCATGTTGCAACCTATTACACCACTTTAGTTGGCCTAGCACACATTCTCATGTTAAAGTAACATTACATTGCCTTGAACTTAGCTCATAGTGACAACTTGTGTAGAAGTATAATTGGAACATGGATAGCTCTAAGGATCTAGTTTGACTTCATAACTCGTGAGAATAAACTTATGAAGGGATTAGCAAAGATATAAGCGTATGAAGGGTTCACCAAAGACATAGCTTATAGGTTCACAGAAGATTGACCTTGTTGCAACCTATTACACCACTTTAGTTGGCCTAGCACACTTTCTCATATCAAAGTAACATTACATTGCCTTAAACTTAGCTAATAGAGACAACTTGTGTAGAAGTATGATATGAACATGGATAGCTCTAAAGATCTAGCATGACTTCAAAACTTGTTAGAATAAACTTATGAAGGGTTCACCGAAGACATAAGCGTATGAAGAGCTCACCAAAGACATAGCTTATAGGTTCACAGAAGATTGACCTTTCTGCAACATATTACACCACCTTAGTTGGCCTAGCACACTTTCTCATGTCAAAGTAACATTACATTGCTTTGAACCTAGCAAATATAGATAACATGTGTAGAAGTATGATATGAACATGGATAGCTCTAAGGATCTAGCTTGACTTCATAACTCATGAGAATATTCTTATGAAGGGTTCATCGAACACATAAGCGTATGAAGGGTTCACCGAAGACATAGCTTATAGGTTCACGGAAGATTGACCATGTTGCAACCTATTACACTACTTTAGTTGGCCTAGCACACATTCTCATGTTAAAGTAACATTACATTGCCTTGAACTTAGCTCATAGTGACAACTTATGTAGAAGTATAATTGGAACATGGATAGCTCTAAGGATCTAGCTTGACTTCATAAAACGTGAGAATAAACTTATGAAGGGATTAGCGAAGATATAAGCGTATGAAGGGTTCACCAAAGACATAGCTTATAGGTTCACAGAAGATTGACCTTGTTGCAACCTATTACACCACTTTAGTTGGCCTAGCACACTTTCTCATGTCAAAGTAACATTACAATACCTTGAACTTAGCTCATAGTGACAACTTGTGTAGAAGTATGATATGAACATGGATACCTCTAAGGATTTCGCTTGACTTCATAACTCGTGAAAATAAACTTATTAAGGGTTCACCAAAGATATAAGCGTATGAAGGGTTCACCAAAGACATAGCTTATAGGTTCACAGAAGATTGACCTAGTTGCAACATATTACACCACTTTAGTTGGCCTAGCACACTTTCTAATGCAAAGTAACATTACATTGCTTTGAACTTAGCGAATATAGATAACATGTGTAGAAGTATGATATGAACATGGATAGCTCTAAGGATCTAGCTTGACTTCATAACTCGTGAGAATAATCTTATGAAGGGTTCAGCGAAGACATAAGCGTATGCAGAGTTCACCAAAGACATAGCTTATAGGTTCACAGAAGATTGACCTTGTTGCAACATATTACACCACTTTAGTTGGCCTAGCACACTTTTCATGTCAAAGTAACATTACATTGCTTTGAACTTAGAGAATACAGATAACATGTGTAGAAGTATGATGTAAACATGGATAACTCTAAGGATCTAGCTTGACTTCATAACTCGTGAGAATATTCTTATGAAGGGTTCATCGAAGACATAAGCGTATGACGGCTTCACCGAAGATATAAGAGGATGAAGGGTTCACCAAAGACATAGCTTATAGGTTCACAGAAGATTGACCTTGTTGCAACCTATTACACCATTTTAGTTGGCCTAGCACACTTTCTCATATCAAAGTAACATTACATTGCCTTAAACTTAGCTAATAGAGACAACTTGTGTAGAAGTATGATATGAACATGGATAGCTCTAAATATCTAGCATGACTTCAAAACTTGTTAGAATAAACTTAGGAAGGGTTCACCAAAGACATAAGCGTATGAAGAGTTCACCAAAGACATAGCTTATAGGTTCACAGAAGATTGACCTTTTTGTAACATATTACACCACTTTAGTTGGCCTAGCACACTTTCTCATGTCAAAGTAACATTACATTGCTTTGAACTTAGCGAATATAGATAACATGTGTAGAAGTATGATATGAACATGGATAGTTCTAAGGATCTAGCTTGACTTCATAACTCGTCAGAATAATCTTATGAAGGGTTCAACGAAGGATTAGGCGTATGAAGAGTTCCCCAAAGACATAGCTTATAGGTTCACAGAAGATTGACCTTGTTGCAACCTATTACACCACTTTAGTTGGCCTAGCACACATTCTCATGTTAAAGTAACATTACATTGCCTTGAACTTAGCTCATAGTGACAACTTATGTAGAAGTATAATTGGAACATGGATAGCTCTAAGGATCTAGCTTGACTTCATAATTCGTGAGAATAAACTTATGAAGGGATAAGCGAAGATATAAGCGTATGAAGGGTTCACCAAAGACATAGCTTATAGGTTCACAGAAGATTGACCTTGTTGCAACCTATTACACCACTTTAGTTGGCCTAGCACACTTTCTCATGTCAAAGTAACATTACAATGCCTTGAACTTAGCTCATAGTGACAACTTGTGTAGAAGTATGATATGAACATGGATACCTCTAAGGATCTCGCTTGACTTCATAACGCGTGAAAATAAACTTATTAAGGGTTCACCGAAGATATAAGCGTATGAAGGGTTCACCAAAGACATAGCTTATAGGTTCACAGAAGATTGACCTAGTTGCAACATATTACACCACTTTAGTTGTCCTAGCACACTTTCTCATGTCAAAGTAACATTACATTGCTTTGAACTTAGCGAATATAGATAACATGCTTAGAAGTATGATATGAACATGGATAGCTCTAAGGATCTAGCTTGACTTCATAACTCATGAGAATATTCTTATGAAGGGTTCATCGAACATATAAGCGTATGAAGGGTTCACCGAAGACATAGCTTATAGGTTCACGGAAGATTGACCATGTTGCAACCTATTACACCACTTTAGTTGGCCTAGCACACATTCTCATGTTAAAGTAACATTACATTGCCTTGAACTTAGCTCATAGTGACAACTTATGTAGAAGTATAATTGGAACATGGATAGCTCTAAGGATCTAGCTTGACTTCATAACTTGTGAGAATAAACTTATGAAGGGATCAGCGAAGATATAAGCGTATGAAGGGTTCACCAAAGACATAGCTTATAGGTTCACAGAAGATTGACCTTGTTGCAACCTATTACACCACTTTAGTTGGCCTAGCACACTTTCTCATGTCAAAGTAACATTACAATGCCTTGAACTTAGCTCATAGTGACAACTTGTGTAGAAGTATGATATGAACATGGATACCTCTAAGGATCTCGCTTGACTTCATAACTCGTGAAAATAAACTTATTAAGGGTTCACCGAAGATATAAGCGTAAGAAGGGTTCACCAAAGACATAGCTTATAGGTTCACTGAAGATTGACCTAGTTGCAACATATTACACCACTTTAGTTGGCCTAGCACACTTTCTCATGTCAACGTAACATTACATTGCTTAGAACTTAGCGAATTTAGATAAATATGTGTAGAAGTATGATGTAAACATGGATAGCTCTAAGGATCTAGCTTGACTTCATAACTCGTGAGAGTAATCTTATGAAGGGTTCAGCGAAGACATAAGCGTATGAAGAGTTGACCAAAGACATAGCTTATAGGTTCACAGAAGATTGACCTTGTTGCAACATATTACACCACTTTAGTTGGGCTAGCACACTTTCTCATGTCAAAGTAACATTACATTGCTTTGAACTTAGCGAATATAGATAACATGTGTAGAAGTATGATATAAACATGGATAGCTCTAAGGATCTAGCTTGACTTCATAACTCGTGAGAATATTCTTATGAAGGGTTCATCGAAGACATAAGCGTATGAATGGTTCACCGAAAATATAAGCGGATGAAGGGTGCACCAAAGACATAGCTTATAGGTTCACAGAAGATTGACCTTGTTGCAACCTATTACACCACTTTAGTTGGCCTAGCACACTTTCTCATGTCAAAGTAACATTACATTGCTTTGAACTTAGCGAATATAGATAACATGAGTAGAAGTATGATATGAACATGGATAGGTCTAAGGATCTAGCTTGACTTCATAACTCATGAGAATATTCTTATGAAGGGTTCATCGAACACATAAGCGTATGAAGGGTTCATCGAAGACATAGCTTATAGGTTCACGGAAGATTGACCATGTTGCAACCTATTACACCACTTTAGTTGGCCTAGCACACATTCTCATGTTAAAGTAACATTACAATGCCTTGAACTTAGCTCATAGTGACAACTTGTGTAGAAGTATTATTGGAACAAGGATAGCTCTAAGGATCTAGCATAACTTCATAACTCGTGAGAATAAACTTATGAAGGGATCAGCGAAGATATAAGCGTATGAAGGGTTCACCAAAGACATAGCTTATAGGTTCACAGAAGATTGACCTTGTTGCAACCTATTACACCACTTTAGTTGGCCTAGCACACTTTCTCATGTCAAAGTAACATTACAATGCCTTGAACTTAGCTCATAGAGACAACTTGTGTAGAAGTATGATATGAACATGGATACCTCTAAGGATCTAGCTTGACTTCATAACTCGTGAGAATAAACTTATTAAGGGTTCACCGAAGATATAAGCGTATGAAGGGTTCACCAAAGACATAGCTTATAGGTTCACAGAAGATTGACCTTGTTGCAACCTATTACACCACTTTAGTTGGCCTAGCACACTTTCTCATGTCAAAGTAACATTACATTGCTTTGAACTTAGCGAATATAGATAACATGTGTAGAAGTATGATATGAACATGGATAGCTCTAAGGATCTAGCTTGACTTCATAACTCGTGAGAATAATCTTATGAAGGGTTCATCGAAGACATAAGCGTATGAATGGTTCACCGAAAATATAAGCGGATGAAGGGTGCACCAAAGACATAGCTTATAGGTTCACAGAAGATTGACCTTGTTGCAACCTATTACACCACTTTAGTTGGCCTAGCACACTTTCTCATGTCAAAGTAACATTACATTGCTTTGAACTTAGCGAATATAGATAACATGAGTAGAAGTATGATATGAACATGGATAGGTCTAAGGATCTAGCTTGACTTCATAAGTCATGAGAATATTCTTATGAAGGGTTCATCGAACACATAAGCGTATGAAGGGTTCATCGAAGACATAGCTTATAGGTTCACGGAAGATTGACCATGTTGCAACCTATTACACCACTTTAGTTGGCCTAGCACACATTCTCATGTTAAAGTAACATTACAATGCCTTGAACTTAGCTCATAGTGACAACTTGTGTAGAAGTATTATTGGAACAAGGATAGCTCTAAGGATCTAGCATAACTTCATAACTCGTGAGAATAAACTTATGAAGGGTTCACCGAAGACATAAGCGTATGAAGAGTTCACCAAAGACATAGCTTATAGGTTCACAGAAGATTGACCTTGTTGCAACCTGTTACACCACTTTAGTTGGCCTAGTACACTTTCTCGTATCAAAGTAACATTACATTGCCTTGAACTTAGCTCATAGTGACCACTTGTGTAGAAGTATGATTGGAACATGGATAGCTCTAAGGATCTAGCTTGACTTCATAACTCGTGGGAATATTCTTATGAAGGGTTCATCGAAGACATAAGCGTATGAAGGGTTCACCGAAAATATAAGCGGATGAATGGTTCACCAAAGACATAGCTTATAGGTTCACAGAAGATTGACCTTGTTGCAACCTATTACACCACTTTAGTTGGCCTAGCACACTTTCTCATATCATAGTAACATTACATTGCCTTAAACTTAGCTAATAGAGACAACTTGTGTAGAAGTATGATCTGAACATGGATAGCTCTAAAGATCTAACATGAATTCAAAACTTGTTAGAATAAACTTATGAAGGGTTCACCGAAGACATAAGCGTATGAAGAGTTCACCAAAGACATAGCTTATAGGTTCACAGAAGATTGACTTTACTACAACATATTACACCACTTTAATTGCCCTAGCACACTTTATCATGTCAAAGTAACATTACATTGCTTTGACCTTAGCGAATATAGATAACTTGTGTAGAAGTATGAGATGAACATGGATACCTCTAAAGATCTAGCTTGACTTCATAACTCGTGAGAATATTCTTATGAAGGGTTCATCGAAGACATAAGCGTATGAAGGGTTCACCGAAGACATAGCTTATAGGTTCAAAGAAGATTGAGCTTGTTGCAACATATTACACCACTTTAGTTGGCCTAGCACACTTTCTCATGTCAAAGTAACATTACATTGCTTTGAACTTAGCGAATATAGATAACATGTGTATAAGTATGATATGAACATGGATAGCTCTAAGGATCTGGCTTGACTTCATAACTCGTGAGAATAATCTTATGAAGGGTTCAGCGAAGACATAAGCGTATGAAGAGTTCACCAAAGATATAGCTTATAGGTTCACAGAAGATTGACCTTGTTGCAACATATTACACCACTTTAGTTGGCCTAGCACACTTTCTCGTATCAAAGTAACATTACATTGCCTTGAACTTAGCTCATAGTGACAACTTGTGTAGAAGTATGATTGGAACATGGATAGCTCTAAGGATCTAGCTTGACTTCATAACTCGTGAGAATAAACTTATTAAGGGTTCATCAAAGATATAAGCGTATGAAGGGTTCACCAAAGACATAGCTTATAGGTTCACAGAAGATTGACCTAGTTGCAACATATTACACCACTTTAGTTGTCCTAGCACACTTTCTCATGTCAAAGTAACATTACATTGCTTTGAACTTAGCGAATATAGATAACATGTGTATAAGTATGATATGAACATGGATAGCTCTAAGGATCTAGCTTGACTTCATAACTCGTGAGAATAATCTTATGAAGGGTTCAGCGAAGACATAAGCGTATGAAGGGTTCACCGAAAATATAAGCGGATGAAGGGTTCACCAAAGACATAGCTTATAGGTTCACAGAAGATTGACCTTGTTGCAATCTATTGCACCACTTTAGTTGGCCTAGCACACTTTCTAATGCAAAGTAACATTACATTGCTTTGAACTTAGCGAATATAGATAACATGTGTAGAAGTATGATATGAACATGGATAGCTCTAAGGATCTAGCTTGACTTCATAACTCGTGAGAATATTGTTATGAAGGGTTCATCGAAGACATAAACGTATGAAGGGTTCACCAAAGCCATAGCTTATAGGTTCAGAGAAGATTGACCTTGTTGCAACCTATTACACCATTTTAGTTGGCCTAGCACACTTTCTCATGTCAAAGTAACATTACATTGCCTTAAACTTAGCTAATAGAGACAACTTGTGTAGAAGTATGAGATGAACATGGATACCTCTAAAGATCCAGCTTGACTTGAAAACTTGTTAGAATAAACTTATGAAGGGTTCACCGAAGACATAAGCGTATGAATAGTTCACCAAAGGAATAGCTTATAGGTTCACAAAAGATTGACCTTGTTGCAACATATTACACCACTTTAGTTGGCCTAGCACACTTTCTAATGCAAAGTAACATTACATTGCTTTGAACTTAGCGAATATAGATAACATGTGTAGAAGTATAATATGAACATGAATAGCTCTAAGGATCTAGCTTGACTTCATAACTCGTGATAATATTGTTATGAAGGGTTCATCGAAGACATAAACGTATGAATGGTTCACCAAAGATATAAGCGTACGAAGGGTTCACCAAAGACATAGCTTATAAGTTCACAGAAGATTGACCTTGTTGCAACATATTACACCACGTTTAGTTGGCCTAGCACACTTTCTCATGTCAAAGTTACATTACATTGCCTTGAACTCAGCTAATAGATATAAAATGTGTAGAAGTATGATTGGAACATGGATAGCTCTAAGGATCTAGCTTGACTTCATAACTCGTGAAAATAAACTTATGAAGGGTTCAGCGAAGATATAAGCGTATGAAGGGTTCACCAAAGACATAGCTTATAGGTTCACAGAAGATTGACCTTGTTGCAACCTATTACACCACTTTAGTTGGCCTAGCACACTTTCTCATATCAAAGTAACATTACATTTCCTTAAACTTAGCTAATAGAGACAACTTGTGTAGAAGTATGATATGAACATTGATAGCTCTAAGGATCTAGCTTGACTTCATAACTCGTGAGAATAAACTTATGAAAGTTTCACCGAAGATATAAGCGTATGAAGGGTTCACCAAAGCCATAGCTTATAGGTTCACAGAAGATTGACCTTGTTGCAACCTATTACACCATTTTAGTTGGCCTAGCACACTTTCTCATGTCAAAGTAACATTACATTGCCTTAAACTTAGCTAATAGAGACAACTTGTGTAGAAGTATGAGATGAACATGGATACCTCTAAAGATCCAGCTTGACTTGAAAACTTGTTAGAATAAACTTATGAAGGGTTCACCGAAGACATTAGCGTATGAATAGTTCACCAAAGGAATAGCTTATAGGTTCACAGAAGATTGACCTTGTTGCAACATATTACACCACTTTAGTTGGCCTAGCACACTTTCTAATGCAAAGTAACATTACATTGCTTTGAACTTAGCGAATATAGATAACATGTGTAGAAGTATGATATGAACATGAATAGCTCTAAGGATCTAGCTTGACTTCATAACTCGTGAGAATATTGTTATGAAGGGTTCATCGAAGACATAAACGTATGAATGGTTCACCAAAGATATAAGCGTACGAAGGGTTCACCAAAGACATAGCTTATAAGTTCACAGAAGATTGACCTTGTTGCAACATATTACACCACGTTTAGTTGCCCTAGCATACTTTCTCATGTCAAAGTTACATTACATTGCCTTGAACTCAGCTAATAGATATAAAATGTGTAGAAGTATGATTGGAACATGGATAGCTCTAAGGATCTAGCTTGACTTCATAACTCGTGAAAATAAACTTATGAAGGGTTCAGCGAAGATATAAGCGTATGAAGAGTTCACCAAAGACATAGCTTATAGGTTCATAAAAGATTGACCTTGTTGCAACATATTACACCACTTTAGTTGGCCTAGCACACTTTCTAATGCAAAGTAACATTACATTGCTTTGAACTTAGCGAATATAGATAACATGTGTAGATGTATGATATGAACATGGATAGCTCTAAGGATCTAGCTTGACTTCATAACTCGTGAGAATATTGTTATGAAGGGTTCATCGAAGACATAAACGTATGAATGGTTCACCAAAGATATAAGCGTACGAAGGGTTCACCAAAGACATAGCTTATAAGTTCACAGAAGATTGACCTTGTTGCAACATATTACACCACGCTTAGTTGCCCTAGCACACTTTCTCATGTCAAAGTTACATTACATTGCCTTGAACTCAGCTAATAGATATAAAATGTGTAGAAGTATGATTGGAACATGGATAGCTCTAAGGATCTAGCTTGACTTCATAACTCGTGAAAATAAACTTATGAAGGGTTCAGCGAAGATATAAGCGTATGAAGGGTTCACCAAAGACATAGCTTATAGGTTCACAGAAGATTGACCTTGTTGCAACCTATTACACCACTTTAGTTGGCCTAGCACACTTTCTCATGTCAAAGTAACATTACAATGCCTTGAACTTAGCTCATAGTGACAACTTGTGTAGAAGTATGATATGAACATGGATAGCTCTAAGGTTTTAGCTTGACTTCATAACTCGTGAGAATAAACTTATGAAAGTTTCACCGAAGATATAAGCGTATGAAGATTTCACCAAAGACATAGCTTATAGGTTCACAGAAGATTGACCTTGTTGCAACATATTACACCACTTTAGTTGGCCTAGCAAACTTTCTCATATCAACGTAACATTACATTGCCTTAAACTTAGCTAATAGAGACAACTTGTGTAGGAGTATGATATAAACATGGATAGCTCTAAGGATCTAGCTTGACTTCAAAACTTGTTAGAATAAACTTATGAAGGGTTCACCGAAGACATAAGCGTATGAAGAGTTCACCAAAGACATACCTTATAGGTTCACAGAAGATTAACCTTGTTGCAACCTATTACACCATTTTAGTTGGCCTAGCACACTTTCTCGTATCAAAGTAACATTACATTGCCTTAAACTTAGCTAATAGAGACAACTTCTGTAGAAGTATGATATGAACATGGATAGCTCTAAGGATCTAGCTTGACTTCATAACTCGTGAAAATAAACTTATCAAGCGTTCAGCGGAGATATAAGCGTATGAAGGGTTCACCAAAGACATAGCTTATAGGTTCATAGAAGATTGACCTTGTTGCAACATATTACACCACTTTAGTTGGCCTAGCACACTTTCTCATGTCAAAGTAACATTACAGTGCTTTGAACTTAGCGAATATAGATAACATGTGTAGAAGTATGATATGAACATGGATAGCTCTAAGGATCTAGCTTGACTTCAAAACTTGTTAGAATAATCTTATGAAGGGTTCACCGAAGACATAAGCGTATGAAGAGTTCACCAAAGACATAGCTTATAGGTTCACAGAAGATTAACCTTGTTGCAACCTATTACACCATTTTAGTTGGCCTAGCACACTTTCTCGTATCAAAGTAACATTACATTGCCTTAAACTTAGCTAATAGAGACAACTTCTGTAGAAGTATGATATGAACATGGATAGCTCTAAGGATCTAGCTTGACTTCATAACTCGTGAAAATAAACTTATCAAGCGTTCAGCGGAGATATAAGCGTATGAAGGGTTCACCAAAGACATAGCTTATAGGTTCACAGAAGATTGACCTTGTTGCAACATATTACACCACTTTAGTTGGCCTAGCAAACTTTCTCATATCAACGTAACATTACATTGCCTTAAACTTAGCTAATAGAGACAACTTGTGTAGGAGTATGATATGAACATGGATAGCTCTAAGGATCTAGCTTGACTTCAAAACTTGTTAGAATAAACTTATGAAGGGTTCACCGAAGACATAAGCGTATGAAGAGTTCACCAAAGACATACCTTATAGGTTCACAGAAGATTAACCTTGTTGCAACCTATTACACCATTTTAGTTGGCCTAGCACACTTTCTCGTATCAAAGTAACATTACATTGCCTTAAACTTAGCTAATAGAGACAACTTCTGTAGAAGTATGATATGAACATGGATAGCTCTAAGGATCTAGCTTGACTTCATAACTCGTGAAAATAAACTTATCAAGCGTTCAGCGGAGATATAAGCGTATGAAGGGTTCACCAAAGACATAGCTTATAGGTTCATAGAAGATTGACCTTGTTGCAACATATTACACCACTTTAGTTGGCCTAGCACACTTTCTCATGTCAAAGTAACATTACAGTGCTTTGAACTTAGCGAATATAGATAACATGTGTAGAAGTATGATATGAACATGGATAGCTCTAAGGATCTAGCTTGACTTCAAAACTTGTTAGAATAATCTTATGAAGGGTTCACCGAAGACATAAGCGTATGAAGAGTTCACCAAAGACATAGCTTATAGGTTCACAGAAGATTAACCTTGTTGCAACCTATTACACCATTTTAGTTGGCCTAGCAAACTTTCTCGTATCAAAGTAACATTACATTGCCTTAAACTTAGCTAATAGAGACAACTTCTGTAGAAGTATGATATGAACATGGATAGCTCTAAGGATCTAGCTTGACTTCATAACTCGTGAAAATAAACTTATCAAGCGTTCAGCGGAGATATAAGCGTATGAAGGGTTCACCAAAGACATAGCTTATAGGTTCATAGAAGATTGACCTTGTTGCAACATATTACACCACTTTAGTTGGCCTAGCAAACTTTCTCATGTCAAAGTAACATTACAGTGCTTTGAACTTAGCGAATATAGATAACATGTGTAGAAGTATGATATGAACATGGATAGCTCTAAGGATCTAGCTTGACTTCAAAACTTGTTAGAATAAACTTATCAAGGGTTCACCGAAAACATAAGCGTATGAAGATTTCACCAAAGACATAGCTTATAGGTTCACAGAAGATTGACCTTGTTGCAACATATTACACCACTTTAGTTGGCCTAGCAAACTTTCTCATATCAACGTAACATTACATTGCCTTAAACTTAGCTAATAGAGACAACTTGTGTAGGAGTATGATATGAACATGGATAGCTCTAAGGATCTAGCTTGAATTCATAACTCGTGAGAATAAACTTATGAAAGTTTCACCGAAGATATAAGCGTATGAAGATTTCACCAAAGACATAGCTTATAGGTTCACAGAAGATTGACGTTGCTGCAACATATTACACCACTTTAGTTGGCCTAGCACACTTTATCATGTCAAAGTAACATTACATTGCTTTGAACTTAGCGAATATAGATAACATGTGAAGAAGTATGATATGAACATGGATAGCTCTAAGGATCTAGCTTGACTTCATAACTCGTGAGAATATTCTTATGAAGGGTTCATCGAAGACATAAGCGTATGAAGGGTTCACCGAAAATATAAGCGGATGAAGGGTTCACCAAAGACATAGCTTATAGGTTCACAGAAGATTGACCTTGTTGCAATCTATTACACCACTTTAGTTGGCCTAGCACACTTTCTAATGCAAAGTAACATTACATTGCTTTGAACTTAGCGAATATAGATAACATGTGTAGAAGTATGATATGAACATGCATAGCTCTAAGGATCTAGCTTGACTTCATAACTCGTGAGAATATTGTTATGAAGGGTTCATCGAAGACATAAACGTATGAATGGTTCACCAAAGATATAAGCGTACGAAGGGTTCACCAAAGACATAGCTTATAAGTTCACAGAAGATTGACTTTGTTGCAACATATTACACCACGCTTAGTTGCCCTAGCACACTTTCTCATGTCAAAGTTACATTACATTGCCTTGAACTCAGCTAATAGATATAAAATGTGTAGAAGTATGATTGGAACATGGATAGCTCTAAGGATCTAGCTTGACTTCATAACTTGTGAAAATAAACTTATGAAGGGTTCAGCGAAGATATAAGCGTATGAAGGGTTCACCAAAGACATAGCTTATAGGTTCACAGAAGATTGACCTTGTTGCAACCTATTACACCACTTTAGTTGGCCTAGTACACTTTCTCATGTCAAAGTAACATTAGAATGCCTTGAACTTAGCTCATAGTGACAACTTGTGTAGAAGTATGATATAAACATGGATAGCTCTAAGGATCTAGCTTGACTTCATAACTCGTGAGAATAAACTTATGAAAGTTTCACCGAAGATATAAGCGTATGAAGATTTCACCAAAGACATAGCTTATAGGTTCACAGAAGATTGACCTTGTTGCAACATATTACACCACTTTAGTTGGCCTAGCAAACTTTCTCATATCAACGTAACATTACATTGCCTTAAACTTAGCTAATAGAGACAACTTGTGTAGGAGTATGATATGAACATGGATAGCTCTAAGGATCTAGCTTGACTTCAAAACTTGTTAGAATAAACTTATGAAGGGTTCACCGAAGACATAAGCGTATGAAGAGTTCACCAAAGACATACCTTATAGGTTCACAGAAGATTAACCTTGTTGCAACCTATTACACCATTTTAGTTGGCCTAGCACACTTTCTCGTATCAAAGTAACATTACATTGCCTTAAACTTAGCTAATAGAGACAACTTCTGTAGAAGTATGATATGAACATGGATAGCTCTAAGGATCTAGCTTGACTTCATAACTCGTGAAAATAAACTTATCAAGGGTTCAGCGGAGATATAAGCATATGAAGGGTTCACTAAAGATATAGCTTATAGGTTCACAGAAGATTGACCTTGTTGCAACCTATTACACCACTTTAGTTGGCCTAGCACACTTTCTCATGTCAAAGTAACATTACAATGCCTTGAACTTAGCTCATAGTGACAACTTGTGTAGAAGTATGATATGAACATGGATAGCTCTAAGGATCTAGCTTGACTTCATAACTCGTGAGAATAAACTTATGAAAGTTTCACCGAAGATATAAGCGTATGAAGGGTTCACCAAAGACATAGCTTATAGGTTCACAGAAGATTGACCTTGTTGCAACCTATTACACCATTTTAGTTGGCCTAGCACACTTTCTCATATCAAAGTAACATTACATTGCCTTAAACTTAGCTAATAGAGACAACTTGTGTAGAAGTATGAAATGAACATAGATACCTCTAAAGATCCAGCTTGACTTCAAAACTTGTTAGAATAAACTTATGAAGGGTTCACCGAAGACATAAGCGTATGAAGAGTTCACCAAAGACATAGCTTATAGGTTCACGGAATATTGACCTTGTTGCAACATCTTACACCACTTTAGTTGGCCTAGCACACTTTCTAATGCAAAGTAACATTACATTGCTTTGAACTTAGCGAATATAGATAACATGTGAAGAAGTATGATATGAACATGGATAGCTCTAAGGATCTAGCTTGACTTCATAACTCGTGAGAATATTCTTATGAAGGGTTCATCGAAGACATAAGCGTATGAAGGGTTCACCGAAAATATAAGCGGATGAAGGGTTCACCAAAGACATAGCTTATAGGTTCACAGAAGATTGACCTTGTTGCAACCTATTACACCACTTTAGTTGGCCTAGCACACTTTCTCATATCAAAGTAACATAACATTGCCTTAAACTTAGCTAATAGAGACAACTTGTGTAGAACTATGATATGAACATGGATAGCTCTAAGGATCTAGCTTGACTTCATAACTCGTGAGAATATTCTTATGAAGGGTTCATCGAAGACATAAGCGTATGAAGGGTTCACCGAAAATATAAGCGGATGAAGGGTTCACCAAAGACATAGCTTATAGGTTCACAGAAGATTGACCTTGTGGCAACCTATTACACCACTTTAGTTGGCCTAGCACACTTTCTCATATCAAAGTAACATAACATTGCCTTAAACTTAGCTAATAGAGACAACTTGTGTAGAAGTATGATATGAACATGGATAGCTCTAAGGATCTAGCTTGACTTCATAACTCGTGAAAATAAACTTATGAAGAGTTCAGCGGAGGTATAAGCGTATGAAGGGTTCACCAAAGACATAGCTTATAGGTTCACAGAAGATTGACCTTGTTGCAACCTATTACACCACTTTAGTTGGCCTAGCACACTTTCTCATATCAAAGTAACATTACATTGCCTTAAACTTAGCTAATAGAGACAACTTGTGTAGAAGTATGATATGAACATGGATAGCTCTAAAGATCTAGCATGAATTTAAAACTTGTTAGAATAAACTTATGAAAGGTTCACCGAAGACATAAGCGTATGAAGAGTTCACCAAAGACATAGCTTATAGGTTCACAGAAGATTTACTGTTCTGCAACATATTACACCACTTTAGTTGGCCTAGCACACTTTCTCATGTCAAAGTAACATTACATTGCTTTGAACTTAGCGAATATAGATAACATGTGTAGAAGTATGATATGAACATGGATAACTCTAAGGATCTAGCTTGACTTCATAACTCGTGAGAATATTCTTATGAAGGGTTCATCGAAGACATTAGCGTATGAAGGGTTCACCGAAGACATAGCTAATAGGTTCACGGCAGATTGACCATGTTGCAACCTATTACACCACTTTAGTTGGCCTAGCACACATTCTCATGTCAAAGTAACATTACATTGCCTTGAACTTAGCTCATAGTGACAACTTGTGTAGAAGTATGATTGGAACATGGATAGCTCTAAGGATCTAGCTTGACTTCATAACTCGTGAGAATAATCTTATGAAAGTTTCATCAAAGAGATAAGCGTATGAAGGGTTCACCAAAGACATAGCTTATAGGTTCATAGAAGATTGACCTTGTTGCAACCTATTACACCACTTTAGTTGGCCTAGCACACTTTATCATGTCAAAGTAACATTACATTGCCTTAAACTTAGCTAATAGATACAACTTGTGTAGATGTATGAGATGAACATGGATACCTCTAAAGATCCAGCTTGACTTTAAAACTTGTTAGAATAAACTTATGAAGGGTTCACCGAAGACATAAGCGTATGAAGAGTTCACCAAAGACATAGCTTATAGGTTCATAGAAGATTGACCTTGTTGCAACATATTACACCACTTTAGTTGGCTTAGCACACTTTCTCATATCAAAGTAACATTACATTGCCTTAAACTTAGCTAATAGAGACAACTTGTGTAGGAGTATTATATGAACATGGATAGCTCTAAGGATCTAGCTTCACTTCAAAACTTGTTAGAATAAACTTATGAAGGGTTCACCGAAGACATAAGCGTATGAAGAGTTCACCAAAGACATACCTTATAGGTTCACAGAAGATTGACCTTGTTGCAACCTATTTCACCATTTTAGTTGGCCTAGCACACTTTCTCATGTCAAAGTAACATTACATTGCCTTGAACTTAGCTCATAGTGACAACTTGTGTAGAAGTATGATTGGAACATGGATAGCTCTAAGGATCTAGCTTGACTTCATAACTCGTGAGAATAAACTTATGAAAGTTTCACCGAAGATATAAGCGTATGAAGGGTTCACCAAAGACATAGCTTATAGGTTCACAGAAGATTGACCTTGTTGCAACCTATTACACCACTTTAGTTGGCCTAGCACACTTTCTCATATCAAAGTAACATTACATTGCCTTAAACTTAGCAAATAGAGACAAGTTGTGTAGAAGTATGAGATGAACATAGATACCTCTAAAGATCCAGCTTGACTTCAAAACTTGTTAGAATAAACTTATCAAGGGTTCACCGAAAACATAAGCGTATGAAGATTTCACCAAAGACATAGCTTATAGGTTCACAGAAGATTGACCTTGTTGCAACATATTACACCATTTTAGTTGGCCTAGCAAACTTTCTCATATCAAGGTAACATTACATTGCCTTAAACTTAGCTAATAGAGACAACTTGTGTAGGAGTATGATATGAACATGGATAGCTCTAAGGATCTAGCTTGACTTCAAAACTTGTTAGAATAAACTTATGAAGGGTTCACCGAAGATATAAGCGTATGAAGAGTTCACCAAAGACATAACTTATAGGTTCACAGAAGATTAACCTTGTTGCAACTTATTACACCATTTTAGTAGGCCTAGCACACTTTCTCGTATCAAAGTAACATTACATTGCCTTCAACTTAGCTAATAGAGACAACTTGTGTAGAAGTATGATATGAACATGGATAGCTCTAAAGATCTAGCATGAATTTAAAACTTGTTAGAATAAACTTATGAAGGGTTCACCGAAGGCATAAGCGTATGAAGAGTTCACCAAAGACATAGCTTATAGGTTCACAGAAGATTAACAGTGCTGCAACATATTACACCACTTTAGTTGGCCTAGCACACTTTCTCATGTCAAAGTAACATTACATTGCTTTGAACTTAGCGAATATAGATAACATGTGTAGAAGTATGATATGAACATGGATAACTCTAAGGATCTAGCTTGACTTCATAACTCGTGAGAATATTCTTATGAAGGGTTCATCGAAGACATAAGCGTATGAAGGGTTCACCGAAGACATAGCTAATAGGTTCACGGAAGATTGACCATGTTGCAACCTATTACACCACTTTAGTTGGCCTAGCACACATTCTCATGTCAAAGTAACATTACATTGCCTTGAACTTAGCTCATAGTGACAACTTGTGTAGAACTATGATTGGAACATGGATAGCTCTAAGGATCTAGCTTTTACTTCATAACTCGTGAGAATAAACTTATGAAAGTTTCATCAAAGATATAAGCGTATGAAGGGTTCACCAAAGACATAGCTTATAGGTTCATAGAAGATTGACCTTGTTGCAACCTATTACACCACTTTAGTTGGCCTAGCACACTTTATCATGTCAAAGTAACATTACATTGCCTTAAACTTAGCGAATAGAGACAACTTGTGTAGATGTATGAGATGAACATGGATACCTCTAAAGATCCAGCTTGACTTCAAAACTTGTTAGAATAAACTTATCAAGGGTTCACCGAAGACATAAGCGTATGAAGAGTTCACCAAAGACATAGCTTATAAGTTCATAGAAGATTGACCTTGTTGCAACATATTACACCACTTTAATTGGCCTAGCACACTTTCTCATATCAAAGTAACATTACATTGCCTTAAACTTAGCTAATAGAGACAACTTGTGTAGGAGTATGATATGAACATGGATAGCTCTAAGGATCTAGCTTGACTTCAAAACTTGTGAGAATAAACTTATGAAGGGTTCACCGAAGACATAAGCGTATGAAGAGTTCACCAAAGACATACCTTATAGGTTCACAGAAGATTGACCTTGTCGCAACCTATTACACCATTTTAGTTGGCCTAGCACACTTTCTCATGTCAAAGTAACATTACATTGCCTTGAACTTAGCTCATAGTGACAACTTGTGTAGAAGTATGATTGGAATATGGATAGCTCTAAGGATCTAGCTTGACTTCATAACTCGTGAGAATAAACATATGAAAGTTTCACCGAAGATATAAGCGTATGAAGGGTTCACCAAAGACATAGCTTATAGGTTCACAGAAGATTGACCTTGTTGCAACCTATTACACCACTTTAGTTGGCCTAGCACACTTTCTCATATCAAAGTAACATTACATTGCCTTAAACTTAGCAAATAGAGACAAGTTGTGTAGAAGTATGAGATGAACATAGATACCTCTAAAGATCCAGCTTGACTTCAAAACTTGTTAGAATAAACTTATCAAGGGTTCACCGAAGACATAAGCGTATGAAGAGTTCACCAAAGACATAGCTTATAAGTTCATAGAAGATTGACCTTGTTGCAACATATTACACCACTTTAATTGGCCTAGCACACTTTCTCATATCAAAGTAACATTACATTGCCTTAAACTTAGCTAATAGAGACAACTTGTGTAGGAGTATGATATGAACATGGATAGCTCTAAGGATCTAGCTTGACTTCATAACTCGTGAGAATAAACTTATGAAGGGTTCACCGAAGACATAAGCGTATGAAGAGTTCACCAAAGACATACCTTATAGGTTCACAGAAGATTGACCTTGTCGCAACCTATTACACCATTTTAGTTGGCCTAGCACACTTTCTCATGTCAAAGTAACATTACATTGCCTTGAACTTAGCTCATAGTGACAACTTGTGTAGAAGTATGATTGGAATATGGATAGCTCTAAGGATCTAGCTTGACTTCATAACTCGTGAGAATAAACATATGAAAGTTTCACCGAAGATATAAGCGTATGAAGGGTTCACCAAAGACATAGCTTATAGGTTCACAGAAGATTGACCTTGTTGCAACCTATTACACCACTTTAGTTGGCCTAGCACACTTTCTCATATCAAAGTAACATTACATTGCCTTAAACTTAGCAAATAGAGACAAGTTGTGTAGAAGTATGAGATGAACATAGATACCTCTAAAGATCCAGCTTGACTTCAAAACTTGTTAGAATAAACTTATCAAGGGTTCACCGAAAACATAAGCGTATGAAGAGTTCACCAAAGACATAGCTTATAAGTTCATAGAAGATTGACCTTGTTGCAACATATTACACCACTTTAATTGGCCTAGCACACTTTCTCATATCAAAGTAACATTACATTGCCTTAAACTTAGCTAATAGAGACAACTTGTGTAGGAGTATGATATGAACATGGATAGCTCTAAGGATCTAGCTTGACTTCATAACTCGTGAGAATAAACATATGAAAGTTTCACCGAAGATATAAGCGTATGAAGGGTTCACCAAAGACATAGCTTATAGGTTCACAGAAGATTGACCTTGTTGCAACATATTACACCATTTTAGTTGGCCTAGCAAACTTTCTCATATCAAAGTAACATTACATTGCCTTAAACTTAGCTAATAGAGACAACTTGTGTAGAAGTATGATATGAACATGGATAGCTCTAAAGATCTAGCATGAATTTAAAACTTGTTAGAATAAACTTATGAAGGGTTCACCGAAGATATAAGCGTATGAAGAGTTCACCAAAGACATAGCTTATAGGTTCACAGAAGATTGACCTTGTTGCAACATATTACTCCACTTTAGTTGGCCTAGCACACTTTCTAATGCAAAGTAACATTACATTGCTTTCAACTTAGCGAATATAGATAACATGTGTAGAAGTATGATATGAACATGGATAGCTCTAAGGATCTAGCTTGACTTCATAACTCGTGAGAATATTTTTATGAAGGGTTTATCGAAGACATAAGCGTATGAATGGTTCACCAAAGATATAAGCGTACGAAGGGTTCACCAAAGACATAGCTTATAGGTTCACAGAAGATTGACCTTGTTGCAACATATTACACCACGTTTAGTTGCCCTAGCACACTTTCTCATATCAAAGTTACATTACATTGCCTTGACTCAGCTAATAGATATAACATGTGTAGAAGTATGATTGGAACATGGATAGCTCTAAGGATCTAGCTTGACTTCATAACTCGTGAAAATAAACTTATGAAGGGTTCACCAAAGACATAGCTTATAGGTTCACAGAAGATTGACCTTGTTGCAACCTATTACACCCTTTTAGTTGGCCTAGCACACTTTCTCATGTCAAGGTACCATTACAATGCCTTGAACTTAGCTCATAGTGACAACTTGTGTAGAAGTATGATATGAACATCAATATCTCTAAGGATCTAGCTTGACTTCATAACTCGTGAGAATATTGTTATGAAGGGTTCATCGAAGACATAAGTGTATGAATGGTTCACCAAAGATATAAGCGTACGAAGGGTTCACCAAAGACATAGCTTATAGGTTCACAGAAGATTGACCTTGTTGCAACATATTACACCACGCTTAGTTGCCCTAGCACACTTTCTCATGTCAAAGTTACATTACATTGCCTTGAACTCAGCTAATAGATATAACATGTGTAGAAGTATGATTGGAACATGGATAGCTCTAAGGATCTAGCTTGACTTCATAACTCGTGAAAATAAACTTATGAAGGGTTCAGCGGAGATATAAGCGTATGAAGGGTTCACCAAAGACATAGCTTATAGGTTCACAGA
Source organism: Lepidium didymum (assembly GCA_963920545.1). Taxonomy (NCBI): domain Eukaryota; kingdom Viridiplantae; phylum Streptophyta; class Magnoliopsida; order Brassicales; family Brassicaceae; genus Lepidium; species Lepidium didymum. The sequence goes on along the minus strand of OY986983.1, from coordinate 8,319,020 downwards.
AGATTGACCTTGTTGCAACCTATTACACCACTTTAGTTGGCCTAGCACACTTTCTCATGTCAAAGTAACATTAAAATGCCTTGAACTTAGCTCATAGTGACAACTTGTGTAGAAGTATGATATGAACATGGATATCTCTAAGGATCTAGCTTGACTTCATAACTCGTGAGAATAAACTTATGAAAGTTTCACCGAAGATATAAGCGTATGAAGGGTTCACCAAAGACATAGCTTATAGGTTCACAGAAGATTGACCTTGTTGCAACCTATTACACCATTTTAGTTGGCCAAACTTAGCTAATAGACACAACTTGTGTAGAAGTATGAGACGAACATGGATACCTCTAAAGATCCAGCTTGACTTCAAAACTTGTTAGAATAAACTTATGAAGGGTTCACCGAAGATATAAGCGTATGAAGGATTCACCAAAGACATAGCTTATAGGTTCACTGAAGATTGACCTTGTTGCAACATATTACACCACGCTTAGTTGCCCTAGCACACTTTCTCATGTCAAAGTTACATTACATTGCCTTGAACTCAGCTAATAGATATAACATGTGTAGAAGTATGATTGGAACATGGATAGCTCTAAGGATCTAGCTTGACTTCATAACTCGTGAAAATAAACTTATAAAGGGTTCAGCGGAGATATAAGCGTATAAAGAGTTCACCAACGACATAACTTATAGGTTCACAGAAGATTGACCTTGTTGCAACTTATTACACCACTTTAGTTGGCCTAAGGATCTAGCTTGACTTCATAACTCGTGAGAATAAACTTATGAAAGTTTCACCGAAGATATAAGCGTATGAAGGGTTCACCAAAGACATAGCTTTTAGGTTCACAGAAGATTGACCTTGTTGCAACCTATTACACCATTTTAGTTGGCCAAACTTAGCTAATAGAGACAACTTGTGTAGAAGTATGAGATGAACATGGATACCTCTAAAGATCCAGCTTGACTTCAAAACTTGTTAGAATAAACTTATGAAGGGTTCACCAAAGACATAAGCGTATGAAGAGTTCAACAAAGACATAGCTTATAGGTTCACAGAAGATTGACCTTGTTGCAACATATTACACCACTTTAGTTGGCCTAGCACACTTTCTAATGCAAAGTAACATTACATTGCTTTGAACTTAGCGAATATAGATAACATGTGCAGAAGTATGATATGAACATGGATAGCTCTAAGGATCTAGCTTGACTTCATAACTCGTGAGAATATTTTTATGAAGGGTTCATCGAAGACATAAGCGTATGAATGGTTCACCAAAGATATAAGCGTACGAAGGGTTCACCAAAGACATAGCTTATAGGTTCACAGAAGATTGACCTTGTTGCAACATATTACACCACGCTTAGTTGCCCTAGCACACTTTCTCATGTCAAAGTTACATTACATTGCCTTGAACTCAGCTAATAGATATAACATGTGTAGAAGTATGATTGGAACATGGATAGCTCTAAGGATCTAGCTTGACTTCATAACTCGTGAAAATAAACTTATGAAGGGTTCAGCGGAGATATAAGCGTATGAAGGGTTCACCAAAGACATAGCTTATAGGTTCACAGAAGATTGACCTTGTTGCAACCTATTACACCACTTTAGTTGGCCTAGCACACTTTCTCATGTCAAAGTAACATTACAATGCCTTGAACTTAGCTCATAGTGACAACTTGTGTAGAAGTATGATATGAACATGGATAGCTCTAAGGATCTAGCTTGACTTCATAACTCGTGAGAATAAACTTATGAAAGTTTCACCGAAGATATAAGCGTATGAAGGGTTCACCAAAGACATAGCTTATAGGTTCACAGAAGATTGACCTTGTTGCAATATATTACACCACACTTAGTTGCCCTAGCACACTTTCTCATGTCAAAGTTACATTACATTGCCTTGAACTCAGCTAGGAGATATAACATGTGTAGAAGTATGATTGGAACATGGATAGCTCTAAGGATCTAGCTTGACTTCATAACTCGTGCAAATAAACTTATGAAGCGTTCAGCAAAGATATAAGCGTATGAAGGGTTCACCACAGACATAGCTTATAGGTTCATAGAAGATTGACCTTGTTGCAACCTATTACACCACGCTTAGTTGCCCTAGCACACTTTCTCATGTCAAAGTAACATTACAATGCCTTGAACTTAGCTCATAGTGACAACTTGTGTAGAAGTATGATATGAACATGGATAGCTCTAAGGATCTAGCTTGACTTCATAACTCGTGAGAATAAACTTATGAAAGTTTCACCGAAGATATAAGCGTATGAAGGGTTCACCAAAGACATAGCTTATAGGTTCACAGAAGATTGACCTTGTTGCAATATATTACACCACACTTAGTTGCCCTAGCACACTTTCTCATGTCAAAGTTACATTACATTGCCTTGAACTCAGCTAGGAGATATAACATGTGTAGAAGTATGATTGGAACATGGATAGCTCTAAGGATCTAGCTTGACTTCATAACTCGTGCAAATAAACTTATGAAGCGTTCAGCAAAGATATAAGCGTATGAAGGGTTCACCACAGACATAGCTTATAGGTTCATAGAAGATTGACCTTGTTGCAACCTATTACACCACGCTTAGTTGCCCTAGCACACTATCTCATGTCAAAGTAACATTACAATGCCTTGAACTTAGCTCATAGTGACAACTTGTGTAGAAGTATGATATGAACATGGATAGCTCTAAGGATCTAGCTTGACTTCATAACTCGTGAGAATAAACTTATGAAAGTTTCACCGAAGATATAAGCGTATGAAAAGTTCACCAAAGACATAGCCGATAGGTTCACAGAAGATTGACCTTGTTGCAATATATTACACCACGCTTAGTTGCCCTAGCACACTTTCTCATGTCAAAGTTACATTACATTGCCTTGAACTCAGCTAGTAGATATAACATGTGTAGAAGTATGATTGGAACATGGATAGCTCTAAGGATCTAGCTTGACTTCATAACTCGTGAAAATAAACTTATAAAGGGTTCAGCGGAGATATAAGCGTATAAAGAGTTCACCAACGACATAACTTATAGGTTCACAGAAGATTGACCTTGTTGCAACCTATTACACCACTTTAGTTGCTCTAAGGATCTAGCTTGACTTCATAACTCGTGAGAATAAACTTATGAAAGTTTCACCGAAGATATAAACGTGTGAAGGGTTCACCAAAGACATAGCTTTTAGGTTCACAGAAGATTGACCTTGTTGCAACCTATTACACCATTTTAGTTGGCCAAACTTAGCTAATAGAGACAACTTGTGTAGAAGTATGAGATGAACATGGATACCTCTAAAGATCCAGCTTGACTTCAAAACTTGTTAGAATAAACTTATGAAGGGTTCACCGAAGACATAAGCGTATGAAGAGTTCACCAAAGACATAGCTTATAGGTTCACAGAAGATTGACCTTGTTGCAACATATTACACCACTTTAGTTGGCCTAGTACACTTTCTAATGCAAAGTAACATTACATTGCTTTGAACTTAGCGAAAATAAATAACATTTGTAGAAGTATGATATGAACATGGATAGCTCTAAGGATCTAGCTTGACTTCATAACTCGTGAGAATAAACTTATGAAAGTTTCACCGAAGATATAAGCGTATGAAGGGTTCACCAAAGACATAGCTTATAGGTTCACAGAAGATTGACCTTTGTTGCAATATATTACACCACGCTTAGTTGCCCTAGCACACTTTCTCATGTCAAAGTTACATTACATTGCCTTGAACTCAGCTAGTAGATATAACATGTGTAGAAGTATGATTGGAACATGGATAGCTCTAAGGATCTAGCTTGACTTCATAACTCGTGAAAATAAACTTATGAAGGGTTCAGCGGAGATATAAGCGTATGAAGGGTTCACCAAAGACATAGCTTATAGGTTCACAGAAGATTGACCTTGTTGCAACCTATTACACCCTTTTAGTTGGCCTAGCACACTTTCTCATGTCAAAGTACCATTACAATGCCTTGAACTTAGCTCATAGTGACAACTTGTGTAGAAGTATGATATGAACATCGATAGCTCTAAGGATCTAGCTTGACTTCATAACTCGTGAGAATATTGTTATGAAGGGTTCATCGAAGACATAAGCGTATGAATGGTTCACCAAAGATATAAGCGTACGAAGGGTTCACCAAAGACATAGCTTATAGGTTCACAGAAGATTGACCTTGTTGCAACATATTACACCACGCTTAGTTGCCCTAGCACACTTTCTCATGTCAAAGTTACATTACATTGCCTTGAACTCAGCTAATAGATATAACATGTGTAGAAGTATGATTGGAACATGGATAGCTCTAAGGATCTAGCTTGACTTCATAACTCGTGAAAATAAACTTATGAAGGGTTCAGCGGAGATATAAGCGTATGAAGGGTTCACTAAAGACATAGCTTATAGGTTCACAGAAGATTGACCTTGTTGCAACCTATTACACCACTTTAGTTGGCCTAGCACACTTTCTCATGTCAAAGTAACATTAAAATGCCTTGAACTTAGCTCATAGTGACAACTTGTGTAGAAGTATGATATGAACATGGATATCTCTAAGGATCTAGCTTGACTTCATAACTCGTGAGAATAAACTTATGAAAGTTTCACCGAAGATATAAGCGTATGAAGGGTTCACCAAAGACATAGCTTATAGGTTCACAGAAGATTGACCTTGTTGCAACTTATTACACCATTTTAGTTGGCCAAACTTAGCTAATAGACACAACTTGTGTAGAAGTATGAGACGAACATGGATACCTCTAAAGATCCAGCTTGACTTCAAAACTTGTTAGAATAAACTTATGAAGGGTTCACCGAAGACATAAGCGTATGAAGGGTTCACCAAAGACATAGCTTATAGGTTCACTGAAGATTGACCTTGTTGCAACATATTACACCACGCTTAGTTGCCCTAGCACACTTTCTCATGTCAAAGTTACATTACATTGCCTTGAACTCAGCTAATAGCTATAACATGTGTAGAAGTATGATTGGAACATGGATAGCTCTAAGGATCTAGCTTGACTTCATAACTCGTGAAAATAAACTTATAAAGGGTTCAGCGGAGATATAAGAGTATAAAGAGTTCACCAACGACATAACTTATAGGTTCACAGAAGATTGACCTTGTTGCAACCTATTACACCACTTTAGTTGGCCTAAGGATCTAGCTTGACTTCATAACTCGTGAGAATAAACTTATGAAAGTTTCACCGAAGATATAAGCGTATGAAGGGTTCACCAAAGACATAGCTTTTAGGTTCACAGAAGATTGACCTTGTTGCAACCTATTACACCATTTTAGTTGGCCAAACTTAGCTAATAGAGACAACTTGTATAGAAGTATGAGATGAACATGGATACCTCTAAAGATCCAGCTTGACTTCAAAACTTGTTAGAATAAACTTATGAAGGGTTCACCAAAGACATAAGCGTATGAAGAGTTCACCAAAGACATAGCTTATAGGTTCACAGAAGATTGACCTTGTTGCAACATATTACACCACTTTAGTTGGCCTAGCACACTTTCTAATGCAAAGTAACATTACATTGCTTTGAACTTAGCGAATATAGATAACATGTGTAGAAGTATGATATGAACATGGATAGCTCTAAGGATCTAGCTTGACTTCATAACTCGTGAGAATATTTTTATGAAGGGTTCATCGAAGACATAAGCGTATGAATGGTTCACCAAAGATATAAGCGTACGAAGGGTTCACCAAAGAAATAGCTTATAGGTTCACAGAAGATTGACCTTGTTGCAACATATTACACCACGCTTAGTTGCCCTAGCACACTTTCTCATATCAAAGTTACATTACATTGCCTTGAACTCAGCTAATAGATATAACATGTGTAGAAGTACGATTGGAACATGGATAGCTCTAAGGATCTAGCTTGACTTCATAACTCGTGAAAATAAACTTATGAAGGGTTCAGCGGAGATATAAGCGTATGAAGGGTTCACCAAAGACATAGCTTATAGGTTCACAGAAGATTGACCTTGTTGCAACCTATTACACCACGCTTAGTTGCCCTAGCACACTTTCTCATGTCAAAGTAACATTACAATGCCTTGAACTTAGCTCATAGTGACAACTTGTGTAGAAGTATGATATGAACATGGATAGCTCTAAGGATCTAGCTTGACTTCATAACTCGTGAGAATAAACTTATGAAAGTTTCACCGAAGATATAAGCGTATGAAGGGTTCACCAAAGACATAGCTTATAGGTTCACAGAAGATTGACCTTGTTGCAATATATTACACCACACTTAGTTGCCCTAGCACACTTTCTCATGTCAAAGTTACATTACATTGCCTTGAACTCAGCTAGGAGATATAACATGTGTAGAAGTATGATTGGAACATGGATAGCTCTAAGGATCTAGCTTGACTTCATAACTCGTGCAAATAAACTTATGAAGCGTTCAGCGAAGATATAAGCGTATGAAGGGTTCACCAAAGACATAGCTTATAGGTTCATAGAAGATTGACCTTGTTGCAACCTATTACACCACTTTAGTTGGCCTAGCACACTTTCTCATGTCAAAGTAACATTAAAATGCCTTGAACTTAGCTCATAGTGACAACTTGTGTAGAAGTATGATATGAACATGGATATCTCTAAGGATCTAGCTTGACTTCATATCTCGTGAGAATAAACTTATGAAAGTTTCACCGAAGATATAAGCGTATGAAGGGTTCACCAAAGACATAGCTTATAGGTTCACAGAAGATTGACCTTGTTGCAACCTATTACACCATTTTAGTTGGCCAAACTTAGCTAATAGAGACAACTTGTGTAGAAGTATGAGACGAACATGGATACCTCTAAAGATCCAGCTTGACTTCAAAACTTGTTAGAATAAACTTATGAAGGGTTCACCGAAGACATAAGCGTATGAAGGGTTCACCAAAGACATAGCTTATAGGTTCACTGAAGATTGACCTTGTTGCAACATATTACACCACGCTTAGTTGCCCTAGCACACTTTCTCATGTCAAAGTTACATTACATTGCCTTGAACTCAGCTAATAGATATAACATGTGTAGAAGTATGATTGGAACATGGATAGCTCTAAGGATCTAGCTTGACTTCATAACTCGTGAAAATAAACTTATAAAGGGTTCAGCGGAGATATAAGCGTATAAAGAGTTCACCAACGACATAACTTATAGGTTCACAGAAGATTGACCTTGTTGCAACCTATTACACCACTTTAGTTGGCCTAAGGATCTAGCTTGACTTCATAACTCGTGAGAATAAACTTATGAAAGTTTCACCGAAGATATAAACGTATGAAGGGTTCACCAAAGACATAGCTTTTAGGTTCACAGAAGATTGACCTTGTTGCAACCTATTACACCATTTTAGTTGGCCAAACTTAGCTAATAGAGACAACTTGTGTAGAAGTATGAGATGAACATGGATACCTCTAAAGATCCAGCTTGACTTCAAAACTTGTTAGAATAAACTTATGAAGGGTTCACCGAAGACATAAGCGTATGAAGAGTTCACCAAAGACATAGCTTATAGGTTCACAGAAGATTGACCTTGTTGCAACATATTACACCACTTTAGTTGGCCTAGTACACTTTCTAATGCAAAGTAACATTACATTGCTTTGAACTTAGCGAAAATAAATAACATTTGTAGAAGTATGATATGAACATGGATAGCTCTAAGGATCTAGCTTGACTTCATAACTCGTGAGAATAAACTTATGAAAGTTTCACCGAAGACATAAGCGTATGAAGGGTTCACCAAAGACATAGCTTATAGGTTCACAGAAGATTGACCTTTGTTGCAATATATTACACCACGCTTAGTTGCCCTAGCACACTTTCTCATGTCAAAGTTACATTACATTGCCTTGAACTCAGCTAGTAGATATAACATGTGTAGAAGTATGATTGGAACATGGATAGCTCTAAGGATCTAGCTTGACTTCATAACTCGTGAAAATAAACTTATGAAGGGTTCAGCGGAGATATAAGCGTATGAAGGGTTCACCAAAGACATAGCTTATAGGTTCACAGAAGATTGACCTTGTTGCAACCTATTACACCCTTTTAGTTGGCCTAGCACACTTTCTCATGTCAAAGTACCATTACAATGCCTTGAACTTAGCTCATAGTGACAACTTGTGTAGAAGTATGATATGAACATCGATAGCTCTAAGGATCTAGCTTGACTTCATAACTCGTGAGAATATTGTTATGAAGGGTTCATCGAAGACATAAGCGTATGAATGGTTCACCAAAGATATAAGCGTACGAAGGGTTCACCAAAGACATAGCTTATAGGTTCACAGAAGATTGACCTTGTTGCAACATATTACACCACGCTTAGTTGCCCTAGCACACTTTCTCATGTCAAAGTTACATTACATTGCCTTGAACTCAGCTAATAGATATAACATGTGTAGAAGTATGATTGGAACATGGATAGCTCTAAGGATCTAGCTTGACTTCATAACTCGTGAAAATAAACTTATGAAGGGTTCAGCGGAGATATAAGCGTATGAAGGGTTCACCAAAGACATAGCTTATAGGTTCACAGAAGATTGACCTTGTTGCAACCTATTACACCACTTTAGTTGGCCTAGCACACTTTCTCATGTCAAAGTAACATTAAAATGCCTTGAACTTAGCTCATAGTGACAACTTGTGTAGAAGTATGATATGAACATGGATATCTCTAAGGATCTAGCTTGACTTCATAACTCGTGAGAATAAACTTATGAAAGTTTCACCGAAGATATAAGCGTATGAAGGGTTCACCAAAGACATAGCTTATAGGTTCACAGAAGATTGACCTTGTTGCAACCTATTACACCATTTTAGTTGGCCAAACTTAGCTAATAGACACAACTTGTGTAGAAGTATGAGACGAACATGGATACCTCTAAAGATCCAGCTTGACTTCAAAACTTGTTAGAATAAACTTATGAAGGGTTCACCGAAGATATAAGCGTATGAAGGATTCACCAAAGACATAGCTTATAGGTTCACTGAAGATTGACCTTGTTGCAACATATTACACCACGCTTAGTTGCCCTAGCACACTTTCTCATGTCAAAGTTACATTACATTGCCTTGAACTCAGCTAATAGATATAACATGTGTAGAAGTATGATTGGAACATGGATAGCTCTAAGGATCTAGCTTGACTTCATAACTCGTGAAAATAAACTTATAAAGGGTTCAGCGGAGATATAAGCGTATAAAGAGTTCACCAACGACATAACTTATAGGTTCACAGAAGATTGACCTTGTTGCAACTTATTACACCACTTTAGTTGGCCTAAGGATCTAGCTTGACTTCATAACTCGTGAGAATAAACTTATGAAAGTTTCACCGAAGATATAAGCGTATGAAGGGTTCACCAAAGACATAGCTTTTAGGTTCACAGAAGATTGACCTTGTTGCAACCTATTACACCATTTTAGTTGGCCAAACTTAGCTAATAGAGACAACTTGTGTAGAAGTATGAGATGAACATGGATACCTCTAAAGATCCAGCTTGACTTCAAAACTTGTTAGAATAAACTTATGAAGGGTTCACCAAAGACATAAGCGTATGAAGAGTTCAACAAAGACATAGCTTATAGGTTCACAGAAGATTGACCTTGTTGCAACATATTACACCACTTTAGTTGGCCTAGCACACTTTCTAATGCAAAGTAACATTACATTGCTTTGAACTTAGCGAATATAGATAACATGTGCAGAAGTATGATATGAACATGGATAGCTCTAAGGATCTAGCTTGACTTCATAACTCGTGAGAATATTTTTATGAAGGGTTCATCGAAGACATAAGCGTATGAATGGTTCACCAAAGATATAAGCGTACGAAGGGTTCACCAAAGACATAGCTTATAGGTTCACAGAAGATTGACCTTGTTGCAACATATTACACCACGCTTAGTTGCCCTAGCACACTTTCTCATGTCAAAGTTACATTACATTGCCTTGAACTCAGCTAATAGATATAACATGTGTAGAAGTACGATTGGAACATGGATAGCTCTAAGGATCTAGCTTGACTTCATAACTCGTGAACATAAACTTATGAAGGGTTCAGCGGAGATATAAGCGTATGAAGGGTTCACCAAAGACATAGCTTATAGGTTCACAGAAGATTGACCTTGTTGCAACCTATTACACCACGCTTAGTTGCCCTAGCACACTTTCTCATGTCAAAGTAACATTACAATGCCTTGAACTTAGCTCATAGTGACAACTTGTGTAGAAGTATGATATGAACATGGATAGCTCTAAGGATCTAGCTTGACTTCATAACTCGTGAGAATAAACTTATGAAAGTTTCACCGAAGATATAAGCGTATGAAGGGTTCACCAAAGACATAGCTTATAGGTTCACAGAAGATTGACCTTTGTTGCAATATATTACACCACGCTTAGTTGCCCTAGCACACTTTCTCATGTCAAAGTTACATTACATTGCCTTGAACTCAGCTAGTAGATATAACATGTGTAGAAGTATGATTGGAACATGGATAGCTCTAAGGATCTAGCTTGACTTCATAACTCGTGAAAATAAACTTATGAAGGGTTCAGCGGAGATATAAGCGTATGAAGGGTTCACCAAAGACATAGCTTATAGGTTCACAGAAGATTGACCTTGTTGCAACCTATTACACCCTTTTAGTTGGCCTAGCACACTTTCTCATGTCAAAGTACCATTACAATGCCTTGAACTTAGCTCATAGTGACAACTTGTGTAGAAGTATGATATGAACATCGATAGCTCTAAGGATCTAGCTTGACTTCATAACTCGTGAGAATATTGTTATGAAGGGTTCATCGAAGACATAAGCGTATGAATGGTTCACCAAAGATATAAGCGTACGAAGGGTTCACCAAAGACATAGCTTATAGGTTCACAGAAGATTGACCTTGTTGCAACATATTACACCACGCTTAGTTGCCCTAGCACACTTTCTCATGTCAAAGTTACATTACATTGCCTTGAACTCAGCTAATAGATATAACATGTGTAGAAGTATGATTGGAACATGGATAGCTCTAAGGATCTAGCTTGACTTCATAACTCGTGAAAATAAACTTATGAAGGGTTCAGCGGAGATATAAGCGTATGAAGGGTTCACTAAAGACATAGCTTATAGGTTCACAGAAGATTGACCTTGTTGCAACCTATTACACCACTTTAGTTGGCCTAGCACACTTTCTCATGTCAAAGTAACATTAAAATGCCTTGAACTTAGCTCATAGTGACAACTTGTGTAGAAGTATGATATGAACATGGATATCTCTAAGGATCTAGCTTGACTTCATAACTCGTGAGAATAAACTTATGAAAGTTTCACCGAAGATATAAGCGTATGAAGGGTTCACCAAAGACATAGCTTATAGGTTCACAGAAGATTGACCTTGTTGCAACTTATTACACCATTTTAGTTGGCCAAACTTAGCTAATAGACACAACTTGTGTAGAAGTATGAGACGAACATGGATACCTCTAAAGATCCAGCTTGACTTCAAAACTTGTTAGAATAAACTTATGAAGGGTTCACCGAAGACATAAGCGTATGAAGGGTTCACCAAAGACATAGCTTATAGGTTCACTAAAGATTGACCTTGTTGCAACATATTACACCACGCTTAGTTGCCCTAGCACACTTTCTCATGTCAAAGTTACATTACATTGCCTTGAACTCAGCTAATAGCTATAACATGTGTAGAAGTATGATTGGAACATGGATAGCTCTAAGGATCTAGCTTGACTTCATAACTCGTGAAAATAAACTTATAAAGGGTTCAGCGGAGATATAAGAGTATAAAGAGTTCACCAACGACATAACTTATAGGTTCACAGAAGATTGACCTTGTTGCAACCTATTACACCACTTTAGTTGGCCTAAGGATCTAGCTTGACTTCATAACTCGTGAGAATAAACTTATGAAAGTTTCACCGAAGATATAAGCGTATGAAGGGTTCACCAAAGACATAGCTTTTAGGTTCACAGAAGATTGACCTTGTTGCAACCTATTACACCATTTTAGTTGGCCAAACTTAGCTAATAGAGACAACTTGTATAGAAGTATGAGATGAACATGGATACCTCTAAAGATCCAGCTTGACTTCAAAACTTGTTAGAATAAACTTATGAAGGGTTCACCAAAGACATAAGCGTATGAAGAGTTCACCAAAGACATAGCTTATAGGTTCACAGAAGATTGACCTTGTTGCAACATATTACACCACTTTAGTTGGCCTAGCACACTTTCTAATGCAAAGTAACATTACATTGCTTTGAACTTAGCGAATATAGATAACATGTGTAGAAGTATGATATGAACATGGATAGCTCTAAGGATCTAGCTTGACTTCATAACTCGTGAGAATATTTTTATGAAGGGTTCATCGAAGACATAAGCGTATGAATGGTTCACCAAAGATATAAGCGTACGAAGGGTTCACCAAAGAAATAGCTTATAGGTTCACAGAAGATTGACCTTGTTGCAACATAGTACACCACGCTTAGTTGCCCTAGCACACTTTCTCATATCAAAGTTACATTACATTGCCTTGAACTCAGCTAATAGATATAACATGTGTAGAAGTACGATTGGAACATGGATAGCTCTAAGGATCTAGCTTGACTTCATAACTCGTGAAAATAAACTTATGAAGGGTTCAGCGGAGATATAAGCGTATGAAGGGTTCACCAAAGACATAGCTTATAGGTTCACAGAAGATTGACCTTGTTGCAACCTATTACACCACGCTTAGTTGCCCTAGCACACTTTCTCATGTCAAAGTAACATTACAATGCCTTGAACTTAGCTCATAGTGACAACTTGTGTAGAAGTATGATATGAACATGGATAGCTCTAAGGATCTAGCTTGACTTCATAACTCGTGAGAATAAACTTATGAAAGTTTCACCGAAGATATAAGCGTATGAAGGGTTCACCAAAGACATAGCTTATAGGTTCACAGAAGATTGACCTTGTTGCAATATATTACACCACACTTAGTTGCCCTAGCACACTTTCTCATGTCAAAGTTACATTACATTGCCTTGAACTCAGCTAGGAGATATAACATGTGTAGAAGTATGATTGGAACATGGATAGCTCTAAGGATCTAGCTTGACTTCATAACTCGTGCAAATAAACTTATGAAGCGTTCAGCGAAGATATAAGCGTATGAAGGGTTCACCAAAGACATAGCTTATAGGTTCATAGAAGATTGACCTTGTTGCAACCTATTACACCACTTTAGTTGGCCTAGCACACTTTCTCATGTCAAAGTAACATTAAAATGCCTTGAACTTAGCTCATAGTGACAACTTGTGTAGAAGTATGATATGAACATGGATATCTCTAAGGATCTAGCTTGACTTCATATCTCGTGAGAATAAACTTATGAAAGTTTCACCGAAGATATAAGCGTATGAAGGGTTCACCAAAGACATAGCTTATAGGTTCACAGAAGATTGACCTTGTTGCAACCTATTACACCATTTTAGTTGGCCAAACTTAGCTAATAGAGACAACTTGTGTAGAAGTATGAGACGAACATGGATACCTCTAAAGATCCAGCTTGACTTCAAAACTTGTTAGAATAAACTTATGAAGGGTTCACCGAAGACATAAGCGTATGAAGGGTTCACCAAAGACATAGCTTATAGGTTCACTGAAGATTGACCTTGTTGCAACATATTACACCACGCTTAGTTGCCCTAGCACACTTTCTCATGTCAAAGTTACATTACATTGCCTTGAACTCAGCTAATAGATATAACATGTGTAGAAGTATGATTGGAACATGGATAGCTCTAAGGATCTAGCTTGACTTCATAACTCGTGAAAATAAACTTATAAAGGGTTCAGCGGAGATATAAGCGTATAAAGAGTTCACCAACGACATAACTTATAGGTTCACAGAAGATTGACCTTGTTGCAACCTATTACACCACTTTAGTTGGCCTAAGGATCTAGCTTGACTTCATAACTCGTGAGAATAAACTTATGAAAGTTTCACCGAAGATATAAACGTATGAAGGGTTCACCAAAGACATAGCTTTTAGGTTCACAGAAGATTGACCTTGTTGCAACCTATTACACCATTTTAGTTGGCCAAACTTAGCTAATAGAGACAACTTGTGTAGAAGTATGAGATGAACATGGATACCTCTAAAGATCCAGCTTGACTTCAAAACTTGTTAGAATAAACTTATGAAGGGTTCACCGAAGACATAAGCGTATGAAGAGTTCACCAAAGACATAGCTTATAGGTTCACAGAAGATTGACCTTGTTGCAACATATTACACCACTTTAGTTGGCCTAGTACACTTTCTAATGCAAAGTAACATTACATTGCTTTGAACTTAGCGAAAATAAATAACATTTGTAGAAGTATGATATGAACATGGATAGCTCTAAGGATCTAGCTTGACTTCATAACTCGTGAGAATAAACTTATGAAAGTTTCACCGAAGACATAAGCGTATGAAGGGTTCACCAAAGACATAGCTTATAGGTTCACAGAAGATTGACCTTTGTTGCAATATATTACACCACGCTTAGTTGCCCTAGCACACTTTCTCATGTCAAAGTTACATTACATTGCCTTGAACTCAGCTAGTAGATATAACATGTGTAGAAGTATGATTGGAACATGGATAGCTCTAAGGATCTAGCTTGACTTCATAACTCGTGAAAATAAACTTATGAAGGGTTCAGCGGAGATATAAGCGTATGAAGGGTTCACCAAAGACATAGCTTATAGGTTCACAGAAGATTGACCTTGTTGCAACCTATTACACCCTTTTAGTTGGCCTAGCACACTTTCTCATGTCAAAGTACCATTACAATGCCTTGAACTTAGCTCATAGTGACAACTTGTGTAGAAGTATGATATGAACATCGATAGCTCTAAGGATCTAGCTTGATTTCATAACTCGTGAGAATATTGTTATGAAGGGTTCATCGAAGACATAAGCGTATGAATGGTTCACCAAAGATATAAGCGTACGAAGGGTTCACCAAAGACATAGCTTATAGGTTCACAGAAGATTGACCTTGTTGCAACATATTACACCACGCTTAGTTGCCCTAGCACACTTTCTCATGTCAAAGTTACATTACATTGCCTTGAACTCAGCTAATAGATATAACATGTGTAGAAGTATGATTGGAACATGGATAGCTCTAAGGATCTAGCTTGACTTCATAACTCGTGAAAATAAACTTATGAAGGGTTCAGCGGAGATATAAGCGTATGAAGGGTTCACTAAAGACATAGCTTATAGGTTCACAGAAGATTGACCTTGTTGCAACCTATTACACCACTTTAGTTGGCCTAGCACACTTTCTCATGTCAAAGTAACATTAAAATGCCTTGAACTTAGCTCATAGTGACAACTTGTGTAGAAGTATGATATGAACATGGATATCTCTAAGGATCTAGCTTGACTTCATAACTCGTGAGAATAAACTTATGAAAGTTTCACCGAAGATATAAGCGTATGAAGGGTTCACCAAAGACATAGCTTATAGGTTCACAGAAGATTGACCTTGTTGCAACTTATTACACCATTTTAGTTGGCCAAACTTAGCTAATAGACACAACTTGTGTAGAAGTATGAGACGAACATGGATACCTCTAAAGATCCAGCTTGACTTCAAAACTTGTTAGAATAAACTTATGAAGGGTTCACCGAAGACATAAGCGTATGAAGGGTTCACCAAAGACATAGCTTATAGGTTCACTGAAGATTGACCTTGTTGCAACATATTACACCACGCTTAGTTGCCCTAGCACACTTTCTCATGTCAAAGTTACATTACATTGCCTTGAACTCAGCTAATAGCTATAACATGTGTAGAAGTATGATTGGAACATGGATAGCTCTAAGGATCTAGCTTGACTTCATAACTCGTGAAAATAAACTTATAAAGGGTTCAGCGGAGATATAAGAGTATAAAGAGTTCACCAACGACATAACTTATAGGTTCACAGAAGATTGACCATGTTGCAACCTATTACACCACTTTAGTTGGCCTAGCACACATTCTCATGTTAAAGTAACATTACATTGCCTTGAACTTAGCTCATAGTGACAACTTATGTAGAAGTATAATTGGAACATGGATAGCTCTAAGGATCTAGCTTGACTTCATAACTCGTGAGAATATTGTTATGAAGGGATTATCGAAGACATAAGCGTATGAATGGTTCACCAAAGATATAAGCGTACGAAGGGTTCACCAAAGACATAGCTTATAGGTTCACAGAAGATTGACCTTGTTGCAACATATTACACCACGCTTAGTTGCCCTAGCACACTTTCTCATGTCAAAGTTACATTACATTGTCTTGAACTCAGCTAGTAGATATAACATGTGTAGAAGTATGATTGGAACATGGATAGCTCTAAGGATCTAGCTTGACTTCATAACTCGTGAAAATAAACTTATGAAGGGTTCAGCGGAGATATAAGCGTATGAAGGGTTCACTAAAGACATAGCTTATAGGTTCACAGAAGATTGACCTTGTTGCAACCTATTACACCACTTTAGTTGGCCTAGCACACTTTCTCATGTCAAAGTAACATTAAAATGCCTTGAACTTAGCTCATAGTGACAACTTGTGTAGAAGTATGATATGAACATGGATATCTCTAAGGATCTAGCTTGACTTCATAACTCGTGAGAATAAACTTATGAAAGTTTCACCGAAGATATAAGCGTATGAAGGGTTCACCAAAGACATAGCTTATAGGTTCACAGAAGATTGACCTTGTTGCAACTTATTACACCATTTTAGTTGGCCAAACTTAGCTAATAGACACAACTTGTGTAGAAGTATGAGACGAACATGGATACCTCTAAAGATCCAGCTTGACTTCAAAACTTGTTAGAATAAACTTATGAAGGGTTCACCGAAGACATAAGCGTATGAAGGGTTCACCAAAGACATAGCTTATAGGTTCACTGAAGATTGACCTTGTTGCAACATATTACACCACGCTTAGTTGCCCTAGCACACTTTCTCATGTCAAAGTTACATTACATTGCCTTGAACTCAGCTAATAGCTATAACATGTGTAGAAGTATGATTGGAACATGGATAGCTCTAAGGATCTAGCTTGACTTCATAACTCGTGAAAATAAACTTATAAAGGGTTCAGCGGAGATATAAGCGTATAAAGAGTTCACCAACGACATAACTTATAGGTTCACAGAAGATTGACCTTGTTGCAACCTATTACACCACTTTAGTTGGCCTAAGGATCTAGCTTGACTTCATAACTCGTGAGAATAAACTTATGAAAGTTTCACCGCAGATCTAAGCGTATGAAGGGTTCACCAAAGACATAGCTTTTAGGTTCACAGAAGATTGACCTTGTTGCAACCTATTACACCATTTTAGTTGGCCAAACTTAGCTAATAGAGACAACTTGTGTAGAAGTATGAGATGAACATGGATACCTCTAAAGATCCAGCTTGACTTCAAAACTTGTTAGAATAAACTTATGAAGGGTTCACCAAAGACATAAGCGTATGAAGAGTTCACCAAAGACATAGCTTATAGGTTCACAGAAGATTGACCTTGTTGCAACATATTACACCACTTTAGTTGGCCTAGCACACTTTCTAATGCAAAGTAACATTACATTGCTTTGAACTTAGCGAATATAGATAACATGTGTAGAAGTATGATATGAACATGGATAGCTCTAAGGATCTAGCATGACTTCAAAACTCGTGAGAATATTTTTATGAAGGGTTCATCGAAGACATAAGCGTATGAATGGTTCACCAAAGATATAAGCGTACGAAGGGTTCACCAAAGAAATAGCTTATAGGTTCACAGAAGATTGACCTTGTTGCAACATATTACACCACGCTTAGTTGCCCTAGCACACTTTCTCATATCAAAGTTACATTACATTGCCTTGAACTCAGCTAATAGATATAACATGTGTAGAAGTACGATTGGAACATGGATAGCTCTAAGGATCTAGCTTGACTTCATAACTCGTGAAAATAAACTTATGAAGGGTTCAGCGGAGATATAAGCGTATGAAAGGTTCACCAAAGACATAGCTTATAGGTTCACAGAAGATTGACCTTGTTGCAACCTATTACACCACGCTTAGTTGCCCTAGCACACTTTCTCATGTCAAAGTAACATTACAATGCCTTGAACTTAGCTCATAGTGACAACTTGTGTAGAAGTATGATATGAACATGGATAGCTCTAAGGATCTAGCTTGACTTCATAACTCGTGAGAATAAACTTATGAAAGTTTCACCGAAGATATAAGCGTATGAAGGGTTCACCAAAGACATAGCTTATAGGTTCACAGAAGATTGACCTTGTTGCAACCTATTACACCATTTTAGTTGGCCAAACTTAGCTAATAGAGACAACTTGTGTAGAAGTATGAGATGAACATGGATACCTCTAAAGATCCAGCTTGACTTCAAAACTTGTTAGAATAAACTTATGAAGGGTTCACCAAAGACATAAGCGTATGAAGAGTTCACCAAAGACATAGCTTATAGGTTCACAGAAGATTGACCTTGTTGCAACATATTACACCACTTTAGTTGGCCTAGCACACTTTCTAATGCAAAGTAACATTACATTGCTTTGAACTTAGCGAATATAGATAACATGTGTAGAAGTATGATATGAACATGGATAGCTCTAAGGATCTAGCTTGACTTCATAACTCGTGAGAATATTTTTATGAAGGGTTCATCGAAGACATAAGCGTATGAATGGTTCACTAAAGATATAAGCGTACGAAGGGTTCACCAAAGAAATAGCTTATAGGTTCACAGAAGATTGACCTTGGTGCAACATATTACACCACGCTTAGTTGCCCTAGCACACTTTCTCATATCAAAGTTACATTACATTGCCTTGAACTCAGCTAATAGATATAACATGTGTAGAAGTACGATTGGAACATGGATAGCTCTAAGGATCTAGCTTGACTTCATAACTCGTGAAAATAAACTTATGAAGGGTTCAGCGGAGATATAAGCGTATGAAGGGTTCACCAAAGACATAGCTTATAGGTTCACAGAAGATTGACCTTGTTGCAACCTATTACACCACGCTTAGTTGCCCTAGCACACTTTCTCATGTCAAAGTAACATTACAATGCCTTGAACTTAGCTCATAGTGACAACTTGTGTAGAAGTATGATATGAACATGGATAGCTCTAAGGATCTAGCTTGACTTCATAACTCGTGAGAATAAACTTATGAAAGTTTCACCGAAGATATAAGTGTATGAAGGGTTCACCAAAGACATAGCTTATAGGTTCACAGAAGATTGACCTTGTTGCAATATATTACACCACACTTAGTTGCCCTAGCACACTTTCTCATGTCAAAGTTACATTACATTGCCTTGAACTCAGCTAGGAGATATAACATGTGTAGAAGTATGATTGGAACATGGATAGCTCTAAGGATCTAGCTTGACTTCATAACTCGTGAGAATAAACTTATTAAGGGTTCATCGAAGATATAAGCGTATGAAGGGTTCACCAAAGACATAGCTTATAGGTTCATAGAAGATTGACCTTGTTGCAACCTATTACACCATTTTAGTTGGCCAAACTTAGCTAATAGAGACAACTTGTGTAGAAGTATGAGATGAACATGGATACCTCTAAAGATCCAGCTTGACTTCAAAACTTGTTAGAATAAACTTATGAAGGGTTCACCAAAGACATAAGCGTATGAAGAGTTCACCAAAGACATAGCTTATAGGTTCACAGAAGATTGACCTTGTTGCAACATATTACACCACTTTAGTTGGCCTAGCACACTTTCTAATGCAAAGTAACATTACATTGCTTTGAACTTAGCGAATATAGATAACATGTGTAGAAGTATGATATGAACATGGATAGCTCTAAGGGTCTAGCTTGACTTTATAACTCGTGAGAATATTGTTATGAAGGGTTCATCGAAGACATAAGCGTATGAATGGTTCACCAAAGATATAAGCGTACGAAGGGTTCACCAAAGAAATAGCTTATAGGTTCACAGAAGATTGACCTTGTTGCATCATATTACACCACGCTTAGTTGCCCTAGCACACTTTCTCATATCAAAGTTACATTACATTGCCTTGAACTCAGCTAATAGATATAACATGTGTAGAAGTACGATTGGAACATGGATAGCTCTAAGGATCTAGCTTGACTTCATAACTCGTGAAAATAAACTTATGAAGGGTTCAGCGGAGATATAAGCGTATGAAGGGTTCACCAAAGACATAGCTTATAGGTTCACAGAAGATTGACCTTGTTGCAACCTATTACACCACGCTTAGTTGCCCTAGCACACTTTCTCATGTCAAAGTAACATTACAATGCCTTGAACTTAGCTCATAGTGACAACTTGTGTAGAAGTATGATATGAACATGGATAGCTCTAAGGATCTAGCTTGACTTCATAACTCGTGAGAATAAACTTATGAAAGTTTCACCGAAGATATAAGCGTATGAAGGGTTCACCAAAGACATAGCTTATAGGTTCACAGAAGATTGACCTTGTTGCAATATATTACACCACACTTAGTTGCCCTAGCACACTTTCTCATGTCAAAGTTACATTACATTGCCTTGAACTCAGCTAGGAGATATAACATGTGTAGAAGTATGATTGGAACATGGATAGCTCTAAGGATCTAGCTTGACTTCATAACTCGTGCAAATAAACTTATGAAGCGTTCAGCGAAGATATAAGCGTATGAAGGGTTCACCAAAGACATAGCTTATAGGTTCATAGAAGATTGACCTTGTTGCAACCTATTACACCACGCTTAGTTGCCCTAGCACACTTTCTCATGTCAAAGTAACATTACAATGCCTTGAACTTAGCTCATAGTGACAACTTGTGTAGAAGTAAGATATGAACATGGATAGCTCTAAGGATCTAGCTTGACTTCATAACTCGTGAGAATAAACTTATGAAAGTTTCACCGAAGATATAAGCGTATGAAGGGTTCACCAAAGACATAGCTTATAGGTTCACAGAAGATTGACCTTGTTGCAACCTATTACACCATTTTAGTTGACCTAGCACACTTTCTCATGTCCAACTAACATTACATTGCCTTAAACTTAACTAATAGAGACAACTTGTGTAGAAGTATGAGATGAACATGGATACCTTTAAAGATCCAGCTTGACTTCAAAACTTGTTAGAATAAACTTATGAAGGGTTCACCGAAGACATAAGCGTATGAAGAGTTCACCAAAGACATAGCTTATAGGTTCACAGAAGATTGAACTTGTTGCAACATATTACACCACTTTAGTTGGCCTAGTACACTTTCTAATGCAAAGTAACATTACATTGCTTTGAACTTAGCGAATATAGATAACATTTGTAGAAGTATGATATGAACATGGATAGCTCTAAGGATCTAGCTTGACTTCATAACTCGTGAGAATATTGTTATGAAGGGTTCATCGAAGACATAAGCGTATGAATGATTCACCAAAGATATAAGCGTACGAAGGGTTCACCAAAAACATAGCTTATAGGTTCACAGAAGATTGACCTTGTTGCAACATATTACACCACGCTTAGTTGCCCTAGCACACTTTCTCATGTCAAAGTTACATTACATTGCCTTGAACTCAGCTAATAGATATAACATGTGTAGAAGTATGATTGGAACATGGATAGCTCTAAGGATCTAGCTTGACTTCATAACTCGTGAATATAAACTTATGAAGGGTTCAGCGGAGATATAAGCGTATGAAGGGTTCACGAAAGACATAGCTTATAGGTTCACATAAGATTGACCTTGTTGCAACCTATTATACCCTTTTAGTTGGCATAGCACACTTTCTCATGTCAAAGTAACATTACATTGCCTTGAACTTAGCTCATAGTGACAACTTGTGTAGAAGTATGATATGAACATGGATAACTCTAAGGATCTAGCTTGACTTCATAACTCGTGAGAATATTGTTATGAAGGGTTCATCGAAGACATAAGCGTATGAATGGTTCACCAAAGATATAAGCGTACGAAGGGTTCACCAAAGACATAGCTTATAGGTTCACAGAAGATTGACCTTGTTGCAACATATTACACCACGCTTAGTTGTCCTAGCACACTTTCTCATGTCAAAGTTACATTACATTGCCTTGAACTCAGCTAATAGATATAACATGTGTAGAAGTATGATTGGAACATGAATAGCTCTAAGGATCTAGCTTGACTTCATAACTCGTGAAAATAAACTTATGAAGGGTTCAGTGAAGATATAAGCCTATGAAGGGTTCACCAAAGACATAGTTTATAGGTTCACAGAAGATTGACCTTGTTGCAACCTATTACACCACTTTAGTTGGCCTAGCACACTTTCTCATGTCAAAGTAACATTACAATGCCTTGAACTTAGCTCATAGTGACAACTTGTGTAGAAGTATGATATGAACATGGATAGCTCTAAGGATCTAGCTTGACTTCATAACTCGTGAGAATAAACTTATGAAAGTTTCACCGAAGATATAAGCGTATGAAGAGTTCACCAAAGACATAGCTTATAGGTTCACAGAAGATTGACCTTGTTGCAACATATTACACCACTTTAGTTGGCCTAGCACACTTTCTAATGCAAAGTAACATTACATTGCTTTGAACTTAGCGAATATAGATAACATGTGTAGAAGTATGATATGAACATGGATAGCTCTAAGGATCTAGCTTGACTTTATAACTCGTGAGAATATTGTTATGAAGGGTTCATCGAAGACATAAGCGTATGAATGGTTCACCAAAGATATAAGAGTACGAAGGGTTCACCAAAGACATAGCTTATAGGTTCACAGAAGATTGACCTTGTTGCAACATATTACACCACGCTTAGTTGCCCTAGCACACTTTCTCATGTCAAAGTCACATTACATTGCCTTGAACTCAGATAGTAGATATAACATGTGTAGAAGTACGATTGGAACATGGATAGATCTAAGGATCTAGCTTGACTTCATAACTCGTGAAAATAAACTTATGGAGCGTTCAGCGAAGATATAAGCGTATGAAGGGTTCACCAAAGACATAGCTTATAGGTTCACAGAAGATTGACCTTGTTGCAACGTATTACACTACGCTTAGTTGCCCTAGCACACTTTCTCATGTCAAAGTAACATTACAATGCCTTGAACTTAGCTCATAGTGACAACTTGTGTAGAAGTATGATATGAACATGGATAGCTCTAAGGATATAGCTTGACTTCATAACTCGTGAGAATAAACTTATGAAAGTTTCACCGAAGATATAAGCGTATGAAGGGTTCACCAAAGACATAGCTTATAGGTTCACAGAAGATTGACCTTGTTGCAATATATTACACCACACTTAGTTGCCCTAGCACACTTTCTCATGTCAAAGTTACATTACATTGCCTTGAACTCAGCTAGTAGATATAACATGTGTAGAAGTATGATTGGAACATGAATAGCTCTAAGGATCTAGCTTGACTTCATAACTCGTGAAAATAAACTTATGAAGGGTTCAGTGAAGATATAAGCCTATGAAGGGTTCACCAAAGACATAGTTTATAGGTTCACAGAAGATTGACCTTGTTGCAACCTATTACACCACTTTAGTTGGCCTAGCACACTTTCTCATGTCAAAGTAACATTACAATGCCTTGAACTTAGCTCATAGTGACAACTTGTGTAGAAGTATGATATGAACATGGATAGCTCTAAGGATCTAGCTTGACTTCATAACTCGTGAGAATAAACTTATGAAAGTTTCACCGAAGATATAAGCGTATGAAGAGTTCACCAAAGACATAGCTTATAGGTTCACAGAAGATTGACCTTGTTGCAACATATTACACCACTTTAGTTGGCCTAGCACACTTTCTAATGCAAAGTAACATTACATTGCTTTGAACTTAGCGAATATAGATAACATGTGTAGAAGTATGATATGAACATGGATAGCTCTAAGGATCTAGCTTGACTTTATAACTCGTGAGAATATTGTTATGAAGGGTTCATCGAAGACATAAGCGTATGAATGGTTCACCAAAGATATAAGAGTACGAAGGGTTCACCAAAGACATAGCTTATAGGTTCACAGAAGATTGACCTTGTTGCAACATATTACACCACGCTTAGTTGCCCTAGCACACTTTCTCATGTCAAAGTCACATTACATTGCCTTGAACTCAGATAGTAGATATAACATGTGTAGAAGTACGATTGGAACATGGATAGATCTAAGGATCTAGCTTGACTTCATAACTCGTGAAAATAAACTTATGGAGCGTTCAGCGAAGATATAAGCGTATGAAGGGT
Source organism: Lepidium didymum (assembly GCA_963920545.1). Taxonomy (NCBI): domain Eukaryota; kingdom Viridiplantae; phylum Streptophyta; class Magnoliopsida; order Brassicales; family Brassicaceae; genus Lepidium; species Lepidium didymum. Next base: position 8,294,613 of record OY986983.1, on the reverse strand, counting down.
TCACCAAAGACATAGCTTATAGGTTCACAGAAGATTGACCTTGTTGCAACGTATTACACTACGCTTAGTTGCCCTAGCACACTTTCTCATGTCAAAGTAACATTACAATGCCTTGAACTTAGCTCATAGTGACAACTTGTGTAGAAGTATGATATGAACATGGATAGCTCTAAGGATATAGCTTGACTTCATAACTCGTGAGAATAAACTTATGAAAGTTTCACCGAAGATATAAGCGTATGAAGGGTTCACCAAAGACATAGCTTATAGGTTCACAGAAGATTGACCTTGTTGCAATATATTACACCACACTTAGTTGCCCTAGCACACTTTCTCATGTCAAAGTTACATTACATTGCCTTGAACTCAGCTAGTAGATATAACATGTGTAGAAGTATGATTGGAACATGGATAGCTCTAAGAAACTAGCTTGACTTCATAACTCGTGCAATAAACTTATGAAGCGTTCAGCGAAGATATAAGCGTATGAAGGGTTCACCAAAGACATAGCTTATAGGTTCATAGAAGATTGACCTTGTTGAACCCTATTACACCACGCTTAGTTGCCCTAGCACACTTTCTCATGTCAAAGTAACATTACAATGCCTTGAACTTAGCTCATAATGACAACTTGTGTAGAAGTAAGATATGAACATGGATAGCTCTCAGGATCTAGCTTGACTTCATAACTCGTGAGAAGAAACTTATGAAAGTTTCACCGAAGATATAAGCGTATGAAGGGTTCACCAAAGACATAGCTTATAGGTTCACAGAAGATTGACCTTGTTGCAACCTATTACACCATTTTAGTTGGTTTAGCACACTTTCTCATGTCAAACTAACATTACATTGCCTTAAACTTAACTAATAGAGACAACTTGTGTAGAAGTATGAGATGAACATGGATACCTCTAAAGATCCAGCTTGACTTCAAAACTTGTTAGAATAAACTTATGAAGGGTTCACCGAAGACATAAGCGTATGAAGAGTTCACCAAAGACATAGCTTATAGGTTCACAGAAGATTGACCTTGTTGCAACATATTACACCACTTTAGTTGGCCTAGTACACTTTCTAATGCAAAGTAACATTACATTGCTTTGAACTTAGCGAATATAGATAACATTTGTAGAAGTATGATATGAACATGGATAGCTCTAAGGATCTAACTTGACTTCATAACTCGTGAGAATATTGTTATGAAGGGTTCATCGAAGACATAAGCGTATGAATGGTTCACCAAAGATATAAGCGTACGAAGGGTTCACCAAAGACATAGCTTATAGGTTCACAGAAGATTGACCTTGTTGCAACATATTACACCACGCTTAGTTGCCCTAGCACACTTTCTCATGTCAAAGTTACATTACATTGCCTTGAACTCAGCTAATAGATATAACATGTGTAGAAGTATGATTGGAACATGGATAGCTCTAAGGATCTAGCTTGACTTCATAACTCGTGAATATAAACTTATGAAGGGTTCAGCGGAGATATAAGCGTATGAAGGGTTCACCAAAGACATAGCTTATAGGTTCACATAAGATTGACCTTGTTGCAACCTATTACACCCTTTTAGTTGGCCTAGCACACTTTCTCATGTCAAAGTAACATTACAATGCCTTGAACTTAGCTCATAGTGACAACTTGTGTAGAAGTATGATATGAACATGGATAACTCTAAGGATCTAGCTTGACTTCATAACTCGTGAGAATATTGTTATGAAGGGTTCATCGAAGACATAAGCGTATGAATGGTTCACCAAAGATATAAGCGTACGAAGGGTTCACCAAAGACATAGCTTGTAGGTTCACAGAAGATTGACCTTGTTGCAACATATTACACCACGCTTAGTTGCCCTAGCACACTTTCTCATGTCAAAGTTACATTACATTGCCTTGAACTCAGCTAATAGATATAACATGTGTAGAATTATGATTGGAACATGGATAGCTCTAAGGATCTAGCTTGACTTCATAACTCGTGAAAATAAACTTATGAAGGGTTCAGCGAAGATATAAGCGTATGAAGGGTTCACCAAAGACATAGTTTATAGGTTCACAGAAGATTGACCTTGTTGCAACCTATTACACCACTTTAGTTGGCCTAGCACACTTTCTCATGTCAAAGTAACATTACAATGCCTTGAACTTAGCTCATAGTGACAACTTGTGTAGAAGTATGATATGAACATGGATAGCTCTAAGGATCTAGCTTGACTTCATAACTCGTGAGAATAAACTTATGAAAGTTTCACCGAAGATATAAGCGTATGAAGAGTTCACCAAAGACATAGCTTATAGGTTCACAGAAGATTGACCTTGTTGCAACATATTACACCACTTTAGTTGGCCTAGCACACTTTCTAATGCAAAGTAACATTACATTGCTTTGAACTTAGCGAATATAGATAACATGTGTAGAAGTATGATATGAACATGGATAGCTCTAAGGGTCTAGCTTGACTTCATAACTCGTGAGAATATTGTTATGAAGGGTTAATCGAAGACATAAGCGTATGAATGGTTCACCAAAGATATAAGAGTACGAAGGGTTCACCAAAGACATAGCTTATAGGTTCACAGAAGATTGACCTTGTTGCAACATATTACACCACGCTTAGTTGCCCTAGCACACTTTCTCATGTCAAAGTTACATTACATTGCCTTGAACTCAGATAGTAGATATAACATGTGTAGAAGTATGATTGGAACATGGATAGCTCTAAGGATCTAGCTTGACTTCATAACTCGTGAAAATAAACTTATGGAGCGTTCAGCGAAGATATAAGCGTATGAAGGGTTCACCAAAGACATAGCTTATAGGTTCACAGAAGATTGACCTTGTTGCAACGTATTACACTACGCTTAGTTGCCCTAGCACACTTTCTCATGTCAAAGTAACATTACAATGCCTTGAACTTAGCTCATAGTGACAACTTGTGTAGAAGTATGATATGAACATGGATAGCTCTAAGGATATAGCTTGACTTCATAACTCGTGAGAATAAACTTATGAAAGTTTCACCGAAGATATAAGCGTATGAAGGGTTCACCAAAGACATAGCTTATAGGTTCACAGAAGATTGACCTTGTTGCAACATATTACACCACGCTTAGTTGCCCTAGCACACTTTCTCATGTCAAAGTTACATTACATTGCCTTGAACTCAGCTAGTAGATATAACATGTGTAGAAGTATGATTGGAACATGAATAGCTCTAAGGATCTAGCTTGACTTCATAACTCGTGAAAATAAACTTATGAAGGGTTCAGTGAAGATATAAGCCTATGAAGGGTTCACCAAAGACATAGTTTATAGGTTCACAGAAGATTGACCTTGTTGCAACCTATTACACCACTTTAGTTGGCCTAGCACACTTTCTCATGTCAAAGTAACATTACAATGCCTTGAACTTAGCTCATAGTGACAACTTGTGTAGAAGTATGATATGAACATGGATAGCTCTAAGGATCTAGCTTGACTTCATAACTCGTGAGAATAAACTTATGAAAGTTTCACCGAAGATATAAGCGTATGAAGAGTTCACCAAAGACATAGCTTATAGGTTCACAGAAGATTGACCTTGTTGCAACATATTACACCACTTTAGTTGGCCTAGCACACTTTCTAATGCAAAGTAACATTACATTGCTTTGAACTTAGCGAATATAGATAACATGTGTAGAAGTATGATATGAACATGGATAGCTCTAAGGATCTAGCTTGACTTTATAACTCGTGAGAATATTGTTATGAAGGGTTCATCGAAGACATAAGCGTATGAATGGTTCACCAAAGATATAAGAGTACGAAGGGTTCACCAAAGACATAGCTTATAGGTTCACAGAAGATTGACCTTGTTGCAACATATTACACCACGCTTAGTTGCCCTAGCACACTTTCTCATGTCAAAGTCACATTACATTGCCTTGAACTCAGATAGTAGATATAACATGTGTAGAAGTACGATTGGAACATGGATAGATCTAAGGATCTAGCTTGACTTCATAACTCGTGAAAATAAACTTATGGAGCGTTCAGCGAAGATATAAGCGTATGAAGGGTTCACCAAAGACATAGCTTATAGGTTCACAGAAGATTGACCTTGTTGCAACGTATTACACTACGCTTAGTTGCCCTAGCACACTTTCTCATGTCAAAGTAACATTACAATGCCTTGAACTTAGCTCATAGTGACAACTTGTGTAGAAGTATGATATGAACATGGATAGCTCTAAGGATATAGCTTGACTTCATAACTCGTGAGAATAAACTTATGAAAGTTTCACCGAAGATATAAGCGTATGAAGGGTTCACCAAAGACATAGCTTATAGGTTCACAGAAGATTGACCTTGTTGCAATATATTACACCACACTTAGTTGCCCTAGCACACTTTCTCATGTCAAAGTTACATTACATTGCCTTGAACTCAGCTAGTAGATATAACATGTGTAGAAGTATGATTGGAACATGGATAGCTCTAAGAAACTAGCTTGACTTCATAACTCGTGCAATAAACTTATGAAGCGTTCAGCGAAGATATAAGCGTATGAAGGGTTCACCAAAGACATAGCTTATAGGTTCATAGAAGATTGACCTTGTTGAACCCTATTACACCACGCTTAGTTGCCCTAGCACACTTTCTCATGTCAAAGTAACATTACAATGCCTTGAACTTAGCTCATAGTGACAACTTGTGTAGAAGTAAGATATGAACATGGATAGCTCTCAGGATCTAGCTTGACTTCATAACTCGTGAGAAGAAACTTATGAAAGTTTCACCGAAGATATAAGCGTATGAAGGGTTCACCAAAGACATAGCTTATAGGTTCACAGAAGATTGACCTTGTTGCAACCTATTACACCATTTTAGTTGGTTTAGCACACTTTCTCATGTCAAACTAACATTACATTGCCTTAAACTTAACTAATAGAGACAACTTGTGTAGAAGTATGAGATGAACATGGATACCTCTAAAGATCCAGCTTGACTTCAAAACTTGTTAGAATAAACTTATGAAGGGTTCACCGAAGACATAAGCGTATGAAGAGTTCACCAAAGACATAGCTTATAGGTTCACAGAAGATTGACCTTGTTGCAACATATTACACCACTTTAGTTGGCCTAGTACACTTTCTAATGCAAAGTAACATTACATTGCTTTGAACTTAGCGAATATAGATAACATTTGTAGAAGTATGATATGAACATGGATAGCTCTAAGGATCTAACTTGACTTCATAACTCGTGAGAATATTGTTATGAAGGGTTCATCGAAGACATAAGCGTATGAATGGTTCACCAAAGATATAAGCGTACGAAGGGTTCACCAAAGACATAGCTTATAGGTTCACAGAAGATTGACCTTGTTGCAACATATTACACCACGCTTAGTTGCCCTAGCACACTTTCTCATGTCAAAGTTACATTACATTGCCTTGAACTCAGCTAATAGATATAACATGTGTAGAAGTATGATTGGAACATGGATAGCTCTAAGGATCTAGCTTGACTTCATAACTCGTGAATATAAACTTATGAAGGGTTCAGCGGAGATATAAGCGTATGAAGGGTTCACCAAAGACATAGCTTATAGGTTCACATAAGATTGACCTTGTTGCAACCTATTACACCCTTTTAGTTGGCCTAGCACACTTTCTCATGTCAAAGTAACATTACAATGCCTTGAACTTAGCTCATAGTGACAACTTGTGTAGAAGTATGATATGAACATGGATAACTCTAAGGATCTAGCTTGACTTCATAACTCGTGAGAATATTGTTATGAAGGGTTCATCGAAGACATAAGCGTATGAATGGTTCACCAAAGATATAAGCGTACGAAGGGTTCACCAAAGACATAGCTTGTAGGTTCACAGAAGATTGACCTTGTTGCAACATATTACACCACGCTTAGTTGCCCTAGCACACTTTCTCATGTCAAAGTTACATTACATTGCCTTGAACTCAGCTAATAGATATAACATGTGTAGAATTATGATTGGAACATGGATAGCTCTAAGGATCTAGCTTGACTTCATAACTCGTGAAAATAAACTTATGAAGGGTTCAGCGAAGATATAAGCGTATGAAGGGTTCACCAAAGACATAGTTTATAGGTTCACAGAAGATTGACCTTGTTGCAACCTATTACACCACTTTAGTTGGCCTAGCACACTTTCTCATGTCAAAGTAACATTACAATGCCTTGAACTTAGCTCATAGTGACAACTTGTGTAGAAGTATGATATGAACATGGATAGCTCTAAGGATCTAGCTTGACTTCATAACTCGTGAGAATAAACTTATGAAAGTTTCACCGAAGATATAAGCGTATGAAGAGTTCACCAAAGACATAGCTTATAGGTTCACAGAAGATTGACCTTGTTGCAACATATTACACCACTTTAGTTGGCCTAGCACACTTTCTAATGCAAAGTAACATTACATTGCTTTGAACTTAGCGAATATAGATAACATGTGTAGAAGTATGATATGAACATGGATAGCTCTAAGGGTCTAGCTTGACTTCATAACTCGTGAGAATATTGTTATGAAGGGTTCATCGAAGACATAAGCGTATGAATGGTTCACCAAAGATATAAGAGTACGAAGGGTTCACCAAAGACATAGCTTATAGGTTCACAGAAGATTGACCTTGTTGCAACATATTACACCACGCTTAGTTGCCCTAGCACACTTTCTCATGTCAAAGTTACATTACATTGCCTTGAACTCAGATAGTAGATATAACATGTGTAGAAGTATGATTGGAACATGGATAGCTCTAAGGATCTAGCTTGACTTCATAACTCGTGCAAATAAACTTATGAAGCGTTCAGCGAAGATATAAGCGTATGAAGGGTTCACCAAAGACATAGCTTATAGGTTCATAGAAGATTGACCTTGTTGCAACCTATTACACCACGCTTAGTTGCCCTAGCACACTTTCTCATGTCAAAGTAACATTACAATGCCTTGAACTTAGCTCATAGTGACAACTTGTGTAGAAGTAAGATATGAACATGGATAGCTCTAAGGATCTAGCTTGACTTCATAACTCGTGAGAATAAACTTATGAAAGTTTCACCGAAGATATAAGCATATGAAGGGTTCACCAAAGACATAGCTTATAGGTTCACAGAAGATTGACCTTGTTGCAACCTATTACACCATTTTAGTTGGCCTAGCACACTTTCTCATGTCAAACTAACATTACATTGCCTTAAACTTAACTAATAGAGACAACTTGTGTAGAAGTATGAGATGAACATGGATACCTCTAAAGATCCAGCTTGACTTCAAAACTTGTTAGAATAAACTTATGAAAGGTTCACCGAAGACATAAGCGTATGAAGAGTTCACCAAAGACATAGCTTATAGGTTCACAGAAGATTGACCTTGTTGCAACATATTACACCACTTTAGTTGGCCTAGTACACTTTCTAATGCAAAGTAACATTACATTGCTTTGAACTTAGCGAATATAGATAACATTTGTAGAAGTATGATATGAACATGGATAGCTCTAAGGATCTAGCTTGACTTCATAACTCGTGAGAATATTGTTATGAAGGGTTCATCGAAGACATAAGCGTATGAATGGTTCACCAAAGATATAAGCGTACGAAGGGTTTACCAAAGACATAGCTTATAGGTTCACAGAAGATTGACCTTGTTGCAACATATTACACCACGCTTAGTTGCCCTAGCACACTTTCTCATGTCAAAGTTACATTACATTGCCTTGAACTCAGCTAATAGATATAACATGTGTAGAAGTATGATTGGAACATGGATAGCTCTAAGGATCTAGCTTGACTTCATAACTCGTGAATATAAACTTATGAAGGGTTCAGCGGAGATATAAGCGTATGAAGGGTTCACCAAAGACATAGCTTATAGGTTCACATAAGATTGACCTTGTTGCAACCTATTACACCCTTTTAGTTGGCCTAGCACACTTTCTCATGTCAAAGTAACATTACAATGCCTTGAACTTAGCTCATAGTGACAACTTGTGTAGAAGTATGATATGAACATGGATAACTCTAAGGATCTAGCTTGACTTCATAACTCGTGAGAATATTGTTATGAAGGGTTCATCGAAGACATAAGCGTATGAATGGTTCACCAAAGATATAAGCGTACGAAGGGTTCACCAAAGACATAGCTTATAGGTTCACAGAAGATTGACCTTGTTGCAACATATTACACCACGCTTAGTTGCCCTAGCACACTTTCTCATGTCAAAGTTACATTACATTGCCTTGAACTCAGCTAATAGATATAACATGTGTAGAATTATGATTGGAACATGGATAGCTCTAAGGATCTAGCTTGACTTCATAACTCGTGAAAATAAACTTATGAAGGGTTCAGCGAAGATATAAGCGTATGAAGGGTTCACCAAAGACATAGTTTATAGGTTCACAGAAGATTGACCTTGTTGCAACCTATTACACCATTTTAGTTGGCCTAGCACACTTTCTCATGTCAAACTAACATTACATTGCCTTAAACTTAACTAATAGAGACAACTTGTGTAGAAGTATGAGATGAACATGGATACCTCTAAAGATCCAGCTTGACTTCAAAACTTGTTAGAATAAACTTATGAAGGGTTCACCGAAGACATAAGCGTATGAAGAGTTCACCAAAGACATACCTTATAGGTTCACAGAAGATTGACCTTGTTGCAACATATTACACCACTTTAGTTGGCCTAGTACACTTTCTAATGCAAAGTGACATTACATTGCTTTGAACTTAGCGAATATAGATAACATTTGTAGAAGTATGATATGAACATGGATAGCTCTAAGGATCTAGCTTGACTTTATAACTCGTGAGAATATTGTTATGAAGGGTTCATCGAAGACATAAGCGTATGAATGGTTCACCAAAGATATAAGCGTACGAAGGGTTTACCAAAGACATAGCTTATAGGTTCACAGAAGATTGACCTTGTTGCAACATATTACACCACGCTTAGTTGCCCTAGCACACTTTCTCATGTCAAAGTTACATTACATTGCCTTGAACTCAGCTAATAGATATAACATGTGTAGAAGTATGATTGGAACATGGATAGCTCTAAGGATCTAGCTTGACTTCATAACTCGTGAATATAAACTTATGAAGGGTTCAGCGGAGATATAAGCGTATGAAGGGTTCACCAAAGACATAGCTTATAGGTTCACATAAGATTGACCTTGTTGCAACCTATTACACCCTTTTAGTTGGCCTAGCACACTTTCTCATGTCAAAGTAACATTACAATGCCTTGAACTTAGCTCATAGTGACAACTTGTGTAGAAGTATGATATGAACATGGATAACTCTAAGGATCTAGCTTGACTTCATAACTCGTGAGAATATTGTTATGAAGGGTTCATCGAAGACATAAGCGTATGAATGGTTCACCAAAGATATAAGCGTACGAAGGGTTCACCAAAGACATAGCTTATAGGTTCACAGAAGATTGACCTTGTTGCAACATATTACACCACGCTTAGTTGCCCTAGCACACTTTCTCATGTCAAAGTTACATTACATTGCCTTGAACTCAGCTAATAGATATAACATGTGTAGAATTATGATTGGAACATGGATAGCTCTAAGGATCTAGCTTGACTTCATAACTCGTGAAAATAAACTTATGAAGGGTTCAGCGAAGATATAAGCGTATGAAGGGTTCACCAAAGACATAGTTTATAGGTTCACAGAAGATTGACCTTGTTGCAACCTATTACACCACTTTAGTTGGCCTAGCACACTTTCTCATGTCAAAGTAACATTACAATGCCTTGAACTTAGCTCATAGTGACAACTTGTGTAGAAGTATGATATGAACATGGATAGCTCTAAGGATCTAGCTTGACTTCATAACTCGTGAGAATAAACTTATGAAAGTTTCACCGAAGATATAAGCGTATGAAGAGTTCACCAAAGACATAGCTTATAGGTTCACAGAAGATTGACCTTGTTGCAACATATTACACCACTTTAGTTGGCCTAGCACACTTTCTAATGCAAAGTAACATTACATTGCTTTGAACTTAGCGAATATAGATAACATGTGTAGAAGTATGATATGAACATGGATAGCTCTAAGGGTCTAGCTTGACTTTATAACTCGTGAGAATATTGTTATGAAGGGTTCATCGAAGACATAAGCGTATGAATGGTTCACCAAAGATATAAGAGTACGAAGGGTTCACCAAAGACATAGCTTATAGGTTCACAGAAGATTGACCTTGTTGCAACATATTACACCACGCTTAGTTGCCCTAGCACACTTTCTCATGTCAAAGTTACATTACATTGCCTTGAACTCAGATAGTAGATATAACATGTGTAGAAGTATGATTGGAACATGGATAGCTCTAAGGATCTAGCTTGACTTCATAACTCTTGAAAATAAACTTATGAAGCGTTCAGCGAAGATATAAGCGTATGAAGGGTTCACCAAAGACATAGCTTATAGGTTCACCGAAGATTGACCTTGTTGCAACCTATTACACCACTTTAGTTGGCCTAGCACACTCTCATGTCAAAGTAACATTACAATGCCTTGAACTTAGCTCATAGTGACAACTTGTGTAGAAGTATGATATGAACATGGATAGCTCTAAGGATCTAGCTTAACTTCATAACTCGTGAGAATATTCTTATGAAGGGTTCATCGAAGACATAAGCGTATGAAGGGTTCACCGAAAATATAAGCGGATGAAGGGTTCACCAAAGACATAGCTTATAGGTTCACAGAAGATTGACCTTGTTGCAACCTATTACACCACTTTAGTTGCCCTAGCACACTTTCTCATATAAAAGTAACATTACATTGCCTTAAACTTAGCTAATAGAGACAACTTGTGTAGAAGTATGAGATGAACATGGATAGCTCTAAAGATCTAGCATGACTTCAAAACTTGTTAGAATAAACTTATGAAGGGTTCAACAAAGATATAAGCGTATGAAGAGTTCACCAAAGACATAGCTTATAGGTTCACAGAAGATTGACCTTGTTGCAACATTTTACACCACTTTAGTTGGCCTAGCACACTTTCTCATTTCAAAGTAACATTACATTGCTTTGAACTTAGCGAAAATAGATAACATGTGTAGAAGTATAATATGAACATGGATAGCTCTTAGGATCTAGCTTGACTTCATAACTCGTGAGAATAATCTTATGAAGGGTTCACCGAAGATATAAGCGTATGAAGGGTTCACCAAAGACATAGTTTATAGGTTCACAGAAGATTGACCTTTTTGCAACCTATTACACCACTTTAGTTGGCCTAGCATACTTTCTCATGTCAAAGTAACATTATATTGCCTTAAACTTAGCTAATAGAGACAACTTGTGTAGAAGTATGACATGAACATGAATAGCTCTAAAGGTCCAGCATGATTTCAAAACTTGTTAGAATAAACTTATGAAGGGTTCACCGAAGATATAAGCGTATGAAGAGTTCACCAAAGATATAGCTTATAGGTTCACAGAAGATTGACCTTGTTGCAACATTTTACACCACTTTAGTTGGCCTAGCACACTTTCTCATTTCAAAGTAACATTACATTGGTTTGAACTTAGCGAATATATATAACATGTGTAGAAGTATAATATCAACATGGATAGCTCTTAGGATCTAGCTTGACTTCATAACTCGTGAGAATAATCTTATGAAGGGTTCACCGAAGATATAAGCGTATGAAGGGTTCACCAAAGACATAGTTTATAGGTTCACAGAAGATTGACCTTTTTGCAACCTATTACACCACTTTAGTTGGCCTAGCATACTTTCTCATGTCAAAGTAACATTACATTGCCTTAAACTTAGCTAATAGAGACAACTTGTGTAGAAGTATGATATGAACATGGATAGCTCTAAAGGTCCAGCATGATTTCAAAGACATTGCTTATAGGTTCACAGAAGATTAACCTTGTTGCAACATATTACACCACGCTTAGTTGCCCTAGCACACTTTCTCATGTCAAAGTTATATTACATTGCCTTGAACTTAGCTAATAGAGATAACATGTGTAGAAGTATGATATGAACATGGATAGCTCTAAGGGTCTAGCTTGACTTCATAACTCGTGAGAATATTCTTATGAAGGGTTCATCGAAGACATAAGCGTATGAATGGTTCACAAAAGATATAAGCGTACGAAGGGTTCACCAAAGACATAGCTTATAGGTTCACAGAAGATTGACCTTGTTGCTGTGAGATTTAGTAGAAAGAGATTAAGAGATCAGGGTAATCGAGATTGAGAAGAAGATTGAAGGAGTTACGTTGGAGTTTTGAGAGAGAAGAGAGTGTAGAAACCGAGAGAATAGGAAGAAGAAAGTGTTATTTCTTTCTCTTAAACATTACAAATGGTTTGTATACAATATATATAGACAAAGTAAGAAAAGATGCTAAGCTATACAATCCAACTAACTAAAGACAAAAATTACCCAATATGGCACAAACACAATCTGCTGGAACCAAAGAAGGAGAGAGACATTTCCCTAATTGTCTCCAACGGCTAGAATGGTCTTGGTATCATCACATGTGACTTGTTATAGTCAGCCACCTATTCCCAACGGCTATATTGAGCTTTTACACCATACATGTGACCTTGATTAGTTACCAAAGGTAACTAATGGTTGCGGATCAACCATAAGCTAAATAAGCCTATCCGTTGCTTGCTTCTCACACAACCTGATACCTTTCTTGTGTTACACTTCAATATTTAACACTCCCCCTCAAGCTTGAATCCGCAATGTACACATTAAGGACAAGCTTGAAAGTTGTAACTCCCCACCTCATTAAAAACATTAGTGGAAAACCTAATTGGGACAAAACCGACTAAGGGAAAAAGAGTGTGGATCACAGTCACGGCTTGGGTATATCTATTAACCCAAGTTTTGAATGAATGAACTCACACACCTTAGAGCTTGCGGCCTTGGTGAAGATATCCGCAAGTTGATCCGAACTCTTTGTGTAGCATGGTAAGATCACTCCTTGCTCCACCTTCTCTCGGACCTTATGACAATCAACTTCAATGTGCTTTGTTCTTTCATGAAAGACTGAGTTTGAGGCAATGTGAATGGCAGCTTGATTATCACAATGCATCGTGATTGGTTCTTGAGTCTCAACTCCCAAATCTTTAAGTAGTGCCTTCAGCCATATAAGTTCATCCGTGAGCTTCCTCATAGCTCTATATTCAGCCTTAGCACTTGAGCATGAAACCACCTTTTGCTTCTTGCTCTTCCAAGTAACTAGATTGCCTCCAAGAAACGTGCAATATCCGGTAGTTGATTTGCGGTCTTGTCTATCTCCAGCCCAATCCGCATCACAATAACCCACAAGAGTTGTACTATCATTCTTTCCCATCCATATGCCTTGCTCCGAAGTCCCTTTGAGGTATCTAAGAATCCGATCCACCATTCCCCAATGACCCATCTTAGGGGCTTGCATATGTTGGCTCACTTGGTTCACTGCAAAACATAAATCCGGCCTTGTTATGGTAAGATAAATCAACTTACCAACCATTCTCCGGTATTGATGCACATCTTCAAATGGTTCATCATCGTTCTCCCCCTTGCACGTTGCTTTGTAGGCATCTTCAAGTGGAGTCTTGGCTGTCCGTGTACCTATATCACCTGCCTCATGCAAAAGATCAAGAGTATACTTCCTTTGAGACAAGAAGAGGCCCTCTTTTGATCGGCACACTTCAATGCCAAGAAAGTATTTCATCTCACCCAAGTCTTTAATATCAAAAACAGATTTAAGGTGTTCTTTGATACCTTTTATACCTTCCTTGTCATTGCCGGTGATGATAATATCATCCACATACACAAGAACAACAACGATACCATTCTCACCTTGAAAAGTGAAAAGTGTATGATCAGCCTCTGACTTCCTAAAGCCATGATCTCGCAAGGTATGGCTCAGCTTGTGATACCAAGCTCGTGGAGATTGCTTAAGTCCATAGATGGCTTTCCTAAGTCGCAACACATTTCCGGGAGCTACTATGTGTTCTAGGCCTAGTGGAGGTAACATGTAGACCTCATCTTCCAATTCACCTTGTAAAAAGGCATTCTTGACATCCATCTGCCACAACTCCCAATCAAGGTTAGTAGCTAGAGAAAGCACAACACGTACCGTATGGAGTTTGGCGACTGGTGCAAATGTGTCATGATAGTCTTCTCCATATGTTTGAGTAAATCCTCGGGCTACAAGTCTGACTTTGTGTCTCTCAATCTGACCATCACTCTTATATTTGATAGTAAAGATCCAACGAGAGGTTACAGCCTTCTTCCCGGGAGGTAGAGAGGCTTCATCCCAAGTATGGTTTCTGACCATAGCTCCATGCTCTTCACCAATTGCATCACGCCAGACCTTGTGCTCTTTGGCCTCATCATAGGTGTTTGGCACATAATGTTGGTCAATCTGAGTAATGAAGGCTTGATGTTCAGCGGGAACCTCAACCAAACTGCAAGTAACTTGGTGGGGATGAGCTACAGCCAAGTTGTTGAAGTAGACTCTTGTGTTAACCCAATTGGAGGGATCCTTCCTCACTCTTTGGCTACGTCTTAGAGGCACAGGTACAACAGATGGTGTGACACTATGACCATTGTCCACATTTGTATCAAATCTGTGAGCCTCATTTAGCTCCTCCACATCATTAGCCTCTTCAGGTACATCACTTGGATGTGGTGGATCATCTACATTATTTCCATCATCCACATTTTCAACGCCTTGTTCCTCAGTTGGGCATGTGGTGTGGTGATGAAGATCATTTTCACTTGTCCCCAAACTCCTTCGCCTTACATTACTTGGGTTTCCATTTGACGGACCAATGCCAATCTTCTCCAAGAGGCCACGTAATGTGTCAGCTCGGTCTTGGCTTGAATGTGAAAGATTCTTCAAACCTTCCCAATCCTTGTTGTCATAGAACCCTCTATCTTCCACAAACTTTACTTCCCGTGACACTAGTACCCGTCTTGTCTCCGGTACATAGCATTTGTAACCTTTTTGCGTGCTGGAGTAGCCAATGAACATCCCTTTAATGCTCCTAGCCTCTAACTTATTCCTTTGTTCACTTGGCACCAAAACAAAGCACACACACCCAAACACTCTCAAGTGATCAATAAATGGTGTAGTTTGAGTTAGTACCTCATATGGTGACTTGTCTAGAAGCACTTTGGTTGGGGTTCTATTGATGAGATAACATGCAGCCGTCACAGCGTCACTCCAGAACCTCTTAGGGACATTGGTATGGAACATCATCGATCTTGCTACTTCCATCAAATGTCGGTTCTTCCTCTCAGCTACACCGTTTTGTTGTGGTGTGTATGAGCAAGTTGTTTGGTGCACAATCCCATGTTTGGCAAGGTGTTGTTTGAATGCATGGCTAGTATATTCTCCACCATTATATGTTCTCAAAATTTTAATCTTGCCATTATATTGGTTAGTCACATACGTTTGGAAGTTTGAAAATGCCTCTAACACCCTATTCTTTGATGGCAACAAGGTTAACCAAGTATACTTGGATTTTTCATCAATAAAGGTGACAAAGTATTTATGGTGTTCTCTAGATTCACAAGGGGCAGACCAAACATCAGAGTGAACTAAATCAAAACAATGCTCATAGATAGTTGAAGACTTAGGAAACACTGATCTACAATGTTTCCCAAGTATACAAGCTTCACAATCATCATTCTTAAACACAATACGAGGCAATAATAATGATAATGCACGAGAATGTGGGTGACCAAGTCTAGCATGCCATAAACCATTCTCATTACTACTACAAGAACTAGCTAAACAAGATAAAGATAGGTTCGAATCTTTCTCAGCATCTTCTAGGAGATACAATCCGTCTCTAGTAATTCCTTCTCCAAGAGTTCTGCCACTCTTAATATCTTGAAAACAAACTCCATTAGGCTCAAATATGGCTCTACAATTCAGGTCACAAACAGTTTTGTTCACACTCAGCAAGTTGGAAGTAAAAGAGGGCATGTAAAACGCTTTAGAACATCTATCGAACAATTTCAAGTCACCAATTGCTTTAATCGGAACTTTCTTTCCATCAGCTATAATCACATTTCCTAGGGCTGGTTTCAAGTTACTAAGCAACCTAGGATTCTTAATCATGTTATGAGAAGCACCAGAATCAACTATAAGACAATCCGACGATTTAGAGGTGTGATAAGAGATACCGGATTCGCTGAGAGCCTTGATGGATTTGATGAGTTCATCAAGGTCTGACCTCTTCACATAGTCACAGTCGTGAGTCACAGCCAGTGCCTTTCCTTCAGTCGCTTGAGAAGAAGAGCTTGCAGCCATGTTGTTGTGAGTTTCCACCCCTTCAGCCGCAAGGTTGGCTTTAGGTTTCTCCCATGGCCGGTTCTGTTTGAGATGAGGATGAAGAAGGAAGCAGCGATCCTTGCCATGTCCTTTCCTCTTGCAATGGTCACAGAACCAAATCTTCTTCTCATTAGGTCTGAACTCCACCTTGTTGGCCAAGACCATCTCCCCCTTACCACCAAGCAGATTTCTAGATCCTTGTTCTCGTTGAACACAACCACACACTTCCTCCAAACTCGGAAGCTTATCTTGTCTTAACAAATGGCGAATGAGGTCACCATAGGATGTATTCAAGTTCATCATGAGCCCAAACACTTTGTCTTGTTCAAGCCTTTCTCCCAACACTGCTGGATCCACCGTTGGAGGTCTCAACATTTCGAGTTCAGCCCAAAGTGACCGATACTTCCCAAACCATTGTGTAAACTCCATGTCATCTTGGCTCAAATCATTAATGGCCTTCTTTACCTCATACACACGGCTGAGGTTTGAGAGATTTCCATACACCTTTTTGAGAGTTTCCCACAAGTGTTTTGCATTTTCACAATATGAGTAAGCTTCATGGATAGGCGGGTCTAGTGAGCTTTGGATGATTACAAGTGCAACTTGGTCATTTTGATACCATTTTGCCTCCTCATCCTCAACAGCTACCACAGCACTAGCTGCACCTTCCTTCTCCTTACCCAATGAACGGACCGCCCTCTTTGGAGCTTCACCTTCAACATGAGCCCAAAGTCCACGGCCACTCAATACAGTCTTCACGGTTCTAGACCATAGCAAGTAGTTTACTCCCTTAAGAGTGACATGAACAGCAAAGTTCTTGGAATTATCCATCAAAAAATTGAGAGAACAGCCTTTTACCCAGCGGTTAAAAGGAAAGCTTCAAGAACACCAACAATGGTGGTTTCAGCGGATGGAAGAGAAAGAGAAGAGATTCAGCGGAATATAAGAGTCACAAGAGGTCTTATGGCTCTGATACCATGTGAGATTTAGTAGAAAGAGATTAAGAGATCAGGGTAACCGAGATTGAGAAGAAGATTGAAGGAGTTACGTTGGAGTTTTGAGAGAGAAGAGAGTGTAGAAACCGAGAGAATAGGAAGAAGAAAGTGTTATTTCTTTCTCTTAAACATTACAAATGGTTTGTATACAATATATATAGACAAAGTAAGAAAAGATGCTAAGCTATACAATCCAACTAACTAAAGACAAAAATTACCCAATATGGCACAAACACAATCTGCTGGAACCAAAGAAGGAGAGAGACATTTCCCTAATTGTCTCCAACGGCTAGAATGGTCTTGGTATCATCACATGTGACTTGTTATAGCCAGCCACCTATTCCCAACGGCTATATTGAGCTTTTACACCATACATGTGACCTTGATTAGTTACCAAAGGTAACTAATGGTTGCGGATCAACCAGAAGCTAAATAAGCCTATCCGTTGCTTGCTTCTCACACAACCTGATACCTTTCTTGTGTTACACTTCAATATTTAACAGTTGCAACATATTACACCACGCTTAGTTGCCCTAGTACACTTTCTCATGTCAAAGTTACATTACATTGCCTTGAACACAGCTAACAGATATAACATGTGTAGAAGTATGATTGGAACATGGATAGCTCTAAGGATCTACCTTGACTTCATAACTCGTGAAAATAAACTTATGAAGGGTTCAGCAAAGATATAAGCGTATGAAGGGTTCACCAAAGACATAGCTTATAGGTTCACAGAAGATTGACCTTGTTGCAACCTATTACACCACTTTAGTTGGCCTAGCACACTTTCTCATGTCAAAGTAACATTACAATGCCTTGAACTTAGCTCATAGTGACAACTTGTGTAGAAGTATGATATGAAAATGGATAGCTCTAAGGATCTAGATTGACTTCATAACTCGTGCGAATAAACTTATGAAAGTTTCACCGAAGATATAAGCGTATGAAGGGTTCACCAAAGACATAGCTTATAGTTTCACAGAAGATTAACCTTGTTGCAACCTATTACACCATTTTAGTTGGCCTAGCACGCTTTCTCATATCAAAGTAACATTACATTGCCTTAAACTTAGCTAATAGAGACAACTTGTGTAGAAGTATGATATGAACATGGATAGCTCTAAGGATCTAGATTGACTTCAAAACTTGTTAGAATAAACTTATGAAGGGTTCACCGAAGACATAAGCGTATGAAGAGTTCACCAAAAACATAGCTTATAGGTTCACAGAAGATTGACCTTGTTGCAACCTATTACACCACTTTAGTTAGCCTAGCACACTTTCTCGTATCAAAGTAACACTACATTGCCTTAAACTTAGCTAATAGAGACAACTTGTGTAGAAGTATGATATAAACATGGATAGCTCTAAGGATCTAGCTTGACTTCATAACTCGTGAGAATATTCTTATGAAGGGTTCATCGAAGACATAAGCGTATGAAGGGTTCACCGAAAATATAAGCGGATGAAGGGTTCACCAAAGACATAGCTTATAGGTTCACAGAAGATTGACCTTGTTGCAACCTATTACACCACTTTAGTTGGCCTAGCACACTTTCTCATATCAAAGTAACATTACATTGCCTTAAACTTAGCTAATAGAGACAACTTGTGTAGAAGTATGATATGAACATGGATAGCTCTAAAGATCTAGCATGACTTCAAAACTTGTTAGAATAAACTTATGAAGGGTTCACCGAAGACATAAGCGTATGAAGAGTTCACCAAAGACATAGCTTAGAGGTTCACAGAAGATTGACCTTGCTGCAACATATTACACCACTTTAGTTGGCCTAGCACACTTTATCATGTCAAAGTTACATTACATTGCCTTGAACTTAGCTAATAGAGATAACATGTGTAGAAGTATGATATGAACATGGATAGCTCTAAGGATCTAGCTTGGCTTCATAACTCATGAGAATATTCTTATGAAGGGTTCATCGAAAACATAAGCGTATGAATGGTTCACCAAAGATATAAGCGTATGAAGGGTTCACCAAAGAAAAAGCTTATAGGTTCACAGAAGATTGACCTTGTTGCAACATATTACACCACGCTTAGTTGCCCTAGCATACTTTCTCATGTCAAAGTTACATTACATTGCCTTGAACTCAGCTAAAAGATATAACATTTGTAGAAGTATGATTGGAACATGGATAGCTCTAAGGATCTAGCTTGACTTCATAACTCGTGAGAATAAACTTATGAAGGGTTCAGCGAAGATATAAGCGTATGAAGGGTTAACCAAAGACATAGCTTATAAGTTCACAGAAGATTGACCTTGTTGCAACCTATTACACCACTTTAGTTGGCCTAGCACACTTTCTCATGTCAAAGTAACATTACATTGCCTTGAACTTAGCTCATAGTGACAACTTGTGTAGAAGTATGATATGAACATGGATAGCTCTAAGGATCTAACTTGACTTCATAACTCGTAAGAATAAATTTATGAAAGTTTCACCGAA
The DNA here is from genome assembly GCA_963920545.1 of Lepidium didymum. Lineage (NCBI taxonomy): Eukaryota > Viridiplantae > Streptophyta > Magnoliopsida > Brassicales > Brassicaceae > Lepidium > Lepidium didymum. Next base: position 8,274,766 of record OY986983.1, on the reverse strand, counting down.
GATATAAGCGTATAAAGGGTTCACCAAAGACATAGCTTATAGTTTCACAGAAGATTGACCTTGTTGCAACCTATTACACCATTTTAGTTAGCCTAACACACTTTCTCATGTCAAAGTACATTACATTGCCTTAAACTTAGCTAATAGAGACAACTTGTGTAGAAGTATGATATGAACATGGATAGCTCTAAAGGTCCAGCATGATTTCAAAACTTGTTAGAATAAACTTATGAAGGGTTCACCGAAGACATAAGCGTATAAAGAGTTCACCAAAGACATAGCTTATAGGTTAACAGAAGATTAACCTGTTAGATTTAAGAGATTAGAAGAGATTGTGAGAGAATGAGAAATCGAAAATGTGATGGTATTGTGAGAGTAGAAGAAGAAGAAGAAGAAGAGTAAAATCTCTTACTTAGTTTGTTTACAAGAGTTACAGCATATATATAGAGAAAACACAGCAAACCTAGTCTAATACACATCTATACAAGACAAACTACTAAAGTCCAAATATTACTCAAAATGGTAAAGACAGAAACTGATCCATGAAAACAAGTTGTCTTCTTTTCCACATATAGTCCAATGGTCACATGTGCTTAAGGAAGACATGTGACTATTTCAAGTTGCATTCCAAGTGGATAATTACTTCCTAACTGAATGTAATTATTGATTACTTTGTTGTTCCATTCAGTTCCTTCATTCACACTCAATCATCTCTTCGACCTTAGTACGTTGAGTTTAACACTCCCCCTCAAGCTTGACTCTATAATGAGATCATTAAGAACAAGCTTGAAAGTTGTAACTCCCCACCTCATTAAAAACCTTAGTGGAAAACCCATTTGGGACAAAACCAACTAAGGGAAAAAGAGTATGGATCATCATCACCTTTTGGACATGTCAATCAGTCCAAGTTTTGAATACACAAAGTCACACACCTTTGAGCTTGCAGCCTTAGTGAAAATGTCAGCCAACTGATCTGAGCTTCTTGTGTAACATGGTAGAATCACTCCTTGCTCCACCTTTTCTCGTACCTTGTGACAATCAACTTCGATGTGTTTTGTCCTCTCATGAAACACCGAGTTTGATGCAATGTGTATGGCGGCTTGATTATCACAATGCATTGTGATTGGTTCTTGCGATTCCACTCCCAAATCCTTCAGCAGTGCCTTCAGCCATATGAGTTCCTCCGTGAGCTTTCTCATTGCTCTATACTCAGCTTCAGCGCTAGAACATGAAACCACCTTCTGTTTCTTACTCTTCCAAGTGACTAGATTGCCTCCAAGAAACGTGCAATACCCGGTGGTTGATTTACGGTCTTGTCTATCTCCAGCCCAATCGGCATCACAATAACCCACAAGAGTTGTACTATCATTCTTTCCCATCCATATGCCTTGCTCCGAAGTCCCTTTGAGGTATCTAAGAATCCGATCCACCATTCCCCAATGATACATCTTCGGAGCGTGCATATGTTGGCTCACTTGGTTCACTGCAAAACATATATCCGGTCTTGTTATGGTAAGATAAATTAACTTACCAACCATTCTCCGGTATTGATGCACATCTTTGAATGGTTCATCATCGCCATTCTCCCCCTTGCACGTTGCTTTGTAGGCATCTTCAAGAGGAGTCGATGCTTTTCGTGAACCTACAACACACTCATTTAAAAGGTCAAGTGTGTACTTCCTTTGAGACAAGAAGAGGCCTTCGTTGGAACGACACACTTCAATCCCAAGGAAGTACTTCATTTCTCCCAAATCTTTAATATCAAATACAGATTTGAGATGATCTTTAATACCTTGAATGCCTTCCTTATCATTGCCGGTGACAATGATATCATCTACATACACCAAAAGCACAACAATACCATTCTTACCTTGAAGAGTGAAGAGTGTATGATCAGCCTCGGACTTTCTAAAGCCACGATCACGCAAAGTATGGCTCAGCTTGTGATACCAAGCTCTTGGGGATTGCTTAAGGCCATAGATAGCTTTTCGAAGCCGCAACACATTTCCGGGAGCTACTATGTGTTCTAGGCCCGGTGGGGGTAACATGTAGACCTCATCATCCAATTCACCTTGTAAGAAGGCATTCTTGACATCCATCTGCCACAACTCCCAATCAAGGTTAGTAGCCAAAGAAAGTACAACACGTACCGTATGGAGTTTAGCGACCGGGGCAAATGTGTCATGATAGTCTTCTCCATATGTTTGAGTGAATCCTCTAGCTACAAGTCTGGCTTTATGTCTCTCAATCTGGCCATCACTTTTATATTTGATAGTAAAGATCCAACGAGAGGTTACAGCCTTCTTCCCGGGAGGTAGAGAGGCTTCATCCCACGTGCAGTTTCGGACCATAGCTCCATGCTCTTCATGAATAGCATCACGCCACTCCTGGTGTTCTTTAGCTTCTGCGTAGGTGTTTGGCACATAATGTTGATCAAGTTGAGTGATGAAGGCCTGATGTTTAGCTGGAACCTCAACTAAGCTGCAAGTAACTTGGTGGGGATGAGCTACAGCCATGTTGTTGAAGTAGACTCTTGTGTTTATCCAATTGGATGGATCCTTCCTTACTCTTTGGCTACGTCTTAGAGGCACAACGGATGGAGTCACATCCTGACCATTCTGACCATTGTCCACATTCATCTCAAGGTTATGAGCCTCATTCAGGTCATCCACGTCATTAGTCTCTTCATGTGCATCACGGAGGTGTGGCGGATCATCTACATTGTTTCCGTCATCTACAGCTTCAACCCCTTGGTCCGCAGTTGTACATGTGTTTTTGTGTTGAGGATCACTCTCACATGTCTCCATACCACTTGGCCTTACACTCCTTGTGTGAGAAGGTGTTGCACTTGACTGACCCATACCAAGTTTCTCCAAAAGGCCACGTAAGGTGTCAGCTCGGTCTTGGCTTGAGTGTGAAAGGTTCTTCAAACCTTCCCAATCCTTGTTGTCATAGAAACCTCTGTTTTCCACAAATTTAACCTCCCTCGACACTAGCACCCGTCTTGTCTCCGGTACATAGCATTTGTAACCTTTTTGTGTAATGGAGTAGCCAATGAACATCCCTTTAACACTCGTAGCCTCTAATTTATTCCTCTGTTCTCTTGGCACCAAAACAAAGCACACACACCCAAACACTCTCAAGTGATTAATAGATGGCTTAGTGTGAATTAGTACCTCATATGGTGATTTGTCTAGAAGCACTTTGGTTGGAGTTCGGTTGATGAGGTAACATGCAGCAGTCACAGCATCACTCCAGAACCTCTTAGGGACATTGGTATGGAACATCATCGACCTTGCTACTTCCATTAAGTGTCGATTTTTCCTCTCAGCTACACCGTTTTGTTGGGGTGTGTATGGACAAGTTGTTTGATGCATAATTCCATGTTTGGCAAGGTGTTGTTTGAATGCGTGGCTAGTATATTCTCCACCATTATCTGTTCTCAAAATTTTAATCTTGCCATCATATTGGTTAGTCACATACGTTTGGAAATTTGCAAATGCATCTAACACCCTATCTTTTGATGGCAATAAGGTTAACCAAGTATACTTGGATTTTTCATCAATAAAGGTGACAAAATATTTATGGTGTTCCCTAGATTCACATGGGGCAGACCAAACATCAGAATGAATTAAATCAAAACAATGTTCATAAATAGTTGAAGACTTAGGAAACACCGATCTACAATGTTTCCCAAGTATACAAGCTTCACAATCATCATTTTTAAACGAAATACTAGGCAATAATAATGATAATGCACGAGAATGTGGGTGACCAAGTCTAGCATGCCATAAACCATTCTCATCACTACTACAAGAGCTAACTAAACAAGATAAAGATAGGTTCGGATCTTTCTCAGCATCTTCAAGAAGATACAATCCGTCTTTAGTAATGCCTTCTCCAAGAGTTCTGCCACTTTTAATATCCTGAAAGCAAACTCCATTAGGCTCAAATATAGCTCTACAATTCAGGTCACACACAGTTTTGTTCACACTCAATAAGTTGGAAGTAAATGAAGGCATGTAAAATGCCTTAGAACATCTATCAAACAATTTCAAATCACCAATTGCTTTAATCGGAACCTTCTTTCCATCAGCTATAATCACATTTCCTAGGGCTGGTTTCAGGTTACTAAGCAACCTAGGATTCTTAATCATGTTATGAGAAGCACCAGAATCAACTATAAGACAATCCGATGATTTAGAGGTGTGATAAGAGATACCAGATTCTTTGAGAGCATTGATGGACTTGATGAGTTCATCAAGGTCTGATCTCCTCACATAGTCACCATGAGCCACAGCCAGAGCCTTTCCTTCAGGTACTTGAGAAGAGGAGCTTGCAGCCATGTTGGTGTGATTTTCCACACCTTCAGCCGCATGGTTGGCTTTCGGTTTCTCCCATGGCCGGTTCTGTTTGAGGTGAGGATGAAGAAGGAAGCAGCGATCCTTGCCATGTCCTTTTCTCTTGCAATGGTCACAGAACCATGTCTTCTTCTCATTAGGCCTGAACTCCACCTTGTTGGCCAAGACCATCTCCCCCTTACCACCAAGCAGATTTTTAGATCCTTGTTCTCGTTGAACACAGCCACACACTTCTTCCAAACTTGGGAGCTTGTCTTGTCTCAACAAATGGCGGATGAGGTCACCATAGGATGGATTCAAGTTCATCATGAGCCCAAATACTTTATCTTGTTCAAGTCTTTCTCCCAACACTGCCGGATCCGAGGTGGGAGGTCTAAGCATTTCAAGCTCAGCCCAAAGAGATCTGTACTTTCCGAACCATTGAGTGAACTCCATATCCTCTTGCCTAAGCTCATTAATCGCTTTCTTAACCTCATAGACTCGGCTGAGATTTGACAAATTTCCATATACCTTTTTGAGTGTGTCCCATAGTTGTTTAGCATTCTCACAGTAAGAATAGGCCTCATGAATGGCTGGGTCAAGGGAACTTTGTATGATAACAAGGGCCACTTGGTCATCTTGGTACCATTTTGCTTCACCTTCACCTTCAGCAACAACCACACCTGAGACTTCTTCACCTTCTTGAACCGCCTTCTTTGGAGCTCCAACTTCAATATGAGCCCAAAGCCCTCGGCCACTTAGCACACTTTTGACAGTCCTTGACCACAACAGGTAGTTAACTCCCTTAAGAGTTACATGAACACTCAAAGACTTCAGATTTTCCATCATAAACAGAGAAAACACCCTATTACCCAACGGTTAATAGCAAAGCTTCAACAACAATGGCAGATTTTTCGGAACTGAGAGAGAGAAGAAAGAGAAATTCAGCGGAAATGAGAGGGTCTCAAGAGTCTTTAAGCTCTGATACCATGTTAGATTTAAGAGATTAGAAGAGATTGTGAGAGAATGAGAAATCGAAAATGTGATGGTATTGTGAGAGTAGAAGAAGAAGAAGAAGAAGAGTAAAATCTCTTACTTAGTTTGTTTACAAGAGTTACAGCATATATATAGAGAAAACACAGCAAACCTAGTCTAATACACATCTATACAAGACAAACTACTAAAGTCCAAATATTACTCAAAATGGTAAAGACAGAAACTGATCCATGAAAACAAGTTGTCTTCTTTTCCACATATAGTCCAACGGTCACATGTGCTTAAGGAAGACATGTGACTATTTCAAGTTGCATTCCAAGTGGATAATTACTTCCTAACTGAATGTAATTATTGATTACTTTGTTGTTCCATTCAGTTCCTTCATTCGCACTCAATCATCTCTTCGACCTTAGTACGTTGAGTTTAACATAACCTTGTTGCAACATATTACACCATGCTTAGTTGCCCTAGCACACTTTCTCATGTCAAAGTTACATTACATTGCCTTGAACTTAGCTAATAGAGATAACATGTGTAGAAGTATGCTATGAACATGGATAGCTCTAAGGATCTAGTTTGACTTCATAACTCGTGAGAATATTCTTATGAAGGGTTCATCGATGACATAAGCATATGAAGGGTTCACCGAAGACATAAGCGTATGAAGAGTTTACCAAAGACATAGCTTATAGGTTCACATAAGATTGAACTTGTTGCAACCAATTACACCACTTTAGTTGGCTAGCACACTTTCTCGTATCAAACTAACATTACATTGCCTTAAACTTAGCTAATAGAGACAACTTGTGTAGAAGTATGATATAAACATGGATAGCTCTAAGGATCTAGCTTAACTTCATAACTTGTGAGAATATTCTTATGAAGGGTTCATCGAAGACATAAGCGTATGAAGGGTTCACTGAAAATATAAGCGGATGAAGGGTTCACCAAAGACATAGCTTATAGGTTCACAGAAGATTGACCTTGTTGCAACCTATTACACCACTTTAGTTGGCCTAGCACACTATCTCATATCAAAGTAACATTACATTGCCTTAAACTTAGCTAATAGAGACAACTTGTGTAGAAGTATGATATGAACATGGATAGCTCTAAAGATCTAGCATGACTTCAAAACTTGTTAGAATAAACTTATGAAGGGTTCACCGAAGACATAAGCGTATTAAGAGTTCACCAAAGACATAACTTATAGGTTCACAGAAGATTGACCTTGCTGCAACATATTACACCATTTTAGTTGGCTAGCACACTTTCTCATGTCAAAGTAACATTACATTGCCTTAAACTTAGCTAATAGAGACAACTTGTGTAGAAGTATGAGATGAACATGGATACCTCTAAAGATCCAGCTTGACTTCAAAACTTGTTAGAATAAACTTATGAAGGGTTCATCGAAGACATAAGCGTATGAAGGGTTCACTGAAAATATAAGCGGATGAAGGGTTCACCAAAGACATAGCTTATAGGTTCACAGAAGATTGACCTTGTTGCAACCTATTACACCACTTTAGTTGGCCTAGCACACTATCTCATATCAAAGTAACATTACATTGCCTTAAACTTAGCTAATAGAGACAACTTGTGTAGAAGTATGATATGAACATGGATAGCTCTAAAGATCTAGCATGACTTCAAAACTTGTTAGAATAAACTTATGAAGGGTTCACCGAAGACATAAGCGTATTAAGAGTTCACCAAAGACATAACTTATAGGTTCACAGAAGATTGACCTTGCTGCAACATATTACACCACTTTAGTTGGCCTAGCACACTTTATTATGTCAAAGTAACATTACATTGCTTTGAACTTAGCAAATATAGATAACATGTGTAGAAGTATGATATGAACATGGATAGCTCTAAGGATCTAGCTTGACTTCATAACTCGTGAGAATATTCTTATGAAGGGTTCATCTAAGACATAAGCGTATGAAGGGTTCACCGAAAATATAAGCGGATGAAGGGTTCACCAAAGACATAGCTTATAGGTTCACAGAAGATTGACCTTGTTGCAACCTATTATACCACTTTAGTTGGCCTAGCACACTTTCTCATATCAAAGTAACATTACATTGCCTTAAACTTAGCTAATAGAGACAACTTGTATAGAAGTATGATATGAACATGGATAGCTCTAAAGATCTAGCATGACTTCAAAACTTGTTAGAATAAACTTATGAAGGGTTCACCGAAGACATAAGCGTATGAAGAGTTTACCAAAGACATAGCTTATAGGTTCACAGAAGATTGACCTTGTTGCAACATATTACACCACTTTAGTTAGCCTAGCACACTTTCTAATGCAAAGTAACATTACATTGTTTTGAACTTAGCGAATATAGATAACATGTGTAAAAGTATGATTGGAACATGGATAGCTCTAAGGATCTAGCTTGACTTCATAACTCGTGAAAATAAACTTATCAAGGGTGTTAGAATGTGAGCATTATGACAAAGAATGAAGAGTGTGGAGAATCTGGAAGAGAATGAAGAAGAACTGATTGCATTGTCTTCAAATTGTTTACATGGGAGTCTCCTTTAAATAGCCACAGCACCTATCTAGGGTTTTACATAAAGAGGAAAGAGTCAACACATAGAAAGGAGAGGACCACAACTATGTTTTGGCAAATAAGTAAAGAGGGGGGACCACTTGCTGCAGCACACTGCCAACGCTCAGCTGAGCAGGTGTGGACCACTTTGAAAGCTTGGACCACGTCTTCTTTCAGCCTTCAAAAGCTTCCTTACTCCTCTTATTCCAATGGCTCTTTCTTCACTCCTAATTGGGCTCAGCTGGGCTTATTCTTCTTGTTTGTTGGATAAGTCACTCAGCCTCTTGGATTATGGGTTAATGTGGCTGAGTGAGGACTTGACTAATACTCCCCCTCAAGTTAAGCTGCAAGGAATGAAGGCTTAACTTGGAAATCCGAAGTCCACACCTCATTAAAAACCTCTATAAGGAAAACCACTTGGGAAAAAACTTATAGAGGGAAAAAGAGTGTGCTTTCTCCAGATTAGGGAACATGAAATCAAGGGCGGTCCAAGCTCACAAGTCCAAGTTTGCTATAGATGTGATCACAAACTTTGGAACTTGCAGCCTTGGTAAAGATGTCCGCCAATTGGTCACCACTTGGTGTGTAGCATGGGAGAACCACTCCTTCCTCTATGCGTTCTCTGACTTTGTGGCAGTCCACTTCAACGTGCTTGGTTCTTTCATGAAAGACCGGATTGGATGCTATGTGAATTGCCGCTTGGTTGTCACAATGCATAATGATCGGATCCTTTGTATCTTGGCCTAGATCATGGAGAAGTGCCTTCAGCCATACCAACTCATCTGTGAGCCTCCTCATGGCTCTATACTCAGCCTCTGCACTTGAGCATGCTACTACCTTTTGCTTCTTAGTCTTCCAAGTTACTAAATTCCCTCCAATAAATGTGCAATAGCCTATGGTGGATTTCCTATCACTCCTATCTCTAGCCCAATCCGCATCACAATATCCAGCAATGGTTGAGCTCTCATTCTTTCCCATCCATACTCCTTGGTTTGAACTCCCTTTGAGATACCGCAGAATCCTTTCCACCATAGCCCAATGATGCTTCGTTGGAGCTTGCATGTGCTGGCTCACCTGGTTCACTGCAAAGCAAAGGTCTGGTCTAGAAATTGTTAAATAAATGAGCTTACCAACCAATCGTCGATATGTGGTAATGTCTTCGAACATCCCATCATCTTTCTCCCCCTTTCGGTTGACCTTGTAACCATCCTCCAAAGGCGTTTTGGCCGGTTTACTTGTGTCCATCCCTGTCTCACGAAGCAAATCAAGAGTATATTTTCGTTGAGAAAGAAAGAGGCCCTCCGAAGAACGACATATTTCAATCCCTAGAAAATATTTAAGCTCACCCAAATCTTTAATATCAAACACAGAGTGGAGATAAGATTTGGTAGCCTCAATGCCTTCCTTATCATCACCCGAGATGATAAGATCATCGACATATATGAGGACAACCACAATACCTTGGTGACTTGTAGAAGTGAACAATGTGTGGTCAGCTTCAGATTTACGGAAGCCGCGGTCCCGGAGTGTATGGCTTAACTTGTGATACCACGCCCTAGGTGATTGCTTTAAGCCATAGATGGCCTTTCTTAGTCTAAGAACTTTGCCGGGACTAACTTTGGATTCTAAGCCTGGTGGTGGTGTCATGTAAACCTCCTCGTCAAGTTCTCCTTGGAGGAATGCATTTTTGACATCCATCTGCCATAAATCCCAAGATAAGTTAGTAGCTAATGAAAGGACCACTCTTACCGTGTGAAGCTTGGCAACTGGAGCAAATGTGTCGGTGTAATCCACTCCATAGGTCTGAGTAAAGCCTCGGGCAACCAGTCTTGCTTTGAACCGCTCAATCTCCCCATTACTCTTATACTTGATGGTGAACACCCACTTGGAAGTGACAGCTTTTTTTCCGGGTGGTAACTCAGATTCCTCCCAAGTTTGATTCTTCTCCATAGCCTTGGTTTCAGCATCCACAGCCATTACCCACTCTTTGATTTGTTTCGCCTCATCATAGCTCTGGGGAATATAATACATCTCTATCTTGCCCAAAAATGCTTGAAAGTGAGATGGTAGGAGGTCAGCCGAAAATAGAGCTTGTTCAGCGTGAGCCACTGCCTGGGCATTGTAGTAAACCCGAGTGTTCTTCCAATTAGAGGGATCCTTCCTAATCCGTGTACTTCGTCTAAGAGGTTGTGTAGCAGTTGGAGCGGGTGCGGCTAACTCAAGGGCATCATGCAGATCAGCTGACTCTAGATCATCAGGCGGATCGGATTGGGCTGGTGCTGTTGAGTCTGGTACTGTTGAGTCCTTGCTTGGTGATAACTGATCAACTTGAGTACCTTGCTCCGGGTGTGAATGCTCAGACTCATAACTTAGCCCTGGTGATTGAGGAGATGGATTGGACTGCTCTCTACCCTGTTGTGAAACCGCAGGTTGAGTAGGAGCCGCAGCCGTAGAGTCATTATTAGTAACCCCGAGACGATTGAGGAGAAAGTGTAAGCTGGCCGCTCTATCCATGGATGGTTCGGACAGATCCTGAAGCTCCTCCCAATTCCTTTCTCCGTAGAATCCACGTTCCTCCATAAATTTGACATCGCGGGACACATGGACTCTTCTTGTTTCCGGGTCATAACACTTATAGCCCTTTTGAGTAGACGAGTAGCCAATGAACATACACTTCTTGCTTCTAGCTTCAAGCTTGTTCCTAAGCTCTCCGGGTACTAACACATAACAAACACAGCCAAAAACCCGTAAGTGATCTAATGGAGGTTTGGTTTTGTTCAATACCTTATATGGAGACTTGTCCTTAAGGACTTTTGTAGGTGTCCGATTGATTAGATAACAGGCTGTCATAACCGCATCTCCCCAAAACCGCTTTGGGACTTGCATGTGGAACATGAGTGACCTTGTAACCTCCATCAAGTGGCGGTTCTTTCTCTCAGCCACACCGTTTTGCTGGGGGTTATAAGGACAGCTTGTTTGATGTATGATGCCTTGTTTGGCTAAGTATTCTTGGAAAGGTTTGCCCATATATTCTCGACCATTGTCGGTTCTAAGTACCTTCAGTTTCACATTAAATTGATTAGTTATGTAACTTTCGAAATTCTTGAATGCATCAAAGACTCTATCCTTAGATGGCATCAATGTTATCCAAGTATACTTAGATTTTTCATCAATAAATGTGACAAAATACTTATGACTATCTCTAGATAGACAAGGAGATGTCCAAACATCCGAATGAACCAAATCAAAACAATTATCATAGGTGGTGGAAGAATTTGAATAAACTGTTTTGCAATGTTTACCAAGAACACAAGCCTCACAATCAATATTGTTAAACAAAACATTTGGTAACATTAATCCTAATGCACGAGAATGAGGATGGCCTAGTCTAGCATGCCAAACTACATTGCTCAGGCTACCAACAGCCGAATTAGAAACACCGGAAACACAGCCACTAATAAGAGATAAAAGCTTAGGATCTTCAAGAACATAGAGTCCGTCTTTGACAATCCCTTTTCCCAATACGCCTCCGGTTTCAAATATCCTGAAATTCAACATCATTAGGCCCAAATTTCACATAGCATTTGAGATCATTAGCAGCCTTAATAACCGACAAGAGGTTAGAGGTAAATTCTGGTAAGTAGAAAGCCTTAGATTGCCTATTGAATAAGTCTACATTCCCTACACCTCTAACCGATACCCTACTGCCATTTGCTATGATCACACTAGCACTGGCCGGTTTCACATCATTGATAAGGGTTGGGTCGCTAATCATGTGGTGAGAAGCCCCTGAATCAACAATAAACGGCTTATGGACATTATAAGAGTAATTGGCAATACCAGAGTCCCTGAGGGAAGTTAGGGTGTGAATGAGAGCTTCAAGGTCAGCCCTTTTGATGGTCTCACTCTGGAATGATGATGACGCAGCTGATATGTTCTCGGGAGACTTTGGAGTTGCGAGTTGAGATGGAGTTATAGCTGAGCCATCCTCTGCCGCTTCTTGAGCTATGTTTCCCTTTGCATCCTTGAACTTAGCTGGTTTGAGATGAGGGTGAAGAAGCCAACACTTGTCCTTTGTATGCCCTTTTTTCTTGCAGTGATCGCACATGAGCCTCTTCCTTTCCTCAGTCCTATTGTTCTCAAACCTTCCTTTGTTGGCCATAAGAAGCCCAACACTCCCTTTTCCTCCAAACAGCTCCATAGACCCTTGTTCCTTTTGAATCTGAGCGCATACATCATCTAGGCTTGGAAGCTTGTTGGCTCTAAGAATATGCTTGATAAGATCATTGAATCCAGGATTGAGGTTGAGGAGAAGGCTGAAGACCTTATCTTGCTCATTTCTTTCTTGAATCTCCTTTGGATCCTTAGTGGCTGGCCTTAGCATGTCAAGTTCAGCCCATAAAGACCGAAACTTTCCGAAAAATTCTGTGAAGTTCATATCATCTTGAGATAGGTTGTTTAGAGCTTTCTTTACTTCAAACACCCTTGTAAGGCTGGAGACATTGCCATAGACATTCTTGAGTGTCTCCCACAGCTCCTTGGCAGTTTCACAGTAGGAATAACCTTCAAGGATTGAAGGCTCTAAGGAGTTGCGAATGATGGACAGCACAGCCTGATCCTTTTGGAACCACTCGTCCTCCTCATCAAGGACTTCTTCTCCGTCATCTTCACCATCGGAGAGGTCAAATTTTACTGGCCTACTTTTCACCACGTGGCTCCAAAGCCCTTTGTGGCTGCAGAGAGTAGTCTTGACAGTCCTTGCCCATAGAAGGTAGTTCACACCCTTGAGAACCACCGGCACCTGAACATGCTTGTTGGTCTCCATTGGACCTTGAATGATGATTTGAAGGTGCAGATTCGAAACTTGCACTTGAAAAACCGAGACTTTCCTTCACAACACAGAGAGGAAGGCCTTTGAAGGTTTAGGATGAAAGATTGAAACTTTCTGAGACACAAAAAACAGAAAAATGGAAGCTATGGTCCGTACAACAATGGTGGAACCAGCTGCAGCGGAACAGAGAGAATGAGGTGGGATTAGGAAGAGTTTTAAAGAGAATAGAATGGAGAATATGAACCAGAAGAATAGAAAGAAGAATGGATCAGAAATGCTCTGATACCATGTTAGAATGTGAGCATTATGACAAAGAATGAAGAGTGTGGAGAATCTGGAAGAGAATGAAGAAGAACTGATTGCATTGTCTTCAAATTGTTTACATGGGAGTCTCCTTTAAATAGCCACAGCACCTATCTAGGGTTTTACATAAAGAGGAAAGAGTCAACACATAGAAAGGAGAGGACCACAACTATGTTTTGGCAAATAAGTAAAGAGGGGGGACCACTTGCTGCAGCACACTGCCAACGCTCAGCTGAGCAGGTGTGGACCACTTTGAAAGCTTGGACCACGTCTTCTTTCAGCCTTCAAAAGCTTCCTTACTCCTCTTATTCCAATGGCTCTTTCTTCACTCCTAATTGGGCTCAACTGGGCTTATTCTTCTTGTTTGTTGGATAAGTCACTCAGCCTCTTGGATTATGGGTTAATGTGGCTGAGTGAGGACTTGACTAATAAAGGGTTCAGCGGAGATATAAGCGTATGAAGGGTTCACCAAAGACATAGCTTATAAGTTCATAGAAGATTGACCTTGTTGCAACCTATTACACCACTTTAGTTGGCCTAGCACACTTTCTCATGTCAAAGTAACATTACAATGCCTTGAACTTAGCTCATAGTGACAACTTGTGTAGAAGTATGATATGAACATGGATAGCTCTAAGGATCTTGCTTGACTTCATAACTCGTGAGAATAAACTTATGAAAGTTTCACCAAAGGTATAAGCTTATGAAGGGTTCACCAAAGACATAGCTTATAGGTTCACAGAAGATTGATCTTGTTGCAACCTATTACACCATTTTAGTTGGCTAGCACACTTTCTCATGTCAAAGTAACATTACATTGCCTTAAACTTAGCTAATAGAGACAACTTGTGTAGAAGTATGAGATGAACATGGATACCTCTAAAGATCCAGCTTGACTTCAAAACTTGTTAGAATAAACTTATGAAGGGTTCACCGAAGACATAAGCGTATGAAGAGTTCACCAAAGACATAGCTTATAGGTTCACAGAAGATTGACCTTGTTGCAACATATTACACCACTTTAGTTGGCCTAGCACACTTTCTAATGCAAAGTAACATTACATTGCTTTCAACTTAGCGAATATAGATAACATGTGTAGAAGTATGATATGAACATTGATAGCTCTAAGGATCTAGCTTGACTTCATAACTCGTGAGATTATTGTTATGAAGGGTTCATCGAAGACATAAGCGTATGAATGGTTCACCGAAGATATAAGCGTACGAAGGGTTCACCAAAGACATAGGTTATAGGTTTACAGAAGATTGACCTTGTTGCAACATATTACACCACGCTTAGTTGCCCTAGCACACTTTCTCATGTCAAAGTTACATTACATTGCCTTGAACTCAGCTAATAGATATAACATGTGTAGAAGTATGATTGGAACATGTATAGCTCTAAGGATCTAGCTTGACTTCATAACTCGTGAAAATAAACTTATGAAGCGTGCAGCGAAGATATAAGCGTATGAAGTGTTCACCAATGACAAAAATTATAGGTTCACAGAAGATTGACCTTGTTGCAACCTATTACACCACTTTAGTTGGCTTAGCACACTTTCTCATGTCAAATAACATTACATTGCCTTGAACATAGCTCATAGTGAAAACTTGTGTAGAAGTATGATATGAACATGGATAGCTCTAAGGATCTAGCTTGACTTCATAACTCGTGAGAATAAACTTATGAAAGTTTCACCGAAGATATAAGCGGATGAAGGGTTCACCAAAGACATAGCTTATAGGTTCACAGAAGATTGACCTTGTTGCAACCTATTACACCACTTTAGTTGGCCTAGCACACTATCTCATATCAAAGTAACATTACATTGCCTTAAACTTAGCTAATAGAGACAACTTGTGTAGAAGTATGATATGAACATGGATAGCTCTAAAGATCTAGCATGACTTCAAAACTTGTTAGAATAAACTTATGAAGGGTTCACCGAAGACATAAGCGTATTAAGAGTTCACCAAAGACATAACTTATAGGTTCACAGAAGATTGACCTTGCTGCAACATATCACACCACTTTAGTTGGCCTAGCACACTTTCTCGTATCAAAGTAACATTACATTGCCTTAAACTTAGCTAATAGAGACAACTTATGTAGAAGTATGATATAAACATGGCTAGCTCTAAGGATCTAGCTTGACTTCATAACTCGTAAGAATATTCTTATGAAGGGTTCATCGAAGACATAAGCGTATGAAGGGTTCACCGAAAATATAAGCAGATGAAGGGTTCACCAAAGCCATAGCTTATAGGTTCACAGAAGATTGACCTTGTTGCAACCTATTACACCACTTTAGTTGGCCTAGCACACTTTCTCATATCAAAGTAACATTCATTGCCTTAAACTTAGCTAATAGAGACAACTTGTGTAGAAGTATGATATGAACATGGATAGCTCTAAAGATCTAGCATGACTTCAAAACTTGTTAGAATAAACTTATGAAGGGTTCACCGAAGACATAAGCGTATGAAGAGTTCACCAAAGACATAGCTTATAGGTTCACAGAAGATTGACCTTGCTGCAACATATTACACCACTTTAGTTGGCCTAGCACACTTTATCATGTCAAAGTAACATTACATTGCTTTGAACTTAGCGAATATAGATAACATGTGTAGAAGTATGATATGAACATGGATAGCTCTAAGCATCTAGCTGGACTTCATAACTCGTGAGAATATTCTTATGAAGGGTTCAGCGAAGATATAAGCGTATGAAGGGTTCACCAAAGACATAGCTTATAGGTTCATAGAAGATTGACCTTGTTGCAAACTATTACACCACTTTAGTTGTCCTAGCACACTTTCTCATGTCAAAGTAACATTACAATGCCTTGAACTTAGCTCATAGTGACAACTTGTGTAGAAGTATGATATGAACATGGATAGCTCTAAGGATCTAGCTTGACTTCATAACTCGTGAGAATAAACTTATGAAAGTTTCCCCGAAGATATAAGCGTATGAAGGGTTCACCAAAGACATAGCTTATAGGTTCACAGAAGATTGACCTTGTTGCAACCTATTACACCATTTTAGTTGGCCTAGCACACTTTTTCATGTAAAAGTAACATTACATTGCCTTAAACTTAGCTAATAGAGACAACTTGTGTAGAAGTATGATATGAACATGGATACCTCTAAAGATCCAGCTTGACTTCAAAACTTGTTAGAATAAACTTATGAAGGGTTCACCGAAGACATAAGCGTATGAAGAGTTCACCAAAGACATAGCTTATAGGTTCACAGAAGATTGACCTTGTTGCAACCTATTACACCACTTTAGTTGGCCTAACACACTTTCTCGTGTCAAAGTAACATTACATTGCCTTAAACTTAGCTAATAGAGACAACTTGTGTAGAAGTATGATATAAACATGGCTAGGTCTAAGGATCTAGCTAGACTTCATAACTCGTGAGAATATTCTTATGAAGGGTTCATCGAAGACATAAGCGTATGAAGGGTTCACCAAAGACATAGCTTATAGGTTTACAGAAGATTGACCTTGTTGCAAAATATTACACCACTTTAGTTTGCCTAGCACACTTTCTCATATCAAAGTAACATTAAATTGCCTTAAACTTAGCTAATAGAGACAACTTGTGTAGAAGTATGAGATGAACATGGATACCTCTAAAGATCCAGCTTGACTTCAAAACTTGTTAGAATAAACTTATGAAGGGTTCACCGAAGACATAAGCGTATGAAGAGTTCACCAAAGACATAGCTTATAGGTTCACAGAAGATTGACCTTGTTGCAACCTATTACACCACTTTAGTTGGCCTAACACACTTTCTCGTGTCAAAGTAACATTACATTGCCTTAAACTTAGCTAATAGAGACAACTTGTGTAGAAGTATGATATAAACATGGCTAGGTCTAAGGATCTAGCTAGACTTCATAACTCGTGAGAATATTCTTATGAAGGGTTCATCGAAGACATAAGCGTATGAAGGGTTCACCAAAGACATAGCTTATAGGTTTACAGAAGATTGACCTTGTTGCAAAATATTACACCACTTTAGTTTGCCTAGCACACTTTCTCATATCAAAGTAACATTAAATTGCCTTAAACTTAGCTAATAGAGACAACTTGTGTAGAAGTATGAGATGAACATGGATACCTCTAAAGATCCAGCTTGACTTCAAAACTTGTTAGAATAAACTTATGAAGGGTTCACGGAAGACATAAGCGTATGAAGAGTTCACCAAAGACATAGCTTATAGGTTCACAGAAGATTGACCTTGTTGCAACATATTACACCACTGTAGTTGGCCTAACACACTTTCTAATGCAAAGTAACATTACATTGATTTGAACTTAGCGAATATAGATAACATGTGTACAAGTATGATATGAACATGGATAGCTCTAAGGATCTAGCTTGACTTCATAACTCGTGAGAATATTGTTATGAAGGGTTCATCGAAGACATAAGCGTATGAATGGTTCACCGAAGATATAAGCGTACGAAGGGTTCACCAAAGACATAGGTTATAGGTTTACCGAAGATTGACCTTGTTGCAACAGATTACACCACTTTAGTTGGCCTAGCACACTTTCTCGTATCAAAGTAACATTACATTGCCTTAAACTTAGCTAATAGAGACAACTTGTGTAGAAGTATGATATAAACATGGCTAGCTCTAAGGATCTAGCTTGACTTCATAACTCGTAAGAATATTCTTATGAAGGGTTCATCGAAGACATAAGCGTATGAAGGGTTCACCGAAAATATAAGCAGATGAAGGGTTCACCAAAGCCATAGCTTATAGGTTCACAGAAGATTGACCTTGTTGCAACCTATTACACCACTTTAGTTGGCCTAGCACACTTTCTCATATCAAAGTAACATTCATTGCCTTAAACTTAGCTAATAGAGACAACTTGTGTAGAAGTTCGATATGAACATGGATAGCTCTAAAGATCTAGCATGACTTCAAAACTTGTTAGAATAAACTTATGAAGGGTTCACCAAAGACATAAGCGTATGAAGAGTTCACCAAAGACATAGCTTATAGGTTCACAGAAGATTGACCTTGCTGCAACATATTACACCACTTTAGTTGGCCTAGCACACTTTATCATGTCAAAGTAACATTACATTGCTTTGAACTTAGCGAATATAGATAACATGTGTAAAAGTATGATATGAACATGGATAGCTCTAAGCATCTAGCTTGACTTCATAACTCGTGAGAATATTCTTATGAAGGGTTCAGCGAAGATATAAGCGTATGAAGGGTTCACCAAAGACATAGCTTATAGGTTCATAGAAGATTGACCTTGTTGCAAACTATTACACCACTTTAGTTGGCCTAGCACACTTTCTCATGTCAAAGTAACATTACAATGCCTTGAACTTAGCTCATAGTGACAACTTGTGTAGAAGTATGATATGAACATGGATAGCTCTAAGGATCTAGCTTGACTTCATAACTCGTGAGAATAAACTTATGAAAGTTTCCCCGAAGATATAAGCGTATGAAGGGTTCACCAAAGACATAGCTTATAGGTTCACAGAAGATTGACCTTGTTGCAACCTATTACACCATTTTAGTTGGCCTAGCACACTTTTTCATGTAAAAGTAACATTACATTGCCTTAAACTTAGCTAATAGAGACAACTTGTGTAGAAGTATGATATGAACATGGATACCTCTAAAGATCCAGCTTGACTTCAAAACTTGTTAGAATAAACTTATGAAGGGTTCACCGAAGACATAAGCGTATGAAGAGTTCACCAAAGACATAGCTTATAGGTTCACAGAAGATTGACCTTATTGCAACATATTGCACCACTTTAGTTGGCCTAGCACACTTTCTAATGCAAAGTAACATTACATTGCTTTGAACTTAGCAAATATAGATAACATGTGTAGAAGTATGATATGAACATGGATAGCTCTAAGGATCTAGCTTGACTTCATTACTCGTGAGAATATTGTTATGAAGGGTTCATCGAAGACATAAGCGTATGAATGGTTCACCAAAGATATAAGCGTACGAAGGGTTCACCAAAGACATAGCTTATAGGTTCACAGAAGATTGACCTTTTTGCAACATATTACACCACGCTTAGTTGCCCTAGCACACTTTCTCATGTCAAAGTTACATTACATTGCCTTGAACTCAGCTAATAGATATAACATGTGTAGAAGTATGATTGGAACATGGATAGCTCTAAGGATCTAGCTTCACTTCATAACTCGTGAAAATAAATTTATGAAGGGTTCAGCGGAGATATAAGCGTATGAAGGGTTCACCAAAGACATAGCTTATAGGTTCACAGAAGATTGACCTTGTTGCAACCTATTACACCATATTAGTTGGCCTAGCACAATTTCTCATGTCAAAGTAACATTACAATACCTTGAACTTAGCTCATTGTGACAACTTGTGTAGAAGTATGATATGAACATGGATAGCTCTAAGGATCTAGCTTGACTTCATAACTCGTGAGAATAAACTTATGAAAGTTTCAACGAAGATATAAGCGTATGAAGGGTTCACCAAAGACATAGCTTATAGGTTCACAGAAGATTGACCTTGTTGCGACCTATTACACCATTTTAGTTGGCCTAGCACACTTTCTCATGTCAAAGTGTGCTAGGTGGCAGGTTATCTTCCTCCAAGTCTGGCATATCATCATATTCCTCTTCAAGATCGTCTTGTTCTTGACTACCCCTTCTGCCTTGAGAGTTCACTCGGATAGGGGCTATAGGGTTGGTTCGTGGGGGTTGCTCTAGCCGAACTATTCTGTCTCCCATGGTCTGTAGTTGCATTTGAATGGCAACAAGCATTTGCTGCACGCTGGCCTGGTCATTAACTTCGCCCATGCTTTCTACGATCAGTCAACAAGAGTTTGATCAAGTTGTTGTTTGTGAAATAAGGAGTAGCACACAGAATTACAAATTATAATTCAAAAGTGATTAAGCAGAACAAAAGAAATCGATCCTAATTTTATAAAATGCAAAAGCAAACTTCTAATATTTTTTTGATTTATAAAAACAAACAAGAAACAGAATGATATGTAAGTATTTTTTTTTGAATGATAAGAAACTAAACGAATTGAGTAAAACTTAGAACAAGTAAAAGGATAGATAAAACCTGATAGATGGAGCGTTTAGCTCTGATACCAGATGATGTAGGAACTTGTTACAAGTTTCTACAAGGTTGGAAGTTTCTTCTAGGCTCGTACAAGCTTTCTAGAGAAAACCAAGGTAGAATGGAAGGAGAGGTGGAGTGAGGACGCCACACAAGGGTATGGATGAGCCTTGTGATAAGTCAGAACTTAGCCAAAGGTTTTGGAATCACACACAAAACTTAGCTAAATGGGAAGAACGAATTTCAATACTTAAAAATGGATAAAAGAAGTCTGAATACAATGAAATGGCTCACAGCCTTATAAAGGACTCAAAAATTAAGTAGAAAAAGGAAAACAGATAATGCATTAAGTGTAGGATTTGCTAGCCGTTGGAATTGAATGGCAAATCCTTCCCTTAGGTCGTTTATGGAAAGTAAAGATCAGATCCATTCTGAGCCATTGGAGTGTGATCTAAGGTATCTCCTGGCTTGTTTGGACACGGAATTAAGCCTATCTCTTGTTTGGATATGACGAAAAGGCTTGGGTGATGACCTCCCTCCAAAATGGGTAAAAATGAAGTGAGCTGGATCTTGGGCTGAATAGATGGCTTTGTTGAGTTTTTGATGTGGTTGTGCACGCCCTTAGAAGCTTCTAAAACGTCCTCATGTGCTGTTGGTCCAATTGGTGTCTCTTGGATTATTTCATTGTTCAGCAAATCTTGTTTAAGCTCCTCGTGTTGTAAAAGTGTGATTAGACTTTCCACTTGTTGATTGAATTCTTCTTGAACAGCTTGAGCTCCTGATCTGGTTCTGGGTGATCTCCTCAAGATGGGAACTTGGATTTGCATCTTGTCTGACTCGGGTCCTTCTTGTTCACTAGGGTTCATGGCGCCATCATCCCCTCCCCCTTGAGATGGTTCTGACCTCAGAACTGGTTCACCTGCATCAAAACGAGCCAAGTCAGCAACATTAAAGATTGGTGAAATAGTTAACTCACCTGGTAGTTCTAGCTTGTAGGCGTTGTTGTTGACACGTTCAAGTACTCGAAATGGTCCATCTCCTCTTGGTGAGAGCTTAGATTTCCTCTGGTTTGGAAATCTCTCCTTTCTCATGTGCAGCCATACCCAATCCCCTGGTTCAAATACGACCTCCTTGCGCCCATGGTCAGCTTGTTGCTTTGTCTTCTCATTTTTCTTTTCTAAATTTTCCTTTACTTTTTGATGTAGTTTCTTCACAAACTCGGCCTTGGTATCCCCTTCAGCACTAGAATAAACAGCTTGAGGCAAAGGTGATAAACTTAAAGGAGTGTTAGGGTTAAAACCATAAACAACTTCAAATGGGGAGTATTTAGTAGCTGAATGTCTAGCATGGTTATAAGCAAATTCGACAATGGGTAAGCATGATAACCAATTCTTTAAATTCTTACCAACCGTGGCCCTTAGCAAGGCTGAGAGTGTTCGGTTTACTACCTCGGTTTGCCCATCAGTTTGTGGGTGACAAGTGGTTGAGAACAACAACTTGGTTCCAAGCTTACGCCATAAAACTCTCCAGAAGTGGGCAAGGAATTTCGTATCTCTATCTGATACAATGGTCCTTGGAACTCCATGAAATTTTACCACTTCCCTAAAGAAAAGATCAGCAATCTGAGAAGCATCGTTAGTTTTGTTACATGGAATGAAATGAGCCATTTTGGAGAATCTGTCCACAACTACAAAAACAGAATCCTTGTTGTTAATCTTAGGCAATCCAAGCACAAAGTCCATAGAAATATCAACCCATGGCATAGTAGGAATTGGTAAAGGAATGTATAAACCATGTGGATGTAACCTGGATTTTGCCTTTAAGCAAACAATGCACTTGGTACAGAATCTCTCCACGTCTCTTTTTAGATGTGGCCAGAAGAAGTGTTTTTGTAACACACTTAATGTCTTATCACGCCCAAAGTGCCCCATCAGGCCTCCACCGTGTGCTTCTCTGATCAGTAAATCCCTCATTGAGCCTCGAGGTATGCATAAGCGCTTATCTTTGAATAAAAACCCATCTTGTCGAAAAAAGGCTCCATAGGCTCCATTAGCAGTTTCTTTGTATGTTTCCTGAAATTCAAGGTCATTCTCATATAAAGTCTTAATATGCTCAAAACCCATTACCTTGGCTTCCATAGTACTGATGAGTGAGTATCTTCTTGATAAAGCATCAGCCACTATGTTTTCTTTACCCTTTTTGTATTTGATTACATAGGGAAAGGTTTCCACAAATTCTAACCACCTAGCATGCCTTCTTTTGAGAGTGGTTTGTCCTCTTAGGTGCTTCAACGTCTCATGATCTGTATGAATAACAAATTCTTTAGGCAAAAGATAGTGCTGCCAAGTTTCAAGAGACCTCACCAAAGCATATAACTCTTTATCATAAGTGGGGTAGTTTAGTGATGCTCCATGAAGTTTTACACTAAAATATGCTATAGGTCGTCCCCCTTGGGTAAGAACTGCTCCAATGCCAGTTCCTGATGCATCACATTCAATCTCAAAAGTTTTATCAAAATCAGGAAGTATTAAAATAGGCGCATTGGTTAAAGAGTTTTTGAGTTTGAGAAATGCTTCCTCTTGTGCTTTCTCCCACTTGAATGAGACATTTTTCTTGATGACTGAAGTGATGGGAGCTGCTATGGTGCTGAAGTCTCTCACAAATCTCCTATAAAAGCTTGCTAACCCATGAAAACTTCGAACTTGTCCAATAGACGTGGGAGTAGGCCACTCAGCTATTGCTCTTATCTTCTCTTCATCCACCTTTAAACCCTGAGAACTTACAACAAAGCCTAGGAAAACAACCTCATTAGTGCAAAATGTGCATTTTTTTAGATTAGCATACAGGTTTTCCTTTCTAAGCGTTTCTAGCACAAGTTCTAAATGCTTAACGTGTTCATCCAGACAAGTGCTATATATCAGTATATCATCAAAATATACGACTACAAACTTACAGATGAAGGCCCTTAGCACGTGATTCATAAGCCTCATAAAGGTGCTTGGTGCATTTGTGAGTCCAAACGACATGACCAGCCACTCATACAAGCCTCGTTTGGTTTTGAATGCAGTTTTCCACTCATCACCTTCTTTCATCCTCACTTGATGATATCCACTCCTTAAGTCCACCTTTGAGAAGATGGTAGCACCGTTGAGTTCATCCAGCATGTCGTCTAATCTGGGAATGGGGTGCCTATATTTGATGGTGATGTGGTTGATGGCCCTACAATCAACACACATTCTCCATGATCCATCCTTCTTAGGTACCAACAAAACTGGGACAGCACATGGACTTAAACTCTCTCGAATGTAGCCTTTGGCCATGAGATCCTGAACTTGCTTTTCTAACTCCTTAGCCTCCATGGGGTTCACTTTATAAGCAGCTCTATTAGGCAGTGGTGCTCCTGGAACTAGATCAATCTGATGTTCGATACCTCTAATAGGAGGTAGACCTGCTGGAATATCTTCAGGAAACACATCTTGATACTTGTTAAGCAAAGTCTGGATTTTGGCTGGTAAGTCTTCTCCATTCTGATCTGCAAACAACCCTTCTTTGAAGATCATTAGTAGCACCTGCTCCTTTAGGTCAAGCGATTTTAAAACTTGTGTAGGAGTGATGTACAAGTTAGTTTTACTTACCTCAGCTCCTTTAGCCATACTTTTGTGCATTTCGTCAACTTCCTGTGGGGTAAGTGGGGCTAGGCTGTGTTTCTTGTTCTTATGGCTGAAGGTGTAAAAGTTTGTTCTCCCATTGTGTATAGCTTCTTTGTCAAATTGCCATGGCCTACCTAGCAAAACATGTCCAGCTTGCATAGGTAATACATCACATACCACTTGGTCAGAATACTTACCTATGGTGAATGGTATGGTGACTTGCTCAGCAACTTTGATTTCAGCATCATCATTCAGCCATTTGAGCTTATATGGTCTTGGATGTTTCGTCTTTGGTAATCCTAGTTTGTTAACCAAATAAACAGAAGCCACATTAGTACAAGATCCACCATCAATTATTAGACTACATACCTTGGTGTTTATAGTGCATTTGGTGTGGAAAATGTTTTCCCTCTGAATTGTTTCTGGATTGTAGAGAGCACTTAGTGTCCTTCTAATCATTAGGAGTTCTCCCGTTTCAGGATAATCAACAATTTCATCTTCTGAATCTTCTGGTCCCTCCTCAGCCTCATCTTGGGATTCATACTCTCCATTAGATTTTAGGACCATAACTCGCTGATTAGGGCATTCTCTTGCATAATGTCCCTTTCCTTGACATTTGAAGCATGTAATATCTCTGGTTCGGGTTGGAGGAGCCTTTGCTTCTGGCCATGTTTGTTTAACTACCTCGGGGATGCTTTTCTTGAATCTGGAATCGTTTTCCACTCCTTTACCCTTATCCAATGTCTTAGAACCTTGTGGGTTCCAAGTGTTTTTGCTTCTGTTGGTGTAGGTAGTTTTTCTCTTAATATGCTGTTCGGCTTGAATGGCAAGATGTAGTAACTCTTCAAGATCATGGTAAGTTTGTCTTTCCACCTTTCTTGCAATTCTGTCTTGTAGTCCATCTAAAAACTGAGACATAAGTGTCTCCTCGGAATCCTCCACTTCTAATCTGTTCTTGATAGTCTCAAATTCTTCAAAATATTCTTCAACAGATTTGTGGCCTTGGGATAACTTCCGAAATCTCCTCTGTAAGTCCCTGTGGTAGTAGGCTGGTACATAGCGTTTTCTCAAGCTATATCTCATGTCCTCCCATGTAGTGATCTGACCATGTCTCAATCTTCTTCTTTCAGAAACATCTCTATCCCACCATGCTAGAGCATTTTCAGTAAGTTGGGCAGCAGCTAGGGATATCTTTCTTTGATCTGAATAGTTGTAGTATTCAAAAATATATTCCATTCTCCTTTCCCAATCCAAATAGGCTTCTGGATTTACTTTCCCAGCAAAGGTTGGAGCTGTCAATTTTAGATCATTTTGATGGTTGTATCCTCCTCCTCGTGGCTCCCTTTGCCTATATGGTCTGCCAGGGTCTGGTTCTCGTGGAAAGCCCCTCCTAGGGTTGTGATTAGGTGGCAGGTTATCTTCCTCCAAGTCTGGCATATCATCATATTCCTCTTCAAGATCGTCTTGTTCTTGACTACCCCTTCTGCCTTGAGAGTTCACTCGGATAGGGGCTATAGGGTTGGTTCGTGGGGGTTGCTCTAGCCGAGCTATTCTGTCTCCCATGGTCTGTAGTTGCATTTGAATGGCAACAAGCATTTGCTGCACGCTGGCCTGGTCATTAACTTCGCCCATGCTTTCTACGATCAGTCAACAAGAGTTTGATCAAGTTGTTGTTTGTGAAATAAGGAGTAGCACACAGAATTACAAATTATAATTCAAAAGTGATTAAGCAGAACAAAAGAAATAGATCCTAATTTTATAAAATGCAAAAGTAAACTTCTAATATTTTTTTGATTTATAAAAACAAACAAGAAACAGAATGATATGTAAGTATTTTTTTTTGAATGATAAGAAACTAAACGAATTGAGTAAAACTTAGAACAAGTAAAAGGATAGATAAAACCTGATAGATGGAGCGTTTAGCTCTGATACCAGATGATGTAGGAACTTGTTACAAGTTTCTACAAGGTTGGAAGTTTCTTCTAGGCTCGTACAAGCTTTCTAGAGAAAACCAAGGTAGAATGGAAGGAGAGGTGGAGTGAGGACGCCACACAAGGGTATGGATGAGCCTTGTGATAAGTCAGAACTTAGCCAAAGGTTTTGGAATCACACACAAAACTTAGCTAAATGGGAAGAACGAATTTCAATACTTAAAAATGGATAAAATAAGTCTGAATACAATGAAATGGCTCACAGCCTTATAAAGGACTCAAAAATTAAGTAGAAAAAGGAAAACAGATAATGCATTAAGTGTAGGATTTGCTAGCCGTTGGAATTGAATGGCAAATCCTTCCCTTAGGTCGTTTATGGAAAGTAAAGATCAGATCCATTCTGAGCCATTGGAGTGTGATCTAAGGTATCTCCTGGCTTGTTTGGACACGAAAAGGCTTGGGTGATGACCTCCCTCCAAAATGGGTAAAAATGAAGTGAGCTGGATCTTGGGCTGAATAGATGGCTTTGTTGAGTTTTTGATGTGGTTGTGCACGCCCTTAGAAGCTTCTAAAACGTCCTCATGTGCTGCTGGTCCAATTGGTGTCTCTTGGATTATTTCATTGTTCAGCAAATCTTGTTTAAGCTCCTCGTGTTGTAAAAGTGTGATTAGACTTTCCACTTGTTGATTGAATTCTTCTTGAACAGCTTGAGCTCCTGATCTGGTTCTGGGTGATCTCCTCAAGATGGGAACTTGGATTTGCATCTTGTCTGACTCGGGTCCTTCTTGTTCACTAGGGTTCATGGCGCCATCAGCTTATAGGGTCACAGAAGATTGACCTTGTTGCAACAGATTACACCACTTTAGTTGGCCTAGCACACTTTCTAATGCAAAGTAACATTACATTGCTTTGAACTTAGCGAATATAGATAACATGTGTAGAAGTTTGATATGAACATGGATAGCTCTAAGGATCTAGCTTGACTTCATAACTCGTGAGAATATTGTTATGAAGGGTACATCGAAGACATAAGCGTATGAATGGTTTACCAAAGATATAAGCGTATGAAGGGTTCACCAAAGACATAGCTTATAGGTTCACAGAAGATTGACCTTGTTGCAAAATATTACACCACTTTAGTTTGCCTAGCACACTTTCTCATATCAAAGTAACATTAAATTGCCTTAAACTTAGCTAATAGAGACAACTTGTGTAGAAGTATGAGATGAACATGGATACCTCTAAAGATCCAGCTTGACTTCAAAACTTGTTAGAATAAACTTATGAAGGGTTCACCGAAGACATAAGCGTATGAAGAGTTCACCAAAGACATAGCTTATAGGTTCACAGAAGATTGACCTTGTTGCAACATATTACACCACTGTAGTTGGCCTAACACACTTTCTAATGCAAAGTAACATTACATTGCTTTGAACTTAGCGAATATAGATAACATGTGTAGAAGTATGATATGAACATGGATAGCTCTAAGGATCTAGCTTGACTTCATAACTCGTGAGAATATTGTTATGAAGGGTTCATCGAAGACATAAGCGTATGAATGGTTCACCGAAGATATAAGCGTACGAAGGGTTCACCAAAGACATAGGTTATAGGTTTACAGAAGATTGACCTTGTTGCAACAGATTACACCACTTTAGTTGGCCTAGCACACTTTCTCGTATCAAAGTAACATTACATTGCCTTAAACTTAGCTAATAGAGACAACTTGTGTAGAAGTATGATATAAACATGGCTAGCTCTAAGGATCTAGCTTGACTTCATAACTCGTAAGAATATTCTTATGAAGGGTTCATCGAAGACATAAGCGTATGAAGGGTTCACCGAAAATATAAGCAGATGAAGGGTTCACCAAAGCCATAGCTTATAGGTTCACAGAAGATTGACCTTGTTGCAACCTATTACACCACTTTAGTTGGCCTAGCACACTTTCTCATATCAAAGTAACATTCATTGCCTTAAACTTAGCTAATAGAGACAACTTGTGTAGAAGTTCGATATGAACATGGATAGCTCTAAAGATCTAGCATGACTTCAAAACTTGTTAGAATAAACTTATGAAGGGTTCACCGAAGACATAAGCGTATGAAGAGTTCACCAAAGACATAGCTTATAGGTTCACAGAAGATTGACCTTGCTGCAACATATTACACCACTTTAGTTGGCCTAGCACACTTTATCATGTCAAAGTAACATTACATTGCTTTGAACTTAGCGAATATAGATAACATGTGTAGAAGTATGATATGAACATGGATAGCTCTAAGCATCTAGCTTGACTTCATAACTCGTGAGAATATTCTTATGAAGGGTTCAGTGAAGATATAAGCGTATGAAGGGTTCACCAAAGACATAGCTTATAGGTTCATAGAAGATTGACCTTGTTGCAAACTATTACACCACTTTAGTTGGCTTAGCACACTTTCTCATGTCAAAGTAACATTACAATGCCTTGAACTTAGCTCATAGTGACAACTTGTGTAGAAGTATGATATGAACATGGATAGCTCTAAGGATCTAGCTTGACTTCATAACTCGTGAGAATAAACTTATGAAAGTTTCACCGAAGATATAAGCGTATGAAGGGTTCACCAAAGACATAGCTTATAGGTTCACAGAAGATTGACCTTGTTGCAACCTATTACACCATTTTAGTTGGCCTAGCACACTTTTTCATGTCAAAGTAACATTACATTGCCTTAAACTTAGCTAATAGAGACAACTTGTGTAGAAGTATGAGATGAAGATGGATACCTCTAAAGATCCAGCTTGACTTCAAAACTTGTTAGAATAAACTTATGAAGGGTTCACCGAAGACATAAGCGTATGAAGAGTTCACCAAAGACATAGCTTATAGGGTCACAGAAGATTGACCTTGTTGCAACAGATTACACCACTTTAGTTGGCCTAGCACACTTTCTAATGCAAAGTAACATTACATTGCTTTGAACTTAGCGAATATAGATAACATGTGTAGAAGTTTGATATGAACATGGATAGCTCTAAGGATCTAGCTTGACTTCATAACTCGTGAGAATATTGTTATGAAGGGTACATCGAAGACATAAGCGTATGAATGGTTTACCAAAGATATAAGCGTATGAAGGGTTCACCAAAGACATAGCTTATAGGTTCACAGAAGATTGACCTTGTTGCAAAATATTACACCACTTTAGTTTGCCTAGCACACTTTCTCATATCAAAGTAACATTAAATTGCCTTAAACTTAGCTAATAGAAACAACTTGTGTAGAAGTATGATATGAACATGGATAGGTCTAAGGATCTAGATTGACTTCAAAACTTGTTAGAATAAACTTATGAAGGGTTCACCGAAGACATAAGCGTATGAAGAGTTCACCAAAGACATAGCTTATAGGTTCACAGAAGATTGACCTTTTTGCAACCTATTACACCACTTTAGTTGGCCTAACACACTTTCTCGTATCAAAGTAACATTACATTGCCTTAAACTTAGCTAATAGAGACAACTTGTGTAGAAGTATGATATAAACATGGCTAGGTCTAAGGATCTAGCTTGACTTCATAACTCGTGAGAATATTCTTATGAAGGGTTCATCGAAGACATAAGCGTATGAAGGGTTCACCAAAGACATAGCTTATAGGTTCACAGAAGATTGACCTTGTTGCAAAATATTACACCACTTTAGTTTGCCTAGCACACTTTCTCATATCAAAGTAACATTAAATTGCCTTAAACTTAGCTAATAGAGACAACTTGTGTAGAAGTATGAGATGAACATGGATACCTCTAAAGATCCAGCTTGACTTCAAAACTTGTTAGAATAAACTTATGAAGGGTTCACCGAAGACATAAGCGTATGAAGAGTTCACCAAAGACATAGCTTATAGGTTCACAGAAGATTGACCTTGTTGCAACATATTACACCACTGTAGTTGGCCTAACACACTTTCTAATGCAAAGTAACATTACATTGATTTGAACTTAGCGAATATAGATAACATGTGTAGAAGTATGATATGAACATGGATAGCTCTAAGGATCTAGCTTGACTTCATAACTCGTGAGAATATTGTTATGAAGGGTTCATCGAAGACATAAGCGTATGAATGGTTCACCGAAGATATAAGCGTACGAAGGGTTCACCAAAGACATAGCTTATAGGTTCACAGAAGATTGACCTTGTTGCAACATATTACACCATGCTTAGTTGCCCTAGCACACTTTCTCATATCAAAGTTACATTACATTGCCTTGAACTCAGCTAATAGATATAACATGTGTAGAAGTACGATTGGAACATGGATAGCTCTAAGGATCTAGCTTGACTTCATAACTCGTGAAAATAAATTTATGAAGGGTTCAGCGGAGATATAAGCGTATGAAGGGTTCACCAAAGACATAGCTTATAGGTTCACAGAAGATTGACCTTGTTGCAACCTATTACACCACTTTAGTTGGCTTAGCACACTTTCTCATGTCAAATAACATTACATTGCCTTGAACTTAGCTCATAGTGAAAACTTGTGTAGAAGTATGATATGAACATGGATAGCTCTAAGGATCTAGCTTGACTTCATAACTCGTGAGAATAAACTTATGAAAGTTTCACCGAAGATATAAGCGTATGAAGGGTTCACCAAAGACATAGCTTATAGGTTCATAGAAGATTGATCTTATTGCAACCTATTACACCATTTTAGTTGGCCTAGCACACTTTCTCACGTCAAAGTAACATTACATTGCCTTAAACTTAGCTAATAGAGACAACTTGTGTAGAAGTATGAGATGAACATGGATAGCTCTAAAGATCTAGCATCACTTCAAAACTTGTTAGAATAAACTTATGAAGGGTTCACCGAAGACATAAGCGTATGAAGAGTTCACCAAAGACATAGCTTATAGGTTCATAGAAGATTGACCTTGTTGCAACAGATTACACCACTTTAGTTGGCCTAGCACACTTTCTCGTATCAAAGTAACATTACATTGCCTTAAACTTAGCTAATAGAGACAACTTGTGTAGAAGTATGATATAAACATGGCTAGCTCTAAGGATCTAGCTTGACTTCATAACTCGTAAGAATATTCTTATGAAGGGTTCATCGAAGACATAAGCGTATGAAGGGTTCACCGAAAATATAAGCGTATGAAGGGTTCACCAAAGACATAGCTTATAGGTTCACAGAAGATTGACCTTGTTGCAACCTATTACACCACTTTAGTTGGCTTAGCACACTTTCTCATGTCAAAGTAACATTACAATGCCTTGAACTTAGCTCATAGTGACAACTTGTGTAGAAGTATGATATGAACATGGATAGCTCTAAAGGTCCAGCTTGATTTCAAAACTTGTTAGAATAAACTTATGAAGGGTTCACCAAAGACATAAGCGTATAAAGGGTTCACCAAAGACATAGCTTATAGGTTCACAGAAGATTGACCTTGTTGCAACCTATTACACCACTTTAGTTGGCCTAGCACACTTTCTCAGGTCAAATAACATTACATTGCCTTGAACTTAGCGAATATAGATAACATGTGTAGAAGTATGATATGAACATGGATAGCTCTAAGCATCTAGCTTGACTTCATAACTCGTGAGAATATTCTTATGAAGGGTTCAGCGAAGATATAAGCGTATGAAGGGTTCACCAAAGACATAGCTTATAGGTTCATAGAAGATTGACCTTCTTGCAAACTATTACACCACTTTAGTTGGCCTAGCACACTTTCTCATGTCAAAGTAACATTACAATGCCTTGAACTTAGCTCATAGTGACAACTTGTGTAGAAGTATGATATGAACATGGATAGCTCTAAGGATCTAGCTTGACTTCATAACTCGTGAGAATAAACTTATGAAAGTTTCACCAAAGATATAAGCGTATGAAGGGTTCACCAAAGACATAGCTTATAGGTTCACAGAAGATTGACCTTGTTGCAACCTATTACACCATTTTAGTTGGCCTAGCACACTTTTTCATGTCAAAGTAACATTACATTGCCTTAAACTTAGCTAATAGAGACAACTTGTGTAGAAGTATGAGATGAACATGGATACCTCTAAAGATCCAGCTTGACTTCAAAACTTGTTAGAATAAATTTATGAAGGGTTCACCGAAGACATAAGCGTATGAAGAGTTCACCAAAGACATAGCTTATAGGGTCACAGAAGATTGACCTTGTTGCAACAGATTACACCACTTTAGTTGGCCTAGCACACTTTCTAATGCAAAGTAACATTACATTGCTTTGAACTTAGCGAATATAGATAACATGTGTAGAAGTTTGATATGAACATGGATAGCTCTAAGGATCTAGCTTGACTTCATAACTCGTGAGAATATTGTTATGAAGGGTACATCGAAGACATAAGCGTATGAATGGTTTACCAAAGATATAAGCGTATGAAGGGTTCACCAAAGACATAGCTTATAGGTTCACAGAAGATTGACCTTGTTGCAAAATATTACACCACTTTAGTTTGCCTAGCACACTTTCTCATATCAAAGTAACATTAAATTGCCTTAAACTTAGCTAATAGAGACAACTTGTGTAGAAGTATGATATGAACATGGATAGGTCTAAGGATCTAGATTGACTTCAAAACTTGTTAGAATAAACTTATGAAGGGTTCACCGAAGACATAAGCGTATGAAGAGTTCACCAAAGACATAGCTTATAGGTTCACAGAAGATTGACCTTGTTGCAACCTATTACACCACTTTAGTTGGCCTAACACAATTTCTCGTATCAAAGTAACATTACATTGCCTTAAACTTAGCTAATAGAGACAACTTGTGTAGAAGTATGATATAAACATGGCTAGGTCTAAGGATCTACCTTGACTTCATAACTCGTGAGAATATTCTTATGAAGGGTTCATCGAAGACATAAGCGTATGAAGGGTTCACCAAAGACATAACTTATAGGTTCACATAAGATTGACCTTGTTGCAAAATATTACACCACTTTAGTTTGCCTAGCACACTTTCTCATATCAAAGTAACATTAAATTGCCTTAAACTTAGCTAATAGAGACAACTTGTGTAGAAGTATGATATGAACATGGATAGGTCTAAGGATCTAGATTGACTTCAAAACTTGTTAGAATAAACTTATGAAGGGTTCATCGAAGACATAAGCGTATGAAGAGTTCACCAAAGACATAGCTTATAGGTTCACAGAAGATTGACCTTGTTGCAACCTATTACACCACTTTAGTTGGCCTAGCACACTTTCTCATATCAAAGTAACATTACATTGCCTTAAACTTAGCTAATAGAGACAACTTGTGTAGAAGTATGATATGAACATGGATAGCTCTAAAGAACTAGCATGACTTCAAATCTTGTTAGAATAAACTTATGAAGGGTTCACCGAAGACATAAGCGTATGAAGACTTCACCAAAGACATAGCTTATAGGTTCACAGAAGATTGACCTTGTTGCAACCTATTACACCACTTTAGTTGGCCTAGCACACTTTCTAATGCAAAGTAACATTACATTGCTTTGAACTTAGCGAATATAGATAACATGTGTAGAAGTATGATATGAACATGGATAGCTCTAAGGATCTAGCTTGACTTCAAAACTTGTTAGAATAAACTTATGAAGGGTTCACCGAAGACATAAGCGTATGAAGAGTTCACCAAAGACATAGCTTATAGGGTCACAGAAGATTGACCTTGTTGCAACAGATTACACCACTTTAGTTGGCCTAGCACACTTTCTAATGCAAAGTAACATTACATTGCTTTGAACTTAGCGAAAATAGATAACATGTGTAGAAGTATGATATGAACATGGATAGCTCTAAGGATCTAGCTTGACTTCATAACTCGTGAGAATATTGTTATGAAGGGTTCATCGAAGACATAAGCGTATGAATGGTTCACCAAATATATAAGCGTATGAAGGGTTCACCAAAGATATAGCTTATAGGTTAACAGAAGATTGACCTTGTTGCAACATATTACACCACGCTTAGTTGCCCTAGCACACTTTCTCATGTCAAAGTTACATTACATTGCCTTGAACTCAGCTAATAGATATAACATGTGTAGAAGTATGATTAGAACATGGATAGCTCTAAAGATCTAGCTTGACTTCATAACTCGTGAAAATAAATTTATGAAGGGTTCAGCGGAGATATAAGCGTATGAAGGGTTCACCAAAGACATAGCTTATAGGTTCACAGAAGATTGACCTTGTTGCAACCTATTACACCACTTTAGTTGGCTTAGCACACTTTCTCATGTCAAATAACATTACATTGCCTTGAACTTAGCTCATAGTGAAAACTTGTGTAGAAGTATGATATGAACATGGATAGCTCTAAGGATCTAGCTTGACTTCATAACTCGTGAGAATAAACTTATGAAAGTTTCACCAAAGATATAAGCGTATGAAGGGTTCACCAAAGACATAGCTTATAGGTTCACAGAAGATTGACCTTGTTGCAACCTATTACACCATTTTAGTTGGCCTAGCACACTTTTTCATGTCAAAGTAACATTACATTGCCTTAAACTTAGCTAATAGAGACAACTTGTGTAGAAGTATGAGATGAACATGGATACCTCTAAAGATCCAGCTTGACTTCAAAACTTGTTAGAATAAATTTATGAAGGGTTCACCGAAGACATAAGCGTATGAAGAGTTCACCAAAGACATAGCTTATAGGGTCACAGAAGATTGACCTTGTTGCAACAGATTACACCACTTTAGTTGGCCTAGCACACTTTCTAATGCAAAGTAACATTACATTGCTTTGAACTTAGCGAATATAGATAACATGTGTAGAAGTTTGATATGAACATGGATAGCTCTAAGGATCTAGCTTGACTTCATAACTCGTGAGAATATTGTTATGAAGGGTACATCGAAGACATAAGCGTATGAATGGTTTACCAAAGATATAAGCGTATGAAGGATTCACCAAAGACATAGCTTATAGGTTCACAGAAGATTGACCTTGTTGCAAAATATTACACCACTTTAGTTTGCCTAGCACACTTTCTCATATCAAAGTAACATTAAATTGCCTTAAACTTAGCTAATAGAGACAACTTGTGTAGAAGTATGATATGAACATGGATAGGTCTAAGGATCTAGATTGACTTCAAAACTTGTTAGAATAAACTTATGAAGGGTTCACCGAAGACATAAGCGTATGAAGAGTTCACCAAAGACATAGCTTATAGGTTCACAGAAGATTGACCTTGTTGCAACCTATTACACCACTTTAGTTGGCCTAACACAATTTCTCGTATCAAAGTAACATTACATTGCCTTAAACTTAGCTAATAGAGACAACTTGTGTAGAAGTATGATATAAACATGGCTAGGTCTAAGGATCTACCTTGACTTCATAACTCGTGAGAATATTCTTATGAAGGGTTCATCGAAGACATAAGCGTATGAAGGGTTCACCAAAGACATAACTTATAGGTTCACATAAGATTGACCTTGTTGCAAAATATTACACCACTTTAGTTTGCCTAGCACACTTTCTCATATCAAAGTAACATTAAATTGCCTTAAACTTAGCTAATAGAGACAACTTGTGTAGAAGTATGATATGAACATGGATAGGTCTAAGGATCTAGATTGACTTCAAAACTTGTTAGAATAAACTTATGAAGGGTTCATCGAAGACATAAGCGTATGAAGAGTTCACCAAAGACATAGCTTATAGGTTCACAGAAGATTGACCTTGTTGCAACCTATTACACCACTTTAGTTGGCCTAGCACACTTTCTCATATCAAAGTAACATTACATTGCCTTAAACTTAGCTAATAGAGACAACTTGTGTAGAAGTATGATATGAACATGGATAGCTCTAAAGAACTAGCATGACTTCAAATCTTGTTAGAATAAACTTATGAAGGGTTCACCGAAGACATAAGCGTATGAAGACTTCACCAAAGACATAGCTTATAGGTTCACAGAAGATTGACCTTGTTGCAACCTATTACACCACTTTAGTTGGCCTTGCACACTTTCTAATGCAAAGTAACATTACATTGCTTTGAACTTAGCGAATATAGATAACATGTGTAGAAGTATGATATGAACATGGATAGCTCTAAGGATCTAGCTTGACTTCAAAACTTGTTAGAATAAACTTATGAACGGTTCACCGAAGACATAAGCGTATGAAGAGTTCACCAAAGACATAGCTTATAGGGTCACAGAAGATTGACCTTGTTGCAACAGATTACACCACTTTAGTTGGCCTAGCACACTTTCTAATGCAAAGTAACATTACATTGCTTTGAACTTAGCGAAAATAGATAACATGTGTAGAAGTATGATATGAACATGGATAGCTCTAAGGATCTAGCTTGACTTCATAACTCGTGAGAATATTGTTATGAAGGGTTCATCGAAGACATAAGCGTATGAATGGTTCACCAAAGATATAAGCGTATGAAGGGTTCACCAAAGATATAAGCGTATGAAGGGTTCACCAAAGATATAGCTTATAGGTTCACAGAAGATTGACCTTGTTGCAACATATTACACCACGCTTAGTTGCCCTAGCACACTTTCTCATGTCAAAGTTACATTACATTGCCTTGAACTCAGCTAATAGATATAACATGTGTAGAAGTATGATTAGAACATGGATAGCTCTAAGGATCTAGCTTGACTTCATAACTCGTGAAAATAAACTTATGAAGGGTTCAGCGAAGATATAAGCGTATGACGGGTTCACCAAAGACATAGCTTATAGGTTCACAGAAGATTGACCTTGTTGCAACCTATTACACCACTTTAGTTGGCCTAGCACACTTTCTCATGTCAAAGTAACATTACAATGCCTTGAACTTAGCTCATAGTGACAACTTGTGTAGAAGTATGATATGAACATGGATAGCTCTAAAGGTCCAGCTTGATTTCAAAACTTGTTAAAATAAACTTATGAAGGGTTCACCAAAGACATAAGCGTATGAAGGGTTCACCAAAGACATAGCTTATAGGTTCACAGAAGATTGACCTTGTTGCAACCTATTACACCACTTTAGTTGGCCTAGCACACTTTCTCATGTCAAATAACATTACATTGCCTTGAACTTAGCGAATATAGATAACATGTGTAGAAGTATGATATGAACATGGATAGCTCTAAGCATCTAGCTTGACTTCATAACTCGTGAGAATATTCTTATGAAGGGTTCAGCGAAGATATAAGCGTATGAAGGGTTCACCAAAGACATAGCTTATAGGTTCATAGAAGATTGACCTTGTTGCAAACTATTACACCACTTTAGTTGGCCTAGCACACTTTCTCATGTCAAAGTAACATTACAATGCCTTGAACTTAGCTCATAGTGACAACTTGTGTAGAAGTATGATATGAACATGGATAGCTCTAAGGATCTAGCTTGACTTCATAACTCGTGAGAATAAACTTATGAAAGTTTCACTAAAGATATAAGCGTATGAAGGGTTCACCAAAGACATAGCTTATAGGTTCACAGAAGATTGACCTTGTTGCAACCTATTACACCATTTTAGTTGGCCTAGCACACTTTTTCATGTCAAAGTAACATTACATTGCCTTAAACTTAGCTAATAGAGACAACTTGTGTAGAAGTATGAGATGAACATGGATACCTCTAAAGATCCAGCTTGACTTCAAAACTTGTTAGAATAAACTTATGAAGGGTTCACCGAAGACATAAGCGTATGAAGAGTTCACCAAAGACATAGCTTATAGGGTCACAGAAGATTGACCTTGTTGCAACAGATTACACCACTTTAGTTGGCCTAGCACACTTTCTAATGCAAAGTAACATTACATTGCTTTGAACTTAGCGAATATAGATAACATGTGTAGAAGTTTGATATGAACATGGATAGCTCTAAGTATCTAGCTTGACTTCATAACTCGTGAGAATATTGTTATGAAGGGTTCATCGAAGACATAAGCGTATGAATGGTTCACCAAAGATATAAGCGTATGAAGGGTTCACCAAAGATATAGCTTATAGGTTCACAGAAGATTGACCTTGTTGCAACATATTACACCACGCTTAGTTGCCCTAGCACACTTTCTCATGTCAAAGTTACATTACATTGCCTTGAACTCAGCTAATAGATATAACATGTGTAGAAGTATGATTGGAACATGGATAGCTCTAAGGATCTAGCTTGACTTCATAACTCGTGAAAATAAACTTAAGAGGGTTCAGCGAAGATATAAGCGTATGAAGGGTTCACCAAAGACATAGCTTATAGGTTTACAGAAGATTGACCTTGTTGCAATCTATTACACCACTTTAGTTGGCCTAGCACACTTTCTCATGTCAAAGTAACATTACAATGCCTTGAACTTAGCTCATAGTGACAACTTGTGTAGAAGTATGATATGAACATGGATAGCTCTAAAGGTCCAGCTTGATTTCAAAACTTGTTAGAATAAACTTATGAAGGGTTCACCAAAGACATAAGCGTATGAAGGGTTCACCAAAGACATAGCTTATAGGTTCACAGAAGATTGACCTTGTTGCAACCTATTACACCACTTTAGTTGGCCTCGCACACTTTCTCATGTCAAATAACATTACATTGCCTTGAACTTAGCTCATAGTGACAACTTGTGTAGAAGTATGATATGAACATGGATAGCTCTAAGGATCTAGCTTGACTTCATAACTCGTGAGAATAAACTTATGAAAGTTTCACCGAAGATATAAGCGTATGAAGGGTTCACCAAAGACATAGGTTATAGGTTCACAGAAGATTGATGTTGTTGCAACCTATTACACCATTTTAGTTGGCCTAGCACACTTTCTAATGCAAAGTAACATTACATTGCTTTGAACTTAGCGAATATAGATAACATGTGTAGAAGTAGTATATGAACATGGATAGCTCTAAGGATCTAGCTTGACTTCATAACTCGTGAGAATATTGTTATGAAGGGTTCATCGAAGACATAAGCGTATGAATGGTTCACCAAAGATATAAGCGTATGAAGGGTTCACCAAAGATATAGCTTATAGGTTCACAGAAGATTGACCTTGTTGCAACATATTACACCACGCTTAGTTGCCCTAGCACACTTTCTCATGTCAAAGTTACATTACATTGCCTTGAACTCAGCTAATAGATATAACATGTGTAGAAGTATGATTGGAACATGGATAGCTCTAAGGATCTAGCTTGACTTCATAACTCGTGAAACTAAACTTATGAAGGGTTCAGCGAAGATATAAGCGTATGAAGGGGTCACCAAAGACATAGCTTATATGTTCACAGAAGATTGACCTTGTTGCAACCTATTACACCACTTTAGTTGGCCTAGCACACTTTCTCATGTCAAAGTAACATTACAATGCCTTGAACTTAGCTCATAGTGACAACTTGTGTAGAAGTATGATATGAACATGGATAGCTCTAAAGGTCCAGCTTGATTTCAAAACTTGTTAGAATAAACTTATGAAGGGTTCACCGAAGACATAAGCGTAAGAAGGGTTCACCAAAGACATAGCTTATAGGTTCACAGAAGATTAACCTTGTTGCAACCTATTACACTACTTTAGTTGGCCTAGCACACTTTCTCATGTCAAATAACATTACATTGCCTTGAACTTAGCTCATAGTGACAACTTGTGTAGAAGTATGATATGAACATGGATAGCTCTAAGGATCTAGCTTGACTTCATAACTCGTGAGAATAAACTTATGAAAGTTTCACCGAAGATATAAGCGTATGAAGGGTTCACCAAAGACATAGGTTATAGGTTCACAGAAGATTGATGTTGTTGCAACCTATTACACCATTTTAGTTGGCCTAGCACACTTTCTCATGTCAAAGTAGCATTACATGGCCTTAAACTTAGCTAATAGAGACAACTTGTGTAGAAGTATGAGATGAACATGGATACCTCTAAAGATCCAGCTTGACTTCAAAACTTGTTAGAATAAACTTATGAAGGGTTCACCGAAGACATAAGCGTATGAAGAGTTCACCAAAGACATAGCTTATAGGGTCACAGAAGATTGACCTTGTTGCAACAGATTACACCACTTTAGTTGGCCTAGCACACTTTCTAATGCAAAGTAACATTACATTGCTTTGAACTTAGCGAATATAGATAACATTGATAGAAGTAGTATATGAACATGGATAGCTCTAAGGATCTAGCTTGACTTCATAACTCGTGAGAATATTGTTATGAAGGGTTCATCGAAGACATAAGCGTATGAATGGTTCACCAAAGATATAAGCGTATGAAGGGTTCGCCAAAGATATAGCTTATAGGTTCACAGAAGATTGACCTTTTTGCAACATATTACCCCACGCTTAGTTGCCCTAGCACACTTTCTCATGTCAAAGTTACATTACATTGCCTTGAACTCAGCTAATAGATATAACATGTGTAGAAGTATGATTGGAACATGGATAGCTCTAAGGATCTAGCTTGACTTCATAACTCGTGAAACTAAACTTATGAAGGGTTCAGCGAAGATATAAGCGTATGAAGGGTTCACCAAAGACATAGCTTATATGTTCACAGAAGATTGACCTTGTTGCAACCTATTACACCACTTTAGTTGGCCTAGCACACTTTCTCATGTCAAAGTAACATTACAATGCCTTGAACTTAGCTCATAGTGACAACTTGTGTAGAAGTATGATATGAACATGGATAGCTCTAAAGGCCCAGCTTGATTTCAAAACTTGTTAGAATAAACTTATGAAGGGTTCACCGAAGACATAAGCGTAAGAAGGGTTCACCAAAGACATAGCTTATAGGTTCACAGAAGATTAACCTTGTTGCAACCTATTACACTACTTTAGTTGGCCTAGCACACTTTCTCATGTCAAATAACATTACATTGCCTTGAACTTAGCTCATAGTGACAACTTGTGTAGAAGTATGATATGAACATGGATAGCTCTAAGGATCTAGCTTGACTTCATAACTCGTGAGAATAAACTTATGAAAGTTTCACCGAAGATATAAGCGTATGAAGGGTTCACCAAAGACATAGCTTATAGGTTCACAGAAGATTGATTTTGTTGCAACCTATTACACCATTTTAGTTGGCCTAGCACACTTTCTCATGTCAAAGTAACATTTCATTGCCTTAAATTTAGCTAATAGAGACAACTTGTGTAGAAGTATGAGATGAACATGGTTACCTCTAAAGATCCAGCTTGACTTCAAAACTTGTTAGAATAAACTTATGAAGGGTTCACCGAAGACATAAGCATATGAAGAGTTCACCAAAGACATAGCTTATAGGTTCACAGAAGATTGACCTTATTGCAACATATTACACCACTTTAGTTGGCCTAGCACACTTTCTAATGCAAAGTAACATTACATTGCTTTGAACTTAGCGAATATAGATAACATGTGTAGAAGTATGATATGAACATGGATAGCCCTAAGGATCTAGCTTGACTTCATAACTCGTGAGAATATTGTTATGAAGGGTTCATCGAAGACATAAGCGTATGAATGGTTCACCAAAGATATAAGCGTACGAAGGGTTCACCAAAGACATAGCTTATAGGTTCACAGAAGATTGACCTTTTTGCAACATATTACACCACGCTTAGTTGCCCTAGCACACTTTCTCATGTCAAAGTTACATTACATTGCCTTGAACTCAGCTAATAGATATAACATGTGTAGAAGTATGATTGGAACATGGATAGCTCTAAGGATCTAGCTTCACTTCATAACTCGTGAAAATAAATTTATGAAGGGTTTAGCGGAGATATAAGCGTATGAAGGGTTCACTAAAGACATAGCTTATAGGTTCACAGAAGATTGACCTTGTTGCAACCTATTACACCATATTAGTTGGCCTAGCACACTTTCTCATGTCAAAGTAACATTACAATACCTTGAACTTAGCTCATTGTGACAACTTGTGTAGAAGTATGATATGAACATGGATAGCTCTAAGGATCTAGCTTGACTTCATAACTCGTGAGAATAAACTTATGAAAGTTTCAACGAAGATATAAGCGTATGAAGGGTTCACCAAAGACATAGCTTATAGGTTCACAGAAGATTGACCTTGTTGCAACCTATTACACCATTTTAGTTGGCCTAGCACACTTTCTCATGTCAAAGTAACATTACATTGCCTTAAACTTAGCTAATAGAGACAACTTGTGTAGAAGTATGAGATGAACATGGATAGCTCTAAGGATCTAGCTTGACTTCATAACTCGTGAGAATATTGTTATGAAGGGTACATCGAAGACATAAGCGTATGAATGGTTTACCAAAGATATAAGCGTATGAAGGGTTCACCAAAGACATAGCTTATGGGTTCACAGAAGATTGACCTTGTTGCAAAATATTACACCACTTTAGTTTGCCTAGCACACTTTCTCATATCAAAGTAACATTAAATTGCCTTAAACTTAGCTAATAGAGACAACTTGTGTAGAAGTATGATATGAACATGGATAGGTCTAAGGATTTAGATTGACTTCAAAACTTGTTAGAATAAACTTATGAAGGGTTCACCGAAGACATAAGCGTATGAAGAGTTCACCAAAGACATAGCTTATAGGTTCACAGAAGATTGACCTTGTTGCAACCTATTACACCACTTTAGTTGGCCTAACACAATTTCTCGTATCAAAGTAACATTACATTGCCTTAAACTTAGCTAATAGAGACAACTTGTGTAGAAGTATGATATAAACATGGCTAGGTCTAAGGATCTACCTTGACTTCATAACTCGTGAGAATATTCTTATGAAGGGTTCATCGAAGACATAAGCGTATGAAGGGTTCACCAAAGACATAACTTATAGGTTCACAGAAGATTGACCTTGTTGCAAAATATTACACCACTTTAGTTTGCCTAGCACACTTTCTCATATCAAAGTAACATTAAATTGCCTTAAACTTAGCTAATAGAGACAACTTGTGTAGAAGTATGATATGAACATGGATAGGTCTAAGGATCTAGATTGACTTCAAAACTTGTTAGAATAAACTTATGAAGGGTTCACCGAAGACATAAGCGTATGAAGAGTTCACCAAAGACATAGCTTATAGGTTCACAGAAGATTGACCTTGTTGCAACCTATTACACCACTTTAGTTGGCCTAACACACTTTCTCTTATCAAAGTAACATTACATTGCCTTAAACTTAGCTAATAGAGACAACTTGTGTAGAAGTATGATATAAACATGGCTAGGTCTAAGGATCTACCTTGACTTCATAACTCGTGAGAATATTCTTATGAAGGGTTCATCGAAGACATAAGCGTATGAAGGGTTCACCAAAAATATAAGCGGATGAAGGGTTCACCAAAGCCATAGCTTATATGTTCACAGAAGATTGACCTTGTTGCAACCTATTACACCACTTTAGTTGGCCTAGCACACTTTCTCATATCAAAGTAACATTACATTGCCTTAAACTTAGCTAATAGAGACAACTTGTGTAGAAGTATGATATGAACATGGATAGCTCTAAAGATCTAGCATGACTTCAAATCTTGTTAGAATAAACTTATGAAGGGTTCACCGAAGACATAAGCGTATGAAGAGTTCACCAAAGACATAGCTTATAGGTTCACAGAAGATTGACCTTGTTGCAACCTATTACACCACTTTAGTTGGCCTAGCACACTTTCTAATGCAAAGTAACATTACATTGCTTTGAACTTAGCGAATATAGATAACATGTGTAGAAGTATGATATGAACATGGATAGCTCTAAGGATCTTGATGTAGGAACTTGTTACAAGTTTCTACAAGGTTGGAAGTTTCTTCTAGGCTCGTACAAGCTTTCTAGAGAAAACCAAGGTAGAATGGAAGGAGAGGTGGAGTGAGGACGCCATACAAGGGTATGGATGAGCCTTGTGATAAGTCAGAACTTAGCCAAAGGTTTTGGAATCACACACAAAACTTAGCTAAATGGGAAGAACGAATTTCAATACTTAAAAATGGATAAATGAAGTCTGAATACAATGAAATGGCTCACAGCCTTATAAAGGACTCAAAAATTAAGTAGAAAAAGGAAAACAGATAATGCATTAAGTGTAGGATTTGCTAGCCGTTGGAATTGAATGGCAAATCCTTCCCTTAGGCCGTTTATGGAAAGTAAAGATCAGATCCATTCTGAGCCATTGGAGTGTGATCTAAGGTATCTCCTGGCTTGTTTGGACACGGAATTAAGCCTATCTCTTGTTTGGATATGACGAAAAGGCTTGGGTGATGACCTCCCTCCAAAATGGGTAAAAATGAAGTGAGCTGGATCTTGGGCTGAATAGATGGCTTTGTTGAGTTTTTGATGTGGTTGTGCACGCCCTTAGAAGCTTCTAAAACGTCCTCATGTGCTGCTGGTCCAATTGGTGTCTCTTGGATTATTTCATTGTTCAGAAAATCTTGTTTAAGCTCCTCGTGTTGTAAAAGTGTGATTAGACTTTCCACTTGTTGATTGAATTCTTCTTGAACAGCTTGAGCTCCTGATCTGGTTCTGGGTGATCTCCTCAAGATGGGAACTTGGATTTGCATCTTGTCTGACTCAGGTCCTTCTTGTTCACTAGGGTTCATGGCGCCATCA
This sequence comes from Lepidium didymum, assembly GCA_963920545.1. NCBI lineage: Eukaryota > Viridiplantae > Streptophyta > Magnoliopsida > Brassicales > Brassicaceae > Lepidium > Lepidium didymum. Next base: position 8,230,441 of record OY986983.1, on the reverse strand, counting down.
TCCCCTCCCCCTTGAGATGGTTCTGACCTCAGAACTGGTTCACCTGCATCAAAACGAGCCAAGTCAGCAACATTAAAGATGGGTGAAATAGTTAACTCACCTGGTAGTTCTAGCTTGTAGGCGTTGTTGTTGACACGTTCAAGTACTCGAAATGGTCCATCTCCTCTTGGTGAGAGCTTAGATTTCCTCTGGTTTGGAAATCTCTCCTTTCTCATGTGCAGCCATACCCAATCCCCTGGTTCAAATACGACCTCCTTGCGCCCATGGTCAGCTTGTTGCTTTGTCTTCTCATTTTTCTTTTCTAAATTTTCCTTTACTTTTTGATGTAGTTTCTTCACAAACTCGGCCTTGGTATCCCCTTCAGCACTAGAATAAACAGCTTGAGGCAAAGGTGATAAACTTAAAGGAGTGTTAGGGTTAAAACCATAAACAACTTCAAATGGGGAGTATTTAGTAGCTGAATGTCTAGCATGGTTATAAGCAAATTCGACAATGGGTAAGCATGATAACCAATTCTTTAAATTCTTACCAACCGTGGCCCTTAGCAAGGCTGAGAGTGTTCGGTTTACTACCTCGGTTTGCCCATCAGTTTGTGGGTGACAAGTGGTTGAGAACAACAACTTGGTTCCAAGCTTACGCCATAAAACTCTCCAGAAGTGGGCAAGGAATTTCGTATCTCTATCTGATACAATGGTCCTTGGAACTCCATGAAATTTTACCACTTCCCTAAAGAAAAGATCAGCAATCTGAGAAGCATCGTTAGTTTTGTTACATGGAATGAAATGAGCCATTTTGGAGAATCTGTCCACAACTACAAATATAGAATCCTTGTTGTTAATCTTAGGCAATCCAAGCACAAAGTCCATAGAAATATCAACCCATGGCATAGTAGGAATTGGTAAAGGAATGTATAAACCATGTGGATGTAACCTGGATTTTGCCTTTAAGCAAACAATGCACTTGGTACAGAATCTCTCCACGTCTCTTTTTAGATGTGGCCAGAAGAAGTGTTCTTGTAACACACTTAATGTCTTATCACGCCCAAAGTGCCCCATCAGGCCTCCACCGTGTGCTTCTCTGATCAGTAAATCCCTCATTGAGCCTCGAGGTATGCATAAGCGCTTATCTTTGAATAAAAACCCATCTTGTCAAAAAAAGGCTCCATAGGCTCCATTAGCAGTTTCTTTGTATGTTTCCTGAAATTCAAGGTCATTCTCATATAAAGTCTTAATATGCTCAAAACCCATTACCTTGGCTTCCATAGTACTGATGAGTGAGTATCTTCTTGATAAAGCATCAGCCACTATGTTTTCTTTACCCTTTTTGTATTTGATTACATAGGGAAAGGTTTCCACAAATTCTAACCACCTAGCATGCCTTCTTTTGAGAGTGGTTTGTCCTCTTAGGTGCTTCAACGTCTCATGATCTGTATGAATAACAAATTCTTTAGGCAAAAGATAGTGCTGCCAAGTTTCAAGAGACCTCACCAGAGCATATAACTCTTTATCATAAGTGGGGTAGTTTAGTGATGCTCCATGAAGTTTTTCACTAAAATATGCTATAGGTCGTCCCCCTTGGGTAAGAACTGCTCCAATGCCAGTTCCTGATGCATCACATTCAATCTCAAAAGTTTTATCAAAATCAGGAAGTATTAAAATAGGCGCATTGGTTAAAGAGTTTTTGAGTTTGAGAAATGCTTCCTCTTGTGCTTTCTCCCACTTGAATGAGACATTTTTCTTGATGACTGAAGTGATGGGAGCTGCTATGGTGCTGAAGTCTCTCACAAATCTCCTATAAAAGCTTGCTAACCCATGAAAACTTCGAACTTATCCAATAGACGTGGGAGTAGGCCACTCAGCTATTGCTCTTATCTTCTCTTCATCCACCTTTAAACCCTGAGAACTTACAACAAAGCCTAGGAAAACAACCTCATTAGTGCAAAATGTGCATTTTTTTAGATTAGCATACAGGTTTTCCTTTCTAAGCGTTTCTAGCACAAGTTCTAAATGCTTAACGTGTTCATCCAGACAAGTGCTATATATCAGTATATCATCAAAATATACGACTACAAACTTACAGATGAAGGCCCTTAGCACGTGATTCATAAGCCTCATAAAGGTGCTTGGTGCATTTGTGAGTCCAAACGGCATGACCAGCCACTCATACAAGCCTCGTTTGGTTTTGAATGCAGTTTTCCACTCATCACCTTCTTTCATCCTCACTTGATGATATCCACTCCTTAAGTCCACCTTTGAGAAGATGGTAGCACCGTTGAGTTCATCCAGCATGTCGTCTAATCTGGGAATGGGGTGCCTATATTTGATGGTGATGTGGTTGATGGCCCTACAATCAACACACATTCTCCATGATCCATCCTTCTTAGGTACCAACAAAACTGGGACAGCACATGGACTTAAACTCTCTCGAATGTAGCCTTTGGCCATGAGATCCTGAACTTGCTTTTCTAACTCCTTAGCCTCCATGGGGTTCACTTTATAAGCAGCTCTATTAGGCAGTGGTGCTCCTGGAACTAGATCAATCTGATGTTCGATACCTCTAATAGGAGGTAGACCTGCTGGAATATCTTCAGGAAACACATCTTGATACTTGTTAAGCAAAGTCTGGATTTTGGCTGGTAAGTCTTCTCCATTCTGATCTGCAAACAACCCTTCTTTGAAGATCATTAGTAGCACCTGCTCCTTTAGGTCAAGCGATTTTAAAACTTGTGTAGGAGTGATGTACAAGTTAGTTTTACTTACCTCAGCTCCTTTAGCCATACTTTTGTGCATTTCGTCAACTGCCTGTGGGGTAAGTGGGGCTAGGCTGTGTTTCTTGTTCTTATGGCTGAAGGTGTAAAAGTTTGTTCTCCCATTGTGTATAGCTTCTTTGTCAAATTGCCATAGCCTACCTAGCAAAACATGTCCAGCTTGCATAGGTAATACATCACATACCACTTGGTCAGAATACTTACCTATGGTGAATGGTATGGTGACTTGCTCAGCAACTTTGATTTCAGCATCATCATTCAGCCATTTGAGCTTATATGGTCTTGGATGTTTCGTCTTTGGTAATCCTAGTTTGTTAACCAAATAAACAGAAGCCACATTAGTACAAGATCCACCATCAATTATTAGACTACATACCTTGGTGTTTATAGTGCATTTGGTGTGGAAAATGTTTTCCCTCTGAATTGTTTCTGGATTGTAGAGAGCACTTAGTGTCCTTCTAATCATTAGGAGTTCTCCCGTTTCAGGATAATCAACAATTTCATCTTCTGAATCTTCTGGTCCCTCCTCAGCCTCATCTTGGGATTCATACTCTCCATTAGATTTTAGGACCATAACTCGCTGATTAGGGCATTCTCTTGCATAATGTCCCTTTCCTTGACATTTGAAGCATGTAATATCTCTGGTTCGGGTTGGAGGAGCCTTTGCTTCTGGCCATGTTTGTTTAACTACCTCGGGGATGCTTTTCTTGAATCTGGAATCGTTTTCCACTCCTTTACCCTTATCCAATGTCTTAGAACCTTGTGGGTTCCAAGTGTTTTTGCTTCTGTTGGTGTAGGTAGTTTTTCTCTTAATATGCTGTTCGGCTTGAATGGCAAGATGTAGTAACTCTTCAAGATCATGGTAAGTTTGTCTTTCCACCTTTCTTGCAATTCTGTCTTGTAGTCCATCTAAAAACTGAGACATAAGTGTCTCCTCGGAATCCTCCACTTCTAATCTGTTCTTGATAGTCTCAAATTCTTCAAAATATTCTTCAACAGATTTGTGGCCTTGGGATAACTTCCGAAATCTCCTCTGTAAGTCCCTGTGGTAATAGGCTGGTACATAGCGTTTTCTCAAGCTATATCTCATGTCCTCCCATGTAGTGATCTGACCATGTCTCAATCTTCTTCTTTCAGAAACATCTCTATCCCACCATGCTAGAGCATTTTCAGTAAGTTGGGCAGCAGCTAGGGATATCTTTCTTTGATCTGAATAGTTGTAGTATTCAAAAATATATTCCATTCTCCTTTCCCAATCCAAATAGGCTTCTGGATTTACTTTCCCAGCAAAGGTTGGAGCTGTCAATTTTAGATCATTTTGATGGTTGTATCCTCCTCCTCGTGGCTCCCTTTGCCTATATGGTCTGCCAGGGTCTGGTTCTCGTGGAAAGCCCCTCCTAGGGTTGTGATTAGGTGGCAGGTTATCTTCCTCCAAGTCTGGCATATCATCATATTCCTCTTCAAGATCGTCTTGTTCTTGACTACCCCTTCTGCCTTGAGAGTTCACTCGGATAGGGGCTATAGGGTTGGTTCGTGGGGGTTGCTCTAGCCGAGCTATTCTGTCTCCCATGGTCTGTAGTTGCATTTGAATGGCAACAAGCATTTGCTGCACGCTGGCCTGGTCATTAACTTCGCCCATGCTTTCTACGATCAGTCAACAAGAGTTTGATCAAGTTGTTGTTTGTGAAATAAGGAGTAGCACACAGAATTACAAATTATAATTCAAAAGTGATTAAGCAGAACAAAAGAAATCGATCCTAATTTTATAAAATGCAAAAGTAAACTTCTAATATTTTTTTGATTTATAAAAACAAACAAGAAACAGAATGATATGTAAGTATTTTTTTTTGAATGATAAGAAACTAAACGAATTGAGTAAAACTTAGAACAAGTAAAAGGATAGATAAAACCTGATAGATGGAGCGTTTAGCTCTGATACCAGATGATGTAGGAACTTGTTACAAGTTTCTACAAGGTTGGAAGTTTCTTCTAGGCTCGTACAAGCTTTCTAGAGAAAACCAAGGTAGAATGGAAGGAGAGGTGGAGTGAGGACGCCACACAAGGGTATGGATGAGCCTTGTGATAAGTCAGAACTTAGCCAAAGGTTTTGGAATCACACACAAAACTTAGCTAAATGGGAAGAACGAATTTCAATACTTAAAAATGGATAAAATAAGTCTGAATACAATGAAATGGCTCACAGCCTTATAAAGGACTCAAAAATTAAGTAGAAAAAGGAAAACAGATAATGCATTAAGTGTAGGATTTGCTAGCCGTTGGAATTGAATGGCAAATCCTTCCCTTAGGTCGTTTATGGAAAGTAAAGATCAGATCCATTCTGAGCCATTGGAGTGTGATCTAAGGTATCTCCTGGCTTGTTTGGACACGAAAAGGCTTGGGTGATGACCTCCCTCCAAAATGGGTAAAAATGAAGTGAGCTGGATCTTGGGCTGAATAGATGGCTTTGTTGAGTTTTTGATGTGGTTGTGCACGCCCTTAGAAGCTTCTAAAACGTCCTCATGTGTTGCTGGTCCAATTGGTGTCTCTTGGATTATTTCATTGTTCAGCAAATCTTGTTTAAGCTCCTCGTGTTGTAAAAGTGTGATTAGACTTTCCACTTGTTGATTGAATTCTTCTTGAACAGCTTGAGCTCCTGATCTGGTTCTGGGTGATCTCCTCAAGATGGGAACTTGGATTTGCATCTTGTCTGACTCGGGTCCTTCTTGTTCACTAGGGTTCATGGCGCCATCAGATCTAGCTTGACTTCAAAACTTGTTAGAATAAACTTATGAAGGGTTCACCGAAGACATAAGCGTATGAAGAGTTCACCAAAGACATAGCTTATAGGGTCACAGAAGATTGACCTTGTTGCAACAGATTACACCACTTTAGTTGGCCTAGCACACTTTCTAATGCATAGTAACATTACATTGCTTTGAACTTAGCGAATATAGATAACATGTGTAGAAGTATGATATGAACATGGATAGCTCTAAGGATCTAGCTTGACTTCATAACTCGTGAGAATATTGTTATGAAGGGTTCATCGAAGACATAAGCGTATGAATGGTTGACCAAAGATATAAGCGTATGAAGGGTTCACCAAAGATATAGCTTATAGGTTCACAGAAGATTGACCTTGTTGCAACATATTACACCACGCTTAGTTGCCCTAGCACACTTTCTCATGTCAAAGTTACATTACATTGCCTTGAACTCAGCTAATAGATATAACATGTGTAGAAGTATGATTGGAACATGGATAGCTCTAAGGATCTAGCTTGACTTCATAACTCGTGAAAATAAACTTATGAAGGGTTCAGCGAAGATATAAGCGTATGAAGGGTTCACCAAAGACATAGCTTATAGGTTCACAGAAGATTGACCTTGTTGCAACCTATTACACCACTTTAGTTGGCCTAGCACACTTTCTCATGTCAAAGTAACATTACAATGCCTTGAACTTAGCTCATAGTGACAACTTGTGTAGAAGTATGATATGAACATGGATAGCTCTAAAGGTCCAGCTTGATTTCAAAAATTGTTAGAATAAACTTATGAAGGGTTCACCGAAGACATAAGCGTATGAAGGGTTCACCAAAGACATAGCTTATAGGTTCACAGAAGATTGACCTTGTTGCAACCTATTACACCACTTTAGTTGGCCTAGCACACTTTCTCATGTCAAATAACATTACATTGCCTTGAACTTAGCTCATAGTGACAACTTGTGTAGAAGTATGATATGAACATGGATAGCTCTAAGGATCTAGCTTGACTTCATAACTCGTGAGAATAAACTTATGAAATTTTCACCGAAGATATAAGCGTATGAAGGGTTCACCAAAGACATAGCTTATAGGTTCACAGAAGATTGATTTTGTTGCAACCTATTACACCATTTTAGTTGGCCTAGCACACTTTCTCATGTCAAAGTAACATTTCATTGCCTTGAACTTAGCTCATAGTGACAACTTGTGTAGAAGTATGATATGAACATGGATAGCTCTAAGGATCTAGCTTGACTTCATAACTCGTGAGAATAAACTTATGAAATTTTCACCGAAGATATAAGCGTATGAAGGGTTCACCAAAGACATAGCTTATAGGTTCACAGAAGATTGATTTTGTTGCAACCTATTACACCACTTTAGTTGGCCTAGCACACTTTCTCATGTCAAATAACATTACATTGCCTTGAACTTAGCTCATAGTGACAACTTGTGTAGAAGTATGATATGAACATGGATAGCTCTAAGGATCTAGCTTGACTTCATAACTCGTGAGAATAAACTTATGAAATTTTCACCGAAGATATAAGCGTATGAAGGGTTCACCAAAGACATAGCTTATAGGTTCACAGAAGATTGATGTTGTTGCAACCTATTACACCATTTTAGTTGGCCTAGCACACTTTTTCATGTCAAAGTAACATTACATTGCCTTAAATTTAGCTAATAGAGACAACTTGTGTAGAAGTATGAGATGAACATGGTTACCTGTAAAGATCCAGCTTGACTTCAAAACTGGTTAGAATAAACTTATGAAGGGTTCACCGAAGACATAAGCGTATGAAGAGTTCACCAAAGACATAGCTTATAGGTTCACAGAAGATTGACCTTATTGCAACATATTACACCACTTTAGTTGGCCTAGCACACTTTCTAATGCAAAGTAACATTACATTGCTTTGAACTTAGCGAATATAGATAACATGTGTGGAAGTATGATATGAACATGGATAGCTCTAAGGATCTAGCTTGACTTCATAACTCGTGAAAATATTTTTATGAAGGGTTCATCGAAGACATAAGCGTATGAATGGTTCACCAAAGATATAAGCGTATGAAGGGTTCACCAAAGATATAGCTTATAGGTTCACAGAAGATTGACCTTGTTGCAACATATTACACCACGCTTAGTTGCCCTAGCACACTTTCTCATGTCAAAGTTACATTACATTGCCTTGAACTCAGCTAATAGATATAACATGTGTAGAAGTATGATTGGAACATGGATAGCTCTAAGGATCTAGCTTGACTTCATAACTCGTGAAAATAAACTTATGAAGGGTTCAGCGAAGATATAAGCGTATGAAGGGTTCACCAAAGACATAGCTTATAGGTTCACAGAATATTGACCTTGTTGCAACCTATTACACCACTTTAGTTGGCCTAGCACACTTTCTCATGTCAAAGTAACATTACAATGCCTTGAACTTAGCTCATAGTGACAACTTGTGTAGAAGTATGATATGAACATGGATAGCTCTAAAGGTCCAGCTTGATTTCAAAAATTGTTAGAATAAACTTATGAAGGGTTCACCGAAGACATAAGCGTATGAAGGGTTCACCAAAGACATAGCTTATAGGTTCACAGAAGATTGACCTTGTTGCAACCTATTACACCACTTTAGTTGGCCTAGCACACTTTCTCATGTCAAATAACATTACATTGCCTTGAACTTAGCTCATAGTGACAACTTGTGTAGAAGTATGATATGAACATGGATAGCTCTAAGGATCTAGCTTGACTTCATAACTCGTGAGAATAAACTTATGAAAGTTTCACCGAAGATATAAGCGTATGAAGGGTTCACCAAAGACATAGCTTATAGGTTCACAGAAGATTGATGTTGTTGCAACCTATTACACCATTTTAGTTGGCCTAGCACACTTTCTCATGTCAAAGTAACATTACATTGCCTTAAATTTAGCTAATAGAGACAACTTGTGTAGAAGTATGAGATGAACATGGTTACCTGTAAAGATCCAGCTTGACTTCAAAACTTGTTAGAATAAACTTATGAAGGGTTCACCGAAGACAAAAGCGTATGAAGAGTTCACCAAAGACATAGCTTATAGGTTCACAGAAGATTGACCTTATTGCAACATATTACACCACTTTAGTTGGCCTAGCACACTTTCTAATGCAAAGTAACATTACATTGCTTTGAACTTAGCGAATATAGATAACATGTGTAGAAGTATGATATGAACATGGATAGCCCTAAGGATCTAGCTTGACTTCATAACTCGTGAGAATATTGTTATGAAGGGTTCATCGAAGACATAAGCGTATGAATGGTTCACCAAAGATATAAGCGTACGAAGGGTTCACCAAAGACATAGCTTATAGGTTCACAGAAGATTGACTTTTTTGCAACATATTACACCACGCTTAGTTGCCCTAGCACACTTTCTCATGTCAAAGTTACATTACATTGCCTTGAACTCAGCTAATAGATATAACATGTGTAGAAGTATGATTGGAACATGGATAGCTCTAAGGATCTAGCTTCACTTCATAACTCGTGAAAATAAATTTATGAAGGGTTCAGCGGAGATATAAGCGTATGAAGGGTTCACTAAAGACATAGCTTATAGGTTAACAGAAGATTGACCTTGTTGCAACCTATTACACCATATTAGTTGGCCTAGCACACTTTCTCATGTCAAAGTAACATTACAATACCTTGAACTTAGCTCATTGTGACAACTTGTGTAGAAGTATGATATGAACATGGATAGCTCTAAGGATCTAGCTTGACTTCATAACTCGTGAGAATAAACTTATGAAGGGTTCACCGAAGACATAAGCGTATGAAGGGTTCACCAAAGACATAGCTTATAGGTTCACAGAAGATTGACCTTGTTGCAACCTATTACACCACTTTAGTTGGCCTAGCACACTTTCTCATGTCAAATAACATTACATTGCCTTGAACTTAGCTCATAGTGACAACTTGTGTAGAAGTATGATATGAACATGGATAGCTCTAAGGATCTAGCTTGACTTCATAACTCGTGAGAATAAACTTATGAAGGGTTCACCGAAGATATAAGCGTATGAAGGGTTCACCAAAGACATAGCTTATAGGTTCACAGAAGATTGATGTTGTTGCAACCTATTACACCATTTTAGTTGGCCTAGCACACTTTCTCATGTCAAAGTAACATTACATTGCCTTAAACTTAGCTAATAGAGACAACTTGTGTAGAAGTATGAGATGAACATGGTTACCTGTAAAGATCCAGCTTGACTTCAAAACTTGTTAGAATAAACTTATGAAGGGTTCACCGAAGACATAAGCGTATGAAGAGTTCACCAAAGACATAGCTTATAGGTTCACAGAAGATTGACCTTATTGCAACATATTACACCACTTTAGTTGGCCTAGCACACTTTCTAATGCAAAGTAACATTACATTGCTTTGAACTTAGCGAATATAGATAACATGTGTAGAAGTATGATATGAACATGGATAGCCCTAAGGATCTAGCTTGACTTCATAACTCGTGAGAATATTGTTATGAAGGGTTCATCGAAGACATAAGCGTATGAATGGTTCACCAAAGATATAAGCGTACGAAGGGTTCACCAAAGACATAGCTTATAGGTTCACAGAAGATTGACTTTTTTGCAACATATTACACCACGCTTAGTTGCCCTAGCACACTTTCTCATGTCAAAGTTACATTACATTGCCTTGAACTCAGCTAATAGATATAACATGTGTAGAAGTATGATATGAACATGGATAGCTCTAAGGATCTAGCTTGACTTCATAACTCGTGAGAATAAACTTATGAAGGGTTCACCGAAGACATAAGCGTATGAAGGGTTCACCAAAGACATAGCTTATAGGTTCACAGAAGATTGACCTTGTTGCAACCTATTACACCACTTTAGTTGGCCTAGCACACTTTCTCATGTCAAATAACATTACATTGCCTTGAACTTAGCTCATAGTGACAACTTGTGTAGAAGTATGATATGAACATGGATAGCTCTAAGGATCTAGCTTGACTTCATAACTCGTGAGAATAAACTTATGAAGGGTTCACCGAAGATATAAGCGTATGAAGGGTTCACCAAAGACATAGCTTATAGGTTCACAGAAGATTGATGTTGTTGCAACCTATTACACCATTTTAGTTGGCCTAGCACACTTTCTCATGTCAAAGTAACATTACATTGCCTTAAACTTAGCTAATAGAGACAACTTGTGTAGAAGTATGAGATGAACATGGTTACCTGTAAAGATCTAGCTTGACTTCAAAACTTGTTAGAATAAACTTATGAAGGGTTCACCGAAGACATAAGCGTATGAAGAGTTCACCAAAGACATAGCTTATAGGTTCACAGAAGATTGACCTTATTGCAACATATTACACCACTTTAGTTGGCCTAGCACACTTTCTAATGCAAAGTAACATTACATTGCTTTGAACTTAGCGAATATAGATAACATGTGTAGAAGTATGATATGAACATGGATAGCCCTAAGGATCTAGCTTGACTTCATAACTCGTGAGAATATTGTTATGAAGGGTTCATCGAAGACATAAGCGTATGAATGGTTCACCAAAGATATAAGCGTACGAAGGGTTCACCAAAGACATAGCTTATAGGTTCACAGAAGATTGACTTTTTTGCAACATATTACACCACGCTTAGTTGCCCTAGCACACTTTCTCATGTCAAAGTTACATTACATTGCCTTGAACTCAGCTAATAGATATAACATGTGTAGAAGTATGATTGGAACATGGATAGCTCTAAGGATCTAGCTTCACTTCATAACTCGTGAAAATAAATTTATGAAGGGTTCAGCGGAGATATAAGCGTATGAAGGGTTCACTAAAGACATAGCTTATAGGTTAACAGAAGATTGACCTTGTTGCAACCTATTACACCATATTAGTTGGCCTAGCACACTTTCTCATGTCAAAGTAACATTACAATACCTTGAACTTAGCTCATTGTGACAACTTGTGTAGAAGTATGATATGAACATGGATAGCTCTAAGGATCTAGCTTGACTTCATAACTCGTGAGAATAAACTTATGAAAGTTTCAACGAAGATATAAGCGTATGAAGGGTTCACCAAAGACATAGCTTATAGGTTCACAGAAGATTGACCTTGTTGCAACCTATTACACCATTTTAGTTGGCCTAGCACACTTTCTCATGTCAAAGTAACATTACATTGCCTTAAACTTAGCTAATAGAGACAACTTGTGTAGAAGTATGATATAAACATGGCTAGCTCTAAGGATCTAGCTTGATTTCATAACTCGTAAGAATATTCTTATGAAGGGTTCATCGAAGACATAAGCGTATGAAGGGTTCACCAAAGACATAGCTTATAGGTCCACAGAAGATTGACCTTGTTGCAACCTATTACACCATTTTAGTTGGCCTAGCACACTTTCTCATGTCAAAGTAACATTACATGGCCTTAAACTTAGCTAATAGAGACAACTTGTGTAAAAGTATGAGATGAACATGGATACCTCTAAAGATCCAGCTTGACTTCAAAACTTGTTAGAATAAACTTATGAAGGGTTCACCGAAGACATAAGCGTATGAAGAGTTCACCAAAGACATAGCTTATAGGGTCACAAAAGATTGACCTTGTTGCAACAGATTACACCACTTTAGTTGGCCTAGCACACTTTCTAATGCAAAGTAACATTACATTGCTTTGAACTTAGCGAATATAGATAACATGTGTAGAAGTAGTATATGAACATGGATAGCTCTAAGGATCTAGCTTGACTTCATAACTCGTGTGAATAAACTTATGAAAGTTTCAACGAAGATATAAGCGTATGAAGGGTTCACTAAAGACATAGCTTATAGGTTCACAGAAGATTGACCTTGTTGCAACCTATTACACCATTTTAGTTGGCCTAGCACACTTTCTCATGTCAAAGTAACATTACATTGCCTTAAACTTAGCTAATAGAGACAACTTGTGTAGAAGTATGAGATGAACATGGATACCTCTAAAGATCCAGCTTGACTTCAAAACTTGTTAGAATAAACTTATGAAGGGTTCACCGAAGACATAAGCGTATGAAGGGTTCACCAAAGACATAGCTTATAGGTTCACAGAAGATTGACCTTGTTGCAACAGATTACACCACTTTAGTTGGCCTAGCACACTTTCTAATGCAAAGTAACATTACATTGCTTTGAACTTAGCGAATATAGATAACATGTGTGGAAGTATGATATGAACATGGATAGCTCTAAGGATCTAGCTTGACTTCATAACTCGTGAGAATATTGTTATGAAGGGTTCATCAAAGACATAAGCGTATGAAGGGTTCAGCGAAGATATAAGCGTATGAAGGGTTCACCAAAGACATAGCTTATAGGTTCACAGAAGAATTACCTTGTTGCAACCTATTACACCACTTTAGATGGCTTAGCACACTTTCTCATGTCAAATAACATTACATTGCCTTGAACTTAGCTCATAGTGACAACTTGTGTAGAAGTATGATATGAACATGGATAGCTCTAAGGATCTAGCTTGACTTCATAACTCGTGAGAATAAACTTATGAAAGTTTCACCGAAGATATAAGCGTATGAAGGGTTCACCAAAGACATAGCTTATAGGTTCACAGAAGATTGACCTTGTTGCAACAGATTACACCACTTTAGTTGGCCTAGCACACTTTCTCGTATCAAAGTAACATTACATTGCCTTAAACTTAGCTAATAGAGACAACTTGTGTAGAAGTATGATATAAACATGGCTAGCTCTAAGGATCTAGCTTGATTTCATAACTCGTAAGAATATTCTTATGAAGGGTTCATCGAAGACATAAGCGTATGAATGGTTCACCGAAAATATAAGCAGATGAAGGGTTCACCAAAACCATAGCTTATAGGTTCACAGAAGATTGACCTTGTTGCAACCTATTACACCACTTTAGTTGGTCTAGCACACTTTCTCATATCAAAGTAACATTACATTGCCTTAAACTTAGCTAATAGAGACAACTTGTGTAGAAGTATGATATGAACATGAATAGCTCTAAAGATCTAGCATGACTTCAAAACTTGTTAGAATAAACTTATGAAGGGTTCACCGAAGACATAAGCGTATGAAGAGTTCACCAAAGACATAGCTTATAGGTTCACAGAAGATTGACCTTACTGCAACATATTACACCACTTTAGTTGGCCTAGCACACTTTCTAATGCAAAGTAACATTACATTGCTTTGAACTTAGCGAATATAGATAACATGTGTAGAAGTTTGATATGAACATGGATAGCTCTAAGGATCTAGCTTGACTTCATAACTCGTGAGAATATTGTTATGAAGGGTACATCGAAGACATAAGCGTATGAATGGTTTACCAAAGATATAAGCGTATGAAGGGTTCACCAAAGACATAGCTTATAGGTTCACAGAAGATTGACCTTGTTGCAACCTATTACACTACTTTAGTTGGCCTAGCACACTTTCTCATGTCAAATAACATTACATTGCCTTGAACTTAGCTCATAGTGACAACTTGTGTAGAAGTATGATATGAACATGGATAGCTCTAAGGATCTAGCTTGACTTCATAACTCGTGAGAATAAACTTATGAAAGTTTCACCGAAGATATAAGCGTATGAAGGGTTCACCAAAGACATAGCTTATAGGTTCACAGAAGATTGATGTTGTTGCAACCTATTACACCATTTTAGTTGGCCTAGCACACTTTCTCATGTCAAAGTAACATTACATTGCCTTAAATTTAGCTAATAGAGACAACTTGTGTAGAAGTATGAGATGAACATGGTTACCTCTAAAGATCTAGCTTGACTTCAAAACTTGTTAGAATAAACTTATGAAGGGTTCACCGAAGACATAAGCGTATGAAGAGTTCACCAAAGACATAGCTTATAGGTTCACAGAAGATTGACCTTATTGCAACATATTACACCACTTTAGTTGGCCTAGCACACTTTCTAATGCAAAGTAACATTACATTGCTTTGAACTTAGCGAATATAGATAACATGTGTAGAAGTATGATATGAACATGGATAGCCCTAAGGATCTAGCTTGACTTCATAACTCGTGAGAATATTGTTATGATCGGTTCATCGAAGACATAAGCGTATGAATGGTTCACCAAAGATATAAGCGTACGAAGGGTTCACCAAAGACATAGCTTATAGGTTCACAGAAGATTGACCTTTTTGCAACATATTACACCACGCTTAGTTGCCCTAGCACACTTTCTCATGTCAAAGTTACATTACATTGCCTTGAACTCAGCTAATAGATATAACATGTGTAGAAGTATGATTGGAACATGGATAGCTCTAAGGATCTAGCTTCACTTCATAACTCGTGAAAATAAATTTATGAAGGGTTCAGAGGAGATATAAGCGTATGAAGGGTTCACCAAAGACATAGCTTATAGGTTCACAGAAGATTGACCTTGTTGCAACCTATTACACCATATTAGTTGGCCTAGCACAATTTCTCATGTCAAAGTAACATTACAATACCTTGAACTTAGCTCATTGTGACAACTTGTGTAGAAGTATGATATGAACATGGATAGCTCTAAGGATCTAGCTTGACTTCATAACTCGTGAGAATAAACTTATGAAAGTTTCAACGAAGATATAAGCGTATGAAGGGTTCACCAAAGACATAGCTTATAGGTTCACAGAAGATTGACCTTGTTGCAACCTATTACACCATTTTAGTTGGCCTAGCACACTTTCTCATGTCAAAGTAATATTACATTGCCTTAAACTTAGCTAATAGAGACAACTTGTGTAGAAGTATGAGATGAACATGGATACCTCTAAAGATCCAGCTTGACTTCAAAACTTGTTAGAATAAACTTATGAAGGGTTCACCGAAGACATAAGCGTATGAAGAGTTCACCAAAGACATAACTTATAGGTTCACAGAAGATTGACCTTGTTGCAACAGATTACACCACTTTAGTTGGCCTAGCACACTTTCTAATGCAAACTAACATTACAGTGCTTTGAACTTAGCGAATATAGATAACATGTGTGGAAGTATGATATGAACATGGATAGCTCTAAGGATCTAGCTTGACTTCATAACTCGTGAGAATATTGTTATGAAGGGTTCATCAAAGACATAAGCGTATGAAGGGTTCAGCGAAGATATAAGCGTATGAAGGGTTCACCAAAGACATAGCTTATAGGTTCACAGAAGAATTACCTTGTTGCAACCTATTACACCACTTTAGATGGCTTAGCACACTTTCTCATGTCAAATAACATTACATTGCCTTGAACTTAGCTCATAGTGACAACTTGTGTAGAAGTATGATATGAACATGGATAGCTCTAAGGATCTAGCTTGACTTCATAACTCGTGAGAATAAACTTATGAAAGTTTCACCGAAGATATAAGCGTATGAAGGGTTCACCAAAGACATAGCTTATAGGTTCACAGAAGATTGACCTTGTTGCAACAGATTACACCACTTTAGTTGGCCTAGCACACTTTCTCGTATCAAAGTAACATTACATTGCCTTAAACTTAGCTAATAGAGACAACTTGTGTAGAAGTATGATATAAACATGGCTAGCTCTAAGGATCTAGCTTGATTTCATAACTCGTAAGAATATTCTTATGAAGGGTTCATCGAAGACATAAGCGTATGAATGGTTCACCGAAAATATAAGCAGATGAAGGGTTCACCAAAACCATAGCTTATAGGTTCACAGAAGATTGACCTTGTTGCAACCTATTACACCACTTTAGTTGGTCTAGCACACTTTCTCATATCAAAGTAACATTACATTGCCTTAAACTTAGCTAATAGAGACAACTTGTGTAGAAGTATGATATGAACATGAATAGCTCTAAAGATCTAGCATGACTTCAAAACTTGTTAGAATAAACTTATGAAGGGTTCACCGAAGACATAAGCGTATGAAGAGTTCACCAAAGACATAGCTTATAGGTTCACAGAAGATTGACCTTACTGCAACATATTACACCACTTTAGTTGGCCTAGCACACTTTCTAATGCAAAGTAACATTACATTGCTTTGAACTTAGCGAATATAGATAACATGTGTAGAAGTTTGATATGAACATGGATAGCTCTAAGGATCTAGCTTGACTTCATAACTCGTGAGAATATTGTTATGAAGGGTACATCGAAGACATAAGCGTATGAATGGTTTACCAAAGATATAAGCGTATGAAGGGTTCACCAAAGACATAGCTTATAGGTTCACAGAAGATTGACCTTGTTGCAACCTATTACACTACTTTAGTTGGCCTAGCACACTTTCTCATGTCAAATAACATTACATTGCCTTGAACTTAGCTCATAGTGACAACTTGTGTAGAAGTATGATATGAACATGGATAGCTCTAAGGATCTAGCTTGACTTCATAACTCGTGAGAATAAACTTATGAAAGTTTCACCGAAGATATAAGCGTATGAAGGGTTCACCAAAGACATAGCTTATAGGTTCACAGAAGATTGATGTTGTTGCAACCTATTACACCATTTTAGTTGGCCTAGCACACTTTCTCATGTCAAAGTAACATTACATTGCCTTAAATTTAGCTAATAGAGACAACTTGTGTAGAAGTATGAGATGAACATGGTTACCTCTAAAGATCTAGCTTGACTTCAAAACTTGTTAGAATAAACTTATGAAGGGTTCACCGAAGACATAAGCGTATGAAGAGTTCACCAAAGACATAGCTTATAGGTTCACAGAAGATTGACCTTATTGCAACATATTACACCACTTTAGTTGGCCTAGCACACTTTCTAATGCAAAGTAACATTACATTGCTTTGAACTTAGCGAATATAGATAACATGTGTAGAAGTATGATATGAACATGGATAGCCCTAAGGATCTAGCTTGACTTCATAACTCGTGAGAATATTGTTATGATCGGTTCATCGAAGACATAAGCGTATGAATGGTTCACCAAAGATATAAGCGTACGAAGGGTTCACCAAAGACATAGCTTATAGGTTCACAGAAGATTGACCTTTTTGCAACATATTACACCACGCTTAGTTGCCCTAGCACACTTTCTCATGTCAAAGTTACATTACATTGCCTTGAACTCAGCTAATAGATATAACATGTGTAGAAGTATGATTGGAACATGGATAGCTCTAAGGATCTAGCTTCACTTCATAACTCGTGAAAATAAATTTATGAAGGGTTCAGAGGAGATATAAGCGTATGAAGGGTTCACCAAAGACATAGCTTATAGGTTCACAGAAGATTGACCTTGTTGCAACCTATTACACCATATTAGTTGGCCTAGCACAATTTCTCATGTCAAAGTAACATTACAATACCTTGAACTTAGCTCATTGTGACAACTTGTGTAGAAGTATGATATGAACATGGATAGCTCTAAGGATCTAGCTTGACTTCATAACTCGTGAGAATAAACTTATGAAAGTTTCAACGAAGATATAAGCGTATGAAGGGTTCACCAAAGACATAGCTTATAGGTTCACAGAAGATTGACCTTGTTGCAACCTATTACACCATTTTAGTTGGCCTAGCACACTTTCTCATGTCAAAGTAATATTACATTGCCTTAAACTTAGCTAATAGAGACAACTTGTGTAGAAGTATGAGATGAACATGGATACCTCTAAAGATCCAGCTTGACTTCAAAACTTGTTAGAATAAACTTATGAAGGGTTCACCGAAGACATAAGCGTATGAAGAGTTCACCAAAGACATAACTTATAGGTTCACAGAAGATTGACCTTGTTGCAACAGATTACACCACTTTAGTTGGCCTAGCACACTTTCTAATGCAAACTAACATTACAGTGCTTTGAACTTAGCGAATATAGATAACATGTGTGGAAGTATGATATGAACATGGATAGCTCTAAGGATCTAGCTTGACTTCATAACTCGTGAGAATATTGTTATGAAGGGTTCATCAAAGACATAAGCGTATGAAGGGTTCAGCGAAGATATAAGCGTATGAAGGGTTCACCAAAGACATAGCTTATAGGTTCACAGAAGAATTACCTTGTTGCAACCTATTACACCACTTTAGATGGCTTAGCACACTTTCTCATGTCAAATAACATTACATTGCCTTGAACTTAGCTCATAGTGACAACTTGTGTAGAAGTATGATATGAACATGGATAGCTCTAAGGATCTAGCTTGACTTCATAACTCGTGAGAATAAACTTATGAAAGTTTCACCGAAGATATAAGCGTATGAAGGGTTCACCAAAGACATAGCTTATAGGTTCACAGAAGATTGACCTTGTTGCAACAGATTACACCACTTTAGTTGGCCTAGCACACTTTCTCGTATCAAAGTAACATTACATTGCCTTAAACTTAGCTAATAGAGACAACTTGTGTAGAAGTATGATATAAACATGGCTAGCTCTAAGGATCTAGCTTGATTTCATAACTCGTAAGAATATTCTTATGAAGGGTTCATCGAAGACATAAGCGTATGAATGGTTCACCGAAAATATAAGCAGATGAAGGGTTCACCAAAACCATAGCTTATAGGTTCACAGAAGATTGACCTTGTTGCAACCTATTACACCACTTTAGTTGGTCTAGCACACTTTCTCATATCAAAGTAACATTACATTGCCTTAAACTTAGCTAATAGAGACAACTTGTGTAGAAGTATGATATGAACATGAATAGCTCTAAAGATCTAGCATGACTTCAAAACTTGTTAGAATAAACTTATGAAGGGTTCACCGAAGACATAAGCGTATGAAGAGTTCACCAAAGACATAGCTTATAGGTTCACAGAAGATTGACCTTACTGCAACATATTACACCACTTTAGTTGGCCTAGCACACTTTCTAATGCAAAGTAACATTACATTGCTTTGAACTTAGCGAATATAGATAACATGTGTAGAAGTTTGATATGAACATGGATAGCTCTAAGGATCTAGCTTGACTTCATAACTCGTGAGAATATTGTTATGAAGGGTACATCGAAGACATAAGCGTATGAATGGTTTACCAAAGATATAAGCGTATGAAGGGTTCACCAAAGACATAGCTTATAGGTTCACAGAAGATTGACCTTGTTGCAACCTATTACACTACTTTAGTTGGCCTAGCACACTTTCTCATGTCAAATAACATTACATTGCCTTGAACTTAGCTCATAGTGACAACTTGTGTAGAAGTATGATATGAACATGGATAGCTCTAAGGATCTAGCTTGACTTCATAACTCGTGAGAATAAACTTATGAAAGTTTCACCGAAGATATAAGCGTATGAAGGGTTCACCAAAGACATAGCTTATAGGTTCACAGAAGATTGATGTTGTTGCAACCTATTACACCATTTTAGTTGGCCTAGCACACTTTCTCATGTCAAAGTAACATTACATTGCCTTAAATTTAGCTAATAGAGACAACTTGTGTAGAAGTATGAGATGAACATGGTTACCTCTAAAGATCTAGCTTGACTTCAAAACTTGTTAGAATAAACTTATGAAGGGTTCACCGAAGACATAAGCGTATGAAGAGTTCACCAAAGACATAGCTTATAGGTTCACAGAAGATTGACCTTATTGCAACATATTACACCACTTTAGTTGGCCTAGCACACTTTCTAATGCAAAGTAACATTACATTGCTTTGAACTTAGCGAATATAGATAACATGTGTAGAAGTATGATATGAACATGGATAGCCCTAAGGATCTAGCTTGACTTCATAACTCGTGAGAATATTGTTATGATCGGTTCATCGAAGACATAAGCGTATGAATGGTTCACCAAAGATATAAGCGTACGAAGGGTTCACCAAAGACATAGCTTATAGGTTCACAGAAGATTGACCTTTTTGCAACATATTACACCACGCTTAGTTGCCCTAGCACACTTTCTCATGTCAAAGTTACATTACATTGCCTTGAACTCAGCTAATAGATATAACATGTGTAGAAGTATGATTGGAACATGGATAGCTCTAAGGATCTAGCTTCACTTCATAACTCGTGAAAATAAATTTATGAAGGGTTCAGAGGAGATATAAGCGTATGAAGGGTTCACCAAAGACATAGCTTATAGGTTCACAGAAGATTGACCTTGTTGCAACCTATTACACCATATTAGTTGGCCTAGCACAATTTCTCATGTTAAAGTAACATTACAATACCTTGAACTTAGCTCATTGTGACAACTTGTGTAGAAGTATGATATGAACATGGATAGCTCTAAGGATCTAGCTTGACTTCATAACTCGTGAGAATAAACTTATGAAAGTTTCAACGAAGATATAAGCGTATGAAGGGTTCACCAAAGACATAGCTTATAGGTTCACAGAAGATTGACCTTGTTGCAACCTATTACACCATTTTAGTTGGCCTAGCACACTTTCTCATGTCAAAGTAATATTACATTGCCTTAAACTTAGCTAATAGAGACAACTTGTGTAGAAGTATGAGATGAACATGGATACCTCTAAAGATCCAGCTTGACTTCAAAACTTGTTAGAATAAACTTATGAAGGGTTCACCGAAGACATAAGCGTATGAAGAGTTCACCAAAGACATAACTTATAGGTTCACAGAAGATTGACCTTGTTGCAACAGATTACACCACTTTAGTTGGCCTAGCACACTTTCTAATGCAAACTAACATTACAGTGCTTTGAACTTAGCGAATATAGATAACATGTGTGGAAGTATGATATGAACATGGATAGCTCTAAGGATCTAGCTTGACTTCATAACTCGTGAGAATATTGTTATGAAGGGTTCATCGAACACATAAGCGTATGAAGGGTTCAGCGAAGATATAAGCGTATGAAGGGTTCACCAAAGACATAGCTTATAGCGTCACAGAAGATTGACCTTGTTGCAACCTATTACACCACTTTAGTTGGCCTAGCACACTTTCTCATGTCAAATAACATTACATTGCCTTGAACTTAGCTCATAGTGACAACTTGTGTAGAAGTATGATATGAACATGGATAGCTCTAAGGATCTAGCTTGACTTCATAACTCGTGAGAATAAACTTATGAAAGTTTCACCGAAGATATAAGCGTATGAAGGGTTCACCAAAGACATAGCTTATAGGTTCACAGAAGATTGATGTTGTTGCAACCTATTACACCATTTTAGTTGGCCTAGCACACTTTCTCATGTCAAAGTAACATTACATTGCCTTAAATTTAGCTAATAGAGACAACTTGTGTAGAAGTATGAGATGAACATGGTTACCTCTAAAGATCCAGCTTGACTTCAAAACTTGTTAGAATAAACTTATGAAGGGTTCACCGAAGACATAAGCGTATGAAGAGTTCACCAAAGACATAGCTTATAGGTTCACAGAAGATTGACCTTATTGCAACATATTACACCACTTTAGTTGGCCTAGCACACTTTCTAATGCAAAGTAACATTACATTGCTTTGAACTTAGCGAATATAGATAACATGTGTAGAAGTATGATATGAACATGGATAGCTCTCAGGATCTAGCTTGACTTCATAACTCGTGAGAATATTGTTATGAAGGGTTCATCGAAGACATAAGCGTATGAATGGTTCACCAAAGATATAAGCGTACGAAGGGTTCACCAAAGACATAGCTTATAGGTTCACAGAAGATTGACCTTTTTGCAACATATTACACCACGCTTAGTTGCCCTAGCACACTTTCTCATGTCAAAGTTACATTACATTGCCTTGAACTCAGCTAATAGATATAACATGTGTAGAAGTATGATTGGAACATGGATAGCTCTAAGGATCTAGCTTGACTTCATAACTCGTGAGAATATTGTTATGAAGGGTTCATCGAAGACATAAGCGTATGAATGGTTCACCAAAGATATAAGCGTACGAAGGGTTCACCAAAGACATAGCTTATAGGTTCACAGAAGATTGACCTTTTTGCAACATATTACACCACACTTAGTTGCCCTAGCACACTTTCTCATGTCAAAGTTACATTACATTGCCTTGAACTCAGCTAATAGATATAACATGTGTAGAAGTATGATTGGAACATGGATAGCTCTAAGGATCTAGTTTCACTTCATAACTCGTGAAAATAAATTTATGAAGGGTTCAGCGGAGATATAAGCGTATGAAGGGTTCACCAAAGACATAGCTTATAGGTTCACAGAAGATTGACCTTGTTGCAACCTATTACACCATTTTAGTTGGCTTAGCACACTTTCTCATGTCAAAGTAACATTACATTGCCTTAAACTTAGCTAATAGAGACAACTTGTGTAGAAGTATGAGATGAACATGGATACCTCTAAAGATCCAGCTTGATTTCAAAACTTGTTAGAATAAACTTATGAAGGGTTCACCGAAGACATAAGCGTATGAAGAGTTCACCAAAGACATAACTTATAGGTTCACAGAAGATTGACCTTGTTGCAACCTATTACACCATTTTAGTTGGCCTAGCACACTTTCTCATGTCAAAGTAACATTACATTGCCTTAAACTTAGCTAATAGAGACAACTTGTGTAGAAGTATGAGATGAACATGGATACCTCTAAAGATCCAGCTTGACTTCAAAACTTGTTAGAATAAACTTATGAAGGGTTCACCGAAGACATAAGCGTATGAAGAGTTCACCAAAGACATAACTTATAGGTTCACAAAGATTGACCTTGTTGCAACAGATTACCCCACTTTAGTTGGCCTAGCACACTTTCTAATGCAAAGTAACATTACATTGCTTTGAACTTAGCGAATATAGATAACATGTGTGGAAGTATGATATGAACATGGATAGCTCTAAGGATCTAGCTTGACTTCATAACTCGTGAGAATATTGTTATGAAGGGTTCATCGAAGACATAAGCGTATGAAGGGTTCAGCGAAGATATAAGCGTATGAAGGGTTCACCAAAGACATAGCTTATAGGTTCACAGAAGATTGACCTTGTTGCAACCTATTACACCACTTTAGTTGGCTTAGCACACTTTCTCATGTCAAATAACATTACATTGCCTTGAACTTAGCTCATAGTGACAACTTGTGTAGAAGTATGATATGAACGTGGATAGCTCTAAGGATCTAGCTTGACTTCATAACTCGTGAGAATAAACTTATGAAAGTTTCACCGAAGATATAAGCGTATGAAGGGTTCACCAAAGACATAGCTTATAGGTTCATAGAAGATTGATCTTGTTGCAACCTATTACACCATTTTAGTTGGCCTAGCACACTTTCTCATGTCAAAGTAACATTACATTGCCTTAAACTTAGCTAATAGAGACAACTTGTGTAGAAGTATGATATGAACATGGATAGCTCTAAAGATCTAGCATGACTTTAAAACTTGTTAGAATAAACTTATGAAGGGTTCACCGAAGACATAAGCGTATGAAGAGTTCACCAAAGACATAGCTTATAGGTTCACAGAAGATTGACCTTGCTGCAACATATTACACCACTTTAGTTGGCCTAGCACACTTTATCATGTCAAAGTAACATTACATTGCTTTGAACTTAGCGAATATAGATAACATGTGTAGAAGTATGATATGAACATGGATAGCTCTAAGGATCTAGCTTGACTTCATAACTCGTGAGAATATTCTTATGAAGGGTTCAGCGAAGATATAAGCGTATGAAGGGTTCACCAAAGACATAGCTTATAGGTTCATAGAAGATTGACCTTGTTGCAACCTATTACACCACTTTAGTTGGCCTAGCACACTTTCTCGTATCAAAGTAACATTACATTGCCTTAAACTTAGCTAATAGAGACAACTTGTGTAGAAGTATGAGATGAACATGGATACCTCTAAAGATCCAGCTTGACTTCAAAACTTGTTAGAATAAACTTATGAAGGGTTCACCGAAGACATAAGCGTATGAAGAGTTCACCAAAGACATAGCTTATAGGTTCATAGAAGATTGACCTTGTTGCAACAAATTACACCACTTTAGTTGGCCTAGCACACTTTCTAATGCAAAGTAACATTACATTGCTTTGAACTTAGCGAATATAGATAACATGTGTGGAAGTATGAGATGAACATGGATACCTCTAAAGATCCAGCTTGACTTCAAAACTTGTTAGAATAAACTTATGAAGGGTTCACCGAAGACATAAGTGTATGAAGAGTTCACCAAAGACATAGCTTATAGGTTCACAGAAGATTGACCTTGTTGCAACAGATTACACCACTTTAGTTGGCCTAGCACACTTTCTAATGCAAAGTAACATTACATTGCTTTGAACTTAGCGAATATAGATAACATGTGTGGAAGTATGATATGAACATGGATAGCTCTAAGGATCTAGCTTGACTTCATAACTCGTGAGAATATTGTTATGAAGGGTTCATCGAAGACATAAGCGTATGAAGGGTTCAGCGAAGATATAAGCGTATGAAGGGTTCACCAAAGACATAGCTTATAGGTTCACAGAAGATTGACCTTGTTGCAACCTATTACACCACTTTAGTTGGCTTAGCACACTTTCTCATGTCAAATAATATTACATTGCCTTGAACTTAGCTCATAGTGACAACTTGTGTAGAAGTATGATATGAACATGGATAGCTCTAAGGATCTAGCTTGACTTCATAACTCGTGAGAATATTCTTATGAAGGGTTCAGCGAAGATATAAGCGTATGAAGGGTTCACCAAAGACATAGCTTATAGGTTCACAGAAGATTGACCTTGTTGCAACCTATTACACCACTTTAGTTGGCTTAGCACACTTTCTCATGTCAAATAACATTACATTGCCTTGAACTTAGCTTATAGTGACAACTTGTGTAGAAGTATGAGATGAACATGGATAGCTCTAAAGATCTAGCATGACTTCAAAACTTGTTAGAATAAACTTATGAAGGGTTCACCAAAGACATAAGCGTATGAAGAGTTCACCAAAGACATAGCTTATAGGTTCACAGAAGATTGACCTTGCTGCAACATATTACACCACTTTAGTTGGCCTAGCACACTTTATCATGTCAAAGTAACATTACATTGCTTTGAACTTAGCGAATATAGATAACATGTGTAGAAGTATGATATGAACATGGATAGCTCTAAGGATCTAGCTTGACTTCATAACTCGTGAGAATATTGTTATGAAGGGTTCATCGAAGACATAAGCGTATGAATGGTTCACCAAAGATATAAGCGTACGAAGGGTTCACCAAAGACATAGCTTATAGGTTCACAGAAGATTGACCTTTTTGCAACATATTACACCACGCTTAGTTGCCCTAGCACACTTTCTCATGTCAAAGTTACATTACATTGCCTTGAACTCAGCTAATAGATATAACATGTGTAGAAGTATGATTGGAACATGGATAGCTCTAAGGATCTAGCTTCACTTCATAACTCGTCAAAATAAATTTATGAAGGGTTCAGCGGAGATATAAGCGTATGAAGGGTTCACCAAAGACATAGCTTATAGGTTCACAGAAGATTGACCTTGTTGCAACCTATTACACCATATTAGTTGGCCTAGCACAATTTCTCATGTCAAAGTAACATTACAATACCTTGAACTTAGCTCATTGTGACAACTTGTGTAGAAGTATGATATGAACATGGATAGCTCTAAGGATCTAGCTTGACTTCATAACTCGTGAGAATAAACTTATGAAAGTTTCAACGAAGATATAAGCGTATGAAGGGTTCACCAAAGACATAGCTTATAGGTTCACAGAAGATTGACCTTGTTGCAACCTATTATACCATTTTAGTTGGCCTAGCACACTTTCTCATGTCAAAGTAACATTACATTGCCTTAAACTTAGCTAATAGAGACAACTTGTGTAGAAGTATGAGATGAACATGGATACCTCTAAAGATCCAGCTTGACTTCAAAACTTGTTAGAATAAACTTATGAAGGGTTCACCGAAGACATAAGCGTATGAAGAGTTCACCAAAGACATAGCTTATAGGTTCACAGAAGATTGACCTTGTTGCAACAGATTACACAACTTTAGTTGGTCTAGCACACTTTCTAATGCAAAGTAACATTACATTGCTTTGAACTTAGCGAATATAGATAACATGTGTGGAAGTATGATATGAACATGGATAGCTCTAAGGATCTAGCTTGACTTCATAACTCGTGAGAATATTGTTATGAATGGTTCATCGAAGACATAAGCGTATGAAGGGTTCAACGAAGATATAAGCGTATGAAGGGTTCACGAAAGACATAGCTTATAGGTTCACAGAAGATTGACCTTGTTGCAACCTATTACACCACTTTAGTTGGCTTAGAACACTTTCTCATGTCAAATAACATTACATTGCCTTGAACTTAGCTCATAGTGACAATTTGTGTAGAAGTATGATATGAACATGGATAGCTCTAAGGATCTAGCTTGACTTCATAACTCGTGAGAATAAACTTATGAAAGTTTCACCGAAGATATAAGCGTATGAAGGGTTCACCAAAGACATAGCTTATAGGTTCATAGAAGATTGATCTTGTTGCAACCTATTACACCATTTTAGTTGGCCTAGCACACTTTCTCATGTCAAAGTAACATTACATTGCCTTAAACTTAGCTAATATAGACAACTTGTGTAGAAGTATGAGATGAACATGGATAGCTCTAAAGATCTAGCATGACTTCAAAACTTGTTAGAATAAACTTATGAAGGGTTCACCGAAGACATAAGCGTATGAAGAGTTCACCAAAGACATAGCTTATAGGTTCACAGAAGATTGACCTTGCTGCAACATATTACACCACTTTAGTTGGCCTAGCACACTTTATCATGTCAAAGTAACATTACATTGCTTTGAACTTAGCGAATATAGATAACATGTGTAGAAGTATGATATGAACTTGGATAGCTCTAAGGATCTAGCTTGACTTCATAACTCGTGAGAATATTCTTATGAAGGGTTCAGCGAAGATATAAGCGTATGAAGGGTTCACCAAAGACATAGCTTATAGGTTCATAGAAGATTGACCTTGTTGCAACCTATTACACCACTTTAGTTGGCCTAGCACACTTTCTCGTATCAAAGTAACATTACATTGCCTTAAACTTAGCTAATAGAGACAACTTGTGTAGAAGTATGAGATGAACATGGATACCTCTAAAGATCCAGCTTGACTTCAAAACTTGTTAGAATAAACTTATGAAGGGTTCACCGAAGACATAAGCGTATGAAGAGTTCACCAAAGACATAGCTTATAGGTTCATAGAAGATTGACCTTGTTGCAACAAATTACACCACTTTAGTTGGCCTAGCACACTTTCTAATGCAAAGTAACATTACATTGCTTTGAACTTAGCGAATATAGATAACATGTGTGGAAGTATGAGATGAACATGGATACCTCTAAAGATCCAGCTTGACTTCAAAACTTGTTAGAATAAACTTATGAAGGGTTCACCGAAGACATAAGCGTATGAAGAGTTCACCAAAGACATAGCTTATAGGTTCACAGAAGATTGACCTTGTTGCAACAGATTACACCACTTTAGTTGGCCTAGCACACTTTCTAATGCAAAGTAACATTACATTGCTTTGAACTTAGCGAATATAGATAACATGTGTGGAAGTATGATATGAACATGGATAGCTCTAAGGATCTAACTTGACTTCATAACTCGTGAGAATATTGTTATGAAGGGTTCATCGAAGACATAAGCGTATGAAGGGTTCAGCGAAGATATAAGCGTATGAAGGGTTCACCAAAGACATAGCTTATAGGTTCACAGAAGATTGACCTTGTTGCAACCTATTACACCACTTTAGTTGGCTTAGCACACTTTCTCATGTCAAATAACATTACATTGCCTTGAACTTAGCTCATAGTGACAACTTGTGTAGAAGTATGATATGAACATGGATAGCTCTAAGGATCTAGCTTGACTTCATAACTCGTGAGAATATTCTTATGAAGGGTTCAGCGAAGATATAAGCGTATGAAGGGTTCACCAAAGACATAGCTTATAGGTTCACAGAAGATTGACCTTGTTGCAACCTATTACACCACTTTAGTTGGCTTAGCACACTTTCTCATGTCAAATAACATTACATTGCCTTGAACTTAGCTTATAGTGACAACTTGTGTAGAAGTATGAGATGAACATGGATAGCTCTAAAGATCTAGCATGACTTCAAAACTTGTTAGAATAAACTTATGAAGGGTTCACCAAAGACATAAGCGTATGAAGAGTTCACCAAAGACATAGCTTATAGGTTCACAGAAGATTGACCTTGCTGCAACATATTACACCACTTTAGTTGGCCTAGCACACTTTATCATGTCAAAGTAACATTACATTGCTTTGAACTTAGCGAATATAGATAACATGTGTAGAAGTATGATATGAACATGGATAGCTCTAAGGATCTAGCTTGACTTCATAACTCGTGAGAATATTGTTATGAAGGGTTCATCGAAGACATAAGCGTATGAATGGTTCACCAAAGATATAAGCGTACGAAGGGTTCACCAAAGACATAGCTTATAGGTTCACAGAAGATTGACCTTTTTGCAACATATTACACCACGCTTAGTTGCCCTAGCACACTTTCTCATGTCAAAGTTACATTACATTGCCTTGAACTCAGCTAATAGATATAACATGTGTAGAAGTATGATTGGAACATGGATAGCTCTAAGGATCTAGCTTCACTTCATAACTCGTCAAAATAAATTTATGAAGGGTTCAGCGGAGATATAAGCGTATGAAGGGTTCACCAAAGACATAGCTTATAGGTTCACAGAAGATTGACCTTGTTGCAACCTATTACACCATATTAGTTGGCCTAGCACAATTTCTCATGTCAAAGTAACATTACAATACCTTGAACTTAGCTCATTGTGACAACTTGTGTAGAAGTATGATATGAACATGGATAGCTCTAAGGATCTAGCTTGACTTCATAACTCGTGAGAATAAACTTATGAAAGTTTCAACGAAGATATAAGCGTATGAAGGGTTCACCAAAGACATAGCTTATAGGTTCACAGAAGATTGACCTTGTTGCAACCTATTATACCATTTTAGTTGGCCTAGCACACTTTCTCATGTCAAAGTAACATTACATTGCCTTAAACTTAGCTAATAGAGACAACTTGTGTAGAAGTATGAGATGAACATGGATACCTCTAAAGATCCAGCTTGACTTCAAAACTTGTTAGAATAAACTTATGAAGGGTTCACCGAAGACATAAGCGTATGAAGAGTTCACCAAAGACATAGCTTATAGGTTCACAGAAGATTGACCTTGTTGCAACAGATTACACAACTTTAGTTGGTCTAGCACACTTTCTAATGCAAAGTAACATTACATTGCTTTGAACTTAGCGAATATAGATAACATGTGTGGAAGTATGATATGAACATGGATAGCTCTAAGGATCTAGCTTGACTTCATAACTCGTGAGAATATTGTTATGAATGGTTCATCGAAGACATAAGTGTATGAAGGGTTCAACGAAGATATAAGCGTATGAAGGGTTCACGAAAGACATAGCTTATAGGTTCACAGAAGATTGACCTTGTTGCAACCTATTACACCACTTTAGTTGGCTTAGCACACTTTCTCATGTCAAATAACATTACATTGCCTTGAACTTAGCTCATAGTGACAATTTGTGTAGAAGTATGATATGAACATGGATAGCTCTAAGGATCTAGCTTGACTTCATAACTCGTGAGAATAAACTTATGAAAGTTTCACCGAAGATATAAGCGTATGAAGGGTTCAACAAAGACATAGCTTATAGGTTCATAGAAGATTGATCTTGTTGCAACCTATTACACCATTTTAGTTGGCCTAGCACACTTTCTCATGTCAAAGTAACATTACATTGCCTTAAACTTAGCTAATATAGACAACTTGTGTAGAAGTATGAGATGAACATGGATAGCTCTAAAGATCTAGCATGACTTCAAAACTTGTTAGAATAAACTTATGAAGGGTTCACCGAAGACATAAGCGTATGAAGAGTTCACCAAAGACATAGCTTATAGGTTCACAGAAGATTGACCTTGCTGCAACATATTACACCACTTTAGTTGGCCTAGCACACTTTATCATGTCAAAGTAACATTACATTGCTTTGAACTTAGCGAATATAGATAACATGTGTAGAAGTATGATATGAACATGGATAGCTCTAAGGATCTAGCTTGACTTCATAACTCGTGAGAATATTCCTATGAAGGGTTCAACGAAGATATAAGCGTATGAAGGGTTCACCAAAGACATAGCTTATAGGTTCATAGAAGATTGACCTTGTTGCAACCTATTACACCACTTTAGTTGGCCTAGCACACTTTCTCGTATCAAAGTAACATTACATTGCCTTAAACTTAGCTAATAGAGACAACTTGTGTAGAAGTATGAGATGAACATGGATACCTCTAAAGATCCAGCTTGACTTCAAAACTTGTTAGAATAAACTTATGAAGGGTTCACCGAAGACATAAGTGTATGAAGAGTTCACCAAAGACATAGCTTATAGGTTCACAGAAGATTGACTTTGTTGCAACAAATTACACCACTTTAGTTGGCCTAGCACACTTTCTAATGCAAAGTAACATTACATTGCTTTGAACTTAGCGAATATAGATAACATGTGTGGAAGTATGATATGAACATGGATAGCTCTAAGGATCTAGCTTGACTTCATAACTCGTGAGAATAAACTTATGAAAGTTTCAACGAAGATATAAGCGTATGAAGGGTTCACCAAAGACATAGCTTATAGGTTCACAGAAGATTGACCTTGTTGCAACCTATTACACCATTTTAGTTGGCCTAGCACACTTTCTCATGTCAAAGTTACATTACATTGCCTTAAACTTAGCTAATAGAGACAACTTGTGTAGAAGTATGAGATGAACATGGATACCTCTAAAGATCCAGCTTGACTTCAAAACTTGTTAGAATAAACTTATGAAGGGTTCACCGAAGACATAAGCGTATGAAGAGTTCACCAAAGACATAGCTTATAGGTTCACAGAAGATTGACCTTGTTGCAAAGGATTACACAACTTTAGTTGGCCTAGCACACTTTCTAATGCAAAGTAACATTACATTGCTTTGAACTTAGCGAATATAGATAACATGTGTGGAAGTATGATATGAACATGGATAGCTCTAAGGATCTAGCTTGACTTCATAACTCGTGAGAATATTGTTATGAAGGGTTCATCGAAGACATAAGCGTATGAAGGGTTCAACGAAGATATAAGCGTATGAAGGGTTCACGAAAGACATAGCTTATAGGTTCACAGAATATTGACCTTGTTGCAACCTATTACACCACTTTAGTTGGCTTAGCACACTTTCTCATGTCAAATAACATTACATTGCCTTGAACTTAGCTCATAGTGACAATTTGTGTAGAAGTATGATATGAACATGGATAGCTCTAAGGATCTAGCTTGACTTCATAACTCGTGAGAATAAACTTATGAAAGTTTCACCGAAGATATAAGCGTATGAAGGGTTCACCAAAGACATAGCTTATAGGTTCATAGAAGATTGATCTTGTTGCAACCTATTACACCATTTTAGTTGGCCTAGCACACTTTCTCATGTCAAAGTAACATTACATTGCCTTAAACTTAGCTAATATAGACAACTTGTGTAGAAGTATGAGATGAACATGGATAGCTCTAAAGATCTAGCATGACTTCAAAACTTGTTAGAATAAACTTATGAAGGGTTCACCGAAGACATAAGCGTATGAAGAGTTCACCAAAGACATAGCTTATAGGTTCACAGAAGATTGACCTTGCTGCAACATATTACACCACTTTAGTTGGCCTAGCACACTTTATCATGTCAAAGTAACATTACATTGCTTTGAACTTAGCGAATATAGATAACATGTGTAGAAGTATGATATGAACATGGATAGCTCTAAGGATCTAGCTTGACTTCATAACTCGTGAGAATATTCCTATGAAGGGTTCAACGAAGATATAAGCGTATGAAGGGTTCACCAAAGACATAGCTTATAGGTTCATAGAAGATTGACCTTGTTGCAACCTATTACACCACTTTAGTTGGCCTAGCACACTTTCTCGTATCAAAGTAACATTACATTGCCTTAAACTTAGCTAATAGAGACAACTTGTGTAGAAGTATGAGATGAACATGGATACCTCTAAAGATCCAGCTTGACTTCAAAACTTGTTAGAATAAACTTATGAAGGGTTCACCGAAGACATAAGTGTATGAAGAGTTCACCAAAGACATAGCTTATAGGTTCACAGAAGATTGACTTTGTTGCAACAAATTACACCACTTTAGTTGGCCTAGCACACTTTCTAATGCAAAGTAACATTACATTGCTTTGAACTTAGCGAATATAGATAACATGTGTGGAAGTATGATATGAACATGGATAGCTCTAAGGATCTAGCTTGACTTCATAACTCGTGAGAATAAACTTATGAAAGTTTCAACGAAGATATAAGCGTATGAAGGGTTCACCAAAGACATAGCTTATAGGTTCACAGAAGATTGACCTTGTTGCAACCTATTACACCATTTTAGTTGGCCTAGCACACTTTCTCATGTCAAAGTTACATTACATTGCCTTAAACTTAGCTAATAGAGACAACTTGTGTAGAAGTATGAGATGAACATGGATACCTCTAAAGATCCAGCTTGACTTCAAAACTTGTTAGAATAAACTTATGAAGGGTTCACCGAAGACATAAGCGTATGAAGAGTTCACCAAAGACATAGCTTATAGGTTCACAGAAGATTGACCTTGTTGCAAAGGATTACACAACTTTAGTTGGCCTAGCACACTTTCTAATGCAAAGTAACATTACATTGCTTTGAACTTAGCGAATATAGATAACATGTGTGGAAGTATGATATGAACATGGATAGCTCTAAGGATCTAGCTTGACTTCATAACTCGTGAGAATATTGTTATGAAGGGTTCATCGAAGACATAAGCGTATGAAGGGTTCAACGAAGATATAAGCGTATGAAGGGTTCACGAAAGACATAGCTTATAGGTTCACAGAATATTGACCTTGTTGCAACCTATTACACCACTTTAGTTGGCTTAGCACACTTTCTCATGTCAAATAACATTACATTGCCTTGAACTTAGCTCATAGTGACAATTTGTGTAGAAGTATGATATGAACATGGATAGCTCTAAGGATCTAGCTTGACTTCATAACTCGTGAGAATAAACTTATGAAAGTTTCACCGAAGATATAAGCGTATGAAGGGTTCACCAAAGACATAGCTTATAGGTTCATAGAAGATTGATCTTGTTGCAACCTATTACACCATTTTAGTTGGCCTAGCACACTTTCTCATGTCAAAGAAACATTACATTGCCTTAAACTTAGCTAATATAGACAACTTGTGTAGAAGTATGAGATGAACATGGATAGCTCTAAAGATCTAGCATGACTTCAAAACTTGTGAGAATAAACTTATGAAGGGTTCACCGAAGACATAAGCGTATGAAGAGTTCACCAAAGACATAGCTTATAGGTTCACAGAAGATTGACCTTGCTGCAACATATTACACCACTTTAGTTGGCCTAGCACACTTTATCATGTCAAAGTAACATTACATTGCTTTGAACTTAGCGAATATAGATAACATGTGTAGAAGTATGATATGAACATGGATAGCTCTAAGGATCTAGCTTGACTTCATAACTCGTGAGAATAAACTTATGAAAGTTTCAACGAAGATATAAGCGTATGAAGGGTTCACCAAAGACATAGCTTATAGGTTCACAGAAGATTGACCTTGTTGCAACCTATTACACCATTTTAGTTGGCCTAGCACACTTTCTCATGTCAAAGTAACATTACATTGCCTTAAACTTAGCTAATAGAGACAACTTGTGTAGAAGTATGAGATGAACATGGATACCTCTAAAGATCCAGCTTGACTTCAAAACTTGTTAGAATAAACTTATGAAGGGTTCACCGAAGACATAAGCGTATGAAGAGTTCACCAAAGACATAGCTTATAGGTTCACAGAAGATTGACCTTGTTGCAACAGATTACACAACTTTAGTTGGCCTAGCACACTTTCTAATGCAAAGTAACATTACATTGCTTTGAACTTAGCGAATATAGATAACATGTGTAGAAGTATGATATGAACATGGATAGCTCTAAGGATCTAGCTTGACTTCATAACTCGTGAGAATATTGTTATGAAGGGTTCATCGAAGACATAAGCGTATGAAGGGTTCAACGAAGATATAAGCGTATGAAGGGTTCACGAAAGACATAGCTTATAGGTTCACAGAAGATTGACCTTGTTGCAACCTATTACACCACTTTAGTTGGCTTAGCACACTTTCTCA
Source organism: Lepidium didymum (assembly GCA_963920545.1). Taxonomy (NCBI): domain Eukaryota; kingdom Viridiplantae; phylum Streptophyta; class Magnoliopsida; order Brassicales; family Brassicaceae; genus Lepidium; species Lepidium didymum. The sequence goes on along the minus strand of OY986983.1, from coordinate 8,195,555 downwards.
TGTAAAATAACATTACATTGCCTTGAACTTAGCTCATAGTGACAATTTGTGTAGAAGTATGATATGAACATGGATAGCTCTAAGGATCTAGCTTGACTTCATAACTCGTGAGAATAAACTTATGAAAGTTTCACCGAAGATATAAGCGTATGAAGGGTTCACCAAAGACATAGCTTATAGGTTCATAGAAGATTGATCTTGTTGCAACCTATTACACCATTTTAGTTGGCCTAGCACACTTTCTCATGTCAAAGTAACATTACATTGCCTTAAACTTAGCTAATATAGACAACTTGTGTAGAAGTATGAGATGAACATGGATAGCTCTAAAGATCTAGCATGACTTCAAAACTTGTTAGAATAAACTTATGAAGGGTTCACCGAAGACATAAGCGTATGAAGAGTTCACCAAAGACATAGCTTATAGGTTCACAGAAGATTGACCTTGCTGCAACATATTACACCACTTTAGTTGGCCTAGCACACTTTATCATGTCAAAGTAACATTACATTGCTTTGAACTTAGCGAATATAGATAACATGTGTAGAAGTATGATATGAACATGGATAGCTCTAAGGATCTAGCTTGACTTCATAACTCGTGAGAATATTGTTATGAAGGGTTCATCGAAGACATAAGCGTATGAAGGGTTCAACGAAGATATAAGCGTATGAAGGGTTCACGAAAGACATAGCTTATAGGTTCACAGAAGATTGACCTTGTTGCAACCTATTACACCACTTTAGTTGGCTTAGCACACTTTCTCATGTCAAATAACATTACATTGCCTTGAACTTAGCTCATAGTGACAATTTGTGTAGAAGTATGATATGAACATGGATAGCTCTAAGGATCTAGATTGACTTCATAACTCGTGAGAATAAACTTATGAAAGTTTCACCGAAGATATAAGCGTATGAAGGGTTCACCAAAGACATAGCTTATAGGTTCATAGAAGATTGATCTTGTTGCAACCTATTACACCATTTTAGTTGGCCTAGCACACTTTCTCATGTCAAAGTAACATTACATTGCCTTAAACTTAGCTAATAGAGACAACTTGTGTAGAAGTATGAGATGAACATGGATAGCTCTAAAGATCCAGCTTGACTTCAAAACTTGTTAGAATAAACTTATGAAGGGTTCACCGAAGACATAAGCGTATGAAGAGTTCACCAAAGACATAGCTTATAGGTTCACAGAAGATTGACCTTGCTGCAACATATTACACCACTTTAGTTGGCCTAGCACACTTTATCATGTCAAAGTAACATTACATTGCTTTGAACTTAGCGAATATAGATAACATGTGTAGAAGTATGATATGAACATGGATAGCTCTAAGGATCTAGCTTGACTTCATAACTCGTGAGAATATTCCTATGAAGGGTTCAGCGAAGATATAAGCGTATGAAGGGTTCACCAAAGACATAGCTTATAGGTTCATAGAAGATTGACCTTGTTGCAACCTATTACACCACTTTAGTTGGCCTAGCACACTTTCTCGTATCAAAGTAACATTACATTGCCTTAAACTTAGCTAATAGAGACAACTTGTGTAGAAGTATGAGATGAACATGGATACCTCTAAAGATCCAGCTTGACTTCAAAACTTGTTAGAATAAACTTATGAAGGGTTCACCGAAGACATAAGTGTATGAAGAGTTCACCAAAGACATAGCTTATAGGTTCATAGAAGATTGACCTTGTTGCAACAAATTACACCACTTTAGTTGGCCTAGCACACTTTCTAATGCAAAGTAACATTACATTGCTTTGAACTTAGCGAATATAGATAACATGTGTGGAAGTATGATATGAACATGGATAGCTCTAAGGATCTAGCTTGACTTCATAACTCGTGAGAATAAACTTATGAAAGTTTCAACGAAGATATAAGCGTATGAAGGGTTCACCAAAGACATAGCTTATAGGTTCACAGAAGCTTGACCTTGTTGCAACCTATTACACCATTTTAGTTGGCCTAGCACACTTTCTCATGTCAAAGTAACATTACATTGCCTTAAACTTAGCTAATAGAGACAACTTGTGTAGAAGTATGAGATGAACATGGATACCTCTAAAGATCCAGCTTGACTTCAAAACTTGTTAGAATAAACTTATGAAGGGTTCACCGAAGACATAAGCGTATGAAGAGTTCACCAAAGACATAGCTTATAGGTTCACAGAAGATTGACCTTGCTGCAACAAATTACACCACTTTAGTTGGCCTAGCACACTTTCTAATGCAAAGTAACATTACATTGCTTTGAACTTAGCGAATATAGATAACATGTGTAGAAGTATGATATGAACATGGATAGCTCTAAGGATCTAGCTTGACTTCATAACTCGTGAGAATATTGTTATGAAGGGTTCATCGAAGACATAAGCGTATGAATGGTTCACCAAAGATATAAGCGTACGAAGGGTTCACCAAAGACATAGCTTATAGGTTCACAGAAGATTGACCTTTTTGCAACATATTACACCACGCTTAGTTGCCCTAGCACACTTTCTCATGTCAAAGTTACATTACATTGCCTTGAACTTAGCTCATAGTGACAATTTGTGTAGAAGTATGATATGAACATGGATAGCTCTAAGGATCTAGCTTGACTTCAAACTCGTGAGAATAAACTTATGAAAGTTTCACCGAAGATATAAGCGTATGAAGGGTTCACCAAAGACATAGCTTATAGGTTCATAGAAGATTGATCTTGTTGCAACCTATTACACCATTTTAGTTGGCCTAGCACACTTTCTCATGTCAAAGTAACATTACATTGCCTTAAACTTAGCTAATATAGACAACTTGTGTAGAAGTATGAGATGAACATGGATAGCTCTAAAGATCTAGCATGACTTCAAAACTTGTTAGAATAAACTTATGAAGGGTTCACCGAAGACATAAGCGTATGAAGAGTTCACCAAAGACATAGCTTATAGGTTCACAGAAGATTGACCTTGCTGCAACATATTACACCACTTTAGTTGGCCTAGCACACTTTATCATGTCAAAGTAACATTACATTGCTTTGAACTTAGCGAATATAGATAACATGTGTAGAAGTATGATATGAACATGGATAGCTCTAAGGATCTAGCTTGACTTCATAACTCGTGAGAATATTCTTATGAAGGGTTCAGCGAAGATATAAGCGTATGAAGGGTTAACCAAAGACATAGCTTATAGGTTCATAGAAGATTGACCTTGTTGCAACCTATTACACCACTTTAGTTGGCCTAGCACACTTTCTCGTATCAAAGTAACATTACATTGCCTTAAACTTAGCTAATAGAGACAACTTGTGTAGAAGTATGAGATGAACATGGATACCTCTAAAGATCCAGCTTGACTTCAAAACTTGTTAGAATAAACTTATGAAGGGTTCACCGAAGACATAAGCGTATGAAGAGTTCACCAAAGACATAGCTTATAGGTTCACAGAAGATTGACCTTGTTGCAACAAATTACACCACTTTAGTTGGCCTAGCACACTTTCTAATGCAAAGTAACATTACATTGCTTTGAACTTAGCGAATATAGATAACATGTGTGGAAGTATGAGATGAACATGGATACCTCTAAAGATCCAGCTTGACTTCAAAACTTGTTAGAATAAACTTATGAAGGGTTCACCGAAGACATAAGCGTATGAAGAGTTCACCAAAGACATAGCTTATAGGTTCACAGAAGATTGACCTTGTTGCAACAGATTACACCACTTTAGTTGGCCTAGCACACTTTCTAATGCAAAGTAACATTACATTGCTTTGAACTTAGCGAATATAGATAACATGTGTGGAAGTATGATATGAACATGGATAGCTCTAAGGATCTAGCTTGACTTCATAACTCGTGAGAATATTGTTATGAAGGGTTCATCGAAGACATAAGCGTATGAAGGGTTCAGCGAAGATATAAGCGTATGAAGGGTTCACCAAAGACATAGCTTATAGGTTCACAGAAGATTGACCTTGTTGCAACCTATTACACCACTTTAGTTGGCTTAGCACACTTTCTCATGTCAAATAACATTACATTGCCTTGAACTTAGCTCATAGTGACAACTTGTGTAGAAGTATGATATGAACATGGATAGCTCTAAGGATCTAGCTTGACTTCATAACTCGTGAGAATATTCTTATGAAGGGTTCAGCGAAGATATAAGCGTATGAAGGGTTCACCAAAGACATAGCTTATAGGTTCACAGAAGATTGACCTTGTTGCAACCTATTACACCACTTTAGTTGGCTTAGCACACTTTCTCATGTCAAATAACATTACATTGCCTTGAACTTAGCTCATAGTGACAACTTGTGTAGAAGTATGAGATGAACATGGATAGCTCTAAAGATCTAGCATGACTTCAAAACTTGTTAGAATAAACTTATGAAGGGTTCACCAAAGACATAAGCGTATGAAGAGTTCACCAAAGACATAGCTTATAGGTTCACAGAAGATTGACCTTGCTGCAACATATTACACCACTTTAGTTGGCCTAGCACACTTTATCATGTCAAAGTAACATTACATTGCTTTGAACTTAGCGAATATAGATAACATGTGTAGAAGTATGATATGAACATGGATAGCTCTAAGGATCTAGCTTGACTTCATAACTCGTGAGAATATTCTTATGAAGGGTTCAGCGAAGATATAAGCGTATGAAGGGTTCACCAAAGACATAGCTTATAGGTTCATAGAAGATTGACCTTGTTGCAACCTATTACACCACTTTATTTGGCCTAGCACACTTTCTCATGTCAAAGTAACATTACAATGCCTTGAACTTAGCTTAATATTGACAACTTGTGTAGAAGTATGATATGAACATGGATAGCTCTAAGGATCTAGCTTGACTTCATAACTCGTGAGAATAAACTTATGAAGGGTTCACCGAAGACATAAGCGTATGAACAGTTCACCAAAGACATAGCTTATAGGTTCACAGAAGATTGACCTTGTTGCAACAGATTACACCACTTTAGTTGGCCTAGCACACTTTCTAATGCAAAGTAACATTACATTGCTTTGAACTTAGCGAATATAGATAACATGTGTAGAAGTATGATATGAACATGGATAGCTCTAAGGATCTAGCTTGACTTCATAGCTCGTGAGAATATTGTTATGAAGGGTTCATCGAAGACATAAGCGTATGAATGGTTCACCAAAGATATAAGCGTACGAAGGGTTCACCAAAGACATAGCTTATAGGTTCACAGAAGATTGACCTTTTTGCAACATATTACACCACGCTTAGTTGCCCTAGCACACTTTCTCATGTCAAAGTTACATTACATTGCCTTGAACTCAGCTAATAGATATAACATGTGTAGAAGTATGATTGGAACATGGATAGCTCTAAGGATCTAGCTTCACTTCATAACTCGTGAAAATAAATTTATGAAGGGTTCAGCGGAGATATAAGCGTATGAAGGGTTCACCAAAGACATAGCTTATAGGTTCACAGAAGATTGACCTTGTTGCAACCTATTACACCATATTAGTTGGCCTAGCACACTTTCTCATGTCAAAGTAACATTACAATACCTTGAACTTAGCTCATTGTGACAACTTGTGTAGAAGTATGATATGAACATGGATAGCTCTAAGGATCTAGCTTGACTTCATAACTCGTGAGAATAAACTTATGAAAGTTTCAACGAAGATATAAGCGTATGAAGGGTTCACCAAAGACATAGCTTATAGGTTCACAGAAGATTGACCTTGTTGCAACCTATTACACCATTTTAGTTGGCCTAGCACACTTTCTCATGTCAAAGTAACATTACATTGCCTTAAACTTAGCTAGTAGAGACAACTTGTGTAGAAGTATGAGATGAACATGGATACCTCTAAAGATCCAGCTTGACTTCAAAACTTGTTAGAATAAACTTATGAAGGGTTCACCGAAGACATAAGCGTATGAAGAGTTCACCAAAGACATAGCTTACAGGTTCACAGAAGATTGACCTTGTTGCAACAGATTACACCACTTTAGTTGGCCTAGCACACTTTCTAATGCAAAGTAACATTACATTGCTTTGAACTTAGCGAATATAGATAACATGTGTGGAAGTATGATATGAACATGGATAGCTCTAAGGATCTAGCTTGACTTCATAACTCGTGAGATTATTGTTATGAAGGGTTCATCGAAGACATAAGCGTATGAAGGGTTCAGCGAAGATATAAGCGTATGAAGGGTTCACCAAAGACATAGCTTATAGGTTCACAGAAGATTGACCTTGTTGCAACCTATTACACCACTTTAGTTGGCTTAGCACACTTTCTCATGTCAAATAACATTACATTGCCTTGAACTTAGCTCATAGTGACAACTTGTGTAGAAGTATGATATGAACATGGATAGCTCTAAGGATCTAGCTTGACTTCATAACTCGTGAGAATAAACTTATGAAAGTTTCATCGAAGATATAAGCGTATGAAGGGTTCACCAAAGACATAGCTTATAGGTTCATAGAAGATTGATCTTGTTGCAACCTATTACACCATTTTAGTTGGCCTAGGACACTTTCTTATGTCAAAGTAACATTACATTGCCTTAAACTTAGCTAATAGAGACAACTTGTGTAGAAGTATGAGATGAACATGGATAGCTCTAAAGATCTAGCATGACTTCAAAACTTGTTAGAATAAACTTATGAAGGGTTCACCGAAGACATAAGCGTATGAAGAGTTCACCAAAGACATAGCTTATAGGTTCACAGAAGATTGACCTTGCTGCAACATATTACACCACTTTAGTTGGCCTAGCACACTTTATCATGTCAAAGTAACATTACATTGCTTTGAACTTAGCGAATATAGATAACATGTGTAGAAGTATGATATGAACATGGATAGCTCTAAGGATCTAGCTTGACTTCATAACTCGTGAGAATATTCTTATGAAGGGTTCAGCGAAGATATAAGCGTATGAAGGGTTCACCAAAGACATAGCTTATAGGTTCACAGAAGATTGACCTTGTTGCAACCTATTACACCACTTTAGTTGGCTTAGCACACTTTCTCATGTCAAATAACATTACATTGCCTTGAACTTAGCTCATAGTGACAACTTGTGTAGAAGTATGATATGAACATGGATAGCTCTAAGGATCTAGCTTGACTTCATAACTCGTGAGAATAAACTTATGAAAGTTTCACCGAAGATATAAGCGTATGAAGGGTTCACCAAAGACATAGCTTATAGGTTCATAGAAGATTGATCTTGTTGCAACCTATTACACCATTTTAGTTGGCCTAGGACACTTTCTTATGTCAAAGTAACATTACATTGCCTTAAACTTAGCTAATAGAGACAACTTGTGTAGAAGTATGAGATGAACATGGATAGCTCTAAAGATCTAGCATGACTTCAAAACTTGTTAGAATAAACTTATGAAGGGTTCACCGAAGACATAAGCGTATGAAGAGTTCACCAAAGACATAGCTTATAGGTTCACAGAAGATTGACCTTGCTGCAACATATTACACCACTTTAGTTGGCCTAGCACACTTTATCATGTCAAAGTAACATTACATTGCTTTGAACTTAGCGAATATAGATAACATGTGTAGAAGTATGATATGAACATGGATAGCTCTAAGGATCTAGCTTGACTTCATAACTCGTGAGAATATTCTTATGAAGGGTTCAGCGAAGATATAAGCGTATGAAGGGTTCACCAAAGACATAGCTTATAGGTTCACAGAAGATTGACCTTGTTGCAACCTATTACACCACTTTAGTTGGCCTAGCACACTTTCTCATGTCAAATAACATTACATTGCCTTGAACTTAGCGAATATAGATAACATGTGTAGAAGTATGATATGAACATGGATAGCTCTAAGGATCTAGCTTGACTTCATAACTCGTGAGAATATTCTTATGAAGGGTTCAGCGAAGATATAAGCGTATGACGGGTTCACCAAATACATAGCTTATAGGTTCACAGAAGATTGACCTTGTTGCAACCTATTACACCATTTTAGTTGGCCTAGCACACTTTCCCATGTCAAAGTAACATTACATTGCCTTAAATTTAACTAATAGAGACAACTTGTGTAGAAGTATGAGATGAACATGGATACCTCTAAAGATCCAGCTTGACTTCAAAACTTGTTAGAATAAACTTATGAAGGGTTCACCGAAGACATAAGCGTATGAAGAGTTCACCAAAGACATAGCTTACAGGTTCACAGAAGATTGACCTTGTTGCAACAGATTACACCACTTTAGTTGGCCTAGCACACTTTCTAATGCAAAGTAACATTACATTGCTTTGAACTTAGCGAATATAGATAACATGTGTGGAAGTATGATATGAACATGGATAGCTCTAAGGATCTAGCTTGACTTCATAACTCGTGAGATTATTGTTATGAAGGGTTCATCGAAGACATAAGCGTATGAAGGGTTCAGCGAAGATATAAGCGTATGAAGGGTTCACCAAAGACATAGCTTATAGGTTCACAGAAGATTGACCTTGTTGCAACCTATTACACCACTTTAGTTGGCTTAGCACACTTTCTCATGTCAAATAACATTACATTGCCTTGAACTTAGCTCATAGTGACAACTTGTGTAGAAGTATGATATGAACATGGATAGCTCTAAGGATCTAGCTTGACTTCATAACTCGTGAGAATAAACTTATGAAAGTTTCACCGAAGATATAAGCGTATGAAGGGTTCCCCAAAGACATAGCTTATAGGTTCATAGAAGATTGATCTTGTTGCAACCTATTACACCATTTTAGTTGGCCTAGGACACTTTCTTATGTCAAAGTAACATTACATTGCCTTAAACTTAGCTAATAGAGACAACTTGTGTAGAAGTATGAGATGAACATGGATAGCTCTAAAGATCTAGCATGACTTCAAAACTTGTTAGAATAAACTTATGAAGGGTTCACCGAAGACATAAGCGTATGAAGAGTTCACCAAAGACATAGCTTATAGGTTCACAGAAGATTGACCTTGCTGCAACATATTACACCACTTTAGTTGGCCTAGCACACTTTATCATGTCAAAGTAACATTACATTGCTTTGAACTTAGCGAATATAGATAACATGTGTAGAAGTATGATATGAACATGGATAGCTCTAAGGATCTAGCTTGACTTCATAACTCGTGAGGATATTCTTATAAAGGGTTCAGCGAAGATATAAGCGTATGAAGGGTTCACCAAAGACATAGCTTATAGGTTCACAGAAGATTGACCTTGTTGCAACCTATTACACCACTTTAGTTGGCCTAGCACACTTTCTCATGTCAAATAACATTACATTGCCTTGAACTTAGCTAATAGAGACAACTTGTGTAGAAGTATGAGATGAACATGGATAGCTCTAAAGATCTAGCATGACTTCAAAACTTGTTAGAATAAACTTATGAAGGGTTCACCGAAGACATAAGCGTATGAAGAGTTCACCAAAGACATAGCTTATAGGTTCACAGAAGATTGACCTTGTTGCAACCTATTACACCACTTTAGTTGGCTTAGCACACTTTCTCAGGTCAAATAACATTACATTGCCTTGAACTTAGCTCATAGTGACAACTTGTGTAGAAGTATGATATGAACATGGATAGCTCTAAGGATCTAGCTTGACTTCATAACTCGTGAGGATATTCTTATAAAGGGTTCAGCGAAGATATAAGCGTATGAAGGGTTCACCAAAGACATAGCTTATAGGTTCACAGAAGATTGACCTTGTTGCAACCTATTACACCACTTTAGTTGGCCTAGCACACTTTCTCATGTCAAATAACATTACATTGCCTTGAACTTAGCGAATATAGATAACATGTGTAGAAGTATGATATGAACATGGATAGCTCTAAGGATCTAGCTTGACTTCATAACTCGTGAGAATATTCTTATGAAGGGTTCAGCGAAGATATAAGCGTATGACGGGTTCACCAAATACATAGCTTATAGGTTCACAGAAGATTGACCTTGTTGCAACCTATTACACCATTTTAGTTGGCCTAGCACACTTTCCCATGTCAAAGTAACATTACATTGCCTTAAATTTAACTAATAGAGACAACTTGTGTAGAAGTATGAGATGAACATGGATACCTCTAAAGATCCAGCTTGACTTCAAAACTTGTTAGAATAAACTTATGAAGGGTTCACCGAAGACATAAGCGTATGAAGAGTTCACCAAAGACATAGCTTACAGGTTCACAGAAGATTGACCTTGTTGCAACAGATTACACCACTTTAGTTGGCCTAGCACACTTTCTAATGCAAAGTAACATTACATTGCTTTGAACTTAGCGAATATAGATAACATGTGTGGAAGTATGATATGAACATGGATAGCTCTAAGGATCTAGCTTGACTTCATAACTCGTGAGATTATTGTTATGAAGGGTTCATCGAAGACATAAGCGTATGAAGGGTTCAGCGAAGATATAAGCGTATGAAGGGTTCACCAAAGACATAGCTTATAGGTTCACAGAAGATTGACCTTGTTGCAACCTATTACACCACTTTAGTTGGCTTAGCACACTTTCTCATGTCAAATAACATTACATTGCCTTGAACTTAGCTCATAGTGACAACTTGTGTAGAAGTATGATATGAACATGGATAGCTCTAAGGATCTAGCTTGACTTCATAACTCGTGAGAATAAACTTATGAAAGTTTCACCGAAGATATAAGCGTATGAAGGGTTCCCCAAAGACATAGCTTATAGGTTCATAGAAGATTGATCTTGTTGCAACCTATTACACCATTTTAGTTGGCCTAGGACACTTTCTTATGTCAAAGTAACATTACATTGCCTTAAACTTAGCTAATAGAGACAACTTGTGTAGAAGTATGAGATGAACATGGATAGCTCTAAAGATCTAGCATGACTTCAAAACTTGTTAGAATAAACTTATGAAGGGTTCACCGAAGACATAAGCGTATGAAGAGTTCACCAAAGACATAGCTTATAGGTTCACAGAAGATTGACCTTGCTGCAACATATTACACCACTTTAGTTGGCCTAGCACACTTTATCATGTCAAAGTAACATTACATTGCTTTGAACTTAGCGAATATAGATAACATGTGTAGAAGTATGATATGAACATGGATAGCTCTAAGGATCTAGCTTGACTTCATAACTCGTGAGGATATTCTTATAAAGGGTTCAGCGAAGATATAAGCGTATGAAGGGTTCACCAAAGACATAGCTTATAGGTTCACAGAAGATTGACCTTGTTGCAACCTATTACACCACTTTAGTTGGCCTAGCACACTTTCTCATGTCAAATAACATTACATTGCCTTGAACTTAGCTAATAGAGACAACTTGTGTAGAAGTATGAGATGAACATGGATAGCTCTAAAGATCTAGCATGACTTCAAAACTTGTTAGAATAAACTTATGAAGGGTTCACCGAAGACATAAGCGTATGAAGAGTTCACCAAAGACATAGCTTATAGGTTCACAGAAGATTGACCTTGTTGCAACCTATTACACCACTTTAGTTGGCTTAGCACACTTTCTCAGGTCAAATAACATTACATTGCCTTGAACTTAGCTCATAGTGACAACTTGTGTAGAAGTATGATATGAACATGGATAGCTCTAAGGATCTAGCTTGACTTCATAACTCGTGAGGATATTCTTATAAAGGGTTCAGCGAAGATATAAGCGTATGAAGGGTTCACCAAAGACATAGCTTATAGGTTCACAGAAGATTGACCTTGTTGCAACCTATTACACCACTTTAGTTGGCCTAGCACACTTTCTCATGTCAAATAACATTACATTGCCTTGAACTTAGCGAATATAGATAACATGTGTAGAAGTATGATATGAACATGGATAGCTCTAAGGATCTAGCTTGACTTCATAACTCGTGAGAATATTCTTATGAAGGGTTCAGCGAAGATATAAGCGTATGACGGGTTCACCAAATACATAGCTTATAGGTTCACAGAAGATTGACCTTGTTGCAACCTATTACACCATTTTAGTTGGCCTAGCACACTTTCCCATGTCAAAGTAACATTACATTGCCTTAAATTTAACTAATAGAGACAACTTGTGTAGAAGTATGAGATGAACATGGATACCTCTAAAGATCCAGCTTGACTTCAAAACTTGTTAGAATAAACTTATGAAGGGTTCACCGAAGACATAAGCGTATGAAGAGTTCACCAAAGACATAGCTTACAGGTTCACAGAAGATTGACCTTGTTGCAACAGATTACACCACTTTAGTTGGCCTAGCACACTTTCTAATGCAAAGTAACATTACATTGCTTTGAACTTAGCGAATATAGATAACATGTGTGGAAGTATGATATGAACATGGATAGCTCTAAGGATCTAGCTTGACTTCATAACTCGTGAGATTATTGTTATGAAGGGTTCATCGAAGACATAAGCGTATGAAGGGTTCAGCGAAGATATAAGCGTATGAAGGGTTCACCAAAGACATAGCTTATAGGTTCACAGAAGATTGACCTTGTTGCAACCTATTACACCACTTTAGTTGGCTTAGCACACTTTCTCATGTCAAATAACATTACATTGCCTTGAACTTAGCTCATAGTGACAACTTGTGTAGAAGTATGATATGAACATGGATAGCTCTAAGGATCTAGCTTGACTTCATAACTCGTGAGAATAAACTTATGAAAGTTTCACCGAAGATATAAGCGTATGAAGGGTTCCCCAAAGACATAGCTTATAGGTTCATAGAAGATTGATCTTGTTGCAACCTATTACACCATTTTAGTTGGCCTAGGACACTTTCTTATGTCAAAGTAACATTACATTGCCTTAAACTTAGCTAATAGAGACAACTTGTGTAGAAGTATGAGATGAACATGGATAGCTCTAAAGATCTAGCATGACTTCAAAACTTGTTAGAATAAACTTATGAAGGGTTCACCGAAGACATAAGCGTATGAAGAGTTCACCAAAGACATAGCTTATAGGTTCACAGAAGATTGACCTTGCTGCAACATATTACACCACTTTAGTTGGCCTAGCACACTTTATCATGTCAAAGTAACATTACATTGCTTTGAACTTAGCGAATATAGATAACATGTGTAGAAGTATGATATGAACATGGATAGCTCTAAGGATCTAGCTTGACTTCATAACTCGTGAGGATATTCTTATAAAGGGTTCAGCGAAGATATAAGCGTATGAAGGGTTCACCAAAGACATAGCTTATAGGTTCACAGAAGATTGACCTTGTTGCAACCTATTACACCACTTTAGTTGGCCTAGCACACTTTCTCATGTCAAATAACATTACATTGCCTTGAACTTAGCTAATAGAGACAACTTGTGTAGAAGTATGAGATGAACATGGATAGCTCTAAAGATCTAGCATGACTTCAAAACTTGTTAGAATAAACTTATGAAGGGTTCACCGAAGACATAAGCGTATGAAGAGTTCACCAAAGACATAGCTTATAGGTTCACAGAAGATTGACCTTGTTGCAACCTATTACACCACTTTAGTTGGCTTAGCACACTTTCTCAGGTCAAATAACATTACATTGCCTTGAACTTAGCTCATAGTGACAACTTGTGTAGAAGTATGATATGAACATGGATAGCTCTAAGGATCTAGCTTGACTTCATAACTCGTGAGGATATTCTTATAAAGGGTTCAGCGAAGATATAAGCGTATGAAGGGTTCACCAAAGACATAGCTTATAGGTTCACAGAAGATTGACCTTGTTGCAACCTATTACACCACTTTAGTTGGCCTAGCACACTTTCTCATGTCAAATAACATTACATTGCCTTGAACTTAGCGAATATAGATAACATGTGTAGAAGTATGATATGAACATGGATAGCTCTAAGGATCTAGCTTGACTTCATAACTCGTGAGAATATTCTTATGAAGGGTTCAGCGAAGATATAAGCGTATGACGGGTTCACCAAATACATAGCTTATAGGTTCACAGAAGATTGACCTTGTTGCAACCTATTACACCATTTTAGTTGGCCTAGCACACTTTCCCATGTCAAAGTAACATTACATTGCCTTAAATTTAACTAATAGAGACAACTTGTGTAGAAGTATGAGATGAACATGGATACCTCTAAAGATCCAGCTTGACTTCAAAACTTGTTAGAATAAACTTATGAAGGGTTCACCGAAGACATAAGCGTATGAAGAGTTCACCAAAGACATAGCTTACAGGTTCACAGAAGATTGACCTTGTTGCAACAGATTACACCACTTTAGTTGGCCTAGCACACTTTCTAATGCAAAGTAACATTACATTGCTTTGAACTTAGCGAATATAGATAACATGTGTGGAAGTATGATATGAACATGGATAGCTCTAAGGATCTAGCTTGACTTCATAACTCGTGAGATTATTGTTATGAAGGGTTCATCGAAGACATAAGCGTATGAAGGGTTCAGCGAAGATATAAGCGTATGAAGGGTTCACCAAAGACATAGCTTATAGGTTCACAGAAGATTGACCTTGTTGCAACCTATTACACCACTTTAGTTGGCTTAGCACACTTTCTCATGTCAAATAACATTACATTGCCTTGAACTTAGCTCATAGTGACAACTTGTGTAGAAGTATGATATGAACATGGATAGCTCTAAGGATCTAGCTTGACTTCATAACTCGTGAGAATAAACTTATGAAAGTTTCACCGAAGATATAAGCGTATGAAGGGTTCACCAAAGACATAGCTTATAGGTTCACAGAAGATTGACCTTGTTGCAACCTATTACACCACTTTAGTTGGCTTAGCACACTTTCTCAGGTCAAATAACATTACATTGCCTTGAACTTAGCTCATAGTGACAACTTGTGTAGAAGTATGATATGAACATGGATAGCTCTAAGGATCTAGCTTGACTTCATAACTCGTGAGAATAAACTTATGAAAGTTTCACCGAAGATATAAGCGTATGAAGGGTTCACCAAAGACATAGCTTATAGGTTCATAGAAGATTGATCTTGTTGCAACCTATTACACCATTTTAGTTGGCCTAGGACACTTTCTTATGTCAAAGTAACATTACATTGCCTTAAACTTAGCTAATAGAGACAACTTGTGTAGAAGTATGAGATGAACATGGATAGCTCTAAAGATCTAGCATGACTTCAAAACTTGTTAGAATAAACTTATGAAGGGTTCACCGAAGACATAAGCGTATGAAGAGTTCACCAAAGACATAGCTTATAGGTTCACAGAAGATTGACCTTGCTGCAACATATTACACCACTTTAGTTGGCCTAGCACACTTTATCATGTCAAAGTAACATTACATTGCTTTGAACTTAGCGAATATAGATAACATGTGTAGAAGTATGATATGAACATGGATAGCTCTAAGGATCTAGCTTGACTTCATAACTCGTGAGAATATTCTTATGAAGGGTTCAGCGAAGATATAAGCGTATGAAGGGTTCACCAAAGACATAGCTTATAGGTTCACAGAAGATTGACCTTGTTGCAACCTATTACACCACTTTAGTTGGCTTAGCACACTTTCTCATGTCAAATAACATTACATTGCCTTGAACTTAGCTCATAGTGACAACTTGTGTAGAAGTATGATATGAACATGGATAGCTCTAAGGATCTAGCTTGACTTCATAACTCGTGAGAATAAACTTATGAAAGTTTCACCGAAGATATAAGCGTATGAAGGGTTCACCAAAGACATAGCTTATAGGTTCATAGAAGATTGATCTTGTTGCAACCTATTACACCATTTTAGTTGGCCTAGGACACTTTCTTATGTCAAAGTAACATTACATTGCCTTAAACTTAGCTAATAGAGACAACTTGTGTAGAAGTATGAGATGAACATGGATAGCTCTAAAGATCTAGCATGACTTCAAAACTTGTTAGAATAAACTTATGAAGGGTTCACCGAAGACATAAGCGTATGAAGAGTTCACCAAAGACATAGCTTATAGGTTCACAGAAGATTGACCTTGCTGCAACATATTACACCACTTTAGTTGGCCTAGCACACTTTATCATGTCAAAGTAACATTACATTGCTTTGAACTTAGCGAATATAGATAACATGTGTAGAAGTATGATATGAACATGGATAGCTCTAAGGATCTAGCTTGACTTCATAACTCGTGAGGATATTCTTATAAAGGGTTCAGCGAAGACATAAGCGTATGAAGGGTTCAGCAAAGACATAGCTTATAGGTTCACAGAAGATTGACCTTGTTGCAACCTATTACACCACTTTAGTTGGCCTAGCACACTTTCTCATGTCAAAGTAACATTACAATGCCTTGAACTTAGCTCATAGTGACAACTTGTGTAGAAGTATGATATGAACATGGATAGCTCTAAGGATCTAGCTTGACTTCATAACTCGTGAGAATAAACTTATGAAAGTTTCACCGAAGATATAAGCGTATGAAGGGTTCACCAAAGACATAGCTTATAGGTTCATAGAAGATTGATCTTGTTGCAACCTATTACACCATTTTAGTTGGCCTAGGACACTTTCTTATGTCAAAGTAACATTACATTGCCTTAAACTTAGCTAATAGAGACAACTTGTGTAGAAGTATGAGATGAACATGGATAGCTCTAAAGATCTAGCATGACTTCAAAACTTGTTAGAATAAACTTATGAAGGGTTCACCGAAGACATAAGCGTATGAAGAGTTCACCAAAGACATAGCTTATAGGTTCACAGAAGATTGACCTTGCTGCAACATATTACACCACTTTAGTTGGCCTAGCACACTTTATCATGTCAAAGTAACATTACATTGCTTTGAACTTAGCGAATATAGATAACATGTGTAGAAGTATGATATGAACATGGATAGCTCTAAGGATCTAGCTTGACTTCATAACTCGTGAGAATATTCTTATGAAGGGTTCAGCGAAGATATAAGCATATGAAGGGTTCACCAAAGACATAGCTTATAGGTTCACAGAAGATTGACCTTGTTGCAACCTATTACACCACTTTAGTTGGCCTAGCACACTTTCTCATGTCAAATAACATTACATTGCCTTGAACTTAGCGAATATAGATAACATGTGTAGAAGTATGATATGAACATGGATAGCTCTAAGGATCTAGCTTGACTTCATAACTCGTGAGAATATTCTTATGAAGGGTTCAGCGAAGATATAAGCGTATGACGAGTTCACCAAATACATAGCTTATAGGTTCACAGAAGATTGACCTTGTTGCAACCTATTACACCATTTTAGTTGGCCTAGCACACTTTCCCATGTCAAAGTAACATTACATTGCCTTAAATTTAACTAATAGAGACAACTTGTGTAGAAGTATGAGATGAACATGGATACCTCTAAAGATCCAGCTTGACTTCAAAACTTGTTAGAATAAACTTATGAAGGGTTCACCGAAGACATAAGCGTATGAAGAGTTCACCAAAGACATAGCTTATAGGGTCACAAAAGATTGACCTTGTTGCAACAGATTACACCACTTTAGTTGGCCTAGCACACTTTCTAATGCAAAGTAACATTACATTGCTTTGAACTTAGCGAATATAGATAACATGTGTAGAAGTATGATATGAACATGGATAGCTCTAAGGATCTAGCTTGACTTCATAACTCGTGAGAATATTGTTATGAAGGGTTCATCGAAGACATAAGCGTATGAATGGTTCACCAAAGATATAAGCGTATGAAGGGTTCACCAAAGACATAGCTTATAGGTTCACAGAAGATTGACCCTGTTGCAACATATTACACCACGCTTAGTTGCCCTAGCACACTTTCTCATGTCAAAGTTACATTACATTGCCTTAAACTCAGCTAATAGATATAACATGTGTAGAAGTATGATTGGAACATGAATAGCTCTAAGGATCTAGCTTGACTTCATAACTCGTGAAAATAAACTTATGAAGGGTTCAGCGAAGATATAAGCGTATGAAGGGTTCACCAAAGCCATAGCTTATAGGTTCACAGAAGATTGACCTTGTTGCAACTTATTACACCACTTTAGTTGGCCTAGCACACTTTCTCATATCAAAGTAACATTAAATTGCCTTAAACTTAGCTAACAGAGACAAATTGTGTAGAAGTATGATATGAACATGGATAGGTCTAAGGATCTAGATTGACTTCAAAACTTGTTAGAATAAACTTATGAAGGGTTCACCGAAGATATAAGCGTATGAAGAGTTCACCAAAGACATAGCTTATAGGTTCACAGAAGATTGACCTTGTTGCAACCTATTACACCACTTTAGTTGGCCTAGCACACTTTCTCGTATCAAAGTAACATTACATTGCCTTAAACTTATCTAATAGAGACAACTTGTGTAGAAGTATGAGATGAACATGGATACCTCTAAAGATCCAGCTTGACTTCAAAACTTGTTAGAATAAACTTATGAAGGGTTCACCGAAGACATAAGCGTATGAAGAGTTCACCAAAGACATAGCTTATAGGTTCACAGAAGATTGACCTTGTTGCAACAGATTACACCACTTTAGTTGGCCTAGCACACTTTCTAATGCAAAGTAACATTACATTGCTTTGAACTTAGCGAATATAGATAACATGTGTGGAAGTATGATATGAACATGGATAGCTCTAAGGATCTAGCTTGACTTCATAACTCGTGAGAATATTGTTATGAAGGGTTCATCGAAGACATAAGCGTATGAAGGGTTCAGCGAAGATATAAGCGTATGAAGGGTTCACCAAAGACATAGCTTATAGGTTCACAGAAGATTGACCTTGTTGCAACCTATTACACCACTTTAGTTGGCTTAGCACACTTTCTCATGTCAAATAACATTACATTGCCTTGAACTTAGCTCATAGTGACAACTTGTGTAGAAGTATGAGATGAACATGGATAGCTCTAAAGATCTAGCATGACTTCAAAACTTGTTAGAATAAACTTATGAAGGGTTCACCAAAGACATAAGCGTATGAAGAGTTCACCAAAGACATAGCTTATAGGTTCATAGAAGATTGACCTTGTTGCAACCTATTACACCACTTTAGTTGGCCTAGCACACTTTCTCATGTCAAAGTAACATTACAATGCCTTGAACTTAGCTCATAGTGACAACTTGTGTAGAAGTATGATATGAACATGGATAGCTCTAAGGATCTAGCTTGACTTCATAACTCGTGAGAATAAACTTATAAAAGTTTCACCGAAGATATAAGCGTATGAAGGGTTCACCAAAGACATAGATTATAGGTTCACAGAAGATTGACCTTGTTGCAACCTATTACACCATTTTAGTTGGCCTAGCACACTTTCTCATGTCAAAGTAACATTACATTGCCTTAAACTTAGCTAATAGAGACAACTTGTGTAGAAGTATGAGATGAACATGGATACCTCTAAAGATCCAGCTTGACTTCAAAACTTGTTAGAATAAAATTATGAAGGGTTCACCGAAGACATAAGCGTATGAAGAGTTCACCAAAGACATAGCTTATAGGGTCACAGAAGATTGACCTTGTTGCAACAGATTACACCACTTTAGTTGGCCTAGCACACTTTCTAATGCAAAGTAACATTACATTGCTTTGAACTTAGCGAATATAGATAACATGTGTAGAAGTATGATATGAACATGGATAGCTCTAAGGATCTAGCTTGACTTCATAACTCGTGAGAATATTGTTATGAAGGGTTCATCGAAGACATAAGCGTATGAATGGTTCACCAAAGATATAAGCGTATGAAGGGTTCACCAAAGATATAGCTTATAGGTTCACAGAAGATTGACCTTGTTGCAACATATTACACCACGCTTAGTTGCCCTAGCACACTTTCTCATGTCAAAGTTACATTACATTGCCTTGAACACAGCTAATAGATATAACATGTGTAGAAGTATGATTGGAACATGGATAGCTCTAAGGATCTAGCTTGACTTCATAACTCGTGAAAATAAACTTATGTTGGGTTCAGCGAAGATATAAGCGTATGAAGGGTTCACCAAAGACATAGCTTATAGGTTCACAGAAGATTGACCTTGTTGTAACCTATTACACCACTTTAGGTTGCCTAGCACACTTTCTCATGTCAAAGTAACATTACAATGCCTTGAACTTAGCCCATAGTGACAACTTGTGTAGAAGTATGATATGAATATGGATAGCTCTAAAGATCCAGCTTGACGTCAAAACTTGTTAGAATAAATTTATGAAGGGTTCACCGAAGACATAAGCGTATGAAGAGTTCACCAAAGACATAGCTTATATGTTCACAGAAGATTGACCTTGTTGCAACATATTACACCACTATAGTTGGCCTAGCACACTTTCTCATATCAAAGTAATACTAAATTGCCTTAAACTTAGCTAATAGAGACAACTTGTGTAGAAGTATGATATGAACATGGATATGTCTAAGGATCTAGATTGACTTCAAAACTTGTTAGAATAAACTTATGAAGGGTTCACCGAAGACATAAGCGTATGAAGAGTTCACCAAAGACATAGCTTATAGGTTCACAGAAGATTGACCTTGTTGCAACCTATTACACCACTTTAGTTGGCCTAGCACACTTTCTCGTATCAAAGTAACATTACATTGCCTTAAACTTAGCTAATAGAGACAACTTGTGTAGAAGTATGATATAAACATGGATAGCTCTAAGGATCTAGCTTGACTTCAAAACTCGTAAGAATATTCTTATGAAGGGTTCATCGAAGACATAAGCGTATGAAGGGTTCACCGAAAATATAAGCGGATGAAGGGTTCACCAAAGCCATAGCTTATAGGTTCACAGAAGATTGACCTTGTTGCAACCTATTACACCCGTTTAGTTGGCCTAACACACTTTCTCATATCAAAGTAACATTACATTGCCTTAAACTTAGCTAATAGAGACAACTTGTGTAGAAGTATGATATGAACATGGATAGCTCTAAAGATCTAGCATGACTTCAAAACTTGTTAGAATAAACTTATGAAGGGTTCACCGAAGATATAAGCGTATGAAGAGTTCACCAAAGACATAGCTTATAGGTTCCCAGAAGATTGACCTCGCTGCAACATATTACACCACTTTAGTTGGCCTAGCACACTTTATCATGTCAAAGTAACATTACATTGCTTTGAACTTAGCGAATATAGATAACATGTGTAGAAGTATGATATGAACATGGATAGCTCTAAGGATCTAGCTTGACTTCATAACTCGTGAGAATATTCTTATAAAGGGTTCAGCGAAGACATAAGCGTATGAAGGGTTCAGCAAAGACATAGCTTATAGGTTCACAGAAGATTGACCTTGTTGCAACCTATTACACCACTTTAGTTGGCTTAGCACACTTTCTCATGTCAAAGTAACATTACAATGCCTTGAACTTAGCTCATAGTGACAACTTGTGTAGAAGTATGATATGAACATGGATAGCTCTGTGCATCTAGCTTGACTTCATAACTCGTGAGAATAAACTTATGAAAGTTTCACCGAAGATATAAGCGTATGAAGGGTTCACCAAAGACATAACTTATAGGTTCACAGAAGATTGACCTTGTTGCAACCTATTACACCATTTTAGTTGGCCTAGCACACTTTCTCATGTCAAAGTAACATTACATTGCCTTAAACTTAGCTAATAGAGACAACTTGTGTAGAAGTATGAGATGAACATGGATAGCTCTAAAGATCCATCTTGACTTCAAAACTTGTTAGAATAAACTTATGAAGGGTTCACCGAAGACATAAGCGTATGAAGAGTTCACCAAAGACATAGCTTATATGTTCACAGAAGATTGACCTTGTTGCAACATATTACACCACTTTAGTTGGCCTAGCACACTTTCTCGTATCAAAGTAACATTACATTGCCTTAAACTTAGCTAATAGAGACAACTTGTGTAGAAGTATGATATAAACATGGATAGCTCTAAGGATCTAGCTTGACTTCAAAACTCGTGAGAATATTCTTATGAAGGGTTCATCGAAGACATAAGCGTATGAAGGGTTCACCGAAAATATAAGCGGATGAAGGGTTCACCAAAGCCATAGCTTATAGGTTCACAGAAGATTGACCTTGTTGCAACCTATTACACCCGTTTAGTTGGCCTAGCACACTTTCTCATATCAAAGTAACATTACATTGCCTTAAACTTAGCTAATAGAGACAACTTGTGTAGAAGTATGATATGAACATGGATAGCTCTAAAGATCTAGCATGACTTCAAAACTTGTTAGAATAAACTTATGAAGGGTTCACCGAAGATATAAGCGTATGAAGAGTTCACCAAAGACATAGCTTATAGGTTCCCAGAAGATTGACCTCGCTGCAACATATTACACCACTTTAGTTGGCCTAGCACACTTTATCATGTCAAAGTAACATTACATTGCTTTGAACTTAGCGAATATAGATAACATGTGTAGAAGTATGATATGAACATGGATAGCTCTAAGGATCTAGCTTGACTTCATAACTCGTGAGAATATTCTTATAAAGGGTTCAGCGAAGACATAAGCGTATGAAGGGTTCAGCAAAGACATAGCTTATAGGTTCACAGAAGATTGACCTTGTTGCAACCTATTACACCACTTTAGTTGGCTTAGCACACTTTCTCATGTCAAAGTAACATTACAATGCCTTGAACTTAGCTCATAGTGACAACTTGTGTAGAAGTATGATATGAACATGGATAGCTCTGTGCATCTAGCTTGACTTCATAACTCGTGAGAATAAACTTATGAAAGTTTCACCGAAGATATAAGCGTATGAAGGGTTCACCAAAGACATAACTTATAGGTTCACAGAAGATTGACCTTGTTGCAACCTATTACACCATTTTAGTTGGCCTAGCACACTTTCTCATGTCAAAGTAACATTACATTGCCTTAAACTTAGCTAATAGAGACAACTTGTGTAGAAGTATGAGATGAACATGGATAGCTCTAAAGATCCATCTTGACTTCAAAACTTGTTAGAATAAACTTATGAAGGGTTCACCGAAGACATAAGCGTATGAAGAGTTCACCAAAGACATAGCTTATATGTTCACAGAAGATTGACCTTGTTGCAACATATTACACCACTTTAGTTGGCCTAGCACACTTTCTCATATCAAAGTAACATTACATTGCCTTAAACTTAGCTAATAGAGACAACTTGTGTAGAAGTATGATATGAACATGGATAGGTCTAAGGATCTAGATTGACTTCAAAACTTGTTAGAATAAACTGATGAAAGGTTCACCGAAGACATAAGCGTATGAAGAGTTCACCAAAGACATAGCTTATAGGTTCACAGAAGATTGACCTTGTTGCAACCTATTACACCACTTTAGTTGGCCTAGCACACTTTCTCGTATCAAAGTAACATTACATTGCCTTAAACTTAGCTAATAGAGACAACTTGTGTAGAAGTATGATATGAACATGGATAGCTCTAAGGATCTAGCTTGACTTCATAACTCGTAAGAATATTCTTATAAAGGGTTCATCGAAGACATAAGTGTATGAAGGGTTCACCGAAAATATAAGCGGATGAAGGGTTCACCAAAGACATAGCTTATAGGTTCACAGAAGATTGACCTTGTTGCAACCTATTACACCACTTTAGTTGGCCTAGCACACTTTCTCGTATCAAAGTAACATTACATTGCCTTAAACTTAGCTAATAGAGACAACTTGTGTAGAAGTATGATATAAACATGGATAACTCTAAGGATCTAGCTTGACTTCATAACTCGTAAGAATATTCTTATAAAGGGTTCATCGAAGACATAAGTGTATGAAGGGTTCACCGAAAATATAAGCGGATGAAGGGTTCACCAAAGACATAGCTTATAGGTTCACGGAAGATTGACCTTGTTGCAACCTATTACACCACTTTAGTTGGCCTAGCACACTTTCTCATATCAAAGTAACATTACATTGCCTTAAACTTAGCTAATAGAGACAACTTGTGTAGAAATATGATATGAACATGGATAGCTCTAAAGATCTAGCATGACTTCAAAACTTGTTAGAATAAACTTATGAAGGGTTCACCGAAGACATAAGCGTATGAAAAGTTCACCAAAGACATAGCTTATAGGTTCACAGAAGATTGACTTTGCTGCAACATATTACACCACTTTAGTTGGCCTAGCACACTTTATCATGTCAAAGTAACATTACATTGCTTTGAACTTAGCGAATATAGATAACATGTGTAGAAGTATGATATGAACATGGATAGCTCTAAGGATCTAGCTTGACTTCATAACTCGTGAGAATATTGTTATGAAGGGTTCATCGAAGACATAAGCGTATGAAGGGTTCAGCGAAGATATAAGCGTATGAACGGTTCACCAAAGACATAGCTTATAGGTTCACAGAAGATTGATCTTGTTGCAACCTATTATACCACTTTACTTGGCCTAGCACATATTCTCATATCAAAGTAACATTACATTGCCTTAAACTTATCTAATAGAGACAACTTGTGTAGAAGTATGATATGAACATGGATAGCTCTAAAGATCTAGCATGACTTCAAAACTTGTTAGAATAAACTTATGAAGGGTTCATACAAGACATAAGCGTATAAAGGGTTTACCAAAGACATAGCTTATTTCAAAACTTGTTAGAATAAACTTATGAAGGGTTCACCAAAGATATAAGCGTATGAAGAGTTCACCAAAGACATAGCTTATAGGTTCACAGAAGATTGACCTTGTTGCAACATTTTACACCACTTTAGTTGGCCTAGCACACTTTCTCATGTCAAAGTAACATTACATTGGTTTGAACTTAGCGAATATAGATAACATGTGTAGAAGTATGATATGAACATGGATAGCTCTTAGGATCTAGCTTGACTTCATAACTCGTGAGAATAATCTTATGAAGGGTTCACCGAAGATATAAGCGTATGAAGGGTTCACCAAAGACATAGTTTATAGGTTCACAGAAGATTGACCTTTTTGCAACCTATTACACCACTTTAGTTGGCCTAGCATACTTTCTCATATCAAAGTAACATTACATTGCCTTAAACTTAGCTAATAGAGACAACTTGTGTAGAAGTATGATATAAACATGGATAGCTCTAAGGATCTAGCTTGACTTCATAACTCGTGAGAATATTCTTTTGAAGGGTTCATCGAAGACATAAGCGTATGAAGGGTTCACCGAAGACATAAGCCTATGAAGAGTTCACCAAAGACATAGCTTATATGTTCACAGAAGATTGACCTTGTTGCAACATATTACACCACTTTAGTTGGCCTAGCACATTTTCTCATATCAAAGTAACATTACATTGCCTTAAACTTAGCTAATAGAGACAACTTGTGTAGAAGTATGATATGAACATGGATAGCTCTAAGGATCTAGATTGACTTCAAAACTTGTTAGAATAAACTTATGAAGGGTTTACCGAAAATATAAGCGGATGAAAGGTTCACCAAAGACATAGCTTATAGGTTCACAGAAGATTGACCTTGTTGCAACCTATTACACCACTTTAGTTGGCCTAGCACACTTTCTCATATCAAAGTAACATTACATTGCCTTAAACTTAGCTAATAGAGACAACTTGGGTAGAAGTATGATATGAACATGGATAGCTCTATAGATCTAGCATGACTTCAAAACTTGTTAGAATAAACTTATGAAGGGTTCACCGAAGACATAAGCGTATGAAGAGTTCACCAAAGACATAGCTTATAGGTTCACAGAAGATTGACCTTGCTGCAACATATTACACCACTTTAGTTGGCCTAGCACACTTTATCATGTCAAAGTAACATTACATTGCTTTGAACTTAGCGAATATAGATAACATGTGTAGAAGTATGATATGAACATGGATAGCTCTAAGGATCTAGCTTGACTTCATAACTCGTGAGAATATTCTTATGAAGGGTTCATCGAAGACATAAGCGTATGAAGGGTTCACCGAAAATATAAGCGGATGAAGGGTTCACCAAAGACATAGCTTATAGGTTCACAGAAGATTGACCTTGTTGCAACCTATTACACCACTTTAGTTGGCCTAGCACACTTTCTCATATCAAAGTAACATTACATTGCCTTAAACTTAGCTAATAGAGACAACTTGTGTAGAAGTATGATATGAACATCGATAGCTCTAAAGATCTAGCATGACTTCAAAACTTGTTAGAATAAACTTATGAAGGGTTCACCGAAGACATAAGCGTATGAAGAGTTCACCAAAGACATAGCTTATAGGTTCACAGAAGATTGACCTTGCTGCAACATATTACACCACTTTAGTTGGCCTAGCACACTTTATCATGTCAAAGTAACATTACATTGCTTTGAACTTAGCGAATATAGATAACATGTGTAGAAGTATGATATGAACATGGATAGCTTTAAGGATCTACCTTGACTTCATAACTCGTGAGAATATTCTTATGAAGGGTTCATCGAAGACATAAGCGTATGAAGGGTTCACCAAAGACATAAGTGTATGAAGAGTTCACCAAAGACATAGCTTATATGTTCACAGAAGATTGACCTTGTTGCAACATATTACACCACTTTAGTTGGCCTAGCACACTTTCTCATATCAAAGTAACATTACATTGCCTTAAACTTAGCTAATAGAGACAACTTGTGTAGAAGTATGATATGAACATGGATAGCTCTAAGGATCTAGATTGACTTCAAAACTTTTTAGAATAAACTTATGAAGGGTTCACCGAAGACATAAGCGTATGAAGAGTTCACCAAAGACATAGCTTATAGGTTCACAGAAGATTGACCTTGTTGCAACCTATTACACCACTTTAGTTGGCCTAGCACATTTTCTCATATCAAAGTAACATTACATTGCCTTAAACTTAGCTAATAGAGACAACTTGTGTAGAAGTATGATATGAACATGGATAGCTCTAAGGATCTAGATTGACTTCAAAACTTGTTAGAATAAACTTATGAAGGGTTTACCGAAAATATAAGCGGATGAAAGGTTCACCAAAGACATAGCTTATAGGTTCACAGAAGATTGACCTTGTTGCAACCTATTACACCACTTTAGTTGGCCTAGCACACTTTCTCATATCAAAGTAACATTACATTGCCTTAAACTTAGCTAATAGAGACAACTTGGGTAGAAGTATGATATGAACATGGATAGCTCTATAGATCTAGCATGACTTCAAAACTTGTTAGAATAAACTTATGAAGGGTTCACCGAAGACATAAGCGTATGAAGAGTTCACCAAAGACATAGCTTATAGGTTCACAGAAGATTGACCTTGCTGCAACATATTACACCACTTTAGTTGGCCTAGCACACTTTATCATGTCAAAGTAACATTACATTGCTTTGAACTTAGCGAATATAGATAACATGTGTAGAAGTATGATATGAACATGGATAGCTCTAAGGATCTAGCTTGACTTCATAACTCGTGAGAATATTCTTATGAAGGGTTCATCGAAGACATAAGCGTATGAAGGGTTCACCGAAAATATAAGCGGATGAAGGGTTCACCAAAGACATAGCTTATAGGTTCACAGAAGATTGACCTTGTTGCAACCTATTACACCACTTTAGTTGGCCTAGCACACTTTCTCATATCAAAGTAACATTACATTGCCTTAAACTTAGCTAATAGAGACAACTTGTGTAGAAGTATGATATGAACATCGATAGCTCTAAAGATCTAGCATGACTTCAAAACTTGTTAGAATAAACTTATGAAGGGTTCACCGAAGACATAAGCGTATGAAGAGTTCACCAAAGACATAGCTTATAGGTTCACAGAAGATTGACCTTGCTGCAACATATTACACCACTTTAGTTGGCCTAGCACACTTTATCATGTCAAAGTAACATTACATTGCTTTGAACTTAGCGAATATAGATAACATGTGTAGAAGTATGATATGAACATGGATAGCTTTAAGGATCTACCTTGACTTCATAACTCGTGAGAATATTCTTATGAAGGGTTCATCGAAGACATAAGCGTATGAAGGGTTCACCAAAGACATAAGTGTATGAAGAGTTCACCAAAGACATAGCTTATATGTTCACAGAAGATTGACCTTGTTGCAACATATTACACCACTTTAGTTGGCCTAGCACACTTTCTCATATCAAAGTAACATTACATTGCCTTAAACTTAGCTAATAGAGACAACTTGTGTAGAAGTATGATATGAACATGGATAGCTCTAAGGATCTAGATTGACTTCAAAACTTTTTAGAATAAACTTATGAAGGGTTCACCGAAGACATAAGCGTATGAAGAGTTCACCAAAGACATAGCTTATAGGTTCACAGAAGATTGACCTTGTTGCAACCTATTACACCACTTTAGTTGGCCTAGCACACTTTCTCGTATCAAAGTAACATTACATTGCCTTAAACTTAGCTAATAGAGACAACTTGTGTAGAAGTATGATATGAACATGGATAGCTCTAAGGATCTAGCTTGACTTCATAACTCGTGAGAATATTCTTATGAAGGGTTCATCGAAAACATAAGCGTATGAAGGGTTCACCGAAAATATAAGCGGATGAAAGGTTCACCAAAGACATAGCTTATAGGTTCACAGAAGATTGACCTTGTTGCAACCTATTACACCACTTTAGTTGGCCTAGCACACTTTCTCATATCAAAGTATCATTACATTGCCTTAAACTTAGCTAATAGAGACAACTTGGGTAGAAGTATGATATGAACATGGATAGCTCTAAAGATCTAGCATGACTTCAAAACTTGTTAGAATAAACTTATGAAGGGTTCACCGAAGACATAAGCGTATGAAGAGTTCACCAAAGACATAGCTTATAGGTTCACAGAAGATTGACCTTGCTGCAACATATTACACCACTTTAGTTGGCCTAACACACTTTATCATGTCAAAGTAACATTACATTGCTTTGAACTTAGCGAATATAGATAACATGTGTAGAAGTATGATATGAACATGGATAGCTTTAAGGATCTACCTTGACTTCATAACTCGTGAGAATATTCTTATGAAGGGTTCATCGAAGACATAAGCGTATGAAGGGTTCACCAAAGACATAAGTGTATGAAGAGTTCACCAAAGACATAGCTTATATGTTCACAGAAGATTGACCTTGTTGCAACATATTACACCACTTTAGTTGGCCTAGCACACTTTCTCATATCAAAGTAACATTACATTGCCTTAAACTTAGCTAATAGAGACAACTTGTGTAGAAGTATGATATGAACATGGATAGCTCTAAGGATCTAGATTGACTTCAAAACTTTTTAGAATAAACTTATGAAGGGTTCACCGAAGACATAAGCGTATGAAGAGTTCACCAAAGACATAGCTTATAGGTTCACAGAAGATTGACCTTGTTGCAACCTATTACACCACTTTAGTTGGCCTAGCACACTTTCTCGTATCAAAGTAACATTACATTGCCTTAAACTTAGCTAATAGAGACAACTTGTGTAGAAGTATGATATGAACATGGATAGCTCTAAGGATCTAGCTTGACTTCATAACTCGTGAGAATATTCTTATGAAGGGTTCATCGAAAACATAAGCGTATGAAGGGTTCACCGAAAATATAAGCGGATGAAAGGTTCACCAAAGACATAGCTTATAGGTTCACAGAAGATTGACCTTGTTGCAACCTATTACACCACTTTAGTTGGCCTAGCACACTTTCTCATATCAAAGTATCATTACATTGCCTTAAACTTAGCTAATAGAGACAACTTGGGTAGAAGTATGATATGAACATGGATAGCTCTAAAGATCTAGCATGACTTCAAAACTTGTTAGAATAAACTTATGAAGGGTTCACCGAAGACATAAGCGTATGAAGAGTTCACCAAAGACATAGCTTATAGGTTCACAGAAGATTGACCTTGCTGCAACATATTACACCACTTTAGTTGGCCTAACACACTTTATCATGTTAAAGTAACATTACATTGCTTTGAACTTAGCGAATATAGATAACATGTGTAGAAGTATGATATGAACATGGATAGCTCTAAGGATCTAGCTTGACTTCAAAACTTTTTAGAATAAACTTATGAAGGGTTCACCGAAGACATAAGCGTATGAAGAGTTCACCAAAGACATAGCTTATAGGTTCACAGAAGATTGACCTTGTTGCAACCTATTACACCACTTTAGTTGGCCTAGCACACTTTCTCGTATCAAAGTAACATTACATTGCCTTAAACTTAGCTAATAGAGACAACTTGTGTAGAAGTATGATATGAACATGGATAGCTCTAAGGATCTAGCTTGACTTCATAACTCGTGAGAATATTCTTATGAAGGGTTCATCGAAGACATAAGCGTATGAAGGGTTCACCGAAAATATAAGCGGATGAAGGGTTCACCAAAGACATAGCTTATAGGTTCACAGAAGATTGACCTTGTTGCAACCTATTACACCACTTTAGTTGGCCTAGCACACTTTCTCATATCAAAGTAACATTACATTGCCTTAAACTTAGCTAATAGAGACAACTTGTGTAGAAGTATGATATGAACATGGATAGCTCTAAAGATCTAGCATGACTTCAAAACTTGTTAGAATAAACTTATGAAGGGTTCACCGAAGACATAAGCGTATGAAGAGTTCACCAAAGACATAGCTTATAGGTTCACAGAAGATTGACCTTGCTGCAACATATTACACCACTTTAGTTGGCCTAGCACACTTTATCATGTCAAAGTAACATTACATTGCTTTGAACTTAGCGAATATGGATAACATGTGTAGAAGTATGATATGAACATGGATAGCTCTAAGGATCTAGCTTGACTTCATAACTCGTGAGAATATTCTTATGAAGGGTTCATCGAAGACATAAGCGTATGAAGGGTTCACCGAAGACATAAGCGTATGAAGAGTTCACCAAAGACATAGCTCATATGTTCACAGAAGATTGACCTTGTTGCAACATATTACACCACTTTAGTTGGCCTAGCACACTTTCTCATATCAAAGTAACATTACATTGCCTTAAACTTAGCTAACAGAGATAACTTGTGTAGAAGTATGATATGAACATGGATAGCTCTAAGGATCTAGATTAACTTCAAAACTTGTTAGAATAAACTTATGAAGGGTTGAGCGAAGACATAAGCGTATGAAGAGTTCACCAAAGACATAGCTTATAGGTTCACAGAAGATTGACCTTGTTGCAACCTATTACACCACTTTAGTTGGCCTAGCACACTTTCTCGTATCAAACTAACATTACATTGCCTTAAACTTAGCTAATAGAGACAACTTGTGTAGAAGTATGATATAAACATGGATAGCTCTAAGGATCTAGCTTGACTTCATAACTCGTGAGAATATTCTTATGAAGGGTTCATCGAAGACATAAGCGTTTGAAGGGTTCACCGAAGACATAAGCGTATGAAGAGTTCACCAAAGACATAGCTTATATGTTCACGGAAGATTGACCTTGTTGCAACACATTACACAACTTTAGTTGGCCTAGCACACTTTCTCATATCAAAGTAACATTACATTGCCTTAAACTTAGCTAATAGAGACAACTTGTGTAGAAATATGATATGAACATGGATAGCTCTAAGGATCTAGATTGACTTCAAAACTTGTTAGAATAAACTTATGAAGGGTTCACCGAAGACATAAGCGTATGAAGAGTTCACCAAAGACATAGCTTATAGGTTCACAGAATTGACCTTGCTGCAACATATTACACCACTTTAGTTGGCCTAGCACACTTTATCATGTCAAAGTAACATTACATTGCTTTGAACTTAGCGAATATGGATAACATGTGTAGAAGTATGATATGAACATGGATAGCTCTAAGGATCTAGCTTGACTTCATAACTCGTGAGAATATTCTTATGAAGGGTTCATCGAAGACATAAGCGTATGAAGGGTTCACCGAAAATATAAGCGGATGAAGGGTTCACCAAAGACATAGCTTATAGGTTCACAGAAGATTGACCTTGTTGCAACCTATTACACCACTTTAGTTGGCCTAGCACACTTTCTCATATCAAAGTAACATTACATTGCCTTAAACTTAGCTAATAGAGACAACTTGTGTAGAAGTATGATATGAACATGGATAGCTCTAAAGATCTAGCATGACTTCAAAACTTGTTAGAATAAACTTATGAAGGGTTCACCGAAGACATAAGCGTATGAAGAGTTCACCAAAGACATAGCTTATAGGTTCACAGAAGATTGACCTTGCTGCAACATATTACACCACTTTAGTTGGCCTAGCACACTTTATCATGTCAAAGTAACATTACATTGCTTTGAACTTAGCGAATATGGATAACATGTGTAGAAGTATGATATGAACATGGATAGCTCTAAGGATCTAGCTTGACTTCATAACTCGTGAGAATATTCTTATGAAGGGTTCATCGAAGACATAAGCGTATGAAGGGTTCACCGAAGACATAAGCGTATGAAGAGTTCACCAAAGACATAGCTCATATGTTCACAGAAGATTGACCTTGTTGCAACATATTACACCACTTTAGTTGGCCTAGCACACTTTCTCATATCAAAGTAACATTACATTGCCTTAAACTTAGCTAACAGAGATAACTTGTGTAGAAGTATGATATGAACATGGATAGCTCTAAGGATCTAGATTAACTTCAAAACTTGTTAGAATAAACTTATGAAGGGTTGAGCGAAGACATAAGCGTATGAAGAGTTCACCAAAGACATAGCTTATAGGTTCACAGAAGATTGACCTTGTTGCAACCTATTACACCACTTTAGTTGGCCTAGCACACTTTCTCGTATCAAACTAACATTACATTGCCTTAAACTTAGCTAATAGAGACAACTTGTGTAGAAGTATGATATAAACATGGATAGCTCTAAGGATCTAGCTTGACTTCATAACTCGTGAGAATATTCTTATGAAGGGTTCATCGAAGACATAAGCGTTTGAAGGGTTCACCGAAGACATAAGCGTATGAAGAGTTCACCAAAGACATAGCTTATATGTTCACGGAAGATTGACCTTGTTGCAACACATTACACAACTTTAGTTGGCCTAGCACACTTTCTCATATCAAAGTAACATTACATTGCCTTAAACTTAGCTAATAGAGACAACTTGTGTAGAAATATGATATGAACATGGATAGCTCTAAGGATCTAGATTGACTTCAAAACTTGTTAGAATAAACTTATGAAGGGTTCACCGAAGACATAAGCGTATGAAGAGTTCACCAAAGACATAGCTTATAGGTTCACAGAATTGACCTTGCTGCAACATATTACACCACTTTAGTTGGCCTAGCACACTTTATCATGTCAAAGTAACATTACATTGCTTTGAACTTTGCGAATATATATAACATGTGTAGAAGTATGATATGAACATGGATAGCTCTAAGGATCTAGCTTGACTTCATAACTCGTGAGAATATTCTTATGAAGGGTTCATCGAAGACATAAGCGTATGAAAAGTTCACCGTAAATATAAGCGGATGAAGGGTTCACCAAAGACATAGCTTATAGGTTCACAGAAGATTGACCTTGTTGCAACCTATTACACCACTTTAGTTGGCCTAGCACACTTTCTCATATCAAAGTAACATTACATTGCCTTAAACTTAGCTAATAGAAACAACTTGTGTAGAAGTATGATATGAACATGGATAGCTCTAAAGATCTAGCATGACTTCAAAACTTGATAGAATAAACTTATGAAGGGTTCATCCAAGACATAAGCGTATGAAGGGTTCACCAAAGATATAGCTTATTTCAAAACTTGTTAGAATAAACTTATGAAGGGTTCACCAAAGATATAAGCGTATGAAGAGTTCACCAAAGACATAGCTTATAGGTTCACAGAAGATTGACCTTGTTGCAACATTTTACACCACTTTAGTTGGCCTAGCACACTTTCTCATGTCAAAGTAACATTACATTGCTTTGAACTTAGAGAATATAGATAACATGTGTAGAAGTATGATATGAACATGGATAGCTCTTAGGATCTAGCTTGACTTCATAACTCGTGAGAATAATCTTATGAAGGGTTCACCGAAGATATAAGCGTATGAAGGGTTCACCAAAGACATAGTTTATAGGTTCACAGAAGATTGACCTTTTTGCAACCTATTACACCACTTTAATAGAGACTACTTGTGTAGAAGTATGATATGAACATGGATAGCTCTAAAGGTCCAGCATGATTTCAAAACTTGTTAGAATAAACTTATGAAGGGTTCACCGAAGACATAAGCGTATGAAGAGTTCACCAAAGACATAGCTTTTAGGTTCACAGAAGATTAACCTTGTTGCAACATACTACACCATGCTTAGTTGCCCTAGCACACTTTCTCATGTCAAAGTTACATTACATTGCCTTGAACTTAGCTAATAGAGATAACATGTGTAGAAGTATGATATGAACATGGATAGCTCTAAGGATCTAGTTTGACTTCATAACTCGTGAGAATATTGTTATGAAGGGTTAATCGAAGACATAAGCGTATGAATGGTTCACCAAAGATATAAGCGTACGAAGGGTTCACCAAAGATATAGCTTATAGGTTCTGATGAGGACATCGGATCCAGTAAGGAGGCTATCATTCCGAGCATGCCAAGTGGACCAATGACTCGCCTTCAAGCTAGAGCACTTAGCCACAAATTCAGCCAGTTCGTGGACTACATAATGGAGCTTGAAGATGGCGAGTTGGAGCAAGGAGAGCATGAAGCTTGCAGCCGTGGCCTATTCACTTCACCAAAGGTGCCTTGGGCACTTCTCAAGGCATCTACAGCATCTTCTAGTGTCTTTACTATCTTCCAAGAGTAAAGACACACAAAGACTTGCTTGGAAATTGTACTCTTTTTCCTACTCTCGGTTTTGTCCCAATGGGTTTTCCGGGAGGGGTTTTAACGAGGCAACACTCCAAGTGAGCATTCTAGGACTTGTTCACTAGTTGAACATCATTCACAAGTCACTAGAACACTTAGAAGCTTGCTGGAAAACTTGAGTAGTCTACTTCAAACTACTTGTTGTTTTCCCTTTTTTTTTAAACTTCATGTTGTTTTTCTTTTGAACTACTTGTTGTTTATTTGTGAACATCTTGTTGTTTCCAGGCTTTGGGTCTATAAATACCCAAGTCTTTTGCTGAATAAAACAACAACTCTTATTATCAAACCCTAGCACGAAATTTGCACGAAATTTGCACGAAATTTTAACCTTTGTTCTCTCGTTACAAACTTGAAAACAAATCGATCTTCTAGTCCTTGAGACCTGTACTCGGCCTTGAAGATCTCTTCTGGTGTATCACGAGTCCATCCATAACTCGTGTGGTCCAATTCAATCCGCTGCGTGCTTCAACCGATTGAGCTTCTCGTTGGGAGAACACAAACACGATCTCTTGAGGATTCATTCGATTTTGAGAACGAGATTGTATCATCTGGCATCAGAGCCGAAAATCCATTGAGGGAGTGTCTAAACCTATCCCTGTTTCTTCTTTTAAATTTGTTTAGTTTTAACAATTCTAGGTTTAAGTTTTTGATTTCTTTAGTTTTTGTGTCAAGGGCTATATTGTATCAACCACCCTTTTTGTTTCTAACGTGTGTGTTGAGTCTTAGGTTGCAGGTATCATTCACTTGTGTATTGAGAGAAGAAAAACGTGGCCTTAAGGAAGAAGAAGAGGAAGAATCTCGAAAATCTGATCCAAAAATCCCTAAGCTTCCTTATCCTTATCTTTTTCGAATTTTTTTTGAATTTTTTTTCTAATTTTTTTTTTTGAATTTTTTTGAATTCTAGCTATCCATATCCTGATTTTATCATTTAAAAAAAAAAAAAAAGAGGCATTTTATCCCGTTGTTATCTTATTTCAAATTTCAAAATTTAAATTTCAAATTTCAAATTTCAAATTTCAAATTTCAAATTTCAATTTCAAATTTCAAATTTCAAATTTCAAGTTTCAAGTTTCAAGTTTCAAGTTTCAAATTTACATAACCGATTAAACTAACCAATCTTTTGTTTTGCTTTGCTTGGTGTGCAAGGTACCATGTCCGATGGTTCAGACCGTGCGGATGCAGCTGCTGCAATGCTGCAGATGCTGGCTAACATCAGTACTACACTTGCAAAGATGAACGAGCAGATGGAACAGAATCGGTCTCGCTCACCACGAAGGCGTGCAGACATACCCGAATCGACTCAAAGACAACATGATCGTGGGCTAGATAGGTCGCCTACACCACCATCAGTTCGATTTGAGCAACCGTCTAGACATCACATGAACGAAGAGTTCCAAACTCGTCCACCACCTCCACCACAGCCGCAGCAAAACATTGACGTGAAGCTGACACCTCCTACATTTGCTGGACGTGTAGACCCAGAAGCTTACCTGGATTGGGAAAGAAGGATGGAGCACATCTTTGACTACTATCGATATTCTGATCCAAGGAAAGTAGCATTGGCTGCAGCTCAGTTTACTGACCATGCACTCACATGGTGGGATCGAGAAGTGGCTGAGAGAAGGCGCCATAGATATGGATAAATAGCAGCATGGGAGGACCTCAAACATGTGATGAGGAGACGATATGTGCCCCCGCATTTCACTCATGAGCTACAAAAACGTTTTAGACGTTTAATGCAAGGCAGCAAGAGTGTCGAGGAGTATTTTGAAGAATTTGAGCATCTTCGGAACCGTTTGGAGATTGAGGACTCTCCAGAAACACTTATGGCTCAGTTCTTGGATGGACTACAAGAAAAGATAGCACGCAAGGTCGAAAGACAGCCATATCATGACCTTGGAGAGCTGCTGCATTTAGCAATCCAAATTGAGCAACAAAACAAGAGTAAGGTTTCTAACTCAATAAATAGAGTTAAAACTAACTGGAATTCTCTATCTAAACAGGAAGATAGGTCCAAAGGCGTGCAAAGTGATTCAAGATTCAAAAACAGAACTCAAGAAACGCCTAATGTTGCACCAAATACCTCACGGGTTGCACCAACTCACACGCCACAGCCTACACAATCACGGACCAGAGACATTACGTGTTTCAAATGCAGAGGACGTGGTCATATGTCTCGTGAGTGCCCGAATCAACGCGCGATGATACTCACACCTTCAGGAGAGTACGAATCCAAGGATGAAAAAGAAGAGTGTGAGGCGCCATTGGATGAGGAAGTAGAGTATCCAGATTCTGGAGAAATGCTGATGATGAGAAGAGTGCTTAGCACTTCAATCAACTTAGACGAAACAGAGCAGCGGGAGAACATTTTCCACACTCGTTGTACCATCAAAGGGAAGGTATGTTCTCTTATCATTGATGGAGGTTCTTGCACTAATGTTGCTAGTGTCTATATGGTTGAAAAGCTAGGTTTGGAGAAATACAAGCATGCACAGCCATATAAGCTGAGATGGCTGAACAACAAGACGGAGTTGAATGTGACGGAGCAAGTCAAAGTGTCATTCAGCGTGGGACGATACAGCGACATGGTCACCTGCGACGTGGTCCCTATGCAAGTTGGACACCTTCTGCTGGGACGGCCATGGCAATTTGACAAGGAGACTACCCATAACGGTAGAACTAACCTTTATTCGTTCATTCATGATAAGCGCAGGATTAGCTTAGCACCACTCTCACCTCAACAAGTGAGGGAAATTCAAGTGAGAATGGCTAAGGAAAAAGGCCAGAACAGCCACGCCAACAGGGAGTCATTGCTTATTAAACCGAGTGTCACATACATAAGCTTATTAGTACTAACCATACTAATGTGATTTTGATGCTGTTTAAAGAAGCTTTGAGTGCAGAGTGCACAGATGTGAAACTACCTTCTGAAATCGATGCACTACTCAAATCCTATGCGGACGTCTTTCCTGAAGAGCTGCCACCAGGTTTACCACCTATAAGGGGAATAGAGCATCAAATCGACTTCGTTCCTGGAGCACAACTGCCAAATAGAGCCGCATATAGG
This sequence comes from Lepidium didymum, assembly GCA_963920545.1. Taxonomy (NCBI): domain Eukaryota; kingdom Viridiplantae; phylum Streptophyta; class Magnoliopsida; order Brassicales; family Brassicaceae; genus Lepidium; species Lepidium didymum. The sequence goes on along the minus strand of OY986983.1, from coordinate 8,157,645 downwards.
GTAAATCTAGAAGAAGCTAAAGAGCTTGAACAACAAGTAAGAGAGCTGATGAATCAAGGATATGTGCGTGAGAGCCTTAGTCCGTGCACAGTACCTGTTTTGCTTGTGCCAAAGAAGGATGGCAGTTGAAGAATGTGCGTGGACTGTAGAGCAATAAACAATATCACCATCAAGTATAGGCATCCAATTCCGCGCTTAGACGATATGCTTGATGAATTGAGTGGAGCCACAGTCTTCTCAAAAATCAACCTCAAATCTGGTTATCACCAAGTAAGGTTGCGAGAAGGTGATGAATGGAAGACAACATTCAAAACCAAACAAGGGCTCTACGAATGGTTGGTAATGCCATTTGGTCTGTCTAATGCACCTAGCACTTTTATGCGTCTAATGAACCATGTTCTTAGACCATACATCAGTAAGTTTGTTGTTGTTTATTTCGATGACATTCTTGTTTATAGTGCTTCGTTTTCTGATCATGTGTCGCATCTTGAGCAAGTAATGCAAACACTTCGTAAAGAAGGATTGTATGCGAACCTCAAGAAGTGCACATTCTGCACTGACCAAGTAGTGTTTTTAGGTTTTGTTGTAAGTTCGCAGGGATTACAGGTTGATGAGGATAAAATCAAAGCCATTCGGGATTGGCCAGCACCTACAAATGCTAGTCAAGTGCGCAGTTTTCATGGTCTTGCGAGCTTCTATAGACGATTTGTGAGGAATTTTAGCAGTATTGCAAGTCCGCTGACCTCAATACTCAAGAAGAGTAATGCGTTTGAATGGGGAGCAGAACAAGCAGAGGCGTTTCAGCACCTCAAGGATAGCCTTATTGCTGCGCCAGTTTTGGCTCTTCCGGACTTCAACAAAACATTTGAGGTGGAGTGTGATGCCTCGAGAGTTGGCATAGGAGCTGTGCTAACACAAGGAGGCAAACCAGTTGCATTCTTCAGCGAGAAACTGAGTGGAGCAGCGCTTAACTATCCAACTTATGACAAGGAGCTGTATGCACTAGTTCGAGCTATGGAGACTTGGCAACATTACCTGCTGGCACGTGAGTGTGTAATTCACACCGATCATCAGACTTTGCAACATCTCAAGGGACAGACGAAATTGAAAAGGCGACATGCTCGATGGCTGGAGTTCCTAGAAATGTTTCCCTACGTCATCAAATATAAGAAGGGAAAGGAGAATGTGGTTGCAGATGCACTATCACGCAGACACAACCTAATTTCGATCATGCAATCTAAAGTCTTCGGATTTGAGCTGATTAAGGAGCTTTATGCAGACGATGAGGACTTCAAGGAACCATTAGCAGAGCACGGTAAAGGTCTATATAACAAGTTTTATCTGTATGATGGTTTTCTTTTCAGGGAAAAACAGTTGTGCATCCCAAAAGGATCCATTCGAGAGCTGCTGATTAGAGAGGCGCATGGAGGCGGTCTTATGGGTCATTTTGGAGTAGATAAGACGTTGAGCATGCTTAAGGAGCACTTCTACTGGCCGCATATGAAAAGAGACGTGGAGGCTCATTGTGCTCGTTGTTTAACATGCCGGAAGTCGAAATCCAGAGTTCATCCTCACGGGTTATATCTTCCTTTACCTATTCCTACTACTCCTTGGACTGACATATCTATGGACTTTGTGCTAGGATTACCTAAGCAGAACCACAAAGACTCCATTTTTGTTGTTGTAGACAGGTTTTCAAAGATGGAACATTTCATACCTTGTGCAAAGACGAATGATGCCACGCAAACTGCAGCCTTATTTTTCAAAGAAGTTGTGCGCCTACATGGAATCCCGAGGACGATTGTTTCAGACCGTGATACCAAGTTCCTGTCCCATTTTTGGCGTGCACTTTGGAGGAAGTTGGGGACAAAATTGCCCTTCTCAACTAGTTGTCATCCGCAGACTGATGGACAAACGGAAGTGGTGAATCGCACCTTGTCTACTTTGCTGAGAGCTACGATTGGGAAGAACTTGAAGACATGGCTGGAGTGTTTACCATTTGTGGAGTTTGCATACAACAGAGCAGTACATTCAGCAACAAAGCTTTCACCGTTTGAAGTGGTGTATGGATTCAACCCGAATTCACCACTTGACCTCACGCCACTACCACCTGCTGAAGCCGTGAGTCTAGAGGGAGATTCTAAGGCTGAATTTGTCAAGAAGCTTCATCAGAAAGTGAAGGAGAACATAGAGAAGAGAACAGCCGCCTATGAGAAGCAACATAATAAAGGGCGCAAATCAGTTGTTTTTAAGAAGGGTGATTGGGTGTGGTTACATTTCAGACCAGAACGGTTCCCACAAAAGAGGAGAAGCAAATTGGCACCTAGAGGAGATGGTCCATTCAGAGTGCTGAAGAGGATAAACGACAATGCTTACCAATTGGAGCTGCCAGGTGAGTTTAATGTATCTTCTACATTCAATGTTGCTGACTTGGAACGTTTTGATGCAGAGAATGATCCAGTTTTGAGGACAAAACGCCTTCAAGAGGGAGGGAATGATGAGGACATCGGATCCAGTAAGGAGGCTATCATTCCGAGCATGCCAAGTGGACCAATGACTCGCCTTCAAGCTAGAGCGCTTAGCCACAAATTCAGCCAGTTCGTGGACTACATAATGGAGCTTGAAGATGGCGAGTTGGAGCAAGCAGAGCATGAAGCTTGCAGTCGTGGCCTATTCACTTCACCAAAGGTGCCTTGGGCACTTCTCAAGGCATCTACAGCATCTTCTAGTGTCTTTACTATCTTCCAAGAGTAAAGACACACAAAGACTTGCTTGGAAATTGTACTCTTTTTCCTACTCTCGGTTTTGTCCCAATGGGTTTTCCGGGAGGGGTTTTAACGAGGCAACACTCCAAGGGAGCATTCTAGGACTTGTTCACTAGTTGAACATCATTCACAAGTCACTAGAACACTTAGAAGCTTGATGGAAAACTCGAGTAGTCTACTTCAAACTACTTGTTGTTTTCCCTTTTTTTTTTAAACTTCATGTTGTTTTTCTTTTGAACTACTTGTTGTTTATTTGTGAACATCTTGTTGTTTCCAGGCTTTGGGTCTATAAATACCCAAGTCTTTTGCTGAATAAAACAACAACTCTTATTATCAAACCCTAGCACGAAATTTGCACGAAATTTTAACCTTTGTTCTCTCGTTACAAACTTGAAAACAAATCGATCTTCTAGTCCTTGAGACCTGTACTCGGCCTTGAAGATCTCTTCTGGTGTATCAGGAGTCCATCCATAACTCATGTGGTCCAATTCAATCGGCTGCGTGCTTCAACCGATTGAGCTTCTCGTTGGGAGAACACAAACACGATCTCTTGAGGATTCATTAGATTTTGAGAACGAGATTGTATCAGGTTCACAGAAGATTGACCTTGTTGCAACATATTACACCTCGCTTAGTTGCCCTAGCACACTTTCTCATGTCAAAGTTACATTACATTGCCTTGAACTAAGCTAATAGATATAACATGTGTAGAAGTATGATTGGAACATGGATAGCTCTAACGATCTAGCTTGACTTCATAACTCGTGAAAATAAACTTATGAAGGGTTCAGCGGAGATATAAGCGTATGAAGGGTTCACCAAAGACATAGCTTATAGGTTCACAGAAGATTGACCTTGTTGCAACCTATTACACCACTTTAGTTGGCCTAGCACACTTTCTCATGTCAAAGAAACATTACAATGCCTTGAACTTAGCTCATAGTGACAACTTGTGTAGAAGTATGATATGAACATGGATATCTCTAAGGATCTAGCTTGACTTCAAAACTTGTTAGAATAAACTTATGAAGGGTTCACCAAAGACATAAGCGTATGAAGAGTTCACCAAAGACATAGCTTATAGGTTCATAGAAGATTGACCTTGTTGCAACCTATTACACCACTTTAGTTGGCCTAGCACACTTTCTCGTATCAAAGTAACATTACATTGCCTTAAACTTAGCTAATAGAGACAACTTGTGTAGAAGTATGAGATGAACATGGATACCTCTAAAGATACAGCTTGACTTCGAAACTTGTTAGAATAAACTTATGAAAGGTTCACCGAATACATAAGCGTATGAAGAGTTCACCAAAGACATAGCTTATATGTTCACAGAAGATTGACCTTGTTGCAACATATTACACCACTTTAGTTGGCCTAGCACACTTTCTCATATCAAAGTAACATTACATTGCCTTAAACTTAGCTAATAGAGACAACTTGTGTAGAAGTATGATATGAACATGGATAGCTCTAAGGATCTAGATTGACTTCAAAACTTGTTAGAATAAACTTATGAAGGGTTCACCGAAGACATAAGCGTATGAAGAGTTCACCAAAGACATAACTTATAGGTTCACAGAAGATTGACCTTATTGCAACCTATTACACCACTTTAGTTGGCCTAGCACACTTTCTCGTATCAAAGTAACATTACATTGCCTTAAACTTAGCTAATAGAGACAACTTGTGTAGAAGTATGATATAACCATGGATAGCTCTAAGGATCTAGCTTGACTTCATAACTCGTGAGAATATTCTTATGAAGGGTTCATCAAAGACATAAGCGTATGAAGGGTTCACCGAAAATATAAGCGGATGAAGGGTTCACCAAAGACATAGCTTATAGGTTCACAGAAGATTGACCTTGTTGCAACCTATTACACCACTTTAGTTGGCCTAGCACACTTTCTCATATCAAAGTAACCTTACATTGCCTTAAACTTAGCTAATAGAGACAACTTGTGTAGAAGTATGATATGAACATGGATAGCTCTAAAGATCTAGCATGACTTCAAAACTTGTTAGAATAAACTTATGAAGGGTTCACCGAAGACATAAGCGTATGAAGAGTTCACCAAAGACATAGCTTATAGGTTCACAAAAGATTGACCTTGCTCCAACATTTTACACCACTTTAGTTGGCCTAGCACACTTTATCATGTCTAAGTAACATTACATTGCTTTGAACTTAGCGAATATAGATAACATGTGTAGAAGTATGATATGAACATGGATAGCTCTTAGGATCTAGCTTGACTTCATAACTCGTGAGAATATTCTTATGAAGGGTTCATCGAAGACATAAGCGTATAAAGGGTTCACCGAAAATATAAGCGGATGAACGGTTTAGCAAAGACATAGCTTATAGGTTCACAGAAGATTGACCTTGTTGCAACCTATTACACCACTTTAGTTGGCCTAGCACACTTTCTCATATCAAAGTAACATTACATTGCCTTAAACTTAGCTAATAGAGACAACTTGTGTAGAAGTATGATATGAACATGGATAGCTCTAAAGATCTAGCATGACTTCAAAACTCGTTAGAATAAACTTATGAAGGGTTCATCCAAGACATAAGCGTATGAAGGGTTCACCGAAGACATAGCTTATTTCAAAACTTGTTAGAATAAACTTATGAAGGGTTCACCAAAGATATAAGCGTATGAAGAGTTCACCAAAGACATAGCTTATAGGTTATCAGAAGATTAACCTTGTTGCAACATATTACACCACTTTAGTTGGCCTAGCACACTTTCTCATGTCAAAGTAACATTACATTGCTTTGAACTTAGCGAATATAGATAACATGTGTAGAAGTATGATATGAACATGGATAGCTCTTAGGATCTAGCTTGACTTCATAACTCGTGAGAATAATCTTATGAAGGGTTCACCGAAGATATAAGCGTATGAAGGGTTCACCGAAGATATAAGCGTATGAAGGGTTCACCAAAAACATAGTTTATAGGTTCACAGAAGATTTACCTTTTTGCAACCTATTACAGCACTTTAGTTGGCCTAGCATACTTTCTCATATCGAAGTAACATTAAATTGCCTTTAACTTAGCTAATAGAGACAACTTGTGTAGAAGTATGATATAAACATGGATAGCTCTAAGGATCTAGCTTGACTTCATAACTCGTGAGAATATTCTTATGAAGGGTTCATCGAAGACATAAGCGTATGAAGGGTTCACCGAAAATATAAGGGGATGAAGGGTTCACCAAAGACATAGCTTATAGGTTCACAGAAGATTGACCTTGTTGCAACCTATTACACCACTTTAGTTGGCCTAGCACACTTTCTCATATCAAAGTAACATTACATTGCCTTAAACTTAGCTAATAGAGACAACTTGTGTAGAAGTATGATATGAATATGGATAGCTCTAAAGATCTAGCATGACTTCAAAACTTGTTAGAATAAACTTATGAAGGGTTCATCCAAGACATAAGCGTATGAAGGGTTCACCGAAGACATAGCTTATTTCAAAACTTGTTAGAATAAACTTATGAAGGGTTCACCAAAGATATAAGCGTATGAAAAGTTCACCAAAGACATAGCTTATAGGTTCACAGAAGATTGACCTTGTTGCAACATTTTACACCACTTTAGTTGGCCTAGCACACTTTCTCATGTCAAAGTAACATTACATTGCTTTGAACTTAGCGAATATAGATAACATGTGTAGAAGTATGATATGAACATGGATAGCTCTTAGGATCTAGCTTGACTTCATAACTCGTGAGAATAATCTTATGAAGGGTTCACCGAAGATATAAGCGTATGAAGGGTACACCAAAAACATAGTTTATAGGTTCACAGAAGATTTACCTTTTTGCAACCTATTACACCACTTTAGTTGGCCTAGCATACTTTCTCATATCAAAGTAACATTACATTGCCTTAAACTTAGCTAATAGAGACAACTTGTGTAGAAGTATGATATGAACATGGATAGCTCTAAAGGTCTAGCATGATTTCAAAACTTGTTAGAATAAACTTATGAAGGGTTTACCGAAGACATAAGTGTATGAAGAGTTCACCAAAGACATAGCTTATAGGTTATCAGAAGATTAACCTTGTTGCAACATATTACACCATGCTTAGTTGCCCTAGCACACTTTCTCATGTCAAAGTTACATTACATTGCCTTGAACTTAGCTAATAGAGTTAACATATGTAGAAATATGATATGAACATGTATAGCTCTAAGGATCTAGCTTGACTTCATAACTCGTGAGAATATTCTTATGAAGGGTTCATCAAAGACATAAGCGTATGAATGGTTCACCAAAGATATAAGCGTACGAAGGGTTCACCAAAGACATAGCTTATAGGTTCACAGAAGATTGACCTTGTTGCAACATATTACACCACGCTTAGTTGCCCTAGCACACTTTCTCATGTCAAAGTTACATTACATTGCCTTGAACTCAGCTAATAGATATAACATGTGTAGAAGTATGATTGGAACATGGATAGCTCTAAGGATCTAGCTTGACTTCATAACTCGTGAAAATAAACTTATGAAAGTTTCACCGAAGATATAAGCGTATGAAGGGTTCACCAAAGATATAGCTTATAGGTTCACAGAAGATTGACCTTGTTGCAACCTATTACACCATTTTAGTTGGCCTACCACACTTTCTCATGTCAAAGTAACATTACATTGCCTTAAACTTAGCTAATAGAGACAACTTGTGTAGAAGTATGAGATGAATGTTGGTTTTTATGAGACTAAGCTCAAAATAAACCGTGGAGACTTCACTTGGTGAATGAAACCACTTAACCCACAAAATGGACTCGATCTCAAGACTTGTTGAATCCGAGTTTACTATGGAGTAAATCGGTTCTAGCAAGGAGAAAACTAATCTAGGTTGGATCTAATCCAAGTAAAGCATCACAACACTTGGAGTTTGTGTGCTAAAGAGATCTTGGATTCTAGAACCATTCATCTAGATTTACATAAATATAAATAAAGCATAAGAAGAGTTTGGTGGAGATCTAGAAGTGTTTGGGTAGAGGTCTGCCATTGGGCAGCCTCTACACGAGCCAACTAGCCTAGAATCTACATTGAAACTACTTGCTTAAACATAAAGAGAAGAGAGAACTTTAGCAACACTTCTTTGTATATATATTTTCGGATTATTTTACAAAGGGAATACAAGCTCTTTTTATAGAGTTTACAAGGTGATGGTTCAGCTTAAAATGAAGCCTAGATGCTCAGCAATATGACCGTTGGAGAGGAGAGAGGAAGTGTTGTTCCCAAAGCTTGAAAGTGACATGTCCTTAGTCTTGAACTTAGCATAAAGTAGAGTCACATGTCTTCTTAAGCTTCCAACGGTCTTCTTGGCTCTAGTTAGACTCCATTTAGGTCCTAACAGCCTTACATAACATCCCATTTGATTAGAATCAACATTTGGGAAGATTTGTAAATCGTTGACTTTTTGCTCTGTCCGTTGACCTTGCCCGCGGTACACAGAAACCTTACCCGCGGTACATGAAGGCTCGACCCGCGGTACGTGAAGGCTTGACCCGCGGTACGTGATTTTCCTTCCCGCGGTACGTCCGTGTCTCGACCCGCGGTACACGCCTCTCCGTTGACTTTCTCACCCGTCCGTTGACCCGTCCTGCGTCTGCCCGCAGTACACGAAAACCTTCCCGCGGTACGTGCCTCTCGACCCGATGGCCTACCCGCGGTCCATGACCACCTACCGTTGACTTTCTGGTCCAAAACGTTGACTTTTCCAGAACTCCTTCTTTTGGCCATTTCTTGATCTTTTGATGATTTGATGACCTTTATGGGTCCTTGGTGGCTAATTTCCTCCTTCTTGGAGGTCCTTGGGGTGGTCTTCGGCCTTGTCTTGATGACTTCGGCCTTAACTCTCCTCCATTTCATCTTATTGACCTTAAAGGTCTTCGGCCTCTTCGGCCTCATCCTCCTCATCTCTTTGATATAGACTAATAATGAACATGGATACTTCTAAAGATCCAGCTTGACTTCAAAACTTGTTAGAATAAACTTATAAAGGGTTCACCGAAGACATAAGCGTATGAAGAGTTCACCAAAGACATAGCTTATATGTTCACAGAAGATTGACCTTGTTGCAACATATTACACCACTTTAGTTGGCCTAGCACACTTTCTCATATCAAAGTAACATTACATTGCCTTAAACTTAGCTAATAGAGACAACTTGTGTAGAAGTATGATATGAACATGGATAGCTCTAAGGATCTAGATTGACTTCAAAACTTGTTAGAATAAACTTATGAAGGGTTCACCGAAGACATAAGCGTATGAAGAGTTCACCAAAGACATAGCTTATAGGTTCACAGAAGATTGACCTTGTTGCAACCTATTACACCACTTTAGTTGGCCTAGCACACTTTCTCGTATCAAAGTAACATTACATTGCCTTAAACTTAGCTAATAGAGACAACTTGTGTAGAAGTATGATATAAACATGGATAGCTCTAAGGATCTAGCTTGACTTCATAACTCGTGAGAATATTCTTATGAAGGGTTCATCGAAGACATAAGCGTATAAAGGGTTCACCGAAAATATAAGCGGATGAAGGGTTCACCAAAGACATAGCTTATAGGTTCACAGAAGACTGACCTTGTTGCAACCTATTACACCACTTTAGTTGACCTAGCACACTTTCTCATATCAAAGTAACATTACATTGCCTTAAACTAAGCTAATAGAGACAACTTGTGTAGAAGTATGATATGAACATGGATAGCTCTAAAGATCTCGCATGACTTCAAAACTTGTTAGAATAAACTTATGAAGGGTTCATCCAAGACATAAGCGTATGAAGGGTTCACCGAAGACATAGCTTATTTCAAAACTTGTTAGAATAAACTTATGAAGGGTTCACCAAAGATATAAGCGTATGAAAAGTTCACCAAAGACATAGCTTATAGGTTCACAGAAGATTGACCTTGTTGCAACATTTTACACCACTTTAGTTGGCCTAGCACACTTTCTCATGTCAAAGTAACATTACATTGCTTTGAACTTAGCGAATATAGATAACATGTGTAGAAGTATGATATGAACATGGATAGCTCTTAGGATCTAGCTTGACTTCATAACTCGTGAGAATAATCTTATGAAGGGTTCACCGAAGATATAAGCGTATGAAGGGTACACCAAAAACATAGTTTATAGGTTCACAGAAGATTTACCTTTTTGCAACCTATTACACCACTTTAGTTGGCCTAGCATACTTTCTCATATCAAAGTAACATTACATTGCCTTAAACTTAGCTAATAGAGACAACTTGTGTAGAAGTATGATATGAACATGGATAGCTCTAAAGATCTAGCATGACTTCAAAACTTGTTAGAATAAACTTATGAAGGGTTCATCCAAGACATAAGCGTATGAAGGGTTCACCGAAGACATAGCTTATTTCAAAACTTGTTAGAATAAACTTATGAAGGGTTCACCAAAGATATAAGCGTATGAAAAGTTCACCAAAGACATAGCTTATAGGTTCACAGAAGATTGACCTTGTTGCAACATTTTACACCACTTTAGTTGGCCTAGCACACTTTCTCATGTCAAAGTAACATTACATTGCTTTGAACTTAGCGAATATAGATAACATGTGTAGAAGTATGATATGAACATGGATAGCTCTTAGGATCTAGCTTGACTTCATAACTCGTGAGAATAATCTTATGAAGGGTTCACCGAAGATATAAGCGTATGAAGGGTTCACCAAAAACATAGTTTATAGGTTCACAGAAGATTTACCTTTTTGCAACCTATTACACCACTTTAGTTGGCCTAGCATACTTTCTCATATCAAAGTAACATTACATTGCCTTAAACTAAGCTAATAGAGACAACTTGTGTAGAAGTATGATATGAACATGGATAGCTCTAAAGATCTCGCATGACTTCAAAACTTGTTAGAATAAACTTATGAAGGGTTCATCCAAGACATAAGCGTATGAAGGGTTCACCGAAGACATAGCTTATTTCAAAACTTGTTAGAATAAACTTATGAAGGGTTCACCAAAGATATAAGCGTATGAAAAGTTCACCAAAGACATAACTTATAGGTTCACAGAAGATTGACCTTGTTGCAACATTTTACACCACTTTAGTTGGCCTAGCACACTTTCTCATGTCAAAGTAACATTACATTGCTTTGAACTTAGCGAATATAGATAACATGTGTAGAAGTATGATATGAACATGGATAGCTCTTAGGATCTAGCTTGACTTCATAACTCGTGAGAATAATCTTATGAAGGGTTCACCGAAGATATAAGCGTATGAAGGGTACACCAAAAACATAGTTTATAGGTTCACAGAAGATTTACCTTTTTGCAACCTATTACACCACTTTAGTTGGCCTAGCATACTTTCTCATATCAAAGTAACATTACATTGCCTTAAACTTAGCTAATAGAGACAACTTGTGTAGAAGTATGATATGAACATGGATAGCTCTAAAGATCTAGCATGACTTCAAAACTTGTTAGAATAAACTTATGAAGGGTTCATCCAAGACATAAGCGTATGAAGGGTTCACCGAAGACATAGCTTATTTCAAAACTTGTTAGAATAAACTTATGAAGGGTTCACCAAAGATATAAGCGTATGAAAAGTTCACCAAAGACATAGCTTATAGGTTCACAGAAGATTGACCTTGTTGCAACAATTTACACCACTTTAGTTGGCCTAGCACACTTTCTCATGTCAAAGTAACATTACATTGCTTTGAACTTAGCGAATATAGATAACATGTGTAGAAGTATGATATGAACATGGATAGCTCTTAGGATCTAGCTTGACTTCATAACTCGTGAGAATAATCTTATGAAGGGTTCACCGAAGATATAAGCGTATGAAGGGTTCACCAAAAACATAGTTTATAGGTTCACAGAAGATTTACCTTTTTGCAACCTATTACACCACTTTAGTTGGCCTAGCACACTTTCTCATATCAAAGTAACATTACATTGCATTAAACTAAGCTAATAGAGACAACTTGTGTAGAAGTATGATATGAACATGGATAGCTCTAAAGGTCCAGCATGATTTCAAAACTTGTTAGAATAAACTTATGAAGGGTTCACCGAAGACATAAGCGTATGAAGGGTTCACCGAAGACATAGCTTATTTCAAAACTTGTTAGAATAAACTTATGAAGGGTTCACCAAAGATATAAGCGTATGAAAAGTTCACCAAAGACATAGCTTATAGGTTCACAGAAGATTGACCTTGTTGCAACAATTTACACCACTTTAGTTGGCCTAGCACACTTTCTCATGTCAAAGTAACATTACATTGCTTTGAACTTAGCGAATATAGATAACATGTGTAGAAGTATGATATGAACATGGATAGCTCTTAGGATCTAGCTTGACTTCATAACTCGTGAGAATAATCTTATGAAGGGTTCACCGAAGATATAAGCGTATGAAGGGTTCACCAAAAACATAGTTTATAGGTTCACAGAAGATTTACCTTTTTGCAACCTATTACACCACTTTAGTTGGCCTAGCACACTTTCTCATATCAAAGTAACATTACATTGCATTAAACTAAGCTAATAGAGACAACTTGTGTAGAAGTATGATATGAACATGGATAGCTCTAAAGATCTAGCATGACTTCAAAACTTGTTAGAATAAACTTATGAAGGGTTCATCCAAGACATAAGCGTATGAAGGGTTCACCGAAGACATAGCTTATTTCAAAACTTGTTAGAATAAACTTATGAAGGGTTCACCAAAGATATAAGCGTATGAAGAGTTCACCAAAGACATAGCTTATAGGTTCACAGAAGATTGACCTTGTTGCAACATTTTACACCACTTTAGTTGGCCTAGCACACTTTCTCATGTCAAAGTAACATTACATTGCTTTGAACTTAGCGAATATAGATAACATGTGTAGAAGTATGATATGAACATGGATAGCTCTTAGGATCTAGCTTGACTTCATAACTCGTGAGAATAATCTTATGAAGGGTTCACCAAAGATATAAGCGTATGAAGGGTTCACCAAAAACATAGTTTATAGGTTCACAGAAGATTTACCTTTTTGCAACCTATTACACCACTTTAGTTGGCCTAGCATACTTTCTCATATCAAAGTAACATTACATTGCCTTAAACTTAGCTAATAGAGACAACTTGTGTAGAAGTATATTTTGAACATGGATAACTCTAAAGGTCTAGCATGATTTCAAAACTTGTTAGAATAAACTTATGAAGGGTTCACCGAAGACATAAGTGTATGAAGAGTTCACCAAAGACATAGCTTATAGGTTATCAGAAGATTAACCTTGTTGCAACATATTACACCATGCTTAGTTGCCCTAGCACACTTTCTCATGTCAAAGTTACATTACATTGCCTTGAACTTAGCAAATAGAGTTAACATATGTAGAAATATGATATGAACATGTATAGCTCTAAGGATCTAGCTTGACTTCATAACTCGTGAGAATATTCTTATGAAGGGTTCATCAAAGACATAAGCGTATGAATGGTTCACCAAAGATATAAGTGTACGAAGGGTTCACCAAAGACATAGCTTATAGGTTCACAGAAGATTGACCTTGTTGCAACATATTACACCACGCTTAGTTGCCCTAGCACACTTTCTCATGTCAAAGTTACATTACATTGCCTTGAACTCAGCTAATAGATATAACATGTGTAGAAGTATGATTGGAACATGGATAGCTCTAAGGATCTAGCTTGACTTCATAACTCGTGAAAATAAACTTATGAAGGGTTCAGCGAAGATATAAGCGTATGAAGGGCTCACCAAAGACATAGCTTATAGGTTCACAGAAGATTGACCTTGTTGCAACCTATTACACCATTTTAGTTGGCCTAGCACACTTTCTCATGTCAAAGTAACATTACAATGCCTTGAACTTAGCTCATAGTGACAACTTGTGTAGAAGTATGATATGAACATGGATAGCTCTAAGAATCTTGCTTGACTTCATAACTCGTGAGAATAAACTTATGAAAGTTTCACCGAAGATATAAGCGTATGAAGAGTTCACCAAAGACATAGCTTATATGTTCACAGAAGATTGACCTTGTTGCAACATATTACACCACTTTAGTTGGCCTAGCACACTTTCTCATATCAAAGTAACATTACATTGCCTTAAACTTAGCTAATAGAGACAACTTGTGTAGAAGTATGATATGAACATGGATAGCTCTAAGGATCTAGATTGACTTCAAAACTTGTTAGAATAAACTTATGAAGGGTTCACCGAAGACATAAGCGTATGAAGAGTTCACCAAAGACATAGCTTATAGGTTCACAGAAGATTGACCTTGTTGCAACCTATTACACCACTTTAGTTGGCCTAGCACACTTTCTCGTATCAAAGTAACATTACATTGCCTTAAACTTAGCTAATAGAGACAACTTGTGTAGAAGTATGATATAAACATGGATAGCTCTAAGGATCTAGCTTGACTTCATAACTCGTGAGAATATTCTTATGAAGGGTTCATCGAAGACATAAGCGTATAAAGGGTTCGCCGAAAATATAAGCGGATGAAGGGTTCACCAAAGACATAGCTTATAGGTTCACAAAAGATTGACCTTGTTGCAACCTATTACACCACTTTAGTTGACCTAGCACACTTTATCATATCAAAGTAACATTACATTGCCTTAAACTTAGCTAATAGAGACAACTTGTGTAGAAGTATGATATGAACATGGATAGCTCTAAAGATCTAGCATGACTTCAAAACTTGTTAGAATAAACTTATGAAGGGTTCATCCAAGACATAAGCGTATGAAGGGTTCACCGAAGACATAGCTTATTTCAAAACTTGTTAGAATAAACTTATGAAGGGTTCACCAAAGATATAAGCGTATGAAGAGTTCACCAAAGACATAGCTTATAGGTTCACAGAAGATTGACCTTGTTGTAACATTTTATACCACTTTAGTTGGCCTAGCACACTTTCTCATGTCAAAGTAACATTACATTGCTTTGAACTTAGCGAATATAGATAACATGTGTAGAAGTATGATATGAACATGGATTGCTCTTAGGATCTAGCTTGACTTCATAACTCGTGAGAATAATCTTATGAAGGGTTCACCGAAGATATAAGCGTATGAAGGGTTCACCAAAAACATAGTTTATAGGTTCACAGAAGATTTACCTTTTTGCAACCTATTACACCACTTTAGTTGGCCTAGCATACTTTCTCATATCAAAGTAACATTACATTGCCTTAAACTTAGCTAATAGAGACAACTTGTGTAGAAGTATGATATGAACATGGATAGCTCTAAAGGTCCAGCATGATTTCAAAACTTGTTAGAATAAACTTATGAAGGGTTCACCGAAGACATAAGCGTATGAATAGTTCACCAAAGACATAGCTTATAGGTTATCAGAAGATTAACCTTGTTGCAATATATTACACCATGCTTAGTTGCCCTAGCACACTTTCTCATGTCAAAGTTACATTACATTGCCTTGAATTTAGCTAATAGTGATAACATGTGTAGAAATATTATATGAACATGTATAGCTCTAAGGATCTAGCTTGACTTCATAACTCGTGAGAATATTCTTATGAAGGGTTCATCAAAGATATAAGCGTATGAATGGTTCACCAAAGATATAAGCGTACGAAGGGTTCACCAAAGACATAGCTTATAGGTTCACAGAAGATTGACCTTGTTGCAACATATTACACCACGCTTAGTTGCCCTAGCGCACTTTCTCATGTCAAAGTTACATTACATTGCCTTGAACTCAGCTAATAGATATAACATGTGTAGAAGTATGATTGGAACATGGATAGCTCTAAGGATCTAGCTTGACTTCATAACTCGTGAAAATAAACTTATGAAGGGTTCAGCGAAGATATAAGCGTATGAAGGGCTCACCAAAGACATAGCTTATAGGTTCACAGAAGATTGACCTTGTTGCAACCTATTACACCACTTTAGTTGGCCTAGTACACTTTCTCATGTCAAAGTAACATTACAATGCCTTGAACTTAGCTCATAGTGACAACTTGTGTAGAAGTATGATATGAACATGGATAGCTCTAAGAATCTTGCTTCACTTCATAACTCGTGAGAATAAACTTATGAAAGTTTCACCGAAGATATAAGCGTATGAAGGGTTCACCAAAGATATAGCTTATAGGTTCACAGAAGATTGACTTTGTTGCAACCTATTACACCACTTTAGTTGGCCTAGCACACTTTCTCATATCAAAGTAACATTAAATTGCCTTAAACTTAGCTAATAGAGACAACTTGTGTAGAAGTATGATATGAACATGGATAGGTCTAAGGATCTAGATTGACTTCAAAACTTGTTAGAATAAACTTATGAAGGGTTCACCGAAGATATAAGCGTATGAAGAGTTCACCAAAGACATAGCTTATAGGTTCACAGAAGATTGACCTTGTTGCAACATATTACACCACTTTAGTTGGCCTAGCACACTTTCTCATATCAACGTAACATTACATTACCTTAAACTTAGCTAATAGAGACAACTTGTGTAGTAGTATGATATGAACATGGATAGCTCTAAGGATCTAGATTGACTTCAAAACTTGTTAGAATAAACTTATGAAGGGTTCACCGAAGACATAAGCGTATGAAGAGTTCACCAAAGACATAGCTTATAGGTTCACAGAAGATTGACCTTGTTGCAACCTATTACACCACTTTAGTTGGCCTAGCACACTTTTTCGTATCAAAGTAACATTACATTGCCTTAAACTTAGCTAATAGAGACAACTTGTGTAGAAGTATGATATAAACATGGCTAGCTCTAAGGATCTAGCTTGACTTCATAACTCGTAAGAAAATTCTTATGAAGGGTTCATCGAAGACATAAGCGTATGAAGGGTTCACCGAAAATATAAGCGGATGAAGGGTTCACCAAAGACATAGCTTATAGGTTCACAGAAGATTGACCTTGTTGCAACCTATTACACCACTTTAGTTGGTCTAGCACACTTTCTCATATCAAAGTAACATTACATTGCCTTAAACTTAGCTAATAGAGACAACTTGTGTAGAAGTATGATATGAACATGGATAGCTCTAAAGATCTAGCATGACTTCAAAACTTGTTAGAATAAACTTATGAAGGGTTCATCCAAGACATAAGCGTATGAAGGGTTCACCGAAGACATAGCTTATTTCAAAACTTGTTAGAATAAACTTATGAAGGGTTCACCAAAGATATAAGCGTATGAAGAGTTCACCAAAGACATAGCTTATAGGTTCACAGAAGATTGACCTTGTTGCAACATTTTACACCACTTTAGTTGGCCTAGCACACTTTCTCATGTCAAAGTAACATTACATTGCTTTGAACTTAGCGAATATAGATAACATGTGTAGAAGTATGATATGAACATGGATAACTCTTAGGATCTAGCTTGACTTCATAACTCGTGAGAATAATCTTATGAAAGGTTCACCGAAGATATAAGCGTATGAAGGGTTCACCAAAAACATAGTTTATAGGTTCACAGAAGATTTACCTTTTTGCAACCTATTACACCACTTTAGTTGGCCTAGCATACTTTCTCATATCAAAGTAATATTACATTGCCTTAAACTTAGCTAATAGAGACAACTTGTGTAGAAGTATGATATGAACATGGATAGCTCTAAAGGTCTAGCATGATTTCAAAACTTGTTAGAATAAACTTATGAAGGGTTCACCGAAGACATAAGCGTATGAAGAGTTCACCAAAGACATAGCTTATAGGTTATCAGAAGATTAACTTTGTTGCAACATATTACACCATGCTTAGTTGCCCTAGCACACTTTCTCATGTCAAAGTTACATTACATTGCCTTGAACTTAGCTAATAGAGTTAACATATGTAGAAATATGATATGAACATGTATAGCTCTAAGGATCTAGCTTGACTTCATAACTTGTTAGAATAAACTTATGAAGGGTTCATCAAAGACATAAGCGTATGAATGGTTCACCAAAGATATAAGCGTACGAAGGGTTCACCAAAGACATAGCTTATAGGTTCACAGAAGATTGACCTTGTTGCAACATATTACACCACGCTTAGTTGCCCTAGCACACTTTCTCATGTCAAAGTTACATTACATTGCCTTGAACTCAGCTAATAGATATAACATGTGTAGAAGTATGATTGGAACATGGATAGCTCTAAGGATCTAGCTTGACTTCATAACTCGTGAAAATAAACTTATGAAAGTTTCAACGAATATATAAGCGTATGAAGGGTTCACCAAAGATATAACTTATAGGTTCACAGAAGATTGACCTTGTTGCAACCTATTACACCATTTTAGTTGGCCTACCACACTTTCTCCTGTCAAAGTAACATTACATTGCCTTAAACTTAGCTAATAGAGACAACTTGTGTAGAAGTATGAGATGAACATGGATACTTCTAAAGATCCAGCTTGACTTCATAACTCGTGAGAATAAACTTATGAAGGGTTCACCGAAGATATAAGCGTATGAAGAGTTCACCAAAGACATAGCTTATAGGTTCACAGAAGATTGACCTTGTTGCAACATATTACACCACTTTAGTTGGCCTAGCACACTTTCTCATATCAAAGTAACATTACATTGCCTTAAACTTAGCTAATAGAGACAACTTGTGTAGAAGTATGATATGAACATGGATAGCTCTAAGGATCTAGATTGACTTCAAAACTTGTTAGAATAAACTTATGAAGGGTTCACCGAAGACATAAGCGTATGAAGAGTTCACCAAAGACATAGCTTATAGGTTCACAGAAGATTGACCTTGTTGCAACCTATTACACCACTTTAGTTGGCCTAGCACACTTTCTCGTATCAAAGTAACATTACATTGCCTTAAACTTAGCTAATAGAGACAACTTGTGTAGAAGTATGATATAAACATGGATAGCTCTAAGGATCTAGCTTGACTTCATAACTCGTGAGAATATTCTTATGAAGGGTTCATCGAAGACATAAGCGTATAAAGGGTTCGCCGAAAATATAAGCGGATGAAGGGTTCACCAAAGACATAGCTTATAGGTTCACAGAAGATTGACCTTGTTGCAACCTATTACACCACTTTAGTTGACCTAGCACACTTTCTCATATCAAAGTAACATTACATTGCCTTAAACTTAGCTAATAGAGACAACTTGTGTAGAAGTATGATATGAACATGGATAGCTCTAAAGATCTAGCATGACTTCAAAACTTGTTAGAATAAACTTATGAAGGGTTCATCCAAGACATAAGCGTATGAAGGGTTCACCGAAGACATAGCTTATTTCAAAACTTGTTAGAATAAACTTATGAAGGGTTCACCAAAGATATAAGCGTATGAAGAGTTCACCAAAGACATAGCTTATAGGTTCACAGAAGATTGACCTTGTTGCAACATTTTACACCACTTTAGTTGGCCTAGCACACTTTCTCATGTCAAAGTAACATTACATTGCTTTGAACTTAGCGAATATAGATAACATGTGTAGAAGTATGATATGAACATGGATAGCTCTTAGGATCTAGCTTGACTTCATAACTCGTGAGAATAATCTTATGAAGGGTTCACCGAAGATATAAGCGTATGAAGGGTTCACCAAAAACATAGTTTATAGGTTCACAGAAGATTTACCTTTTTGCAACCTATTACACCACTTTAGTTGGCCTAGCATACTTTCTCATATCAAAGTAACATTACATTGCCTTAAACTTAGCTAATAGAGACAACTTGTGTTGAAGTATGATATGAACATGGATAGCTCTAAAGGTCTAGCATGATTTCAAAACTTGTTAGAATAAACTTATGAAGGGTTCACCGAAGACATAAGTGTATGAAGAGTTCACCAAAGACATAGCTTATAGGTTATCAGAAGATTAACCTTGTTGCAACATATTACACCATGCTTATTTGCCCTAGCACACTTTCTCATGTCAAAGTTACATTACATTGCCTTGAACTTAGCTAATAGAGTTAACATATGTAGAAATATGATATGAACATGTATAGCTCTAAGGATCTAGCTTGACTTCATAACTCGTGAGAATATTCTTATGAAGGGTTCATCAAAGACATAAGCGTATGAATGGTTCACCAAAGATATAAGCGTACGAAGGGTTCACCAAAGACATAGCTTATAGGTTCACAGAAGATTGACCTTGTTGCAACATATTACACCACGCTTAGTTGCCCTAGCATACTTTCTCATGTCAAAGTTACATTACATTGCCTTGAACTCAGCTAATAGATATAACATGTGTAGAAGTATGATTGGAACATGGATAGCTCTAAGGATCTAGCTTGACTTCATAACTCGTGAAAATAAACTTATGAAGGGTTCAGCGAAGATATAAGCGTATGAAGGGCTCACCAAAGACATAGCTTATAGGTTCACAGAAGATTGACCTTGTTGCAACCTATTACACCACTTTAGTTGGCCTAGCACACTTTCTCGTATCAAAGTAACATTACATTGCCTTAAACTTAGCTAATAGAGACAACTTGTGTAAAAGTATGATATAAACATGGATAGCTCTAAGGATCTAGCTTGACTTCATAACTCGTGAGAATATTCTTATGAAGGGTTCATCGAAGACATAAGCGTATAAAGGGTTCGCCGAAAATATAAGCGGATGAAGGGTTCACCAAAGACATAGCTTATAGGTTCACAGAAGATTGACCTTGTTGCAACCTATTACACCACTTTAGTTGACCTAGCACACTTTCTCATATCAAAGTAACATTACATTGCCTTAAACTTAGCTAATAGAGACAACTTGTGTAAAAGTATGATATGAACATGGATAGCTCTAAAGATCTAGCATGACTTCAAAACTTGTTAGAATAAACTTATGAAGGGTTCATCCAAGACATAAGCGTATGAAGGGTTCACCGAAGACATAGCTTATTTCAAAACTTGTTAGAATAAACTTATGAAGGGTTCACCAAAGATATAAGCGTATGAAGAGTTCACCAAAGACATAGCTTATAGGTTCACAGAAGATTGACCTTGTTGCAACATTTTACACCACTTTAGTTGGCCTAGCACACTTTCTCATGTCAAAGTAACATTACATTGCTTTGAACTTAGCGAATATAGATAACATGTGTAGAAGTATGATATGAACATGGATAGCTCTTAGGATCTAGCTTGACTTCATAACTCGTGAGAATAATCTTATGAAGGGTTCACCGAAGATATAAGCGTATGAAGGGTTCACCAAAAACATAGTTTATAGGTTCACAGAAGATTTACCTTTTTGCAACCTATTACACCACTTTAGTTGGCCTAGCATACTTTCTCATATCAAAGTAACATTACATTGCCTTAAACTTAGCTAATAGAGACAACTTGTGTTGAAGTATGATATGAACATGGATAGCTCTAAAGGTCTAGCATGATTTCAAAACTTGTTAGAATAAACTTATGAAGGGTTCACCGAAGACATAAGTGTATGAAGAGTTCACCAAAGACATAGCTTATAGGTTATCAGAAGATTAACCTTGTTGCAACATATTACACCATGCTTATTTGCCCTAGCACACTTTCTCATGTCAAAGTTACATTACATTGCCTTGAACTTAGCTAATAGAGTTAACATATGTAGAAATATGATATGAACATGTATAGCTCTAAGGATCTAGCTTGACTTCATAACTCGTGAGAATATTCTTATGAAGGGTTCATCAAAGACATAAGCGTATGAATGGTTCACCAAAGATATAAGCGTACGAAGGGTTCACCAAAGACATAGCTTATAGGTTCACAGAAGATTGACCTTGTTGCAACATATTACACCACGCTTAGTTGCCCTAGCATACTTTCTCATGTCAAAGTTACATTACATTGCCTTGAACTCAGCTAATAGATATAACATGTGTAGAAGTATGATTGGAACATGGATAGCTCTAAGGATCTAGCTTGACTTCATAACTCGTGAAAATAAACTTATGAAGGGTTCAGCGAAGATATAAGCGTATGAAGGGCTCACCAAAGACATAGCTTATAGGTTCACAGAAGATTGACCTTGTTGCAACCTATTACACCACTTTAGTTGGCCTAGCACACTTTCTCGTATCAAAGTAACATTACATTGCCTTAAACTTAGCTAATAGAGACAACTTGTGTAAAAGTATGATATAAACATGGATAGCTCTAAGGATCTAGCTTGACTTCATAACTCGTGAGAATATTCTTATGAAGGGTTCATCGAAGACATAAGCGTATAAAGGGTTCGCCGAAAATATAAGCGGATGAAGGGTTCACCAAAGACATAGCTTATAGGTTCACAGAAGATTGACCTTGTTGCAACCTATTACACCACTTTAGTTGACCTAGCACACTTTCTCATATCAAAGTAACATTACATTGCCTTAAACTTAGCTAATAGAGACAACTTGTGTAAAAGTATGATATGAACATGGATAGCTCTAAAGATCTAGCATGACTTCAAAACTTGTTAGAATAAACTTATGAAGGGTTCATCCAAGACATAAGCGTATGAAGGGTTCACCGAAGACATAGCTTATTTCAAAACTTGTTAGAATAAACTTATGAAGGGTTCACCAAAGATATAAGCGTATGAAGAGTTCACCAAAGACATAGCTTATAGGTTCACAGAAGATTGACCTTGTTGTAACATTTTACACCACTTTAGTTGGCCTAGCACACTTTCTCATGTCAAAGTAACATTACATTGCTTTGAACTTAGCGAATATAGATAACATGTGTAGAAGTATGATATGAACATGGATAGCTCTTAGGATCTAGCTTGACTTCATAACTCGTGAGAATAAGCGTATGAAGGGTTCACCGAAGATATAAGCGTATGAAGGGTTCACCAAAAACATAGTTTATAGGTTCACAGAAGATTTACCTTTTTGCAACCTATTACACCACTTTAGTTGGCCTAGCATACTTTCTCATATCAAAGTAACATTACATTGCCTTAAACTTAGCTAATAGAGACAACTTGTGTAGAAGTATGATATGAACACGGATAGCTCTAAAGGTCCAGCATGATTTCAAAACTTGTTAGAATAAACTTATGAAGGGTTCACCGAAGACATAAGCGTATGAATAGTTCACCAAAGACATAGCTTATAGGTTATCAGAAGATTAACCTTGTTGCAATATATTACACCATGCTTAGTTGCCCTAGCACACTTTCTCATGTCAAAGTTACATTACATTGCCTTGAACTTAGCTAATAGAGTTAACATATGTAGAAATATGATATGAACATGTATAGCTCTAAGGATCTAGCTTGACTTCATAACTCGTGAGAATATTCTTATGAAGGGTTCATCAAAGATATAAGCGTATGAATGGTTCACCAAAGATATAAGCGTACGAAGGGTTCACCAAAGACATAGCTTATAGGTTCACAGAAGATTGACCTTGTTGCAACATATTACACCACGCTTAGTTGCCCTAGCGCACTTTCTCATGTCAAAGTTACATTACATTGCCTTGAACTCAGCTAATAGATATAACATGTGTAGAAGTATGATTGGAACATGGATAGCTCTAAGGATCTAGCTTGACTTCATAACTCGTGAAAATAAACTTATGAAGGGTTCAGCGAAGATATAAGCGTATGAAGGGCTCACCAAAGACATAGCTTATAGGTTCACAGAAGATTGACCTTGTTGCAACCTATTACACCACTTTAGTTGGCCTAGCACACTTTCTCATGTCAAAGTAACATTACAATGCCTTGAACTTAGCTCATAGTGACAACTTGTGTAGAAGTATGATATGAACATGGATAGCTCTAAGAATCTCTTTTGACTTCATAACTCGTGAGAATAAACTTATGAAGGGTTCACCGAAGATATAAGCGTATGAAGAGTTCACCAAAGACATAGCTTATAGGTTCACAGAAGATTGACCTTGTTGCAACCTATTACACCACTTTAGTTGGCCTAGCACACTTTCTCATATCAAAGTAACATTAAATTGCCTTAAACTTAGCTAATAGAGACAACTTGTGTAGAAGTATGATATGAACATGGATAGGTCTAAGGATCTAGATTGACTTCAAAACTTGTTAGAATAAACTTATGAAGGGTTCACCGAAGATATAAGCGTATGAAGAGTTCACCAAAGACATAGCTTATAGGTTCACAGAAGATTGACCTTGTTGCAACATATTACACCACTTTAGTTGGCCTAGCACACTTTCTCATATCAACGTAACATTACATTACCTTAAACTTAGCTAATAGAGACAACTTGTGTAGTAGTATGATATGAACATGGATAGCTCTAAGGATCTAGATTGACTTCAAAACTTGTTAGAATAAACTTATGAAGGGTTCACCGAAGACATAAGCGTATGAAGAGTTCACCAAAGACATAGCTTATAGGTTCACAGAAGATTGACCTTGTTGCAACCTATTACACCACTTTAGTTGGCCTAGCACACTTTTTCGTATCAAAGTAACATTACATTGCCTTAAACTTAGCTAATAGAGAAAACTTGTGTAGAAGTATGATATAAACATGGCTAGCTCTAAGGATCTAGCTTGACTTCATAACTCGTAAGAATATTCTTATGAAGGGTTCATCGAAGACATAAGAGTATGAAGGGTTCACCGAAAATATAAGCGGATGAAGGGTTCACCAAAGACATAGCTTATAGGTTCACAGAAGATTGACCTTGTTGCAACCTATTACACCACTTTAGTTGGCCTAGCACACTTTCTCATGTCAAATAACATTACATTGCCTTGAACTTAGCTCATAGTGACAACTTGTGTAGAAGTATGATATGAACATGGATAGCTCTAAGAATCTCTTTTGACTTCATAACTCGTGAGAATAAACTTATGAAGGGTTCACCGAAGATATAAGCGTATGAAGAGTTCACCAAAGACATAGCTTATAGGTTCACAGAAGATTGACCTTGTTGCAACCTATTACACCACTTTAGTTGGCCTAGCACACTTTCTCATATCAAAGTAACATTAAATTGCCTTAAACTTAGCTAATAGAGACAACTTGTGTAGAAGTATGATATGAACATGGATAGGTCTAAGGATCTAGATTGACTTCAAAACTTGTTAGAATAAACTTATGAAGGGTTCACCGAAGATATAAGCGTATGAAGAGTTCACCAAAGACATAGCTTATAGGTTCACAGAAGATTGACCTTGTTGCAACATATTACACCACTTTAGTTGGCCTAGCACACTTTCTCATATCAACGTAACATTACATTACCTTAAACTTAGCTAATAGAGACAACTTGTGTAGTAGTATGATATGAACATGGATAGCTCTAAGGATCTAGATTGACTTCAAAACTTGTTAGAATAAACTTATGAAGGGTTCACCGAAGACATAAGCGTATGAAGAGTTCACCAAAGACATAGCTTATAGGTTCACAGAAGATTGACCTTGTTGCAACCTATTACACCACTTTAGTTGGCCTAGCACACTTTTTCGTATCAAAGTAACATTACATTGCCTTAAACTTAGCTAATAGAGAAAACTTGTGTAGAAGTATGATATAAACATGGCTAGCTCTAAGGATCTAGCTTGACTTCATAACTCGTAAGAATATTCTTATGAAGGGTTCATCGAAGACATAAGAGTATGAAGGGTTCACCGAAAATATAAGCGGATGAAGGGTTCACCAAAGACATAGCTTATAGGTTCACAGAAGATTGACCTTGTTGCAACCTATTACACCACTTTAGTTGGTCTAGCACACTTTCTCATATCAAAGTAACATTATATTGCCTTAAACTTAGCTAATAGAGACAACTTGTGTAGAAGTATGATATGAACATGGATAGCTCTAAAGATCTAGCATGACTTCAAAACTTGTTAGAATAAACTTATGAAGGGTTCACCGAAGATATAAGCGTATGAAGAGTTCACCAAAGACATAGCTTGAAGGTTCACAGAAGATTGACCTTGCTGCAACATATTACACCACTTTAGTTGGCCTAGCACACTTTATCATGTCCAAGTAACATTTCATTGCTTTGAACTTAGCGAATATAGATAACATGTGTAGAAGTACGATATGAACATGGATAGCTCTAAGGATCTAGCTTGACTACATAACTCGTGAGAATATTCTTATGAAGGGTTCATCGAAGACATAAGTGTATAAAGGGTTCACCGAAAATATAAGCGGATGAAGGGTTCACCAAAGACATAGCTTATAGGTTCACAGAAGATTGACCTAGTTGCAACCTATTACACCACTTTAGTTGGTCTAGCACACTTTCTCATATCAAAGTAACATTACATTGCCTTAAACTTAGCTAATAGAGACAACTTGTGTAGAAGTATGATATAAACATGGATAGCTCTAAGGATCTAGTTTGACTTCATAATTCGTGAGAATATTCTTATGAAGGGTTCATCGAAGACATAAGTGTATGAAGGGTTCACCGAAAATATAAGCGGATGAAGGGTTCACCAAAGACATAGCTTATAGGTTCACAGAAGATTGACCTTGTTGCAACCTATTACACCACTTTAGTTGGCCTAGCACTCTTTCTCATATCAAAGTAACATTACATTGCCTTAAACTTAGCTAATAGAGACAACTTGTGTAGAAGTATGATATGAACATGGATAGCTCTAAAGATCTAGCATGACTTCAAAACTTGTTAGAATAAACTTATGAAGGGTTCATCCAAGACATAAGTGTATGAAGGGTTCACCGAAGACATAGCTTATTTCAAAACTTGTTAGAATAAACTTATGAAGGGTTCACCAAAGATATAAGCGTATGAAGAGTTCACTAAAGACATAGCTTATAGGTTCACAGAAGATTGACCTTGTTGTAACATTTTACACCACTTTAGTTGGCCTAGCACACTTTCTCATGTCAAAGTAACATTACATTGCTTTGAACTTAGCGAATATAGATAACATGTGTAGAAGTATGATATGAACATGGATAGCTCTTAGGATCTAGCTTGACTTCATAACTCGTGAAAATAATCTTATGAAGGGTTCACCGAAGATATAAGTGTATGAAGGGTTCACCAAAAACATAGTTTATAGGTTCACAGAAGATTGACCTTGTTGTAACATTTTACACCACTTTAGTTGGCCTAGCACACTTTCTCATGTCAAAGTAACATTACATTGCTTTGAACTTAGCGAATATAGATAACATGTGTAGAAGTATGATATGAACATGGATAGCTCTTAGGATCTAGCTTGACTTCATAACTCGTGAAAATAATCTTATGAAGGGTTCACCGAAGATATAAGTGTATGAAGGGTTCACCAAAAACATAGTTTATAGGTTCACAGAAGATTGACCTTGTTGCAACCTATTACACCACTTTAGTTAGCCTAGCACACTTTCTCATGTCAAAGTAACATTACATTGCCTTGAACTTAGCTCATAGTGACAACTTGTGTAGAAGTTTGATATGAACATGGATAGCTCTAAGGATCTAGCTTGACTTCATAACTCGGGAGAATAAACTTATGAAAGTTTCACCGAAGATATAAGCGTATGAAGGGTTCACCAAAGACATAGCTTATAGGTTCACAGAAGATTGACCTTGTTGCAACCTATTACACCATTTTAGTTGGCCTAGCACACTTTCTCATGTCAAAGTAACATTACATTGCCTTAAACTTAGCTAATAGAGACAACTTGTGTAGAAGTATGAGATGAACATGGATACCTCTAAAGATCCAGCTTGACTTCAAAACTTGTTAGAATAAACTTATGAAGGGTTCACCAAAGACATAAGCGTATGAAGAGTTCACCAAAGATATAGCTTATATGTTCACAGAAGATTGACCTTGTTGCAACATATTACACCACTTTAGTTGCCCTAGCACACTTTCTCATATCAAAGTAATATTACATTGCCTTAAACTTAGCTAATAGAGACAACTTGTGTAGAAGTATGATATGAACATGGATAGCTCTAAAGATCTAGCCTGACTTCAAAACTTGTTAGAATAAACTTATGAAGGGTTCATCCAAGACATAAGCGTATGAAGGGTTCACCGAAGACATAGCTTATTTCAAAACTTGTTAGAATAAACTTATGAAGGGTTCACCAAAGATATAAGCGTATGAAGAGTTCACCAAAGACATAGCTTATAGGTTCACAGAAGATTGACCTTGTTGTAACATTTTACACCACTTTAGTTGGCCTAGCACACTTTCTCATGTCAAAGTAACATTACATTGCTTTGAACTTAGCGAATATAGATAACATGTGTAGAAGTATGATATGAACATGGATAGCTCTTAGGATCTAGCTTGACTTCATAACTCGTGAGAATAAGCGTATGAAGGGTTCACCGAAGATATAAGCGTATGAAGGGTTCACCAAAAACATAGTTTATAGGTTCACAGAAGATTGACCGTTTTGCAACCTATTACACCACTTTAGTTGGCCTAGCATACTTTCTCATATCAAAGTTACATTACATTGCCTTAAACTTAGCTAATAGAGACAACTTTTGTAGAAGTATGATATGAACATGGATAGCTCTAAAGGTCCAGCATGATTTCAAAACTTGTTAGAATAAACTTATGAAGGGTTCACCGAAGACATAAGCGTATGAAAAGTTCACCAAAGACATAGCTTATAGGTTATCAG
This sequence comes from Lepidium didymum, assembly GCA_963920545.1. Classification (NCBI taxonomy): domain Eukaryota; kingdom Viridiplantae; phylum Streptophyta; class Magnoliopsida; order Brassicales; family Brassicaceae; genus Lepidium; species Lepidium didymum. The sequence goes on along the minus strand of OY986983.1, from coordinate 8,129,231 downwards.
AAGATTAACCTTGTTGCATCATATTAAACCACGCTTAGTTGCCCTAGCACACTTTCTCATGTCAAAGTTACATTACATTGCCTTGAGCTTAGCTAATAGAGATAACATGTGTAGAAATATGATATGAACATGTATAGCTCTAAGGATCTAGCTTGACTTCATAACTCGTGAGAATATTCTTATGAAGGGTTCATCGAAGACATAAGCATATGAATGGTTCACCAAAGATATAAGCGTACGAAGGGTTCACCAAAGACATAGCTTATAGGTTCACAGAAGATTGACCTTGTTGCAACATATTACACCACGCTTAGTTGCCCTAGCACACTTTCTCATGTCAAAGTTACATTACATTGCCTTGAACTCAGCTAATAGATATAACATGTATAGAAGTATGATTGGAACATGGATAGCTCTAAGGATCTAGCTTGACTTCATAACTCGTGAAAATAAACTTATGAAGTGTTAGAATTTAGAGAAATATTGAAGAATAAAGAAGAAGAATCAGATTGGCAAGAATGAAGAATGGAGAAGAAGAACTTGTCTTCTATATTTCTTAATGGTTACATGTTGTCTCTTTAAATAGCCACAACAACCATCTAGGGTTGTACATAAAGAAGAACAAAATTAAACAAGAGAGAAGAGGACCACACAAATGTCTTGACAAATAAGGAAAGGAGGGGGGGACCACACGACAAGCATCTCCAACAGTCACCTGCAGCTGGTGTGGACTACCTTGAAGCTGGTGTGGACCACTTTGAAGCTTTATCCCTTTCCTCCCTTATTCCAACGGCTCCTTCTTCACTCCTTAGTGGGCTGAGCTGAGCCACTTGTTCTTATGGGCTTCTTATTCATATTTGTTGGATCACTCAGCCTTTTGGTTAATGGGCTATGTGGCTGAGTGGTATCATGATCAATACTCCCCCTCAAGCTTAGCTCTATGGAGAAGTGCTAAGCTTGGAGTCCGCAAGTCCTCACCTCATTAAAAACCTTACACCCAAAACCTCATGGGAAAAAGAGTGTCAAGGGAAAAAGAGTGTGAGTCCTTACGGCTTAGGCGACATGAGATCAAGGGCGAGTCAAGTCCACAAGTCCCAACTTGTTGTTGATGTGATCACACACCTTGAGACTTGCAGCTTTGGTGAAGATGTCCGCCAACTGATCTTCACTCTTAGTATAACACGGAAGGGTCACTCCTTCTTCAATCTTCTCTCGCACTTTGTGACAATCCATCTCAATATGCTTAGTCCTCTCATGAAAAACTGAATTGGATGCAATATGAATGGCAGCTTGGTTATCGCAATGCATGATGATCGGCTTGGGTGATTCAATGCCAAGGTCCTTAAGCAGCGCCTTCAGCCATGTCAACTCGTTGGTTAGCTTCCTCATGGCTCTATATTCCGCTTCAGCACTTGAACAAGATACAACCTTTTGCTTCTTTGTCTTCCATGTGACTAGGTTCCCTCCAATAAAAGTGCAATAGCCAGTTGTGGATTTCCGATCATTCCTATCTCCAGCCCAATCCGCATCACAATATCCCACAATCTCAGTGTTCTCATTCTTTCCCATCCAAATGCCACGACCCGGGCTGCCTTTGAGGTATCGTAGAATTCATTCTATCATGCTCCAATGATACACCGTAGGAGTTTGCATATGTTGGCTGACCTGATTCACGGCAAAGCACAAGTCAGGGCGTGTAATAGTCAAATAGATTAGCTTACCAACCAAGCGACGGTATTGAGCCGGATCCTCATATGGTGTATCATCCCTCTCCCCCTTTCGAGCAACCTTGTAGCCATCTTCAAGGGGAGTCTTGGCTGGCCTAGCTCCCAGCTTTCCTGTTTCATTTAAAAGATCTAGCACATACTTCCGTTGTGATAGAAACAAGCCTTCCGAAGAACGGCAAACTTCGATACCTAGGAAGTATTTAAGTTCTCCAAGGTCTTTAATATCAAAAACACTCTTAAGAAAGGCTTTAGTTTCAGCAATACCAGAGATGTCATTTCCCGAAATGATCAAGTCATCAACATAAATAAGCACAACGATAATACCTCGAGAGCTGTTAAATGTAAAAAGTGTATGATCTGCCTCGGATTTGCGAAATCCTCTTGATTTGAGCGTGGAGCTAAGCTTATGGTACCAAGCTCGTGGTGATTGCTTAAGACCATATATCGCCTTTCTTAACTTAAGAACTTTACCGGGTGCAATGGAGCTTTCTAAGCCCGGAGGAGGATACATGTATACCTCATCCTCTAATTCGCCTTGGAGGAATGCATTCTTCACATCCATCTGCCACAGCTCCCAAGACAAGTTAGTTGCTAAAGATAACACAACTCTTACCGTGTGGAGCTTCGCAACCGGAGCAAATGTGTCTGTATAGTCCTCTTCATACGTTTGTGTAAATCCTCTAGCAACCAGCCGAGCCTTATATCTCTCTATGTCTCCGTTGCTATGATACTTGATGGTGAAAACCCACTTGGAGCTAACGGCTTTCTTCCCATTAGGCAGATCCGCTTCTTCCCATGTGTGGTTCTTTTCCATTGCACTAACTTCAGCACCAATGGCTTCACACCACTCCTTAATCCTTTTAGCCTCCTCATAGGTCGTTGGAATGGTGTGCATCTCTATTTTGCCAAGAAACGCTTGGTGATCTGATGGCATGAGGGTGATCGAACAAACGGCTTGAATAGGATGAGCAACAGCCTGATTGTTGTAGTAGACTCTGGTGTTAATCCAATTGGAAGGATCCCTGCGGAGCCTAGAACTTCTTCTCAAGGGTGGAGCTTCGGCAATCTCCCCCTCACGTTCGGCCTGATGTGGAGTTGCTTCAATAACCGAAACTCTCTCGTGATTACTGAGCATGTTTGGGTCACTCTCTCCATCATTTTGCAAGTCCGGATCATTCTCCCCATCATTTGGCAAGTCCGGGTAACTAGTTTCATTACTTGGCAAGACCGGTTCGACTTCTGCCTCCTCTTGTGGTACATCATGTGATCCCGGCCGTGCAGTGTTGTTGAAGGTACCCGAGGAAACATTTGGAGTACTTGATGTCTCCTTCTCCCTTCTAAGGCCAAGTTGTTCTAATAGATGTCTCAAGCTGGCCGATCTATCCGATGTTGAGTGAGCTAAGTCTTCCAAGTCTTCCCACCTTATCTTATCAAAGTACCCTTGTTCTTCAAGGAACTTTACATCACGTGATACATAAGTCTTCCCGGTAGTTGGGTCAATGCACTTAAATCCCTTTTGTGATGTAGAGTATCCAATAAACATGCACCGATTGCTCTTTGGGTCTAACTTGTTCCTTAGCTCACCTGGTACCAACACAAAACACACACAACCAAACACCTTTAGATGATCAAGTGATGGTTTCAGGCCATTTAATACCTCAAATGGAGACCGGTCTTTGAGGGTTCTCGTTGGAGTCCGATTGATCAAATAACATGCCGTCATGACCGCATCACCCCAAAACCTTCTTGGAACCTTTGCATGAAACATCATAGATCGTGCAACCTCCATAAGATGTCGGTTTTTCCTTTCCGCCACTCCATTTTGTTGTGGTGTGTAAGGACAGCTTGTTTGATGAATTATGCCATGCTTTGCTAAGTGTTCTTTGAACTTATTGCTTGTGTACTCTCCGCCATTGTCTGACCTTAGTACCTTAATTTTTGCATTAAATTGATTAGTCACATAATTCTGAAAGTTTAAGAATGCATCAAACACACGATCTTTAGATGGGAGCAATGTTATCCAAGTGTATTTTGATCTTTCTTCTATGAAGGTCACAAAATACTTAAGATTATCCCTAGAAACGCATGGAGATGTCCAAACATCAGAGTGAATCAAATCAAAGCAATGATCATAAATAGTAGAAGAGTCTGAAAACACACTCTTACAATGTTTACCCAAAATACAAGATTCGCAAATAGTATGATCAAATTTGATATTAGGTAACATTAGTTCAATAGCACGAGCATGAGGATGACCTAATCTAGCATGCCAAATGGAATTCAAAGCAACAACAATATTAGAAGTAAAAGCGGGCGATTCTAAGGAACTTGGTGTGACATCTCCTAACACATAGAGACCGTCCTTTGTTCCACCTTCTCCAAGGATATTTCCACTCTTAGTATCCTGAAAATGAACACTATTAGATCCAAATATAGCCCAACAATCAAGATCAGTTGTTGCTTTCTTAACTGAGAGTAAATTTGAAGTAAACTTAGGCATATAGAAAGCCTTGGAAGTTTTATCAAATAGCTTCAAATCCCCTACTCCTTTAATCGGAACTTTAGTGCCATTTGCTACCACTACATTTCCTATAGCCGGTTCTATGTTCTCTATCAACCTAGGGTTACTAATCATATGGTGAGAAGCACCCGAGTCAACTATTAGAGATTCAGCCGGGTTTTGAGAAAAATAGGTGATACCGAAATCTTTTAAGGAAGCAATGGATTTGAGAAGCTTCTCCACATCCGACTTCCTCATAATGTCATCCTCAGGTATAGCCTTCATAGCCACGACTTCACTTGATTTTGAGGTCCCACCTTGGTCACCTTCATTTGCAGATTGGGAAAGGTTTGCCTTTTGTTCTTTGAACTTGTTTGGTTTAAGGTGAGGATGAAGAATCCAACACCTATCCTTGCTGTGTCCTTTCCTCTTGCAATGCTCACAAACCAGCCGCTTCCTTTCTTCATAGGTAAGAGACGCCTTGTGTGCTGAGGCTTGTTCCACTTGGTTTGCCATGACTAGTTCACCTTTGCTAACCAATCCGTGTGAACCTTGCTCTTTAAGAATTTGGGAGCACACTTCATCAACACTAGGAATCCTTTCTTGCCTTAGAATGTGCTTGGTGAGGTCATTGAAGTTTGTATTCAAACCGCCTAGCAACCTGAATACCTTGTCTTGTTCTTGCCGTTCCTTTATCACCAAAGGATCGCTAGTTCCTGGCCTTAACATGTCTAGCTCAGCCCACAATGAGCTAAGCTTTCCAAAATATGCCGAAAACTCCATTTCCTCTTGATTTAGAGTATTGATAGCCTTCTTGACTTCATATACTCGAGTAAGGTTGGAGACATTCCCAAACACCTTTTTGAGAGTGTCCCATAACTGTTTGGCTGTGTCACAAAAGGAGTATGATTCGATGAGATGAGTATCAAGGGAGCTTGTAAGGATAGCTAGGACAGTCTGGTCTTCTTGGAACCACTTGCTGTCTTCTGCCAACGTCATTTCTCCCTCATCTTCACTGCTATCTTCCTCAATCGGTTGAGAAGAAACTATGTGCCTCCACATCCCTTTGCTACACAAAATCATCCTTGCTGTTCTTGCCCACAGCAAATAATTAGGCCCTTTCAACACCACATGAATTATCATGCTCTTTGTGTTCTCCATGGTTTGAATTTTGAAAAAAAAAAACCCAGATTTTTGAAAATGGAACTAAGAATACTAAATGATAGAGAATAGTTGGATAAGATTAAGAGAATAAGGATCAAGAATGCTCTGATACCATGTTAGAATTTAGAGAAATATTGAAGAATAAAGAAGAAGAATCAGATTGGCAAGAATGAAGAATGGGAAGAAGAACTTGTCTTCTATATTTCTTAATGGTTACATGTTGTCTCTTTAAATAGCCACAACAACCATCTAGGGTTGTACATAAAGAAGAACAAAATTAAACAAGAGAGAAGAGGACCACACAAATGTCTTGACAAATAAGGAAAGGAGGGGGGGACCACACGACAAGCATCTCCAACAGTCACCTGCAGCTGGTGTGGACCACCTTGAAGCTGGTGTGGACCACTTTGAAGCTTTATCCCTTTCCTCCCTTATTCCAACGGCTCCTTCTTCACTCCTTAGTAGGCTGAGCTGAGCCACTTGTTCTTATGGGCTTCTTATTCATATTTGTTGGATCACTCAGCCTCTTGGTTAATGGGCTATGTGGCTGAGTGGTATCATGATCAATATGAAGGGTTCAGCGAAGATATAAGCGTATGAAGGGTTCACCAAAGACATAGCTTATAGGTTCACAGAAGATTGACCTTGTTGCAACCTATTACACCACTTTAGTTAGCCTAGCACACTTTCTCATGTCAAAGTAACATTACATTGCCTTGAACTTAGCTCATAGTGACAACTTGTGTAGAAGTTTGATATGAACATGGATAGCTCTAAGGATCTAGCTTGACTTCATAACTCGTGAGAATAAACTTATGAAAGTTTCACCGAAGATATAACCGTATGAAGGGTTCACCAAAGACATAGCTTATAGGTTCACAGAAGATTGACCTTGTTGCAACCTATTACACCACTTTAGTTAGCCTAGCACACTTTCTCATGTCAAAGTAACATTACATTGCCTTGAACTTAGCTCATAGTGACAACTTGTGTAGAAGTTTGATAGGAACATGGATAGCTCTAAGGATCTAGCTTGACTTCATAACTCGTGAGAATAAACTTATGAAAGTTTCACCGAAGATATAAGCGTATGAAGGGTTCACCAAAGACATAGCTTATAGGTTCACAGAAGATTGACCTTGTTGCAACTTATTACACCATTTTAGTTGGCCTAGCACACTTTCTCATGTCAAAGTAACATTACATTGCCTTAAACTTAGCTAATAGAGACAACTTGTGTAGAAGTATGAGATGAACATGGATACCTCTAAAGATCCAGCTTGACTTCAAAACTTGTTAGAATAAACTTATGAAGGGTTCACCGAAGACATAAGCGTATGAAGAGTTCACCAAAGATATAGCTTATATGTTCACAGAAGATTGACCTTGTTGCAACATATTACACCACTTTAGTTGCCCTAGCACACTTTCTCATATCAAAGTAACATTACATTGCCTTAAACTTAGCTAATAGAGACAACTTGTGTGGAAGTATGATATGAACATGGATAGCTCTAAGGATCTAGCTTGACTTCATAACTCGTGAGAATATTGTTATGAAGGGTTCATCGAAGATATAAGCGTATGAATGGTTCACCAAAGATATAAGTGTACGAAGGGTTCACCAAAGACATAGCTTATAGGTTCACAGAAGATTGACCTTGTTGCAACATATTACACCACGCTTAGTTGCCCTAGCACACTTTCTCATGTCAAAGTTACATTACATTGCGTTGAACTCAGCTAATAGATATAACATGTGTAGAAGTATGATTGGAACATGGATAGCTCTAAGGATCTAGCTTGACTTCATAACTCGTGAAAATAAACTTATGAAGGGTTCAGCGAAGATATAAGCGTATGAAGGGTTCACCAAAGACATAGCTTATAGGTTCACAGAAGATTGACCTTGTTGCAACCTATTACACCACTTTAGTTAGCCTAGCACACTTTCTCATGTCAAAGTAACATTACATTGCCTTGAACTTAGCTCATAGTGACAACTTGTGTAGAAGTTTGATATGAACATGGATAGCTCTAAGGATCTAGCTTGACTTCATAACTCGTGAGAATAAACTTATGAAAGTTTCACCGAAGATATAAGCGTATGAAGGGTTCACCAAAGACATAGCTTATAGGTTCACAGAAGATTGACTTTGTTGCAACCTATTACACCACTTTAGTTAGCCTAGCACACTTTCTCATGTCAAAGTAACATTACATTGCCTTAAACTTAGCTAATACAGACAACTTGTGTAGAAGTATGAGATGAACATGGATACCTCTAAAGATCCAGCTTGACTTCAAAACTTGTTAGAATAAACTTATGAAGGGTTTACCGAAGACATAAGCGTATGAAGAGTTCATCAAAGATATAGCTTATATGTTCACAGAAGATTGACCTTGTTGCAACATATTACACCACTTTAGTTGCCCTAGCACACTTTCTCATATCAAAGTAACATTACATTGCCTTAAACTTAGCTAATAGAGACAACTTGTGTGGAAGTATGATATGAACATGGATAGCTCTAAGGATCTAGCTTGACTTCATAACTCGTGAGAATATTGTTATGAAGGGTTCATCGAAGATATAAGCGTATGAATGGTTCACCAAAGATATAAGCGTACGAAGGGTTCACCAAAGACATAGCTTATAGGTTCACAGAAGATTGACCTTGTTGCAACATATTACACCACGCTTAGTTGCCCTAGCACACTTTCTCATGTCAAAGTTACATTACATTGCCTTGAACTCAGCTAATAGATATAACATGTGTAGAAGTATGATTGGAACATGGATAGCTCTAAGGATCTAGCTTGACTTCATAACTCGTGAGAATAAACTTATGAAAGTTTCACCGAAGATATAAGCGTATGAAGGGTTCACCAAAGACATAGCTTATAGGTTCATAGAAGATTGACCTTGTTGCAACCTATTACACCATTTTAGTTAGCCTAGCACACTTTCTCATGTCAAAGTAACATTACATTGTCTTAAACTTAGCTAATAGAGACAACTTGTGTAGAAGTATGAGATGAACATGGATACCTCTAAAGATCCAGCTTGACTTCAAAACTTGTTAGAATAAACTTATGAAGGGTTCACCAAAGACATAAGCGTATGAAGAGTTCACCAAAGACATAGCTTATATGTTTACAGAAGATTGACCATGTTGCAACATATTACACCACTTTAGTTGGCCTAGCACACTTTCTCATATCAAAGTAACATTACATTGCCTTAAACTTAGCTAATAGAGACAACTTGTGTAGAAGTATGATATGAACATGGATAGCTCTAAGGATCTAGATTGACTTCAAAACTTGTTAGAATAAACTTATGAATTGTTCACCGAAGATATAAGCGTACGAAGGGTTCACCAAAGACATAGCTTATAGGTTCACAGAAGATTGACCTTGTTGCAACATATTACACCACGCTTAGTTGCCCTAGCACACTTTCTCATGTCAAAGTTACATTACATTGCCTTGAACTCAGCTAATAGATATAACATGTGTAGAAGTATGATTGGAACATGGATAGCTCTAAGGATCTAGCTTGACTTCATAACTCGTGAAAATAAACTTATGAAGGGTTCAACGGAGATATAAGCGTATGAAAGGTTCACCAAAGACATAGCTTATAGGTTCACAAAAGATTGACCTTGTTGCAACCTATTACACCACTTTAGTTGGCCTAGCACACTTTCTCATGTCAAAGTAACATTACAATGCCTTGAACTTAGCTCATAGTGACAACTTGTGTAGAAGTATGATATGAACATGGATAGCTCTAAGGATCTAGCTTGACTTCATAACTCGTGAGAATATTGTTATGAAGGGTTCATCGAAGACATAAGCGTATGAATGGTTCACCAAAGATATAAGCGCAGAAGGTTTCACCAAAGACATAGCTTATAGGTTCACAGAAGATTGACCTTGTTGCAACCTATTACACTATTTTAGTTGGCCTAGCACACTTTCTCATGTCAAAGTAACATTACATTGCCTTCAACTTAGCTAATAGAGACACCTTGTGTAGAAGTATGAGATGAACATGGATACCTCTAAAGATCCAGCTTGACTTCAAAACTTGTTAGAATAAACTTATGAAGGGTTCACTGAAGACATAAGCGTATGAAGAGTTTACCAAAGACATAGCTTATATGTTCACAGAAGATTGACCTTGTTGCAACATATTACACCACTTTAGTTGGCCTAGCACACTTTCTCATATCAAAGTAACATTACATTGCCTTAAACTTAGCTAATAGAGACAACTTGTGTAGAAGTATGAGATGAACGAGAGTACCTCTAAAGATCCAGCTTGACTTCAAAACTTGTTAGAATAAACTTATGAAGGGTTCACCGAAGACATAAGCGCATGAAGAGTTCACTAAAGACATGGCTTATATGTTCACAGAAGATTGACCTTGTTGCAACATATTACACCACTTTAGTTGGCCTAGCACACTTTCTCATATCAAAGTAACATTACATTGCCTTAAACTTAGCTAATAGAGACAACTTGTGTAGAAGTATGATATGAACATGGATAGCTCTAAAGGTCCAGCATGATTTCAAAACTTGTTAGAATAAACTTATGAAGGGTTCACCGAAGACATAAGCTTATGAAGAGTTTACCAAAGACATAGCTTATATGTTCACAGAAGATTGACCTTGTTGCAACATATTACACCACTTTAGTTGGCCTAGCACACTTTCTCATATCAAAGTAACATTACATTGCCTTAAACTTAGCTAATAGAGACAACTTGTGTAGAAGTATGAGATGAACGAGAGTACCTCTAAAGATCCAGCTTGACTTCAAAACTTGTTAGAATAAACTTATGAAGGGTACACCGAAGACATAAGCGTATGAAGAGTTCACCAAAGACATAACTTATAGGTTCACAGTAGATTAACCTTCTTGCAACATATTACACCATGCTTAGTTGCCCTAGCACACTTTCTCATGTCAAAGTTACATTACATTGCTTTGAACTTAGCGAATATAGATAACATGTGTAGAAGTATGATATGAACATGGATAGCTCTAAGGATCTAGCTTGACTTCATAACTCGTGAGAATATTGTTATGAAGGGTTCATCGAAGATATAAGCGTATGAATGGTTCACCAAAGATATAAGCGTACGAAGGGTTCACCAAAGACATAGCTTATAGGTTCACAGAAGATTGACCTTGTTGCAACATCTTACACCACGCTTAGTTGCGCTAGCACACTTTCTCATGTTAAAGTTACATTACATTGCCTTGAACTCAGCTAATAGATATAACATGTGTAGAAGTATGATTGGAACATGGATAGCTCTAAGGATCTAGCTTGACTTCATAACTCGTGAAAATAAACTTATGAAGGGTTCAGCAGAGATATAAGCGTATGAAGGGTTCACCAAAGACATAGCTTATAGGTTCACAAAAGATTGACCTTGTTGCAACCTATTACACCACTTTAGTTGGCCTAGCACACTTTCTCATGTTAAAGTAATATTACAATGCCTTGAACTTAGCTCATAGTGACAACTTGTGTAGAAGTATGATATGAACATGGATAGCTCTAACGATCTAGCTTGACTTCATAACTCGTGAGAATAAACTTATGAAAGTTTCACCGAAGTTATAAGCGTATGAAGGGTTCACCAAAGACATAGCTTATAGGTTCACAGAAGATTGACCTTGTTGCAACCTATTACACCATTTTAGTTGGCCTAGCACACTTTCTCATGTCAAAGTAACATTACATTGCCTTAAACTTAGCTAATAGAGACAACTTGTGTAGAAGTATGAGATGAACATGGATACCTCTAAAGATCCAGCTTGACTTCAAAACTTGTTAGAATAAACTTATGAAGGGTTCACCGAAGACATAAGCGTATGAAGAGTTCACCAAAGACATACCTTATAGGTTCACAGAAGATTGACCTTGTTGCAACAGATTACACCACTTTAGTTGGCCTAGCACACTTTCTAATGCAAAGTAACATTACATTGCTTTGAACTTAGCGAATATAGATAACATGTGTAGAAGTATGATTTGAACATGGATAGCCCTAAGGATCTAGCTTGACTTCATAACTCGTGAGAATATTGTTATGAAGGGTTCATCGAAGATATAAGCGTATGAATGGTTCACCAAAGATATAAGCGTACGAAGGGTTCACCAAAGACATAGCTTATAGGTTCACAGAAGATTGACCTTGTTGCAACATCTTACACCACGCTTAGTTGCCCTAGCACACTTTCTCATGTTAAAGTTACATTACATTGCCTTGAACTCAGCTAATAGATATAACATGTGTAGAAGTATGATTGAAACATGGATAGCTCTAAGGATCTAGCTTGACTTCATAACTCGTGAAAATAAACTTATGAAGGGTTCAGCAGAGATATAAGCGTATGAAGGGTTCACCAAAGACATAGCTTATAGGTTCACAGAAGATTGACCTTGTTGCAACCTATTACACCACTTTAGTTGGCCTAGCACACTTTCTCATATCAAAGTAACATTACAATGCCTTGAACTTAGCTCATAGTGACAACTTGTGTAGAAGTATGATATGAACATGGATAGCTCTAAAGGTCCAGCATGATTTCAAAACTTGTTAGAATAAACTTATGAAGGGTTCACCGAAGACATAAGCTTATGAAGAGTTTACCAAAGACATAGCTTATATGTTCACAGAAGATTGACCTTGTTGCAACATATTACACCACTTTAGTTGGCCTAGCACACTTTCTCATATCAAAGTAACATTACATTGCCTTAAACTTAGCTAATAGAGACAACTTGTGTAGAAGTATGAGATGAACGAGAGTACCTCTAAAGATCCAGCTTGACTTCAAAACTTGTTAGAATAAACTTATGAAGGGTACACCGAAGACATAAGCGTATGAAGAGTTCACCAAAGACATAACTTATAGGTTCACAGTAGATTAACCTTCTTGCAACATATTACACCATGCTTAGTTGCCCTAGCACACTTTCTCATGTCAAAGTTACATTACATTGCTTTGAACTTAGCGAATATAGATAACATGTGTAGAAGTATGATATGAACATGGATAGCTCTAAGGATCTAGCTTGACTTCATAACTCGTGAGAATATTGTTATGAAGGGTTCATCGAAGATATAAGCGTATGAATGGTTCACCAAAGATATAAGCGTACGAAGGGTTCACCAAAGACATAGCTTATAGGTTCACAGAAGATTGACCTTGTTGCAACATCTTACACCACGCTTAGTTGCGCTAGCACACTTTCTCATGTTAAAGTTACATTACATTGCCTTGAACTCAGCTAATAGATATAACATGTGTAGAAGTATGATTGGAACATGGATAGCTCTAAGGATCTAGCTTGACTTCATAACTCGTGAAAATAAACTTATGAAGGGTTCAGCAGAGATATAAGCGTATGAAGGGTTCACCAAAGACATAGCTTATAGGTTCACAAAAGATTGACCTTGTTGCAACCTATTACACCACTTTAGTTGGCCTAGCACACTTTCTCATGTCAAAGTAATATTACAATGCCTTGAACTTAGCTCATAGTGACAACTTGTGTAGAAGTATGATATGAACATGGATAGCTCTAACGATCTAGCTTGACTTCATAACTCGTGAGAATAAACTTATGAAAGTTTCACCGAAGTTATAAGCGTATGAAGGGTTCACCAAAGACATAGCTTATAGGTTCACAGAAGATTGACCTTGTTGCAACCTATTACACCATTTTAGTTGGCCTAGCACACTTTCTCATGTCAAAGTAACATTACATTGCCTTAAACTTAGCTAATAGAGACAACTTGTGTAGAAGTATGAGATGAACATGGATACCTCTAAAGATCCAGCTTGACTTCAAAACTTGTTAGAATAAACTTATGACTGGTTCACCGAAGACATAAGCGTATGAAGAGTTCACCAAAGACATACCTTATAGGTTCACAGAAGATTGACCTTGTTGCAACAGATTACACCACTTTAGTTGGCCTAGCACACTTTCTAATGCAAAGTAACATTACATTGCTTTGAACTTAGCGAATATAGATAACATGTGTAGAAGTATGATATGAACATGGATAGCCCTAAGGATCTAGCTTGACTTCATAACTCGTGAGAATATTGTTATGAAGGGTTCATCGAAGATATAAGCGTATGAATGGTTCACCAAAGATATAAGCGTACGAAGGGTTCACCAAAGACATAGCTTATAGGTTCACAGAAGATTGACCTTGTTGCAACATCTTACACCACGCTTAGTTGCCCTAGCACACTTTCTCATGTTAAAGTTACATTACATTGCCTTGAACTCAGCTAATAGATATAACATGTGTAGAAGTATGATTGAAACATGGATAGCTCTAAGGATCTAGCTTGACTTCATAACTCGTGAAAATAAACTTATGAAGGGTTCAGCAGAGATATAAGCGTATGAAGGGTTCACCAAAGACATAGCTTATAGGTTCACAGAAGATTGACCTTGTTGCAACCTATTACACCACTTTAGTTGGCCTAGCACACTTTCTCATATCAAAGTAACATTACAATGCCTTGAACTTAGCTCATAGTGACAACTTGTGTAGAAGTATGATATGAACATGGATAGCTCTAAAGGTCCAGCATGATTTCAAAACTTGTTAGAATAAACTTATGAAGGGTTCACCGAAGACATAAGTTTATGAAGAGTTTACCAAAGACATAGCTTATATGTTCACAGAAGATTGACCTTGTTGCAACATATTACACCACTTTAGTTGGCCTAGCACACTTTCTCATATCAAAGTAACATTACATTGCCTTAAACTTAGCTAATAGAGACAACTTGTGTAGAAGTATGAGATGAACGAGAGTACCTCTAAAGATCCAGCTTGACTTCAAAACTTGTTAGAATAAACTTATGAAGGGTACACCGAAGACATAAGCGTATGAAGAGTTCACCAAAGACATAACTTATAGGTTCACAGTAGATTAACCTTCTTGCAACATATTACACCATGCTTAGTTGCCCTAGCACACTTTCTCATGTCAAAGTTACATTACATTGCTTTGAACTTAGCGAATATAGATAACATGTGTAAAAGTATGATATGAACATGGATAGCTCTAAGGATCTAGCTTGACTTCATAACTCGTGAGAATATTGTTATGAAGGGTTCATCGAAGATATAAGCGTATGAATGGTTCACCAAAGATATAAGCGTACGAAGGGTTCACCAAAGACATAGCTTATAGGTTCACAGAAGATTGACCTTGTTGCAACATCTTACACCACGCTTAGTTGCGCTAGCACACTTTCTCATGTTAAAGTTACATTACATTGCCTTGAACTCAGCTAATAGATATAACATGTGTAGAAGTATGATTGGAACATGGATAGCTCTAAGGATCTAGCTTGACTTCATAACTCGTGAAAATAAACTTATGAAGGGTTCAGCAGAGATATAAGCGTATGAAGGGTTCACCAAAGACATAGCTTATAGGTTCACAAAAGATTGACCTTGTTGCAACCTATTACACCACTTTAGTTGGCCTAGCACACTTTCTCATGTCAAAGTAATATTACAATGCCTTGAACTTAGCTCATAGTGACAACTTGTGTAGAAGTATGATATGAACATGGATAGCTCTAACGATCTAGCTTGACTTCATAACTCGTGAGAATAAACTTATGAAAGTTTCACCGAAGTTATAAGCGTATGAAGGGTTCACCAAAGACATAGCTTATAGGTTCACAGAAGATTGACCTTGTTGCAACCTATTACACCATTTTAGTTGGCCTAGCACACTTTCTCATGTCAAAGTAACATTACATTGCCTTAAACTTAGCTAATAGAGACAACTTGTGTAGAAGTATGATATGAACATGGATAGCTTTAAAGGTCCAGCTTGACTTCAAAACTTGTTAGAATAAACTTATGAAGGGTACACCGAAGACATAAGCGTATGAAGAGTTCACCAAAGACATAACTTATAGGTTCACAGTAGATTAACCTTCTTGCAACATATTACACCATGCTTAGTTGCCCTAGCACACTTTCTCATGTCAAAGTTACATTACATTGCTTTGAACTTAGCGAATATAGATAACATGTGTAAAAGTATGATATGAACATGGATAGCTCTAAGGATCTAGCTTGACTTCATAACTCGTGAGAATATTGTTATGAAGGGTTCATCGAAGATATAAGCGTATGAATGGTTCACCAAAGATATAAGCGTACGAAGGGTTCACCAAAGACATAGCTTATAGGTTCACAGAAGATTGACCTTGTTGCAACATCTTACACCACGCTTAGTTGCGCTAGCACACTTTCTCATGTTAAAGTTACATTACATTGCCTTGAACTCAGCTAATAGATATAACATGTGTAGAAGTATGATTGGAACATGGATAGCTCTAAGGATCTAGCTTGACTTCATAACTCGTGAAAATAAACTTATGAAGGGTTCAGCAGAGATATAAGCGTATGAAGGGTTCACCAAAGACATAGCTTATAGGTTCACAAAAGATTGACCTTGTTGCAACCTATTACACCACTTTAGTTGGCCTAGCACACTTTCTCATGTCAAAGTAATATTACAATGCCTTGAACTTAGCTCATAGTGACAACTTGTGTAGAAGTATGATATGAACATGGATAGCTCTAACGATCTAGCTTGACTTCATAACTCGTGAGAATAAACTTATGAAAGTTTCACCGAAGTTATAAGCGTATGAAGGGTTCACCAAAGACATAGCTTATAGGTTCACAGAAGATTGACCTTGTTGCAACCTATTACACCATTTTAGTTGGCCTAGCACACTTTCTCATGTCAAAGTAACATTACATTGCCTTAAACTTAGCTAATAGAGACAACTTGTGTAGAAGTATGAGATGAACATGGATACCTCTAAAGATCCAGCTTGACTTCAAAACTTGTTAGAATAAACTTATGACTGGTTCACCGAAGACATAAGCGTATGAAGAGTTCACCAAAGACATACCTTATAGGTTCACAGAAGATTGACCTTGTTGCAACAGATTACACCACTTTAGTTGGCCTAGCACACTTTCTAATGCAAAGTAACATTACATTGCTTTGAACTTAGCGAATATAGATAACATGTGTAGAAGTATGATATGAACATGGATAGCCCTAAGGATCTAGCTTGACTTCATAACTCGTGAGAATATTGTTATGAAGGGTTCATCGAAGATATAAGCGTATGAATGGTTCACCAAAGATATAAGCGTACGAAGGGTTCACCAAAGACATAGCTTATAGGTTCACAGAAGATTGACCTTGTTGCAACATCTTACACCACGCTTAGTTGCCCTAGCACACTTTCTCATGTTAAAGTTACATTACATTGCCTTGAACTCAGCTAATAGATATAACATGTGTAGAAGTATGATTGAAACATGGATAGCTCTAAGGATCTAGCTTGACTTCATAACTCGTGAAAATAAACTTATGAAGGGTTCAGCAGAGATATAAGCGTATGAAGGGTTCACCAAAGACATAGCTTATAGGTTCACAGAAGATTGACCTTGTTGCAACCTATTACACCACTTTAGTTGGCCTAGCACACTTTCTCATATCAAAGTAACATTACAATGCCTTGAACTTAGCTCATAGTGACAACTTGTGTAGAAGTATGATATGAACATGGATAGCTCTAAAGATCTAGCTTGACTTCATAACTCGTGAGAATAACCTTATGAAAGTTTCACCGAAGATATAAGCGTATGAAGGGTTCACCAAAGACATAGCTTATAGGTTCACAGAAGATTGACCTTGTTGCAACCTATTACACCATTTTAGTTGGCCTAGCAAACTTTCTCATGTCAAAATAACATTACATTGCCTTAAACTTAGCTAATAGAGACAACTTGTGTAGAAGTATGAGATGAACATGGATACCTCTAAAGATCCAGCTTGACTTCAAAACTTGTTAGAATAAACTTATGAAGGGTTCACCGAAGACATAAGCGTATGAAGAGTTCACCAAAGACATACCTTATAGGTTCACAGAAGATTGACCTTGTTGCAACATATTACACCACTTTAGTTGGCCTAGCACACTTTCTAATGCAAAGTAACATTACATTGCTTTGAACTTAGCGAATATAGATAACATGTGTAGAAGTATGATATGAACATGGATAGCTCTAAGGATCTAGCTTGACTTCATAACTCGTGAGAATATTGTTATGAAGGGTTCATCGAAGATATAAGCGTATGAATGGTTCACCAAAGATATAAGCGTACGAAGGGTTCACCAAAGACATAGCTTATAGGTTCACAGAAGATTGACCTTGTTGCAACATCTTACACCACGCTTAGTTGCCCTAGCACACTTTCTCATGTTAAAGTTACATTACATTGCCTTGAACTCAGCTAATAGATATAACATGTGTAGAAGTATGATTGGAACATGGATAGCTCTAAGGATCTAGCTTGACTTCATAACTCGTGAAAATAAACTTATGAAGGGTTCAGCAGAGATATAAGCATATGAAGGGTTCACCAAAGACATAGCTTATAGGTTCACAGAAGATTGACCTTGTTGCAACCTATTACACCACTTTAGTTGGCCTAGCACACTTTCTCATGTCAAAGTAACATTACATCGCCTTAAACTTAGCTAATAGAGACACCTTGTGTAGAAGTATGAGATGAACATGGATACCTCTAAAGATCCAGCTTGACTTCAAAACTTGTTAGAATAAACTTATGAAGGGTTCACCGAAGACATAAGCGTATGAAGAGTTCACCAAAGACATAGCTTATATGTTCACAGAAGATTGACCTTGTTGCAACATATTACACCACTTTAGTTGGCCTAGCACACTTTCTCATATCAAAGTAACATTACATTGCCTTAAACTTAGCTAATAAAGACACCTTGTGTAGAAGTATGAGATGAACATGGATACCTCTAAAGATCCAGCTTGACTTCAAAACTTGTTAGAATAAACTTATGAAGGGTTCACCGAAGACATAAGCGTATGAAGAGTTCACCAAAGACATAGCTTATATGTTCACAGAAGATTGACCTTGTTTCAACCTATTACACCACTTTAGTTGGCCTAGCACACTTTCTCGTATCAAAGTAACATTACATTGCCTTAAACTTAGCTAATAGAGACAACTTGTGTAGAAGTATGATATAAACATAGATAGCTCTAAGGATCTAGATTGACTTCAAAACTTGTTAGAATAAACTTATGAAGGGTTCACCGAAGACATAAGCGTATGAAGAGTTCACTAAAGACATAGCTTATAGGTTCACAGAAGATTGACCTTGTTGCAACATATTACACCACTTTAGTTGGCCTAGCACACTTTCTCATATCAAAGTAACATTACATTGCCTTAAACTTAGCTAATAGAGACAACTTGTGTAGAAATATGATATGAACATGGATAGCTCTAAGGATCTAGATTGACTTCAAAACTTGTTAGAATAAACTTATGAAGGGTTCACCGAAGACATAAGCGTATGAAGAGTTCACCAAAGACATAGCTTATAGGTTCACAGAAGATTGACCTTGTTTCAACCTATTACACCACTTTAGTTGGCCTAGCACACTTTCTCGTATCAAAGTAACATTACATTGCCTTAAACTTAGCTAATAGAGACAACTTGTGTAGAAGTATGATATAAACATAGATAGCTCTAAGGATCTAGCTTGACTTCATAACTCGTGAGAATATTCTTATGAAGGGTTCCTCGAAGACATAAGCGTATGAAGGGTTCACCGAAAATATAAGCGGATGAAGGGTTCACCAAAGACATAGCTTATAGGTTCACAGAAGATTGACCTTGCTGCAACATATTACACCACTTTAGTTGGCCTAGCACACTTTATCATGTCAAAGTAACATTACATTGCTTTGAACTTAGCGAATATAGATAACATGTGTAGAAGTATGATATGAACATGGATAGCTCTAAGGATCTAGCTTGACTTCATAACTCGTGAAAATATTCTTATGAAGGGTTCCTCGAAGACATAAGCGTATGAAGGGTTCACCGAAAATATAAGCGGATGAAGGGTTCACCAAAGACATAGCTTATAGGTTCACAGAAGATTGACCTTGTTGCAACCTATTACACCACTTTAGTTGGCCTAGCACACTTTATCATGTCAAAGTAACATTACATTGCTTTGAACTTAGCGAATATAGATAACATGTGTAGAAGTATGATATGAACATGGATAGCTCTAAGGATCTAGCTTGACTTCATAACTCGTGAGAATATTCTTATGAAGGGTTCCTCGAAGACATAAGCGTATGAAGGGTTCACCGAAAATATAAGCGGATGAAGGGTTCACCAAAGACATAGCTTATAGGTTCACAGAAGATTGACCTTGTTGCAACATCTTACACCACGCTTAGTTGCCCTAGCACACTTTCTCATGTTAAAGTTACATTACATTGCCTTGAACTCAGCTAATAGATATAACATGTGTAGAAGTATGATTAGAACATGGATAGCTCTAAGGATCTAGCTTGACTTCATAACTCGTGAAAATAAACTTATGAAGGGTTCAGCAGAGATATAAGCATATGAAGGGTTCACCAAAGACATAGCTTATAGGTTCACAGAAGATTGACCTTGTTGCAACCTATTACACCACTTTAGTTGGCCTAGCACACTTTCTCATGTCAAAGTAACATTACATCGCCTTAAACTTAGCTAATAGAGACACCTTGTGTAGAAGTATGAGATGAACATGGATACCTCTAAAGATCCAGCTTGACTTCAAAACTTGTTAGAATAAACTTATGAAGGGTTCACCGAAGACATAAGCGTATGAAGAGTTCACCAAAGACATAGCTTATATGTTCACAGAAGATTGACCTTGTTGCAACATATTACACCACTTTAGTTGGCCTAGCACACTTTCTCATATCAAAGTAACATTACATTGCCTTAAACTTAGCTAATAGAGACAACTTGCGTAGAAGTATGATATGAACATGGATAGCTCTAAGGATCTAGATTGACTTCAAAACTTGTTAGAATAAACTTATGAAGGGTTCACCGAAGACATAAGCGTATGAAGAGTTCACTAAAGACATAGCTTATAGGTTCACAGAAGATTGACCTTGTTGCAACATATTACACCACTTTAGTTGGCCTAGCACACTTTCTCATATCAAAGTAACATTACATTGCCTTAAACTTAGCTAATAGAGACAACTTGTGTAGAAATATGATATGAACATGGATAGCTCTAAGGATCTAGATTGACTTCAAAACTTGTTAGAATAAACTTATGAAGGGTTCACCGAAGACATAAGCGTATGAAGAGTTCACCAAAGACATAGCTTATAGGTTCACAGAAGATTGACCTTGTTTCAACCTATTACACCACTTTAGTTGGCCTAGCACACTTTCTCGTATCAAAGTAACATTACATTGCCTTAAACTTAGCTAATAGAGACAACTTGTGTAGAAGTATGATATAAACATAGATAGCTCTAAGGATCTAGCTTGACTTCATAACTCGTGAGAATATTCTTATGAAGGGTTCCTCGAAGACATAAGCGTATGAAGGGTTCACCGAAAATATAAGCGGATGAAGGGTTCACCAAAGACATAGCTTATAGGTTCACAGAAGATTGACCTTGCTGCAACATATTACACCACTTTAGTTGGCCTAGCACACTTTATCATGTCAAAGTAACATTACATTGCTTTGAACTTAGCGAATATAGATAACATGTGTAGAAGTATGATATGAACATGGATAGCTCTAAGGATCTAGCTTGACTTCATAACTCGTGAGAATATTCTTATGAAGGGTTCCTCGAAGACATAAGCGTATGAAGGGTTCACCGAAAATATAAGCGGATGAAGGGTTCACCAAAGACATAGCTTATAGGTTCGCAGAAGATTGACCTTGTTGCAACCTATTACACCACTTTAGTTGGCCTAGCACACTTTCTCATATCAAAGCAACATTACATTGCCTTAAACTTAGCTAATAGAGACAACTTGTGTAGAAGTATGATATGAACATGGATAGCTCTAAAGATCTAGCATGACTTCAAAACTTGTTAGAATAAACTTATGAAGGGTTCATCCAAGACATAAGCGTATGAAGGGTTCACCGAAGACATAGCTTATTTCAAAACTTGTTAGAATAAACTTATGAAGGGTTCACCAAAGATATAAGCGTAGGAAGAGTTCACCAAAGACATAGCTTATAGGTTCACAAAAGATTGAACTTGTTGCAACATTTTACACCACTTTAGTTGGCCTAGCACACTTTCTCATGTCAAAGTAACATTACATTGCCTTAAACTTAGCTAATAGAGACAACTTGTGTAGAAGTATGATATGAACATGGATAGCTTTAAAGGTCCAGCATGATTTCAAAACTTGTTAGAATAAACTTATGAAGGGTTCACCGAAGACATAAGCGTATGAAGAGTTCACCAAAGACATAGCTTATAGGTTCACAGAAGTTTAACCTTGTTGCAACATATTACACCATGCTTAGTTGCCCTAGCACACTTTCTCATGTCAAAATTACATTACATTGCCTTGAACTTAGCTCATAGTGACAACTTGTGTAGAAGTATGATATGAACATGGATAGCTCTAAGGATCTAGCTTTACTTCATAACTCGTGAGAATAATCTTATAAACGGTTCAGCGAAGACATAAGCGTATGAAGGGTTCATCGAAGACATAAGCGTATGAAGGGTACACCAAAGACATAGCTTGTACGTTCACAGAAGATTGACCTTGTTGCAACATATTACACCATGCTTAGTTGCCCTAGCACACTTTCTCATGTCAAAGTTACATTACATTGCCTTGAACTTAGCTAATAGAGATAACATGTGTAGAAGTATAATATGAACATGGATAGCTCTTAGGATCTAGCTTGACTTCATAACTCGTGAGAATAATCTTATGAAGGGTTCACCGAAGACATAAGCGTATGAAGGGTTCACCAAAGACATAGTTTATAGGTTCACAGAAGATTGACCTTTTTGCAACCTATTACACCACTTTAGTTGGCATAGCATACTTTCTCATATCAAAGTAACATTACATTGCCTTAAACTTAGCTAATAGAGACAACTTGTGTAGAAGTATGATATGAACATGGATAGCTTTAAAGGTCCAGCATGATTTCAAAACTTGTTAGAATAAACTTATGAAGGATTCACCGAAGACATAAGCGTATGAAGAGTTCACTAAAGACATAGCTTATAGGTTCACAGAAGATTGACCTTGTTGCAACATATTACACCACTTTAGTTGGCCTAGCACACTTTCTCATATCAAAGTAACATTACATTGCCTTAAACTTAGCTAATAGAGACAACTTGTGTAGAAATATGATATGAACATGGATAGCTCTAAGGATCTAGATTGACTTCAAAACTTGTTAGAATAAACTTATGAAGGGTTCACCGAAGACATAAGCGTATGAAGAGTTCACCAAAGACATAGCTTATAGGTTCACAGAAGATTGACCTTGTTTCAACCTATTACACCACTTTAGTTGGCCTAGCACACTTTCTCGTATCAAAGTAACATTACATTGCCTTAAACTTAGCTAATAGAGACAACTTGTGTAGAAGTATGATATAAACATAGATAGCTCTAAGGATCTAGCTTGACTTCATAACTCGTGAGAATATTCTTATGAAGGGTTCCTCGAAGACATAAGCGTATGAAGGGTTCACCGAAAATATAAGCGGATGAAGGGTTCACCAAAGACATAGCTTATAGGTTCACAGAAGATTGACCTTGCTGCAACATATTACACCACTTTAGTTGGCCTAGCACACTTTATCATGTCAAAGTAACATTACATTGCTTTGAACTTAGCGAATATAGATAACATGTGTAGAAGTATGATATGAACATGGATAGCTCTAAGGATCTAGCTTGACTTCATAACTCGTGAAAATATTCTTATGAAGGGTTCCTCGAAGACATAAGCGTATGAAGGGTTCACCGAAAATATAAGCGGATGAAGGGTTCACCAAAGACATAGCTTATAGGTTCACAGAAGATTGACCTTGTTGCAACCTATTACACCACTTTAGTTGGCCTAGCACACTTTATCATGTCAAAGTAACATTACATTGCTTTGAACTTAGCGAATATAGATAACATGTGTAGAAGTATGATATGAACATGGATAGCTCTAAGGATCTAGCTTGACTTCATAACTCGTGAGAATATTCTTATGAAGGGTTCCTCGAAGACATAAGCGTATGAAGGGTTCACCGAAAATATAAGCGGATGAAGGGTTCACAAAAGACATAGCTTATAGGTTCGCAGAAGATTGACCTTGTTGCAACCTATTACACCACTTTAGTTGGCCTAGCACACTTTCTCATATCAAAGCAACATTACATTGCCTTAAACTTAGCTAATAGAGACAACTTGTGTAGAAGTATGATATGAACATGGATAGCTCTAAATATCTAGCATGACTTCAAAACTTGTTAGAATAAACTTATGAAGGGGTCATCCAAGACATAAGCGTATGAAGGGTTCACCGAAGACATAGCTTATTTCAAAACTTGTTAGAATAAACTTATGAAGGGTTCACCAAAGATATAAGCGTAGGAAGAGTTCACCAAAGACATAGCTTATAGGTTCACAAAAGATTGAACTTGTTGCAACATTTTACACCACTTTAGTTGGCCTAGCACACTTTCTCATGTCAAAGTAACATTACATTGCCTTAAACTTAGCTAATAGAGACAACTTGTGTAGAAGTATGATATGAACATGGATAGCTTTAAAGGTCCAGCATGATTTCAAAACTTGTTAGAATAAACTTATGAAGGGTTCACCGAAGACATAAGCGTATGAAGAGTTCACCAAAGACATAGCTTATAGGTTCACAGAAGTTTAACCTTGTTGCAACATATTACACCATGCTTAGTTGCCCTAGCACACTTTCTCATGTCAAAATTACATTACATTGCCTTGAACTTAGCTCATAGTGACAACTTGTGTAGAAGTATGATATGAACATGGATAGCTCTAAGGATCTAGCTTGAATTCATAACTCGTGAGAATAATCTTATAAACGGTTCAGCGAAGACATAAGCGTATGAAGGGTTCATCGAAGACATAAGCGTATGAAGGGTACACCAAAGACATAGCTTGTACGTTCACAGAAGATTGACCTTGTTGCAACATATTACACTATGCTTAGTTGCCCTAGCACACTTTCTCATGTCAAAGTTACATTAAATTGCCTTGAACTTAGCTAATAGAGATAACATGTGTAGAAGTATGATATGAACATGGATAGTTCTAAGGATCTAGTTTGACTTCATAACATGTGAGAATAAACTTATGAAGGGTTCACTGAAGACATAAGCGTATGAAGGGTTCACCGAAGACATAAGAGTATGAAGGGTTCACCAAAGACATAGCTTATAGGTTCACAGAAGCTTGACCATGTTGCAACCTATTACACCACTTTAGTTGGCCTATCACAATTTCTCATGTCAAAGTAACATTACATTGCCTTGAACTTAGCTCATAGTGACAACTTGTGTAGAAGTATGATAACAACATGGATAGCTCTAAGGATCTAGCTTGACTTCATAACTCGTGAGAATAAACTTCTGAAGGGTTCACCAAAGATATAAGCGTATGAAGAATTCACCAAAGACATAGCTTATAGGTTCAGAGAAGATTGACCTTGTTGCAACCTCTTACACCACTTTAGTTGGCCTAGCACACTTTCTCATATTAAAGTAACATTACATTGCCTTAAACTTAGCTAATAGAGACAACTTGTGTAGAAGTATGATATGAACATGGATAGCTCTAAGGATCTAGATTGACTTCAAAACTTGTTAGAATAAACTTATGAAGGGTTCACCGAAGACATAAGCGTATGAAGAGTTCACTAAAGACATAGCTTATAGGTTCACAGAAGATTGACCTTGTTGCACCATATTACACCACTTTAGTTGGCCTAGCACACTTTCTCATATCAAAGTAACATTACATTGCCTTAAACTTAGCTAATAGAGACAACTTGTGTAGAAATATGATATGAACATGGATAGCTCTAAGGATCTAGATTGACTTCAAAACTTGTTAGAATAAACTTATGAAGGGTTCACTGAAGACATAAGCGTATGAAGAGTTAACCAAAGACATAGCTTATAGGCTTACAGAAGATTGACCTTGTTTCAACCTATTACACCACTTTAGTTGGCCTAGCACACTTTCTCATATCAAAGTAACATTACATTGCCTTAAACTTAGCTAATAGAGACAACTTGTGTAGAAGTATGATATAAACATAGATAGCTCTAAGGATCTAGCTTGACTTCATAACTCGTGATAATATTCTTATGAAGGGTTCCTCGAAGACATAAGCGTATGAAGGGTTCACCGAAAATATAAGTGGATGAAGGGTTCACCAAAGACATAGCTTATAGGTTCACAAAAGATTGACCTTGCTGCAACATATTACACCACTTTAGTTGGCCTAGCACACTTTATCATGTCAAAGTAACATTACATTGCTTTGAACTTAGCGAATATAGATAACATGTGTAGAAGTATGATATGAACATGGATAGCTCTAAGGATCTAGCTTGACTTCATAACTCGTGAGAATAATCTTATGAAGGGTTCACCGAAGACATAAGCGTATGAAGGGTTCACCAAAGACATAGTTTATAGGTTCACAGAAGATTGACCTTTTTGCAACCTATTACACCACTTTAGTTGGCATAGCATACTTTCTCATATCAAAGTAACATTACATTGCCTTAAACTTAGCTAATAGAGACAACTTGTGTAGAAGCATGATATGAACATGGATAGCTTTAAAGGTCCAGCATGATTTCAAAACTTGTTAGAATAAACTTATGAAGGATTCACCGAAGACATAAGCGTATGAAGAGTTCACTAAAGACATAGCTTATAGGTTCACAGAAGATTGACCTTGTTGCAACATATTACACCACTTTAGTTGGCCTAGCACACTTTCTCATATCAAAGTAACATTACATTGCCTTAAACTTAGCTAATAGAGACAACTTGTGTAGAAATATGATATGAACATGGATAGCTCTAAGGATCTAGATTGACTTCAAAACTTGTTAGAATAAACTTATGAAGGGTTCACCGAAGACATAAGCGTATGAAGAGTTCACCAAAGACATAGCTTATAGGTTCACAGAAGATTGACCTTGTTTCAACCTATTACACCACTTTAGTTGGCCTAGCACACTTTCTCGTATCAAAGTAACATTACATTGCCTTAAACTTAGCTAATAGAGACAACTTGTGTAGAAGTATGATATAAACATAGATAGCTCTAAGGATCTAGCTTGACTTCATAACTCGTGAGAATATTCTTATGAAGGGTTCCTCGAAGACATAAGCGTATGAAGGGTTCACCGAAAATATAAGCGGATGAAGGGTTCACCAAAGACATAGCTTATAGGTTCACAGAAGATTGACCTTGCTGCAACATATTACACCACTTTAGTTGGCCTAGCACACTTTATCATGTCAAAGTAACATTACATTGCTTTGAACTTAGCGAATATAGATAACATGTGTAGAAGTATGATATGAACATGGATAGCTCTAAGGATCTAGCTTGACTTCATAACTCGTGAAAATATTCTTATGAAGGGTTCCTCGAAGACATAAGCGTATGAAGGGTTCACCGAAAATATAAGCGGATGAAGGGTTCACCAAAGACATAGCTTATAGGTTCACAGAAGATTGACCTTGCTGCAACATATTACACCACTTTAGTTGGCCTAGCACACTTTATCATGTCAAAGTAACATTACATTGCTTTGAACTTAGCGAATATAGATAACATGTGTAGAAGTATGATATGAACATGGATAGCTCTAAGGATCTAGCTTGACTTCATAACTCGTGAGAATATTCTTATGAAGGGTTCCTCGAAGACATAAGCGTATGAAGGGTTCACCGAAAATATAAGCGGATGAAGGGTTCACAAAAGACATAGCTTATAGGTTCGCAGAAGATTGACCTTGTTGCAACCTATTACACCACTTTAGTTGGCCTAGCACACTTTCTCATATCAAAGCAACATTACATTGCCTTAAACTTAGCTAATAGAGACAACTTGTGTAGAAGTATGATATGAACATGGATAGCTCTAAATATCTAGCATGACTTCAAAACTTGTTAGAATAAACTTATGAAGGGGTCATCCAAGACATAAGCGTATGAAGGGTTCACCGAAGACATAGCTTATTTCAAAACTTGTTAGAATAAACTTATGAAGGGTTCACCAAAGATATAAGCGTAGGAAGAGTTCACCAAAGACATAGCTTATAGGTTCACAAAAGATTGAACTTGTTGCAACATTTTACACCACTTTAGTTGGCCTAGCACACTTTCTCATGTCAAAGTAACATTACATTGCCTTAAACTTAGCTAATAGAGACAACTTGTGTAGAAGTATGATATGAACATGGATAGCTTTAAAGGTCCAGCATGATTTCAAAACTTGTTAGAATAAACTTATGAAGGGTTCACCGAAGACATAAGCGTATGAAGAGTTCACCAAAGACATAGCTTATAGGTTCACAGAAGTTTAACCTTGTTGCAACATATTACACCATGCTTAGTTGCCCTAGCACACTTTCTCATGTCAAAATTACATTACATTGCCTTGAACTTAGCTCATAGTGACAACTTGTGTAGAAGTATGATATGAACATGGATAGCTCTAAGGATCTAGCTTGAATTCATAACTCGTGAGAATAATCTTATAAACGGTTCAGCGAAGACATAAGCGTATGAAGGGTTCATCGAAGACATAAGCGTATGAAGGGTACACCAAAGACATAGCTTGTACGTTCACAGAAGATTGACCTTGTTGCAACATATTACACTATGCTTAGTTGCCCTAGCACACTTTCTCATGTCAAAGTTACATTAAATTGCCTTGAACTTAGCTAATAGAGATAACATGTGTAGAAGTATGATATGAACATGGATAGTTCTAAGGATCTAGTTTGACTTCATAACATGTGAGAATAAACTTATGAAGGGTTCACTGAAGACATAAGCGTATGAAGGGTTCACCGAAGACATAAGAGTATGAAGGGTTCACCAAAGACATAGCTTATAGGTTCACAGAAGCTTGACCATGTTGCAACCTATTACACCACTTTAGTTGGCCTATCACAATTTCTCATGTCAAAGTAACATTACATTGCCTTGAACTTAGCTCATAGTGACAACTTGTGTAGAAGTATGATAACAACATGGATAGCTCTAAGGATCTAGCTTGACTTCATAACTCGTGAGAATAAACTTCTGAAGGGTTCACCAAAGATATAAGCGTATGAAGAATTCACCAAAGACATAGCTTATAGGTTCAGAGAAGATTGACCTTGTTGCAACCTCTTACACCACTTTAGTTGGCCTAGCACACTTTCTCATATTAAAGTAACATTACATTGCCTTAAACTTAGCTAATAGAGACAACTTGTGTAGAAGTATGATATGAACATGGATAGCTCTAAGGATCTAGATTGACTTCAAAACTTGTTAGAATAAACTTATGAAGGGTTCACCGAAGACATAAGCGTATGAAGAGTTCACTAAAGACATAGCTTATAGGTTCACAGAAGATTGACCTTGTTGCACCATATTACACCACTTTAGTTGGCCTAGCACACTTTCTCATATCAAAGTAACATTACATTGCCTTAAACTTAGCTAATAGAGACAACTTGTGTAGAAATATGATATGAACATGGATAGCTCTAAGGATCTAGATTGACTTCAAAACTTGTTAGAATAAACTTATGAAGGGTTCACTGAAGACATAAGCGTATGAAGAGTTAACCAAAGACATAGCTTATAGGCTTACAGAAGATTGACCTTGTTTCAACCTATTACACCACTTTAGTTGGCCTAGCACACTTTCTCATATCAAAGTAACATTACATTGCCTTAAACTTAGCTAATAGAGACAACTTGTGTAGAAGTATGATATAAACATAGATAGCTCTAAGGATCTAGCTTGACTTCATAACTCGTGATAATATTCTTATGAAGGGTTCCTCGAAGACATAAGCGTATGAAGGGTTCACCGAAAATATAAGTGGATGAAGGGTTCACCAAAGACATAGCTTATAGGTTCACAAAAGATTGACCTTGCTGCAACATATTACACCACTTTAGTTGGCCTAGCACACTTTATCATGTCAAAGTAACATTACATTGCTTTGAACTTAGCGAATATAGATAACATGTGTAGAAGTATGATATGAACATGGATAGCTCTAAGGATCTAGCTTGACTTCATAACTCGTGAGAATAATCTTATGAAGGGTTCACCGAAGACATAAGCGTATGAAGGGTTCACCAAAGACATAGTTTATAGGTTCACAGAAGATTGACCTTTTTGCAACCTATTACACCACTTTAGTTGGCATAGCATACTTTCTCATATCAAAGTAACATTACATTGCCTTAAACTTAGCTAATAGAGACAACTTGTGTAGAAGCATGATATGAACATGGATAGCTTTAAAGGTCCAGCATGATTTCAAAACTTGTTAGAATAAACTTATGAAGGATTCACCGAAGACATAAGCGTATGAAGAGTTCACTAAAGACATAGCTTATAGGTTCACAGAAGATTGACCTTGTTGCAACATATTACACCACTTTAGTTGGCCTAGCACACTTTCTCATATCAAAGTAACATTACATTGCCTTAAACTTAGCTAATAGAGACAACTTGTGTAGAAATATGATATGAACATGGATAGCTCTAAGGATCTAGATTGACTTCAAAACTTGTTAGAATAAACTTATGAAGGGTTCACCGAAGACATAAGCGTATGAAGAGTTCACCAAAGACATAGCTTATAGGTTCACAGAAGATTGACCTTGTTTCAACCTATTACACCACTTTAGTTGGCCTAGCACACTTTCTCGTATCAAAGTAACATTACATTGCCTTAAACTTAGCTAATAGAGACAACTTGTGTAGAAGTATGATATAAACATAGATAGCTCTAAGGATCTAGCTTGACTTCATAACTCGTGAGAATATTCTTATGAAGGGTTCCTCGAAGACATAAGCGTATGAAGGGTTCACCGAAAATATAAGCGGATGAAGGGTTCACCAAAGACATAGCTTATAGGTTCACAGAAGATTGACCTTGCTGCAACATATTACACCACTTTAGTTGGCCTAGCACACTTTATCATGTCAAAGTAACATTACATTGCTTTGAACTTAGCGAATATAGATAACATGTGTAGAAGTATGATATGAACATGGATAGCTCTAAGGATCTAGCTTGACTTCATAACTCGTGAAAATATTCTTATGAAGGGTTCCTCGAAGACATAAGCGTATGAAGGGTTCACCGAAAATATAAGCGGATGAAGGGTTCACCAAAGACATAGCTTATAGGTTCACAGAAGATTGACCTTGCTGCAACATATTACACCACTTTAGTTGGCCTAGCACACTTTATCATGTCAAAGTAACATTACATTGCTTTGAACTTAGCGAATATAGATAACATGTGTAGAAGTATGATATGAACATGGATAGCTCTAAGGATCTAGCTTGACTTCATAACTCGTGAGAATATTCTTATGAAGGGTTCCTCGAAGACATAAGCGTATGAAGGGTTCACCGAAAATATAAGCGGATGAAGGGTTCACAAAAGACATAGCTTATAGGTTCGCAGAAGATTGACCTTGTTGCAACCTATTACACCACTTTAGTTGGCCTAGCACACTTTCTCATATCAAAGCAACATTACATTGCCTTAAACTTAGCTAATAGAGACAACTTGTGTAGAAGTATGATATGAACATGGATAGCTCTAAATATCTAGCATGACTTCAAAACTTGTTAGAATAAACTTATGAAGGGGTCATCCAAGACATAAGCGTATGAAGGGTTCACCGAAGACATAGCTTATTTCAAAACTTGTTAGAATAAACTTATGAAGGGTTCACCAAAGATATAAGCGTAGGAAGAGTTCACCAAAGACATAGCTTATAGGTTCACAAAAGATTGAACTTGTTGCAACATTTTACACCACTTTAGTTGGCCTAGCACACTTTCTCATGTCAAAGTAACATTACATTGCCTTAAACTTAGCTAATAGAGACAACTTGTGTAGAAGTATGATATGAACATGGATAGCTTTAAAGGTCCAGCATGATTTCAAAACTTGTTAGAATAAACTTATGAAGGGTTCACCGAAGACATAAGCGTATGAAGAGTTCACCAAAGACATAGCTTATAGGTTCACAGAAGTTTAACCTTGTTGCAACATATTACACCATGCTTAGTTGCCCTAGCACACTTTCTCATGTCAAAATTACATTACATTGCCTTGAACTTAGCTCATAGTGACAACTTG
This sequence comes from Lepidium didymum, assembly GCA_963920545.1. Lineage (NCBI taxonomy): Eukaryota > Viridiplantae > Streptophyta > Magnoliopsida > Brassicales > Brassicaceae > Lepidium > Lepidium didymum. The sequence continues at coordinate 8,097,406 of OY986983.1, read as the reverse complement.
TGTAGAAGTATGATATGAACATGGATAGCTCTAAGGATCTAGCTTGAATTCATAACTCGTGAGAATAATCTTATAAACGGTTCAGCGAAGACATAAGCGTATGAAGGGTTCATCGAAGACATAAGCGTATGAAGGGTACACCAAAGACATAGCTTGTACGTTCACAGAAGATTGACCTTGTTGCAACATATTACACTATGCTTAGTTGCCCTAGCACACTTTCTCATGTCAAAGTTACATTAAATTGCCTTGAACTTAGCTAATAGAGATAACATGTGTAGAAGTATGATATGAACATGGATAGTTCTAAGGATCTAGTTTGACTTCATAACATGTGAGAATAAACTTATGAAGGGTTCACTGAAGACATAAGCGTATGAAGGGTTCACCGAAGACATAAGAGTATGAAGGGTTCACCAAAGACATAGCTTATAGGTTCACAGAAGCTTGACCATGTTGCAACCTATTACACCACTTTAGTTGGCCTATCACAATTTCTCATGTCAAAGTAACATTACATTGCCTTGAACTTAGCTCATAGTGACAACTTGTGTAGAAGTATGATAACAACATGGATAGCTCTAAGGATCTAGCTTGACTTCATAACTCGTGAGAATAAACTTCTGAAGGGTTCACCAAAGATATAAGCGTATGAAGAATTCACCAAAGACATAGCTTATAGGTTCAGAGAAGATTGACCTTGTTGCAACCTCTTACACCACTTTAGTTGGCCTAGCACACTTTCTCATATTAAAGTAACATTACATTGCCTTAAACTTAGCTAATAGAGACAACTTGTGTAGAAGTATGATATGAACATGGATAGCTCTAAGGATCTAGATTGACTTCAAAACTTGTTAGAATAAACTTATGAAGGGTTCACCGAAGACATAAGCGTATGAAGAGTTCACTAAAGACATAGCTTATAGGTTCACAGAAGATTGACCTTGTTGCACCATATTACACCACTTTAGTTGGCCTAGCACACTTTCTCATATCAAAGTAACATTACATTGCCTTAAACTTAGCTAATAGAGACAACTTGTGTAGAAGTATGATATGAACATGGATAGCTCTAAGGATCTAGATTGACTTCAAAACTTGTTAGAATAAACTTATGAAGGGTTCACCGAAGACATAAGCGTATGAAGAGTTCACTAAAGACATAGCTTATAGGTTCACAGAAGATTGACCTTGTTGCACCATATTACACCACTTTAGTTGGCCTAGCACACTTTCTCATATCAAAGTAACATTACATTGCCTTAAACTTAGCTAATAGAGACAACTTGTGTAGAAATATGATATGAACATGGATAGCTCTAAGGATCTAGATTGACTTCAAAACTTGTTAGAATAAACTTATGAAGGGTTCACTGAAGACATAAGCGTATGAAGAGTTAACCAAAGACATAGCTTATAGGTTCACAGAAGATTGACCTTGTTTCAACCTATTACACCACTTTAGTTGGCCTAGCACACTTTCTCATATCAAAGTAACATTACATTGCCTTAAACTTAGCTAATAGAGACAACTTGTGTAGAAGTATGATATAAACATAGATAGCTCTAAGGATCTAGCTTGACTTCATAACTCGTGATAATATTCTTATGAAGGGTTCCTCGAAGACATAAGCGTATGAAGGGTTCACCGAAAATATAAGTGGATGAAGGGTTCACCAAAGACATAGCTTATAGGTTCACAAAAGATTGACCTTGCTGCAACATATTACACCACTTTAGTTGGCCTAGCACACTTTATCATGTCAAAGTAACATTACATTGCTTTGAACTTAGCGAATATAGATAACATGTGTAGAAGTATGATATGAACATGGATAGCTCTAAGGATCTAGCTTGACTTCATAACTCGTGAAAATATTCTTATGAAGGGTTCCTCGAAGACATAAGCGTATGAAGGGTTCACCAAAAATATAAGCGGATGAAGGGTTCACCAAAGACATAGCTTATAGGTTCACAGAAGATTGACCTTGTTGCAACCTATTACACAACTTTAGTTGGCCTAGCACACTTTATCATGTCAAAGTAACATTACATTGCTTTGAACTTAGCGAATATAGATAACATGTGTAGAAGTATGATATGAACATGGATAGCTCTAAGGATCTAGCTTGACTTCATAACTCGTGAGAATATTCTTATGAAGGGTTCCTCGAAGACATAAGCGTATGAAGGGTTCACCGAAAATATAAGCGGATGAAGGGTTCACCAAAGACATAGCTTATAGGTTCGCAGAAGATTGACCTTGTTGCAACCTATTACACCACTTTAGTTGGCCTAGCACACTTTCTCATATCAAAGCAACATTACATTGCCTTAAACTTAGCTAATAGAGACAACTTGTGTAGAAGTATGATATGAACATGGATAGCTCTAAAGATCTAGCATGACTTCAAAACTTGTTAGAATAAACTTATGAAGGGTTCATCCAAGACATAAGCGTATGAAGGGTTCACCGAAGACATAGCTTATTTCAAAACTTGTTAGAATAAACTTATGAAGGGTTCACCAAAGATATAAGCGTAGGAAGAGTTCACCAAAGACATAGCTTATAGGTTCACAAAAGATTGAACTTGTTGCAACATTTTACACCACTTTAGTTGGCCTAGCACACTTTCTCATGTCAAAGTAACATTACATTGCCTTAAACTTAGCTAATAGAGACAACTTGTGTAGAAGTATGATATGAACATGGATAGCTTTAAAGGTCCAGCATGATTTCAAAACTTGTTAGAATAAACTTATGAAGGGTTCACCGAAGACATAAGCGTATGAAGAGTTCACCAAAGACATAGCTTATAGGTTCACAGAAGTTTAACCTTGTTGCAACATATTACACCATGCTTAGTTGCCCTAGCACACTTTCTCATGTCAAAATTACATTACATTGCCTTGAACTTAGCTCATAGTGACAACTTGTGTAGAAGTATGATATGAACATGGATAGCTCTAAGGATCTAGCTTGACTTCATAACTCGTGAGAATAATCTTATAAACGTTTCAGCGAAGACATAAGCGTATGAAGGGTTCATCGAAGGCATAAGCGTATGAAGGGTACACCAAAGACATAACTTGTACGTTCACAGAAGATTGACATTATTGCAACATATTACACCATGCTTAGTTGCCCTAGCACACTTTCTCATGTCAAAGTTACATTACATTGCCTTGAACTTAGCTAATAGAGATAACATGTGTAGAAGTATAATATGAACATGGATAGCTCTTAGGATCTAGCTTGACTTCATAACTCGTGAGAATAATCTTATGAAGGGTTCACCGAAGATATAAGCGTATGAAGGGTTCACCAAAGACATAGTTTATAGGTTCACAGAAGATTGACCTTTTTACAACCTATTACACCACTTTAGTTGGCATAGCATACTTTCTCATATCAAAGTAACATTACATTGCCTTAAACTTAGCTAATAGAGACAACTTGTGTAGAAGTATGATATGAACATTGATAGCTCTAAATATCTTGCTTGACTTCAAAACTTGTTAGAATAAACTTATGATGGGTTCACCGAAGACATAAGCGTATGAAGAGTTCACCAAAGACATAGCTTGTACGTTCACAGAAGATTGACCTTGTTGCGACATATCACACCACTTTTGTTGGCCTAGCACACTTTCTTATGTCATAGTAACATTACATTGCTTTGAACTTAGCGAATATAGATAACATATGTAGAAGTATGATATGAACATGGATAGCTCTAAGGATCTAGCTTGACTTCATACCTCGTGAGAATAATCTTATGAAGGGTTCAGCGAAGACATAAGCGTATGAAGGGTTCATCGAAGACATAAGCGTATGAAGGGTTCACCGAAGACATAGCTTGTACGTTCACAGAAGATTGACCTGGTTGCAACATATTACACCACTTTAGTTGGCCTAGCACACTTTCTTATGTCAAAGTAACATTACATTGCTTTGAACTTAGCGAATATAGATAACATATGTAGAAGTATGATATGAACATGGATAGCTCTAACGATCTAGCTTGACTTCATAACTCGTGAGAATAATCTTATGAAGGGTTCAGCGAAGACATAAGCGTATGAAGGGTTCATCGAAGACATAAACGTATGAAGGGTACCCCAAAGACATAGCTTGTACGTTCACAGAAGATTGACCTTGTTGCAACATATTACACCATGCTTAGTTGCCCTAGCACACTTTCTCATGTCAAAGTTACATTACATTGCCTTGAACTTAGCTAATAGAGATAACATGTGTAGAAGTATGATATGAACATGGATAGCTCTAAGAATCTAGCTTGACTTCATAACATGTGAGAATAAACTTATGAAGGGTTCACCAAAGACATAAGCGTATGAAGAGTTCACCAAAGACATAGCTTATAGGTTCACAGAAGATTGACCTTGTTGCAACATATTACACCACTTTAGTTGGCGTAGCACACTTTCTCATGTCAAAGTAACATTACATTGCTTTGAACTTAGCGAATATAGATTACATGTGTAGAAGTATGATATGAACATGGATAGCTCTAAGGATCTAGCTTGACTTCATAACTCCTGAGAATAATCTTATGAAGGGTTCAACGAAGACATAAGCGTATGAAGGGTTCATCGAAGACATAAGCGTATGAAGGGTACACCAAAGACATAGCTTGTACGTTCACAGAAGATTTACCTTGTTGCAACATATTACACCATGCTTAGTTGCCCTAGCATACTTTCTCATGTCAAAGTTACATTACATTGCCTTGAACTTAGCTAATAGAGATAACATGTGTAGAAGTATGATATGAACATGGATAGCTCTAAGAATCTAGCTTGACTTCATAACATGTGAGAATAAACTTATGAAGGGTTCACCAAAGACATAAGCGTATGAAGAGTTCACCAAAGACATAGCTTACATGTTCACAGAAGATTGACCTTGTTGCAACATATTACACCACTTTAGTTGGCGTAGCACACTTTCTCATGTCAAAGTAACATTACATTGCTTTGAACTTAGCGAATATAGATTACATGTGTAGAAGTATGATATGAACATGGATAGCTCTAAGGATCTAGCTTGACTTCATAACTAGTGAGAATAATCTTATGAAGGGTTCAGCGAAGACATAAGCGTATGAAGGGTTCATCGAAGACATAAGCTTGTGAAGGGTACACCAAAGACATAGCTTGTACGTTCACAGAAGATTGACCTTGTTGCAACATATTACACCATGCTTAGTTACCCTAACACTTTTTCTCTTGTCAAAGTTACATTACATTGCCTTTAACTTAGCTCATAGTGACAACTTATGTAGAAGTATGATATTAATATGGATAGCTCTAAGGATCTAGCTTGACTTCATAACTCGTGAGAATAATCTTATGAAGGGTTCAGCGAAGACATAAGCGTATGAAGGGTTCATCGAAGACATAAACGTATGAAGGGTACCCCAAAGACATAGCTTGTACGTTCACAGAAGATTGACCTTGTTGCAACATATTACACCATGCTTAGTTGCCCTAGCACACTTTCTCATGTCAAAGTTACATTACATTGCCTTGAACTTAGCTAATAGAGATAACATGTGTAGAAGTATGATATGAACATGGATAGTTCTAAGGATCTAGTTTGACTTCATAACATGTGAGAATAAACTTATGAAGGGTTCACCGAAGACATAAGCGTATGAAGGATTCACCAAAGAAATACCTTATAGGTTCACAAAAGATTGACCATGTTGCAACCTATTACACCACTTTAGTTGGCCTAGCACACTTTCTCATGTCAAAGTAATATTACATTGCCTTGAACTTAGCTCATAGTGACAACTTATGTAGAAGTATGATATTAATATGGATAGCTCTAAGGATCTAGGTTGACTTCATAACTCGTGAGAATAATCTTATGAAGGGTTCAGCGAAGACATAAGCGTATGAAGGGTTCATCGAAGACATAAACGTATGAAGGGTTCACCAAAGACATAGCTTGTACGTTCACAGAAGATTGACCTTGTTGCGACATATCACACCACTTTTGTTGGCCTAGCACACTTTCTTATGTCAAAGTAACATTACATTGCTTTGAACTTAGCGAATATAGATAACATATGTAGAAGTATGATATGAACATGGATAGCTCTAAGGATCTAGCTTGACTTCATACCTCGTGAGAATAATCTTATGAAGGGTTCAGCGAAGACATAAGCGTATGAAGGGTTCATCGAAGACATAAGCGTATGAAGGGTTCACCGAAGACATAGCTTGTACGTTCACAGAAGATTGACCTGGTTGCAACATATTACACCACTTTAGTTGGCCTAGCACACTTTCTTATGTCAAAGTTACATTACATTGCCTTGAACTTAGCTAATAGAGATAACATGTGTAGAAGTATGATATGAGCATGGATAGCTCTAAGAATCTAGCTTGACTTCATAACATGTGAGAATAAACTTATGAAGGGTTCACCAAAGACATAAGCGTATGAAGAGTTCACCAAAGACATAGCTTATAGGTTCACAGAAGATTGACCTTGTTGCAACATATTACACCACTTTAGTTGGCGTAGCACACTTTCTCATGTCAAAGTAACATTACATTGCTTTGAACTTAGCGAATATAGATTACATGTGTAGAAGTATGATATGAACATGGATAGCTCTAAGGATCTAGCTTGACTTCATAACTCGTGAGAATAATCTTATGAAAAGTTCAGCGAAGACATAAGCGTATGAAGGGTTCATCGAAGACATAAGCGTATGAAGGGTACACCAAAGACATAGCTTGTACGTTCACAGAAGATTGACCTTGTTGCAACATATTACACCATGCTTAGTTGCCCTAGCACACTTTCTCATGTCAAAGTTACATTACATTGCCTTGAACTTAGCTAATAGAGATAACATGTGTAGAAGTATGATATGAGCATGGATAGCTCTAAGAATCTAGCTTGACTTCATAACATGTGAGAATAAACTTATGAAGGGTTCACCAAAGACATAAGCGTATGAAGAGTTCACCAAAGACATAGCTTACAGGTTCACAGAAGATTGACCTTGTTGCAACATATTACACCACTTTAGTTGGCGTAGAACACTTTCTCATGTCAAAGTAACATTACATTGCTTTGAACTTAGCGAATATAGATTACATGTGTAGAAGTATGATATGAACATGGATAGCTCTAAGAATCTAGCTTGACTTCATAACTCGTGAGAATAATCTTATGAAGGGTTCAGCGAAGACATAAGCGTATGAAGGGTTCATCGAAGACATAAGCTTATGAAGGGTACACCAAAGACATAGCTTGTACGTTCACAGAAGATTGACCTTGTTGCAACATATTACACCATTCTTAGTTGCCCTAGCACTTTTTCTCATGTCAAAGTTACATTACATTGCCTTGAACTTAGCTCATAGTGACAACTTATGTAGAAGTATGATATTAATATGGATAGCTCTAAGGATCTAGCTTGACTTCATAACTCGTGAGAATAATCTTATGAAGGGTTCAGCGAAGACATAAGCGTATGAAGGGTTCATCGAAGACATAAACGTATGAAGGGTACCCCAAAGACATAGCTTGTACGTTCAGAGAAGATTGACCTTGTTGCAACATATTACACCATGCTTAGTTGCCCTAGCACACTTTCTCATGTCAAAGTTACATTACATTGCCTTGAACTTAGCTAATAGAGATAACATGTGTAGAAGTATGATATGAACATGGATAGTTCTAAGGATCTAGTTTGACTTCATAACATGTGAGAATAAACTTATGAAGGGTTCACCGAAGACATAAGCGTATGAAGGATTCACCAAAGAAATACCTTATAGGTTCACAAAAGATTGACCATGTTGCAACCTATTACACCACTTTAGTTGGCCTAGCACACTTTCTCATGTCAAAGTAATATTACATTGCCTTGAACTTAGCTCATAGTGACAACTTGTATAGAAGTATGATATGAACATGGATAGCTCTAAGGATCTAGCTTGACTTCATAACTCGTGAGAATAAACTTCTGAAGGGTTCACCGAAGATATAAGCTTATGAAGAATTCACCAAAGACATAGCTTATAGGTTCACAGAAGATTGACCATGTTGCAACCTATTACACCACTTTAGTTGGCCTAGCACACTTTCTCATATTAAAGTAACATTATATTGCCTTAAACTTAGCTAATAGAGACAACTTGTGTAGAAGTATGATATGAACATTGATAGCTCTTAATATCTTGCTTGACTTCAAAACTTGTTAGAATAAACTTATGAAGGGTTCACCGAAGACATAAGCGTATGAAGAGTTCACCAAAGACATAGCTTGTACGTTCACAGAAGATTGACCTTGTTGCAACATATTACACCACTTTAGTTGGCCTAGCACACTTTTGTTATGTCAAAGTAACATTACATTGCTTTGAACTTAGCGAATATAGATAACATATGTAGAAGTATGATATGAACATGGATAGCTCTAAGGATCTAGCTTGACTTCATACCTCGTGAGAATAATCTTATGAAGGGTTCAGCGAAGACATAAGCGTATGAAGGGTTCATCGAAGACATAAGCGTATGATGGGTACACCAAAGACATAGCTTGTATGTTCACAGAAGATTGACCCTGTTGCAATATATTACACCATGCTTAGTTGCCCTAGCACACTTTCTCATGTCAAAGTTACATTACATTGCCTTGAACTTAGCTAATAGAGATAACATGTGTAGAAGTATGATATGAACATGGATAGCTCTAAGAATCTAGCTTGACTTCATAACATGTGAGAATAAACTTATGAAGGTTTCACCAAAGACATAAGCGTATGAAGAGTTCACCAAAGACATAGCTTATAGGTTCACAAAAGATTGACCTTGTTGCAACATATTACACCACTTTAGTTGGCGTAGCACACTTTCTCATGTCAAAGTAACATTACATTGCTTTGAACTTAGCGAATATAGATAACATATGTAGAAGTATGATATGAACATGGATAGCTCTAACGATCTAGCTTGACTTCATAACTCGTGAGAATAATCTTATGAAGGGTTCAGCGAAGACATAAGCGTATGAAGGGTTCAGCGAAGACATAAACGTATGAAGGGTACCCCAAAGACATAGCTTGTACGTTCACAGAAAATTGACCTTGTTGCAACATATTACACCATGCTTAGTTGCCCTAGCACACTTTCTCATGTCAAAGTTACATTACATTGCCTTGAACTTAGCTAATAGAGATAACATGTGTAGAAGTATGATATGAACATGGATAGCTCTAAGAATTTAGCTTGACTTCATAACATGTGAGAATAAACTTATGAAGGGTTCACCAAAGACATAAGCGTATGAAGAGTTCACCAAAGACATAGCTTATAGGTTCACAGAAGATTGACCTTGTTGCAACATATTACACCACTTTAGTTGGCGTAGCACACTTTCTCATGTCAAAGTAACATTACATTGCTTTGAACTTAGCGAATATAGATTACACGTGTAGAAGTATGATATGAACATGGATAGCTCTAAGGATCTAGCTTTACTTCATAACTCGTGAGAATAATCTTATGAAGGGTTCAGCGAAGACATAAGCGTATGAAGGGTTCATCGAAGACATAAGCGTATGAATGGTACACCAAAGACATAGCTTGTACGTTCACAGAAGATTGACCTTGTTGCAACATATTACACCATGCTTAGTTGCCCTAGCACACTTTCTCATGTCAAAGTTACATTACATTGCCTTGAACTTAGCTAATAGAGATAACATGTGTAGAAGTATGATATGAACATGGATAGCTCTAAGAATCTAGCTTGACTTCATAACATGTGAGAATAAACTTATGAAAGGTTCAGCGAAGACATAAGCGTATGAAGGGTTCATCGAAGACATAAGCTTATGAAGGGTACACCAAAGACATAGCTTGTACGTTCACAGAAGATTGACCTTGTTGCAACATATTACACCATGCTTAGTTGCCCTAGCACACTTTCTCATGTCAAAGTTACATTACATTGCCTTGAACTTAGCTAATAGAGATAACATGTGTAGAAGTATGATATGAACATGGATAGCTTTAAGAATCTAGCTTGACTTCATAACATGTGAGAATAAACTTATGAAGGGTTCACCAAAGACATAAGCGTATGAAGAGTTCACCAAAGACATAGCTTACAGGTTCACAGAAGATTGACCTTGTTGCAACATATTACACCACTTTAGTTGGCGTAGCACACTTTCTCATGTCAAAGTAACATTACATTGCTTTGAACTTAGCGAATATAGATTACACGTGTAGAAGTATGATATGAACATGGATAGCTCTAAGGATCTAGCTTGACTTCATAACTCGTGAGAATAATCTTATGAAGGGTTCAGCGAAGACATAAGCGTATGAAGGGTTCATCGAAGACATAAGCGTATGAATGGTACACCAAAGACATAGCTTGTACGTTCACAGAAGATTGACCTTGTTGCAACATATTACACCATGCTTAGTTGCCCTAGCACACTTTCTCATGTCAAAGTTACATTACATTGCCTTGAACTTAGCTAATAGAGATAACATGTGTAGAAGTATGATATGAACATGGATAGCTCTAAGAATCTAGCTTGACTTCATAACATGTGAGAATAAACTTATGAAGGGTTCACCAAAGACATAAGCGTATGAAGAGTTCACCAAAGACATAGCTTACAGGTTCACAGAAGATTGACCTTGTTGCAACATATTACACCACTTTAGTTGGCGTAGCACACTTTCTCATGTCAAAGTAACATTACATTGCTTTGAACTTAGCGAATATAGATTACATGTGTAGAAGTATGATATGAACATGGATAGCTCTAAGAATCTAGCTTGACTTCATAACTCGTGAGAATAATCTTATGAAAGGTTCAGCGAAGACATAAGCGTATGAAGGGTTCATCGAAGACATAAGCTTATGAAGGGTACACCAAAGACATAGCTTGTACGTTCACAGAAGATTGACCTTGTTGCAACATATTACACCATGCTTAGTTGCCCTAGCACACTTTCTCATGTCAAAGTTACATTACATTGCCTTGAACTTAGCTAATAGAGATAACATGTGTAGAAGTATGATATGAACATGGATAGCTTTAAGAATCTAGCTTGACTTCATAACATGTGAGAATAAACTTATGAAGGGTTCACCAAAGACATAAGCGTATGAAGAGTTCACCAAAGACATAGCTTACAGGTTCACAGAAGATTGACCTTGTTGCAACATATTACACCACTTTAGTTGGCGTAGCACACTTTCTCATGTCAAAGTAACATTACATTGCTTTGAACTTAGCGAATATAGATTACATGTGTAGAAGTATGATATGAACATGGATAGCTCTAAGAATCTAGCTTGACTTCATAACTCGTGAGAATAATCTTATGAAAGGTTCAGCGAAGACATAAGCGTATGAAGGGTTCATCGAAGACATAAGCGTATGAAGGGTACACCAAAGACATAGCTTGTACGTTCACAGAAGATTGACCTTGTTGCAACATATTACACCATGCTTAGTTGCCCTAGCACACTTTCTCATGTCAAAGTTACATTACATTGCCTTGAACTTAGCTAATAGAGATAACATGTGTAGAAGTATGATATGAACATGGATAGCTTTAAGAATCTAGCTTGACTTCATAACATGTGAGAATAAACTTATGAAGGGTTCACCAAAGACATAAGCGTATGAAGAGTTCACCAAAGACATAGCTTACAAGTTCACAGAAGATTGACCTTGTTGCAACATATTACACCACTTTAGTTGGCGTAGCACACTTTCTCATGTCAAAGTAACATTACATTGCTTTGAACTTAGCGAATATAGATTACATATGTAGAAGTATGATATGAACATGGATAGCTCTAAGAATCTAGCTTGACTTCATAACTCGTGAGAATAATCTTATGAAGGGTTCAGCGAAGACATAAGCGTATGAAGGGTTCATCGAAGACATAAGCGTATGAAGGGTTCATCGAAGACATAAGCTTATGAAGGGTACACCAAAGACATAGCTTGTACGTTCACAGAAGATTGACCTTGTTGCAACATATTACACCATTCTTAGTTGCCCTAGCACTTTTTCTCATGTGAAAGTTACATTACATTGCCTTGAACTTAGCTCATAGTGACAACTTATGTAGAAGTATGATATTAATATGGATAGCTCTAAGGATCTAGCTTGACTTCATAACTCGTGAGAATAATCTTATGAAGGGTTCAGCGAAGACATAAGCGTATGAAGGGTTCATCGAAGACATAAGCGTATGAATGGTACACCAAAGACATAGCTTGTACGTTCACAGAAGATTGACCTTGTTGCAACATATTACACCATGCTTAGTTGCCCTAGCACACTTTCTCATGTCAAAGTTACATTACATTGCCTTGAACTTAGCTAATAGAGATAACATGTGTAGAAGTATGATATGAACATGGATAGCTCTAAGAATCTAGCTTGACTTCATAACATGTGAGAATAAACTTATGAAGGGTTCACCAAAGACATAAGCGTATGAAGAGTTCACCAAAGACATAGCTTACAGGTTCACAGAAGATTGACCTTGTTGCAACATATTACACCACTTTAGTTGGCGTAGCACACTTTCTCATGTCAAAGTAACATTACATTGCTTTGAACTTAGCGAATATAGATTACATGTGTAGAAGTATGATATGAACATGGATAGCTCTAAGAATCTAGCTTGACTTCATAACTCGTGAGAATAATCTTATGAAAGGTTCAGCGAAGACATAAGCGTATGAAGGGTTCATCGAAGACATAAGCTTATGAAGGGTACACCAAAGACATAGCTTGTACGTTCACAGAAGATTGACCTTGTTGCAACATATTACACCATGCTTAGTTGCCCTAGCACACTTTCTCATGTCAAAGTTACATTACATTGCCTTGAACTTAGCTAATAGAGATAACATGTGTAGAAGTATGATATGAACATGGATAGCTTTAAGAATCTAGCTTGACTTCATAACATGTGAGAATAAACTTATGAAGGGTTCACCAAAGACATAAGCGTATGAAGAGTTCACCAAAGACATAGCTTACAGGTTCACAGAAGATTGACCTTGTTGCAACATATTACACCACTTTAGTTGGCGTAGCACACTTTCTCATGTCAAAGTAACATTACATTGCTTTGAACTTAGCGAATATAGATTACATGTGTAGAAGTATGATATGAACATGGATAGCTCTAAGAATCTAGCTTGACTTCATAACTTGTGAGAATAATCTTATGAAAGGTTCAGCGAAGACATAAGCGTATGAAGGGTTCATCGAAGACATAAGCGTATGAAGGGTACACCAAAGACATAGCTTGTACGTTCACAGAAGATTGACCTTGTTGCAACATATTACACCACGCTTAGTTGCCCTAGCACACTTTCTCATGTCAAAGTTACATTACATTGCCTTGAACTTAGCTAATAGAGATAACATGTGTAGAAGTATGATATGAACATGGATAGCTTTAAGAATCTAGCTTGACTTCATAACATGTGAGAATAAACTTATGAAGGGTTCACCAAAGACATAAGCGTATGAAGAGTTCACCAAAGACATAGCTTATAGGTTCACAGAAGATTGACCTTGTTGCAACATATTACACCACTTTAGTTGGCGTAGCACACTTTCTCATGTCAAAGTAACATTACATTGCTTTGAACTTAGCGAATATAGATTACACGTGTAGAAGTATGATATGAACATGGATAGCTCTAAGGATCTAGCTTGACTTCATAACTCGTGAGAATAATCTTATGAAGGGTTCAGCGAAGACATAAGCGTATGAAGGGTTCATCGAAGACATAAGCGTATGAATGGTACACCAAAGACATAGCTTGTACGTTCACAGAAGATTGACCTTGTTGCAACATATTACACCATGCTTAGTTGCCCTAGCACACTTTCTCATGTCAAAGTTACATTACATTGCCTTGAACTTAGCTAATAGAGATAACATGTGTAGAAGTATGATATGAACATGGATAGCTCTAAGAATCTAGCTTGACTTCATAACATGTGAGAATAAACTTATGAAGGGTTCACCAAAGACATAAGCGTATGAAGAGTTCACCAAAGACATAGCTTACAGGTTCACAGAAGATTGACCTTGTTGCAACATATTACACCACTTTAGTTGGCGTAGCACACTTTCTCATGTCAAAGTAACATTACATTGCTTTGAACTTAGCGAATATAGATTACATGTGTAGAAGTATGATATGAACATGGATAGCTCTAAGAATCTAGCTTGACTTCATAACTCGTGAGAATAATCTTATGAAAGGTTCAGCGAAGACATAAGCGTATGAAGGGTTCATCGAAGACATAAGCTTATGAAGGGTACACCAAAGACATAGCTTGTACGTTCACAGAAGATTGACCTTGTTGCAACATATTACACCATGCTTAGTTGCCCTAGCACACTTTCTCATGTCAAAGTTACATTACATTGCCTTGAACTTAGCTAATAGAGATAACATGTGTAGAAGTATGATATGAACATGGATAGCTTTAAGAATCTAGCTTGACTTCATAACATGTGAGAATAAACTTATGAAGGGTTCACCAAAGACATAAGCGTATGAAGAGTTCACCAAAGACATAGCTTACAGGTTCACAGAAGATTGACCTTGTTGCAACATATTACACCACTTTAGTTGGCGTAGCACACTTTCTCATGTCAAAGTAACATTACATTGCTTTGAACTTAGCGAATATAGATTACATGTGTAGAAGTATGATATGAACATGGATAGCTCTAAGAATCTAGCTTGACTTCATAACTCGTGAGAATAATCTTATGAAAGGTTCAGCGAAGACATAAGCGTATGAAGGGTTCATCGAAGACATAAGCGTATGAAGGGTACACCAAAGACATAGCTTGTACGTTCACAGAAGATTGACCTTGTTGCAACATATTACACCATGCTTAGTTGCCCTAGCACACTTTCTCATGTCAAAGTTACATTACATTGCCTTGAACTTAGCTAATAGAGATAACATGTGTAGAAGTATGATATGAACATGGATAGCTTTAAGAATCTAGCTTGACTTCATAACATGTGAGAATAAACTTATGAAGGGTTCACCAAAGACATAAGCGTATGAAGAGTTCACCAAAGACATAGCTTACAGGTTCACAGAAGATTGACCTTGTTGCAACATATTACACCACTTTAGTTGGCGTAGCACACTTTCTCATGTCAAAGTAACATTACATTGCTTTGAACTTAGCGAATATAGATTACATATGTAGAAGTATGATATGAACATGGATAGCTCTAAGAATCTAGCTTGACTTCATAACTCGTGAGAATAATCTTATGAAGGGTTCAGCGAAGACATAAGCGTATGAAGGGTTCATCGAAGACATAAGCGTATGAAGGGTTCATCGAAGACATAAGCTTATGAAGGGTACACCAAAGACATAGCTTGTACGTTCACAGAAGATTGACCTTGTTGCAACATATTACACCATTCTTAGTTGCCCTAGCACTTTTTCTCATGTGAAAGTTACATTACATTGCCTTGAACTTAGCTCATAGTGACAACTTATGTAGAAGTATGATATTAATATGGATAGCTCTAAGGATCTAGCTTGACTTCATAACTCGTGAGAATAATCTTATGAAGGGTTCAGCGAAGACATAAGCGTATGAAGGGTTCATCGAAGACATAAACGTATGAAGGGTACCCCAAAGACATAGCTTGTACGTTCAGAGAAGATTGACCTTGTTGCAACATATTACACCATGCTTAGTTGCCCTAGCACACTTTCTCATGTCAAAGTTACATTACATTGCCTTAAACTTAGCTAATAGAGATAACATGTGTAGAAGTATGATATGAATATGGATAGTTCTAAGGATCTAGTTTGACTTCATAACATGTGAGAATAAACTTATGAAGGGTTCACCGAAGACATAAGCGTATGAAGGATTCACCAAAGAAATACCTTATAGGTTCACAAAAGATTGACCATGTTGCAACCTATTACACCACTTTAGTTGGCCTAGCACACTTTCTCATGTCAAAGTAATATTACATTGCCTTGAACTTAGCTCATAGTGACAACTTGTGTAGAAGTATGATATGAACATGGATAGCTCTAAGGATCTAGCTTGACTTCATAACTCATGAGAATAAACTTCTAAAGGGTTCACCGAAGATATAAGCTTATGAAGAATTCACCAAAGACATAGCTTATAGGTTCACAGAAGATTGACCTTGTTGCAACCTATTACACCACTTTAGTTGGCCTAGCACACTTTCTGATATGATCCTCCCTAGGATTGAACTCTGGAAATCGGGGCTAAAGTGCTCGGAATAGAATGAAACTTGAGCAGCGGTTCGATTGGGGTGTGAGAAACACGGGGCTGAGTTTTGAGCGGATTTGGTCGAGTGGTTTTTGAGATACGATGACGTGAATAGGTAGTAGGGATTCAAATTCACAACGTGTTATGAAATCCCGGATTCGAAGAACGCATTCAAGGAATCGAAACTGAAAGAAGAACTTTCTGTAGAAAAAATGTTTGCGATTATTCCACTCTAGGGTTTACAGCAACGTTACTTGGATTTAAATACAACCCTAGAAACAAAACAACACGAAGCCTAAATAAAAACAACATGTAGTCTGAAACATAAATAAAACAACGAAGCGTCCCACTAATTGGTGCACTTCTAAATAAACTAAGTACAAAATCAGAATGACTTGTACATTATTACCCTATGGTAAAGACTCCTAAACAACTCAACGTAGTGATTCATCTGCCTCATTAAAAAAACCATGTTGAGAAAACCCAATGGGACAAAACTCAACTATGGGAAAAAGAGTACAGACTCCTCACCTTAAGTTACTTAGTTATCATTACCGGGTGAAGTCTCCAAAGTGTAGATATTGAAGACTTGCATAGTTGGTGGCGAGAACGATCCTTCGGCAATGAGCAAGTGAGCTTCCTTAGCCAACTCCTTAGCTCTCGAACGTGTGATTGGTCCTACCAGCTCTGGTTCCTTAGCTTTTGTACTGCTCACGATCACATCATCCTCTCCCTCTTCAAAAGGATTTGTCCTCAAATCTGAATCTGCAACATATGGAAGCAAGTCAGAAACATTGAACGATGGAGAGATATTGTACTTACCTTGGAGATCAATCTGATAGGCATTGTTGTTGATCCTCTTGATGACTTCAAATGGTCCATCAATTCGTGGCTGAAGCTTGCTCTTTCGCTCTTCTGGAAATCGATCTTTCCTTAAGTGAATCCACACCAAGTCTCCTTCTTCAAAGATCATCTCCTTTCTGCCCTTGTTGGCATGCTTTTTATACTGCTTAGTCTTCTTCTCTATGTTCTCCCTAGCTTTGGCGTGTATCTTCCTCACCTGTTCAGCCTTTTCTTTTCCATCTAAACTACATTTCACACTCAAAGGCAAAGGGATCAAGTCTAGGGGTGATTGCGGATTAAAACCATAAACGATTTCAAAAGGGGAAAAGAGAGTGGCAGAATGCTTAGCGTGATTGTAAGCAAATTCGACGTGTGGTAAGCATTCTTCCCATGACTTGATGTTGCTCTTCACCAACACTCTGAGAAGTGTAGATAACGTCCTGTTCACCACCTCGGTTTGCCCATCCGTTTGAGGGTGACAGCTCGTTGAAAAAGTAAGCTTGGTTCCTAGCTTAGCCCATAAAGTCCTCCAAAAATGTCCTAAGAACTTTGTATCTCGGTCTGAAACTATCACTTGAGGCATTCCATGCAAGCGAACTATCTCCCTGAAAAACAAGTTAGCTACACTAATAGCATCATCGGTCTTGTGACTAGCTATGAAGTGTGCCATCTTGCTGAACCTGTCAACAACTACAAAAATAGAATCTCTTCCATTTCTGGTTCGAGGTAAGCCAAGCACGAAATCCATGGAAATATGAGTCCAAGGATGAGAGGGAATAGGAAGAGGAGTGTACAAACCGTGTGGCTGAACCTTACTCTTAGCCATTTTACACGTTGCACATCTAGAGCAAACCTTCTCAACATCTGTTTTCATGTTTGGCCAGTAGAAGTGATCCTGCAGTCCAAGTAGAGTCTTTGTAACTCCAAAATGACCAGCTAATCCACCTCCATGAGCTTCTCTCACCAATAGTTCTCTGATGGATCCGCTCGGTATGCACAGTCGATTATGGTAGAATAAATAACCATCCTGTCTAAAGAATTTATCCACAGCAAACTTATGGCACTTGCCATATTTCTCAGCAAAGTCAATGTCAGTCTCATACAGGTCTACAATGTGCTCAAAACCATTTAACTTTGAAGTTAAAGTAGAGATTAGAGAATACCTTCTGGATAATGCATCTGCGACTACATTATCCTTACCTTTCTTGTACTTAACAACGTAGGGGAAGGTCTCAATAAACTCCATCCATCTGGCGTGTCTCTTGTTGAGCTTTTGCTGTCCTTTCAAGTACTTAAGGGACTCATGATCGGTGTGAATGACGAACTCCTTAGGCCACAAATAATGCTGCCACGTTTGAAGTGCTCTAACCAGTGCATACAGCTCCTTGTCATAGGTTGGGTAGTTGCTGGTGGATCCTCCTAGCTTCTCACTGAAGTATGCAACTGGTTTCCTATCCTGCATCAAAACAGCTCCAATGCCAACTCCTGAGGCATCACATTCAATTTCAAATGTTTTCTTAAAATCAGGAAGAACTAAAAGTGGGGCATTGATAAGCTTCTCTTTCAAGGCTGAAAATGCGTGCTCTTGTGCTTCTTCCCATCTGAATCCAACTTCCTTCTTGATTACTTCTGTTAAGGGTGCTGCTATGGTGCTGAAGTTCTGAATAAATCGCCTATAAAATCCAGCAAGTCCATGAAAGCTTCTAACTTCTCCAACATTCTTAGGCGTAGGCCAATCCTTGATTGCCTTGATCTTTTCGTCATCTACTCTAACTCCCTCTGCACTAACAATAAAACCTAGAAAAATAACCTCAGTAGTACAGAATGAACACTTAGAGTAATTAGCAAAAAGAGATTGAGAGCAAAGAACATCTAGAACCCTGCGGATGTGTTCTAAATGCTCTTCCAAACCTTTGCTGTAGATGAGTATATCATCAAAGTAGACTACTACAAACAGCCCAATGAACGGTCTGAGAGTGTGATTCATGAGACGCATGAATGTACTGGGAGCATTGGTGAGACCAAACGGCATAACCAGCCACTCATATAACCCTTGCTTGGTCTTGAATGCAGTCTTCCATTCATCCCCTTCCTTCATTCTGATCTGATGATAACCACTCTTCAAATCGATTTTGGAGAAGATGGTGGATCCACATAACTCATCTAACATGTCATCAAGTCTTGGGATCGGATGTTTGTACTTCACTGTGATGTTGTTGATAGCTCTGCAGTCTACACACATCCTCCATGTCCCATCTTTCTTAGGCACTAACAATACTGGTACAGCACATGGGCTTAAACTCTCACGGATATAGCCCTTACTCATCAGCTCCTCTACTTGCTTATGTAGCTCCTTTGTCTCCACGGGGTTGGTTCTGTAGGCGGGTTTGTTTGGCAAAACTGATCCCGGAACTATGTCAATCTGATGCTCAATCCCGCGAATTGGAGGCAAGCCTGATGGTATCTCTTTTGGAAAAACGTCCTTATACTCCTCAATAATCTGAATCATCTCATGAGGAAGCTCTTCCGCTGATTTCGTACTCGCCAATGACTCCTTATAAACGAACATAAAGGTAGTCATCTCTGGATCAAAAAGCTTGTTGAACTCGCTGTGACTGATGTACAAGCTGTTAGACACTCTCTCCTTATCCTTGCGGTTCATATATAGCTGATCCTTATAGATTTCACCTGGTGTGAGTGGTAGAAGAGTGATCTTGCGTCCCTTAAACTCAAACATCTGCTTGTTGGTGTAGCCATCATGAAGAACTCGCCTGTCATATTGCCAAGGTCTTCCCAACAAAACGTGACTACTCTTCATAGGAACCACATCACAAAGCAACTCATCTTCATACTTCCCAATCGCCAACTTGATGAGTACTTGCTGAGAAACGGTTATGGCTCCCTTGTTGTCTAACCACTGCAGCTGATACGGTCTTGGATGTGAAGTAGTCTTAAGATTAAGCTTCTTCACCATCTCCTCACTGGCGGCATTGGTGCAGCTGCCTCCATCAACAATCAAGGTGCAAACCTTATCCTGAACTACACATCTGGTGTGGAAGAGATTCTCAAGCTGTCCCCTATCATCTGGATGAATCTGAACACTCAAAGTTCTGCGTGCTACTAACATCTCTCCAACTGCTGCTGGCTCTTCTTCCTCCTCCAGCTCAAACTCGTTTTCACTTTCTAAACTGTCTTGAGGCACAATTTCTCCTCCTTCTTTCAGCAGAAACATTTTCTTGTTAGGACAATCTCTGGAGTAATGTCCCATTCCTTGACATTTAAAACACCTGATGCTGCTAGTAGAAGTCCCACTTCTCGGTTTGAGCTCGGTTCTGACCTCTTCTTTAACAGTTGTTGTCGCTGGTTTAAGACCTTTGACAGGGGCTGGTTTATCTAATTCTCTTGGTTTTGGAATGCTGGAAGTGAAGGTGGGCCTGCCTATTCTCCTCTTGAACTGTGACTCTATCAACTCGGCCTTGTGAACCATTTCTTGCATATCTTCATAATTCTGAAGCTCTACCTTATCTTGCAACTCTCTGTTCAATCCCCCAAGAAAACGAGACATCACCATATCTTCACTCTCGTTTAGATCAGCTCTGATCATGAGTGTTTCCAACTCCTGATAGTAATCTCGAACTGATCTGGTACCTTGTACAAGGCGTCTCAACTTGCTAAGCATCTCTCTCTGATAGTGCGCAGGCACAAACTTCCTCCTCATCTGCGTGACAAGTTCTGTCCAAGTGGTGATTGGAGGCTGTCTTCGTCTATCTCTGATGAGCCCCAACTGCTCCCACCATAACAATGCATAGCCATTAAATTCTGAAACTGCTATCTTCACCTTGTTAAGCTCATAAGTTCCCTGTACCAGAAAATTAGACTCCATCTTCCTTTCCCAATCCAAATATACTTCTGCATCATTAGCACCATGAAAAGGAGGGAATTGGATCTTAATATTGTTCAGCTGCTGCCTCAAAGGGTCATACTCACGCCCATTGGCTCTGTTTCTGTTTCTTCTCACTGTTTCTCTGCTGTGATCTGTTCCTTCTCCTGAATACTCAAACTCTGTTTCTGCATAAACTCGATGCCCAGCAACATAATCAGACTGTCTTTTTGGCTGTGTACTTCTTCTTTGATTGACAACTGTTTCTCTGTCCCTGATTGGTGATTTAGTGCTCCTAACTCTCTGCCGTCTAGAAGAAGAAGCCACATGTGCCTTCCCTTTAGCGATCCTGATTGCTTCGTTAGGACTAGGAGGCTCTGATGATTCTGGCTCTGCAGCACTAAGCTCATTCTGTAGCTCTTTGAATCTGTTCTCAAACTTGCTGTCAAGCTGCTCTAGTTGCTGAATGAGCTGAGAAGCTATTGCTTGGTTGGCTTCTTTGATTTGCTGAGCCATAGCTTTGTTTAGAGCTTCCATAGCTTCAGCTGAAAGCTCCATGGTACCTGAAAAGAAGTCAAAACAGCACACAGTAACTAGTTCTTGTGTTGAGAAATAACAAAAAATGCAATCAGAAGACTTAAATGCATACAAGAAAACAAGTCCTAAGCTAACAAAGAGAAACGATTTTGATGCTTCTAAAACTATAGGCTAAAATTTATTATATGATTTTTATGCAACAAATAATGTGAATGAAAACTATATGTTAAAATTCGAATTTGATGCCCTAACTGAATGAAATCGATTTTTGGATGCAGCAAACAAAGGGAACGAGTTCTGATGCAGATTAACAACAAATCGAAACCCTAAACTCAGAATGGAAAAGAAAAATAAGAGAAAGAGAGATTAGGGTTAGAGAATTGCTCAGCCTTGGCACAGAGTTGGCTCTGATACCACCTGATATGATCCTCCCTAGGATTGAACTCTGGAAATCGGGGCTAAAGTGCTCGGAATCGAATGAAACTTGAGCAGCGGTTCGATTGGGGTGTGAGAAACACGGGGCTGAGTTTTGAGCGGATTTGGTCGAGTGGTTTTTGAGATACGATGACGTGAATAGGTAGTAGGGATTCAAATTCACAACGTGTTATGAAATCCCGGATTCGAAGAACGCATTCAAAGAATCGAAACTGAAAGAAGAACTTTCTGTAGAAAAAATGTTTGCGATTATTCCACTCTAGGGTTTACAGGAACGTTACTTGGATTTAAATACAACCCTAGAAACAAAACAACACGAAGTCTAAATAAAAACAACAGGTAGTCTGAAACATAAATAAAACAACGAAGCGTCCCACTAATTGGTGCACTTCTAAATAAACTAAGTACAAAATCAGAATGACTTGTACATTATTACCCTATGGTAAAGACTCCTAAGCAACTCAACGTAGTGATTCATCTGCCTCATTAAAAAAACCATGTTGAGAAAACCCAATGGGACAAAACTCAACTATGGGAAAAAGAGTACAGACTCCTCACCTTAAGTTACTTAGTTATCATTACCGGGTGAAGTCTCCAAAGTGTAGATATTGAAGACTTGCATAGTTGGTGGCGAGAACGATCCTTCGGCAATGAGCAAGTGAGCTTCCTTAGCCAACTCCTTAGCTCTCGAACGTGTGATTGGTCCTACCAGCTCTGGTTCCTTAGCTTTTGTACTGCTCACGATCACATCACTTTCTCATATTAAAGTAACATTATATTGCCTTAAACTTAGCTAATAGAGACAACTTGTGTAGAAGTATGATATGAACATTGATAGCTCTAAATATCTTGCTTGACTTCAAAACTTGTTAGAATAAACTTATGAAGGGTTCACCGAAGACATAAGCGTATGAAGAGTTCACCAAAGACATAGCTTGTACGTTCACAGAAGATTGACCTTGTTGCAACATATTACACCACTTTAGTTGGCCGAGCACACTTTCTTATGTCAAAGTAACATTACATTGCTTTGAACTTAGCGAATATAGATAACATATGTAGAAGTATGATATGAACATGGATAGCTCTAAGGATCTAGCTTGACTTCATACCTCGTGAGAATAATCTTATGAAGGGTTCAGCGAAGACATAAGCGTATGAAGGGTTCATCGAAGATATAAGCGTATGATGGGTACACCAAAGACATAGCTTGTATGTTCACAGAAGATTGACCCGGTTGAAATATAATACACCATGCTTAGTTGCCCTAGCACACTTTCTCATGTCAAAGTTACATTACATTGCCTTGAACTTAGCTAATAGATATAACATGTGTAGAAGTATGATATGAACATGGATAGCTCTAAGAATCTAGCTTGACTTCATAACATGTGAGAATAAACTTATGAAGGTTTCACCAAAGACATAAGCGTATGAAGAGTTCACCAAAGACATAGCTTATAGGTTCACAAAAGATTGACCTTGTTGCAACATATTACACCACTCTAGTTGGCGTAGCACACTTTCTTATGTCAAAGTAACATTACATTGCTTTGAACTTAGCGAATATAGATTACATGTGTAGAAGTATGATATGAACATGGATAGCTCTAAGGATCTAGCTTGACTTCATAACTCGTGAGAATAATCTTATGAAGGGTTCAGCGAAGACATAAGCGTATGAAGGGTTCATCGAAGACATAAGCTTATGAAGGGTACACCAAAGACATAGCTTGTACGTTCACAGAAGATTGACCTTGTTGCAACATATTACACCATGCTTAGTTGCCCTAGCACACTTTCTCATGTCAAAGTTACATTACATTACCTTGAATTTAGCTCATAGTGACAACTTATGTAAAAGTATGATATTAATATGGATAGCTCTAAGGATCTAGCTTGACTTCATAACTCGTGAGAATAATCTTATGAAGGGTTCAGCGAAGACATAAGCGTATGAAGGGTTCATCGAAGACATAAACGTATGAAGGGTACCCCAAAAACATAGCTTGTACGTTCACAGAAGATTGACCTTGTTGCAACATATTACACCATGCTTAGTTGCCCTAGCACACTTTCTCATGTCAAAGTTACATTACATTGCCTTGAACTTAGCTAATAGAGATAACATGTGTAGAAGTATGATATGAACATGGATAGTTCTAAGGATCTAGTTTGACTTCATAACATGTAAGAATAAACTTATGAAGGGTTCACCGAAGACATAAGCGTATGAAGGATTCACCAAATAAATACCTTATAGGTTCACAAAAGATTGACCATGTTGCAACCTATTACACCACTTTAGTTGGCCTAGCACACTTTCTCATGTCAAAGTAATATTACATTGCCTTGAACTTAGCTCATAGTGACAACTTATGTAGAAGTATGATATGAACATGGATAACTCTAAGGATCTAGCTTGACTTCATAACTCGTGAGAATAAACTTCTGAAGGGTTCATCGAAGACATAAGCGTATGAAGGGTACACCAAAGGCATAGCTTGTACGTTCACAGAAGATTGACCCTATTGCAATATATTATACCATGCTTAGTTGCCCTAGCACACTTTCTCATGTCAAAGTTACATTACATTGCCTTGAACTTAGCTAATAGAGATAACATGTGTAGAAGTATGATATGAACATGAATAGCTCTAAGAATCTAGCTTGACTTCATAACATGTGAGAATAAACTTATGAAGGGTTCATCGAAGACATAAACGTATGAAGGGTACCCCAAAGACATAGCTTGTACGTTCAGAGAAGATTGACCTTGTTGCAACATATTACACCATGCTTAGTTGCCCTAGCACACTTTCTCATGTCAAAGTTACATTACATTGCCTTGAACTTAGCTCATAGTGACAACTTATGTAAAAGTATGATATGAATATGGATAGCTCTAAGAATCTAGCTTGACTTCATAACTCGTGAGAATAATCTTATGAAGGGTTCAGCGAAGACATAAGCGTATGAAGGGTTCATCGAAGACATAAACGTATGAAGGGTACCCCAAAGACATAGCTTGTACGTTCAGAGAAGATTGACCTTGTTGCAACATATTACACCATGCTTAGTTGCCCTAGCACACTTTCTCATGTCAAAGTTACATTACATTGCCTTGAACTTAGCTAATAGAGATAACATGTGTAGAAGTATGATATGAACATGGATAGTTCTAAGGATCTAGTTTGACTTCATAACATGTGAGAATAAACTTATGAAGGGTTCACCAAAGACATAAGTGTATGAAGAGTTCACCAAAGACATAGCTTATAGGTTCACAGAAGATTGACCTTGTTGCAACATATTACACCACTTTAGTTGGCGTAGCACACTTTCTCTTGTCAAAGTAAAATTACATTGCCTTGAACTTAGCTCATAGTGACAACTTGTGTAGAAGTATGATATGAACATGGATAGCTCTAAGGATCTATCTTGACTTCATAACTCGTGAGAATAATCTTATGAAGGGTTCAGCGAAGACATAAGCGTATGAAGGGTTCATCGAAGACATAAGCTTATGAAGGGTACACCAAAGACATAGCTTGTACGTTCACAGAAGATTGACGTTTTTGAAACATATTACACCATGCTTAGTTGCCCTAGCACACTTTCTCATGTCAAAGTTACATTACATTGCCTTGAAGTTAGCTCATAGTGACAACTTATGTAGAAGTATGATATGAATATGGATAGCTCTAAGGATCTAGCTTGACTTCATAACTCGTAAGAATAATCTTATGAAGGGTTCAGCGAAGACATAAGCGTATGAAGGGTTCATCGAAGACATAAGCGTATGAAGGGTACATCAAAGACATAGCTTGTACGTTCACAGAAGATTGACCTTATTGCAACATATTACACCATGCTTAGTTGCCCTAGCACACTTTCTCATGTCAAAGTTACATTACATTGCCTTGAACTTAGCTAATAGAGATAACATGTGTAGAAGTATGATATGAACATGGATAGTTCTAAGGATCTAGTTTGACTTCATAACATGTGAGAATAAACTTATGAAGGGTTCACCGAAGACATAAGCGTATGAAGGATTCACCAAAGAAATACCTTATAGGTTCACAAAAGATTGACCATGTTGCAACCACTTTAGTTGGCCTAGCACACTTTCTCATGTCAAAGTAATATTACATTGCCTTGAACTTAGCTCATAGTGACAACTTGTGTAGAAGTATGATATGAACATGGATAGCTCTAAGGATCTAGCTTGACTTCATAACTCGTGAGAATAATCTTATGAAGGGTTCAGCGAAGACATAAGCGTATGAAGGGTTCATCGAAGACATAAGCGTATGAAGGGTACACCAAAGACATAGCTTGTACGTTCACAGAAGATTGACCCTGTTGCAATATATTACACCATGCTTAGTTGCCCTAGCACACTTTCTCATGTCAAAGTTACATTACATTGCCTTGAACTTAGCTCATAGTGACAACTTATGTAGAAGTATGATATGAATATGGATAGCTCTAAGGATCTAGCTTGACTTCATAACTCGTGAGAATAATCTTATGAAGGGTTCAGCGAAGACATAGCTTATAGGTTCACAGAAGATTGACCATGTTGCAACCTATTACACCACTTTAGTTGGCCTAGCACACTTTCTCATGTCAAAGTAACATTACATTGCCTTGAACTTAGCTCATAGTGACAACTTGTGTAGAAGTATGATATGAACATGGATAGCTCTAAGGATCTAGCTTGACTTCATAACTCGTGAGAATAATCTTATGAAGGGTTCAGCGAAGACATAAGCGTATGAAGGGTTCATCGAAGACATAAGCGTATGAAGGGTACACCAAAGACATAGCTTGTACGTTCACAGAAGATTGACCCTGTTGCAATATATTACACCATGCTTAGTTGCCCTAGCACACTTTCTCATGTCAAAGTTACATTACATTGCCTTGAACTTAGCTCATAGTGACAACTTATGTAGAAGTATGATATGAATATGGATAGCTCTAAGGATCTAGCTTGACTTCATAACTCGTGAGAATAATCTTATGAAGGGTTCAGCGAAGACATAGCTTATAGGTTCACAGAAGATTGACCATGTTGCAACCTATTACACCACTTTAGTTGGCCTAGCACACTTTCTCATGTCAAAGTAACATTACATTGCCTTGAACTTAGCTCATAGTGACAACTTGTGTAGAAGTATGATATGAACATGGATAGCTCTAAGGATCTATCTTGACTTCATAACTCGTGAGAATAATCTTATGAAGGGTTCAGCGAAGACATAAGCGTATGAAGGGTTCATCAAAGACATAAGCTTATGAAGGGTACACCAAAGACATAGCTTGTACGTTCACAGAAGATTGACGTTGTTGAAACATATTACACCATGCTTAGTTGCCCTAGCACACTTTCTCATGTCAAAGTTACATTACATTGCCTTGAACTTAGCTCATAGTGACAACTTATGTAGAAGTATGATATGAATATGGATAGCTCTAAGGATCTAGCTTGACTTCATAACTCGTGAGAATAATCTTATGAAGGGTTCAGCGAAGACATAAGCGTATGAAGGGTTCATCGAAGACATAAACGTATGAAGGGTACCCCAAAGACATAGCTTGTACGTTCACAGAAGATTGACCTTATTGCAACATATTACACCATGCTTAGTTGCCCTAGCACACTTTCTCATGTCAAAGTTACATTACATTGCCTTGAACTTAGCTAATAGAGATAACATGTGTAGAAGTATGATATGAACATAGATAGTTCTAAGGATCTAGTTTGACTTCATAACATGTGAGAATAAACTTATGAAGGGTTCACCGAAGACATAGCTTATAGGTTCACAGAAGATTGACCATGTTGCAACCTATTACACCACTTTAGTTGGCCTAGCACACTTTCTCATGTCAAAGTAACATTACATTGCCTTGAAGTTAGCTCATAGTGACAACTTGTGTAGAAGTATGATATGAACATGGATAGCTCTAAGGATCTAGCTTGACTTCATAACTCGTGAGAATAAACTTCTGAAGGGTTCACTGAAGATATAAGCGTATGAAGAATTCACCAAAGATATAGCTTATAGGTTCACAGAAGATTGACCTTGTTGCAACCTATTACACCACTTTAGTTGGCCTAGCACACTTTCTCATATTAAAGTAACATTACATTGCCTTAAACTTAGCTAATAGAGACAACTTGTGTAGAAGAATGATATGAACATTGATAGCTCTAAATATCACGCTTGACTTCAAAACTTTTTAGAATAAACTTATGAAGGGTTCACCGAAGACATAAGCGTATGAAGAGTTCACCAAAGACATAGCTTGTACGTTCAAAGAAGATTGACCTTGTTGCAACATATTACACCACTTTAGTTGGCCTAGCACACTTTCTTATGTCAAAGTAACATTACATTGCTTTGAACTTAACGAATATAGATAACATGTGTAGAAGTATGATATGAACATGGATAGCTCTAAGGATCTAGCTTGACTTCATAACTCGTGAGAATAATCTTATGAAGGGTTCAGCGAAGACATAGCTTATAGGTTCACATAAGATTGACCATGTTGCAACCTATTACACCACTTTAGTTGGCCTAGCACACTTTCTCATGTCAAAGTAACATTACATTGCCTTGAACTTAGCTCATAGTGACAACTTGTGTAGAAGTATGATATGAACATGGATAGCTCTAAGGATCTATCTTGACTTCATAACTCGTGAGAATAATCTTATGAAGGGTTCAGCGAAGACATAAGCGTATGAAGAGTTCACCAAAGACATAGCTTGTACGTTCACAGAAGATTGACCTTGTTGCAACATATTACACCACTTTAGTTGGCCTAGCACACTTTCTTATGTCAAAGTAACATTACATTGCTTTGAACTTAACGAATATAGATAACATGTGTAGAAGTATGATATGAACATGGATAGCTCTAAGGATCTAGCTTGACTTCATAACTCGTGAGAATAATCTTATGAAGGGTTCAGCGAAGACATAGCTTATAGGTTCACATAAGATTGACCATGTTGCAACCTATTACACCACTTTAGTTGGCCTAGCACACTTTCTCATGTCAAAGTAACATTACATTGCCTTGAACTTAGCTCATAGTGACAACTTGTGTAGAAGTATGATATGAACATGGATAGCTCTAAGGATCTATCTTGACTTCATAACTCGTGAGAATAATCTTATGAAGGGTTCAGCGAAGACATAAGCGTATGAAGGGTTCATCGAAGACATAAGCTTATGAAGAGTTCACCAAAGACATAGCTTGTACGTTCACGGAAGATTGACCTTGTTGCAACATATTACACCACTTTAGTTGGCCTAGAACACTTTCTTATGTCAAAGCAACATTACATTGCTTTGAACTTAGCGAATATAGATAACATATGTAGAAGTATGATATGAACATGGATAGCTCTAATGATCTAGCTTGACTTCATAACTCGTGAGAATAATCTTATGAAGGGTTCGGCGAAGACATAAGCGTATGAAGGGTTCATTGAAGACATAAGCGTATGAAGGGTACACCAAAGACATAGCTTGTACGTTCACAGAAGAATAACCCTGTTGCAATATATTACACCATGCTTAGTTGCCCTAGCACACTTTCTCATGTCAAAGTTACATTACATTGCCTTGAACTTAGCTAATAGAGATATTATGTGTAGAAGTATTATATGAACATGGATAGTTCTAAGGATCTAGCTTGACTTCATAACATGTGAGAATAAACTTATGAAGGGTTCACCGAAGACATAAGCGTATGAAGGGTTCACCGAAGACATAGCTTATAGGTTCACAGAAGATTGACCATGTTGCAACCTATTACACAACTTTAGTTGGCCTAGCACACTTTCTCATTTCAAAATAACATTACATTGCCTTGAACTTAGCGAATATAGATTACATATGTAGAAGTATGATATGAACATGGGTAGCTCTAATGATCTAGCTTGACTTCATAACTCGTGAGAATAATCTTATGAAGGGTTCAGCGAAGACATAAGCGTATGAAGGGTTCATCGAAGACATAAGCGTATGAAGGGTACACGAAAGACATAGCTTGTACGTTCACAGAAGATTGACCTTGTTGCAATATATTACACCATGCTTAGTTGCCCTAGCACACTTTCTCATGTCAAAGTTACATTACATTGCCTTGAACTTAGCTAATAGAGATAATATGTGTAGAAGTATGATATGAACATGGATAGTTCTAAGGATCTAGCTTGACTTCATAACATGTGAGAATAAACTTATGAAGGGTTCACCGAAGACATAAGCGTATGAAGGGTTCACCAAAGACATAGCTTATAGGTTCACAGAAGATTGACCATGTTGCAACCTATTACACAACTTTAGTTGGCCTAGCACACTTTCTCATTTCAAAGTAACATTACATTGCCTTGAACTTAGCGAATATAGATTACATGTGTAGAAGTATGATATGAACATGGATAGCTCTAAGGATCTAGCTTGACTTCATAACTCGTGAGAATAATCTTATGAAGGGTTCAGCGAAGACATAAGCGTATGAAGGGTTCATTGTAGACATAAGTGTATGAAGGGTACACTAAAGACATAGCTTGTACGTTCACAGAAGATTTACCTTGTTGCAACATATTACACCATGCTTAGTTGCCCTAGCACACTTTCTCATGTCAAAGTTACATTACATTGCCTTGAACTTAGCTAATAGAGATAACATGTGTAGAAGTATGATATGAACATGGATAGTTCTAAGGATCTAGCTTGACTTCATAACATGTGAGAATAAACTTATGAAGGGTTCACCGAAGACATAAGCGTATGAAGGGTTCACCAAAGACATAGCTTATAGGTTCACAGAAGATTGACCATGTTGCAACCTATTACACAACTTTAGTTGGCCTAGCACACTTTCTCATGTCAAAGTAACATTACATTTCCTTGAACTTAGTTCATAGTGACAACCTGTGTAGAAGTATGATATGAACATGGATAGCTCTAAGGATCTAGCTTGACTTCATAACTCGTGAGAATAATCTTATGAAGGGTTCAGCGAAGACATAAGCGTATGAAGGGTTCATCGAAGACATAAGCGTATGAAGGTTACACCAAAGACATAGCTTGTACGTTCACAGAAGATTGACCTTCTTGCAACATATTACACCATGCTTAGTTGCCCTAGCACACTTTCTCATATCAAAGTTACATTAAATTTCCTTGAACTTAGCTAATAGAGATAACATGTGTAGAAGTATGATATGAACATGGATAGTTCTAAGGATCTAGCTTGACTTCATAACATGTGAGATAAATTTATGAAGGGTTCACCGAAGACATAAGCGTATGAAGGGTTCGCCAAAGACATAGCTTATTGGTTCACATAAGATTGACCATGTTGCAACCTATTACACCACTTTAGTTGGCCTAGCACACTTTCTCATATTAAAGTAACATTACATTGCCTTAAACTTAGCTAATAGAGACAACTTGTGTAGAAGAATGATATGAACATGGATAGCTCTAAAGGTCCAGCTTGATTTCAAAACTTGTTAGAATAAACTTATGAAGGGTTCACCGAAGACATAAGTGTATGAAGGGTTCACCAAAGACATAGCTTATAGGTTCACAGAAGATAAACCTTGTTGCAACATATTACACCACTTTAGTTGGCCTAGCACACTTTCTTATGTCAAAGTAACATTACATTGCTTTGAACTTAGCGAATATAGATAACATATGTAGAAGTATGATATGAGCATGGATTACTCTAAGGATCTAGCTTGACTTCATAACTCGTGAGAATAATCTTATAAAGGGTTCAGCGAAGACATAAGCGTATGAAGGGTTCATCAAAGACATAAGCGTATAAAGGGTACACCAAAGACATAGCTTGTACGTTCACAGAAGATTGACCCTGTTGCAATATATTACATCATGCTTAGTTGCCCTAGCACACTTTCTCATGTCAAAGTCACATTACATTGTCTTGAACTTAGCTAATAGAGATAACATGTGTAGAAGTATGATATGAACATGGATAGTTCTAAGGATCTAGCTTGACTTCATAACATGTGAGATAAATTTATGAAGGGTTCACCGAAGACATAAGCGTATGAAGGGTTCGCCAAAGACATAGCTTATTGGTTCACATAAGATTGACCATGTTGCAACCTATTACACCACTTTAGTTGGCCTAGCACACTTTCTCATATTAAAGTAACATTACATTGCCTTAAACTTAGCTAATAGAGACAACTTGTGTAGAAGAATGATATGAACATGGATAGCTCTAAAGGTCCAGCTTGATTTCAAAACTTGTTAGAATAAACTTATGAAGGGTTCACCGAAGACATAAGCGTATGAAGGGTACACAAAAGACATAGCTTGTACGTTCACAGAAGATTGACCCTGTTGCAATATATTACACCATGCTTAGTTGCCCTAGCACACTTTCTCATGTCAAAGTTACATTACATTGCCTTGAACTTAGCTAATAGAGATAACATGTGTAGAAGTATGATATGAACATGGATAGTTCTAAGGATCTAGTTTGACTTCATAACATGTGAGAATAAACTTATGAAGGGTTCACCGAAGACATAAGCGTATGAAGGGTTCACCAAAGACATAGCTTATAGGTTCACAGAAGATTGACCATGTTGCAACCTATTACCCCACTTTAGTTGGCCTAGCACACTTTCTCATGTCAAAGTAACATTACATTGCCTTGAACTTAGCGAATATAGATTACATGTGTAGAAGTATGATATGAACATGGATTGCTCTAAGGATCTAGCTTGACTTCATAACTCGTGAGAATATTCTTATGAAGGGTTCAGCGAAGACATAAGCGTATGAAGGGTTCATCAAAGACATAAGCGTATGAAGGGTACACCAAAGACATAGCTTGTACGTTCACAGAAGATTGACCCTGTTGCAATATATTACATCATGCTTAGTTGCCCTAGCACACTTTCTCATGTCAAAGTCACATTACATTGCCTTGAAATTAGCTAATAGAGATAACATGTGTAGAAGTATGATATGAACATGGATAGCTCTAAGAATTTAGCTTGACTTCATAACATGTGAGAATAAACCTATGAAGGGTTCACCAAAGACATAAGCGTATGAAGGGTTCACCAAAGACATAAGCGTATGAAGGCTTCACCAAAGACATAGCTTATAGGTTCACATAAGATTGACCTTGTTGCAACATATTACATCACTTTAGTTGGCCTAGCACACTTTCTTATGTCAAAGTAACATTACATTGCTTTGAACTTAGCGAATATAGATAACATATGTAGAAGTATGATATGAACATGGATAGCTCTAAGGATCTAGCTTGACTTCATAACTCGCGAGAATAATCTTATGAAGGGTTCAGCGAATACATAAGCGTATGAAGGGTTCATCGAAGACATAAGCGTATGAATGGTACACCAAAGACATAGCTTGTACGTTCACAAAAGATTGACCCTGTTGCAATATATTACACCATGCTTAGTTGCCTTAGCACACTTTCTCATGTCAAAGTTACATTACATTGTCTTGAACTTAGCTAATAGAGATAACATGTGTAGAAGTATGATATGAACATGGATAGCTCTAAGAATCTTGCTTGACTTCATAACATGTGAGAATAAACTTATGAAGGGTTCACCCAAGACATAAGCGTATGAAGGGTTCACAAAAGACATAGCTTATAGGTTCACAGAAGATTGACCATGTTGCAACCTATTACACCACTTTAGTTGGCCTAGCACACTTTCTCATGTCAAAGTAACATTACATTGCCTTAAACTTAGCTAATAGAGACAACTTGTGTAGAAGTATGATATGAACATGAGTAGCTCTAAATATCACGCTTGACTTCAAAACTTGTTAGAATAAACTTATGAAGGGTTCACAGAAGACATAAGCGTATCAAGAGTTCACCAAAGACATAGCTTATAAGTTCACAGAAGATTGACCTTATTGCAACATATTACACCACTTTAGTTGGCCTAGCACACTTTCTTATGTCAAAGTAACATTACTTTGCTTTGAAATTAGCGAATATAGATAACATATGTAGAAGTATGATATGAACATGGATAGTTCTAAGGATCTAGCTTGACTTCATAACTCGCGAGAATAATCTGATGAAGGGTTCAGCGAAGACATAAGCGTATGAATGGTACACCAAAGACATAGCTTGTACGTTCACAAAAGATTGACCCTGTTGCAATATATTACACCATGCTTAGTTGCCTTAGCACACTTTCTCATGTCAAAGTTACATTACATTGTCTTGAACTTAGCTAATAGAGATAACATGTGTAGAAGTATGATATGAACATGGATAGCTCTAAGAATCTTGCTTGACTTCATAACATGTGAGAATAAACTTATGAAGGGTTCACCAAAGACATAAGCGTATGAAGGGTTCACCAAAGACATAGCTTATTGGTTCACATAAGATTAACCATGTTGCAACCTATTACACCACTTTAGTTGGCCTAGCACACTTTCTCATATTAAAGTAACATTACATTGCCTTAAACTTAGCTAATAGAGATTACTTGTGTAGAAGTATGATATGAACATGGATAGCTCTAAATATCAAGCTTGACTTCAAAACTTGTTAGAATAAACTCATGAAGGGTTCACCGAAGACATAAGCGTATGAAGAGTTCACCAAAGACATAAGCGTATGAAGGGTTCACCAAAGACATAAGCGTATGAAGGCTTCACCAAAGACATAGCTTATAGGTTCACATAAGATTGACCTTGTTGCAACATATTACATCACTTTAGTTGGCCTAGCACACTTTCTTATTTCAAAGTAACATTACATTGCTTTGAACTTAGCGAATATAGATAACATATGTAGAAGTATGATATGAACATGGATAGCTCTAAGGATCTAGCTTGACTTCATAACTCGCGAGAATAATCTTATGAAGGGTTCAGCGAAGACATAAGCGTATGAAGGGTTCATCGAAGACATAAGCATATGAATGGTACACCAAAGACATAGCTTGTACGTTCACAAAAGATTGACCCTGTTGCAATATATTACACCATGCTTAGTTGCCTTAGCACACTTTCTCACGTCAAAGTTACATTACATTGTCTTGAACTTAGCTAATAGAGATAACATGTCTAGAAGTATGGTATGAACATGGATAGCTCTAAGAATCTAGCATGACTTCATAACATGTGAGAATAAACTTATGAAGGGTTCACCAAAGACATAAGCGTATGAAGGGTTCACAAAAGACATAGCTTATAGGTTCACAGAAGATTGATTATGTTGCAACCTATTACACCACTTTAGTTGGCCTAGCACACTTTCTCATATTAAAGTAACATTACATTGCCTTAAACTTAGCTAATAGAGACTAACTTGTCTAGAAGTATGATATGAACATGGATAGCTCTAAAGGTCCAGCTTGATTTCAAAACTTGTTAGAATAAACTTATGAAGGGTTCACCGAAGACATAAGCGTATGAAGAGTTCACCAAAGACATAGCTTGTACGTTCACAGAAGATTGACCTTGTTGCAACATATTACACCACTTTAGTTGGCCTAGCACACTTTCTTATGTCAAAGTAATATTACATTGCTTTGAACTTAGCGAATATAGATAACATATGTAGAACCATGATATGAACATGGATAGCTCTAAGGATCTAGCTTGACTTCATAACTCGTGAGACTAATCTTATGAAGGGTTCAGCGAAGACATAAGCGTATGAAGGGTTTATCGAAGACATAAGCGTATGAAAGGTACACAAAAGACATAGCTTGTACGTTCACAGAAGATTGACCCTGTTGCAATATATTACACCATGCTTAGTTGCCCTAGCACACTTTCTCATGTCAAAGTTACATTACATTGCCTTGAACTTAGCTAATAGAGATAACATGTGAGAATAAACCTATGAAGGGTTCACCAAAGACATAAGCGTATGAAGGCTTCACCAAAGACATAGCTTATAAGTTCACATAAGATTGACCTTGTTGCAACATATTACATCACTTTAGTTGGCCTAGCACACTTTCTTATGTCAAAGTAACATTACATTGCTTTGAACTTAGCGAATATAGATAACATATGTAGAAGTATGATATGAACATGGATAGCTCTAAGGATCTAGCTTGACTTCATAACTCGCGAGAATAATCTTATGAAGGGTTCAGCGAAGACATAAGCGTATGAAGGGTTCATCGAAGACATAAGCGTATGAATGGTACACCAAAGACATAGCTTGTACGTTCACAAAAGATTGACTCTGTTGCAATATATTACACCATGCTTAGTTGCCTTAGCACACTTTCTCATGTCAAAGTTACATTACATTGTCTTGAACTTAGCTAATAGAGATAACATGTGTAGAAGTATGATATGAACATGGATAGCTCTAAGAATTTTGCTTGACTTCATAACATGTGAGATAAATTTATGAAGGGTTCACCGAAGACATAAGCGTATGAAGGGTTCACCAAAGACATAGCTTATTGGTTCACATAAGATTGACCATGTTGCAACCTATTACACCAATTTAGTTGGCCTAGCACACTTTCTCATATCAAAGTAACATTACATTGCCTTAAACTTAGCTAATAGAGACAACTTGTGTAGAAGAATGATATGAACATGGATAGCTCTAAAGGTCCAGCTTGATTTCAAAACTTGTTAGAATAAACTTATGAAGGGTTCACCGAAGACATAAGCGTATGAAGAGTTCACCAAAGACATAGCTTGTACGTTCACAGAAGATTGACCTTGTTGCAACATATTACACCACTTTAGTTGGCCTAGCACACTTTCTTATGTCAAAGTAATATTACATTGCTTTGAACTTAGCGAATATAGATAACATATGTAGAACCATGATATGAACATGGATAGCTCTAAGGATCTAGCTTGACTTCATAACTCGTGAGACTAATCTTATGAAGGGTTCAGCGAAGACATAAGCGTATGAAGGGTTTATCGAAGACATAAGCGTATGAAAGGTACACAAAAGACATAGCTTGTACGTTCACAGAAGATTGACCCTGTTGCAATATATTACACCATGCTTAGTTGCCCTAGCACACTTTCTCATGTCAAAGTTACATTACATTGCCTTGAACTTAGCTAATAGAGATAACATGTGAGAATAAACCTATGAAGGGTTCACCAAAGACATAAGCGTATGAAGGCTTCACCAAAGACATAGCTTATAAGTTCACATAAGATTGACCTTGTTGCAACATATTACATCACTTTAGTTGGCCTAGCACACTTTCTTATGTCAAAGTAACAATACATTGCTTTGAACTTAGCGAATATAGATAACATATGTAGAAGTATGATATGAACATGGATAGCTCTAAGGATCTAGCTTGACTTCATAACTCGCGAGAATAATCTTATGAAGGGTTCAGCGAAGACATAAGCGTATGAAGGGTTCATCGAAGACATAAGCGTATGAATGGTACACCAAAGACATAGCTTGTACGTTCACAAAAGATTGACTCTGTTGCAATATATTACACCATGCTTAGTTGCCTTAGCACACTTTCTCATGTCAAAGTTACATTACATTGTCTTGAACTTAGCTAATAGAGATAACATGTGTAGAAGTATGATATGAACATGGATAGCTCTAAGAATTTTGCTTGACTTCATAACATGTGAGATAAATTTATGAAGGGTTCACCGAAGACATAAGCGTATGAAGGGTTCACCAAAGACATAGCTTATTGGTTCACATAAGATTGACCATGTTGCAACCTATTACACCAATTTAGTTGGCATAGCACACTTTCTCATATCAAAGTAACATTACATTGCCTTAAACTTAGCTAATAGAGACAACTTGTGTAGAAGAATGATATGAACATGGATAGCTCTAAAGGTCCAGCTTGATTTCAAAACTTGTTAGAATAAACTTATGAAGGGTTCACCGAAGACATAAGCGTATGAAGAGTTCACCAAAGACATAGCTTGTACGTTCACAGAAGATTGACCTTGTTGCAACATATTACACCACTTTAGTTGGTTTAGCACACTTTCTTATGTCAAAGTAATATTACATTGCTTTGAACTTAGCGAATATAGATAACATATGTACAACCATGATATGAACATGGATAGCTCTAAGGATCTAGCTTGACTTCATAACTCGTGAGACTAATCTTATGAAGGGTTCAGCGAAGACATAAGCGTATGAAGGGTTTATCGAAGACATAAGCGTATGAAGGGTACACAAAAGACATAGCTTGTACGTTCACAGAAGATTGACCCTGTTGCAATATATTATACCATGCTTAGTTGGCCTAGCACACTTTCTCATGTCAAAGTAACATTACATTGCCTTGAACTTAGCGAATATAGATTACATGTGTAGAAGTATGATATGAACATGGATAGCTCTAAGGATCTAGCTTGACTTCATAACTCGTGAGAATAATCTTATGAAGGGTTCAGCGAAGACATAAGCGTATGAAGGGTTCATCAAAGACATAAGCGTATGAAGGGTACACCAAAAACATAGCTTGTACATTCACAGAAGATTGACCTTGTTGCAACATATTACACCATGCTTTGTTGCCCTAGCACACTTTCTCATGTCAAAGTTACATTACATTGCCTTGAACTTAGCTAATAGAGATAACATGTGTAGAAGTATGATATGAACATGGATAGCTCTAAGAATCTAGCTTGACTTCATAACATGTGAGAATAAACTTATGAAGAGTTCACCGAAGACATAAGCGTATGAAGGGTTCACCAAAGACATAGCTTATAGGTTCACAGAAGATTGACCATGTTACAACCTATTACACCACTTTAGTTGGCCTAGCACACTTTCTCATGTCAAAGTAACATTACATTGCCTTAAACTTAGCTAATAGTGACAACTTGTGTAGAAGTATAATATGAACATGGATAGCTCTAAATATCACGCTTGACTTCAAAACTTGTTAGAATAAACTTATGAAAGGTTCACCGAACACATAAGCGTATGAAGAGATCACCAAAGACATAGCTTATAAGTTCACAGAAGAGTGACCTTGTTGCAACATATTACACCACTTTAGTTGGCCTAGCACACTTTCTTATGTCAAAGTAACATTACATTTCTTTGAACTTAGCGAATATAGATAACCTATGTAGAAGTATTATATGAACATGGATAGCTCTAAGGATCTAGCTTGACTTCATAACTTATGAAGGGTTCAGCGAAGACATAAGCGTATGAAGGGTTCATCGAAGTCATAAGCGTATGAAGGGTACACCAAAGACATAGCTTGTACGTTCACAGAAGATTGACCATGTTGCAATATATTACATCATGCTTAGTTGCCCTAGCACACTTTCTCATGTCAAAGTCACATTACAATACCTTGAAATTAGCTAATAGAGATAACATGTGTAGAAGTATGATATGAACATGGATAGCTCTAAGAATCTAGCTTGACTTCATAACTCATGAGAATAAACTTATGAAGGGTTCACCGAAGATATAAGTGTATGATGGCTTCACCAAAGACATAGCTTATAGGTTCACATAAGATTGACCTTGTTGCAACATATTACACCACTTTAGTTGGCCTAGCACACTTTCTCATGTTAAAGTAACATTACATTGCTTTGAACTTAGCGAATATAGATAACATGTGTAGAAGTATGATATGAACATGGATAGCTCTAAGGATCTAGCTTGACTTCATAACTCGTGAGAATAATCTTATGAAGGGTTCAACGAAGACATAAGCGTATGAAGGGTTCATCGAAGACATAGCTTATAGGTTCACAGAAGATTGACCCTGTTGCAATAGCACACTTTCTTATGTCAAAATAACATTACATTTCTTTGAACTTAGCGAATATAGATAACATATGTAGAATTATGATATGAACATAGATAGCTCTAAAGATCTAGCTTGACTTCAAAAACTCGTGAGAATAATCTTATGAAGGGTTCAGCGAAGACATAAGCATATGAAGGGTTCATCGAAGACATAAGCGTAGGAAGGGTACACCAAAGACATAGCTTGTACGTTCACAGAAGATTGACCCTGTTGCAATATATTACACCATGCTTAGTTGCCCTAGCACACTTTCTCATGTCAAAGTCACATTACATTGCCTTGAACTTAGCTAATAGAGATAACATGTGTAGAAGTATGATATGAACATAAATAGCTCTAAGAATCTAGCTTGACTTCATAACATGTGAGAATAAACTTATGAAGGGTTCACCAAAGACATAAGCGTATGAAGGCTTCACCAAAGACATAGCTTATAGGTTCACATAAGATTGACCTTGTTGCAACATATTACACAACTTTAGTTGGCCTAGCACACTTTCTCATGTCAAAGTAACATTACATTGCCTTAAACTTAGCTAATAGAGACAACTTGTGTAGAAGAATGATATGAACATAGATAGCTCTAAAGATCTAGCTTGACTTCAAAAACTCGTGAGAATAATCTTATGAAGGGTTCAGCGAAGACATAAGCATATGAAGGGTTCACCGAAGACATAAGCGTATGAAGAGTTCACCAAAGACATAGCTTGTACGTTCACAGAAGATTGACCTTGTTGCAACATATTACACCACTTTAGTTGGCCTAGCACACTTTCTTATGTCAAAATAACATTACATTTCTTTGAACTTAGCGAATATAGATAACATATGTAGAAGTATGATATGAACATAGATAGCTCTAAAGATCTAGCTTGACTTCA
Organism: Lepidium didymum; assembly: GCA_963920545.1. Classification (NCBI taxonomy): domain Eukaryota; kingdom Viridiplantae; phylum Streptophyta; class Magnoliopsida; order Brassicales; family Brassicaceae; genus Lepidium; species Lepidium didymum. The sequence continues at coordinate 8,056,602 of OY986983.1, read as the reverse complement.
AAAACTCGTGAGAATAATCTTATGAAGGGTTCAGCGAAGACATAAGCATATGAAGGGTTCATCGAAGACATAAGCGTAGGAAGGGTACACCAAAGACATAGCTTGTACGTTCACAGAAGATTGACCCTGTTGCAATAGCACACTTTCTTATGTCAAAATAACATTACATTTCTTTGAACTTAGCGAATATAGATAACATATGTAGAAGTATGATATGAACATAGATAGCTCTAAAGATCTAGCTTGACTTCAAAAACTCGTGAGAATAATCTTATGAAGGGTTTAGCGAAGACATAAGCATATGAAGGGTTCATCGAAGATATAAGCGTATGAAGGGTACACCAAAGACATAGCTTGTACGTTCACAGAAGATTGACCTTGTTGCAACATATTACACCATGCTTAGTTGCCCTACCAAACTTTCTCATGTCAAAGTTACATTACATTGCCTTGAACTTAGCTAATAGAGATAACATGTGTAGAAGTATGATATGAACATGGATAGCTCTAAGGATCTAGCTTGACTTCATAACTCGTGAGAATAATCTTATGAAGGGTTCAACGAAGACATAAGCATATGAAGGGTTCACCAAAGACATAAGCGTATGAAGGCTTCACCAAAGACATAGCTTATAGGTTCACATAAGATTGACCTTGTTGCAACATATTACACCATGCTTAGTTGCCCTAGCTAACTTTCTCATGTCAAAGTTACATTACATTGCCTTGAACTTAGCTAATAGAGATAACATGTGTAGAAGTATGATATGAACATGGATAGCTCTAAGAATCTAGCTTGACTTCATAACATGTGAGAATAAACTTATGAAGGGTTCACCAAAGACATAAGCGTATGAAGGCTTCACCAAAGACATAGCTTATAGGTTCACATAAGATTGACCTTGTTGCAACATATTAAACAACTTTAGTTGGCCTAGCACACTTTCTCATGTCAAAGTAACATTACATTGCCTTAAACTTAGCTAATAGAGACAACTTGTGTAGAAGAATGATATGAACATAGATAGCTCTAAAGATCTAGCTTGACTTCAAAAACTCGTGAGAATAATCTTATGAAGGGTTCAGCGAAGACATAAGCATATGAAGGGTTCACCGAAGACATAAGCGTATGAAGAGTTCACCAAAGACATAGCTTGTACGTTCACAGAAGATTGACCTTGTTGCAACATATTACACCACTTTAGTTGGCCTAGCACACTTTCTTATGTCAAAATAACATTACATTTCTTTGAACTTAGCGAATATAGATAACATATGTAGAAGTATGATATGAACATAGATAGCTCTAAAGATCTAGCTTGACTTCAAAAACTCGTGAGAATAATCTTATGAAGGGTTTAGCGAAGACATAAGCGTATGAAGGGTTCATCGAAGATATAAGCGTATGAAGGGTACACCAAAGACATAGCTTGTACGTTCACAGAAGATTGACCTTGTTGCAACATATTACACCATGCTTAGTTGCCCTACCACACTTTCTCATGTCAAAGTTACATTACATTGTCTTGAACTTAGCTAATAGAGATAACATGTGTAGAAGTATGATATGAACATGGATAGCTCTAAGGATCTAGCTTGACTTCATAACTCGTGAGAATAATCTTATGAAGGGTTCAACGAAGACATAAGCATATGAAGGGTTCACCAAAGACATAAGCGTATGAAGGCTTCACCAAAGACATAGCTTATAGGTTCACATAAGATTGACCTTGTTGCAACATATTACACCATGCTTAGTTGCCCTAGCTAACTTTCTCATGTCAAAGTTACATTACATTGCCTTGAACTTAGCTAATAGAGATAACATGTGTAGAAGTATGATATGAACATGGATAGCTCTAAGAATCTAGCTTGACTTCATAACATGTGAGAATAAACTTATGAAGGGTTCACCAAAGACATAAGCGTATGAAGGCTTCACCAAAGACATAGCTTATAGGTTCACATAAGATTGACCTTGTTGCAACATATTACACAACTTTAGTTGGCCTAGCACACTTTTTCATGTCAAAGTAACATTACATTGCCTTAAACTTAGCTAATAGAGACAACTTGTGTAGAAGAATGATATGAACATAGATAGCTCTAAAGATCTAGCTTGACTTCAAAAACTCGTGAGAATAATCTTATGAAGGGTTCAGCGAAGACATAAGCATATGAAGGGTTCACCGAAGACATAAGCGTATGAAGAGTTCACCAAAGACATAGCTTGTACGTTCACAGAAGATTGACCTTGTTGCAACATATTACACCACTTTAGTTGGCCTAGCACACTTTCTTATGTCAAAATAACATTACATTTCTTTGAACTTAGCGAATATAGATAACATATGTAGAAGTATGATATGAACATAGATAGCTCTAAAGATCTAGCTTGACTTCAAAAACTCGTGAGAATAATCTTATGAAGGGTTCAGCGAAGACATAAGCATATGAAGGGTTCATCGAAGACATAAGCGTAGGAAGGGTACACCAAAGACATAGCTTGTACGTTCACAGAAGATTGACCCTGTTGCAATAGCACACTTTCTTATGTCAAAATAACATTACATTTCTTTGAACTTAGCGAATATAGATAACATATGTAGAAGTATGATATGAACATAGATAGCTCTAAAGATCTAGCTTGACTTCAAAAACTCGTGAGAATAATCTTATGAAGGGTTTAGCGAAGACATAAGCGTATGAAGGGTTCATCGAAGATATAAGCGTATGAAGGGTACACCAAAGACATAGCTTGTACGTTCACAGAAGATTGACCTTGTTGCAACATATTACACCATGCTTAGTTGCCCTACCAAACTTTCTCATGTCAAAGTTACATTACATTGCCTTGAACTTAGCTAATAGAGATAACATGTGTAGAAGTATGATATGAGCATGGATAGCTCTAAGGATCTAGCTTGACTTCATAACTCGTGAGAATAATCTTATGAAGGGTTCAACGAAGACATAAGCATATGAAGGGTTCACCAAAGACATAAGCGTATGAAGGCTTCACCAAAGACATAGCTTATAGGTTCACATAAGATTGACCTTGTTGCAACATATTACACCATGCTTAGTTGCCCTAGCTAACTTTCTCATGTCAAAGTTACATTACATTGCCTTGAACTTAGCTAATAGAGATAACATGTGTAGAAGTATGATATGAACATGGATAGCTCTAAGAATCTAGCTTGACTTCATAACATGTGAGAATAAACTTATGAAGGGTTCACCAAAGACATAAGCGTATGAAGGCTTCACCAAAGACATAGCTTATAGGTTCACTTAAGATTGACCTTGTTGCAACATATTACACAACTTTAGTTGGCCTAGCACACTTTTTCATGTCAAAGTAACATTACATTGCCTTAAACTTAGCTAATAGAGACAACTTGTGTAGAAGAATGATATGAACATAGATAGCTCTAAAGATCTAGCTTGACTTCAAAAACTCGTGAAAATAATCTTATGAAGGGTTCAGCGAAGACATAAGCATATGAAGGGTTCACCGAAGACATAAGCGTATGAAGAGTTCACCAAAGACATAGCTTGTACGTTCACAGAAGATTGACCTTGTTGCAACATATTACACCACTTTAGTTGGCCTAGCACACTTTCTTATGTCAAAATAACATTACATTTCTTTGAACTTAGCGAATATAGATAACATATGTAGAAGTATGATATGAACATAGATAGCTCTAAAGATCTAGCTTGACTTCAAAAACTCGTGAGAATAATCTTATGAAGGGTTCAGCGAAGACATAAGCATATGAAGGGTTCATCGAAGACATAAGCGTAGGAAGGGTACACCAAAGACATAGCTTGTACGTTCACAGAAGATTGACCCTGTTGCAATAGCACACTTTCTTATGTCAAAATAACATTACATTTCTTTGAACTTAGCGAATATAGATAACATATGTAGAAGTATGATATGAACATAGATAGCTCTAAAGATCTAGCTTGACTTCAAAAACTCGTGAGAATAATCTTATGAAGGGTTTAGCGAAGACATAAGCGTATGAAGGGTTCATCGAAGATATAAGCGTATGAAGGGTACACCAAAGACATAGCTTGTACGTTCACAGAAGATTGACCTTGTTGCAACATATTACACCATGCTTAGTTGCCCTACCAAACTTTCTCATGTCAAAGTTACATTACATTGCCTTGAACTTAGCTAATAGAGATAACATGTGTAGAAGTATGATATGAACATGGATAGCTCTAAGGATCTAGCTTGACTTCATAACTCGTGAGACTAATCTTATGAAGGGTTCAGCGAAGACATAAGCGTATGAAGGGTTTATCGAAGACATAAGCGTATGAAGGGTACACAAAAGACATAGCTTGTACGTTCACAGAAGATTGACCCTGTTGCAATATATTATACCATGCTTAGTTGCCCTAGCACACTTTCTCATGTCAAAGTTACATTACATTGCCTTGAACTTAGCTAATAGAGATAACATGTGTAGAAGTATGATATGAACATGGATAGTTCTAAGGATCTAGCTTGACTTCATAACATGTGAGAATAAACTTATGAAGGGTTCACCGAAGACATAAGCGTATGAAGGGTTCACCAAAGACATAGCTTATAGGTTCACAGAAGATTGACCATGTTGCAACCTATTACACCACTTTAGTTGGCCTAGCACACTTTCTCATGTCAAAGTAACATTACATTGCCTTGAACTTAGCGAATATAGATTACATGTGTAGAAGTATGATATGAACATGGATAGCTCTAAGGATCTAGCTTGACTTCATAACTCGTGAGAATAATCTTATGAAGGGTTCAGCGAAGACATAAGCGTATGAAGGGTTCATCAAAGACATAAGCGTATGAAGGGTACACCAAAAACATAGCTTGTACATTCACAGAAGATTGACCTTGTTGCAACATATTACACCATGCTTTGTTGCCCTAGCACACTTTCTCATGTCAAAGTTACATTACATTGCCTTGAACTTAGCTAATAGAGATAACATGTGTAGAAGTATGATATGAACATGGATAGCTCTAAGAATCTAGCTTGACTTCATAACATGTGAGAATAAACTTATGAAGAGTTCACCGAAGACATAAGCGTATGAAGGGTTCACCAAAGACATAGCTTATAGGTTCACAGAAGATTGACCATGTTACAACCTATTACACCACTTTAGTTGGCCTAGCACACTTTCTCATGTCAAAGTAACATTACATTGCTTTAAACTTAGCTAATAGTGACAACTTGTGTAGAAGTATAATATAAACATGGATAGCTCTAAATATCACGCTTGACTTCAAAACTTGTTAGAATAAACTTATGAAAGGTTCACCGAACACATAAGCGTATGAAGAGATCACCAAAGACATAGCTTATAAGTTCACAGAAGAGTGACCTTGTTGCAACATATTACACCACTTTAGTTGGCCTAGCACACTTTCTTATGTCAAAGTAACATTACATTTCTTTGAACTTAGCGAATATAGATAACCTATGTAGAAGTATTATATGAACATGGATAGCTCTAAGGATCTAGCTTGACTTCATAACTTATGAAGGGTTCAGCGAAGACATAAGCGTATGAAGGGTTCATCGAAGTCATAAGCGTATGAAGGGTACACCAAAGACATAGCTTGTACGTTCACAGAAGATTGACCATGTTGCAATATATTACATCATGCTTAGTTGCCCTAGCACACTTTCTCATGTCAAAGTCACATTACAATACCTTGAAATTAGCTAATAGAGATAACATGTGTAGAAGTATGATATGAACATGGATAGCTCTAAGAATCTAGCTTGACTTCATAACTCATGAGAATAAACTTATGAAGGGTTCACCGAAGATATAAGTGTATGATGGCTTCACCAAAGACATAGCTTATAGGTTCACATAAGATTGACCTTGTTGCAACATATTACACCACTTTAGTTGGCCTAGCACACTTTCTCATGTTAAAGTAACATTACATTGCTTTGAACTTAGCGAATATAGATAACATGTGTAGAAGTATGATATGAACATGGATAGCTCTAAGGATCTAGCTTGACTTCATAACTCGTGAGAATAATCTTATGAAGGGTTCAACGAAGACATAAGCGTATGAAGGGTTCATCGAAGACATAAGCGTATGAAGGGTACACCAAAGACATAGCTTATACGTTCACAGAAGATTGACCTTGTTGCAACATATTACACCACTTTAGTTGGCCTAGCACACTTTCTTATGTCAAAGTAACATTACATTGCTTTGAACTTAGCGAATATAGATAACATATGTAAAAGTATGATATGAACATGGATAGCTCTAAGGATCTAGCTTGACTTCATAACTCGCGAGAATAATCTTATGAAGGGTTCAACGAAGACATAAGCGTATGAAGGGTTCATCAAAGACATAAGCGTATGAAGGGTACACCAAAGACATAGCTTGTACGTTCACAGAAGATTGACCCTGTTGCAATATATTACATCATGCTTAGTTGCCCTAGCACACTTTCTCATGTCAAAGTCACATTACATTGCCTTGAAATTAGCTAATAGAGATAACATGTGTAGAAGTATGATATAAACATGGATAGCTCTAAGAATTTAGCTTGACTTCATAACATGTGAGAATAAACCTATGAAGGGTTCACCAAAGACATAAGCGTATGAAGGCTTCACCAAAGACATAGCTTATAAGTTCACATAAGATTGACCTTGTTGCAACATATTACATCACTTTAGTTGGCCTAGCACACTTTCTTATGTCAAAGTAACATTACATTGCTTTGAACTTAGCGAATATAGATAACATATGTAGAAGTATGATATGAACATGGATAGCTCTAAGGATCTAGCTTGACTTCATAACTCGCGAGAATAATCTTATGAAGGGTTCAGCGAAGACATAAGCGTATGAAGGGTTCATCGAAGACATAAGCGTATGAATGGTACACCAAAGACATAGCTTGTACGTTCACAAAAGATTGACTCTGTTGCAATATATTACACCATGCTTAGTTGCCTTAGCACACTTTCTCATGTCAAAGTTACATTACATTGTCTTGAACTTAGCTAATAGAGATAACATGTGTAGAAGTATGATATGAACATGGATAGCTCTAAGAATCTTGCTTGACTTCATAACATGTGAGATAAATTTATGAAGGGTTCACCGAAGACATAAGCGTATGAAGGGTTCACCAAAGACATAGCTTATTGGTTCACATAAGATTGACCATGTTGCAACCTATTACACCAATTTAGTTGGCCTAGCACACTTTCTCATATCAAAGTAACATTACATTGCCTTAAACTTAGCTAATAGAGACAACTTGTGTAGAAGAATGATATGAACATGGATAGCTCTAAAGGTCCAGCTTGATTTCAAAACTTGTTAGAATAAACCTATGAAGGGTTCACCAAACACATAAGCGTATGAAGGGTTCACCAAAGACATAGCTTATAGGTTCACAGAAGATTAACCTTGTTGCAACATATTACACCACTTTAGTTAGCCTAGCACACTTTCTTATGTCAAAGTAACATTACATTGCTTTGAACTTAGCGAATATAGATAACATATGTAGAAGTATGATATGAAAATGGATTGCTCTAAGGATCTAGCTTGACTTCATAACTCGTGAGAATAATCTTATGAAGGGTTCAACGAAGACATAAGCGTATGAAGGGTTCATCAAAGACATAAGCATATAAAGGGTACACCAAAGACATAGCTTGTACGTTCACAGAAGATTGACCCTGTTGCAATATATTACATCATGCTTAGTTGCCCTAGCACACTTTCTCATGTCAAAGTCACATTACATTGTCTTGAACTTAGCTAATAGAGATAACATGTGTAGAAGTATGATATGAACATGGATAGCTCTAAGAATCTTGCTTGACTTCATAACATGTGAGATAAATTTATGAAGGGTTCACCGAAGACATAAGCGTATGAAGGGTTCACCAAAGACATAGCTTATTGGTTCACATAAGATTGACCATGTTGCAACCTATTACACCACTTTAGTTGGCCTAGCACACTTTTGTCATATTAAAGTAACATTACATTGCCTTAAACTTAGCTAATAGAGACAACTTGTGTAGAAGTATGATATGAACATGGATAGCTCTAAATATCACGCTTGACTTCAAAACTTGTTAGAATAAACTTATGAAGGGTTCACCAAAGGCATAAGCGTATGAAGAGTTCACCAAAGACATAGCTTGTACGTTCACAGAAGATTGACCTTGTTGCAACATATTACACCACTTTAGTTGGCCTAGCACACTTTCTTATGTCAAAGTAACATTACATTGCTTTGAACGTAGCGAATATAGATAACATATGTAGAAGTATGATATGAACATGGATTGCTCTAAGGATTTAGCTTGACTTCATAACTCGTGAGAATAATCTTATGAAGGGTTCAGCGAAGACATAAGCGTATGAAGGGTTCATCAAAGACATAAGCGTATGAAGGGTACACCAAAGACATAGCTTGTACGTTCACAGAAGATTGACCATGTTGCAATATATTACATCATGCTTAGTTGCCCTAGCACACTTTCCCATGTCAAAGTCACATTACATTGCCTTGAAATTAGCTAATAGAGATAACATGTGTAGAAGTATGATATGAACATGGATAGCTCTAAGAATTTAGCTTGACTTCATAACATGTGAGAATAAACCTATGAAGGGTTCACCAAAGACATAAGCGTATGAAGGGTTCACCAAAGACATAAGCGTATGAAGGCTTCACCAAAGACATAGCTTATAGGTTCACATAAGATTGACCTTGTTGCAACATATTACATCACTTTAGTTGGCCTAGCACACTTTCTTATGTCAAAGTAACATTACATTGCTTTGAACTTAGCGAATATAGATAACATATGTAGAAGTATGATATGAACATGGATAGCTCTAAGGATCTAGCTTGACTTCATAACTCGCGAGAATAATCTTATGAAGGGTTCAGCGAAGACATAAGCGTATGAAGGGTTCATCGAAGACATAAGCGTATGAATGGTACACCAAAGACATAGCTTGTACGTTCACAAAAGATTGACTCTGTTGCAATATATTACACCATGCTTAGTTGCCTTAGCACACTTTCTCATGTCAAAGTTACATTACATTGTCTTGAACTTAGCTAATAGAGATAACATGTCTAGAAGTATGGTATGAACATGGATAGCTCTAAGAATCTAGCTTGACTTCATAACATGTGAGAATAAACTTATGAAGGGTTCACCAAAGACATAAGCGTATGAAGGGTTCACAAAAGACATAGCTTATAGGTTCACAGAAGATTGATTATGTTGCAACCTATTACACCACTTTAGTTGGCCTAGCACACTTTCTCATGTCAAAGTAACATTACATTGCCTTAAACTTAGCTAATAGAGACAACTTGTGTAGAAGTATGATATGAACATGGATAGCTCTAAAGGTCCAGCTTGATTTCAAAACTTGTTAGAATAAACTTATGAAGGGTTCACCGAACACATAAGCGTATGAAGGGTTCACCAAAGACATAGCTTATAGGTTCACAGAAGATTAACCTTGTTGCAACATATTACACCACTTTAGTTGGCCTAGCACACTTTCTTATGTCAAAGTAACATTACATTTCTTTGAACTTAGTGAATACAGATAACATATGTAGAAGTATGATATGAACATAGATAGATCTAAAGATCTAGCTTGACTTCAAAAACTCGTGAGAATAATCTTATGAAGGGTTCAGCGAAGACATAAGCGTATGAAGGGTTCATCGAAGACATAAGCGTAGGAAGGGTACACCAAAGACATAGCTTGTACGTTCACAGAAGATTGACCCTGTTGCAATATATTACATCATGCTTAGTTGCCCTAGCACACTTTCTTATGTCAAAGTCACATTACATTGCCTTGAACTTAGCTAATAGAGATAACATGTGTAGAAGTATGATATGAACATGGATAGCTCTAAGAATCTAGCTTAACTTCATAACATGTGAGAATAAACTTATGAAGAGTTCACCGAAGACATAAGCGTATGAAGGGTTCACCAAAGACATAGCTTATAGGTTCACAGAAGATTGACCATGTTGCAACCTATTACACCACATTAGTTGGCCTAGCACACTTTCTCATGTCAAAGTAACATTACATTGCCTTAAACTTAGCTAATAGAGACAACTTGTGTAGAAGTATAATATGAACATGGATAGCTCTAAATATCACGCTTGACTTCAAAACTTATTAGAATAAACTTATGAAGGGTTCATCGAAGATATAAGCGTATGAAGGGTACACCAAAGACATAGCTTGTACGTTCACAGAAGATTGACCTTGTTGCAACATATTACCCCATGCTTAGTTGCCCTAGCACACTTTCTCATGTCAAATTTACATTACATTGCCTTGAACTTAGCTAATAGAGATAAATGTGTAGAAGTATGATATGAACATGGATAGCTCTAAATATCACGCTTGACTTCATAACATGTGAGAATAAACTTATGAAGAGTTCACCGAAGACATAAGCGTATGAAGGGTTTACCAAAGACATAGCTTATAGGTTCACAGAAGATTGACCATGTTACAACCTATTACACCACTTTAGTTGGCCTAGCACACTTTCTCATGTCAAAGTAACATTACATTGCCTTAAACTTAGCTATTAGAGACAACTTGTGTAGAAGTATAATATGAACATGGATAGCTCTAAATATCACGCTTGACTTCAAAACTTGTTAGAATAAACTTATGAAGGGTCACCGAAGACATAAGCGTATGAAGAGTTCACCAAAGACATAGCTTGTACGATCACAGAAGATTGACCTTGTTGCAACCTATTACACTACTTTAGTTGGCCTAGCACACTTTCTCATGTCAAAGTAACATTACATTTCCTTGAACTTAGTTCATAGTGACAACCTGTGTAGAAGTATGATATGAACATGGATAGCTCTAAGGATCTAGCTTGACTTCATAACTCGTGAGAATAATCTTATGAAGGGTTCAGCGAAGACATAAGCGTATGAAGGGTTCATCGAAGACATAAGCGTATGAAGGGTACACCAAAGATATAGCTTGTACGTTCACAGAAGATTGACCTTGTTGCAACATAATATACCATTTTTAGTTGCCCTAGCACACTTTCTCATATCAAAGTTACATTACATTTCCTTGAACTTAGCTAATAGAGATAACATGTATAGAAGTATGATATGAACATGGATAGTTCTAAGGATCTAGCTTGACTTCATAACATGTGAGATAAATTTATGAAGGGTTCACCGAAGACATAAGCGTATGAAGGGTTCACCAAAGACATAGCTTATTGGTTCACATAAGATTGACCATGTTGCAACCTATTACACCACTTTAGTTGGCCTAGCACACTTTCTCCTGTTAAAGTAACATTACATTGCTTTGAACTTAGCGAATATAGATAACATATGTAGAAGTATAATATGAACATGGATAGCTCTAAAGATCTAGCTTGACTTCATAACTCGTGAGAATAATCTTATGAAGGGTTCAGCGAAGACATAAGCGTATGAAGGGTTCATCGAAGACATAAGCGTATGAAGGGTACACCAAAGACATAGCTTGTACGTTCACAAAAGATTGACCCTGTTGCAATATATTACATCATGCTTAGTTGCCCTAGCACACTTTCTCATGTCAAAGTCACATTACATTGCCTTGAAATTAGCTAATAGAGATAACATGTGTAGAAGTATGATATGAACATGGATAGCTCTAAGAATCTAGCTTGACTTCATAACATGTGAGAATAAACTTATGAAGGGTTCACCAAAGACATAAGCGTATGAAGGCTTCACAAAAGACATAGCTTATAGGTTCACATAAGATTGACCTTGTTGCAACATATTACACAACTTTAGTTGGCCTAGCACACTTTCTCATGTTAAAGTAACATTACATTGTTTTGAACTTAGCGAATATAGATAACATGTGTAGAAGTATGATATGAACATGGATAGCTCTAAGGATCTATCTTGACTTCATAACTCGTGAGAATAATCTTATGAAGGGTTCAACGAAGACATAAGCATATGAAGGGTTCACCAAAGACATAAGCATATGAAGGCTTCACCAAAGACATAGCTTATAGGTTCACATAAGATTGACCTTGTTGCAACATATTACATCACTTTAGTTGGCCTAGCACACTTTCTTATGTCAAAGTAACATTACATTGCTTTGAACTTAGCGAATATAGATAACATATGTAAAAGTATGATATGAACATGGATAGCTCTAAGGATCTAGCTTGACTTCATAACTCGCGAGAATAATCTTATGAAGGGTTCAACGAAGACATAAGCGTATGAAGGGTTCATCGAAGACATAAGCATATGAATGGTACACCAAAGACATAGCTTGTACGTTCACAAAAGATTGACCCTGTTGCAATATATTACACCATGCTTAGTTGCCTTAGCACACTTTCTCATGTCAAAGTTACATTACATTGTCTTGAACTTAGCTAATAGAGATAACATGTGTAGAAGTATGATATGAACATGGATAGCTCTAAGAATCTAGCTTGACTTCATAACATGTGAGAATAAACTTATGAAGGGTTCACCAAAGACATAAGCGTATGAAGGGTTCACAAAAGACATAGCTTATAGGTTCACAGAAGATTGACCATGTTGCAACCTATTACACCACTTTAGTTGACCTAGCACACTTTCTCATGTCAAAGTAACATTACATTGCCTTAAACTTAGCTAATAGAGACAACTTGTGTAGAAGTATGATATGAACATGGATAGCTCTAAGGATCTAGCTTTACTTCATAACTCGTGAGAATAATCTTATGAAGGGTTCTGCGAAGACATAAGCGTATGAAGGGTACACCGAAGACATAAGCGTATGAAGAGTTCACCAAAGACATAGCTTGTACGTTCACAGAAGATTGACCTTGTTGCAACATATTACACCACTTTAGTTGCCCTAGCACACTTTCTTATGTCAAAATAACATTACATTTCTTTGAACTTAGCGAATATAGATAACATATGTAGAAGTATGATATGAACATAGATAGCTCTAAAGATCTAGCTTGACTTCAAAAACTCGTGAGAATAATCTTATGAAGGGTTCAGCGAAGACATAAGCATATGAAGGGTTCATCGAAGACATAAGCGTAGGAAGGGTACACCAAAGACATAGCTTGTACGTTCACAGAAGATTGACCCTGTTGCAATAGCACACTTTCTTATGTCAAAATAACATTACATTTCTTTGAACTTAGCGAATATAGATAACATATGTAGAAGTATGATATGAACATAGATAGCTCTAAAGATCTAGCTTGACTTCAAAAACTCGTGAGAATAATCTTATGAAGGGTTCAGCGAAGACATAAGCGTATGAAGGGTTCATCGAAGACATAAGCGTAGGAAGGGTACACCAAAGACATAGCTTGTACGTTCACAGAAGATTGACCCTGTTGCAATATATTACACCATGCTTAGTTGCCCTAGCACACTTTCTCATGTCAAAGTCACATTACATTGCCTTGAACTTAGCTAATAGAGATAACATGTGTAGAAGTATGATATGAACATAAATAGCTCTAAGAATCTAGCTTGACTTCATAACATGTGAGAATAAACTTATGAAGAGTTCACCGAAGACATAAGCGTATGAAGGGTTCACCAAAGACATAGCTTATAGGTTCACAGAAGATTGACCATGTTGCAACCTATTACACCACATTAGTTGGCCTAGCACACTTTCTCATGTCAAAGTAACATTACATTGCCTTAAACTTAGCTAATAGAGACAACTTGTGTAGAAGTATAATATGAACATGGATAGCTCTAAATATCACGCTTGACTTCAAAACTTATTAGAATAAACTTATGAAGGGTTCATCGAAGATATAAGCGTATGAAGGGTACACCAAAGACATAGCTTGTACGTTCACAGAAGATTGACCTTGTTGCAACATATTACCCCATGCTTAGTTGCCCTAGCACACTTTCTCATGTCAAATTTACATTACATTGCCTTGAACTTAGCTAATAGAGATAAATGTGTAGAAGTATGATATGAACATGGATAGCTCTAAATATCACGCTTGACTTCATAACATGTGAGAATAAACTTATGAAGAGTTCACCGAAGACATAAGCGTATGAAGGGTTTACCAAAGACATAGCTTATAGGTTCACAGAAGATTGACCATGTTACAACCTATTACACCACTTTAGTTGGCCTAGCACACTTTCTCATGTCAAAGTAACATTACATTGCCTTAAACTTAGCTATTAGAGACAACTTGTGTAGAAGTATAATATGAACATGGATAGCTCTAAATATCACGCTTGACTTCAAAACTTGTTAGAATAAACTTATGAAGGGTCACCGAAGACATAAGCGTATGAAGAGTTCACCAAAGACATAGCTTGTACGATCACAGAAGATTGACCTTGTTGCAACCTATTACACTACTTTAGTTGGCCTAGCACACTTTCTCATGTCAAAGTAACATTACATTTCCTTGAACTTAGTTCATAGTGACAACCTGTGTAGAAGTATGATATGAACATGGATAGCTCTAAGGATCTAGCTTGACTTCATAACTCGTGAGAATAATCTTATGAAGGGTTCAGCGAAGACATAAGCGTATGAAGGGTTCATCGAAGACATAAGCGTATGAAGGGTACACCAAAGATATAGCTTGTACGTTCACAGAAGATTGACCTTGTTGCAACATAATATACCATTTTTAGTTGCCCTAGCACACTTTCTCATATCAAAGTTACATTACATTTCCTTGAACTTAGCTAATAGAGATAACATGTATAGAAGTATGATATGAACATGGATAGTTCTAAGGATCTAGCTTGACTTCATAACATGTGAGATAAATTTATGAAGGGTTCACCGAAGACATAAGCGTATGAAGGGTTCACCAAAGACATAGCTTATTGGTTCACATAAGATTGACCATGTTGCAACCTATTACACCACTTTAGTTGGCCTAGCACACTTTCTCCTGTTAAAGTAACATTACATTGCTTTGAACTTAGCGAATATAGATAACATATGTAGAAGTATAATATGAACATGGATAGCTCTAAAGATCTAGCTTGACTTCATAACTCGTGAGAATAATCTTATGAAGGGTTCAGCGAAGACATAAGCGTATGAAGGGTTCATCGAAGACATAAGCGTATGAAGGGTACACCAAAGACATAGCTTGTACGTTCACAAAAGATTGACCCTGTTGCAATATATTACATCATGCTTAGTTGCCCTAGCACACTTTCTCATGTCAAAGTCACATTACATTGCCTTGAAATTAGCTAATAGAGATAACATGTGTAGAAGTATGATATGAACATGGATAGCTCTAAGAATCTAGCTTGACTTCATAACATGTGAGAATAAACTTATGAAGGGTTCACCAAAGACATAAGCGTATGAAGGCTTCACAAAAGACATAGCTTATAGGTTCACATAAGATTGACCTTGTTGCAACATATTACACAACTTTAGTTGGCCTAGCACACTTTCTCATGTTAAAGTAACATTACATTGTTTTGAACTTAGCGAATATAGATAACATGTGTAGAAGTATGATATGAACATGGATAGCTCTAAGGATCTATCTTGACTTCATAACTCGTGAGAATAATCTTATGAAGGGTTCAACGAAGACATAAGCATATGAAGGGTTCACCAAAGACATAAGCATATGAAGGCTTCACCAAAGACATAGCTTATAGGTTCACATAAGATTGACCTTGTTGCAACATATTACATCACTTTAGTTGGCCTAGCACACTTTCTTATGTCAAAGTAACATTACATTGCTTTGAACTTAGCGAATATAGATAACATATGTAAAAGTATGATATGAACATGGATAGCTCTAAGGATCTAGCTTGACTTCATAACTCGCGAGAATAATCTTATGAAGGGTTCAACGAAGACATAAGCGTATGAAGGGTTCATCGAAGACATAAGCATATGAATGGTACACCAAAGACATAGCTTGTACGTTCACAAAAGATTGACCCTGTTGCAATATATTACACCATGCTTAGTTGCCTTAGCACACTTTCTCATGTCAAAGTTACATTACATTGTCTTGAACTTAGCTAATAGAGATAACATGTGTAGAAGTATGATATGAACATGGATAGCTCTAAGAATCTAGCTTGACTTCATAACATGTGAGAATAAACTTATGAAGGGTTCACCAAAGACATAAGCGTATGAAGGGTTCACAAAAGACATAGCTTATAGGTTCACAGAAGATTGACCATGTTGCAACCTATTACACCACTTTAGTTGACCTAGCACACTTTCTCATGTCAAAGTAACATTACATTGCCTTAAACTTAGCTAATAGAGACAACTTGTGTAGAAGTATGATATGAACATGGATAGCTCTAAGGATCTAGCTTTACTTCATAACTCGTGAGAATAATCTTATGAAGGGTTCTGCGAAGACATAAGCGTATGAAGGGTACACCGAAGACATAAGCGTATGAAGAGTTCACCAAAGACATAGCTTGTACGTTCACAGAAGATTGACCTTGTTGCAACATATTACACCACTTTAGTTGCCCTAGCACACTTTCTTATGTCAAAATAACATTACATTTCTTTGAACTTAGCGAATATAGATAACATATGTAGAAGTATGATATGAACATAGATAGCTCTAAAGATCTAGCTTGACTTCAAAAACTCGTGAGAATAATCTTATGAAGGGTTCAGCGAAGACATAAGCATATGAAGGGTTCATCGAAGACATAAGCGTAGGAAGGGTACACCAAAGACATAGCTTGTACGTTCACAGAAGATTGACCCTGTTGCAATAGCACACTTTCTTATGTCAAAATAACATTACATTTCTTTGAACTTAGCGAATATAGATAACATATGTAGAAGTATGATATGAACATAGATAGCTCTAAAGATCTAGCTTGACTTCAAAAACTCGTGAGAATAATCTTATGAAGGGTTCAGCGAAGACATAAGCGTATGAAGGGTTCATCGAAGACATAAGCGTAGGAAGGGTACACCAAAGACATAGCTTGTACGTTCACAGAAGATTGACCCTGTTGCAATATATTACACCATGCTTAGTTGCCCTAGCACACTTTCTCATGTCAAAGTCACATTACATTGCCTTGAACTTAGCTAATAGAGATAACATGTGTAGAAGTATGATATGAACATAAATAGCTCTAAGAATCTAGCTTGACTTCATAACATGTGAGAATAA
Source organism: Lepidium didymum (assembly GCA_963920545.1). Lineage (NCBI taxonomy): Eukaryota > Viridiplantae > Streptophyta > Magnoliopsida > Brassicales > Brassicaceae > Lepidium > Lepidium didymum. Next base: position 8,039,320 of record OY986983.1, on the reverse strand, counting down.
ACTTATGAAGAGTTCACCGAAGACATAAGCGTATGAAGGGTTCACCAAACACATAGCTTATAGGTTCACAGAAGATTGACCATGTTGCAACCTATTACACCACATTAGTTGGCCTAGCACACTTTCTCATGTCAAAATAACATTACATTGCCTTGAACTTAGCTCATATTGACAACTTGTGTAGAAGTATGATATGAACATGGATAGCTCTAAGGATCTAGCTTTACTTCATAACTCGTGAGAATAATCTTATGAAGGGTTCTGCGAAGACATAAGCGTATGAAGGGTACACCAAAGACATAAGCTTATGAAGGGTACACCAAAGACATAGCTTGTACGTTCACAGAAGATTGACCTTGTTGCAACATATTACACCATGCTTAGTTGCCCTAGCTCACTTTCTTATATCAAAGTTACATTCCATTGCCTTGAACTTAGCTAATAGAGATAACATGTGTAGAAGTATGATATGAACATGGATAGTTCTAAGGATCTAGCTTGACTTCATAACATGTGAGAATAAACTTATGAAGGGTTCACCGAAGACATAAGCGTATGAAGGGTTCACCAAAGACATAGCTTATTGGTTCACAGAAGATTGACCATGTTGCAACCTATTACACCACTTTAGTTGGCCTAGCACACTTTCTCATGTCAAAGGAACATTACATTGCCTTAAACTTAGCTAATAGAGATAACTTGTGTAGAAGTATGATATGAACATGGATAGCTCTAAATATCACGCTTGACTTCAAAACTTGTTAGAATAAACTTATGAAGGGTTCATCGAAGATATAAGCGTATGAAGGGTACACCAAAGACATAGCTTGTACGTTCACATAAGATTGACCTTGTTGCAACATATTACACCATGCTTAGTTGCCCTAGCACACTTTCTCATGTCAAAGTTACATTACATTGCCTTGAACTTAGCTAATAGAGATAACATGTGTAGAAGTATGATATGAACATGGATAGCTCTAAGAATATACATTGACTTCATAACATGTTAGAATAAACTTATGAAGGGTCACCGAAGACATAAGCGTATGAAGAGTTCACCAAAGACATAGCTTGTACGATCACAGAAGATTGACCTTGTTGCAACCTATTACACTACTTTAGTTGGCCTAGCACACTTTCTCATGTCAAAGTAACATTACATTTCCTTGAACTTAGTTCATAGTGACAACCTGTGTAGAAGTATAATATGAACATGGATAGCTCTAAGGATCTAGCTTGACTTCATAACTCGTGAGAATAATCTTATGAAGGGTTCAGCGAAGACATAAGCGTATGAAGGGTTCATCAAAGACATAAGCGTATGAAGGGTACACCAAAAACATAGCTTGTACGTTCACAGAAGATTAACCTTGTTGCAACATATTACACCATGCTTAGTTGCCCTAGCTAACTTTCTCATGTCAAAGTTACATTACATTGCCTTGAACTTAGCTAATAGAGATAACATGTGTAGAAGTATGATATGAACATGGATAGCTCTAAGAATCTAGCTTGACTTCATAACATGTGAGAATAAACTTATGAAGGGTTCACCAAAGACATAAGCGTATGAAGGGTTCACAAAAGACATAGCTTATAGGTTCACAGAAGATTGACCATGTTGCAACCTATTACACCACTTTAGTTGGCCTAGCATACTTTCTCATGTCAAAGTAACATTACATTGCCTTAAACTTAGCTAATAGAGACAACTTGTGTAGAAGAATGATATGAACATAGATAGCTCTAAAGATCTAGCTTGACTTCAAAAACTCGTGAGAATAATCTTATGAAGGGTTCAGCGAAGACATAAGCATATGAAGGGTTCACCGAAGACATAAGCGTATGAAGAGTTCACCAAAGACATAGCTTGTACGTTCACAGAAGATTGACCTTGTTGCAACATATTACACCACTTTAGTTGGCCTAGCACACTTTCTTATGTCAAAATAACATTACATTTCTTTGAACTTAGCGAATATAGATAACATATGTAGAAGTATGATATGAACATAGATAGCTCTAAAGATCTAGCTTGACTTCAAAAACTCGTGAGAATAATCTTATGAAGGGTTCAGCGAAGACATAAGCATATGAAGGGTTCATCGAAGACATAAGCGTAGGAAGGGTACACCAAAGACATAGCTTGTACGTTCACAGAAGATTGACCCTGTTGCAATAGCACACTTTCTTATGTCAAAGTAACATTACATTTCTTTGAACTTAGCGAATATTGATAACATATGTAGAAGTATGATATGAACATAGATAGCTCTAAAGATCTAGCTTGACTTCAAAAACTCGTGAGAATAATCTTATGAAGGGTTCAGCGAAGACATAAGCGTATGAAGGGTTCATCGAAGACATAAGCGTAGGAAGGGTACACCAAAGACATAGCTTGTACGTTCACAGAAGATTGACCCTGTTGCAATATATTACACCATGCTTAGTTGCCCTACCACACTTTCTCATGTCAAAGTTACATTACATTGTCTTGAACTTAGCTAATAGAGATAACATGTGTAGAAGTATGATATGAACATGGATAGCTCTAAGGATCTAGCTTGACTTCATAACTCGTGAGAATAATCTTATGAAGGGTTCAACGAAGACATAAGCATATGAAGGGTTCACCAAAGACATAAGCGTATCAAGGCTTCACCAAAGACATAGCTTATAGGTTCACATAAGATTGACCTTGTTGCAACATATTACACCATGCTTAGTTGCCCTAGCTAACTTTCTCATGTCAAAGTTACATTACATTGCCTTGAACTTAGCTAATAGAGATAACATGTGTAGAAGTATGATATGAACATGGATAGCTCTAAGAATCTAGCTTGACTTCATAACATGTGAGAATAAACTTATGAAGGGTTCACCAAAGACATAAGCGTATGAAGGCTTCACCAAAGACATAGCTTATAGGTTCACATAAGATTGACCTTGTTGCAACATATTAAACAACTTTAGTTGGCCTAGCACACTTTCTCATGTCAAAGTAACATTACATTGCCTTAAACTTAGCTAATAGAGACAACTTGTGTAGAAGAATGATATGAACATAGATAGCTCTAAAGATCTAGCTTGACTTCAAAAACTCGTGAGAATAATCTTATGAAGGGTTCAGCGAAGACATAAGCATATGAAGGGTTCACCGAAGACATAAGCGTATGAAGAGTTCACCAAAGACATAGCTTGTACGTTCACAGAAGATTGACCTTGTTGCAACATATTACACCACTTTAGTTGGCCTAGCACACTTTCTTATGTCAAAATAACATTACATTTCTTTGAACTTAGCGAATATAGATAACATATGTAGAAGTATGATATGAACATAGATAGCTCTAAAGATCTAGCTTGACTTCAAAAACTCGTGAGAATAATCTTATGAAGGGTTTAGCGAAGACATAAGCGTATGAAGGGTTCATCGAAGATATAAGCGTATGAAGGGTACACCAAAGACATAGCTTGTACGTTCACAGAAGATTGACCTTGTTGCAACATATTACACCATGCTTAGTTGCCCTACCACACTTTCTCATGTCAAAGTTACATTACATTGTCTTGAACTTAGCTAATAGAGATAACATGTGTAGAAGTATGATATGAACATGGATAGCTCTAAGGATCTAGCTTGACTTCATAACTCGTGAGAATAATCTTATGAAGGGTTCAACGAAGACATAAGCATATGAAGGGTTCACCAAAGACATAAGCGTATCAAGGCTTCACCAAAGACATAGCTTATAGGTTCATATAAGATTGACCTTGTTGCAACATATTACACCATGCTTAGTTGCCCTAGCTAACTTTCTCATGTCAAAGTTACATTACATTGCCTAGAACTTAGCTAATAGAGATAACATGTGTAGAAGTATGATATGAACATGGATAGCTCTAAGAATCTAGCTTGACTTCATAACATGTGAGAATAAACTTATGAAGGGTTCACCAAAGACATAAGCGTATGAAGGCTTCACCAAAGACATAGCTTATAGGTTCACATAAGATTGACCTTGTTGCAACATATTACACAACTTTAGTTGGCCTAGCACACTTTTTCATGTCAAAGTAACATTACATTGCCTTAAACTTAGCTAATAGAGACAACTTGTGTAGAAGAATGATATGAACATAGATAGCTCTAAAGATCTAGCTTGACTTCAAAAACTCGTGAGAATAATCTTATGAAGGGTTCAGCGAAGACATAAGCATATGAAGGGTTCACCGAAGACATAAGCGTATGAAGAGTTCACCAAAGACATAGCTTGTACGTTCACAGAAGATTGACCTTGTTGCAACATATTACACCACTTTAGTTGGCCTAGCACACTTTCTTATGTCAAAATAACATTACATTTCTTTGAACTTAGCGAATATAGATAACATATGTAGAAGTATGATATGAACATAGATAGCTCTAAAGATCTAGCTTGACTTCAAAAACTCGTGAGAATAATCTTATGAAGGGTTCAGCGAAGACATAAGCATATGAAGGGTTCATCGAAGACATAAGCGTAGGAAGGGTACACCAAAGACATAGCTTGTACGTTCACAGAAGATTGACCCTGTTGCAATAGCACACTTTCTTATGTCAAAATAACATTACATTTCTTTGAACTTAGCGAATATAGATAACATATGTAGAAGTATGATATGAACATAGATAGCTCTAAAGATCTAGCTTGACTTCAAAAACTCGTGAGAATAATCTTATGAAGGGTTTAGCGAAGACATAAGCGTATGAAGGGTTCATCGAAGATATAAGCGTATGAAGGGTACACCAAAGACATAGCTTGTACGTTCACAGAAGATTGACCTTGTTGCAACATATTACACCATGCTTAGTTGCCCTACCAAACTTTCTCATGTCAAAGTTACATTACATTGCCTTGAACTTAGCTAATAGAGATAACATGTGTAGAAGTATGATATGAACATGGATAGCTCTAAGGATCTAGCTTGACTTCATAACTCGTGAGAATAATCTTATGAAGGGTTCAACGAAGACATAAGCATATGAAGGGTTCACCAAAGACATAAGCGTATCAAGGCTTCACCAAAGACATAGCTTATAGGTTCACATAAGATTGACCTTGTTGCAACATATTACACCATGCTTAGTTGCCCTAGCTAACTTTCTCATGTCAAAGTTACATTACATTGCCTTGAACTTAGCTAATAGAGATAACATGTGTAGAAGTATGATATGAACATGGATAGCTCTAAGAATCTAGCTTGACTTCATAACATGTGAGAATAAACTTATGAAGGGTTCACCAAAGACATAAGCGTATGAAGGCTTCACCAAAGACATAGCTTATAGGTTCACATAAGATTGACCTTGTTGCAACATATTAAACAACTTTAGTTGGCCTAGCACACTTTCTCATGTCAAAGTAACATTACATTGCCTTAAACTTAGCTAATAGAGACAACTTGTGTAGAAGAATGATATGAACATAGATAGCTCTAAAGATCTAGCTTGACTTCAAAAACTCGTGAGAATAATCTTATGAAGGGTTCAGCGAAGACATAAGCATATGAAGGGTTCACCGAAGACATAAGCGTATGAAGAGTTCACCAAAGACATAGCTTGTACGTTCACAGAAGATTGACCTTGTTGCAACATATTACACCACTTTAGTTGGCCTAGCACACTTTCTTATGTCAAAATAACATTACATTTCTTTGAACTTAGCGAATATAGATAACATATGTAGAAGTATGATATGAACATAGATAGCTCTAAAGATCTAGCTTGACTTCAAAAACTCGTGAGAATAATCTTATGAAGGGTTTAGCGAAGACATAAGCGTATGAAGGGTTCATCGAAGATATAAGCGTATGAAGGGTACACCAAAGACATAGCTTGTACGTTCACAGAAGATTGACCTTGTTGCAACATATTACACCATGCTTAGTTGCCCTACCACACTTTCTCATGTCAAAGTTACATTACATTGTCTTGAACTTAGCTAATAGAGATAACATGTGTAGAAGTATGATATGAACATGGATAGCTCTAAGGATCTAGCTTGACTTCATAACTCGTGAGAATAATCTTATGAAGGGTTCAACGAAGACATAAGCATATGAAGGGTTCACCAAAGACATAAGCGTATCAAGGCTTCACCAAAGACATAGCTTATAGGTTCATATAAGATTGACCTTGTTGCAACATATTACACCATGCTTAGTTGCCCTAGCTAACTTTCTCATGTCAAAGTTACATTACATTGCCTAGAACTTAGCTAATAGAGATAACATGTGTAGAAGTATGATATGAACATGGATAGCTCTAAGAATCTAGCTTGACTTCATAACATGTGAGAATAAACTTATGAAGGGTTCACCAAAGACATAAGCGTATGAAGGCTTCACCAAAGACATAGCTTATAGGTTCACATAAGATTGACCTTGTTGCAACATATTACACAACTTTAGTTGGCCTAGCACACTTTTTCATGTCAAAGTAACATTACATTGCCTTAAACTTAGCTAATAGAGACAACTTGTGTAGAAGAATGATATGAACATAGATAGCTCTAAAGATCTAGCTTGACTTCAAAAACTCGTGAGAATAATCTTATGAAGGGTTCAGCGAAGACATAAGCATATGAAGGGTTCACCGAAGACATAAGCGTATGAAGAGTTCACCAAAGACATAGCTTGTACGTTCACAGAAGATTGACCTTGTTGCAACATATTACACCACTTTAGTTGGCCTAGCACACTTTCTTATGTCAAAATAACATTACATTTCTTTGAACTTAGCGAATATAGATAACATATGTAGAAGTATGATATGAACATAGATAGCTCTAAAGATCTAGCTTGACTTCAAAAACTCGTGAGAATAATCTTATGAAGGGTTCAGCGAAGACATAAGCATATGAAGGGTTCATCGAAGACATAAGCGTAGGAAGGGTACACCAAAGACATAGCTTGTACGTTCACAGAAGATTGACCCTGTTGCAATAGCACACTTTCTTATGTCAAAATAACATTACATTTCTTTGAACTTAGCGAATATAGATAACATATGTAGAAGTATGATATGAACATAGATAGCTCTAAAGATCTAGCTTGACTTCAAAAACTCGTGAGAATAATCTTATGAAGGGTTTAGCGAAGACATAAGCGTATGAAGGGTTCATCGAAGATATAAGCGTATGAAGGGTACACCAAAGACATAGCTTGTACGTTCACAGAAGATTGACCTTGTTGCAACATATTACACCATGCTTAGTTGCCCTACCAAACTTTCTCATGTCAAAGTTACATTACATTGCCTTGAACTTAGCTAATAGAGATAACATGTGTAGAAGTATGATATGAACATGGATAGCTCTAAGGATCTAGCTTGACTTCATAACTCGTGAGAATAATCTTATGAAGGGTTCAACGAAGACATAAGCATATGAAGGGTTCACCAAAGACATAAGCGTATGAAGGCTTCACCAAAGACATAGCTTATAGGTTCACATAAGATTGACCTTGTTGCAACATATTACACCATGCTTAGTTGCCCTAGCTAACTTTCTCATGTCAAAGTTACATTACATTGCCTTGAACTTAGCTAATAGAGATAACATGTGTAGAAGTATGATATGAACATGGATAGCTCTAAGAATCTAGCTTGACTTCATAACATGTGAGAATAAACTTATGAAGGGTTCACCAAAGACATAAGCGTATGAAGGCTTCACCAAAGACATAGCTTATAGGTTCACATAAGATTGACCTTGTTGCAACATATTACACAACTTTAGTTGGCCTAGCACACTTTCTCATGTCAAAGTAACATTACATTGCCTTAAACTTAGCTAATAGAGACAACTTGTGTAGAAGAATGATATGAACATAGATAGCTCTAAAGATCTAGCTTGACTTCAAAAACTCGTGAGAATAATCTTATGAAGGGTTCAGCGAAGACATAAGCATATGAAGGGTTCACCGAAGACATAAGCGTATGAAGAGTTCACCAAAGACATAGCTTGTACGTTCACAGAAGATTGACCTTGTTGCAACATATTACACCACTTTAGTTGGCCTAGCACACTTTCTTATGTCAAAATAACATTACATTTCTTTGAACTTAGCGAATATAGATAACATATGTAGAAGTATGATATGAACATAGATAGCTCTAAAGATCTAGCTTGACTTCAAAAACTCGTGAGAATAATCTTATGAAGGGTTTAGCGAAGACATAAGCGTATGAAGGGTTCATCGAAGATATAAGCGTATGAAGGGTACACCAAAGACATAGCTTGTACGTTCACAGAAGATTGACCTTGTTGCAACATATTACACCATGCTTAGTTGCCCTACCAGACTTTCTCATGTCAAAGTTACATTACATTGTCTTGAACTTAGCTAATAGAGATAACATGTGTAGAAGTATGATATGAACATGGATAGCTCTAAGGATCTAGCTTGACTTCATAACTCGTGAGAATAATCTTATGAAGGGTTCAACGAAGACATAAGCATATGAAGGGTTCACCAAAGACATAAGCGTATGAAGGCTTCACCAAAGACATAGCTTATAGGTTCACATAAGATTGACCTTGTTGCAACATCTTACACCATGCTTAGTTGCCCTAGCTAACTTTCTCATGTCAAAGTTACATTACATTGCCTTGAACTTAGCTAATAGAGACAACTTGTGTAGAAGAATGATATGAACATAGATAGCTCTAAAGATCTAGCTTGACTTCAAAAACTCGTGAGAATAATCTTATGAAGGGTTCAGCGAAGACATAAGCATATGAAGGGTTCACCGAAGACATAAGCGTATGAAGAGTTCACCAAAGACATAGCTTGTACGTTCACAGAAGATTGACCTTGTTGCAACATATTACACCACTTTAGTTGGCCTAGCACACTTTCTTATGTCAAAATAACATTACATTTCTTTGAACTTAGCGAATATAGATAACATATGTAGAAGTATGATATGAACATAGATAGCTCTAAAGATCTAGCTTGACTTCAAAAACTCGTGAGAATAATCTTATGAAGGGTTCAGCGAAGACATAAGCATATGAAGGGTTCATCGAAGACATAAGCGTAGGAAGGGTACACCAAAGACATAGCTTGTACGTTCACAGAAGATTGACCCTGTTGCAATAGCACACTTTCTTATGTCAAAATAACATTACATTTCTTTGAACTTAGCGAATATAGATAACATATGTAGAAGTATGATATGAACATAGATAGCTCTAAAGATCTAGCTTGACTTCAAAAACTCGTGAGAATAATCTTATGAAGGGTTTAGCGAAGACATAAGCGTATGAAGGGTTCATCGAAGATATAAGCGTATGAAGGGTACACCAAAGACATAGCTTGTACGTTCACAGAAGATTGACCTTGTTGCAACATATTACACCATGCTTAGTTGCCCTACCAAACTTTCTCATGTCAAAGTTACATTACATTGCCTTGAACTTAGCTAATAGAGATAACATGTGTAGAAGTATGATATGAACATGGATAGCTCTAAGGATCTAGCTTGACTTCATAACTCGTGAGAATAATCTTATGAAGGGTTCAACGAAGACATAAGCATATGAAGGGTTCACCAAAGACATAAGCGTATGAAGGCTTCACCAAAGACATAGCTTATAGGTTCACATAAGATTGACCTTGTTGCAACATATTACACCATGCTTAGTTGCCCTAGCTAACTTTCTCATGTCAAAGTTACATTACATTGCCTTGAACTTAGCTAATAGAGATAACATGTGTAGAAGTATGATATGAACATGGATAGCTCTAAGAATCTAGCTTGACTTCATATCATGTGAGAATAAACTTATGAAGGGTTCACCAAAGACATAAGCGTATGAAGGCTTCACCAAAGACATAGCTTATAGGTTCACATAAGATTGACCTTGTTGCAACATATTACACAACTTTAGTTGGCCTAGCACACTTTCTCATGTCAAAGTAACATTACATTGCCTTAAACTTAGCTAATAGAGACAACTTGTGTAGAAGAATGATATGAACATAGATAGCTCTAAAGATCTAGCTTGACTTCAAAAACTCGTGAGAATAATCTTATGAAGGGTTCAGCGAAGACATAAGCATATGAAGGGTTCACCGAAGACATAAGCGTATGAAGAGTTCACCAAAGACATAGCTTGTACGTTCACAGAAGATTGACCTTGTTGCAACATATTACACCACTTTAGTTGGCCTAGCACACTTTCTTATGTCAAAATAACATTACATTTCTTTGAACTTAGCGAATATAGATAACATATGTAGAAGTATGATATGAACATAGATAGCTCTAAAGATCTAGCTTGACTTCAAAAACTCGTGAGAATAATCTTATGAAGGGTTTAGCGAAGACATAAGCGTATGAAGGGTTCATCGAAGATATAAGCGTATGAAGGGTACACCAAAGACATAGCTTGTACGTTCACAGAAGATTGACCTTGTTGCAACATATTACACCATGCTTAGTTGCCCTACCACACTTTCTCATGTCAAAGTTACATTACATTGTCTTGAACTTAGCTAATAGAGATAACATGTGTAGAAGTATGATATGAACATGGATAGCTCTAAGGATCTAGCTTGACTTCATAACTCGTGAGAATAATCTTATGAAGGGTTCAACGAAGACATAAGCATATGAAGGGTTCACCAAAGACATAAGCGTATGAAGGCTTCACCAAAGACATAGCTTATAGGTTCACATAAGATTGACCTTGTTGCAACATATTACACCATGCTTAGTTGCCCTAGCTAACTTTCTCATGTCAAAGTTACATTACATTGCCTTGAACTTAGCTAATAGAGATAACATGTGTAGAAGTATGATATGAACATGGATAGCTCTAAGAATCTAGCTTGACTTCATAACATGTGAGAATAAACTTATGAAGGGTTCACCAAAGACATAAGCGTATGAAGGCTTCACCAAAGACATAGCTTATAGGTTCACATAAGATTGACCTTGTTGCAACATATTACACAACTTTAGTTGGCCTAGCACACTTTTTCATGTCAAAGTAACATTACATTGCCTTAAACTTAGCTAATAGAGACAACTTGTGTAGAAGAATGATATGAACATAGATAGCTCTAAAGATCTAGCTTGACTTCAAAAACTCGTGAGAATAATCTTATGAAGGGTTCAGCGAAGACATAAGCATATGAAGGGTTCACCGAAGACATAAGCGTATGAAGAGTTCACCAAAGACATAGCTTGTACGTTCACAGAAGATTGACCTTGTTGCAACATATTACACCACTTTAGTTGGCCTAGCACACTTTCTTATGTCAAAATAACATTACATTTCTTTGAACTTAGCGAATATAGATAACATATGTAGAAGTATGATATGAACATAGATAGCTCTAAAGATCTAGCTTGACTTCAAAAACTCGTGAGAATAATCTTATGAAGGGTTCAGCGAAGACATAAGCATATGAAGGGTTCATCGAAGACATAAGCGTAGGAAGGGTACACCAAAGACATAGCTTGTACGTTCACAGAAGATTGACCCTGTTGCAATAGCACACTTTCTTATGTCAAAATAACATTACATTTCTTTGAACTTAGCGAATATAGATAACATATGTAGAAGTATGATATGAACATAGATAGCTCTAAAGATCTAGCTTGACTTCAAAAACTCGTGAGAATAATCTTATGAAGGGTTTAGCGAAGACATAAGCGTATGAAGGGTTCATCGAAGATATAAGCGTATGAAGGGTACACCAAAGACATAGCTTGTACGTTCACAGAAGATTGACCTTGTTGCAACATATTACACCATGCTTAGTTGCCCTACCAAACTTTCTCATGTCAAAGTTACATTACATTGCCTTGAACTTAGCTAATAGAGATAACATGTGTAGAAGTATGATATGAACATGGATAGCTCTAAGGATCTAGCTTGACTTCATAACTCGTGAGAATAATCTTATGAAGGGTTCAACGAAGACATAAGCATATGAAGGGTTCACCAAAGACATAAGCGTATGAAGGCTTCACCAAAGACATAGCTTATAGGTTCGCATAAGATTGACCTTGTTGCAACATATTACACCATGCTTAGTGCCCTAGCTAACTTTCTCATGTCAAAGTTACATTACATTGCCTTGAACTTAGCTAATAGAGATAACATGTGTAGAAGTATGATATGAACATGGATAGCTCTAAGAATCTAGCTTGACTTCATAACATGTGAGAATAAACTTATGAAGGGTTCACCAAAGACATAAGCGTATGAAGGCTTCACCAAAGACATAGCTTATAGGTTCACATAAGATTGACCTTGTTGCAACATATTAAACAACTTTAGTTGGCCTAGCACACTTTCTCATGTCAAAGTAACATTACATTGCCTTAAACTTAGCTAATAGAGACAACTTGTGTAGAAGAATGATATGAACATAGATAGCTCTAAAGATCTAGCTTGACTTCAAAAACTCGTGAGAATAATCTTATGAAGGGTTCAGCGAAGACATAAGCATATGAAGGGTTCACCGAAGACATAAGCGTATGAAGAGTTCACCAAAGACATAGCTTGTACGTTCACAGAAGATTGACCTTGTTGCAACATATTACACCATGCTTAGTTGCCCTACCAAACTTTCTCATGTCAAAGTTACATTACATTGCCTTGAACTTAGCTAATAGAGATAACATGTGTAGAAGTATGATATGAACATGGATAGCTCTAAGGATCTAGCTTGACTTCAAAAACTCGTGAGAATAATCTTATGAAGGGTTTCGCGAAGACATAAGCGTATGAAGGGTTCATCGAAGATATAAGCGTATGAAGGGTACACCAAAGACATAGCTTGTACGTTCACAGAAGATTGACCTTGTTGCAACATATTACACCATGCTTAGTTGCCCTACCACACTTTCTCATGTCAAAGTTACATTACATTGTCTTGAACTTAGCTAATAGAGATAACATGTGTAGAAGTATGATATGAACATGGATAGCTCTAAGGATCTAGCTTGACTTCATAACTCGTGAGAATAATCTTATGAAGGGTTCAACGAAGACATAAGCATATGAAGGGTTCACCAAAGACATAAGCGTATGAAGGCTTCACCAAAGACATAGCTTATAGGTTCACATAAGATTGACCTTGTTGCAACATATTACACAACTTTAGTTGGCCTAGCACACTTTTTCATGTCAAAGTAACATTACATTGCCTTAAACTTAGCTAATAGAGACAACTTGTGTAGAAGAATGATATGAACATAGATAGCTCTAAAGATCTAGCTTGACTTCAAAAACTCGTGAGAATAATCTTATGAAGGGTTCAGCGAAGACATAAGCATATGAAGGGTTCACCGAAGACATAAGCGTATGAAGAGTTCACCAAAGACATAGCTTGTACGTTCACAGAAGATTGACCTTGTTGCAACATATTACACCACTTTAGTTGGCCTAGCACACTTTCTTATGTCAAAATAACATTACATTTCTTTGAACTTAGCGAATATAGATAACATATGTAGAAGTATGATATGAACATAGATAGCTCTAAAGATCTAGCTTGACTTCAAAAACTCGTGAGAATAATCTTATGAAGGGTTCAGCGAAGACATAAGCATATGAAGGGTTCATCGAAGACATAAGCGTAGGAAGGGTACACCAAAGACATAGCTTGTACGTTCACAGAAGATTGACCTTGTTGCAACATGTTACACCATCCTTAGTTGCCCTAGCACACTTTCTCATGTCAAAGTTACATTACATTGCCTTGAACTTAGCTAATAGAGATAACATGTGTAGAAGTATGATATGAACATGGATAGCTCTAAGGATCTAGCTTGACTTCAAAAACTCGTGAGAATAATCTTATGAAGGGTTCAGCGAAGACATAAGCATATGAAGGGTTCACCGAAGACATAAGCGTATGAAGAGTTCACCAAAGACATATCTTGTACGTTCACAGAAGATTGACCTTGTTGCAACATATTACACAACTTTAGTTGGCCTAGCACACTTTCTTATGTCAAAATAACATTACATTTCTTTGAACTTAGCGAATATAGATAACATATGTAGAAGTATGATATGAACATGGATAGCTCTAAGGATCTAGCTTGACTTCATAACTCGTGAGAATAATCTTATGAAGGGTTCAGCGAAGACATAAGCGTATGAAGGGTTCACCGAAGATATAAGCGTATGAAGGGTACACCAAATACATAGCTTGTACGTTCACAGAAGATTGACCTTGTTGCAACATATTACACCATGCTTAGTTGCCCTACCACACTTTCTCATGTCAAAGTTACATTACATTGTCTTGAACTTAGCTAATAGAGATAACATGTGTAGAAGTATGATATGAACATGGATAGCTCTAAGGATCTAGCTTGACTTCATAACTCGTGAGAATAATCTTATGAAGGGTTCAACGAAGACATAAGCATATGAAGGGTTCACCAAAGACATAAGCGTATGAAGGCTTCACCAAAGACATAGCTTATAGGTTCACATAAGATTGACCTTGTTGCAACATATTACACCATGCTTAGTTGCCCTAGCTAACTTTCTCATGTCAAAGTTACATTACATTGCCTTGAACTTAGCTAATAGAGATAACATGTGTAGAAGTATGATATGAACATGGATAGCTCTAAGAATCTAGCTTGACTTCATAACATGTGAGAATAAACTTATGAAGGGTTCACCAAAGACATAAGCGTATGAAGGCTTCACCAAAGACATAGCTTATAGGTTCACATAAGATTGACCTTGTTGCAACATATTACACAACTTTAGTTGGCCTAGCACACTTTTTCATGTCAAAGTAACATTACATTGCCTTAAACTTAGCTAATAGAGACAACTTGTGTAGAAGAATGATATGAACATAGATAGCTCTAAAGATCTAGCTTGACTTCAAAAACTCGTGAGAATAATCTTATGAAGGGTTCAGCGAAGACATAAGCATATGAAGGGTTCACCGAAGACATAAGCGTATGAAGAGTTCACCAAAGACATAGCTTGTACGTTCACAGAAGATTGACCTTGTTGCAACATATTACACCACTTTAGTTGGCCTAGCACACTTTCTTATGTCAAAATAACATTACATTTCTTTGAACTTAGCGAATATAGATAACATATGTAGAAGTATGATATGAACATAGATAGCTCTAAAGATCTAGCTTGACTTCAAAAACTCGTGAGAATAATCTGATGAAGGGTTCAGCGAAGACATAAGCATATGAAGGGTTCATCGAAGACATAAGCGTAGGAAGGGTACACCAAAGACATAGCTTGTACGTTCACAGAAGATTGACCCTGTTGCAATAGCACACTTTCTTATGTCAAAATAACATTACATTTCATTGAACTTAGCGAATATAGATAACATATGTAGAAGTATGATATGAACATAGATAGCTCTAAAGATCTAGCTTGACTTCAAAAACTCGTGATAATAATCTTATGAAGGGTTTAGCGAAGACATAAGCGTATGAAGGGTTCATCGAAGATATAAGCGTATGAAGGGTACACCAAAGACATAGCTTGTACGTTCACAGAAGATTGACCTTGTTGCAACATATTACACCATGCTTAGTTGCCCTACCAAACTTTCTCATGTCAAAGTTACATTACATTGCCTTGAACTTAGCTAATAGAGATAACATGTGTAGAAGTATGATATGAACATGGATAGCTCTAAGGATCTAGCTTGACTTCATAACTCGTGAGAATAATCTTATGAAGGGTTCAACGAAGACATAAGCATATGAAGGGTTCACCAAAGACATAAGCGTATGAAGGCTTCACCAAAGACATAGCTTATAGGTTCACATAAGATTGACCTTGTTGCAACATATTACACCATGCTTAGTTGCCCTAGCTAACTTTCTCATGTCAAAGTTACATTACATTGCCTTGAACTTAGCTAATAGAGATAACATGTGTAGAAGTATGATATGAACATGGATAGCTCTAAGAATCTAGCTTGACTTCATAACATGTGAGAATAAACTTATGAAGGGTTCACCAAAGACATAAGCGTATGAAGGCTTCACCAAAGACATAGCTTATAGGTTCACATAAGATTGACCTTGTTGCAACATATTAAACAACTTTAGTTGGCCTAGCACACTTTCTCATGTCAAAGTAACATTACATTGCCTTAAACTTAGCTAATAGAGACAACTTGTGTAGAAGAATGATATGAACATAGATAGCTCTAAAGATCTAGCTTGACTTCAAAAACTCGTGAGAATAATCTTATGAAGGGTTCAGCGAAGACATAAGCATATGAAGGGTTCACCGAAGACATAAGCGTATGAAGAGTTCACCAAAGACATAGCTTGTACGTTCACAGAAGATTGACCTTGTTGCAACATATTACACCACTTTAGTTGGCCTAGCACACTTTCTTATGTCAAAATAACATTACATTTCTTTGAACTTAGCGAATATAGATAACATATGTAGAAGTATGATATGAACATAGATAGCTCTAAAGATCTAGCTTGACTTCAAAAACTCGTGAGAATAATCTTATGAAGGGTTCAGCGAAGACATAAGCATATGAAGGGTTCATCGAAGACATAAGCGTAGGAAGGGTACACCAAAGACATAGCTTGTACGTTCACAGAAGATTGACCTTGTTGCAACATGTTACACCATCCTTAGTTGCCCTAGCACACTTTCTCATGTCAAAGTTACATTACATTGCCTTGAACTTAGCTAATAGAGATAACATGTGTAGAAGTATGATATGAACATGGATAGCTCTAAGGATCTAGCTTGACTTCAAAAACTCGTGAGAATAATCTTATGAAGGGTTCAGCGAAGACATAAGCATATGAAGGGTTCACCGAAGACATAAGCGTATGAAGAGTTCACCAAAGACATAGCTTGTACGTTCACAGAAGATTGACCTTGTTGCAACATATTACACCACTTTAGTTGGCCTAGCACACTTTCTTATGTCAAAATAACATTACATTTCTTTGAACTTAGCGAATATAGATAACATATGTAGAAGTATGATATGAACATAGATAGCTCTAAAGATCTAGCTTGACTTCAAAAACTCGTGAGAATAATCTGATGAAGGGTTCAGCGAAGACATAAGCATATGAAGGGTTCATCGAAGACATAAGCGTAGGAAGGGTACACCAAAGACATAGCTTGTACGTTCACAGAAGATTGACCCTGTTGCAATAGCACACTTTCTTATGTCAAAATAACATTACATTTCATTGAACTTAGCGAATATAGATAACATATGTAGAAGTATGATATGAACATAGATAGCTCTAAAGATCTAGCTTGACTTCAAAAACTCGTGATAATAATCTTATGAAGGGTTTAGCGAAGACATAAGCGTATGAAGGGTTCATCGAAGATATAAGCGTATGAAGGGTACACCAAAGACATAGCTTGTACGTTCACAGAAGATTGACCTTGTTGCAACATATTACACCATGCTTAGTTGCCCTACCAAACTTTCTCATGTCAAAGTTACATTACATTGCCTTGAACTTAGCTAATAGAGATAACATGTGTAGAAGTATGATATGAACATGGATAGCTCTAAGGATCTAGCTTGACTTCATAACTCGTGAGAATAATCTTATGAAGGGTTCAACGAAGACATAAGCATATGAAGGGTTCACCAAAGACATAAGCGTATGAAGGCTTCACCAAAGACATAGCTTATAGGTTCACATAAGATTGACCTTGTTGCAACATATTACACCATGCTTAGTTGCCCTAGCTAACTTTCTCATGTCAAAGTTACATTACATTGCCTTGAACTTAGCTAATAGAGATAACATGTGTAGAAGTATGATATGAACATGGATAGCTCTAAGAATCTAGCTTGACTTCATAACATGTGAGAATAAACTTATGAAGGGTTCACCAAAGACATAAGCGTATGAAGGCTTCACCAAAGACATAGCTTATAGGTTCACATAAGATTGACCTTGTTGCAACATATTAAACAACTTTAGTTGGCCTAGCACACTTTCTCATGTCAAAGTAACATTACATTGCCTTAAACTTAGCTAATAGAGACAACTTGTGTAGAAGAATGATATGAACATAGATAGCTCTAAAGATCTAGCTTGACTTCAAAAACTCGTGAGAATAATCTTATGAAGGGTTCAGCGAAGACATAAGCATATGAAGGGTTCACCGAAGACATAAGCGTATGAAGAGTTCACCAAAGACATAGCTTGTACGTTCACAGAAGATTGACCTTGTTGCAACATATTACACCACTTTAGTTGGCCTAGCACACTTTCTTATGTCAAAATAACATTACATTTCTTTGAACTTAGCGAATATAGATAACATATGTAGAAGTATGATATGAACATAGATAGCTCTAAAGATCTAGCTTGACTTCAAAAACTCGTGAGAATAATCTTATGAAGGGTTCAGCGAAGACATAAGCATATGAAGGGTTCATCGAAGACATAAGCGTAGGAAGGGTACACCAAAGACATAGCTTGTACGTTCACAGAAGATTGACCTTGTTGCAACATGTTACACCATCCTTAGTTGCCCTAGCACACTTTCTCATGTCAAAGTTACATTACATTGCCTTGAACTTAGCTAATAGAGATAACATGTGTAGAAGTATGATATGAACATGGATAGCTCTAAGGATCTAGCTTGACTTCAAAAACTCGTGAGAATAATCTTATGAAGGGTTCAGCGAAGACATAAGCATATGAAGGGTTCACCGAAGACATAAGCGTATGAAGAGTTCACCAAAGACATAGCTTGTACGTTCACAGAAGATTGACCTTGTTGCAACATATTACACCACTTTAGTTGGCCTAGCACACTTTCTTATGTCAAAATAACATTACATTTCTTTGAACTTAGCGAATATAGATAACATATGTAGAAGTATGATATGAACATAGATAGCTCTAAAGATCTAGCTTGACTTCAAAAACTCGTGAGAATAATCTGATGAAGGGTTCAGCGAAGACATAAGCATATGAAGGGTTCATCGAAGACATAAGCGTAGGAAGGGTACACCAAAGACATAGCTTGTACGTTCACAGAAGATTGACCCTGTTGCAATAGCACACTTTCTTATGTCAAAATAACATTACATTTCATTGAACTTAGCGAATATAGATAACATATGTAGAAGTATGATATGAACATAGATAGCTCTAAAGATCTAGCTTGACTTCAAAAACTCGTGATAATAATCTTATGAAGGGTTTAGCGAAGACATAAGCGTATGAAGGGTTCATCGAAGATATAAGCGTATGAAGGGTACACCAAAGACATAGCTTGTACGTTCACAGAAGATTGACCTTGTTGCAACATATTACACCATGCTTAGTTGCCCTACCAAACTTTCTCATGTCAAAGTTACATTACATTGCCTTGAACTTAGCTAATAGAGATAACATGTGTAGAAGTATGATATGAACATGGATAGCTCTAAGGATCTAGCTTGACTTCATAACTCGTGAGAATAATCTTATGAAGGGTTCAACGAAGACATAAGCATATGAAGGGTTCACCAAAGACATAAGCGTATGAAGGCTTCACCAAAGACATAGCTTATAGGTTCACATAAGATTGACCTTGTTGCAACATATTACACCATGCTTAGTTGCCCTAGCTAACTTTCTCATGTCAAAGTTACATTACATTGCCTTGAACTTAGCTAATAGAGATAACATGTGTAGAAGTATGATATGAACATGGATAGCTCTAAGAATCTAGCTTGACTTCATAACATGTGAGAATAAACTTATGAAGGGTTCACCAAAGACATAAGCGTATGAAGGCTTCACCAAAGACATAGCTTATAGGTTCACATAAGATTGACCTTGTTGCAACATATTAAACAACTTTAGTTGGCCTAGCACACTTTCTCATGTCAAAGTAACATTACATTGCCTTAAACTTAGCTAATAGAGACAACTTGTGTAGAAGAATGATATGAACATAGATAGCTCTAAAGATCTAGCTTGACTTCAAAAACTCGTGAGAATAATCTTATGAAGGGTTCAGCGAAGACATAAGCATATGAAGGGTTCACCGAAGACATAAGCGTATGAAGAGTTCACCAAAGACATAGCTTGTACGTTCACAGAAGATTGACCTTGTTGCAACATATTACACCACTTTAGTTGGCCTAGCACACTTTCTTATGTCAAAATAACATTACATTTCTTTGAACTTAGCGAATATAGATAACATATGTAGAAGTATGATATGAACATAGATAGCTCTAAAGATCTAGCTTGACTTCAAAAACTCGTGAGAATAATCTTATGAAGGGTTTAGCGAAGACATAAGCGTATGAAGGGTTCATCGAAGATATAAGCGTATGAAGGGTACACCAAAGACATAGCTTGTACGTTCACAGAAGATTGACCTTGTTGCAACATATTACACCATGCTTAGTTGCCCTACCACACTTTCTCATGTCAAAGTTACATTACATTGTCTTGAACTTAGCTAATAGAGATAACATGTGTAGAAGTATGATATGAACATGGATAGCTCTAAGGATCTAGCTTGACTTCATAACTCGTGAGAATAATCTTATGAAGGGTTCAACGAAGACATAAGCATATGAAGGGTTCACCAAAGACATAAGCGTATGAAGGCTTCACCAAAGACATAGCTTATAGGTTCACATAAGATTGACCTTGTTGCAACATATTACACCATGCTTAGTTGCCCTAGCTAACTTTCTCATGTCAAAGTTACATTACATTGCCTTGAACTTAGCTAATAGAGATAACATGTGTAGAAGTATGATATGAACATGGATAGCTCTAAGAATCTAGCTTGACTTCATAACATGTGAGAATAAACTTATGAAGGGTTCACCAAAGACATAAGCGTATGAAGGCTTCACCAAAGACATAGCTTATAGGTTCACATAAGATTGACCTTGTTGCAACATATTACACAACTTTAGTTGGCCTAGCACACTTTTTCATGTCAAAGTAACATTACATTGCCTTAAACTTAGCTAATAGAGACAACTTGTGTAGAAGAATGATATGAACATAGATAGCTCTAAAGATCTAGCTTGACTTCAAAAACTCGTGAGAATAATCTTATGAAGGGTTCAGCGAAGACATAAGCATATGAAGTGTTCACCGAAGACATAAGCGTATGAAGAGTTCACCAAAGACATAGCTTGTACGTTCACAGAAGATTGACCTTGTTGCAACATATTACACCACTTTAGTTGGCCTAGCACACTTTCTTATGTCAAAATAACATTACATTTCTTTGAACTTAGCGAATATAGATAACATATGTAGAAGTATGATATGAACATAGATAGCTCTAAAGATCTAGCTTGACTTCAAAAACTCGTGAGAATAATCTTATGAAGGGTTCAGCGAAGACATAAGCATATGAAGGGTTCATCGAAGACATAAGCGTAGGAAGGGTACACCAAAGACATAGCTTGTACGTTCACAGAAGATTGACCTTGTTGCAACATGTTACACCATCCTTAGTTGCCCTAGCACACTTTCTCATGTCAAAGTTACATTACATTGCCTTGAACTTAGCTAATAGAGATAACATGTGTAGAAGTATGATATGAACATGGATAGCTCTAAGGATCTAGCTTGACTTCAAAAACTCGTGAGAATAATCTTATGAAGGGTTCAGCGAAGACATAAGCATATGAAGGGTTCACCGAAGACATAAGCGTATGAAGAGTTCACCAAAGACATAGCTTGTACGTTCACAGAAGATTGACCTTGTTGCAACATATTACACCACTTTAGTTGGCCTAGCACACTTTCTTATGTCAAAATAACATTACATTTCTTTGAACTTAGCGAATATAGATAACATATGTAGAAGTATGATATGAACATGGATAGCTCTAAGGATCTAGCTTGACTTCATAACTCGTGAGAATAATCTTATGAAGGGTTCAGCGAAGACATAAGCGTATGAAGGGTTCATCGAAGATATAAGCGTATGAAGGGTACACCAAAGACATAGCTTGTACGTTCACAGAAGATTGACCTTGTTGCAACATATTACACCATGCTTAGTTGCCCTACCACACTTTCTCATGTCAAAGTTACATTACATTGCCTTGAACTTAGCTAATAGAGATAACATGTGTAGAAGTATGATATGAACATGGATAGTTCTAAGGATCTAGCTTGACTTCATAACTCGTGAGAATAATCTTATGAAGGGTTCAACGAAGACATAAGCATATGAAGGGTTCACCAAAGACATAAGCGTATGAAGGCTTCACCAAAGACATAGCTTATAGGTTCACATAAGATTGACCTTGTTGCAACATATTACATCACTTTAGTTGGCCTAGCACACTTTCTTATGTCAAAGTAATATTACATTGCTTTGAACTTAGCGAATATAGATAACATATGTAAAAGTATGATATGAACATGGATAGCTCTAAGGATCTAGCTTGACTTCATAACTCGCGAGAATAATCTTATGAAGGGTTCAACGAAGACATAAGCGTATGAAGGGTTCATCGAAGACATAAGCATATGAATGGTACACCAAAGACATAGCTTGTACGTTCACAAAAGATTGACCCTGTTGCAATATATTACACCATGCTTAGTTGCCTTAGCACACTTTCTCATGTCAAAGTTACATTACATTGTCTTGAACTTAGCTAATAGAGACAACTTGTGTAGAAGAATGATATGAACATAGATAGCTCTAAAGATCTAGCTTGACTTCAAAAACTCGTGAGAATAATCTTATGAAGGGTTTAGCGAAGACATAAGCGTATGAAGGGTTCATCGAAGATATAAGCGTATGAAGGGTATGTGAGATTTAGTAGAAAGAGATTAAGAGATCAGGGTAACCGAGATTGAGAAGAAGATTGAAGGAGTTACGTTGGAGTTTTGAGAGAGAAGAGAGTGTAGAAACCGAGAGAATAGGAAGAAGAAAGTGTTATTTCTTTCTCTTAAACATTACAAATGGTTTGTATACAATATATATAGACAAAGTAAGAAAAGATGCTAAGCTATACAATCCAACTAACTAAAGACAAAAATTACCCAATATGGCACAAACACAATCTGTTGGAACCAAAGAAGGAGAGAGACATTTCCCTAATTGTCTCCAACGGCTAGAATGGTCTTGGTATCATCACATGTGACTTGTTATAGTCAGCCACCTATTCCCAACGGCTATATTGAGCTTTTACACCATACATGTGACCTTGATTAGTTACCAAAGGTAACTAATGGTTGCGGATCAACCAGAAGCTAAATAAGCCTATCCGTTGCTTGCTTCTCACACAACCTGATACCTTTCTTGTGTTACACTTCAATATTTAACACTCCCCCTCAAGCTTGAATCCGCAATGTACACATTAAGGACAAGCTTGAAAGTTGTAACTCCCCACCTCATTAAAAACCTTAGTGGAAAACCCAATTGGGACAAAACCGACTAAGGGAAAAAGAGTGTGGATCACAGTCACGGCTTGGGTATATCTATTAACCCAAGTTTTGAATGAATGAACTCACACACCTTAGAGCTTGCGGCCTTGGTGAAGATATCCGCAAGTTGATCCGAACTCTTTGTGTAGCATGGTAAGATCACTCCTTGCTCCACCTTCTCTCGGACCTTATGACAATCAACTTCAATGTGCTTTGTTCTTTCATGAAAGACTGAGTTTGAGGCAATGTGAATGGCAGCTTGATTATCACAATGCATCGTGATTGGTTCTTGAGTCTCAACTCCCAAATCTTTAAGTAGTGCCTTCAGCCATATAAGTTCATCCGTGAGCTTCCTCATAGCTCTATATTCAGCCTCAGCACTTGAGCATGAAACCACCTTTTGCTTCTTGCTCTTCCAAGTAACTAGATTGCCTCCAAGAAACGTGCAATATCCGGTAGTTGATTTGCGGTCTTGTCTATCTCCAGCCCAATCCGCATCACAATAACCCACAAGAGTTGTACTATCATTCTTTCCCATCCATATGCCTTGCTCCGAAGTCCCTTTGAGGTATCTAAGAATCCGATCCACCATTCCCCAATGACCCATCTTAGGGGCTTGCATATGTTGGCTCACTTGGTTCACTGCAAAACATAAATCCGGCCTTGTTATGGTAAGATAAATCAACTTACCAACCATTCTCCGGTATTGATGCACATCTTCAAATGGTTCATCATCGTTCTCCCCCTTGCACGTTGCTTTGTAGGCATCTTCAAGTGGAGTCTTGGCTGTCCGTGTACCTATATCAC
Source organism: Lepidium didymum (assembly GCA_963920545.1). NCBI lineage: Eukaryota > Viridiplantae > Streptophyta > Magnoliopsida > Brassicales > Brassicaceae > Lepidium > Lepidium didymum. The sequence goes on along the minus strand of OY986983.1, from coordinate 8,015,061 downwards.
CTGCCTCATGCAAAAGATCAAGAGTATACTTCCTTTGAGACAAGAAGATGCCCTCTTTTGATCGGCACACTTCAATGCCAAGAAAGTATTTCATCTCACCCAAGTCTTTAATATCAAAAACAGATTTAAGGTGTTCTTTGATACCTTTTATACCTTCCTTGTCATTGCCGGTGATGATAATATCATCCACATACACAAGAACAACAACGATACCATTCTCACCTTGAAAAGTGAAAAGTGTATGATCAGCCTCTGACTTCCTAAAGCCATGATCTCGCAAGGTATGGCTCAGCTTGTGATACCAAGCTCGTGGAGATTGCTTAAGTCCATAGATGGCTTTCCTAAGTCGCAACACATTTCCGGGAGCTACTATGTGTTCTAGGCCTGGTGGAGGTAACATGTAGACCTCATCTTCCAATTCACCTTGTAAAAAGGCATTCTTGACATCCATCTGCCACAACTCCCAATCAAGGTTAGTAGCTAGAGAAAGCACAACACGTACCGTATGGAGTTTGGCGACTGGTGCAAATGTGTCATGATAGTCTTCTCCATATGTTTGAGTAAATCCTCGGGCTACAAGTCTGACTTTGTGTCTCTCAATCTGACCATCACTCTTATATTTGATAGTAAAGATCCAACGAGAGGTTACAGCCTTCTTCCCGGGAGGTAGAGAGGCTTCATCCCAAGTATGGTTTCTGACCATAGCTCCATGCTCTTCACCAATTGCATCACGCCACACCTTGTGCTCTTTGGCCTCATCATAGGTGTTTGGCACATAATGTTGGTCAATCTGAGTAATGAAGGCTTGATGTTCAGCGGGAACCTCAACCAAACTGCAAGTAACTTGGTGGGGATGAGCTACAGCCAAGTTGTTGAAGTAGACTCTTGTGTTAACCCAATTGGAGGGATCCTTCCTCACTCTTTGGCTACGTCTTAGAGGCACAGGTACAACAGATGGTGTGACACTATGACCATTGTCCACATTTGTATCAAGTCTGTGAGCCTCATTTAGCTCCTCCACATCATTAGCCTCTTCAGGTACATCACTTGGATGTGGTGGATCATCTACATTATTTCCATCATCCACATTTTCAACGCCTTGTTCCTCAGTTGGGCATGTGGTGTGGTGATGAAGATCATTTTCACTTGTCCCCAAACTCCTTCGCCTTACATTACTTGGGTTTCCATTTGACGGACCAATGCCAATCTTCTCCAAGAGGCCACGTAATGTGTCAGCTCGGTCTTGGCTTGAATGTGAAAGATTCTTCAAACCTTCCCAATCCTTGTTGTCATAGAACCCTCTATCTTCCACAAACTTTACTTCCCGTGACACTAGTACCCGTCTTGTCTCCGGTACATAGCATTTGTAACCTTTTTGCGTGCTGGAGTAGCCAATGAACATCCCTTTAATGCTCCTAGCCTCTAACTTATTCCTTTGTTCACTTGGCACCAAAACAAAGCACACACACCCAAACACTCTCAAGTGATCAATAAATGGTGTAGTTTGAGTTAGTACCTCATATGGTGACTTGTCTAGAAGCACTTTGGTTGGGGTTCTATTGATGAGATAACATGCAGCCGTCACAGCGTCACTCCAGAACCTCTTAGGGACATTGGTATGGAACATCATCGATCTTGCTACTTCCATCAAATGTCGGTTCTTCCTCTCAACTACACCGTTTTGTTGTGGTGTGTATGAGCAAGTTGTTTGGTGCACAATCCCATGTTTGGCAAGGTGTTGCTTGAATGCATGGCTAGTATATTCTCCACCATTATCTGTTCTCAAAATTTTAATCTTGCCATTATATTGGTTAGTCACATACGTTTGGAAGTTTGAAAATGCCTCTAACACCCTATTCTTTGATGGCAACAAGGTTAACCAAGTATACTTGGATTTTTCATCAATAAAGGTGACAAAGTATTTATGGTGTTCTCTAGATTCACAAGGGGCAGACCAAACATCAGAGTGAACTAAATCAAAACAATGCTCATAGATAGTTGAAGACTTAGGAAACACCGATCTACAATGTTTCCCAAGTATACAAGCTTCACAATCATCATTCTTAAACACAATACGAGGCAATAATAATGATAATGCACGAGAATGTGGGTGACCAAGTCTAGCATGCCATAAACCATTCTCATTACTACTACAAGAACTAGCTAAACAAGATAAAGATAGGTTCGAATCTTTCTCAGCATCTTCTAGGAGATACAATCCGTCTCTAGTAATTCCTTCTCCAAGAGTTCTGCCACTCTTAATATCCTGAAAACAAACTCCATTAGGCTCAAATATGGCTCTACAATTCAGGTCACAAACAGTTTTGTTCACACTCAGCAAGTTGGAAGTAAAAGAGGGCATGTAAAACGCTTTAGAACATCTATCGAACAATTTCAAGTCACCAATTGCTTTAATCGGAACTTTCTTTCCATCAGCTATAATCACATTTCCTAGGGCTGGTTTCAAGTTACTAAGCAACCTAGGATTCTTAATCATGTTATGAGAAGCACTAGAATCAACTATAAGACAATCCGACGATTTAGAGGTGTGATAAGAGATACCGGATTCGCTGAGAGCCTTGATGGATTTGATGAGTTCATCAAGGTCTGACCTCTTCACATAGTCACAGTCGTGAGTCACAGCCAGTGCCTTTCCTTCAGTCGCTTGAGAAGAAGAGCTTGCAGCCATGTTGTTGTGAGTTTCCACCCCTTCAGCCGCAAGGTTGGCTTTAGGTTTCTCCCATGGCCGGTTCTGTTTGAGATGAGGATGAAGAAGGAAGCAGCGATCCTTGCCATGTCCTTTCCTCTTGCAATGGTCACAGAACCAAATCTTCTTCTCATTAGGTCTGAACTCCACCTTGTTGGCCAAGACCATCTCCCCCTTACCACCAAGCAGATTTCTAGATCCTTGTTCTCGTTGAACACAACCACACACTTCCTCCAAACTCGGAAGCTTATCTTGTCTTAACAAATGGCGAATGAGGTCACCATAGGATGTATTCAAGTTCATCATGAGCCCAAACACTTTGTCTTGTTCAAGCCTTTCTCCCAACACTGCTGGATCCACCGTTGGAGGTCTCAACATTTCGAGTTCAGCCCAAAGTGACCGATACTTCCCAAACCATTGTGTAAACTCCATGTCATCTTGGCTCAAATCATTAATGGCCTTCTTTACCTCATACACCTTTTTGAGAGTTTCCCACAAGTGTTTTGCATTTTCACAATATGAGTAAGCTTCATGGATAGGCGGGTCTAGTGAGCTTTGGATGATTACAAGTGCAACTTGGTCATTTTGATACCATTTTGCCTCCTCATCCTCAACAGCTACCACAGCACTAGCTGCACCTTCCTTCTCCTTACCCAATGAACGGACCGCCCTCTTTGGAGCTTCACCTTCAACATGAGCCCAAAGTCCACGGCCACTCAATACAGTCTTCACGGTTCTAGACCATAGCAAGTAGTTTACTCCCTTAAGAGTGACATGAACAGCAAAGTTCTTGGAATTATCCATCAAAAAATTGAGAGAACAGCCTTTTACCCAGCGGTTAAAAGGAAAGCTTCAAGAACACCAACAATGGTGGTTTCAGCGGAGGGAAGAGAAAGAGAAGAGATTCAGCGGAATATAAGAGTCACAAGAGGTCTTATGGCTCTGATACCATGTGAGATTTAGTAGAAAGAGATTAAGAGATCAGGGTAACCGAGATTGAGAAGAAGATTGAAGGAGTTACGTTGGAGTTTTGAGAGAGAAGAGAGTGTAGAAACCGAGAGAATAGGAAGAAGAAAGTGTTATTTCTTTCTCTTAAACATTACAAATGGTTTGTATACAATATATATAGACAAAGTAAGAAAAGATGCTAAGCTATACAATCCAACTAACTAAAGACAAAAATTACCCAATATGGCACAAACACAATCTGCTGGAACCAAAGAAGGAGAGAGACATTTCCCTAATTGTCTCCAACGGCTAGAATGGTCTTGGTATCATCACATGTGACTTGTTATAGTCAGCCACCTATTCCCAACGGCTATATTGAGCTTTTACACCATACATGTGACCTTGATTAGTTACCAAAGGTAACTAATGGTTGCGGATCAACCAGAAGCTAAATAAGCCTATCCGTTGCTTGCTTATCACACAACCTGATACCTTTCTTGTGTTACACTTCAATATTTAACAGGGTACACCAAAGACATAGCTTGTACGTTCACAGAAGATTGACCTTGTTGCAACATATTACACCATGCTTAGTTGCCCTACCACACTTTGTCATGTCAAAGTTACATTACATTGCCTTGAACTTAGCTAATAGAGATAACATGTGTAGAAGTATGATATGAACATGGATAGCTCTAAGGATCTAGCTTGACTTCATAACTCGTGAGAATAATCTTATGAAGGGTTCAACGAAGACATAAGCATATGAAGGGTTCACCAAAGACATAAGCGTATGAAGGCTTCACCAAAGACATAGCTTATAGGTTCACATAAGATTGACCTTGTTGCAACATATTACACCATGCTTAGTTGCCCTAGCTAACTTTCTCATGTCAAAGTTACATTACATTGCCTTGAACTTAGCTAATAGAGATAACATGTGTAGAAGTATGATATGAACATGGATAGCTCTAAGAATCTAGCTTGACTTCATAACATGTGAGAATAAACTTATGAAGGGTTCACCAAAGACATAAGCGTATGAAGGCTTCACCAAAGACATAGCTTATAGGTTCACATAAGATTGACCTTGTTGCAACATATTACACAACTTTAGTTGGCCTAGCACACTTTCTCATGTCAAAGTAACATTACATTGCCTTAAACTTAGCTAATAGAGACAACTTGTGTAGAAGAATGATATGAACATAGATAGCTCTAAAGATCTAGCTTGACTTCAAAAACTCGTGAGAATAATCTTATGAAGGGTTCAGCGAAGACATAAGCATATGAAGGGTTCACCGAAGACATAAGCGTATGAAGAGTTCACCAAAGACATAGCTTGTACGTTCACAGAAGATTGACCTTGTTGCAACATATTACACCACTTTAGTTGGCCTAGCACACTTTCTTATGTCAAAATAACATTACATTTCTTTGAACTTAGCGAATATAGATAACATATGTAGAAGTATGATATGAACATAGATAGCTCTAAAGATCTAGCTTGACTTCAAAAACTCGTGAGAATAATCTTATGAAGGGTTCAGCGAAGACATAAGCATATGAAGGGTTCATCGAAGACATAAGCGTAGGAAGGGTACACCAAAGACATAGCTTGTACGTTCACAGAAGATTGACCTTGTTGCAACATATTACACCATGCTTAGTTGCCCTACCACACTTTCTCATGTCAAAGTTACATTACATTGCCTTGAACTTAGCTAATAGAGATAACATGTGTAGAAGTATGATATGAACATGGATAGCTCTAAGGATCTAGCTTGACTTCAAAAACTCGTGAGAATAATCTTATGAAGGGTTCAGCGAAGACATAAGCATATGAAGGGTTCACCGAAAACATAAGCGTATGAAGAGTTCACCAAAGACATAGCTTGTACGTTCACAGAAGATTGACCTTGTTGCAACATATTACACCACTTTAGTTGGCCTAGCACACTTTCTTATGTCAAAATAACATTACATTTCTTTGAACTTAGCGAATATAGATAACATATGTAGAAGTATGATATGAACATGGATAGCTCTAAGGATCTAGCTTGACTTCATAACTCGCGAGAATAATCTTATGAAGGGTTCATCGAAGATATAAGCGTATGAAGGGTACACCAAAGACATAGCTTGTACGTTCACAAAAGATTGACCCTGTTGCAATATATTACACCATGCTTAGTTGCCTTAGCACACTTTCTCATGTCAAAGTAACATTACATTGCCTTCAACTTAGCTAATAGAGACAACTTGTGTAGAAGAATGATATGAACATAGATAGCTCTAAAGATCTAGCTTGACTTCAAAAACTCGTGAGAATAATCTTATGAAGGGTTTAGCGAAGACATAAGCGTATGAAGGGTTCATCGAAGATATAAGCGTATGAAGGGTACACCAAAGACATAGCTTGTACGTTCACAGAAGATTGACCTTGTTGCAACATATTACACCATGCTTAGTTGCCCTACCACACTTTCTCATGTCAAAGTTACATTACATTGCCTTGAACTTAGCTAATAGAGATAACATGTGTAGAAATATGATATGAACATGGATAGCTCTAAGGATCTAGCTTGACTTCATAACTCGTGAGAATAATCTTATGAAGGGTTCAACGAAGACATAAGCATATGAAGGGTTCACCAAAGACATAAGCGTATGAAGCCTTCACCAAAGACATAGCTTATAGGTTCACATAAGATTGACCTTGTTGCAACATATTACACCATGCTTAGTTGCCCTAGCTAACTTTCTCATGTCAAAGTTACATTACATTGCCTTGAACTTAGCTAATAGAGATAACATGTGTAGAAGTATGATATGAACATGGATAACTCTAAGAATCTAGCTTGACTTCATAACATGTGAGAATAAACTTATGAAGGGTTCACCAAAGACATAAGCGTATGAAGGCTTCACCAAAGACATAGCTTATAGGTTCACATAAGATTGACCTTGTTGCAACATATTACACAACTTTAGTTGGCCTAGCACACTTTCTCATGTCAAAGTAACATTACATTGCCTTAAACTTAGCTAATAGAGACAACTTGTGTAGAAGAATGATATGAACATAGATAGCTCTAAAGATCTAGCTTGACTTCAAAAACTCGTGAGAATAATCTTATGAAGGGTTCAGCGAAGACATAAGCATATGAAGGGTTCACCGAAGACATAAGCGTATGAAGAGTTCAGCAAAGACATAGCTTATAGGTTCACATAAGATTGACCTTGTTGCAACATATTACATCACTTTAGTTGGCCTAGCACACTTTCTTATGTCAAAGTAACATTACATTGCTTTGAACTTAGCGAATATAGATAACATATGTAAAAGTATGATATGAACATGGATAGCTCTAAGGATCTAGCTTGACTTCATAACTCGCGAGAATAATCTTATGAAGGGTTCAACGAAGACATAAGCGTATGAAGGGTTCATCGAAGACATAAGCATATGAATGTTACACCAAAGACATAGCTTGTACGTTCACAAAAGATTGACCCTGTTGCAATATATTACACCATGCTTAGTTGCCTTAGCACACTTTCTCATGTCAAAGTTACATTACATTGTCTTGAACTTAGCTAATAGAGACAACTTGTGTAGAAGAATGATATAAACATAGATAGCTCTAAAGATCTAGCTTGACTTCAAAAACTCGTGAGAATAATCTTATGAAGGGTTCAGCGAAGACATAAGCATATGAAGGGTTCACCGAAGACATAAGCGTATGAAGAGTTCACCAAAGACATAGCTTGTACGTTCACATAAGATTGACCTTGTTGCAACATATTACACCACTTTAGTTGGCCTAACACACTTTCTTATGTCAAAATAACATTACATTTATTTGAACTTAGCGAATATAGATAACATATGTAGAAGTATGATATGAACATGGATAGCTCTAAGGATCTAGCTTGACTTCATAACTCGTGAGAATAATCTTATGAAGGGTTCAGCGAAGACATAAGCGTATGAAGGGTTCATCGAAGATATAAGCGTATGAAGGGTACACCAAAGACATAGCTTGTACGTTCACAGAAGATTGACCCTGTTGCAATATATTACATCATGCTTAGTTGCCCTAGCACACTTTCTCATGTCAAAGTCACATTACATTGCCTTGAACTTAGCTAATAGAGATAACATGTGTAGAAGTATGATATGAACATGGATAGCTCTAAGAATCTAGCTTGACTTCATAACATGTGAGAATAAACTTATAAAGAGTTCACCGAAGACATAAGCGTATGAAGGGTTCACCAAAGACATAGCTTATAGGTTCACAGAAGATTGACCATGTTGCAACCTATTACACCACATTAGTTGGCGTAGCACACTTTCTCATGTCAAAATAACATTACATTACCTTGAACTTAGCTCATATTGAAAACTTGTGTAGAAGTATGATATGAACATGGATAGCTCTAAGGTTCTAGCTTTACTTCATAACTCGTGAGAATAATCTTATGAATGGTTCTGCGAAGACATAAGCGTATGAAGGGTTCATCGAAGACATAAGCGTATGAAGGGTACACCAAAGACATAGCTTGTACGTTCACAGAAGATTGACCTTGTTGCAACATATTACCCTACCACACTTTCTCATGTCAAAGTTACATTACATTGCCTTGAACTTAGCTAATAGAGATAACATGTGTAGAAGTATGATATGAACATGGATAGCTCTAAGGATCTAGCTTGACTTCATAACTCGTGAGAATAATCTTATGAAGGGTTCAACGAAGACATAAGCATATGAAGGGTTCACCAAAGACATAAGCGTATGAAGGCTTCACCAAAGACATAGCTTATAGGTTCACATAAGATTGACCTTGTTGCAACATATTACATCACTTTAGTTGGCCTAGCACACTTTCTTATGTCAAAGTAAGATTACATTGCTTTGAACTTAGCGAATATAGATAACATATGTAAAAGTATGATATGAACATGGATAGCTCTAAGGATCTAGCTTGACTTCATAACTCGCGAGAATAATCCTATGAAGGGTTCAACGAAGACATAAGCGTATGAAGGGTTCATCGAAGACATAAGCATATGAATGGTACACCAAAGACATAGCTTGTACGTTCACAAAAGATTGACCCTGTTGCAATATATTACACCATGCTTAGTTGCCTTAGCACACTTTCTCATGTCAAAGTTACATTACATTGTCTTGAACTTAGCTAATAGAGACAAGTTGTGTAGAAGAATTATATAAACATAGATAGCTCTAAAGATCTAGCTTGACTTCAAAAACTCGTGAGAATAATCTTATGAAGGGTTTAGCGAAGACATAAGCGTATGAAGGGTTCATCGAAGATATAAGCGTATGAAGGGTACACCAAAGACATAGCTTGTACGTTTACAGAAGATTGACCTTGTTGCAACATATTACACCATGCTTAGTTGCCCTACCACACCTTCTCATGTCAAAGTTACATTACATTGCCTTGAACTTAGCTAATAGAGATAACATGTGTAGAAGTATGATATGAACATGGATAGCTCTAAGGATCTAGCTTGACTTCATAACTCGTGAGAATAATCTTATGAAGGGTTCAGCGAAGACATAAGCGTATGAAGGGTTCATCGAAGATATAAGCGTATGAAGGGTACACCAAAGACATAGCTTGTACGTTCACAGAAGATTGACCTTGTTGCAACATGTTACACCATCCTTAGTTGCCCTAGCACACTTTCTCATGTCAAAGTTACATTACATTGCCTTGAACTTAGCTAATAGAGATAACATGTGTAGAAGTATGATATGAACATGGATAGCTCTAAGGATCTAGCTTGACTTCAAAAACTCGTGAGAATAATCTTATGAAGGGTTCAACGAAGACATAAGCGTATGAAGGGTTCATCGAAGACATAAGCATATGAATGGTACACCAAAGACATAGCTTGTACGTTCACAAAAGATTGACCCTGTTGCAATATATTACACCATGCTTAGTTGCCTTAGCACACTTTCTCATGTCAAAGTTACATTACATTGTCTTGAACTTAGCTAATAGAGACAAGTTGTGTAGAAGAATTATATAAACATAGATAGCTCTAAAGATCTAGCTTGACTTCAAAAACTCGTGAGAATAATCTTATGAAGGGTTTAGCGAAGACATAAGCGTATGAAGGGTTCATCGAAGATATAAGCGTATGAAGGGTACACCAAAGACATAGCTTGTACGTTTACAGAAGATTGACCTTGTTGCAACATATTACACCATGCTTAGTTGCCCTACCACACCTTCTCATGTCAAAGTTACATTACATTGCCTTGAACTTAGCTAATAGAGATAACATGTGTAGAAGTATGATATGAACATGGATAGCTCTAAAGATCTAGCTTGACTTCAAAAACTCGTGAGAATAATCTTATGAAGGGTTCAGCGAAGACATAAGCATATGAAGGGTTCATCGAAGACATAAGCGTAGGAAGGGTACACCAAAGACATAGCTTGTACGTTCACAGAAGATTGACCTTGTTGCAACATGTTACACCATCCTTAGTTGCCCTAGCACACTTTCTCATGTCAAAGTTACATTACATTGCCTTGAACTTAGCTAATAGAGATAACATGTGTAGAAGTATGATATGAACATGGATAGCTCTAAGGATCTAGCTTGACTTCAAAAACTCGTGAGAATAATCTTATGAAGGGTTCAGCGAAGACATAAGCATATGAAGGGTTCACCGAAGACATAAGCGTATGAAGAGTTCACCAAAGACATAGCTTGTACGTTCACAGAAGATTGACCTTGTTGCAACATATTACACCACTTTAGTTGGCCTAGCACACTTTCTTATGTCAAAATAACATTACATTTCTTTGAACTTAGCGAATATAGATAACATATGTAGAAGTATGATATGAACATGGATAGCTCTAAGGATCTAGCTTGACTTCATAACTCGCGAGAATAATCTTATGAAGGGTTCATCGAAGATATAAGCGTATGAAGGGTACACCAAAGACATAGCTTGTACGTTCACAAAAGATTGACCCTGTTGCAATATATTACACCATGCTTAGTTGCCTTAGCACACTTTCTCATGTCAAAGTAACATTACATTGCCTTCAACTTAGCTAATAGAGACAACTTGTGTAGAAGAATGATATGAACATAGATAGCTCTAAAGATCTAGCTTGACTTCAAAAACTCGTGAGAATAATCTTATGAAGGGTTTAGCGAAGACATAAGCGTATGAAGGGTTCATCGAAGATATAAGCGTATGAAGGGTACACCAAAGACATAGCTTGTACGTTCACAGAAGATTGACCTTGTTGCAACATATTACACCATGCTTAGTTGCCCTACCACACTTTCTCATGTCAAAGTTACATTACATTGCCTTGAACTTAGCTAATAGAGATAACATGTGTAGAAGAATTATATAAACATAGATAGCTCTAAAGATCTAGCTTGACTTCAAAAACTCGTGAGAATAATCTTATGAAGGGTTTAGCGAAGACATAAGCGTATGAAGGGTTCATCGAAGATATAAGCGTATGAAGGGTACACCAAAGACATAGCTTGTACGTTTACAGAAGATTGACCTTGTTGCAACATATTACACCATGCTTAGTTGCCCTACCACACCTTCTCATGTCAAAGTTACATTACATTGCCTTGAACTTAGCTAATAGAGATAACATGTGTAGAAGTATGATATGAACATGGATAGCTCTAAGGATCTAGCTTGACTTCATAACTCGTGAGAATAATCTTATGAAGGGTTCAGCGAAGACATAAGCGTATGAAGGGTTCATCGAAGATATAAGCGTATGAAGGGTACACCAAAGACATAGCTTGTACCTTCACAGAAGATTGACCTTGTTGCAACATGTTACACCATCCTTAGTTGCCCTAGCACACTTTCTCATGTCAAAGTTACATTACATTGCCTTGAACTTAGCTAATAGAGATAACATGTGTAGAAGTATGATATGAACATGGATAGCTCTAAGGATCTAGCTTGACTTCAAAAACTCGTGAGAATAATCTTATGAAGGGTTCAACGAAGACATAAGCGTATGAAGGGTTCATCGAAGACATAAGCATATGAATGGTACACCAAAGACATAGCTTGTACGTTCACAAAAGATTGACCCTGTTGCAATATATTACACCATGCTTAGTTGCCTTAGCACACTTTCTCATGTCAAAGTTACATTACATTGTCTTGAACTTAGCTAATAGAGACAAGTTGTGTAGAAGAATTATATAAACATAGATAGCTCTAAAGATCTAGCTTGACTTCAAAAACTCGTGAGAATAATCTTATGAAGGGTTTAGCGAAGACATAAGCGTATGAAGGGTTCATCGAAGATATAAGCGTATGAAGGGTACACCAAAGACATAGCTTGTACGTTTACAGAAGATTGACCTTGTTGCAACATATTACACCATGCTTAGTTGCCCTACCACACCTTCTCATGTCAAAGTTACATTACATTGCCTTGAACTTAGCTAATAGAGATAACATGTGTAGAAGTATGATATGAACATGGATAGCTCTAAAGATCTAGCTTGACTTCAAAAACTCGTGAGAATAATCTTATGAAGGGTTCAGCGAAGACATAAGCATATGAAGGGTTCATCGAAGACATAAGCGTAGGAAGGGTACACCAAAGACATAGCTTGTACGTTCACAGAAGATTGACCTTGTTGCAACATGTTACACCATCCTTAGTTGCCCTAGCACACTTTCTCATGTCAAAGTTACATTACATTGCCTTGAACTTAGCTAATAGAGATAACATGTGTAGAAGTATGATATGAACATGGATAGCTCTAAGGATCTAGCTTGACTTCAAAAACTCGTGAGAATAATCTTATGAAGGGTTCAGCGAAGACATAAGCATATGAAGGGTTCACCGAAGACATAAGCGTATGAAGAGTTCACCAAAGACATAGCTTGTACGTTCACAGAAGATTGACCTTGTTGCAACATATTACACCACTTTAGTTGGCCTAGCACACTTTCTTATGTCAAAATAACATTACATTTCTTTGAACTTAGCGAATATAGATAACATATGTAGAAGTATGATATGAACATGGATAGCTCTAAGGATCTAGCTTGACTTCATAACTCGCGAGAATAATCTTATGAAGGGTTCATCGAAGATATAAGCGTATGAAGGGTACACCAAAGACATAGCTTGTACGTTCACAAAAGATTGACCCTGTTGCAATATATTACACCATGCTTAGTTGCCTTAGCACACTTTCTCATGTCAAAGTAACATTACATTGCCTTCAACTTAGCTAATAGAGACAACTTGTGTAGAAGAATGATATGAACATAGATAGCTCTAAAGATCTAGCTTGACTTCAAAAACTCGTGAGAATAATCTTATGAAGGGTTTAGCGAAGACATAAGCGTATGAAGGGTTCATCGAAGATATAAGCGTATGAAGGGTACACCAAAGACATAGCTTGTACGTTCACAGAAGATTGACCTTGTTGCAACATATTACACCATGCTTAGTTGCCCTACCACACTTTCTCATGTCAAAGTTACATTACATTGCCTTGAACTTAGCTAATAGAGATAACATGTGTAGAAATATGATATGAACATGGATAGCTCTAAGGATCTAGCTTGACTTCATAACTCGTGAGAATAATCTTATGAAGGGTTCAACGAAGACATAAGCATATGAAGGGTTCACCAAAGACATAAGCGTATGAAGCCTTCACCAAAGACATAGCTTATAGGTTCACATAAGATTGACCTTGTTGCAACATATTACACCATGCTTAGTTGCCCTAGCTAACTTTCTCATGTCAAAGTTACATTACATTGCCTTGAACTTAGCTAATAGAGATAACATGTGTAGAAGTATGATATGAACATGGATAACTCTAAGAATCTAGCTTGACTTCATAACATGTGAGAATAAACTTATGAAGGGTTCACCAAAGACATAAGCGTATGAAGGCTTCACCAAAGACATAGCTTATAGGTTCACATAAGATTGACCTTGTTGCAACATATTACACAACTTTAGTTGGCCTAGCACACTTTCTCATGTCAAAGTAACATTACATTGCCTTAAACTTAGCTAATAGAGACAACTTGTGTAGAAGAATGATATGAACATAGATAGCTCTAAAGATCTAGCTTGACTTCAAAAACTCGTGAGAATAATCTTATGAAGGGTTCAGCGAAGACATAAGCATATGAAGGGTTCACCGAAGACATAAGCGTATGAAGAGTTCAGCAAAGACATAGCTTATAGGTTCACATAAGATTGACCTTGTTGCAACATATTACATCACTTTAGTTGGCCTAGCACACTTTCTTATGTCAAAGTAACATTACATTGCTTTGAACTTAGCGAATATAGATAACATATGTAAAAGTATGATATGAACATGGATAGCTCTAAGGATCTAGCTTGACTTCATAACTCGCGAGAATAATCTTATGAAGGGTTCAACGAAGACATAAGCGTATGAAGGGTTCATCGAAGACATAAGCATATGAATGTTACACCAAAGACATAGCTTGTACGTTCACAAAAGATTGACCCTGTTGCAATATATTACACCATGCTTAGTTGCCTTAGCACACTTTCTCATGTCAAAGTTACATTACATTGTCTTGAACTTAGCTAATAGAGACAACTTGTGTAGAAGAATGATATAAACATAGATAGCTCTAAAGATCTAGCTTGACTTCAAAAACTCGTGAGAATAATCTTATGAAGGGTTCAGCGAAGACATAAGCATATGAAGGGTTCACCGAAGACATAAGCGTATGAAGAGTTCACCAAAGACATAGCTTGTACGTTCACATAAGATTGACCTTGTTGCAACATATTACACCACTTTAGTTGGCCTAACACACTTTCTTATGTCAAAATAACATTACATTTATTTGAACTTAGCGAATATAGATAACATATGTAGAAGTATGATATGAACATGGATAGCTCTAAGGATCTAGCTTGACTTCATAACTCGTGAGAATAATCTTATGAAGGGTTCAGCGAAGACATAAGCGTATGAAGGGTTCATCGAAGATATAAGCGTATGAAGGGTACACCAAAGACATAGCTTGTACGTTCACAGAAGATTGACCCTGTTGCAATATATTACATCATGCTTAGTTGCCCTAGCACACTTTCTCATGTCAAAGTCACATTACATTGCCTTGAACTTAGCTAATAGAGATAACATGTGTAGAAGTATGATATGAACATGGATAGCTCTAAGAATCTAGCTTGACTTCATAACATGTGAAAATAAACTTATAAAGAGTTCACCGAAGACATAAGCGTATGAAGGGTTCACCAAAGACATAGCTTATAGGTTCACAGAAGATTGACCATGTTGCAACCTATTACACCACATTAGTTGGCGTAGCACACTTTCTCATGTCAAAATAACATTACATTACCTTGAACTTAGCTCATATTGAAAACTTGTGTAGAAGTATGATATGAACATGGATAGCTCTAAGGTTCTAGCTTTACTTCATAACTCGTGAGAATAATCTTATGAATGGTTCTGCGAAGACATAAGCGTATGAAGGGTTCATCGAAGACATAAGCGTATGAAGGGTACACCAAAGACATAGCTTGTACGTTCACAGAAGATTGACCTTGTTGCAACATATTACCCTACCACACTTTCTCATGTCAAAGTTACATTACATTGCCTTGAACTTAGCTAATAGAGATAACATGTGTAGAAGTATGATATGAACATGGATAGCTCTAAGGATCTAGCTTGACTTCATAACTCGTGAGAATAATCTTATGAAGGGTTCAACGAAGACATAAGCATATGAAGGGTTCACCAAAGACATAAGCGTATGAAGGCTTCACCAAAGACATAGCTTATAGGTTCACATAAGATTGACCTTGTTGCAACATATTACATCACTTTAGTTGGCCTAGCACACTTTCTTATGTCAAAGTAAGATTACATTGCTTTGAACTTAGCGAATATAGATAACATATGTAAAAGTATGATATGAACATGGATAGCTCTAAGGATCTAGCTTGACTTCATAACTCGCGAGAATAATCCTATGAAGGGTTCAACGAAGACATAAGCGTATGAAGGGTTCATCGAAGACATAAGCATATGAATGGTACACCAAAGACATAGCTTGTACGTTCACAAAAGATTGACCCTGTTGCAATATATTACACCATGCTTAGTTGCCTTAGCACACTTTCTCATGTCAAAGTTACATTACATTGTCTTGAACTTAGCTAATAGAGACAAGTTGTGTAGAAGAATTATATAAACATAGATAGCTCTAAAGATCTAGCTTGACTTCAAAAACTCGTGAGAATAATCTTATGAAGGGTTTAGCGAAGACATAAGCGTATGAAGGGTTCATCGAAGATATAAGCGTATGAAGGGTACACCAAAGACATAGCTTGTACGTTTACAGAAGATTGACCTTGTTGCAACATATTACACCATGCTTAGTTGCCCTACCACACCTTCTCATGTCAAAGTTACATTACATTGCCTTGAACTTAGCTAATAGAGATAACATGTGTAGAAGTATGATATGAACATGGATAGCTCTAAGGATCTAGCTTGACTTCATAACTCGTGAGAATAATCTTATGAAGGGTTCAGCGAAGACATAAGCGTATGAAGGGTTCATCGAAGATATAAGCGTATGAAGGGTACACCAAAGACATAGCTTGTACGTTCACAGAAGATTAACCTTGTTGCAACATATTACCCTACCACACTTTGTCATGTCAAAGTTACATTACATTGCCTTGAACTTAGCTAATAGAGATAACATGTGTAGAAGTATGATATGAACATGGATAGCTCTAAGGATCTAGCTTGACTTCATAACTCGTGAGAATAATCTTATGAAGGGTTCAACGAAGACATAAGCATATGAAGGGTTCACCAAAGACATAAGCGTATGAAGGCTTCACCAAAGACATAGCTTATAGGTTCACATAAGATTGACCTTGTTGCAACATATTACACCATGCTTAGTTGCCCTAGCTAACTTTCTCATGTCAAAGTTACATTACATTGCCTTGAACTTAGCTAATAGAGATAACATGTGTAGAAGTATGATATGAACATGGATAGCTCTAAGAATCTAGCTTGACTTCATAACATGTGAGAATAAACTTATGAAGGGTTCACCAAAGACATAAGCGTATGAAGGCTTCACCAAAGACATAGCTTATAGGTTCACATAAGATTGACCTTGTTGCAACATATTACACAACTTTAGTTGGCCTAGCACACTTTCTCATGTCAAAGTAACATTACATTGCCTTCAACTTAGCTAATAGAGAAACTTGTGTAGAACATAGATAGCTCTAAAGATCTAGCTTGACTTCAAAAACTCGTGAGAATAATCTTATGAAGGGTTCAGCGAAGACATAAGCATATGAAGGGTTCACCGAAGACATAAGCGTATGAAGAGTTCACCAAAGACATAGCTTGTACGTTCACAGAAGATTGACCTTGTTGCAACATATTACACCACTTTAGTTGGCCTAGCACACTTTCTTATGTCAAAATAACATTACATTTCTTTGAACTTAGCGAATATAGATAACATATGTAGAAGTATGATATGAACATAGATAGCTCTAAAGATCTAGCTTGACTTCAAAAACTCGTGAGAATAATCTTATGAAGGGTTCAGCGAAGACATAAGCATATGAAGGGTTCATCGAAGACATAAGCGTAGGAAGGGTACACCAAAGACATAGCTTGTATGTTCACAGAAGATTGACCTTGTTGCAACATATTACACCATGCTTAGTTGCCCTACCACACTTTCTCATGTCAAAGTTACATTATATTGCCTTGAACTTAGCTAATAGAGATAACATGTGTAGAAGTATGATATGAACATGGATAGCTCTAAGGATCTAGCTTGACTTCAAAAACTCGTGAGAATAATCTTATGAAGGGTTCAGCGAAGACATAAGCATATGAAGGGTTCACCGAAGACATAAGCGTATGAAGAGTTCACCAAAGACATAGCTTGTACGTTCACAGAAGATTGACCTTGTTGCAACATATTACACCACTTTAGTTGGCCTAGCACACTTTCTTATGTCAAAATAACATTACATTTCTTTGAACTTAGCGAATATAGATAACATATGTAGAAGTATGATATGAACATGGATAGCTCTAAGGATCTAGCTTGACTTCATAACTCATGAGAATAATCTTATGAAGGGTTCAGCGAAGACATAAGCGTATGAAGGGTTCATCGAAGATATAAGCGTATGAAGGGTACACCAAAGACATAGCTTGTACGTTCACAGAAGATTGACCTTGTTGCAACATATTACCCTACCACACTTTCTCATGTCAAAGTTACATTACATTGCCTTGAACTTAGCTAATAGAGATAACATGTGTAGAAGTATGATATGAACATGGATAGCTCTAAGGATCTAGCTTGACTTCATAACTCGTGAGAATAATCTTATGAAGGGTTCAACGAAGACATAAGCATATGAAGGGTTCACCAAAGACATAAGCGTATGAAGGCTTCACCAAAGACATAGCTTATAGGTTCACATAAGATTGACCTTGTTGCATCATATTACATCACTTTAGTTGGCCTAGCACACTTTCTTATGTCAAAGTAACATTACATTGCTTTGAACTTAGCGAATATAGATAACATATGTAAAAGTATGATATGAACATGGATAGCTCTAAGGATCTAGCTTTACTTCATAACTCGCGAGAATAATCTTATGAAGGGTTCAACGAAGACATAAGCGTATAAAGGGTTCATCGAAGACATAAGCATATGAATGGTACACCAAAGACATAGCTTGTACGTTCACAAAAGATTGACCCTGTTGCAATATATTACACCATGCTTAGTTGCCTTAGCACACTTTCTCATGTCAAAGTTACATTACATTGTCTTGAACTTAGCTAATAGAGACAACTTGTGTAGAAGAATGATATGAACATAGATAGCTCTAAAGATCTAGCTTGACTTCAAAAACTCGTGAGAATAATCTTATGAAGGGTTTAGCGAAGACATAAGCGTATGAAGGGTTCATCGAAGATATAAGCGTATGAAGGGTACACCAAAGACATAGCTTGTACATTCACAGAAGATTGACCTTGTTGCAACATATTACACCATGCTTAGTTGCCCTACCACACTTTCTCATGTCAAAGTTACATTACATTGCCTTGAACTTAGCTAATAGAGATAACATGTGTAGAAGTATGATATGAACATGGATAGCTCTAAGGATCTAGCTTGACTTCATAACTCGTGAGAATAATCTTATGAAGGGTTCAACGAAGACATAAGCATATGAAGGGTTCACCAAAGACATAAGCGTATGAAGGCTTCACCAAAGACATAGCTTATAGGTTCACATAAGATTGACCTTGTTGCAACATATTACACCATACTTAGTTGCCCTAGCTAACTTTCTTATGTCAAAGTTACATTACATTGCCTTGAACTTAGCTAATAGAGATAACTTGTGTAGAAGTATGATATGAACATGGATAGCTCTAAATATCACGCTTGACTTCAAAACTTGTTAGAATAAACTTATGAAGGGTTCACCAAAGACATAAGCGTATGAAGGCTTCACCAAAGACATAGCTTATAGGTTCACATAAGATTGACCTTGTTGCAACATATTACACAACTTTAGTTGGCCTAGCACACTTTCTCATGTCAAAGTAACATTACATTGCCTTAAACTTAGCTAATAGAGACAACTTGTGTAGAAGAATGATATGAACATAGATAGCTCTAAAGATCTAGCTTGACTTCAAAAACTCGTGAGAATAATCTTATGAAGGGTTCAGCGAAGACATAAGCATATGAAGGGTTCACCGAAGACATAAGCGTATGAAGAGTTCACCAAAGACATAGCTTGTACGTTCACAGAAGATTGACCTTGTTGCAACATATTACACCACTTTAGTTGGCCTAGCACACTTTCTTATGTCAAAATAACATTACATTTCTTTGAACTTAGCGAATATAGATAACATATGTAGAAGTTTGATATGAACATGGATAGCTCTAAGGATCTAGCTTGACTTCATAACTCGTGAGAATAATCTTATGAAGGGTTCAGCGAAGACATAAGCGTATGAAGGGTTCATCGAAGATATAAGCGTATGAAGGGTACACCAAAGACATAGCTTGTACGTTCACAGAAGATTAACCTTGTTGCAACATATTACCCTACCACACTTTGTCATGTCAAAGTTACATTACATTGCCTTGAACTTAGCTAATAGAGATAACATGTGTAGAAGTATGATATGAACATGGATAGCTCTAAGGATCTAGCATGACTTCATAACTCGTGAGAATAATCTTATGAAGGGTTCAACGAAGACATAAGCATATGAAGGGTTCACCAAAGACATAAGCGTATGAAGGCTTCACCAAAGACATAGCTTATAGGTTCACATAAGATTGACCTTGTTGCAACATATTACACCATGCTTAGTTGCCCTAGCTAACTTTCTCATGTCAAAGTTACATTACATTGCCTTGAACTTAGCTAATAGAGATAACATGTGTAGAAGTATGATATGAACATGGATAGCTCTAAGAATCTAGCTTGACTTCATAACATGTGAGAATAAACTTATGAAGGGTTCACCAAAGACATAAGCGTATGAAGGCTTCACCAAAGACATAGCTTATAGGTTCACATAAGATTGACCTTGTTGCAACATATTACACAACTTTAGTTGGCCTAGCACACTTTCTCATGTCAAAGTAACATTACATTGCCTTCAACTTAGCTAATAGAGACAACTTGTGTAGAAGAATGATATGAACATAGATAGCTCTAAAGATCTAGCTTGACTTCAAAAACTCGTGAGAATAATCTTATGAAGGGTTCAGCGAAGACATAAGCATATGAAGGGTTCACCGAAGACATAAGCGTATGAAGAGTTCACCAAAGACATAGCTTGTACGTTCACAGAAGATTGACCTTGTTGCAACATATTACACCACTTTAGTTGGCCTAGCACACTTTCTTATGTCAAAATAACATTACATTTCTTTGAACTTAGCGAATATAGATAACATATGTAGAAGTATGATATGAACATAGATAGCTCTAAAGATCTAGCTTGACTTCAAAAACTCGTGAGAATAATCTTATGAAGGGTTCGGCGAAGACATAAGCATATGAAGGGTTCATCGAAGACATAAGCGTAGGAAGGGTACACCAAAGACATAGCTTGTACGTTCACAGAAGATTGACCTTGTTGCAACATATTACACCATGCTTAGTTGCCCTACCACACTTTCTCATGTCAAAGTTACATTATATTGCCTTGAACTTAGCTAATAGAGATAACATGTGTAGAAGTATGATATGAACATGGATAGCTCTAAGGATCTAGCTTGACTTCAAAAACTCGTGAGAATAATCTTATGAAGGGTTCAGCGAAGACATAAGCATATGAAGGGTTCACCGAAGACATAAGCGTATGAAGAGTTCACCAAAGACATAGCTTGTACGTTCACAGAAGATTGACCTTGTTGCAACATATTACACCACTTTAGTTGGCCTAGCACACTTTCTTATGTCAAAATAACATTACATTTCTTTGAACTTAGCGAATATAGATAACATATGTAGAAGTATGATATGAACATGGATAGCTCTAAGGATCTAGCTTGACTTCATAACTCGTGAGAATAATCTTATGAAGGGTTCAGCGAAGACATAAGCGTATGAAGGGTTCATCGAAGATATAAGCGTATGAAGGGTACACCAAAGACATAGCTTGTACGTTCACAGAAGATTGACCTTGTTGCAACATATTACCCTACCACACTTTCTCATGTCAAAGTTACATTACATTGCCTTGAACTTAGCTAATAGAGATAACATGTGTAGAAGTATGATATGAACATGGATAGCTCTAAGGATCTAGCTTGACTTCATAACTCGTGAGAATAATCTTATGAAGGGTTCAACGAAGACATAAGCATATGAAGGGTTCACCAAAGACATAAGCGTATGAAGGCTTCACCAAAGACATAGCTTATAGGTTCACATAAGATTGACCTTGTTGCATCATATTACATCACTTTAGTTGGCCTAGCACACTTTCTTATGTCAAAGTAACATTACATTGCTTTGAACTTAGCGAATATAGATAACATATGTAAAAGTATGATATGAACATGGATAGCTCTAAGGATCTAGCTTTACTTCATAACTCGCGAGAATAATCTTATGAAGGGTTCAACGAAGACATAAGCGTATGAAGGGTTCATCGAAGACATAAGCATATGAATGGTACACCAAAGACATAGCTTGTACGTTCACAAAAGATTGACCCTGTTGCAATATATTACACCATGCTTAGTTGCCTTAGCACACTTTCTCATGTCAAAGTTACATTACATTGTCTTGAACTTAGCTAATAGAGACAACTTGTGTAGAAGAATGATATGAACATAGATAGCTCTAAAGATCTAGCTTGACTTCAAAAACTCGTGAGAATAATCTTATGAAGGGTTTAGCGAAGACATAAGCGTATGAAGGGTTCATCGAAGATAAAAGCGTATGAAGGGTACACCAAAGACATAGCTTGTACGTTCACAGAAGATTGACCTTGTTGCAACATATTACACCATGCTTAGTTGCCCTACCACACTTTGTCATGTCAAAGTTACATTACATTGCCTTGAACTTAGCTAATAGAGATAACATGTGTAGAAGTATGATATGAACATGGATAGCTCTAAGGATCTAGCTTGACTTCATAACTCGTGAGAATAATCTTATGAAGGGTTCAACGAAGACATAAGCATATGAAGGGTTCACCAAAGACATAAGCGTATGAAGGCTTCACCAAAGACATAGCTTATAGGTTCACATAAGATTGACCTTGTTGCAACATATTACACCATGCTTAGTTGCCCTAGCTAACTTTCTCATGTCAAAGTTACATTACATTGCCTTGAACTTAGCTAATAGAGATAACATGTGTAGAAGTATGATATGAACATGGATAGCTCTAAGAATCTAGCTTGACTTCATAACATGTGAGAATAAACTTATGAAGGGTTCACCAAAGACATAAGCGTATGAAGGCTTCACCAAAGACATAGCTTATAGGTTCACATAAGATTGACCTTGTTGCAACATATTACACAACTTTAGTTGGCCTAGCACACTTTCTCATGTCAAAGTAACATTACATTGCCTTCAACTTAGCTAATAGAGACAACTTGTGTAGAAGAATGATATGAACATAGATAGCTCTAAAGATCTAGCTTGACTTCAAAAACTCGTGAGAATAATCTTATGAAGGGTTCAGCGAAGACATAAGCATATGAAGGGTTCACCGAAGACATAAGCGTATGAAGAGTTCACCAAAGACATAGCTTGTACGTTCACAGAAGATTGACCTTGTTGCAACATATTACACCACTTTAGTTGGCCTAGCACACTTTCTTATGTCAAAATAACATTACATTTCTTTGAACTTAGCGAATATAGATAACATATGTAGAAGTATGATATGAACATAGATAGCTCTAAAGATCTAGCTTGACTTCAAAAACTCGTGAGAATAATCTTATGAAGGGTTCAGCGAAGACATAAGCATATGAAGGGTTCATCGAAGACATAAGCGTAGGAAGGGTACACCAAAGACATAGCTTGTACGTTCACAGAAGATTGACCTTGTTGCAACATATTACACCATGCTTAGTTGCCCTACCACACTTTCTCATGTCAAAGTTACATTATATTGCCTTGAACTTAGCTAATAGAGATAACATGTGTAGAAGTATGATATGAACATGGATAGCTCTAAGGATCTAGCTTGACTTCATAACTCGTGAGAATAATCTTATGAAGGGTTCAACGAAGACATAAGCATATGAAGGGTTCACCAAAGACATAAGCGTATGAAGGCTTCACCAAAGACATAGCTTATAGGTTCACATAAGATTGACCTTGTTGCAACATATTACATCACTTTAGTTGGCCTAGCACACTTTCTTATGTCAAAGTAACATTACATTGCTTTGAACTTAGCGAATATAGATAACATATGTAAAAGTAGGATATGAACATGGATAGCTCTAAGGATCTAGCTTGACTTCATAACTCGCGAGAATAATCTTATGAAGGGTTCAACGAAGACATAAGCGTATGAAGGGTTCATCGAAGACATAAGCATATGAATGGTACACCAAAGACATAGCTTGTACGTTCACAAAAGATTGACCCTGTTGCAATATATTACACCATGCTTAGTTGCCTTAGCACACTTTCTCATGTCAAAGTTACATTACATTGTCTTGAACTTTGCTAATAGAGACAACTTGTGTAGAAGAATGATATGAACATAGATAGCTCTAAAGATCTAGCTTGACTTCAAAAACTCGTGAGAATAATCTTATGAAGGGTTCAGCGAAGACATAAGCATATGAAGGGTTCACCGAAGACATAAGCGTATGAAGAGTTCACCAAAGACATAGCTTGTACGTTCACAGAAGATTGACCTTGTTGCAACATATTACACCACTTTAGTTGGCCTAGCACACTTTCTTATGTCAAAATAACATTACATTTCTTTGAACTTAGCGAATATAGATAACATATGTAGAAGTATGATATGAACATAGATAGCTCTAAAGATCTAGCTTGACTTCAAAAACTAGTGAGAATAATCTTATGAAGGGTTCAGCGAAAACATAAGCATATGAAGGGTTCATCGAAGACATAAGCGTAGGAAGGGTACACCAAAGACATAGCTTGTACGTTCACAGAAGATTGACCCTGTTGCAATATATTACATCATGCTTAGTTGCCCTAGCACACTTTCTCATGTCAAAGTCACATTACATTGCCTTGAACTTAGCTAATAGAGATAACATGTGTAGAAGTATGATATGAACATGGATAGCTCTAAGAATCTAGCTTGACTTCATAACATGTGAGAATAAACTTATGAAGAGTTCACCGAAGACATAAGCGTATGAAGGGTTCACCAAAGACATAGCTTATAGGTTCACAGAAGATTGACCATGTTGCAACCTATTACACCACATTAGTTGGCGTAGCACACTTTCTCATGTCAAAATAACATTACATTACCTTGAACTTAGCTCATATTGAAAACTTGTGTAGAAGTATGATATGAACATGGATAGCTCTAAGGTTCTAGCTTTACTTCATAACTCGTGAGAATAATCTTATGAATGGTTCTGCGAAGACATAAGCGTATGAAGGGTTCATCGAAGACATAAGCGTATGAAGGGTACACCAAAGACATAGCTTGTACGTTCACACAAGATTGATCCTGTTGCAATATATTACATCATGCTTAGTTGCCCTAGCACACTTTCTCATGTCAAAGTCACATTACATTGCCTTGAAATTAGCTAATAGAGATAACATGTGTAGAAGTATGATATGAACATGGATAGCTCTAAGAATCTAGCTTGACTTCATAACATGTGAGAATAAACTTATGAAGGGTTCACCAAAGACATAAGCGTATGAAGGCTTCACCAAAGACATAGCTTATTGGTTCACAGAAGATTGACCATGTTTCAACCTATTACACCACTTTAGATGGCCTAGCACACTTTCTCATGTCAAAGGAACATTACATTGCCTTAAACTTAGCTAATAGAGATAACTTGTGTAGAAGTATGATATGAACATGGATAGCTCTAAATATCACGCTTGACTTCAAAACTTGTTAGAATAAACTTATGAAGGGTTCATCGAAGATATAAGCGTATGAAGGGTACACCAAAGACATAGCTTGTACGTTCACAGAAGATTGACCTTGTTGCAACATATTACACCATGCTTAGTTGCCCTAGCACACTTTCTCATGTCAAAGTTACATTACATTGCCTTGAACTTAGCTAATAGAGATAACATGTGTAGAAGTATGATATGAACATGGATAGCTCTAAGAATATACCTTGACTTCATAACATGTGAGAATAAACTTATGAAGAGTTTACCAAAGACATAAGCGTATGAAGGGTTTACCAAAGACATAGCTTATAGGTTCACAGAAGATTGACCATGTTACAACCTATTACACCACTTTAGTTGGCCTAGCACACTTTCTCATGTCAAAGTAACATTACATTGCCTTAAACTTAGCTAATAGAGACAACTTGTGTAGAAGTATAATATGAACATGGATAGCTCTAAATATCACGCTTGACTTCAAAACTTGTTAGAATAAACTTATGAAGGGTTCACCGAAGACATAAGCGTATGAAGAGTTCACCAAAGACATAGCTTGTACGTTCACAGAAGATTGACCTTTTTGCAACCTATTACACTACTTTAGTTGGCCTAGCACACTTTCTCATGTCAAAGTAACATTACATTTCCTTGAACTTAGTTCATAGTGACAACCTGTGTAGAAGTATGATATGAACATGGATAGCTCTAAGGATCTAGCTTGACTTCATAACTCGTGAGAATAATCTTATGAAGGGTTCAGCGAAGACATAAGCGTATGAAGGTTCATCGAAGACATAAGCGTATGAAGGGTACACCAAAGACATAGCTTGTACGTTCACAGAAGATTGACCTTGTTGCAACATATTACACCATTCTTAGTTGCCCTAGCACACTTTCTCATATCAAAGTTACATTACATTTCCGTGAAATTAGCTAATAGAGATAACATGTATAGAAGTATGATATGAACATGGATAGTTCTAAGGATCTATGATATGATCCTCCCTAGGATTGAACTCTGGAAATCGGGGCTAAAGTGCTCGGAATCGAATGAAACTTGAGCAGCGGCTCGATTGGGGTGTGAGAAACACGGGGCTGAGTTTTGAGCGGATTTGGTCGAGTGGTTTTTGAGATACGATGACGTGAATAGGTAGTAGGGATTCAAATTCACAACGTGTTATGAAATCCCGGATTCGAAGAACGCATTCAAGGAATCGAAACTGAAAGAAGAACTTTCTGTAGAAAAAATGTTTGCGATTATTCCACTCTAGGGTTTACAGCAACGTTACTTGGATTTAAATACAACCCTAGAAACAAAACAACACGAAGTCTAAATAAAAACAACATGTAGTCTGAAACATAAATAAAACAACGAAGCGTCCCACTAATTGGTGCACTTCTAAATAAACTAAGTACAAAATCATAATGACTTGTACATTATTACCCTATGGTAAAGACTCCTAAGCAACTCAACGTAGTGATTCATCTGCCTCATTAAAAAACCATGTTGAGAAAACCCAATGGGACAAAACTCAACTATGGGAAAAAGAGTACAGACTCCTCACCTTAAGTTACTTAGTTATCATTACCGGGTGAAGTCTCCAAAGTGTAGGTATTGAAGACTTGCATAGTTGGTGGCGAGAACGATCCTTCGGCAATGAGCAAGTGAGCTTCCTTAGCCAACTCCTTACCTCTCGAACGTGTGATTGGTCCTACCAGCTCTGGTTCCTTAGCTTTTGTACTGCTCACGATCACATCATCCTCTCCCTCTTCAAAAGGATTTGTCCTCAAATCTGAATCTGCAACATATGGAAGCAAGTCAGAAACATTGAACGATGGAGAGATATTGTACTTACCTTGGAGATCAATCTGATAGGCATTGTTGTTGATCCTATTGATGACTTCAAATGGTCCATCAATTCGTGGCTGAAGCTTGCTCTTTCGCTCTTCTGGAAATCGATCTTTCCTTAAGTGAATCCACACCAAGTCTCCTTCTTCAAAGATCATCTCCTTTCTGTCCTTGTTGGCATGCTTTTTATACTGCTTAGTCTTCTTCTCTATGTTCTCCCTAGCTTTGGCGTGTATCTTCCTCACCTGTTCAGCCTTTTCTTTTCCATCTAAACTACATTTCACACTCAAAGGCAAAGGGATCAAGTCTAGGGGTGATTGCGGATTAAAACCATAAACGATTTCAAAAGGGGAAAAGAGAGTGGCAGAATGCTTAGCGTGATTGTAAGCAAATTCGACGTGTGGTAAGCATTCTTCCCATGACTTGATGTTGCTCTTCACCAACACTTTGAGAAGTGTAGATAACGTCCTGTTCACCACCTCGGTTTGCCCATCCGTTTGAGGGTGACAGCTCGTTGAAAAAGTAAGCTTGGTTCCTAGCTTAGCCCATAAAGTCCTCCAAAAATGTCCTAAGAACTTTGTATCTCGGTCTGAAACTATCACTTGAGGCATTCCATGCAAGCGAACTATCTCCCTGAAAAACAAGTTAGCTACACTAACAGCATCATCGGTCTTGTGACTAGCTATGAAGTGTGCCATCTTGCTGAACCTGTCAACAACTACAAAAATAGAATCTCTTCCATTTCTGGTTCGAGGTAAGCCAAGCACGAAATCCATGGAAATATGAGTCCAAGGATGAGAGGGAATAGGAAGAGGAGTGTACAAACCGTGTGGCTGAACCTTACTCTTAGCCATTTACACGTTGCACATCTAGAGCAAACCTTCTCAACATCTGTTTTCATGTTTGGCCAGTAAAAGTGATCCTGCAGTCCAAGTAGAGTCTTTGTAACTCCAAAATGACCAGCTAATCCACCTCCATGAGCTTCTCTCACCAATAGTTCTCTGATGGATCCGCTCGGTATGCACAGTCGATTATGGTAGAATAAATAACCATCCTGTCTAAAGAATTTATCCACAGCAAACTTATGGCACTTGCCATATTTCTCAGCAAAGTCAATGTCAGTCTCATACAGGTCTACAATGTGCTCAAAACCATTTAACTTTGAAGTTAAAGTAGAGATTAGAGAATACCTTCTGGATAATGCATCTGCGACTACATTATCCTTACCTTTCTTGTACTTAACAACGTAGGGGAAGGTCTCAATAAACTCCATCCATCTGGCGTGTCTCTTGTTGAGCTTTTGCTGTCCTTTCAAGTACTTGAGGGACTCATGATTGGTGTGAATGACGAACTCCTTAGGCCACAAATAATGCTGCCACGTTTGAAGTGCTCTAACCAGTGCATACAGCTCCTTGTCATAGGTTGGGTAGTTGCTGGTGGATCCTCCTAGCTTCTCACTGAAGTATGCAACTGGTTTCCTATCATGCATGAAAACAGCTCCAATGCCAACTCCTGAGGCATCACATTCAATTTCAAATGTTTTCTTAAAATCAGGAAGAACTAAAAGTGGGGCATTGATAAGCTTCTCTTTCAAGGCTGAAAATGCGTGCTCTTGTGCTTCTTCCCATCTGAATCCAACTTCCTTCTTGATTACTTCTGTTAAGGGTGCTGCTATGGTGCTGAAGTTCTGAATAAATCGCCTATAAAATCCAGCAAGTCCATGAAAGCTTCTAACTTCTCCAACATTCTTAGGCGTAGGCCAATCCTTGATTGCCTTGATCTTTTCGTCATCTACTCTAACTCCCTCTGCACTAACAATAAAACCTAGAAAAATAACCTCAGTAGTACAGAATGAACACTTAGAGTAATTAGCAAAAAGAGATTGAGAGCGAAGAACATCTAGAACCCTGCGGATGTGTTCCAAATGCTCTTCCAAACCTTTGCTGTAGATAAGTATATCATCAAAGTAGACTACTACAAACAGCCCAATGAACGGTCTGAGAGTGTGATTCATGAGACGCATGAATGTACTGGGAGCATTGGTGAGACCAAACGGCATAACCAGCCACTCATATAACCCTTGCTTGGTCTTGAATGCAGTCTTCCATTCATCCCCTTCCTTCATTCTGATCTGATGATAACCACTCTTCAAATCGATTTTGGAGAAGATGGTGGATCCACATAACTCATCTAACATGTCATCAAGTCTTGGGATCGGATGTCTGTACTTCACTGTGATGTTGTTGATAGCTCTGCAGTCTACACACATCCTCCATGTCCCATCTTTCTTAGGCACTAACAATACTGGTACAGCACATGGACTTAAACTCTCACGGATATAGCCCTTACTCATCAGCTCCTCTACTTGCTTCTGTAGCTCCTTTGTCTCCACGGGGTTGGTTCTGTAGGCGGGTTTGTTTGGCAAAACTGATCCCGGAACTATGTCAATCTGATGCTCAATCCCGCGAATTGGAGGCAAGCCTGATGGTATCTCTTTTGGAAAAACGTCCTTATACTCCTCAATAATCTGAATCATCTCATGAGGAAGCTTTTCCGCTGATTTCGTACTCGCCAATGACTCCTTATAAACGAACATAAAGGTAGTCATCTCTGAATCAAAAAGCTTGTTGAACTCGCTGTGACTGATGTACAAGCTGTTAGACACTCTCTCCTTATCCTTGCGGTTCATATATAGCTGATCCTTATAGATTTCACCTGGTGTGAGTGGTAGAAGAGTGATCTTGCGTCCCTTAAACTCAAACATCTGCTTGTTGGTGTAGCCATCATGAAGAACTCGCCTGTCATATTGCCAAGGTCTTCCCAACAAAACGTGACTACTCTTCATAGGAACCACATCACAAAGCAACTCATCTTCATACTTCCCAATCGCCAACTTGATGAGTACTTGCTGAGAAACGGTTATGGCTCCCTTGTTGTCTAACCACTGCAGCTGATACGGTCTTGGATGTGAAGTAGTCTTAAGATTAAGCTTCTTCACCATCTCCTCACTGGCGGCATTGGTGCAGCTGCCTCCATCAACAATCAAGGTGCAAACCTTATCCTGAACTACACATCTGGTGTGGAAGAGATTCTCACGCTGTCCCCTATCATCTGGATGAATCTGAACACTCAAAGTTCTGCGTGCTACTAACATCTCTCCAACTGCTGCTGGCTCTTCTTCCTCCTCCAGCTCAAACTCGTTTTCACTTTCTAAACTGTCTTGAGGCACAATTTCTCCTCCTTCTTTCAGCAGAAACATTTTCTTGTTAGGACAATCTCTGGAGTAATGTCCCATTCCTTGACATTTAAAACACCTGATGCTGCTAGTAGAAGTCCCACTTCTCGGTTTGAGCTCGGTTCTGACCTCTTCTTTAACAGTTGCTGTCGCTGGTTTAAGACCTTTGACAGGGGCTGGTTTATCTAATTCTCTTGGTTTTGGGATGCTGGAAGTGAAGGTGGGCCTGCCTATTCTCCTCTTGAACTGTGACTCTATCAACTCGGCCTTGTGAACCATTTCTTGCATATCTTCATAATTCTGAAGCTCTACCTTATCTTGCAACTCTCTGTTCAATTCCCCAAGAAAACGAGACATCACCATATCTTCACTCTCGTTTAGATCAGCTCTGATCATGAGTGTTTCCAACTCCTGATAGTAATCTCGAACTGATCTGGTACCTTGTACAAGGCGTCTCAACTTGCTAAGCATCTCTCTCTGATAGTGCGCAGGCACAAACTTCCTCCTCATCTGCGTGACAAGTTCTGTCCAAGTGGTGATTGGAGGCTGTCTTCGTCTATCTCTGATGAGCCCCAACTGCTCCCACCATAACAATGCATAGCCATTAAATTCTGAGACTGCTATCTTCACCTTGTTAAGCTCATAAGTTCCCTGTACCAGAAAATTAGACTCCATCTTCCTTTCCCAATCCAAATATACTTCTGCATCATTAGCACCATGAAAAGGAGGGAATTGGATCTTAATATTGTTCAGCTGCTGCCTCAAAGGGTCATACTCACGCCCATTGGCTCTGTTTCTGCTTCTTCTCACTGTTTCTCTGCTGTGATCTGTTCCTTCTCCTGAATACTCAAACTCTGTTTCTGCATAAACTCGATGCCCAGCAACATAATCAGACTGTCTTTTTGGCTGTGTACTTCTTCTTTGATTGACAACTGTTTCTCTATCCCTGATTGGTGATTTAGTGCTCCTAACTCTCTGCCGTCTAGAAGAAGAAGCCACATGTGCCTTCCCTTTAGCGATCCTGATTGCTTCGTTAGGACTAGGAGGCTCTGATGATTCTGGCTCTGCAGCACTAAGCTCATTCTGTAGCTCTTTGAATCTGTTCTCAAACTTGCTGTCAAGCTGCTCTAGTTGCTGAATGAGCTGAGAAGCTATTGCTTGGTTGGCTTCTTTGATTTGCTGAGCCATAGCTTTGTTTAGAGCTTCCATAGCTTCAGCTGAAAGCTCCATGGTACCTGAAAAGAAGTCAAAACAGCACACAGTAACTAGTTCTTGTGTTGAGAAATAACAAAAAATGCAATCAGAAGACTTAAATGCATACAAGAAAACAAGTCCTAAGCTAACAAAGAGAAACGATTTTGATGCTTCTAAAACTATAGGCTAAAATTTATTATATGATTTTTATGCAACAAATAATGTGAATGAAAACTATATGTTAAAATTCGAATTTGATGCCCTAACTGAATGAAATCGATTTTTGGATGCAGCAAACAAAGGGAACGAGTTCTGATGCAGATTAACAACAAATCGAAACCCTAAACTCAGAATGGAAAAGAAAAATAAGAGAAAGAGAGATTAGGGTTAGAGAATTGCTCAGCCTTGGCACAGAGTTGGCTCTGATACCACCTGATATGATCCTCCCTAGGATTGAACTCTGGAAATCGGGGCTAAAGTGCTCGGAATCGAATGAAACTTGAGCAGCGGCTCGATTGGGGTGTGAGAAACACGGGGCTGAGTTTTGAGCGGATTTGGTCGAGTGGTTTTTGAGATACGATGACGTGAATAGGTAGTAGGGATTCAAATTCACAACGTGTTATGAAATCCCGGATTCGAAGAACGCATTCAAGGAATCGAAACTGAAAGAAGAACTTTCTGTAGAAAAAATGTTTGCGATTATTCCACTCTAGGGTTTACAGCAACGTTACTTGGATTTAAATACAACCCTAGAAACAAAACAACACGAAGTCTAAATAAAAACAACATGTAGTCTGAAACATAAATAAAACAACGAAGCGTCCCACTAATTGGTGCACTTCTAAATAAACTAAGTACAAAATCAGAATGACTTGTACATTATTACCCTATGGTAAAGACTCCTAAGCAACTCAACGTAGTGAT
Organism: Lepidium didymum; assembly: GCA_963920545.1. NCBI lineage: Eukaryota > Viridiplantae > Streptophyta > Magnoliopsida > Brassicales > Brassicaceae > Lepidium > Lepidium didymum. Next base: position 7,982,436 of record OY986983.1, on the reverse strand, counting down.
TCATCTGCCTCATTAAAAAACCATGTTGAGAAAACCCAATGGGACAAAACTCAACTATGGGAAAAAGAGTACAGACTCCTCACCTTAAGTTACTTAGTTATCATTACCGGGTGAAGTCTCCAAAGTGTAGGTATTGAAGACTTGCATAGTTGGTGGCGAGAACGATCCTTCGGCAATGAGCAAGTGAGCTTCCTTAGCCAACTCCTTACCTCTCGAACGTGTGATTGGTCCTACCAGCTCTGGTTCCTTAGCTTTTGTACTGCTCACGATCACATCAATCTAGCTTGACTTCATAACATGTGAGATAAATTTATGAAGGGTTCACCGAAGACATAAGCGTATGAAGGGTTCCCCAAAGACATAGCTTATTGGTTCACAGAAGATTGACCATGTTGCAACCTATTACACCACTTTAGTTGGCCTAGCACACTTTCTCATATTAAAGTAACATTACATTGCCTTAAACTTAGCTAATAGAGACAACTTGTTTAAAAGTATGATATGAACATGGATAGCTCTAAATATCACGCTTGACTTCAAAACTTGTTAGAATAAACTTATGAAGGGTTCACCGAAGACATAAGCATATGAAGAGTTCACCAAAGACATAGCTTGTACGTTCACAAAAGATTGACCTTGTTGCAACATATTACACCACTTTAGTTGGCCTAGCACACTTTCTTATGTCAAAGTAACATTACATTGCTTTGAACTTAGCGAATATAGATAACATATGTAGAAGTATGATATGAACATGGATAGCTCTAAGGATCTAGCTTGACTTCATAACTCGTGAGAATAATCTTATGAAGGGTTCAGCGAAGACATAAGCGTATGAAGGGTTCATCGAAGATATAAGCGTATGAAGGGTACACCAAAGACATAGCTTGTACGTTCAAAGAAGATTGACCCTGTTGCAATATATTACACCATGCTTAGTTGCCCTAGCACACTTTCTCATGTCAAAGTTACATTACATTGCCTTGAACTTAGCTAATAGAAATAACATGTGTAGAAGTATGATATGAACATGGATAGTTCTAAGGATCTAGTTTGACTTCATAACATGTGAGAATAAACTTATGAAGGGTTCACCGAAGACATAAGCGTATGAAGGGTTCACCAAAGACATAGCTTATAGGTTCACAGAAGATTGACCATGTTGCAACCTATTACACCACTTTAGTTGGCCTAGCACACTTTCTCATGTCAAAGTAACATTACATTGCCTTGAACTTAGCGAATATAAATTACATGTGTAGAAGTATAATATGAACATGGATAGCTCTAAGGATCTAGCTTGACTTCATAACTCGTGAGAATAATCTTATGAAGGGTTCAGCGAAGACATAAGCGTATGAAGGGTTCATCAAAGACATAAGTGTATGAAGGGTACACCAAAAACATAGCTTGTACGTTCACAGAAGATTAACCTTGTTGCAACATATTACACATTGCTTAGTTGCCCTAGCTAACTTTCTCATGTCAAAGTTACATTACATTGCCTTGAACTTAGCTAATAGAGATAACATGTGTAGAAGTATGATATGAACATAGATAGCTCTAAATATCACGCTTGACTTCAAAACTTGTTAGAATAAACTTATGAAGGGTTCACCGAAGACATAAGCGTATGAAGAGTTCACCAAAGACATAGCTTGTACGTTCACAGAAGATTGACCTTGTTGCAACCTATTACACCACTTTAGTAGGCCTAGCACACTTTCTCATGTCAAAGTAACATTACATTGCCTTGAACTTAGCGAATATAAATTACATGTGTAGAAGTATAATATGAACATGAATAGCTCTAAGGATCTAGCTTGACTTCATAACTCGTGAGAATAATCTTATGAAGGGTTCAGCGAAGACATAAGCGTATGAAGGGTTCATCGAAGACATAAGCATATGAATGGTACACCAAAAACATAGCTTGTACGTTCACAGAAGATTAACCTTGTTGCAACATATTACACCATGCTTAGTTGCCCTAGCTAACTTTCTCATGTCAAAGTTACATTACATTGCCTTGAACTTAGCTAATAGAGATAACATGTGTAGAAGTATGATATGAACATGGATAGCTCTAAGAATCTAGCTTGACTTCATAACATGTGAGAATAAACTTATGAAGAGTTCACCGAAGACATAAGCGTATGAAGGGTTCACCAAAGACATAGCTTATAGGTTCACAGAAGATTGGCCATGTTGCAACCTATTACACCACTTTAGTTGGCTTAGCACACTTTCTCATGTCAAAGGAACATTACATTGCCTTAAACTTAGCTAATAGAGATAACTTGTGTAGAAGTATGATATGAACATGGATAGCTCTAAATATCACGCTTGACTTCAAAACTTGTTAGAATAAACTTATGAAGGGTTCATCGAAGATATAAGCGTATGAAGGGTACACCAAAGACATAGCTTGTACGTTCACAGAAGATTGACCTTGTTGCAACATATTACACCATGCTTAGTTGCCCTAGCACACTTTCTCATGTCAAAGTTACATTACATTGCCTTGAACTTAGCTCATATTGACAACTTGTGTAGAAGTATGATATGAACATGGATAGCTCTAAGGATCTAGCTTTACTTCATAACTCGTGAGAATAATCTTATGAAGGGTTCTGCGAAGACATAAGCGTATGAAGGGTTCATCGAAGACATAAGCGTATGAAGGGTACACCAAAGACATAGCTTGTACGTTCACAGAAGATTGACCTTGTTGCAACATATTACACCATGCTTAGTTGCCCTAGCACACTTTCTGATATCAAAGTTACATTCCATTGCCTTGAACTTAGCTAATAGAGATAACATGTGTAGAAGTATGATATGAACATGAATAGTTCTAAGGATCTAGCTTGACTTCATAACATGTGAGAATAAACTTATGAAGGGTTCACCGAAGACATAAGCGTATGAAGGGTTCACCAAAGACATAGCTTATTGGTTCACAGAAGATTGACCATGTTGCAACCTATTACACCACTTTAGTTGGCCTAGCACACTTTCTCATGTCAAAGGAACATTACATTGCCTTAAACTTAGCTAATAGAGATAACTTGTGTAGAAGTATGATATGAACATGGATAGCTCTAAATATCACGCTTGGCTTCAAAACTTGTTAGAATAAACTTATGAAGGGTTCATCGAAGATATAAGCGTATGAAGGGTACACCAAAGACATAGCTTGTACGTTCACAGAAGATTGACCTTGTTGCAACATATTACACCATGCTTAGTTGCCCTAGCACACTTTCTCATGTCAAAGTTACATTACATTGCCTTGAACTTAGCTATTAGAGATAACATGTTTAGAAGTATGATATGAACATGGATAGCTCTAAGAATCTAGCTTGACTTCATAACATGTGAGAATAAACTTATGAAGAGTTCACCGAAGACATAAGCGTATGAAGGGTTTACCAAAGACATAGCTTATAGGTTCACAGAAGATTAACCATGTTACAACCTATTACACCACTTTAGTTGGCCTAGCACACTTTCTCATGTCAAAGTAACATTTCATTGCCTTAAACTTAGCTAATAGAGACAACTTGTGTAGAAGTATAATATGAACATGGATAGCTCTAAATATCACGCTTGACTTCAAAACTTGTTAGAATAAACTTATGAAGGGTTCACCGAAGACATAAGCGTATGAAGAGTTCACCAAAGACATAGCTTGTACGATCACAGAAGATTGACCTTGTTGCAACCTATTACACTACTTTAGTTGGCCTAGCACACTTTCTCATGTCAAAGTAACATTACATTTCCTTTAACTTAGTTCATAGTGACAACCTGTGTAGAAGTATGATATGAACATGGATAGCTCTAAGGATCTAGCTTGACTTCATAACTCGTGAGAATAATCTTATGAAGGGTTCAGCGAAGACATAAGCGTATGAAGGGTTCATCGAAGACATAAGCGTATGAAGGGTACACCAAAGACATAGCTTGTACGTTCACAGAAGATTGACCTTGTTGCAACATATTACACCATTCTTAGTTGCCCTAACACACTTTCTCATATCAAAGTTACATTACATTTCCTTGAACTTAGCTAATAGAGATAACATGTATAGAAGTATGATATGAACATGGATAGTTCTAAGGATCTAGCTTGACTTCATAACATGTGAGATAAATTTATGAAGGGTTCACCGAAGACATAAGCGTATGAAGGGTTCACAAAAGACATAGCTTATTGGTTCACAGAAGATTGACCATGTTGCAACCTATTACACCACTTTAGTTGGCCTAGCACACTTTCTCATATTAAAGTAACATTACATTGCCTTAAACTTAGCTAATAGAGACAACTTGTCTAAAAGTATAATATGAACATGGATAGCTCTAAATATCACGCTTGACTTCAAAACTTGTTAGAATAAACTTATGAAGGGTTAACCGAAGACATAAGCGTATGAAGAGTTCACCAAAGACATAGCTTGTACGTTCACAGAAGATTGACCTTGTTGCACCATATTACACCACTTTAGTTGGCCTAGCACACTTTCTTATGTCAAAGTAACATTACATTGCTTTGAACTTAGCGAATATAGATAACATATGTAGAAGTATGATATAAACATGGATAGCTATAAGGATCTAGCTTGACTTCATAACTCGTGAGAATAATCTTATGAAGGGTTCAGCGAAGACATAAGCGTATGAAGGGTTCATCAAAGACATAAGCGTATGAAGGGTACACCAAAGACATAGCTTGTACGTTCACAGAAGATTGACCCTGTTGCAATATATTACACCATGCTTAGTTGCCCTAGCACACTTTCTCATGTCAAAGTTACATTACATTGTCTTGAACTTAGCTAATAGAAATAATATGTGTAGAAGTATGATATGAACATGGATAGTTCTAAGGATCTAGTTTGACTTCATAACATGTGAGAATAAACTTATGAAGGGTTCACCAAAGACATAAGCGTATGAAGGGTTCACCAAAGACATAGCTTATAGGTTCACAGAAGATTGACCTTGTTGAAACCTATTACACCACTTTAGTTGGCCTAGCACACTTTCTCATGTCAAAGTAACATTACATTGCCTTGAACTTAGCGAATATAACTTACATGTGTAGAAGTATAATATGAACATGAATAGCTCTAAGGATCTAGCTTGACTTCATAACTCGTGAGAATAATCTTATGAAGGGTTCAGCGAAGACATAAGCGTATGAAGGGTTCATCAAAGACATAAGCGTATGAAGGGTACACCAAAAACATAGCTTGTACGTTCACAGAAGATTAACCTTGTTGCAACATATTACCCCATGCTTAGTTGCCCTAGCTAACTTTCTCATGTCAAAGTTACATTACATTGCCTTGAACTTAGCTAATAGAGATAACATGTGTAGAAGTATGATATGAACATGGATAGCTCTAAGAATCTAGCTTAACTTCATAACATGTGAGAATAAACTTATGAAGAGTCCACCGAAGACATAAGCGTATGAAGGGTTCACCAAAGACATAGCTTATAGGTTCACAGAAGATTGACCATGTTGCAACCTATTACACTACTTTAGTTGGCCTAGCACACTTTCTCATGTCAAAGTAACATTAAATTGCCTTAAACTTAGCTAATAGAGACAACTTGTGTAGAAGTATGATATGAACATGGATAGCTCTAAATATCACGCTTGACTTCAAAACTTGTTAGAATAAACTTATGAAGGGTTCACCGAAGACATAAGCGTATGAAGAGTTCACCAAAGACATAGCTTGTACGTTCACAGAAGATTGACCTTGTTGCAACCTATTACACCACTTTAGTAGGCCTAGCACACTTTCTCATGTCAAAGTAACATTACATTGCCTTGAACTTAGCGAATATAAATTACATGTGTAGAAGTATAATATGAACATGAATAGCTCTAAGGATCTAGCTTGACTTCATAACTCGTGAGAATAATCTTATGAAGGGTTCAGCGAAGACATAAGCGTATGAAGGGTTCATCAAAGACATAAGCGTATGAAGTTTACACCAAAAACATAGCTTGTACGTTCCCAGAACATTAACCTTGTTGCAACATATTACACCATGCTTAGTTGCCCTAGCTAACTTTCTCATGTCAAAGTTACATTACATTGCCTTGAACTTAGCTAATAGAGATAACATGTGTAGAAGTATGATATGAACATGAATAGCTCTAAGAATCTAGCTTGACTTCATAACATGTGAGAATAAACTTATGAAGAGTTCACCGAAGACATAAGCGTATGAAGGGTTCACCAAAGACATAGCTTATTGGTTCACAGAAGATTGACCATGTTGCAACCTATTACACCACTTTAGTTGGCTTAGCACACTTTCTCATGTCAAAGGAACATTACATTGCCTTAAACTTAGCTAATAGAGATAACTTGTGTAGAAGTATGATATGAACATGGATAGCTCTAAATATCACGCTTGACTTCAAAACTTGTTAGAATAAACTTATGAAGGGTTCATCGAAGATATAAGCGTATGAAGGGTACACCAAAGACATAGCTTGTACGTTCACAGAAGATTGACCTTGTTGCAACATATTACACCATGCTTAGTTGCCTTCGCACACTTTCTCATGTCAAAGTTACATTACATTGCCTTGAACTTAGCTCATATTGACAACTTGTGTAGAAGTATGATATGAACATGGATAGCTCTAAGGATCTAGCTTTACTTCATAACTCGTGAGAATAATCTTATGAAGGGTTCTGCGAAGACATAAGCGTATGAAGGGTTCATCGAAGACATAAGCGTATGAAGGGTACACCAAAGACATAACTTGTACGTTCACAGAAGATTAACCTTGTTGCAACATATTACACCATGCTTAGTTGCCCTAGCACACTTTCTCATATCAAAGTTACATTCCATTGCCTTGAACTTAGCTAATAGAGATAACATGTGTAGAAGTATGATATGAACATGAATAGTTCTAAGGATCTAGCTTGACTTCATAACATGTGAGAATAAACTTATGAAGGGTTCACCGAAGACATAAGCGTATGAAGGGTTCACCAAAGACATAGCTTATTGGTTCACAGAAGATTGACCATGTTGCAACCTATTACACCACTTTAGTTGGCCTAGCACACTTTCTCATGTCAAAGGAACATTACATTCCCTTAAACTTAGCTAATAGAGATAATTTGTGTAGAAGTATGATATGAACATGGATAGCTCTAAATATCACGCTTGACTTCAAAACTTGTTAGAATAAACTTATGAAGGGTTCATCGAAGATATAAGCGTATGAAGGGTACACCAAAGACATAGCTTGTACATTCACAGAAGATTGACCTTGTTGCAACATATTACACCATGCTTAGTTGCCCTAGCACACTTTCTCATGTCAAAGTTACATTACATTGCCTTGAACTTAGCTATTAGAGATAACATGTGTAGAAGTATGATATGAAAATGGATAGCTCTAAGAATCTAGCTTGACTTCATAACATGTGAGAATAAACTTATGAGGAGTTCACCGAAGACATAAGCGTATGAAGGGTTTACCAAAGACATAGCTTATAGGTTCACAGAAGATTAACCATGTTATAACCTATTACACCACTTTAGTTGGCCTAGCACACTTTCTCATGTCAAAGTAACATTACATTGCCTTAAACTTAGCTAATAGAGACAACTTGTGTAGAAGTATAATATGAACATGGATAGCTCTAAATATCACGCTTGACTTCAAAACTTGTTAGAATAAACTTATGAAGGGTTCACCGAAGACATAAGCGTATGAAGAGTTCACCAAAGACATAGCTTGTACGATCACAGAAGATTGACCTTGTTGCAACCTATTACACTACTTTAGTTGGCCTAGCACACTTTCTCATGTCAAAGTAACATTACATTTCCTTGAACTTAGTTCATAGTGACAACCTGTGTAGAAGTATGATATGAACATGGATAGCTCTAAGGATCTAGCTTGACTTCATAACTCGTGAGAATAATCTTATGAAGGGTTCAGCGAAGACATAAGCGTATGAAGGGTTCATCGAAGACATAAGCGTATGAAGGGTACACCAAAGACATAGCTTGTACGTTCACAGAAGATTGACCTTGTTGCAACATATTACACCATTCTTAGTTGCCCTAACACACTTTCTCATATCAAAGTTACATTACATTTTCTTGAACTTAGCTAATAGAGATAACATGTATAGAAGTATGATATGAACATGGATAGTTCTAAGGATCTAGCTTGACTTCATAACATGTAAGATAAATTTATGAAGGGTTCACCGAAGACATAATCGTATGAAGGGTTCACCAAAGACATAGCTTATTGGTTCACAGAAGATTGACCATGTTGCAACCTATTACACCACTTTAGTTGGTCTAGCACACTTTCTCATATTAAAGTAACATTACATTGCCTTAAACTTAGCTAATAGAGACAACTTGTCTAAAAGTATAATATGAACATGGATAGCTCTAAATATCACGCTTGACTTCAAAACTTGTTAGAATAAACTTATGAAGGGTTCACCGAAGACATAAGCGTATGAAGAGTTCACCAAAGACATAGCTTGTACGTTCACAGAAGATTGACCTTGTTGCAACATATTACACCACTTTAGTTGGCCTAGCACACTTTCTTATGTCAAAGTAACATTACATTGCTTTGAACTTAGCGAATATAGATAACATATGTAGAAGTATGATATAAACATGGATAGCTCTAAGGATCTAGCTTGACTTATAACTCGTGAGAATAATCTTATGAAGGGTTCAGCGAAGACATAAGGGTATGAAGGGTTCATCGAAGACATAAGCGTATGAAGGGTACACCAAAGACATAGCTTGTACGTTCACAGAAGATTGACCCTGTTGCAATATATTACACCATGCTTAGTTGCCCTAGCACACTTTCTCATGTCAAAGTTACATTACATTGCCTTGAACTTAGCTAATAGAAATAATATGTGTAGAAGTATGATATGAACATGGATAGTTCTAAGGATCTAGTTTGACTTCATAACATGTGAGAATAAACTTATGAAGTGTTCACCGAAGACATAAGCGTATGAAGGGTTCACCAAAGACATAGCTTATAGGTTCACAGAAGATTGACCATGTTGCAACCTATTACAGCACCTTAGTTGGCTTAGCACACTTTCTCATGTCAAAGTAACATTACATTGCCTTGAACTTAGCGAATATAAATTACATGTGTAGAAGTATAATATGAACATGGATAGCTCTAAGGATCTAGCTTGACTTCATAACTCGTGAGAATAATCTTATGAAGGGTTCAGCGAAGACATAAGCGTATGAAGGGTTCATCGAAGACATAAGCATATGAATGGTACACCAAAAACATAGCTTGTACGTTCACAGAAAATTAACCTTGTTGCAACATATTACACCATGCTTAGTTACCCTAGCTAACTTTCTCATGTCAAAGTTACATTACATTGCCTTGAACTTAGCTAATAGAGATAACATGTGTAGAAGTATGATATGAACATGGATAGCTCTAAGAATCTAGCTTGACTTCATAACATGTGAGAATAAACTTATGAAGAGTTCACCGAAGACATAAGCGTATGAAGGGTTCACCAAAGACATAGCTTATAGGTTCACAGAAGATTGGCCATGTTGCAACCTATTACACTACTTTAGTTGGCCTAGCACACTTTCTCATGTCAAAGAAACATTAAATTGCCTTAAACTTAGCTAATAGAGACAACTTGTGTAGAAGTATGATATGAACATGGATAGCTCTAAATATCACGCTTGACTTCAAAACTTGTTAAAATAAACTTATGAAGGGTTCACCGAAGACATAAGCGTATGAAGAGTTCACCAAAGACATATGAAGGGTTCAGCAAAGACATAAGCATATGAAGGGTTCACCGAAGACATAAGCGTATGAAGAGTTCACCAAAGACATAGCTTGTACGTTCACAGAAGATTGACCTTGTTGCAACATATTACACCACTTTAGTTGGCCTAGCACACTTTCTTATGTCAAAGTAACATTACGTTGCTTTGAACTTAGCGAATATACATAACATATGTAGAAGTATGATATGAACATGGATAGCTCTAAGGATCTAGCTTGACTTCATAACTTGTGAGAATAATCTTATGAAGGGTTCAGCGAAGACATAAGCGTATGAAGGGTTCATCGAAGACATAAGCGTATGAAGGGTACACCAAAGACATAGCTTGTACGTTCATAGAAGATTGACCCTGTTGCAATATATTACACCATGCTTAGTTGCCCTAGCACAATTTCTCATGTCAAAGTTACATTACATTGCCTTAAACTTAGCTAAAAGAGATAACTTGTGTAGAAGTATGATATGAACATGGATAGCTCTAAATATCACGCTTGACTTCAAAACTTGTTAAAATAAACTTATGAAGGGTTCACCGAAGACATAAGCGTATGAAGAGTTCACCAAAGACATATGAAGGGTTCAGCGAAGACATAAGCATATGAAGGGTTCACCGAAGACATAAGCATATGAAGAGTTCACCAAAGACATAGCTTGTACGTTCACAGAAGATTGACCTTGTTGCAACATATTACACCACTTTAGTTGGCCTAGCACACTTTCTTATATCAAAGTAACATTACGTTGCTTTGAACTTAGCGAATATACATAACATATGTAGAAGTATGATATGAACATGGATAGCTCTAAGGATCTAGCTTGACTTCATAACTTGTGAGAATAATCTTATGAAGGGTTCAGCGAAGACATAAGCGTATGAAGGGTTCATCGAAGACATAAGCGTATGAAGGGTACACCAAAGACATAGCTTGTACGTTCATAGAAGATTGACCCTGTTGCAATATATTACACCATGCTTAGTTGCCCTAGCACAATTTCTCATGTCAAAGTTACATTACATTGCCTTAAACTTAGCTAAAAGAGATAACTTGTGTAGAAGTATGATATGAACATGGATAGCTCTAAATATCACGCTTGACTTCAAAACTTGTTAGAATAAACTTATGAAGTGTTCATCAAAGACATAAGCGTATGAAGAGTTCACCAAAGACATAGCTTGTACGTTCACAGAAGATTGACCTTGTTGCAACATATTACACCACTTTAGTTGGCCTAGCACACTTTCTTATGTCAAAGTAACATTACGTTGCTTTGAACTTAGCGAATATACATAACATATGTAGAAGTATGATATGAACATGGATAGCTCTAAGGATCTAGCTTGACTTCATAACTCGTGAGAATAATCTTATGAAGGGTTCAGCGAAGACATAAGCGTATGAAGGGTTCATCGAAGACATAAGCGTATGAAGGGTACACCAAAGACATAGCTTGTACGTTCATAGAAGATTGACCCTGTTGCAATATATTACACCATGCTTAGTTGCCCTAGCACACTTTCTCATGTCAAAGTTACATTACATTGCCTTAAACTTAGCTAATAGAGATAACTTGTGTAGAAGTATGATATGAACATGGATAGCTCTAAATATCACGCTTGACTTCAAAACTTGTTAGAATAAACTTATGAAGTGTTCATCAAAGACATAAGCATATGAAGGGTACACCAAAGACATAGCTTGTACGTTCACAGAAGATTGACCTTCTTGCAACATATTACACCATGCTTAGTTGCCCTAGCACACTTTCTCATGTCAAAGTTACATTACATTGCCTTGAACTTAGCTAATAGAGATAACATGTGTAGAAGTATGATATGAACATGGATAGCTCTAAGAATCTAGCTTGACTTCATAACATGTGAGAATAAACTTATGAAGAGTTCACCGAAGACATAAGCGTATGAAGGATTCACCAAAGACATAACTTATAGGTTCACAGAAGATTGACCATGTTACAACCTATTACACCACTTTAGTTGGCCTAGCACACTTTCTCATGTCAAAGTAACATTACATTGCCTTAAACTTAACTAATAGAGACAACTTGTGTAGAAGTATAATATGAACATGGATAGCTCTAAATATCACGCTTGACTTCAAAACTTGTTAGAATAAACTTATGAAGGGTTCACCGAAGACATAAGCGTATGAAGAGTTCACCAAAGACATAGCTTATAAGTTCACAGAAGAGTGACCTTGTTGCAACATATTACACCACTTTAGTTGGCCTAGCACACTTTCTTATGTCAAAGTAACATTACATTTCTTTGAACTTAGCGAATATAGATAACCTATGTAGAAGTATGATATGAGCATGGATAGCTCTAAGGATCTAGCTTGACTTCATAACTTATGAGAATAATCTTATGAAGGGTTCAGCGAAGACATAAGCGTATGAAGGGTTCATCGAAGACATAAGCGTATGAAGGGTACACCAAAGACATAGCTTGTACGTTCACAGAAGATTGACCATGTTGCAATATATTACATCATGCTTAGTTGCCCTAGCACACTTTCTCATGTTAAAGTCACATTACATTGCCTTGAAATTAGCTAATAGAGATAACATGTGTAGAAGTATGATATGAACATGGATAGCTCTAAGAATCTAGCTTGACTTCATAACATGTGAGAATAAACTTATGAAGGGTTCACCAAAGACATAAGTGTATGAAGGCTTCACCAAAGACATAGCTTATAGGTTCACATAAGATTGACCTTGTTGCAACATATTACACCACTTTAGTTGGCCTAGCACACTTTCTCATGTTAAAGTAACATTACATTGCTTTGAACTTAGCGAATATAGATAACATATGTAGAAGTATGATATGAACATGGATAGCTCTAAGGATCTAGCTTGACTTCATAACTCGTGAGAATAATCTTATGAAGGGTTCAGCGAAGACATAAGCGTATGAAGGGTTCATCGAAGACATAAGCGTATGAAGGGTACACCAAAGACATAGCTTGTACGTTCACAGAAGATTGACCCTGTTGCAATATATTACATCATGCTTAGTTGCCCTAGCACACTTTCTCATGTCAAAGTCACATTACATTGCTTTGAAATTAGCTAATAGAGATAACATGTGTAGAAGTATGATATGAACATGGATAGCTCTAAGAATCTAGCTTGACTTCATAACATGTGAGAATAAACTTATGAAGGGTTCACCAAAGACATAAGCGTATGAAGGCTTCACCAAAGACATAGCTTATAGGTTCACATAAGATTGACCTTGTTGCAACATATTACACCACTTTAGTTGGCCTAGCACACTTTCTCATGTTAAAGTAACATTACATTGTTTTGAACTTAGCGAATATAGATAACATGTGTAGAAGTCTGATATGAACATGGATAGCTCTAAGGATCTAGCTTGACTTCATAACTCGTGAGAATAATCTTATGAAGGGTTCAGCGAAGACATAAGCGTATGAAGGGTTCATCGAAGACATAAGTATATGAATGGTACACCAAAGACATAGCTTGTATGTTCACAAAAGATTGACCCTGTTGCAATATATTACACCATGCTTAATTGCCTTAGCACACTTTCTCATGTCAAAGTTACATTACATTGTCTTGAACTTAGCTAATAGAGATAACATGTGTAGAAGTATGATATGAACATGGATAGCTCTAAGAATCTAGCTTGACTTCATAACATGTGAGAATAAACTTATGAAGGGTTCACCAAAGACATAAGCGTATGAAGGGTTCACAAAAGACATAGCTTATAGGTTCACAGAAGATTGACCATGTTGCAACCTATTACACCACTTTAGTTGGCCTAGCACACTTTCTCATGTCAAAGTAACATTACATTGCCTTAAACTTAGCTAATAGAGACAACTTGTGTAGAAGTATGATATGAACATGGATAGCTCCAAAGGTCCAGCTTGATTTCAAAACTTGTTAGAATAAACTTATGAAGGGTTCACCGAAGACATAAGCGTATGAAGGGTTCACCAAAGACATAGCTTATAGGTTCACAGAAGATTAACCTTGTTGCAACATATTACACCACTTTAGTTGGCCTAGCACACTTTCTTATGTCAAAGTAACATTACATTTCTTTGAACTTAGCGAATATTGATAACATATGTAGAAGTATGATATGAACATAGATAGCTCTAAAGATCTAGCTTGACTTCAAAAACTCGTGAGAATAATCTTATGAAGGGTTCAGCAAAGACATAAGCGTATGAAGGGTTCATCGAAGACATAAGCGTATGAAGGGTACACCAAAGACATAGCTTGTACGTTCACAGAAGATTGACCCTGTTGCAATATATTACATCATGCTTAGTTGCCTTAGCACACTTTCTCATGTCACAGTCACATTACATTGCCTTGAACTTAGCTAATAGAGATAACATGTGTAGAAGTATGATATGAACATGGATAGCTCTAAGAATCTAGCTTGACTTCATAACATGTGAGAATAAACTTATGAAGGGTTCACCAAAGACATAAGCGTATGAAGGGTTCACAAAAGACATAGCTTATAGGTTCACAGAAGATTGACCATGTTGCAACCTATTACACCACTTTAGTTGGCCTAGCACACTTTCTCATGTCAAAGTAACATTACATTGCCTTAAACTTAGCTAATAGCGACAACTTGTGTAGAAGTATGATATGAACATGGATAGCTCTAAAGGTCAAGCTTGATTTCAAAACTTGTTAGAATAAACTTATGAAGGGTTCACCGAACACATAAGCATATGAAGGGTTCACCAAAGACATAGCTTATAGGTTCACAGAAGATTAACCTTGTTGCAACATATTACACCACTTTAGTTGGCCTAGCACACTTTCTTATGTCAAAGTAACATTACGTTGCTTTGAACTTAGCGAATATACATAACATATGTAGAAGTATGATATGAACATGGATAGCTCTAAGGATCTAGCTTGACTTCATAACTCGTGAGAATAATCTTATGAAGGGTTCAGCGAAGACATAAGCGTATGAAGGGTTCATCGAAGACATAAGCGTATGAAGGGTACACCAAAGACATAGCTTGTACGTTCATAGAAGATTGACCCTGTTGCAATATATTACACCATGCTTAGTTGCCCTAGCACACTTTCTCATGTCAAAGTTACATTACATTGCCTTAAACTTAGCTAATAGAGATAACTTGTGTAGAAGTATGATATGAACATGGATAGCTCTAAATATCACGCTTGACTTCAAAACTTGTTAGAATAAACTTATGAAGTGTTCATCAAAGACATAAGCATATGAAGGGTACACCAAAGACATAGCTTGTACGTTCACAGAAGATTGACCTTCTTGCAACATATTACACCATGCTTAGTTGCCCTAGCACACTTTCTCATGTCAAAGTTACATTACATTGCCTTGAACTTAGCTAATAGAGATAACATGTGTAGAAGTATGATATGAACATAGATAGCTCTAAGAATCTAGCTTGACTTCATAACATGTGAGAATAAACTTATGAAGAGTTCACCGAAGACATAAGCGTATGAAGGATTCACCAAAGACATAGCTTATAGGTTCACAGAAGATTGACCATGTTACAACCTATTACACCACTTTAGTTGGCCTAGCACACTTTCTCATGTCAAAGTAACATTACATTGCCTTAAACTTAACTAATAGAGACAACTTGTGTAGAAGTATAATATGAACATGGATAGCTCTAAATATCACGCTTGACTTCAAAACTTGTTAGAATAAACTTATGAAGGGTTCACCGAAGACATAAGCGTATGAAGAGTTCACCAAAGACATAGCTTATAGGGTCACAGAAGATTGACCATGTTGCAACCTATTACACCACTTTAGTTGGCTTAGCACACTTTCTCATGTCAAAGGAACATTACATTGCCTTAAACTTAGCTAATAGAGATAACTTGTGTAGAAGTATGATATGAACATGGATAGCTCTAAATATCACGCTTGACTTCAAAACTTGTTAGAATAAACTTATGAAGGGTTCATCGAAGACATAAGCGTATGAAGGGTACACCAAAGACATAGCTTGTACGTTCACAGAAGATTGACCATGTTGCAATATATTACATCATGCTTAGTTGCCCTAGCACACTTTCTCATGTCAAAGTCACATTACATTGCCTTGAAATTAGCTAATAGAGATAACATGTGTAGAAGTATGATATGAACATGGATAGCTCTAAGGATCTAGCTTTACTTCATAACTCGTGAGAATAATCTTATGAAGGGTTCTGCGAAGACATAAGCGTATGAAGGGTTCATCGAAGACATAAGCGTATGAAGGGTACACCAAAGACATAGCTTGTACGTTCACAGAAGATTAACCTTGTTGCAACATATTACACCATGCTTAGTTGCCCTAGCACACTTTCTCATATCAAAGTTACATTCCATTGCCTTGAACTTAGCTAATAGAGATAACATGTGTAGAAGTATGATATGAACATGAATAGTTCTAAGGATCTAGCTTGACTTCATAACATGTGAGAATAAACTTATGAAGGGTTCACCGAAGACATAAGCGTATGAAGGGTTCACCAAAGACATAGCTTATTGGTTCACAGAAGATTGACCATGTTGCAACCTATTACACCACTTTAGTTGGCCTAGCACACTTTCTCATGTCAAAGGAACATTACATTCCCTTAAACTTAGCTAATAGAGATAATTTGTGTAGAAGTATGATATGAACATGGATAGCTCTAAATATCACGCTTGACTTCAAAACTTGTTAGAATAATCTTATGAAGGGTTCATCGAAGATATAAGCGTATGAAGGGTACACCAAAGACATAGCTTGTACATTCACAGAAGATTGACCTTGTTGCAACATATTACACCATGCTTAGTTGCCCTAGCACACTTTCTCATGTCAAAGTTACATTACATTGCCTTGAACTTAGCTATTAGAGATAACATGTGTAGAAGTATGATATGAAAATGGATAGCTCTAAGAATCTAGCTTGACTTCATAACATGTGAGAATAAACTTATGAGGAGTTCACCGAAGACATAAGCGTATGAAGGGTTTACCAAAGACATAGCTTATAGGTTCACAGAAGATTAACCATGTTATAACCTATTACACCACTTTAGTTGGCCTAGCACACTTTCTCATGTCAAAGTAACATTACATTGCCTTAAACTTAGCTAATAGAGACAACTTGTGTAGAAGTATAATATGAACATGGATAGCTCTAAATATCACGCTTGACTTCAAAACTTGTTAGAATAAACTTATGAAGGGTTCACCGAAGACATAAGCGTATGAAGAGTTCACCAAAGACATAGCTTGTACGATCACAGAAGATTGACCTTGTTGCAACCTATTACACTACTTTAGTTGGCCTAGCACACTTTCTCATGTCAAAGTAACATTACATTTCCTTGAACTTAGTTCATAGTGACAACCTGTGTAGAAGTATGATATGAACATGGATAGCTCTAAGGATCTAGCTTGACTTCATAACTCGTGAGAATAATCTTATGAAGGGTTCAGCGAAGACATAAGCGTATGAAGGGTTCATCGAAGACATAAGCGTATGAAGGGTACACCAAAGACATAGCTTGTACGTTCACAGAAGATTGACCTTGTTGCAACATATTACACCATTCTTAGTTGCCCTAACACACTTTCTCATATCAAAGTTACATTACATTTTCTTGAACTTAGCTAATAGAGATAACATGTATAGAAGTATGATATGAACATGGATAGTTCTAAGGATCTAGCTTGACTTCATAACATGTAAGATAAATTTATGAAGGGTTCACCGAAGACATAATCGTATGAAGGGTTCACCAAAGACATAGCTTATTGGTTCACAGAAGATTGACCATGTTGCAACCTATTACACCACTTTAGTTGGCCTAGCACACTTTCTCATATTAAAGTAACATTACATTGCCTTAAACTTAGCTAATAGAGACAACTTGTCTAAAAGTATAATATGAACATGGATAGCTCTAAATATCACGCTTGACTTCAAAACTTGTTAGAATAAACTTATGAAGGGTTCACCGAAGACATAAGCGTATGAAGAGTTCACCAAAGACATAGCTTGTACGTTCACAGAAGATTGACCTTGTTGCAACATATTACACCACTTTAGTTGGCCTAGCACACTTTCTTATGTCAAAGTAACATTACATTGCTTTGAACTTAGCGAATATAGATAACATATGTAGAAGTATGATATAAACATGGATAGCTCTAAGGATCTAGCTTGACTTATAACTCGTGAGAATAATCTTATGAAGGGTTCAGCGAAGACATAAGGGTATGAAGGGTTCATCGAAGACATAAGCGTATGAAGGGTACACCAAAGACATAGCTTGTACGTTCACAGAAGATTGACCCTGTTGCAATATATTACACCATGCTTAGTTGCCCTAGCACACTTTCTCATGTCAAAGTTACATTACATTGCCTTGAACTTAGCTAATAGAAATAATATGTGTAGAAGTATGATATGAACATGGATAGTTCTAAGGATCTAGTTTGACTTCATAACATGTGAGAATAAACTTATGAAGTGTTCACCGAAGACATAAGCGTATGAAGGGTTCACCAAAGACATAGCTTATAGGTTCACAGAAGATTGACCATGTTGCAACCTATTACAGCACCTTAGTTGGCTTAGCACACTTTCTCATGTCAAAGTAACATTACATTGCCTTGAACTTAGCGAATATAAATTACATGTGTAGAAGTATAATATGAACATGGATAGCTCTAAGGATCTAGCTTGACTTCATAACTCGTGAGAATAATCTTATGAAGGGTTCAGCGAAGACATAAGCGTATGAAGGGTTCATCGAAGACATAAGCATATGAATGGTACACCAAAAACATAGCTTGTACGTTCACAGAAAATTAACCTTGTTGCAACATATTACACCATGCTTAGTTGCCCTAGCTAACTTTCTCATGTCAAAGTTACATTACATTGCCTTGAACTTAGCTAATAGAGATAACATGTGTAGAAGTATGATATGAACATGGATAGCTCTAAGAATCTAGCTTGACTTCATAACATGTGAGAATAAACTTATGAAGAGTTCACCGAAGACATAAGCGTATGAAGGGTTCACCAAAGACATAGCTTATAGGTTCAAAGAAGATTGGCCATGTTGCAACCTATTACACTACTTTAGTTGGCCTAGCACACTTTCTCATGTCAAAGAAACATTAAATTGCCTTAAACTTAGCTAATAGAGACAACTTGTGTAGAAGTATGATATGAACATGGATAGCTCTAAATATCACGCTTGACTTCAAAACTTGTTAAAATAAACTTATGAAGGGTTCACCGAAGACATAAGCGTATGAAGAGTTCACCAAAGACATATGAAGGGTTCAGCAAAGACATAAGCATATGAAGGGTTCACCGAAGACATAAGCGTATGAAGAGTTCACCAAAGACATAGCTTGTACGTTCACAGAAGATTGACCTTGTTGCAACATATTACACCACTTTAGTTGGCCTAGCACACTTTCTTATGTCAAAGTAACATTACGTTGCTTTGAACTTAGCGAATATACATAACATATGTAGAAGTATGATATGAACATGGATAGCTCTAAGGATCTAGCTTGACTTCATAACTTGTGAGAATAATCTTATGAAGGGTTCAGCGAAGACATAAGCGTATGAAGGGTTCATCGAAGACATAAGCGTATGAAGGGTACACCAAAGACATAGCTTGTACGTTCATAGAAGATTGACCCTGTTGCAATATATTACACCATGCTTAGTTGCCCTAGCACAATTTCTCATGTCAAAGTTACATTACATTGCCTTAAACTTAGCTAAAAGAGATAACTTGTGTAGAAGTATGATATGAACATGGATAGCTCTAAATATCACGCTTGACTTCAAAACTTGTTAAAATAAACTTATGAAGGGTTCACCGAAGACATAAGCGTATGAAGAGTTCACCAAAGACATATGAAGGGTTCAGCGAAGACATAAGCATATGAAGGGTTCACCGAAGACATAAGCGTATGAAGAGTTCACCAAAGACATAGCTTGTACGTTCACAGAAGATTGACCTTGTTGCAACATATTACACCACTTTAGTTGGCCTAGCACACTTTCTTATATCAAAGTAACATTACGTTGCTTTGAACTTAGCGAATATACATAACATATGTAGAAGTATGATATGAACATGGATAGCTCTAAGGATCTAGCTTGACTTCATAACTTGTGAGAATAATCTTATGAAGGGTTCAGCGAAGACATAAGCGTATGAAGGGTTCATCGAAGACATAAGCGTATGAAGGGTACACCAAAGACATAGCTTGTACGTTCATAGAAGATTGACCCTGTTGCAATATATTACACCATGCTTAGTTGCCCTAGCACAATTTCTCATGTCAAAGTTACATTACATTGCCTTAAACTTAGCTAAAAGAGATAACTTGTGTAGAAGTATGATATGAACATGGATAGCTCTAAATATCACGCTTGACTTCAAAACTTGTTAGAATAAACTTATGAAGTGTTCATCAAAGACATAAGCGTATGAAGAGTTCACCAAAGACATAGCTTGTACGTTCACAGAAGATTGACCTTGTTGCAACATATTACACCACTTTAGTTGGCCTAGCACACTTTCTTATGTCAAAGTAACATTACGTTGCTTTGAACTTAGCGAATATACATAACATATGTAGAAGTATGATATGAACATGGATAGCTCTAAGGATCTAGCTTGACTTCATAACTCGTGAGAATAATCTTATGAAGGGTTCAGCGAAGACATAAGCGTATGAAGGGTTCATCGAAGACATAAGCGTATGAAGGGTACACCAAAGACATAGCTTGTACGTTCATAGAAGATTGACCCTGTTGCAATATATTACACCATGCTTAGTTGCCCTAGCACACTTTCTCATGTCAAAGTTACATTACATTGCCTTAAACTTAGCTAATAGAGATAACTTGTGTAGAAGTATGATATGAACATGGATAGCTCTAAATATCACGCTTGACTTCAAAACTTGTTAGAATAAACTTATGAAGTGTTCATCAAAGACATAAGCATATGAAGGGTACACCAAAGACATAGCTTGTACGTTCACAGAAGATTGACCTTCTTGCAACATATTACACCATGCTTAGTTGCCCTAGCACACTTTCTCATGTCAAAGTTACATTACATTGCCTTGAACTTAGCTAATAGAGATAACATGTGTAGAAGTATGATATGAACATGGATAGCTCTAAGAATCTAGCTTGACTTCATAACATGTGAGAATAAACTTATGAAGAGTTCACCGAAGACATAAGCGTATGAAGGATTCACCAAAGACATAACTTATAGGTTCACAGAAGATTGACCATGTTACAACCTATTACACCACTTTAGTTGGCCTAGCACACTTTCTCATGTCAAAGTAACATTACATTGCCTTAAACTTAACTAATAGAGACAACTTGTGTAGAAGTATAATATGAACATGGATAGCTCTAAATATCACGCTTGACTTCAAAACTTGTTAGAATAAACTTATGAAGGGTTCACCGAAGACATAAGCGTATGAAGAGTTCACCAAAGACATAGCTTATAAGTTCACAGAAGAGTGACCTTGTTGCAACATATTACACCACTTTAGTTGGCCTAGCACACTTTCTTATGTCAAAGTAACATTACATTTCTTTGAACTTAGCGAATATAGATAACCTATGTAGAAGTATGATATGAGCATGGATAGCTCTAAGGATCTAGCTTGACTTCATAACTTATGAGAATAATCTTATGAAGGGTTCAGCGAAGACATAAGCGTATGAAGGGTTCATCGAAGACATAAGCGTATGAAGGGTACACCAAAGACATAGCTTGTACGTTCACAGAAGATTGACCATGTTGCAATATATTACATCATGCTTAGTTGCCCTAGCACACTTTCTCATGTTAAAGTCACATTACATTGCCTTGAAATTAGCTAATAGAGATAACATGTGTAGAAGTATGATATGAACATGGATAGCTCTAAGAATCTAGCTTGACTTCATAACATGTGAGAATAAACTTATGAAGGGTTCACCAAAGACATAAGTGTATGAAGGCTTCACCAAAGACATAGCTTATAGGTTCACATAAGATTGACCTTGTTGCAACATATTACACCACTTTAGTTGGCCTAGCACACTTTCTCATGTTAAAGTAACATTACATTGCTTTGAACTTAGCGAATATAGATAACATATGTAGAAGTATGATATGAACATGGATAGCTCTAAGGATCTAGCTTGACTTCATAACTCGTGAGAATAATCTTATGAAGGGTTCAGCGAAGACATAAGCGTATGAAGGGTTCATCGAAGACATAAGCGTATGAAGGGTACACCAAAGACATAGCTTGTACGTTCACAGAAGATTGACCCTGTTGCAATATATTACATCATGCTTAGTTGCCCTAGCACACTTTCTCATGTCAAAGTCACATTACATTGCTTTGAAATTAGCTAATAGAGATAACATGTGTAGAAGTATGATATGAACATGGATAGCTCTAAGAATCTAGCTTGACTTCATAACATGTGAGAATAAACTTATGAAGGGTTCACCAAAGACATAAGCGTATGAAGGCTTCACCAAAGACATAGCTTATAGGTTCACATAAGATTGACCTTGTTGCAACATATTACACCACTTTAGTTGGCCTAGCACACTTTCTCATGTTAAAGTAACATTACATTGTTTTGAACTTAGCGAATATAGATAACATGTGTAGAAGTCTGATATGAACATGGATAGCTCTAAGGATCTAGCTTGACTTCATAACTCGTGAGAATAATCTTATGAAGGGTTCAGCGAAGACATAAGCGTATGAAGGGTTCATCGAAGACATAAGTATATGAATGGTACACCAAAGACATAGCTTGTATGTTCACAAAAGATTGACCCTGTTGCAATATATTACACCATGCTTAATTGCCTTAGCACACTTTCTCATGTCAAAGTTACATTACATTGTCTTGAACTTAGCTAATAGAGATAACATGTGTAGAAGTATGATATGAACATGGATAGCTCTAAGAATCTAGCTTGACTTCATAACATGTGAGAATAAACTTATGAAGGGTTCACCAAAGACATAAGCGTATGAAGGGTTCACAAAAGACATAGCTTATAGGTTCACAGAAGATTGACCATGTTGCAACCTATTACACCACTTTAGTTGGCCTAGCACACTTTCTCATGTCAAAGTAACATTACATTGCCTTAAACTTAGCTAATAGAGACAACTTGTGTAGAAGTATGATATGAACATGGATAGCTCCAAAGGTCCAGCTTGATTTCAAAACTTGTTAGAATAAACTTATGAAGGGTTCACCGAAGACATAAGCGTATGAAGGGTTCACCAAAGACATAGCTTATAGGTTCACAGAAGATTAACCTTGTTGCAACATATTACACCACTTTAGTTGGCCTAGCACACTTTCTTATGTCAAAGTAACATTACATTTCTTTGAACTTAGCGAATATTGATAACATATGTAGAAGTATGATATGAACATAGATAGCTCTAAAGATCTAGCTTGACTTCAAAAACTCGTGAGAATAATCTTATGAAGGGTTCAGCAAAGACATAAGCGTATGAAGGGTTCATCGAAGACATAAGCGTATGAAGGGTACACCAAAGACATAGCTTGTACGTTCACAGAAGATTGACCCTGTTGCAATATATTACATCATGCTTAGTTGCCTTAGCACACTTTCTCATGTCACAGTCACATTACATTGCCTTGAACTTAGCTAATAGAGATAACATGTGTAGAAGTATGATATGAACATGGATAGCTCTAAGAATCTAGCTTGACTTCATAACATGTGAGAATAAACTTATGAAGGGTTCACCAAAGACATAAGCGTATGAAGGGTTCACAAAAGACATAGCTTATAGGTTCACAGAAGATTGACCATGTTGCAACCTATTACACCACTTTAGTTGGCCTAGCACACTTTCTCATGTCAAAGTAACATTACATTGCCTTAAACTTAGCTAATAGCGACAACTTGTGTAGAAGTATGATATGAACATGGATAGCTCTAAAGGTCAAGCTTGATTTCAAAACTTGTTAGAATAAACTTATGAAGGGTTCACCGAACACATAAGCATATGAAGGGTTCACCAAAGACATAGCTTATAGGTTCACAGAAGATTAACCTTGTTGCAACATATTACACCACTTTAGTTGGCCTAGCACACTTTCTTATGTCAAAGTAACATTACGTTGCTTTGAACTTAGCGAATATACATAACATATGTAGAAGTATGATATGAACATGGATAGCTCTAAGGATCTAGCTTGACTTCATAACTCGTGAGAATAATCTTATGAAGGGTTCAGCGAAGACATAAGCGTATGAAGGGTTCATCGAAGACATAAGCGTATGAAGGGTACACCAAAGACATAGCTTGTACGTTCATAGAAGATTGACCCTGTTGCAATATATTACACCATGCTTAGTTGCCCTAGCACACTTTCTCATGTCAAAGTTACATTACATTGCCTTAAACTTAGCTAATAGAGATAACTTGTGTAGAAGTATGATATGAACATGGATAGCTCTAAATATCACGCTTGACTTCAAAACTTGTTAGAATAAACTTATGAAGTGTTCATCAAAGACATAAGCATATGAAGGGTACACCAAAGACATAGCTTGTACGTTCACAGAAGATTGACCTTCTTGCAACATATTACACCATGCTTAGTTGCCCTAGCACACTTTCTCATGTCAAAGTTACATTACATTGCCTTGAACTTAGCTAATAGAGATAACATGTGTAGAAGTATGATATGAACATAGATAGCTCTAAGAATCTAGCTTGACTTCATAACATGTGAGAATAAACTTATGAAGAGTTCACCGAAGACATAAGCGTATGAAGGATTCACCAAAGACATAGCTTATAGGTTCACAGAAGATTGACCATGTTACAACCTATTACACCACTTTAGTTGGCCTAGCACACTTTCTCATGTCAAAGTAACATTACATTGCCTTAAACTTAACTAATAGAGACAACTTGTGTAGAAGTATAATATGAACATGGATAGCTCTAAATATCACGCTTGACTTCAAAACTTGTTAGAATAAACTTATGAAGGGTTCACCGAAGTCATAAGCGTATGAAGAGTTCACCAAAGACATAGCTTATAAGTTCACAGAAGAGTGACCTTGTTGCAACATATTACACCCCTTTAGTTGGCCTAGCACACTTTCTTATGTCAAAGTAACATTACATTTCTTTGAACTTAGCGAATATAGATAACCTATGTAGAAGTATGATATGAGCATGGATAGCTCTAAGGATCTAGCTTGACTTCATAACTTATGAAGGGTTCAGCGAAGACATATGCGTATGAAGGGTTCATCGAAGACATAAGCGTATGAAGGGTACACCAAAGACATAGCTTGTACGTTCACAGAAGATTGACCATGTTGCAATATATTACATCATGCTTAGTTGCCCTAGCACACTTTCTCATGTCAAAGTCACATTACATTGCCTTGAAATTAGCTAATAGAGATAACATGTGTAGAAGTATGATATGAACATGGATAGCTCTAAGAATCTAGCTTGACTTCATAACATGTGAGAATAAACTTATGAAGGGTTCACCAAAGACATAAGTGTATGAAGGCTTCACCAAAGACATAGCTTATAGGTTCACATAAGATTGACCTTGTTGCAACATATTACACCACTTTAGTTGGCCTAGCACACTTTCTCATGTTAAAGTAACATTACATTGCTTTGAACTTAGCGAATATAGATAACATGTGTAGAAGTATGATATGAACATGGATAGCTCTAAGGATCTAGCTTGACTTCATAACTCGTGAGAATAATCTTATGAAGGGTTCAGCGAAGACATTAGCGTATGAAGGGTTTATCGAAGACATAAGCATATGAATGGTACACCAAAGACATAGCTTGTATGTTCACAAAAGATTGACCCTGTTGCAATATATTACACCATGCTTAATTGCCTTAGCACACTTTCTCATGTCAAAGTTACATTACATTGTCTTGAACATAGCTAATAGAGATAACATGTGTAGAAGTATGATATGAACATGGATAGCTCTAAGAATCTAGCTTGACTTCATAACATGTGAGAATAAACTTATGAAGGGTTCACCAAAGACATAAGCGTATGAAGGGTTCAGAAAAGACATAGCTTATAGGTTCACAGAAGATTGACCATGTTGCAACCTATTACACCACTTTAGTTGGCCTAGCACACTTTCTCATGTCAAAGTAACATTACATTGCCTTAAACTTAGCTAATAGAGACAACTTGTGTAGAAGTATGATATGAACATGGATAGCTCCAAAGGTCCAGCTTGATTTCAAAACTTGTTAGAATAAACTTATGAAGGGTTCACCGAAGACATAAGCGTATGACGGGTTCACCAAAGACATAGCTTATAGGTTCACAGAAGATTAACCTTGTTGCAACATATTACACCACTTTAGTTGGCCTAGCACACTTTCTTATGTCAAAGTAACATTACATTTCTTTGAACTTAGCGAATATAGATAACATATGTAGAAGTATGATATGAACATGGATAGCTCTAAGGATCTAGCTTGACTTCATAACTCGTGAGAATAATCTTATAAAGGGTTCAGCGAAGACATAAGCGTATGAAGGGTTCATCGAAGACATAAGTGTATGAAGGGTACACCAAAGACATAGCTTGTACGTTCACAGAAGATTGACCTTGTTGCAACATATTACACCACTTTAGTTGGCCTAGCACACTTTCTTATGTCAAAGTAACATTACATTGCTTTGAACTTAGCGAATATAGATAACCTATGTAGAAGTATGATATGAGCATGGATAGCTCTAAGGATCTAGCTTGACTTCATAACTTATGAAGGGTTCAGCGAAGACATATGCGTATGAAGGGTTCATCGAAGACATAAGCGTATGAAGGGTACACCAAAGACATAGCTTGTACGTCCACAGAAGATTGACCATGTTGCAATATATTACATCATGCTTAGTTGCCCTAGCACACTTTCTCATGTCAAAGTCACATTACATTGCCTTGAAATTAGCTAATAGAGATAACATGTGTAGAAGTATGATATGAACATGGATAGCTCTAAGAATCTAGCTTGACTTCATAACATGTGAGAATAAACTTATGAAGGGTTCACCAAAGACATAAGTGTATGAAGGCTTCACCAAAGACATAGCTTATAGGTTCACATAAGATTGACCTTGTTGCAACATATTACACCACTTTAGTTGGCCTAGCACACTTTCTCATGTTAAAGTAACATTACATTGCTTTGAACTTAGCGAATATAGATAACATATGTAGAAGTATGATATGAACATGGATAGCTCTAAGGATCTAGCTTGACTTCATAACTCGTGAGAATAATCTTATGAAGGGTTCAGCGAAGACATAAGCGTATGAAGGGTTCATCGAAGACATAAGCGTATGAAGGGTACACCAAAGACATAGCTTGTACGTTCACAGAAGATTGACCCTGTTGCAATATATTACATCATGCTTAGTTGCCCTAGCACACTTTCTCATGTCAAAGTCACATTACATTGCTTTGAAATTACCTAATAGAGATAACATGTGTAGAAGTATGATATGAACATGGATAGCTCTAAGAATCTAGCTTGACTTCATAACATGTGAGAATAAACTTATGAAGGGTTCACCAAAGACATAAGCGTATGAAGGCTTCACCAAAGACATAGCTTATAGGTTCACATAAGATTGACCTTGTTGCAACATATTACACCACTTTAGTTGGCCTAGCACACTTTCTCATGTTAAAGTAACATTACATTGCTTTGAACTTAGCGAATATAGATAACATATGTAGAAGTATGATATAAACATGGATAGCTCTAAGGATCTAGCTTGACTTCATAACTCGTGAGAATAATCTTATGAAGGGTTCAGCGAAGACATAAGCGTATGAAGGGTTCATCGAAGACATAAGCGTATGAAGGGTACACCAAAGACATAGCTTGTACGTTCACAGAAGATTGACCCTGTTGCAATATATTACACCATGCTTAGTTGCCCTAGCACACTTTCTCATGTCAAAGTTACATTACATTGTCTTGAACTTAGCTAATAGAAATAATATGTGTAGAAGTATGATATGAACATGGATAGTTCTAAGGATCTAGTTTGACTTCATAACATGTGAGAATAAACTTATGAAGGGTTCACCGAAGACATAAGCGTATGAAGGGTTCACCAAAGACATAGCTTATAGGTTCACAGAAGATTGACCATGTTGCAACCTATTACACCACTTTAGTTGGCCTAGCACACTTTCTCATGTCAAAGTAACATTACATTGCCTTGAACTTAGCGAATATAAATTACATGTGTAGAAGTATAATATGAACATGGATAGCTCTAAAGATCTAGCTTGACTTCATAACTCGTGAGAATAATCTTATGAAGGGTTCAGCGAAGACATAAGCGTATGAAGGGTTCATCAAAGACATAAGCGTATGAAGGGTACACCAAAAACATAGCTTGTACGTTCACAGAAGATTAACCTTGTTGCAACATATTACACCATGCTTAGTTGCCCTAGCTAACTTTCTCATGTCAAAGTTACATTACATTGCCTTGAACTTAGCTAATAGAGATAACATGTGTAGAAGTATGATATGAACATGGATAGCTCTAAGAATCTAGCTTGACTTCATAACATGTGAGAATAAACTTATGAAGAGTTCACCGAAGACATAAGCGTATGAAGGGTTCACCAAAGACATAGCTTATAGGTTCACAGAAGATTGACCATGTTGCAACCTATTACACTACTTTAGTTGGCCTAGCACACTTTCTCATGTCAAAGTAACATTAAATTGCCTTAAACTTAGCTAATAGAGACAACTTGTGTAGAAGTATGATATGAACATGGATAGCTCTAAATATCACGCTTGACTTCAAAACTTGTTAGAATAAACTTATGAAGGGTTCACCGAAGACATAAGCGTATGAAGAGTTCACCAAAGACATAGCTTGTACGTTCATAGAAGATTGACCTTGTTGCAACCTATTACACCACTTTAGTTGGCCTAGCACACTTTCTCATGTCAAAGTAACATTACATTGCCTTGAACTTAGCGAATATAAATTAGATGTGTAGAAGTATAATCTGAACATGGATAGCTCTAAGGATCTAGCTTGACTTCATAACTCGTGAGAATAATCTTATGAAGGGTTCAGCGAAGACATAAGCGTATGAAGGGTTCATCAAAGACATAAGCGTATGAAGGGTACACCAAAAACATAGCTTGTACGTTCACAGAAGATTAACCTTGTTGCAACATATTACACCATGCTTAGTTGCCCTAGCTAACTTTCTCATGTCAAAGTTACATTACATTGCCTTGAACTTAGCTAATAGAGATAACATGTGTAGAAGTATGATATGAACATGGATAACTCTAAGAATCTAGCTTGACTTCAGAACATGTGAGAATAAACTTATGAAGAGTTCACCGAAGACATAAGCGTATGAAGGGTTCACCAAAGACATAGCTTATTGGTTCACAGAAGATTGACCATGTTGCAACCTATTACACCACTTTAGTTGGCTTAGCACACTTTCTCATGTCAAAGGAACATTACATTGCCTTAAACTTAGCTAATAGAGATAACTTGTGTAGAAGTATGATATGAACATGGATAGCTCTAAATATCACGCTTGACTTCAAAACTTGTTAGAATAAACTTATGAAGGGTTCATCGAAGATATAAGCATATGAAGGGTACACCAAAGACATAGCTTGTACGTTCACAGAAGATTGACCTTGTTGCAACATATTACACCATGCTTAGTTGCCCTAGCACACTTTCTCATGTCAAAGTTACATTACATTGCCTTGAACTTAGCTATTAGAGATAACATGTGTAGAAGTATGATATGAACATGGATAGCTCTAAGGATCTAGCTTTACTTCATAACTCGTGAGAATAATCTTATGAAGGGTTCAGCGAAGACATAAGCGTATGAAGGGTTCATCGAAGACATAAGCGTATGAAGGGTACACCAAAGACATAGCTTGTACGTTCACAAAAGATTGAACCTGTTGCAATATATTACATCATGCTTAGTTGCCCTAGCACACTTTCTCATGTCAAAGTCACATTATATTGCTTTGAAATTAGCTAATAGAGATAACATGTGTAGAAGTATGATATGAACATGGATAGCTCTAAGAATCTAGCTTGACTTCATAACATGTGAGAATAAACTTATGAAGGGTTCACCAAAGACATAAGCGTATGAAGGCTTCACCAAAGACATAGCTTATAGGTTCACATAAGATTGACCTTGTTGCAACATATTACACCACTTTAGTTGGCCTAGCACACTTTCTCATGTTAAAGTAACATTACATTGTTTTGAACTTAGCGAATATAGATAACATGTGTAGAAGTATGATATGAACATGGATAGCTCTAAGGATCTAGCTTGACTTCATAACTCGTGAGAATAATCTTATGAAGGGTTCAGCGAAGACATAAGCGTATGAAGGGTACACCAAAGACATAGCTTGTACGTTCACAGAAGATTGACCTTGTTGCAACATATTACACCATGCTTAGTTGCCCTAGCACACTTTCTCATGTCAAAGTTACATTACATTGCCTTGAACTTAGCTATTAGAGATAACATGTGTAGAAGTATGATATGAACATGGATAGCTCTAAGAATCTAGCTTGACTTCATAACATGTGAGAATAAACTTATGAAGAGTTCACCGAAGACATAAGCGTATGAAGGGTTTACCAAAGACATAGCTTATAGGTTGACAGAAGATTAACCATGTTATAACCTATTACACCACTTTAGTTGGCCTAGCACACTTTCTCATATTAAAGTAACATTACATTGCCTTAAACTTAGCTAATAGAGACAAATTGTCTAAAAGTATAATATGAACATGGATAGCTCTAAATATCACGCTTGACTTCAAAACTTGTTAGAATAAACTTATGAAGGGTTCACCGAAGACATAAGCGTATGAAGAGTTCACCAAAGACATAGCTTGTACGTTCACAGAAGATTGACCTTGTTGCAACATATTACACCACTTTAGTTGGCCTAGCACACTTTCTTATGTCAAAGTAACATTACATTGCTTTGAACTTAGCGAATATAGATAACATATGTAGAAGTATGATATAAACATGGATAGCTCTAAGGATCTAGCTTGACTTATAACTCGTGAGAATAATCTTATGAAGGGTTCAGCGAAGACATAAGCGTATGAAGGGTTCATCGAAGACATAAGCGTATGAAGGGTACACCAAAGACATAGCTTGTACGTTCACAGAAGATTGACCCTGTTGCAATATATTACACCATGCTTAGTTGCCCTAGCACACTTTCTCATGTCAAAGTTACATTACATTGCTTTGAACTTAGCTAATAGAAATAATATGTGTAGAAGTATGATATGAACATAGATAGTTCTAAGGATCTAGTTTGACTTCATAACATGTGAGAATAAACTTATGAAGTGTTCACCGAAGACATAAGCGTATGAAGGGTTCACCAAAGACATAGCTTATAGGTTCACAGAAGATTGACCATGTTGCAACCTATTACACCACCTTAGTTGGCCTAGCACACTTTCTCATGTCAAAGTAACATTACATTGCCTTGAACTTAGCGAATATAAATTACATGTGTAGAAGTATAATATGAACATGGATAGCTCTAAGGATCTAGCTTGACTTCATAACTCGTGAGAATAATCTTATGAAGGGTTCAGCGAAGACATAAGCGTATGAAGGGTTCATCGAAGACATAAGCATATGAATGGTACACCAAAAACATAGCTTGTACGTTCACAGAAGATTAACCTTGTTGCAACATATTACACCATGCTTAGTTGCCCTAGCTAACTTTCTCATGTCAAAGTTACATTACATTGCCTTGAACTTAGCTAATAGAGATAACATGTGTAGAAGTATGATATGAACATGGATAGCTCTAAGAATCTAGCTTGACTTCATAACATGTGAGAATAAACTTATAAAGAGTTCACCGAAGACATAAGCGTATGAAGGGTTCATCGAAGACATAAGCGTATGAAGGGTACACCAAAGACATAGCTTGTACGTTCACAGAAGATTGAACCTGTTGCAATATATTACATCATGCTTAGTTGCCCTAGCACACTTTCTCATGTCAAAGTCACATTATATTGCTTTGAAATTAGCTAATAGAGATAACATGTGTAGAAGTATGATATGAACATGGATAGCTCTAAGAATCTAGCTTGACTTCATAACATGTGAGAATAAACTTATGAAGGGTTCACCAAAGACATAAGCGTATGAAGGCTTCACCAAAGACATAGCTTATAGGTTCACATAAGATTGACCTTGTTGCAACATATTACACCACTTTAGTTGGCCTAGCACACTTTCTCATGTTAAAGTAACATTACATTGTTTTGAACTTAGCGAATATAGATAACATGTGTAGAAGTATGATATGAACATGGATAGCTCTAAGGATCTAGCTTGACTTCATAACTCGTGAGAATAATCTTATGAAGGGTTCAGCGAAGACATAAGCGTATGAAGGGTACACCAAAGACATAGCTTGTACGTTCACAGAAGATTGACCTTGTTGCAACATATTACACCATGCTTAGTTGCCCTAGCACACTTTCTCATGTCAAAGTTACATTACATTGCCTTGAACTTAGCTATTAGAGATAACATGTGTAGAAGTATGATATGAACATGGATAGCTCTAAGAATCTAGCTTAACTTCATAACATGTGAGAATAAACTTATGAAGAGTTCACCGAAGACATAAGCGTATGAAGGGTTTACCAAAGACATAGCTTATAGGTTGACAGAAGATTAACCATGTTATAACCTATTACACCACTTTAGTTGGCCTAGCACACTTTCTCATATTAAAGTAACATTACATTGCCTTAAACTTAGCTAATAGAGACAACTTGTCTAAAAGTATAATATGAACATGGATAGCTCTAAATATCACGCTTGACTTCAAAACTTGTTAGAATAAACTTATGAAGGGTTCACCGAAGACATAAGCGTATGAAGAGTTCACCAAAGACATAGCTTGTACGTTCACAGAAGATTGACCTTGTTGCAACATATTACACCACTTTAGTTGGCCTAGCACACTTTCTTATGTCAAAGTAACATTACATTGCTTTGAACTTAGCGAATATAGATAACATATGTAGAAGTATGATATAAACATGGATAGCTCTAAGGATCTAGCTTGACTTATAACTCGTGAGAATAATCTTATGAAGGGTTCAGCGAAGACATAAGGGTATGAAGGGTTCATCGAAGACATAAGCGTATGAAGGGTACACCAAAGACATAGCTTGTACGTTCACAGAAGATTGACCCTGTTGCAATATATTACACCATGCTTAGTTGCCCTAGCACACTTTCTCATGTCAAAGTTACATTACATTGCCTTGAACTTAGCTAATAGAAATAATATGTGTAGAAGTATGATATGAACATAGATAGTTCTAAGGATCTAGTTTGACTTCATAACATGTGAGAATAAACTTATGAAGTGTTCACCGAAGACATAAGCGTATGAAGGGTTCACCAAAGACATAGCTTATAGGTTCACAGAAGATTGACCATGTTGCAACCTATTACACCACCTTAGTTGGCCTAGCACACTTTCTCATGTCAAAGTAACATTACATTGCCTTGAACTTAGCGAATATAAATTACATGTGTAGAAGTATAATATGAACATGGATAGCTCTAAGGATCTAGCTTGACTTCATAACTCGTGAGAATAATCTTATGAAGGGTTCAGCGAAGACATAAGCGTATGAAGGGTTCATCGAAGACATAAGCATATGAATGGTACACCAAAAACATAGCTTGTACGTTCACAGAAGATTAACCTTGTTGCAACATATTACACCATGCTTAGTTGCCCTAGCTAACTTTCTCATGTCAAAGTTACATTACATTGCCTTGAACTTAGCTAATAGAGATAACATGTGTAGAAGTATGATATGAACATGGATAGCTCTAAGAATCTAGCTTGACTTCATAACATGTGAGAATAAACTTATAAAGAGTTCACCGAAGACATAAGCGTATGAAGGGTTCACCAAAGACATAGCTTATAGGTTCACAGAAGATTGGCCATGTTGCAACCTGTTACACTACTTTAGTTGGCCTAGCACACTTTCTCATGTCAAAGAAACATTAAATTGCCTTAAACTTAGCTAATAGAGACAACTTGTGTAGAAGTATGATATGAACATGGATAGCTCTAAATATCACGCTTGACTTCAAAACTTGTTAGAATAAACTTATGAAGGGTTCACCGAAGACATAAGCGTATGAAGAGTTCACCAAAGACATAGCTTGTACGTTCATAGAAGATTGATCTTGTTGCAACCTATTACACCACTTTAGTTGGCCTAGCACACTTTCTCATGTCAAAGTAACATTACATTGCCTTGAACTTAGCGAATATAAATTAGATGTGTAGAAGTATAATCTGAACATGGATAGCTCTAAGGATCTAGCTTGACTTCATAACTCGTGAGAATAATCTTATGAAGGGTTCAGCGAAGACATAAGCGTATGAAGGGTTCATCAAAGACATAAGCGTATGAAGGGTACACCAAAAACATAGCTTGTACGTTCACAGAAGATTAACCTTGTTGCAACATATTACACCATGCTTAGTTGCCCTAGCTAACTTTCTCATGTCAAAGTTACATTACATTGCCTTGAACTTAGCTAATAGAGATAACATGTGTAGAAGTATGATATGAACATGGATAGCTCTAAGAATCTAGCTTGACTTCATAACATGTGAGAATAAACTTATGAAGAGTTCACCGAAGACATAAGCGTATGAAGGGTTCACCAAAGACATAGCTTATAGGTTCACAGAAGATTGACCATGTTGCAACCTATTACACCACTTTAGTTGGCTTAGCACACTTTCTCATGTCAAAGTAACATTACATTGCCTTGAACTTAGCTAATAGAGATAACTTGTGTAGAAGTATGATATGAACATGGATAGCTCTAAATATCACGCTTGACTTCAAAACTTGTTAGAATAAACTTATGAAGGGTTCATCGAAGATATAAGCGTATGAAGGGTACACCAAAGACATAGCTTGTACGTTCACAGAAGATTGACCTTGTTGCAACATATTACACCATGCTTAGTTGCCCTAGCACACTTTCTCATGTCAAAGTTACATTACATTGCCTTGAACTTAGCTCATATTGACAACTTGTGTAGAAGTATGATATGAACATGGATAGCTCTAAGGATCTAGCTTTACTTCATAACTCGTGAGAATAATCTTATGAAGGGTTCAGCGAAGACATAAGCGTATGAAGGGTTCATCGAAGACATAAGCGTATGAAGGGTACACCAAAGACATAGCTTGTACGTTCACAGAAGATTGAACCTGTTGCAATATATTACATCATGCTTAGTTGCCCTAGCACACTTTCTCATGTCAAAGTCACATTATATTGCTTTGAAATTAGCTAATAGAGATAACATGTGTAGAAGTATGATATGAACATGGATAGCTCTAAGAATCTAGCTTGACTTCATAACATGTGAGAATAAACTTATGAAGGGTTCACCAAAGACATAAGCGTATGAAGGCTTCACCAAAGACATAGCTTATAGGTTCACATAAGATTGACCTTGTTGCAACATATTACACCACTTTAGTTGGCCTAGCACACTTTCTCATGTTAAAGTAACATTACATTGTTTTGAACTTAGCGAATATAGATAACATGTGTAGAAGTATGATATGAACATGGATAGCTCTAAGGATCTAGCTTGACTTCATAACTCGTGAGAATAATCTTATGAAGGGTTCAGCGAAGACATAAGCGTATGAAGGGTACACCAAAGACATAGCTTGTACGTTCACAGAAGATTGACCTTGTTGCAACATATTACACCATGCTTAGTTGCCCTAGCACACTTTCTCATGTCAAAGTTACATTACATTGCCTTGAACTTAGCTATTAGAGATAACATGTGTAGAAGTATGATATGAACATGGATAGCTCTAAGAATCTAGCTTAACTTCATAACATGTGAGAATAAACTTATGAAGAGTTCACCGAAGACATAAGCGTATGAAGGGTTTACCAAAGACATAGCTTATAGGTTGACAGAAGATTAACCATGTTATAACCTATTACACCACTTTAGTTGGCCTAGCACACTTTCTCATATTAAAGTAACATTACATTGCCTTAAACTTAGCTAATAGAGACAACTTGTCTAAAAGTATAATATGAACATGGATAGCTCTAAATATCACGCTTGACTTCAAAACTTGTTAGAATAAACTTATGAAGGGTTCACCGAAGACATAAGCGTATGAAGAGTTCACCAAAGACATAGCTTGTACGTTCACAGAAGATTGACCTTGTTGCAACATATTACACCACTTTAGTTGGCCTAGCACACTTTCTTATGTCAAAGTAACATTACATTGCTTTGAACTTAGCGAATATAGATAACATATGTAGAAGTATGATATAAACATGGATAACTCTAAGGATCTAGCTTGACTTATAACTCGTGAGAATAATCTTATGAAGGGTTCAGCGAAGACATAAGCGTATGAAGGGTTCATCGAAGACATAAGCGTATGAAGGGTACACCAAAGACATAGCTTGTACGTTCACAGAAGATTGACCCTGTTGCAATATATTACACCATGCTTAGTTGCCCTATCACACTTTCTCATGTCAAAGTTACATTACATTGCCTTGAACTTAGCTAATAGAAATAATATGTGTAGAAGTATGATATGAACATAGATAGTTCTAAGGATCTAGTTTGACTTCATAACA
Source organism: Lepidium didymum (assembly GCA_963920545.1). Taxonomy (NCBI): domain Eukaryota; kingdom Viridiplantae; phylum Streptophyta; class Magnoliopsida; order Brassicales; family Brassicaceae; genus Lepidium; species Lepidium didymum. The sequence goes on along the minus strand of OY986983.1, from coordinate 7,945,599 downwards.
TGTGAGAATAAACTTATGAAGTGTTCACCGAAGACATAAGCGTATGAAGGGTTCACCAAAGACATAGCTTATAGGTTCACAGAAGATTGACCATGTTGCAACCTATTACACCACCTTAGTTGGCCTAGCACACTTTCTCATGTCAAAGTAACATTACATTGCCTTGAACTTAGCGAATATAAATTACATGTGTAGAAGTATAATATGAACATGGATAGCTCTAAGGATCTAGCTTGACTTCATAACTCGTGAGAATAATCTTATGAAGGGTTCAGCGAAGACATAAGCGTATGAAGGGTTCATCGAAGACATAAGCATATGAATGGTACACCAAAAACATAGCTTGTACGTTCACAGAAGATTAACCTTGTTGCAACATATTACACCATGCTTAGTTGCCCTAGCTAACTTTCTCATGTCAAAGTTACATTACATTGCCTTGAACTTAGCTAATAGAGATAACATGTGTAGAAGTATGATATGAACATGGATAGCTCTAAGAATCTAGCTTGACTTCATAACATGTGAGAATAAACTTATAAAGAGTTCACCGAAGACATAAGCGTATGAAGGGTTCACCAAAGACATAGCTTATAGGTTCACAGAAGATTGGCCATGTTGCAACCTGTTACACTACTTTAGTTGGCTTAGCACACTTTCTCATGTCAAAGAAACATTAAATTGCCTTAAACTTAGCTAATAGAGACAACTTGTGTAGAAGTATGATATGAACATGGATAGCTCTAAATATCACGCTTGACTTCAAAACTTGTTAGAATAAACTTATGAAGGGTTCACCGAAGACATAAGCGTATGAAGAGTTCACCAAAGACATAGCTTGTACGTTCATAGAAGATTGACCTTGTTGCAACCTATTACACCACTTTAGTTGGCCTAGCACACTTTCTCATGTCAAAGTAACATTACATTGCCTTGAACTTAGCGAATATAAATTAGATGTGTAGAAGTATAATCTGAACATGGATAGCTCTAAGGATCTAGCTTGACTTCATAACTCGTGAGAATAATCTTATGAAGGGTTCAGCGAAGACATAAGCGTATGAAGGGTTCATCAAAGACATAAGCGTATGAAGGGTACACCAAAAACATAGCTTGTACGTTCACAGAAGATTAACCTTGTTGCAACATATTACACCATGCTTAGTTGCCCTAGCTAACTTTCTCATGTCAAAGTTACATTACATTGCCTTGAACTTAGCTAATAGAGATAACATGTGTAGAAGTATGATATGAACATGGATAGCTCTAAGAATCTAGCTTGACTTCATAACATGTGAGAATAAACTTATGAAGAGTTCACCGAAGACATAAGCGTATGAAGGGTTCACCAAAGACATAGCTTATTGGTTCACAGAAGATTGACCATGTTGCAACCTATTACACTACTTTAGTTGGCTTAGCACACTTTCTCATGTCAAAGGAACATTACATTGCCTTAAACTTAGCTAATAGAGATAACTTGTGTAGAAGTATGATATGAACATGGATAGCTCTAAATATCACGCTTGACTTCAAAACTTGTTAGAATAAACTTATGAAGGGTTCATCGAAGATATAAGCGTATGAAGGGTACACCAAAGACATAGCTTGTACGTTCACAGAAGATTGACCTTGTTGCAACATATTACACCATGCTTAGTTGCCCTAGCACACTTTCTCATGTCAAAGTTACATTACATTGCCTTGAACTTAGCTCATATTGACAACTTGTGTAGAAGTATGATATGAACATGGATAGCTCTAAGGATCTAGCTTTACTTCATAACTCGTGAGAATAATCTTATGAAGGGTTTTGCGAAGACATAAGCGTATGAAGGGTTCATCGAAGACATAAGCGTATGAAGGGTACACCAAAGACATAGCTTGTACGTTCACAGAAGATTGACCTTGTTGCAACATATTACACCATGCTTAGTTGCCCTAGCACACTTTCTCATATCAAAGTTACATTCCATTGCCTTGAACTTAGCTAATAGAGATAACATGTGTAGAAGTATGATATGAACATGAATAGTTCTAAGGATCTAGCTTGACTTCATAACATGTGAGAATAAACTTATGAAGGGTTCACCGAAGACATAAGCGTATGAAGGGTTCACCAAAGACATAGCTTATTGGTTCACAGAAGATTGACCATGTTGCAACCTATTACACCACTTTAGTTGGCCTAGCACACTTTCTCATGTCAAAGGAACATTACATTGCCTTAAACTTAGCTAATAGAGATAATTTGTGTAGAAGTATGATATCAACATGGATAGCTCTAAATATCACGCTTGACTTCAAAACTTGTTAGAATAAACTTATGAAGGGTTCATCGAAGATATAAGCGTATGAAGGGTACACCAAAGACATAGCTTGTACGTTCACAGAAGATTGACCTTGTTGCAACATATTACACCATGCTTAGTTGCCCTAGCACACTTTCTCATGTCAAAGTTACATTACATTGCCTTGAACTTAGCTATTAGAGATAACATGTGTAGAAGTATGATATGAACATGGATAGCTCTAAGAATCTAGCTTGACTTCATAACATGTGAGAATAAACTTATGAAGAGTTCACCGAAGACATAAGCGTATGAAGGGTTTACCAAAGACATAGCTTATTGGTTCACAGAAGATTGACCATGTTGCAACCTATTACACCACTTTAGTTGGCTTAGCACACTTTCTCATGTCAAAGTTACATTACATTGCCTTGAACTTAGCTCATATTGACAACTTGTGTAGAAGTATGATATGAACATGGATAGCTCTAAGGATCTAGCTTTACTTCATAACTCGTGAGAATAATCTTATGAAGGGTTCTGCGAAGACATAAGCGTATGAAGGGTTCATCGAAGACATAAGCGTATGAAGGGTACACCAAAGACATAGCTTGTACGTTCACAGAAGATTGACCTTGTTGCAACATATTACACCATGCTTAGTTGCCCTAGCACACTTTCTCATATCAAAGTTACATTCCATTGCCTTGAACTTAGCTAATAGAGATAACATGTGTAGAAGTATGATATGAACATGAATAGTTCTAAGGATCTAGCTTGACTTCATAACATGTGAGAATAAACTTATGAAGGGTTCACCGAAGACATAAGCGTATGAAGGGTTCACCAAAGACATAGCTTATTGGTTCACAGAAGATTGACCATGTTGCAACCTATTACACCACTTTAGTTGGCCTAGCACACTTTCTCATGTCAAAGGAACATTACATTGCCTTAAACTTAGCTAATAGAGATAATTTGTGTAGAAGTATGATATCAACATGGATAGCTCTAAATATCACGCTTGACTTCAAAACTTGTTAGAATAAACTTATGAAGGGTTCATCGAAGATATAAGCGTATGAAGGGTACACCAAAGACATAGCTTGTACGTTCACAGAAGATTGACCTTGTTGCAACATATTACACCATGCTTAGTTGCCCTAGCACACTTTCTCATGTCAAAGTTACATTACATTGCCTTGAACTTAGCTATTAGAGATAACATGTGTAGAAGTATGATATGAACATGGATAGCTCTAAGAATCTAGCTTGACTTCATAACATGTGAGAATAAACTTATGAAGAGTTCACCGAAGACATAAGCGTATGAAGGGTTTACCAAAGACATAGCTTATTGGTTCACAGAAGATTGACCATGTTGCAACCTATTACACCACTTTAGTTGGCTTAGCACACTTTCTCATGTCAAAGGAACATTACATTGCCTTAAACTTAGCTAATAGAGATAACTTGTGTAGAAGTATGATATGAACATGGATAGCTCTAAATATCACGCTTGACTTCAAAACTTGTTAGAATAAACTTATGAAGGGTTCATCGAAGATATAAGCGTATGAAGGGTACACCAAAGACATAGCTTGTACGTTCACAGAAGATTGACCTTGTTGCAACATATTACACCATGCTTAGTTGCCCTAGCACACTTTCTCATGTCAAAGTTACATTACATTGCCTTGAACTTAGCTATTAGAGATAACATGTGTAGAAGTATGATATGAACATGGATAGCTCTAAGAATCTAGCTTGACTTCATAACATGTGAGAATAAACTTATGAAGAGTTCACCGAAGACATAAGCGTATGAAGGGTTTACCAAAGACATAGCTTATTGGTTCACAGAAGATTGACCATGTTGCAACCTATTACACCACTTTAGTTGGCTTAGCACACTTTCTCATGTCAAAGTTACATTACATTGCCTTGAACTTAGCTCATATTGACAACTTGTGTAGAAGTATGATATGAACATGGATAGCTCTAAGGATCTAGCTTTACTTCATAACTCGTGAGAATAATCTTATGAAGGGTTCTGCGAAGACATAAGCGTATGAAGGGTTCATCGAAGACATAAGCGTATGAAGGGTACACCAAAGACATAGCTTGTACGTTCACAGAAGATTGACCTTGTTGCAACATATTACACCATGCTTAGTTGCCCTAGCACACTTTCTCATGTCAAAGTTACATTACATTGCCTTGAACTTAGCTATTAGAGATAACATGTGTAGAAGTATGATATGAACATGGATAGCTCTAAGAATCTAGCTTGACTTCATAACATGTGAGAATAAACTTATGAAGAGTTCACCGAAGACATAAGCGTATGAAGGGTTTACCAAAGACATAGCTTATTGGTTCACAGAAGATTGACCATGTTGCAACCTATTACACCACTTTAGTTGGCTTAGCACACTTTCTCATGTCAAAGTTACATTACATTGCCTTGAACTTAGCTCATATTGACAACTTGTGTAGAAGTATGATATGAACATGGATAGCTCTAAGGATCTAGCTTTACTTCATAACTCGTGAGAATAATCTTATGAAGGGTTCTGCGAAGACATAAGCGTATGAAGGGTTCATCGAAGACATAAGCGTATGAAGGGTACACCAAAGACATAGCTTGTACGTTCACAGAAGATTGACCTTGTTGCAACATATTACACCATGCTTAGTTGCCCTAGCACACTTTCTCATGTCAAAGTTACATTACATTGCCTTGAACTTAGCTATTAGAGATAACATGTGTAGAAGTATGATATGAACATGGATAGCTCTAAGAATCTAGCTTGACTTCATAACATGTGAGAATAAACTTATGAAGAGTTCACCGAAGACATAAGCGTATGAAGGGTTCACCAAAGACATAGCTTATTGGTTCACAGAAGATTGACCATGTTGCAACCTATTACACCACTTTAGTTGGCTTAGCACACTTTCTCATGTCAAAGGAACATTACATTGCCTTAAACTTAGCTAATAGAGATAACTTGTGTAGAAGTATGATATGAACATGGATAGCTCTAAATATCACGCTTGACTTCAAAACTTGTTAGAATAAACTTATGAAGGGTTCATCGAAGATATAAGCGTATGAAGGGTACACCAAAGACATAGCTTGTACGTTCACAGAAGATTGACCTTGTTGCAACCTATTACACTACTTTAGTTGCCCTAGCACACTTTCTCATGTCAAAGTAACATTACATTTCCTTGAACTTAGTTCATAGTGACAACCTGTGTAGAAGTATGATATGAACATGGATAGCTCTAAGGATCTAGCTTGACTTAATAACTCGTGAGAATAATCTTATGAAGGGTTCAGCGAAGACATAAGCGTATGAAGGGTTCATCGAAGACATAAGCGTATGAAGGGTACACCAAAGACATAGCTTGTACGTTCACAGAAGATTGACCTTGTTGCAACATATTACACCATTCTTAGTTGCCCTAACACACTTTCTCATATCAAAGTTACATTACATTTTCTTGAACTTAGCTAATAGAGATAACATGTATAGAAGTATGATATGAACATGGATAGTTCTAAGGATCTAGCTTGACTTCATAACATGTGAGATAAATTTATGAAGGGTTCACCGAAGACATAATCGTATGAAGGGTTCACGAAAGACATAGCTTATTGGTTCACAGAAGATTGACCATGTTGCAACCTATTACACCACTTTAGTTGGCCTAGCACACTTTCTCATATTAAAGTAACATTACATTGCCTTAAACTTAGCTAATAGAGACAACTTGTCTAAAAGTATAATATGAACATGGATAGCTCTAAATATCACGCTTGACTTCAAAACTTGTTAGAATAAACTTATGAAGGGTTCACCAAAGACATAAGCGTATGAAGAGTTCACCAAAGACATAGCTTGTACGTTCACAGAAGATTGACCTTGTTGCAACATATTACACCACTTTAGTTGGCCTAGCATACTTTCTTATGTCAAAGTAACATTACATTGCTTTGAACTTAGCGAATATAGATAACATATGTAGAAGTATGATATAAACATGGATAGCTCTAAGGATCTAGCTTGACTTATAACTCGTGAGAATAATCTTATGAAGGGTTCAGCGAAGACATAAGCGTATGAAGGGTTCATCGAAGACATAAGCGTATGAAGGGTACACCAAAGACATAGCTTGTACGTTCACAGAAGATTGACCCTGTTGCAATATATTACACCATGCTTAGTTGCCCTAGCACACTTTCTCATGTCAAAGTTACATTACATTGCCTTGAACTTAGCTAATAGAAATAATATGTGTAGAAGTATGATATGAACATGGATAGTTCTAAGGATCTAGTTTGACTTCATAACATGTGAGAATAAACTTATGAAGTGTTCACCGAAGACATAAGCGTATGAAGGGTTCACCAAAGACATAGCTTATAGGTTCACAGAAGATTGACCATGTTGCAACCTATTACACCACCTTAGTTGGCCTAGCACACTTTCTCATGTCAAAGTAACATTACATTGCCTTGAACTTAGCGAATATAAATTACATGTGTAGAAGTATAATATGAACATGGATAGCTCTAAGGATCTAGCTTGACTTCATAACTCGTGAGAATAATCTTATGAAGGGTTCAGCGAAGACATAAGCGTATGAAGGGTTCATCGAAGACATAAGCATATGAATGGTACACCAAAAACATAGCTTGTACGTTCACAGAAGATTAACCTTGTTGCAACATATTACACCATGCTTAGTTGCCCTAGCTAACTTTCTCATGTCAAAGTTACATTACATTGCCTTGAACTTAGCTAATAGAGATAACATGTGTAGAAGTATGATATGAACATGGATAGCTCTAAGAATCTAGCTTGACTTCATAACATGTGAGAATAAACTTATGAAGAGTTCACCGAAGAAATAAGCGTATGAAGGGTTCACCAAAGACATAGCTTATAGGTTCACAGAAGATTGGCCATGTTGCAACCTGTTACACTACTTTAGTTGGCCTAGCACACTTTCTCATGTCAAAGAAACATTAAATTGCCTTAAACTTAGCTAATAGAGACAACTTGTGTAGAAGTATGATATGAACATGGATAGCTCTAAATATCACGCTTGACTTCAAAACTTGTTAAAATAAACTTATGAAGGGTTCACCGAAGACATAAGCGTATGAAGAGTTCACCAAAGACATATGAAGGGTTCAGCGAAGACATAAGCATATCAAGGGTTCACCGAAGACATAAGCGTATGAAGAGTTCACCAAAGACATAGCTTGTACGTTCACAGAAGATTGACCTTGTTGCAACATATTACACCACTTTAGTTGGCCTAGCACACTTTCTTATGTCAAAGTAACATTACGTTGCTTTGAACTTAGCGAATATACATAACATATGTAGAAGTATGATATGAACATGGATAGCTCTAAGGATCTAGCTTGACTTCATAACTTGTGAGAATAATCTTATGAAGGGTTCAGCGAAGACATAAGCGTATGAAGGGTTCATCGAAGACATAAGCGTATGAAGGGTACACCAAAGACATAGTTTGTACGTTCATAGAAGATTGACCCTGTTGCAATATATTACACCATGCTTAGTTGCCCTAGCACAATTTCTCATGTCAAAGTTACATTACATTGCCTTAAACTTAGCTAAAAGAGATAACTTGTGTAGAAGTATGATATGAACATGGATAGCTCTAAATATCACGCTTGACTTCAAAACTTGTTATAATAAACTTATGAAGTGTTCATCAAAGACATAAGCGTATGAAGAGTTCACCAAAGACATAGCTTGTACGTTCACAGAAGATTGACCATGTTGCAACATATTACACCACTTTAGTTGGCGTAGCACACTTTCTTATGTCAAAGTAACATTACGTTGCTTTGAACTTACCGAATATACATAACATATGTAGAAGTATGATATGAACATGGATAGCTCTAAGGATCTAGCTTGACTTCATAACTCGTGAGAATAATCTTATGACGGGTTCAGCGAAGACATAAGCGTATGAAGGGTTCATCGAAGACATAAGCGTATGAAGGGTACACCAAAGACATAGCTTGTACGTTCATAGAAGATTGACCCTGTTGCAATATATTACACCATGCTTAGTTGCCCTAGCACACTTTCTCATGTCAAAGTTACATTACATTGCCTTAAACTTAGCTAATAGAGATAACTTGTGTAGAAGTATGATATGAACATGGATAGCTCTAAATATCACGCTTGACTTCAAAACTTGTTAGAATAAACTTATGAAGTGTTCATCAAAGACATAAGCATATGAAGGGTACACCAAAGACATAGCTTGTTCGTTCACAGAAGATTGACCTTCTTGCAACATATTACACCATGCTTAGTTGCCCTAGCACACTTTCTCATGTCAAAGTTACATTACATTGCCTTGAACTTAGCTAATAGAGATAACATGTGTAGAAGTATGATATGAACATGGATAGCTCTAAGAATCTAGCTTGACTTCATAACATGTGAGAATAAACTGATGAAGAGTTCACCGAAGACATAAGCGTATGAAGGATTCACCAAAGACATAGCTTATAGGTTCACAGAAGATTGACCATGTTACAACCTATTACACCACTTTAGTTGGCCTAGCACACTTTCTCATGTCAAAGTAACATTACATTGCCTTAAACTTAACTAATAGAGACAACTTCTGTAGAAGTATAATATGAACATGGATAGCTCTAAATATCACGCTTGACTTCAAAACTTGTTAGAATAAACTTATGAAGGGTTCACCGAAGACATAAGCGTATGAAGAGTTCACCAAAGACATAGCTTATAAGTTCACAGAAGAGTGACCTTGTTGCAACATATTACACCACTTTAGTTGGCCTAGCACACTTTCTTATGTCAAAGTAACATTACATTTCTTTGAACTTAGCGAATATAGATAACCTATGTAGAAGTATGATATGAGCATGGATAGCTCTAAGGATCTAGCTTGACTTCATAACTTATGAAGGGTTCAACGAAGACATATGCGTATGAAGGGTTCATCGAAGACATAAGCGTATGAAGGGTACACCAAAGACATAGCTTGTACGTTCACAGAAGATTGACCATGTTGCAATATATTACATCATGCTTAGTTGCCCTAGCACACTTTCTCATGTCAAAGTCACATTACATTGCCTTGAAATTAGCTAATAGAGATAACATGTGTAGAAGTATGATATGAACATGGATAGCTCTAAGAATCTAGCTTGACTTCATAACATGTGAGAATAAACTTATGAAGGGTTCACCAAAGACATAAGTGTATGAAGGCTTCACCAAAGACATAGCTTATAGGTTCACATAAGATTGACCTTGTTGCAACATATTACACCACTTTAGTTGGCCTAGCACACTTTCTCATGTTAAAGTAACATTACATTGCTTTGAACTTAGCGAATATAGATAACATATGTAGAAGTATGATATGAACATGGATAGCTCTAAGGATCTAGCTTGACTTCATAACTCGTGAGAATAATCTTATGAAGGGTTCAGCGAAGACATAAGCGTATGAAGGGTTCATCGAAGACATAAGCGTATGAAGGGTACACCAAAGACATAGCTTGTACGTTCACAGAAGATTGACCCTGTTGCAATATATTACATCAGGCTTAGTTGCCCTAGCACACTTTCTCATGTCAAAGTCACATTACATTGCTTTGAAATTAGCTAATAGAGATAACATGTGTAGAAGTATGATATGAACATGGATAGCTCTAAGAATCTAGCTTGACTTCATAACATGTGAGAATAAACTTATGAAGGGTTCACCAAAGACATAAGCGTATGAAGGCTTCACCAAAGACATAGCTTATAGGTTCACATAAGATTGACCTTGTTGCAACATATTACACCACTTTAGTTGGCCTAGCACACTTTCTCATGTTAAAGTAACATTACATTGTTTTGAACTTAGCGAATATAGATAACATGTGTAGAAGTATGATATGAACATGGATAGCTCTAAGGATCTAGCTTGACTTCATAACTCGTGAGAATAATCTTATGAAGGGTTCAGCGAAGACATAAGCGTATGAAGGGTTCATCGAAGACATAAGCATATGAAGGGTACACCAAAGACATAGCTTGTATGTTCACAAAAGATTGACCCTGTTGCAATATATTACACCATGCTTAATTGCCTTAGCACACTTTCTCATGTCAAAGTTACATTACATTGTCTTGAACTTAGCTAATAGAGATAACATGTGTAGAAGTATGATATGAACATGGATAGCTCTAAGAATCTAGCTTGCTTCATAACATGTGAGAATAAACTTATGAAGGGTTCACCAAAGACATAAGCGTATGAAGGGTTCACAAAAGACATAGCTTATAGGTTCACAGAAGATTGACCATGTTGCAACCTATTACACCACTTTAGTTGGCCTAGCACACTTTCTCATGTCAAAGTAACATTACATTGCCTTAAACTTAGCTAATAGAGACAACTTGTGTAGAAGTATGATATGAACATGGATAGCTCCAAAGGTCCAGCTTGATTTCAAAACTTGTTAGAATAAACTTATGAAGGGTTCACCGAAGACATAAGCGTATGAAGGGTTCACCAAAGACATAGCTTATAGGTTCACAGAAGATTAACCTTGTTGCAACATATTACACCACTTTAGTTGGCCTAGCACACTTTCTTATGTCAAAGTAACATTACATTTCTTTGAACTTAGGGAATATTGATAACATATGTAGAAGTATGATATGAACATAGATAGCTCTAAAGATCTAGCTTGACTTCAAAAACTCGTGAGAATAATCTTATGAAGGGTTCAGCGAAGACATAAGCGTATGAAGGGTTCATCGAAGACATAAGCGTATGAAGGGTACACCAAAGACATAGCTTGTACGTTCACAGAAGATTGACCCTGTTGCAATATATTACATCATGCTTAGTTGCCTTAGCACACTTTCTCATGTCACAGTCACATTACATTGCCTTGAACTTAGCTAATAGAGATAACATGTGTAGAAGTATGATATGAACATGGATAGCTCTAAGAATCTAGCTTGACTTCATAACATGTGAGAATAAACTTATGAAGGGTTCACCAAAGACATAAGCGTATGAAGGGTTCACAAAAGACATAGCTTATAGGTTCACAGAAGATTGACCATGTTGCAACCTATTACACCACTTTAGTTGGCCTAGCACACTTTCTCATGTCAAAGTAACATTACATTGCCTTAAACTTAGCTAATAGCGACAACTTGTGTAGAAGTATGATATGAACATGGATAGCTCTAAAGGTCCAGCTTGATTTCAAAACTTGTTAGAATAAACTTATGAAGGGTTCACCGAACACATAAGCATATGAAGGGTTCACCAAAGACATAGCTTATAGGTTCACAGAAGATTAACCTTGTTGCAACATATTACACCACTTTAGTTGGCCTAGCACACTTTCTTATGTCAAAGTAACATTACATTTCTTTGAACTTAGCGAATATAGATAACATATGTAGAAGTATGATATAAACATGGATAGCTCTAAGGATCTAGCTTGACTTCATAACTCGTGAGAATAATCTTATGAAGGGTTCAGCGAAGACATAAGCGTATGAAGGGTTCATCGAAGACATAAGCGTATGAAGGGTACACCAAAGACATAGCTTGTACGTTCACAGAAGATTGACCCTGTTGCAATATATTACACCATGCTTAGTTGCCCTAGCACACTTTCTCATGTCAAAGTTACATTACATTGTCTTGAACTTAGCTAATAGAAATAATATGTGTAGAAGTATGATATGAACATGGATAGTTCTAAGGATCTAGTTTGACTTCATAACATGTGAGAATAAACTTATGAAGGGTTCACCGAAGACATAAGCGAATGAAGGGTTCACCAAAGACATAGCTTATAGGTTCACAGAAGATTGACCATGTTGCAACCTATTACACCACTTTAGTTGGCCTAGCACACTTTCTCATGTCAAAGTAACATTACATTGCCTTGAACTTAGCGAATATAAATTACATGTGTAGAAGTATAATATGAACATGGATAGCTCTAAGGATCTAGCTTGACTTCATAACTCGTGAGAATAATCTTATGAAGGGTTCAGCGACGACATAAGCGTATGAAGGGTTCATCAAAGACATAAGCGTATGAAGGGTACACCAAAAACATAGCTTGTACGTTCACAGAAGATTAACCTTGTTGCAACATATTACACCATGCTTAGTTGCCCTAGCTAACTTTCTCATGTCAAAGTTACATTACATTGCCTTGAACTTAGCTAATAGAGATAACATGTGTAGAAGTATGATATGAACATGGATAGCTCTAAGAATCTAGCTTGACTTCATAACATGTGAGAATAAACTTATGAAGAGTTCACCGAAGACATAAGCGTATGAAGGGTTCACCAAAGACATAGCTTATAGGTTCACAGAAGATTGACCATATTGCAACCTATTACACTACTTTAGTTGGCCTAGAACACTTTCTCATGTCAAAGTAACATTAAATTGCCTTAAACTTAGCTAATAGAGACAACTTGTGTAGAAGTATGATATGAACATGGATAGCTCTAAATATCACGCTTGACTTCAAAACTTGTTAGAATAAACTTATGAAGGGTTGACCGAAGACATAAGCGTATGAAGAGTTCACCAAAGACATAGCTTGTACGTTCACAGAAGATTGACCTTGTTGCAACCTATTACACCACTTTAGTTGGCCTAGCACACTTTCTCATGTCAAAGTAACATTACATTGCCTTGAACTTAGCGAATATAAATTACATGTGTAGAAGTATAATATGAACATGGATAGCTCTAAGGATCTAGCTTGACTTCATAACTCGTGAGAATAATCTTAGTAAGGGTTCAGCGAAGACATAAGCGTATGAAGGGCTCATCAAAGACATAAGCGTATGAAGGGTACACCAAAAACATAGCTTGTACGTTCACAGAAGATTAACCCTGTTGCAACATATTACACCATGCTTAGTTGCCCTAGCTAACTTTCTCATGTCAAAGTTACATTACATTGCCTTGAACTTAGCTAATAGAGATAACATGTGTAGAAGTATGATATGAACATGGATAGCTCTAAGAATCTAGCTTGACTTCATAACATGTGAGAATAAACTTATGAAGAGTTCACCGAAGACATAAGCGTATGAAGGGTTCACCAAAGACATAGCTTATTGGTTCACAGAAGATTGACCATGTTGCAACCTATTACACCACTTTAGTTGGCTTAGCACACTTTCTCATGTCAAAGGAACATTACATTGCCTTATACTTAGCTAATAGAGATAACTTGTGTAGAAGTATGATATGAACATGGATAGCTCTAAATATCACGCTTGACTTCAAAACTTGTTAGAATAAACTTATGAAGGGTTCATCGAAGATATAAGCGTATGAAGGGTACACCAAAGACATAGCTTGTACGTTCACAGAAGATTGACCTTGTTGCAACCTATTACACTACTTTAGTTGCCCTAGCACACTTTCTCATGTCAAAGTAACATTACATTTCCTTGAACTTAGTTCATAGTGACAACCTGTGTAGAAGTATGATATGAACATGGATAGCTCTAAGGATCTAGCTTGACTTCATAACTCGTGAGAATAATCTTATGAAGGGTTCAGCGAAGATATAAGCGTATGAAGGGTTCATCGAAGACATAAGCGTATGAAGGGTACACCAAAGACATAGCTTGTACGTTCACAGAAGATTGACCTTGTTGCAACATATTACACCATTCTTAGTTGCCCTAACACACTTTCTCATATCAAAGTTACATTACATTTCCTTGAACTTAGCTAATAGAGATAACATGTATAGAAGTATGATATGATTATGGATAGTTCTAAGGATCTAGCTTGACTTCATAACATGTGAGATAAATTTATGAAGGGTTCACCGAAGACATAAGCGTATGAAGGGTTCACCAAAGACATAGCTTATTGGTTCACAGAAGATTGACCATGTTGCAACCTATTAAACCACTTTAGTTGGCCTAGCACACTTTCTCATATTAAAGTAACATTACATTTCCTTAAACTTAGCTAATAGAGATAACATGTTAGAATAAACTTATGAAGTGTTCATCAAAGACATAAGCGTATGAAGAGTTCACCAAAGACATAGCTTGTACGTTCACAGAAGATTGACCTTGTTGCAGCATATTACACCACTTTAGTTGGCCTAGCACACTTTCTTATGTCAAAGTAACATTACGTTGCTTTGAACTTAGCGAATATACATAACATATGTAGAAGTATGATATGAACATGGATAGCTCTAAGGATCTAGCTTGACTTCATAACTCGTGAGAATAATCTTATGAAGGGTTCAGCGAAGACATAAGCGTATGAAGGGTTCATCGAAGACATAAGCGTATGAAGGGTACACCAAAGACATAGCTTGTACGTTCATAGAAGATTGGCCCTGTTGCAATATATTACACCATGCTTAGTTGCCCTAGCACACTTTCTCATGTCAAAGTTACATTACATTGCCTTAAACTTAGCTAATAGAGATAACTTGTGTAGAAGTATGATATGAACATGGATAGCTCTAAATATCACGCTTGACTTCAAAACTTGTTAGAATAAACTTATGAAGTGTTCATCAAAGACATAAGCATATGAAGGGTACACCAAAGACATAGCTTGTACGTTCACAGAAGATTGACCTTCTTGCAACATATTACACCATGCTTAGTTGCCCTAGCACACTTTCTCATGTCAAAGTTACATTACATTGCCTTGAACTTAGCTAATAGAGATAACATGTGTAGAAGTATGATATGAACATGGATAGCTCTAAGAATCTAGCTTGACTTCATAACATGTGAGAATAAACTTATGAAGAGCTCACCGAAGACATAAACGTATGAAGGATTCACCAAAGACATAGCTTATAGGTTCACAGAAGATTGACCATGTTACAACCTATTACACCACTTTAGTTGGCCTAGCACACTTTCTCATGTCAAAGTAACATTACATTGCCTTAAACTTAACTAATAGAGACAACTTGTGTAGAAGTATAATATGAACATGGATAGCTCTAAATATCACGCTTGACTTCAAAACTTGTTAGAATAAACTTATGAAGGGTTCACCGAAGACATAAGCGTATGAAGAGTTCACCAAAGACATAGCTTATAAGTTCACAGAAGAGTGACCTTGTTGCAACATATTACACCACTTTAGTTGGCCTAGCACACTTTCTCATGTTAAAGTAACATTACATTGCTTTGAACTTAGCGAATATAGATAACATATGTAGAAGTATGATATGAACATGGATAGCTCTAAGGATCTAGCTTGACTTCATAACTCGTGAGAATAATCTTATGAAGGGTTCAACGAAGACATAACCGTATGAAGGGTTCATCGAAGACATAAGCGTATGAAGGGTACACCAAAGACATAGCTTGTACGTTCACAGAAGATTGACCCTGTTGCAATATATTACATCATGCTTAGTTGCCCTAGCACACTTTCTCATGTCAAAGTATGATATGAGCATGGATATAGATAACCTATGTAGAAGTATGATATGAGCATGGATAGCTCTAAGGATCTAGCTTGACTTCATAACTTATGAAGGGTTCAGCGAAGACATATGCGTATGAAGGGTTCATCGAAGACATAAGCGTATGAAGGGTACACCAAAGACATAGCTTGTACGTTCACAGAAGATTGACCATGTTGCAATATATTACATCATGCTTAGTTGCCCTAGCACACTTTCTCATGTCAAAGTCACATTACATTGCCTTGAAATTAGCTAATAGAGATAACATGTGTAGAAGTATGATATGAACATGGATAGCTCTAAGGATCTAGCTTGACTTCATAACTCGTGAGAATAATCTTATGAAGGGTTCAACGAAGACATAACCGTATGAAGAGTTCATCGAAGACATAGCTTATAGGTTCACATAAGATTGACCTTGTTGCAACATGTTACACCACTTTAGTTGGCCTAGCACACTTTCTCATGTCAAAGTAACATTACATTGCCTTAAACTTAGCTAATTGAGACAACTTGTGTAGAAGTATGATATGAACATGGATAGCTCCAAAGGTCCAGCTTGATTTCAAAACTTGTTAGAATAAACTTATGAAGGGTTCACCGAACACATAAGCGTATGAAGGGTTCACCAAAGACATAGCTTATAGGTTCACAGAAGATTGAGCATGTTGTAACATATTACACCACTTTAGTTGGCCTAGCACACTTTCTCATGTTAAAGTAACATTACATTGTTTTGAACTTAGCGAATATAGATAACATGTGTAGAAGTATGATATGAACATGGATAGCTCTAAGGATCTAGCTTGACTTCATAACTCGTGAGAATAATCTTATGAAGGGTTCAGCGAAGACATAAGCGTATGAAGGGTTCATCGAAGACATAAGCATATGAAGGGTACACCAAAGACATAGCTTGTATGTTCACAAAAGATTGACCCTGTTGCAATATATTACACCATGCTTAATTGCCTTAGCACACTTTCTCATGTCAAAGTTACATTACATTGTCTTGAACTTAGCTAATAGAGATAACATGTGTAGAAGTATGATATGAACATGGATAGCTCTAAGAATCTAGCTTGACTTCATAACATGTGAGAATAAACTTATGAAGGGTTCACCAAAGACATAAGCATATGAAGGGTTCACAAAAGACATAGCTTATAGGTTCACAGAAGATTGACCATGTTGCAACCTATTACACCACTTTAGTTGGCCTAGCACACTTTCTCATGTCAAAGTAACATTACATTGCCTTAAACTTAGCTAATAGAGACAACTTGTGTAGAAGTATGATATGAACATGGATAGCTCCAAAGGTCCAGCTTGATTTCAAAACTTGTTAGAATAAACTTATGAAGGGTTCACCGAAGACATAAGCGTATGAAGGGTTCACCAAAGACATAGCTTATAGGTTCACAGAAGATTAACCTTGTTGCAACATATTACACCACTTTAGTTGGCCTAGCACACTTTCTTATGTCAAAGTAACATTACATTTCTTTGAACTTAGCGAATATTGATAAAATATGTAGAAGTATGATATGAACATAGATAGCTCTAAAGATCTAGCTTGACTTCAAAAACTCGTGAGAATAATCTTATGAAGGGTTCAGCGAAGACATAAGCGTATGAAGGGTTCATCGAAGACATAAGCGTATGAAGGGTACACCAAAGACATAGCTTGTACGTTCACAGAAGATTGACCCTGTTGCAATATATTACATCATGCTTAGTTGCCCTAGCACACTTTCTCATGTCAAAGTCACATTACATTGCCTTGAACTTAGCTAATAGAGATAACATGTGTAGAAGTATGATATGAACATGGATAGCTCTAAGAATCTAGCTTGACTTCATAACATGTGAGAATAAACTTATGAAGGGTTCACCAAAGACATAAGCGTATGAAGGGTTCACAAAAGACATAGCTTATAGGTTCACAGAAGATTGACCATGTTGCAACCTATTACACCACTTTAGTTGGCCTAGCACACTTTCTCATGTCAAAGTAACATTACATTGCCTTAAACTTAGCTAATAGAGACAACTTGTGTAGAAGTATGATATGAACATGGATAGCTCCAAAGGTCCAGCTTGATTTCAAAACTTGTTAGAATAAACTTATGAAGGGTTCACCGAACATATAAGCGTATGAAGGGTTCACCAAAGACATAGCTTATAGGTTCACAGAAGATTAACCTTGTTGCAACATATTACACCACTTTAGTTGGCCTAGCACACTTTCTTATGTCAAAGTAACATTACATTTCTTTGAACTTAGCGAATATAGATAACATATGTAGAAGTATGATATGAACATAGATAGCTCTAAAGATCTAGCTTGAATTCAAAAACCCGTGAGAATAATCTTATGAAGGGTTCAGCGAAGACATAAGCGTATGAAGGGTTCATCGAAGACATAAGCGTATGAAGGGTACACCAAAGACATAGCTTGTACGTTCACAGAAGATTGACCCTGTTGCAATATTTGTCTATAACAAAGAGATGAGGAGGATGAGGCCGAAGAGGCCGAAGACCTTTAAGGTCAATAAGATGAAATGGAGGAGAGTTAAGGCTGAAGTCATCAAGACAAGGCCAAAGACCACCCCAAGGACCTCCAAGAGGGAGGAAATTAGCCACCAAGGACCCATAAAGGTCATCAAATCATCAAAAGATCAAGAAATGGCCAAAAGAAGGAGTTCTGGAAAAGTCAACGTTTTGGACCAGAAAGTCAACGGTAGGTGGTCATGGACCGCGGGTAGGCCATCGGGTCGAGAGGCACGTACCGCAGGAAGGTTTTTGTGTACTGCGGGCAGACGCAGGACGGGTCAACGGACGGGCGAGAAAGTCAACGGACGAGTCGTGTACCGCGGGTAGCAGATCAGGTCGAGAGGCGTGTACCGCGGGTCGAGACACGGACGTACCGCGGGAAGGAAAATCACGTACCGCGGGTCAAGCCTTCACGTACCGCGGGTCGAGCCTTCATGTACCGCGGGTAAGGTTTCTGTGTACCGCGGGCAAGGTCAACGGACCGAGGCAAAAAGTCAACGTTTTGAGAAATCTTCTAAATGTTGATTCTAATCAAATGGGAAGTTATGTAAGGCTGTTAGGACCTAAATGGAGTCTAACTAGAGCCAAGAAGACCGTTGGAAGCTTAAGAAGACATGTGACTCTACTTTATGCTAAGTTCAAGACTAAGGACATGTCACTTTCAAGCTTTGGGAACAACACTTCCTCTCTCCTCTCCAACGGTCATATTGCTGAGCATCTAGGTTTCATCTTAAGCTGAACCATAACCTTGTAAACTCTATAAATAGAGCTTGTATTCCCTTTGTAAAATAATCCGAAAATCATATACAAAGAAGTGTTACTAAAGTTCTCTCTTCTCTTTATGTTTAAGCAAGTAGTTTCAATGTAGATTCTAGGTTAGTTGGCTCGTGTAGAGGCTGCCCAATGGCAGACCTCTACCCAAACACTTCTAGATCTCCACCAAACTCTTCTTATGCTTTATTTATATTTATGTAAATCTAGATGAATGGTTCTAGAATCCAAGATCTCTTTAGCACACAAACTCCAAGTGTTGTGATGCTTTACTTGGATTAGATCCAACCTAGATTAGTTTTCTCCTTGCTAGAACCGATTTACTCCATAGTAAACTCGGATTCAACAAGTCTAGAGATCGAGTCCATTTTATGGGTTAAGTGGTTTCATTCACCAAGTGAAGTCTCCACGGTTTATTTTGAGCTTAGTCTCATAAAAACCAACATGCAATATATTACATCATGCTTAGTTGCCCTAGCACACTTTCTCATGTCAAAGTCACATTACATTGCCTTGAACTTAGCTAATAGAGATAACATGTGTAGAAGTATGATATGAACATGGATAGCTCTAAGAATCTAGCTTGACTTCATAACATGTGAGAATAAACTTATGAAGAGTTCACCGAAGACATAAGCGTATGAAGGGTTCACCAAAGACATAGCTTATAGGTTCACAGAAGATTGACCATGTTGCAACCTATTACACCATATTAGTTGGCCGAGCACACTTTCTCATGTCAAAATAACATTACATTGCCTTGAACTTCGCTCATATTGACAACTTGTGTAGAAGTATGATATGAACATGGATAGCTCTAAGGATCTAGCTTTACTTCATAACTCGTGAGAATAATCTTATAAAGGGTTCTGCAAAGACATAAGCGTATGAAGGGTTCATCGAAGACATAAGCGTATGAAGGGTACACCAAAGACATAGCTTGTACGTTCACAGAAAATTGACCTTGTTGCAACATATTACACCATCCTTAGTTGCCCTAGCACACTTTCTCATATCAAAGTTACATTCCATTGCCTTGAACTTAGCTAATAGAGATAACATGTGTAGAAGTATGATATGAACATGGATAGTTCTAAGAACTAGCTTGACTTCATAACATGTCAGAATAAACTTATGAAGGGTTCACCGAAGACATAAGCGTATGAAGGGTTCACCAAAGACATAGCTTATTGGTTCACAGAAGATTGACCATGTTGCAACCTATTACACTACTTTAGTTGGCCTAGCACACTTTCTCATGTCAAAGGAACATTACATTGCCTTAGACTTAGCTAATAGAGATAACTTGTGTAGAAGTATGATATGAACATGGATAGCTCTAAATATCACGCTTGACTTCAAAACTTGTTAGAATAAACTTATGAAGGGTTCATCGAAGATATAAGCGTATGAAGGGTACACCAAAGACATAGCTTGTACGTTCATAGAAGACTGACCTTGTTGCAACATATTACACCATGCTTAGTTGCCCTAGCACACTTTCTCATGTCAAAGTTACATTACATTGCCTTGAACTTAGCTAATAGAGATAACATGTGTAGAAGTATGATATGAACATGGATAGCTCTAAGGATCTAGCTTGACTTCATAACATGTGAGAATAAACTTATGAAGAGTTCAACAAAGACATAAGCGTATGAAGGGTTTACCAAAGACATAGCTTATAGGTTCACAGAAGATTGACCATGTTGCAACCTATTACACCACTTTGGTTGGCCTATCACACTTTCTCATATTAAAGTAACATTACATTGCCTTAAACTTAGCTAATAGAGACTAACTTGTCTAAAAGTATGATATGAACATGGATAGCTCTAAATATCACGCTTGACTTCAAAACTTGTTAGAATAAACTTATGAAGGGTTCACCGAAGACATAAGCGTATGAAGAGTTCACCAAAGACATAGTTTGTACGTTCACAGAAGATTGACCTTGTTGCAACATATTACACCACTTTAGTTGGCCTAGCACACTTTCTTATGTCAAAGTAACATTACATTGCTTTGAACTTAGCGAATATAGATAACATATGTAGAAGTATGATATGAACATGGATAGCTCTAAGGATCTAGCTTGACTTCATAACTCGTGAGAATAATCTTATGAAGGGTTCAGCGAAGACATAAGCGTATGAAGGGTTCATCGAAGACATAAGCGTATGAAGGGTACACCAAAGACATAGCTTGTACGTTCACAGAAGATTGACCCTGTTGCAATATATTACATCATGCTTAGTTGCCCTAGCACACTTTCTCATGTCAAAGTCACATTACATTGCCTTAAAATTAGCTAATAGAGATAACATGGGTAGAAGTATGATATGAACATGGATAACTCTAAGAATCTAGCTTGACTTCATAACATGTGAGAATAAACTTATGAAGGGTTCACTAAAGACATAAGCGTATGAAGGCTTCACAAAAGACATAGCTTATAGGTTCACATAAGATTGACCTTGTTGAAACATATTACACCACTTTAGTTGGCCTAGCACACTTTCTCATGTTAAAGTAACATTACATTGTTTTGAACTTAGCGAATATAGATAACATGTGTAGAAGTATGATATGAACATGGATAGCTCTAAGGATCTAGCTTGACTTCATAACTCGTGAGAATAATCTTATGAAGGGTTCAACGAAGACATAAGCGTATGAAGGGTTCACCAAAGACATAAGCGTATGAAGGCTTCACCAAAGACATAGCTTATAGGTTCACATAAGATTGACCTTGTTGCAACATATTACATCACTTTAGTTGGCCTAGCACACTTTCTTATGTCAAAGTAACATTACATTGCTTTGAACTTAGCGAATATAGATAATATATGTAGAAGTATTATATGAACATGGATAGCTCTAAGGATCTAGCTTGACTTCATAACTCGCGAGAATAATCTTATGAAGGGTTCAACAAAGACATAAGCGTATGAAGGGTTCATCGAAGACATAAGCGTATGAATGGTACACCAAAGACATAGCTTGTACGTTCACAAAAGATTGACCCTGTAGCAATATATTACACCATGCTTAGTTGCCTTAGCACACTTTCTCATGTCAAAGTTACATTACATTGTCTTGAACTTAGCTAATAGAGATAACATGTGTAGAAGTATGATATGAACATGGATAGCTCTAAGAATCTAGCTTGACTTCATAACATGTGAGAATAAACTTATAAAGGGTTCACCAAAGACATAAGCGTATGAAGGGTTCAAAAAAGACATAGCTTATAGGTTCACAGAAGATTGACCATGTTGCAACCTATTACACCACTTTAGTTATCCTAGCACACTTTCTCATGTCAAAGTAACATTACATTGCCTTAAACTTAGCTAATAGAGACAACTTGTGTAGAAGTATGATATGAACATGGATAGCTCTAAAGGTCCAGCTTGATTTCAAAACTTGTTAGAATAAACTTATGAAGCGTTCACCGAAGACATAAGCGTATGAAGGGTTCACCAAAGACATAGCTTATAGGTTCACAGAAGATTGACCATGTTGCAACCTATTACACCACATTAGTTCGCCTAGCACACTTTCTCATGTCAAAATAACATTACATTGCCTTGAACTTCGCTCATATTGACAACTTGTGTAGAAGTATGATATGAACATGGATAGTTCTAAGAACTAGCTTGACTTCATAACATGTGAGAATAAACTTATGAAGGGTTCACCGAAGACATAAGCATATGAAGGGTTCACCAAAGACATAGCTTATTGGTTCACAGAAGATTAACCATGTTGCAATATATTACACCATGCTTAGTTGCCCTAGCACATTTTCTCATGTCAAAGTTACATTACATTGCCTTAAACTTAGCTAATAGAGACAACTTGTGTAGAAGTATGATATAAACATGGATAGCTCTAAATATCAAGCTTGACTTCAAAACTTGTTAGAATAAACTTATGAAGGGTTCACCGAAGACATAAGCGTATGAAGAGTTCACCAAAGACATAGCTTATACGTTCACAGAAGACTGACCTTGTTGCAACATATTACACCATGCTTAGTTGCCCTAGCACACTTTCTCATGTCAAAGTTACATTACATTGCCTTGAACTTAACTAATAGAGATAACATGTGTAGAAGTATGATATGAACATGGATAGCTCTAAGAATCTAGCTTGACTTCATAACATGTGAGAATAAACTTATGAAGAGTTCAACGAAGACATAAGCGTATGAAGGGTTTACCAAAGACATAGCTTATAGGTTCACAGAAGATTGACCATGTTGCAACCTATTACACCACTTTGGTTGGCCTATCACACTTTCTCATATTAAAGTAACATTACATTGCCTTAAACTTAGCTAATAGAGACTAACTTGTCTAAAAGTATGATATGAACATGGATAGCTCTAAATATCACGCTTGACTTCAAAACTTGTTAGAATAAACTTATGAAGGGTTCACCGAAGACATAAGCGTATGAAGAGTTCACCAAAGACATAGCTTGTACGTTCACAGAAGATTGACCTTGTTGCAACATATTACACCACTTTAGTTGGCCTAGCACACTTTCTTATGTCAAAGTAACATTACATTGCTTTGAACTTAGCGAATATAGATAACATATGTAGAAGTATGATATGAACATGGATAGCTCTAAGGATCTAGCTTGACTTCATAACTCGTGAGAATAATCTTATGAAGGGTTCAGCGAAGAAATAAGCGTATGAAGGGTTCATCGAAGACATAAGCGTATGAAGGGTACACCAAAGACATAGCTTGTACGTTCACAGAAGATTGACCCTGTTGCAATATATTACACCATGCTTAGTTGCCCTAGCACACTTTCTCATGTCAAATTTACATTACATTGCCTTGAACTTAGCTAATAGAGATAACATGTATAGAAGTATTATATGAACATGGATAGCTCTAAGAATCTAGCTTGACTTCATAACATGTGAGAATAAACTTATGAAGGGTTCACCAAAGACATAAGTGTATGAAGGCTTCACCAAAGACATAGCTTATAGGTTCACAGAAGATTAACCTTGTTGCAACATATTACACCACTTTAGTTAGCCTAGCACACTTTCTTATGTCAAAGTAACAATATATTTCGTTGAACTTAGCGAATATAGATAACATATGTAGAAGTATGATATGAACATGGATAGCTCTAAGGATCTAGCTTGACTTCATAACTCGTGAGAATAATCTTATAAAGGGTTCAGCGAAGACATAAGCGTATGAAGGGTTCATCGAAGACATAAGCGTATGAAGGGTACACCAAAGACATAGCTTGTACGTTCACAGAAGATTGACCCTGTTGCAATATATTACATCATGCTTAGTTGCCCTAGCACACTTTCTCATGTGAAAGTCACATTACATTGCCTTAAAATTAGCTAATAGAGATAACATGGGTAGAAGTATGATATGAACATGGATAGCTCTAAGAATCTAGCTTGACTTCATAACATGTGAGAATAAACTTATGAAGGGTTCACTAAAGACATAAGCGTATGAAGGCTTCACAAAAGACATAGCTTATAAGTTCACATAAGATTGACCTTGTTGAAACATATTACACCACTTTAGTTGGCCTAGCACACTTTCTCATGTTAAAGTAACATTACATTGTTTTGAACTTAGCGAATATAGATAACATGTGTAGAAGTATGATATGAACATGGATAGCTCTAAGGATCTAGCTTGACTTCATAACTCGTGAGAATAATCTTATGAAGGGTTCAACGAAGACATAAGCGTATGAAGGGTTCACCAAAGACATAAGCGTATGAAGGCTTCACCAAAGACATAGCTTATAGGTTCACATAAGATTGACCTTGTTGCAACATATTACATCACTTTAGTTGGCCTAGCACACTTTCTTATGTCAAAGTAACATTACATTGCTTTGAACTTAGCGAATATAGATAACATATGTAGAAGTATTATATGAACATGGATAGCTCTAAGGATCTAGCTTGACTTCATAACTCGCGAGAATAATCTTATGAAGGGTTCAGCAAAGACATAAGCGTATGAAGGGTTCATCGAAGACATAAGCGTATGAATGGTACACCAAAGACATAGCTTGTACGTTCACAAAAGATTGACCCTATTGCAATATATTACACCATGCTTAGTTGCCTTAGCACACTTTCTCATGTCAAAGTTACATTACATTGTCTTGAACTTAGCTAATAGAGATAACATGTGTAGAAGTATGATATGAACATGGATAGCTCTAAGAATCTAGCTTGACTTCATAACATGTGAGAATAAACTTATAAAGGGTTCACCAAAGACATAAGCGTATGAAGGGTTCACAAAAGACATAGCTTATAGGTTCACAGAAGATTGACCATGTTGCAACCTATTACACCACTTTAGTTGGCCTAGCACACTTTCTCATGTCAAAGTAACATTACATTGCCTTAAACTTAGCTAATAGAGACAACTTGTGTAGAAGTATGATATGAACATGGATAGCTCTAAAGGTCCAGCTTGATTTCAAAACTTGTTAGAATAAACTTATGAAGGGTTCACCGAAGACATAAGCGTATGAAGGGTTCACCAAAGACATAGCTTATAGGTTCACAGAAGATTAACCTTGTTGCAACATATTACACCACTTTAGTTGGCCTAGCACACTTTCTTATGTCAAAGTAACATTACATTTCTTTGAACTTAGCGAATATAGATAACATATTTAGAAGTATGATATGAACATAGATAGCTCTAAAGATCTAGCTTGACTTCAAAAACTCATGAGAATAATCTTATGAAGGGTTCAGCGAAGACATAAGCGTATGAAGGGTTCATCGAAGATATAAGCGTATGAAGGGTACACCAAAGACATAGCTTGTACGTTCACAGAAGATTGACCCTGTTGCAATATATTACATCATGCTTAGTTGCCCTAGCACACTTTCTCATGTCAAAGTCACATTACATTGCCTTGAACTTAGCTAATAGAGATAACATGTGTACAAGTATAATATGAACATGGATAGCTCTAAGAATCTAGCTTGACTTCATAACATGTGAGAATAAACTTATGAAGAGTTCACCGAAGACATAAGCGTATGAAGGGTTCACCAAAGACATAGCTTATAGGTTCACATAAGATTGACCATGTTGCAACCTATTACACCACATTAGTTGGCCTAGCACACTTTCTCATGTCAAAATAACATTACATTGCCTTGAACTTAGCTCATATTGACAACTTGTGTAGAAGTATGATATGAACATGCATAGCTCTAAGGATCTAGCTTTACTTCATAACTCGTGAGAATAATCTAATGAAGGGTTCTGCGAAGACATAAGCGTATGATGGGTTCATCAAAGACATAAGCGTATGAAGGGTACACCAAAGACATAGCTTGTACGTTCACAGAAGATTGACCTTGTTGCAACATATTACACCATGCTTAGTTGCCCTAGCACACTTTCTCATATCAAAGTTACATTCCATTGCCTTGAACTTAGCTAATAGAGATAGCATGTGTAGAAGTATGATATGAACATGGATAGTTCTAAGGATTAAGCTTGACTTCATAACATGTGAGAACAAACTTATGAAGGGTTCACCGAAGACATAAGCGTATGAAAGGTTTACCAAAGACATAGCTTATTGGTTCACAGAAGATTGACCATGTTGCAACCTATTACACCACTTTAGTTGGCCTAGCACACTTTCTCATGTCAAAGGAACATTACAATCCCTTAAACTTAGCTAATAGAGATAACTTGTGTAGAAGTATGATACGAACATGGGTAGCTCTAAATATCACGCTTGACTTCAAAACTTGTTAGAATAAACTTATGAAGGGTTCATCGAAGATATAAGCGTATGAAGGGTACACCAAAGACATAGCTTGTACGTTCACAGAAGATTGACCTTGTTGCAACATATTACACCATGCTTAGTTGCCCTAGCACACTTTCTCATGTCAAAGTTACATTACATTGCCTTGAACTTAGCTAATAGAGATAACATGTGTAGAAGTATGATATGAACATGGATAGCTCTAAGAATCTAGCTTGACTTCATAACATGTGAGAATAAACTTATGAAGAGTTCACCGAAGACATAAGCGTATGAAGGGTTCACCAAAGACATAGCTTATAGGTTCACATAAGATTGACCATGTTGCAACCTATTACACCACTTTAGTTGGCCTAGCACACTTTCTCATATTAAAGTAACATTACATTGCCTTAAACTTAGCTAATAGAGACTACTTGTGTAGAAGTACGATATGAACATGGATAGCTCTAAATATCACGCTTGACTTCAAAACTTGTTAGAATAAACTTATGAAGGGTTCACCGAAGACATAAGCGTATGAAGAGTTCACCAAAGACATAGCTTGTACGTTCACAGAAGATTGACCTTGTTGCAGCATATTACACCACTTTAGTTGGCCTAGCACACTTTCTTATGTCAAAGTAACATTACATTGCTTTGAACTTAGCGAATAAAGATAACATATGTAGAAGTATGATATGAACATGGATAGCTCTAAGGATCTAGCTTGACTTCATAACTCGTGAGAATAATCTTATGAAGGGTTCAGCGAAGACATAAGCGTATGAAGGGTTCATCGAAGACATAAGCGTATGAAGGGTACACCAAAGACATAGCTTGTACGTTCACAGAAGATTGACCATGTTGCAATATATTACATCATGCTTAGTTGCCCTAGCACACTTTCTCATGTCAAAGTCACATTACATTGCCTTGAAATTAGCTAATAGAGATAACATGTGTAGAAGTATGATATGAACATGGATAACTCTAAGAATCTAGCTTGACTTCATAACGTGTGAGAATAAACTTATGAAGGGTTCACCAAAGACATAAGTGTATGAAGGCTTCACCAAAGACATAGCTTATAGGTTCACATAAGATTGACCTTGTTGCAACATATTACACCACTTTAGTTGGCCTAGCACACTTTCTCATGTTAAAGTAACATTACATTGTTTTAAACTTAGCGAATATAGATAACATGTGTAGAAGTATGATATGAACATGGATAGCTCTAAGGATCTAGCTTGACTTCATAACTCGTGAGAATAATCTTATGAAGGGTTCAACGAAGACATAAGCGTATGAAGGGTTCACCAAAGACATAAGCGTATGAAGGCTTCACCAAAGACATAGCTTATAGGTTCACATAAGATTGACCTTGTTGCAACATATTACATCACTTTAGTTGGCCTAGCACACTTTCTTATGTCTAAGTAACATTACATTTCTTTGAACTTAGCGAATATAGATAACATATGTACAAGTATGATATGAACATGGATAGCTCTAAGGATCTAGCTTGACTTCATAACTCGTGAGAATAATCTTATGAAGGGTTCATCGAAGACATAAGCGTATGAAGGGTTCATCGAAGACATAAGCGTATGAAGGGTACACCAAAGATATAGCTTGTACGTTCACAGAAGATTGACCCTGTTGCAATATATTACACCATGCTTAGTTGCCCTAGCACATTTTCTCATGTCAAAGTTACATTACATTGCCTTAAACTTAGCTAATAGAGACAACTTGTGTAGAAGTATGATATAAACATGGATAGCTCTAAATATCAAGCTTGACTTCAAAACTTGTTAGAATAAACTTATGAAGGGTTCACTGAAGACATAAGCGTATGAAGAGTTCACCAAAGACATAGCTTATACGTTCACAGAAGATTGACATTGTTGCAACATATTACACCACTTTAGTTGGCCTAGCACACTTTCTTATGTCAAAGTAACATTACGTTGCTTTGAACTTAGCGAATATACATAACATATGTAGAAGTATGATATGAACATGGATAGCTCTAAGGATCTAGCTTGACTTCATAACTCGTGAGAATAATCTTATGAAGGGTTCAGCGAAGACATAAGCGTATGAAGGGTTCATTGAAGACATAATAAGCGTATGAAGGGTACACCAAAGACATAGCTTGTACGTTCATAGAAGATTGACCCTGTTGCAATATATTACAACATGCTTAGTTGCCCTAGCACACTTTCTCATGTCAAAGTTACATTACATTGCCTTAAACTTAGCTAATAGAGATAACTTGTGTAGAAGTATGATATGAACATGGATAGCTCTAAATATCACGCTTGACTTCAAAACTTGTTAGAATAAACTTATGAAATGTTCATCGAAGACATAACCATATGAAGGGTACACCAAAGATATAGCTTGTACGTTCACAGAAGATTGACCTTGTTGCAACATATTACACCATGCTTAGTTGCCCTAGCACACTTTCTCATGTCAAAGTTACATTACATTGCCTTGAACTTAGCTAATAGAGATAACATGTGTAGAAGTATGATATGAACATGGATAGCTTTAAGAATCTAGCTTGACTTCATAACATGTGAGAATAAACTTATGAAGAGTTCACCGAAGACATAAGCGTATGAAGGGTTCACCAAAGACATAGCTTATAGGTTCACAGAAGATTGAGCATGTTACAACCTATTACACCACTTTAGTTGGCCTAGCACACTTTCTCATGTCAAAGTAACATTACATTGCCTTAAACTTAGCTAATAGAGACAAATTGTGTAGAAGTATAATATGAACATGGATAGCTCTAAATATCACGCTTAACTTCAAAACTTGTTAGAATAAACTTATGAAGGGTTCACCGAAGACATAAGCGTATGAAGAGTTCACCATATTTGTCTATATCAAAGAGATGAGGAGGATGAGGCCGAAGAGGTCGAAGACCTTTAAGGTCAATAAGATGAAATGGAGGAGAGTTAAGGCTGAAGTCATCAAGACAAGGCCGAAGACCACCCCAAGGACCTCCAAGAGGGAGGAAATTAGCCACCAAGGACCCATAAAGGTCATCAAATCATCAAAAGATCAAGAAATGGCCAAAAGAAGGAGTTCTGGAAAAGTCAACGTTTTGGACCAGAAAGTCAACGGTAGGTGGTCATGAACCGCGGGTAGGCCATCGGGTCGAGAGGCACGTACCGCAGGAAGGTTTTTGTGTACTGCGGGCAGACGCAGGACGGGTCAACGGACGGGCGAGAAAGTCAACGGACGAGTCGTGTACCGCGGGTAGCAGATCAGGTCGAGAGGCGTGTACCGCGGGTCGAGACACGGACGTACCGCGGGAAGGAAAATCACGTACCGCGGGTCAAGCCTTCACGTACCGCGGGTCGAGCCTTCATGTACCGCGGGTAAGGTTTCTGTGTACCGCGGGCAAGGTCAACGGACCGAGGCAAAAAGTCAACGTTTTGAGAAATCTTCTAAATGTTGATTCTAATCAAATGGGAAGTTATGTAAGGCTGTTAGGACCTAAATGGAGTCTAACTAGAGCCAAGAAGACCGTTGGAAGCTTAAGAAGACATGTGACTCTACTTTATGCTAAGTTCAAGACTAAGGACATGTCACTTTCAAGCTTTAGGAACAACACTTCCTCTCTCCTCTCCAACGGTCATATTGCTGAGCATCTAGGTTTCATCTTAAGCTGAACCATAACCTTGTAAACTCTATAAATAGAGCTTGTATTCCCTTTGTAAAATAATCCGAAAATCATATACAAAGAAGTGTTGCTAAAGTTCTCTCTTCTCTTTATGTTTAAGCAAGTAGTTTCAATGTAGATTCTAGGTTAGTTGGCTCGTGTAGAGGCTGCCCAATGACAGACCTCTACCCAAACACTTCTAGATCTCCACCAAACTCTTCTTATGCTTTATTTATATTTATGTAAATCTAGATGAATGGTTCTAGAATCCAAGATCTCTTTAGCACACAAACTCCAAGTGTTGTGATGCTTTACTTGGATTAGATCCAACCTAGATTAGTTTTCTCCTTGCTAGAACCGATTTACTCCATAGTAAACTCGGATTCAACAAGTCTTGAGATCGAGTCCATTTTGTGGGTTAAGTGGTTTCATTCACCAAGTGAAGTCTCCACAGTTTATTTTGAGCTTAGTCTCATAAAAACCAACATGGTATCAGAGCCACAAGAGCTTGGTTCCCATTAAACTCGATTCTCTTGTTTTTCGGTTTTATGTTCTTCATCTTGTCCAATGAATCAAAAGAAGAGGACATGAATGAAGTTCTCGTTTTTCTAGGGTTTAGAGACTTTACCTCTTAGCTTTATCAATGGATATTAGCTTATCTCAAATGGGGAAGGTCCTAGACTAGTTTAATTTTCGTTTTTCAAATTTCAAATTTCAAAAGGCTCATGAAAAATTCTTAAAAATGGATTATTTTGTGAGATTGTTGGAATTGCTTTTGTAAACCATGAGAAACACTAATATTTGTGTTATTTTGTGGCTCTTAATGTCTAAAGCTCACGAAAACCTTTTGGATATGTGTTATTTCGTGAGCTCCAAATCTTTAACCGGTGGATAAATTAATTGTCCATCGGTCCATAACTTGTCCCAGCCATTAAAGCACCTAGTTCTTGTTGTTCTAAGGTATTTTTGGCTGGATTTTTGAGCCAATTCTCCCTCAAAACTCATGAGTTATTTCGTGAGTTCATTCTTGTCACCATGGATAAATCAATTGTCCATTGGTTCATAATTTAGACCAGCCATTAAAGCACCGAGTTCTTGTTGTTCTAAGGTGCTCTTGGCTTGGTATTTGGCAGCTAATGCTTCCACAAAACTCAAGAAAACAGAGAACAAAACTCTGTCCACATGAACTCTTGAGCAAAAATCTCTTATTCTCTATTCTCCATTGCTTCCGCTCATTCTCTCTTATTCTCAATATTCTCTCAGTTACTTATTCTCAATATTCTCTTGGTTACTTATTCTCACTAATTCTCTTGTTACTTATACTCTAATCTCTCACCATCTCTTGTTGTTTTGAGTGTATGTTTAACTCTAAAAAAACAGATCCGAAATTAAAGATGGTGAGAAAGCTCGTTTGCTATCTTAAAGGAGAAGTGGCGAGTTGTTGAAGAGTTGTGAATCAAGTCATGTGGACTGGAGGTCAGTTGGTGGCTGCATTCAAACTCTCAAAAGGCTTCAAAAGAAGCTAGAAAAAAAAAAGCACCACAAAGCTTGGTACGTGATCAAGAGGGCCACCAAGCTTTGGACTCCAAATATCTCACCTAGCTTAACACGGAAGGACTTGAAGAGGCGGACCAAAAAGGCTGACCTAAAGAGAGTGGATCCGTAGGTGTCTAAGGTGGAAGGTCAAAGTGGAGATGCTAGCTGGTGGAAGGCTATGAATCAAAACCAAAGCGATTGGAAGTGCCTTGAAAAATGTCAAAAATCCTCAAAGATCTCCAAAAAGGCTAAACTCTAAACCTTTCCAATTTTTTTTTAAAATATTCAATCCATTCTTAGGCTTTAAATCCTCTCATTTGGTCTTTCTTTAATTTCATTTAAGTGTTTCTTAAACCCCCACAACATATACTTTAAAATTTCTCTTTGAATCTCATGATGAAGGTTCAAAAGAGAAGGAGGAATGTGTGGATATTCTCACAAGGAGCACTAGATGAAACAAGAGGATCATAAGAAGGGAAACAAAGTCAAGAAGGACTAATGCAAGGAATCACTTGGAAGAAGAAGGCGCCGGTTGCAAAGTCATTTAAAAACCGGGGTCAAGCATCATCAAACCACCGATGAGCTATACTCTTTTTCCCCTAGTAGAGTTTTGTCCCACGTGGTTTTCTCTCTAGGGTTTTTAATGAGGTAGTCTTGTCGGTTGGCAAGCTTGGCCTTTGGTCCTTAGGCCTTTGGCCTTGAGCGTCTCGACGACCAAGCTTGGGGGAAGGTATTTCTCTATATCAAAGAGATGAGGAGGATGAGGCCGAAGAGGCCGAAGACCTTTAAGGTCAATAAGATGAAATGGAGGAGAGTTAAGGCTGAAGTCATCAAGACAAGGCCGAAGACCACCCCAAGGACCTCCAAGAGGGAGGAAATTAGCCACCAAGGACCCATAAAGGTCATCAAATCATCAAAAGATCAAGAAATGGCCAAAAGAAGGAGTTCTGGAAAAGTCAACGTTTTGGACCAGAAAGTCAACGGTAGGTGGTCATGGACCGCGGGTAGGCCATCGGGTCGAGAGGCACGTACCGCAGGAAGGTTTTTGTGTACTGCGGGCAGACGCAGGACGGGTCAACGGACGGGCGAGAAAGTCAACGGACGAGTCGTGTACCGCGGGTAGCAGATCAGGTCGAGAGGCGTGTACCGCGGGTCGAGACACGGACGTACCGCGGGAAGGAAAATCACGTACCGCGGGAAGGAAAATCACGTACCGCGGGTCAAGCCTTCACGTACCGCGGGTCGAGCCTTCATGTACCGCGGGTAAGGTTTCTGTGTACCGCGGGCAAGGTCAACGGACCGAGGCAAAAAGTCAACGTTTTGAGAAATCTTCTAAATGTTGATTCTAATCAAATGGGAAGTTATGTAAGGCTGTTAGGACCTAAATGGAGTCTAACTAGAGCCAAGAAGACCGTTGGAAGCTTAAGAAGACATGTGACTCTACTTTATGCTAAGTTCAAGACTAAGGACATGTCACTTTCAAGCTTTAGGAACAACACTTCCTCTCTCCTCTCCAACGGTCATATTGCTGAGCATCTAGGTTTCATCTTAAGCTGAACCATAACCTTGTAAACTCTATAAATAGAGCTTGTATTCCCTTTGTAAAATAATCCGAAAATCATATACAAAGAAGTGTTGCTAAAGTTCTCTCTTCTCTTTATGTTTAAGCAAGTAGTTTCAATGTAGATTCTAGGTTAGTTGGCTCGTGTAGAGGCTGCCCAATGGCAGACCTCTACCCAAACACTTCTAGATCTCCACCAAACTCTTCTTATGCTTTATTTATATTTATGTAAATCTAGATGAATGGTTCTAGAATCCAAGATCTCTTTAGCACACAAACTCCAAGTGTTGTGATGCTTTACTTGGATTAGATCCAACCTAGATTAGTTTTCTCCTTGCTAGAACCGATTTACTCCATAGTAAACTCGGATTCAACAAGTCTTGAGATCGAGTCCATTTTGTGGGTTAAGTGGTTTCATTCACCAAGTGAAGTCTCCACGGTTTATTTTGAGCTTAGTCTCATAAAAACCAACACACCAAAGACATAGCTTATAAGTTCACAGAAGAGTGACCTTGTTGCAACATATTACACCACTTTAGTTGGCCTAGCAGACTTTCTTATGTCAAAGTAACATTACATTTCTTTGAACTTAGCGAATATAGATAACATATGTAGAAGTATGATATGAACATGGATAGCTCTAAGGATCTAGCTTGACTTCATAACTCGTGAGAATAATCTTATGAAGGGTTCAGCAAAGACATAAGCGTATGAAGGGTTCATCGAAGACATAAGCGTATGAAGGGTACACCAAAGACATAGCTTGTACGTTCACAGAAGATTGACCATGTTGCAATATATTACATCATGCTTAGTTGCCCTAGCACACTTTCTCATGTGAAAGTCACATTACATTGCCTTGAAATTAGCTAATAGAGATAACATGTGTAGAAGTATGATATGAACATGGATAACTCTAAGAATCTAGCTTGACTTCATAACATGTGAGAATAAACTTATGAAGGGTTCACCAAAGACATAAGTGTATGAAGGCTTCACCAAAGACATAGCTTATAGGTTCACATAAGATTGACCTTGTTGCAACATATTACACCACTTTAGTTGGCCTAGCACACTTTCTCATGTTAAAGTAACATTACATTGTTTTCAACTTAGCGAATATAGATAACATGTGTAGAAGTATGATATGAACATGGATGGCTCTAAGGATCTAGCTTGACTTCATAACTCGTGAGAATAATCTTATGAAGGGTTCAACGAAGACATAAGCGTATGAAGGGTTCACCAAAGACATAAGCGTATGAAGGCTTCACCAAAGACATAGCTTATAGGTTCACATAAGATTGACCTTGTTGCAACATATTACATCACTTTAGTTGGCCTAGCACACTTTCTTATGTCTAAGTAACATTACATTGCTTTGAACTTAGCGAATATAGATAACATATGTAGAAGTATGATATGAACATGGATAGCTCTAAGGATCTAGCTTGACTTCATAACTCGCGAGAATAATCTTATGAAGGGTTCAGCGAAGACATAAGCGTATGAAGGGTTCATCGAGGACATAAGCGTATGAAGGGTACACCAAAGACATAGCTTGTACGTTCACAAAAGATTGACCCTGTTGCAATATATTACACCATGCTTAGTTGCCTTAGCACACTTTCTCATGTCAAAGTTATATTACATTGTCTTGAACTTAGCTAATAGAGATAACATATGTAGAAGTATGATATGAACATGGATAGCTCTAAGAATCTAGCTTGACTTCATAACATGTGAGAATAAACTTATGAAGGGTTCACCAAAGACATAAGCGTATGAAGGGTTCACAAAAGACATAGCTTATAGGTTCATATAAGATTGACCATGTTGCAACCTATTACACCACTTTAGTTGGCCTAGCACACTTTCTCGTGTCAAAGTAACATTACAATGCCTTAAACTTAGCTAATAGAGACAACTTGTGGAGAAGTATGATATGAACATGGATAGCTCTAAATATCACGCTTGATTTCAAAACTTGTTAGAATAAACTTATGAAGGGTTCACCGAAGACATAAGCGTATGAAGAGTTCACCAAAGACATAGCTTGTACGTTCACAGAAGATTGACCTTGTTGCAACATATTACACCACTTTAGTTGGCCTAGCACACTTTCTTATGTCAAAGTAACATTACGTTGCTTTGAACTTAGCGAATATAGATAACATATGTAGAAGTATGATATGAACATGGACAGCTCTAAGGATCTAGCTTGACTTCATAACTCGTGAGAATAATCTTATGAAGGGTTCAGCGAAGACATAAGCGTATGAAGGGTTCATCGAAGACATAAGCGTATGAAGGGTACACCAAAGACATAACTTGTACGTTCACAGAAGATTGACCTTGTTGCAACATATTACACCATGCTTAGTTGCCCTCGCACACTTTCTCATGTCAAACTTACATTACATTGCCTTGAACTTAGCTAATAGAGGTAACATGTGTAGAAGCATGATTTGAACATGGATAGCTCTAAGGATCTAGCTTGACTTCATAACTCGTGAGAATAATCTTATGAAGGGTTCAACGAAGACATAAGCGTATGAAGGGTTCATCGAAGACATAAGCGTATGAAGGGTACACCAAAGACATAGCTTGTACGTTCACAGAAGATTGACCTTGTTGCAACATATTACACCACTTTAGTTGGCCTAGCACACTTTCTTATGTTAAAGTAACATTACATTGCTTTGAACTTAGCGAATATAGATAACATGTGTAGAAATATGATATGAACATGGATAGCTCTAAGGATCTAGCTTGACTTCATAACTCGTGAGAATAATCTTATGAAGGGTTCAGCGAAGACATAAGCGTATGAAGGGTTCATTGAAGACATAAGCGTATGAAGGGTACACCAAAGACATAGCTTGTACGTTCACAGAAGATTGACCCTGTTGCAATATATTACATCATGCTTAGTTGCCCTAGCACACTTTCTCATGTCAAAGTCACATTACATTGCCTTAAAATTAGCTAATAGAGATAACATGGGTAGAAGTATGATATGAACATGGATAGCTCTAAGAATCTAGCTTGACTTCATAACATGTGAGAATAAACTTATGAAGGGTTCACTAAAGACATAAGCGTATGAAGGCTTCACAAAAGACATAGCTTATAGGTTCACATAAGATTGACCTTGTTGAAACATATTACACCACTTTAGTTGGCCTAGCACACTTTCTCATGTTAAAGTAACATTACATTGCCTTGAACTTAGCTCATATTGACAACTTGTGTAGAAGTATCATATGAACATGGATAGCTCTAAGGATCTAGCTTTACTTCATAACTCGTGAGAATAATCTTATGAAGGGTTCAGCGAAGACATAAGCGTATGAAGGGTTCATCAAAGACATAAGCGTATGAAGGGTTCATCAAAGACATAAGCGTATGAAGGGTACACCAAAGACATAGCTTGTACGTTCACAGAAGATTGACCCTGTTGCAATATATTGCATCATGCTTAGTTGCCCTAGCACACTTTCTCATGTCAAAGTCACATTACCTTGCCTTGAACTTAGCTAATAGAGATAACATGTGTAGAAGTATGATATGAACATGGATAGCTCTAAGATTCTAGCTTGACTTCATAACATGTGAGAATAAACTTATGAAGGGTTCACCAAAGACATAAGCGTATGAAGGGTTCACCAAAGACATAGCTTATAGGTTCACAGAAGATTGACCATGTTGCAACCTATTACACCACTTTAGTTGGCCTAGCACACTTTCTCATGTCAAAATAACATTACATTGCCTTGAACTTAGCTCATATTGACAACTTGTGTAGAAGTATCATATGAACATGGATAGCTCTAAGGATCTAGCTTTACTTCATAACTCGTGAGAATAATCTTATGAAGGGTTCAGCGAAGACATAAGCGTATGAAGGGTTCATCGAAGATATAAGCGTATGAAGGGTACACCAAAGACATATCTTGTACGTTCACAGAAGATTGACCTTGTTGCAACATATTACACCATGCTTAGTTGCCCTAGCACACTTTCTCATATCAAAGTTATATTCCATTGTCTTGAACTTAGCTAATAGAGATAACATGTGTAGAAGTATGATATGAACATGGATAGTTCTAAGGATCTAGCTTAACTTCATAACATGTGAGAATAAACTTATGAAGGGTTCAACGAAGACATAAGCTTATGAAGGGTTCACCAAAGACATAGCTTATTGGTTCACAGAAGATTGACCATGTTGCAACCTATTACACCACTTTAGTTGGCCTAGCACACTTTCTCATGTCAAAGGAACATTACATTGCCTTAAACTTAGCTAATAGAGATAACTTGTGTAGAAGTATGATATGAACATGGATAGCTCTAAATATCACGCTTGACTCCAAAACTTGTTAGAATAAACTTATGCAAGTGTTCATCGAAGACATAAGCGTATGAAGGGTACACCAAAGACATAGCTTGTACGTTCACAGAAGATTGACCTTGTTGCAACATATTACACCATGCTTAGTTGCCCTAGCACACTTTCTCATGTAAAAGTTACATTACATTGCCTTGAACTTAGCTAATAGAGATAACATGTGTAGAAGTATGATATGAACATGGATAGCTCTAAGAATCTAGCTTGACTTCA
The DNA here is from genome assembly GCA_963920545.1 of Lepidium didymum. Taxonomy (NCBI): domain Eukaryota; kingdom Viridiplantae; phylum Streptophyta; class Magnoliopsida; order Brassicales; family Brassicaceae; genus Lepidium; species Lepidium didymum. Next base: position 7,907,199 of record OY986983.1, on the reverse strand, counting down.
TAACATGTGAGAATAAACTTATGAAGAGTTCACCGAAGACATAAGCGTATGAAGGGTTTACCAAAGACATAGCTTATAGGTTCACAGAAGATTGACCATGTTACAACCTATTACACCACTTTAGTTGGCCTAGCACACTTTCTCATGTCAAAGTAACATTACATTGCCTTAAACTTAGCTAATAGAGACAACTTGTGTAGAAGTATGATATGAACATGGATAGCTCTAAATATCACGCTTGACTTCAAAACTTGTTAGAATAAACTTATGAAGGGTTCACCGAAGACATAAGCGTATGAAGAGTTCACCAAAGACATAGCTTATAAGTTCACAGAAGAGTGACCTTGTTGAAACATATTACACAACTTTAGTTGGCCTAGCACACTTTCTTATGTCAAAGTAACATTACATTTCTTTGAATTTAGCGAATATAGATAACATATGTAGAAGTATGATATGAACATGGATAGCTCTAAGGATCTAACTTGATTTCATAACTCGTGAGAATAATCTTATGAAGGGTTCATCGAAGACATAAGCGTATGAAGGGTTCATCGAAGACATAAGCGTATGAAGGGTTCATCGAAGACATAAGCGTATGAAGGGTACACCAAAGACATAGCTTGTACGTTCACAGAAGATTGACCTTGTTGCAATATATTACACCATGCTTAGTTGCCCTAGCACACTTTCTCATGTCAAAGTTACATTACATTGCCTTGAACTTAGCTAATAGAGATAACATGTATAGAAGTATGATATGAACATGGATAGCTCTAAGAATCTAGTTTGACTTCATAACATGTGAGAATAAACTTATGAAGGGTTCACCAAAGACATAAGCGTATGAAGGCTTCACCAAAGACATAGCTTATAGGTTCACATAAGATTGACCTTGTTGCAACATATTACACCACTTTAGTTGGCCTAGCACACTTTCTCATGTTAAAGTAACATTACATTGTTTTGAACTTAGCGAATATAGATAACATGTGTAGAAGTATGATATGAACATGGATAGCTCTAAGGATCTAGCTTGACTTCATAACTCGTGAGAATAATCTTATGAAGGATTCAACAAAGACATAAGCGTATGAAGGGTTCATCGAAGACATAAGCGTATGAAGGGTACACCAAAGACATAGCTTGTACGTTCACAGAAGATTGACCTTGTTGCAACATATTACACCACTTTAGTTGGCCTAGCACACTTTCTTATGTCAAAGTAACATTACATTGCTTTGAACTTAGCGAATATAGATAACATATGTAGAAGTATGATATGAATATGGATAGCTCTAAGGATCTAGCTTGACTTCATAACTCGTGAGAATAATCTTATGAAGGGTTCAGCGAAGACATAAGCGTATGAAGGGTTCATCGAAGACATAAGCGTATGAAGGGTACACCAAAGACATAGCTTGTACGTTCACAGAATATTGACCTTGTTGCAATATATTACACCATGCTTAGTTGCCCTAGCACACTTTCTCATGTGAAACTTACATTACATTGCCTTGAGCTTAGCTAATAGAGATAACATGTGTAGAAGTATGATATGAACATGGATAGCTCTAAGGATCTAGCTTGACTTCATAATATGTGAGAATAAACTTATGAAGAGTTCACCGAAGACATAAGCGTATGAAGGGTACACCAAAGACATAGCTTATAGGTTCACATAAGATTGACCTTGTTGCAACATATTACACCACTTTAGTTGGCCTAGCACACTTTCTCATGTTAAAGTAACATTACATTGTTTTGAACTTAGCAAATATAGATAACATGTGTAGAAGTATGATATGAACATGGATAGCTCTAAGGATCTAGCTTGACTTCATAACTCGTGAGAATAATCTTATGAAGGGTTCAACAAAGACATAAGCGTATGAAGGGTTCATCGAAGACATAAGCGTATGAAGGGTACACCAAAGACATAGCTTGTACGTTCACAGAATATTGACCTTGTTGCAATATATTACACCATGCTTAGTTGCCCTAGCACACTTTCTCATGTGAAACTTACATTACATTGCCTTGAGCTTAGCTAATAGAGATAACATGTGTAGAAGTATGATATGAACATGGATAGCTCTAAGGATCTAGCTTGACTTCATAATATGTGAGAATAAACTTATGAAGAGTTCACCGAAGACATAAGCGTATGAAGGGTACACCAAAGACATAGCTTATAGGTTCACATAAGATTGACCTTGTTGCAACATATTACACCACTTTAGTTGGCCTAGCACACTTTCTTATGTCAAAGTAACATTACGTTGCTTTGAACTTAGCGAATATAGATAACATATGTAGAAGTATGATATGAACATGGACAGCTCTAAGGATCTAGCTTGACTTCATAACTCGTGAGAATAATCTTATGAAGGGTTCAGCGAAGACATAAGCGTATGAAGGGTTCATCGAAGACATAAGCGTATGAAGGGTACACCAAAGACATAACTTGTACGTTCACAGAAGATTGACCTTGTTGCAACATATTACACCATGCTTAGTTGCCCTCGCACACTTTCTCATGTCAAACTTACATTACATTGCCTTGAACTTAGCTAATAGAGGTAACATGTGTAGAAGCATGATTTGAACATGGATAGCTCTAAGGATCTAGCTTGACTTCATAACTCGTGAGAATAATCTTATGAAAGGTTCAACGAAGACATAAGCGTATGAAGGGTTCATCAAAGACATAGCTTATAGGTTCACATAAGATTGACCTTGTTGCAACATATTACACCACTTTAGTTGGCCTAGCACACTTTCTCATGTTAAAGTAACATTACATTGTTTTCAACTTAGCGAATATAGATAACATGTGTAGAAGTATGATATGAACATGGATGGCTCTAAGGATCTAGCTTGACTTCATAACTCGTGAGAATAATCTTATGAAGGGTTCAACGAAGACATAAGCGAATGAAGGGTTCACCAAAGACATAAGCGTATGAAGGCTTCACCAAAGACATAGCTTATAGGTTCACATAAGATTGACCTTGTTGCAACATCTTACATCACTTTAGTTGGCCTAGCACACTTTCTTATGTCTAAGTAACATTACATTGCTTTGAACTTAGCGAATATAGATAACATATGTAGAAGTATGGTATGAACATGGATAGCTCTAAGGATCTAGCTTGACTTCATAACTCGCGAGAATAATCTTATGAAGGGTTCAGCGAAGACATAAGCGTATGAAGGGTTCATCGTGGACATAAGCGTATGAAGGGTACACCAAAGACATAGCTTGTACGTTCACAAAAGATTGACCCTGTTGCAATATATTACACCATGCTTAGTTGCCTTAGCACACTTTCTCATGTCAAAGTTATATTACATTGTCTTGAACTTAGCTAATAGAGATAACATATGTAGAAGTATGATATGAACATGGATAGCTCTAAGAATCTAGCTTGACTTCATAACATGTGAGAATAAACTTATGAAGGGTTCACCAAAGACATAAGCGTATGAAGGGTTCACAAAAGACATAGCTTATAGGTTCATATAAGATTGACCATGTTGCAACCTATTACACCACTTTAGTTGGCCTAGCACACTTTCTCGTGTCAAAGTAACATTACAATGCCTTAAACTTAGCTAATAGAGACAACTTGTGGAGAAGTATGATATGAACATGGATAGCTCTAAATATCACGCTTGATTTCAAAACTTGTTAGAATAAACTTATGAAGGGTTCACCGAAGACATAAGCGTATGAAGAGTTCACCAAAGACATAGCTTGTACGTTCACAGAAGATTGACCTTGTTGCAACATATTACACCACTTTAGTTGGCCTAGCACACTTTCTTATGTCAAAGTAACATTACGTTGCTTTGAACTTAGCGAATATAGATAACATATGTAGAAGTATGATATGAACATGGACAGCTCTAAGGATCTAGCTTGACTTCATAACTCGTGAGAATAATCTTATGAAGGGTTCAGCGAAGACATAAGCGTATGAAGGGTTCATCGAAGACATAAGCGTATGAAGGGTACACCAAAGACATAACTTGTACGTTCACAGAAGATTGACCTTGTTGCAACATATTACACCATGCTTAGTTGCCCTCGCACACTTTCTCATGTCAAACTTACATTACATTGCCTTGAACTTAGCTAATAGAGGTAACATGTGTAGAAGCATGATTTGAATATGGATAGCTCTAAGGATCTAGCTTGACTTCATAACTCGTGAGAATAATCTTATGAAGGGTTCAACGAAGACATAAGCGTATGAAGGGTTCATCGAAGACATAAGCGTATGAAGGGTACACCAAAGACATAGCTTGTACGTTCACAGAAGATTGACCTTGTTGCAACATATTACACCACTTTAGTTGGCCTAGCACACTTTCTTATGTTAAAGTAACATTACATTGCTTTGAACTTAGCGAATATAGATAACATGTGTAGAAATATGATATGAACATGGATAGCTCTAAGGATCTAGCTTGACTTCATAACTCGTGAGAATAATCTTATGAAGGGTTCAGCGAAGACATAAGCGTATGAAGGGTTCATCGAAGACATAAGCGTATGAAGGGTACACCAAAGACATAGCTTGTACGTTCACAGAAGATTGACCCTGTGGCAATATATTACATCATGCTTAGTTGCCCTAGCACACTTTCTCATGTCAAAGTCACATTACATTGCCTTAAAATTAGCTAATAGAGATAACATGGGTAGAAGTATGATATGAACATGGATAGCTCTAAGAATCTAGCTTGACTTCATAACATGTGAGAATAAACTTATGAAGGGTTCACTAAAGACATAAGCGTATGAAGGCTTCACAAAAGACATAGCTTATAGGTTCACATAAGATTGACCTTGTTGAAACATATTACACCACTTTAGTTGGCCTAGCACACTTTCTCATGTTAAAGTAACATTACATTGCCTTGAACTTAGCTCATATTGACAACTTGTGTAGAAGTATCATATGAACATGGATAGCTCTAAGGATCTAGCTTTACTTCATAACTCGTGAGAATAATCTTATGAAGGGTTCAGCGAAGACATAAGCGTATGAAGGGTTCATCAAAGACATAAGCGTATGAAGGGTACACCAAAGACATAGCTTATACGTTCACAGAAGATTGACCCTGTTGCAATATATTGCATCATGCTTAGTTGCCCTAGCACACTTTCTCATGTCAAAGTCACATTACCTTGCCTTGAACTTAGCTAATAGAGATAACATGTGTAGAAGTATGATATGAACATGGATAGCTCTAAGATTCTAGCTTGACTTCATAACATGTGAGAATAAACTTATGAAGGATTCACCAAAGACATAAGCGTATGAAGGGTTCACCAAAGACATAAGCGTATGAAGGGTACACCAAAGACATAGCTTGTACGTTCACAGAAGATTGACCTTGTTGCAACATATTACACCACTTTAGTTGGCCTAGCACACTTTCTTATGTCAAAGTAACATTACATTGCTTTGAACTTAGCGAATATAGATAACATATGTAGAAGTATGATATGAATATGGATAGCTCTAAGGATCTAGCTTGACTTCATAACTCGTGAGAATAATCTTATGAAGGGTTCAGCGAAGACATAAGCGTATGAAGGGTTCATCGAAGACATAAGCGTATGAAGGGTACACCAAAGACATAGCTTGTACGTTCACAGAATATTGACCTTGTTGCAATATATTACACCATGCTTAGTTGCCCTAGCACACTTTCTCATGTGAAACTTACATTACATTGCCTTGAGCTTAGCTAATAGAGATAACATGTGTAGAAGTATGATATGAACATGGATAGCTCTAAGGATCTAGCTTGACTTCATAATATGTGAGAATAAACTTATGAAGAGTTCACCGAAGACATAAGCGTATGAAGGGTACACCAAAGACATAGCTTATAGGTTCACATAAGATTGACCTTGTTGCAACATATTACACCACTTTAGTTGGCCTAGCACACTTTCTCATGTTAAAGTAACATTACATTGTTTTGAACTTAGCGAATATAGATAACATATGTAGAAGTATGATATGAATATGGATAGCTCTAAGGATCTAGCTTGACTTCATAACTCGTGAGAATAATCTTATGAAGGGTTCAGCGAAGACATAAGCGTATGAAGGGTTCATCGAAGACATAAGCGTATGAAGGGTACACCAAAGACATAGCTTGTACGTTCACAGAATATTGACCTTGTTGCAATATATTACACCATGCTTAGTTGCCCTAGCACACTTTCTCATGTGAAACTTACATTACATTGCCTTGAGCTTAGCTAATAGAGATAACATGTGTAGAAGTATGATATGAACATGGATAGCTCTAAGGATCTAGCTTGACTTCATAATATGTGAGAATAAACTTATGAAGAGTTCACCGAAGACATAAGCGTATGAAGGGTACACCAAAGACATAGCTTATAGGTTCACATAAGATTGACCTTGTTGCAACATATTACACCACTTTAGTTGGCCTAGCACACTTTCTCATGTTAAAGTAACATTACATTGTTTTGAACTTAGCAAATATAGATAACATGTGTAGAAGTATGATATGAACATGGATAGCTCTAAGGATCTAGCTTGACTTCATAACTCGTGAGAATAATCTTATGAAGGGTTCAACAAAGACATAAGCGTATGAAGGGTTCATCGAGGACATAAGCGTATGAAGGGTACACCAAAGACATAGCTTGTACGTTCACAGAATATTGACCTTGTTGCAATATATTACACCATGCTTAGTTGCCCTAGCACACTTTCTCATGTGAAACTTACATTACATTGCCTTGAGCTTAGCTAATAGAGATAACATGTGTAGAAGTATGATATGAACATGGATAGCTCTAAGGATCTAGCTTGACTTCATAATATGTGAGAATAAACTTATGAAGAGTTCACCGAAGACATAAGCGTATGAAGGGTACACCAAAGACATAGCTTATAGGTTCACATAAGATTGACCTTGTTGCAACATATTACACCACTTTAGTTGGCCTAGCACACTTTCTCATGTTAAAGTAACATTACATTGTTTTGAACTTAGCAAATATAGATAACATGTGTAGAAGTATGATATGAACATGGATAGCTCTAAGGATCTAGCTTGACTTCATAACTCGTGAGAATAATCTTATGAAGGATTCAACAAAGACATAAGCGTATGAAGGGTTCATCGAAGACATAAGCGTATGAAGGGTACACCAAAGACATAGCTTGTACGTTCACAGAATATTGACCTTGTTGCAATATATTACACCATGCTTAGTTGCCCTAGCACACTTTCTCATGTGAAACTTACATTACATTGCCTTGAGCTTAGCTAATAGAGATAACATGTGTAGAAGTATAATATGAACATGGATAGCTCTAAGGATCTAGGTTGACTTCATAATATGTGAGAATAAACTTATGAAGAGTTCACCGAAGACATAAGCGTATGAAGGGTACACCAAAGACATAGCTTATAGGTTCACATAAGATTGACCTTGTTGCAACATATTACACCACTTTAGTTGGCCTAGCACACTTTCTCATGTTAAAGTAACATTACATTGTTTTGAACTTAGCGAATATAGATAACATATGTAGAAGTATGATATGAACATGGATAGCTCTAAGGATCTAGCTTGACTTCATAACTCGTGAGAATAATCTTATGAAGGGTTCAGCGAAGACATAAGCGTATGAAGGGTTCATAGAAGACATAAGCGTATGAAGGGTACACCAAAGACATAGCTTGTACGTTCACAGAAGATTGACCATGTTGCAATATATTACATCATGCTTAGTTGCCCTAGCACACTTTCTCATGTGAAAGTCACATTACATTGCCTTGAAATTAGCTAATAGAGATAACATGTGTAGAAGTATGATATGAACATGGATAACTCTAAGAATCTAGCTTGACTTCATAACATGTGAGAATAAACTTATGAAGGGTTCACCAAAGACATAAGTGTATGAAGGCTTCACCAAAGACATAGCTTATAGGTTCACATAAGATTGACCTTGTTGCAACATATTACACCACTTTAGTTGGCCTAGCACACTTTCTCATGTTAAAGTAACATTACATTGTTTTCAACTTAGCGAATATAGATAACATGTGTAGAAGTATGATATGAACATGGATGGCTCTAAGGATCTAGCTTGACTTCATAACTCGTGAGAATAATCTTATGAAGGGTTCAACGAAGACATAAGCGTATGAAGGGTTCACCAAAGACATAAGCGTATGAAGGCTTCACCAAAGACATAGCTTATAGGTTCACATAAGATTGACCTTGTTGCAACATATTACATCACTTTAGTTGGCCTAGCACACTTTCTTATGTCTAAGTAACATTACATTGCTTTGAACTTAGCGAATATAGATAACATATGTAGAAGTATGATATGAACATGGATAGCTCTAAGGATCTAGCTTGACTTCATAACTCGCGAGAATAATCTTATGAAGGGTTCAGCGAAGACATAAGCGTATGAAGGGTTCATCGAAGACATAAGCGTATGAAGGGTACACCAAAGACATATCTTGTACGTTCACAGAAGATTGACCTTGTTGCAACATATTACACCATGCTTAGTTGCCCTAGCACACTTTCTCATATCAAAGTTATATTCCATTGTCTTGAACTTAGCTAATAGAGATAACATGTGTAGAAGTATGATATGAACATGGATAGTTCTAAGGATCTAGCTTAACTTCATAACATGTGAGAATAAACTTATGAAGGGTTCAACGAAGACATAAGCTTATGAAGGGTTCACCAAAGACATAGCTTATTGGTTCACAGAAGATTGAACATGTTGCAACCTATTACACCACTTTAGTTGGCCTAGCACACTTTCTCATGTCAAAGGAACATTACATTGCCTTAAACTTAGCTAATAGAGATAACTTGTGTAGAAGTATGATATGAACATGGATAGCTCTAAATATCACGCTTGACTCCAAAACTTGTTAGAATAAACTTATGCAAGTGTTCATCGAAGACATAAGCGTATGAAGGGTACACCAAAGACATAGCTTGTACGTTCACAGAAGATTGACCTTGTTGCAACATATTACACCAGGCTTAGTTGCCCTAGCACACTTTCTTATGTAAAAGTTACATTACATTGCCTTGAACTTAGCTAATAGAGATAACATGTGTAGAAGTATGATATGAACATGGATAGCTCTAAGAATCTAGCTTGACTTCATAACATGTGAGAATAAACTTATGAAGAGTTCACCGAAGACATAAGCGTATGAAGGGTTTACCAAAGACATAGCTTATAGGTTCACAGAAGATTGACCATGTTACAACCTATTACACCACTTTAGTTGGCCTAGCACACTTTCTCATGTCAAAGTAACATTACATTGCCTTAAACTTAGCTAATAGAGACAACTTGTGTAGAAGTATGATATGAACATGGATAGCTCTAAATATCACGCTTGACTTCAAAACTTGTTAGAATAAACTTATGAAGGGTTCACCGAAGACATAAGCGTATGAAGAGTTCACCAAAGACATAGCTTATAAGTTCACAGAAGAGTGACCTTGTTGAAACATATTACACAACTTTAGTTGGCCTAGCACACTTTCTTATGTCAAAGTAACATTACATTTCTTTGAATTTAGCGAATATAGATAACATATGTAGAAGTATGATATGAACATGGATAGCTCTAAGGATCTAACTTGACTTCCTAACTCGTGAGAATAATCTTATGAAGGGTTCATCGAAGACATAAGCATATGAAGGGTTCATCGAAGACATAAGCGTATGAAGGGTACACCAAAGACATAGCTTGTACGTTCACAGAAGATTGACCTTGTTGCAATATATTACACCATGCTTAGTTGCCCTAGCACACTTTCTCATGTCAAAGTTACATTACATTGCCTTGAACTTAGCTAATAGAGATAACATGTATAGAAGTATGATATGAACATGGATAGCTCTAAGAATCTAGTTTGACTTCATAACATGTGAGAATAAACTTATGAAGGGTTCACCAAAGACATAAGCGTATGAAGGCTTCACCAAAGACATAGCTTATAGGTTCACATAAGATTGACCTTGTTGCAACATATTACACCACTTTAGTTGGCCTAGCACACTTTCTCATGTTAAAGTAACATTACATTGTTTTGAACTTAGCGAATATAGATAACATGTGTAGAAGTATGATATGAACATGGATAGCTCTAAGGATCTAGCTTGACTTCATAACTCGTGAGAATAATCTTATAAGGATTCAACAAAGACATAAGCGTATGAAGGGTTCATCGAAGACATAAGCGTATGAAGGGTACACCAAAGACATAGCTTGTACGTTCACAGAAGATTGACCTTGTTGCAACATATTACACCACTTTAGTTGGCCTAGCACACTTTCTTATGTCAAAGTAACATTACATTGCTTTGAACTTAGCGAATATAGATAACATATGTAGAAGTATGATATGAATATGGATAGCTCTAAGGATCTAGCTTGACTTCATAACTCGTGAGAATAATCTTATGAAGGGTTCAGCGAAGACATAAGCGTATGAAGGGTTCATCGAAGACATAAGCGTATGAAGGGTACACCAAAGACATAGCTTGTACGTTCACAGAATATTGACCTTGTTGCAATATATTACACCATGCTTAGTTGCCCTAGCACACTTTCTCATGTGAAACTTACATTACATTGCCTTGAGCTTAGCTAATAGAGATAACATGTGTAGAAGTATGATATGAACATGGATAGCTCTAAGGATCTAGCTTGACTTCATAATATGTGAGAATAAACTTATGAAGAGTTCACCGAAGACATAAGCGTATGAAGGGTACACCAAAGACATAGCTTATAGGTTCACATAAGATTGACCTTGTTGCAACATATTACACCACTTTAGTTGGCCTAGCACACTTTCTCATGTTAAAGTAACATTACATTGTTTTGAACTTAGCAAATATAGATAACATGTGTAGAAGTATGATATGAACATGGATAGCTCTAAGGATCTAGCTTGACTTCATAACTCGTGAGAATAATCTTATGAAGGGTTCAACAAAGACATAAGCGTATGAAGGGTTCATCGAAGACATAAGCGTATGAAGGGTACACCAAAGACATAGCTTGTACGTTCACAGAATATTGACCTTGTTGCAATATATTACACCATGCTTAGTTGCCCTAGCACACTTTCTCATGTGAAACTTACATTACATTGCCTTGAGCTTAGCTAATAGAGATAACATGTGTAGAAGTATGATATGAACATGGATAGCTCTAAGGATCTAGCTTGACTTCATAATATGTGAGAATAAACTTATGAAGAGTTCACCGAAGACATAAGCGTATGAAGGGTACACCAAAGACATAGCTTATAGGTTCACATAAGATTGACCTTGTTGCAACATATTACACCACTTTAGTTGGCCTAGCACACTTTCTCATGTTAAAGTAACATTACATTGTTTTGAACTTAGCAAATATAGATAACATGTGTAGAAGTATGATATGAACATGGATAGCTCTAAGGATCTAGCTTGACTTCATAACTCGTGAGAATAATCTTATGAAGGGTTCAGCGAAGACATAAGCGTATGAAGGGTTCATCGAAGACATAAGCGTATGAAGGGTACACCAAAGACATAGCTTGTACGTTCACAGAATATTGACCTTGTTGCAATATATTACACCATGCTTAGTTGCCCTAGCACACTTTCTCATGTGAAACTTACATTACATTGCCTTGAGCTTAGCTAATAGAGATAACATGTGTAGAAGTATGATATGAGCATGGATAGCTCTAAGGATCTAGCTTGACTTCATAATATGTGAGAATAAACTTATGAAGAGTTCACCGAAGACATAAGCGTATGAAGGGTACACCAAAGACATAGCTTATAGGTTCACATAAGATTGACCTTGTTGCAACATATTACACCACTTTAGTTGGCCTAGCACACTTTCTCATGTTAAAGTAACATTACATTGTTTTGAACTTAGCGAATATAGATAACATATGTAGAAGTATGATATGAATATGGATAGCTCTAAGGATCTAGCTTGACTTCATAACTCGTGAGAATAATCTTATGAAGGGTTCAACAAAGACATAAGCGTATGAAGGGTACACCAAAGACATAGCTTGTACGTTCACAGAAGATTGACCTTGTTGCAACATATTACACCACTTTAGTTGGCCTAGCACACTTTCTTATGTCAAAGTAACATTACATTGCTTTGAACTTAGCGAATATAGATAACATATGTAGAAGTATGATATGAATATGGATAGCTCTAAGGATCTAGCTTGACTTCATAACTCGTGAGAATAATCTTATGAAGGGTTCAGCGAAGACATAAACGTATGAAGGGTACACCAAAGACATAGCTTGTACGTTCACAGAAGATTGACCTTGTTGCAACATATTACACCACTTTAGTTGACCTAGCACACTTTCTTATGTCAAAGTAACATTACATTGCTTTGAACTTAGCGAATATAGATAACATATGTAGAAGTATGATATGAATATGGATAGCTCTAAGGATCTAGCTTGACTTCATAACTCGTGAGAATAATCTTATGAAGGGTTCAGCGAAGACATAAGCGTATGAAGGGTTCATCGAAGACATAAGCGTATGAAGGGTACACCAAAGACATAGCTTGTACGTTCACAGAATATTGACCTTGTTGCAATATATTACACCATGCTTAGTTGCCCTAGCACACTTTCTCATGTGAAACTTACATTACATTGCCTTGAGCTTAGCTAATAGAGATAACATGTGTAGAAGTATGATATGAACATGGATAGCTCTAAGGATCTAGCTTGACTTCATAATATGTGAGAATAAACTTATGAAGAGTTCACCGAAGACATAAGCGTATGAAGGGTACACCAAAGACATAGCTTATAGGTTCACATAAGATTGACCTTGTTGCAACATATTACACCACTTTAGTTGGCCTAGCACACTTTCTCATGTTAAAGTAACATTACATTGTTTTGAACTTAGCAAATATAGATAACATGTGTAGAAGTATGATATGAACATGGATAGCTCTAAGGATCTAGCTTGACTTCATAACTCGTGAGAATAATCTTATGAAGGGTTCAACAAAGACATAAGCGTATGAAGGGTTCATCGAGGACATAAGCGTATGAAGGGTACACCAAAGACATAGCTTGTACGTTCACAGAATATTGACCTTGTTGCAATATATTACACCATGCTTAGTTGCCCTAGCACACTTTCTCATGTGAAACTTACATTACATTGCCTTGAGCTTAGCTAATAGAGATAACATGTGTAGAAGTATGATATGAACATGGATAGCTCTAAGGATCTAGCTTGACTTCATAATATGTGAGAATAAACTTATGAAGAGTTCACCGAAGACATAAGCGTATGAAGGATACACCAAAGACATAGCTTATAGGTTCACAGAATATTGACCTTGTTGCAATATATTACACCATGCTTAGTTGCCCTAGCACACTTTCTCATGTCAAACTTACATTACATTGCCTTGAACTTAGCTAATATAGATAACATGTGTAGAAGTATGATATGAACATGGATAGCTCTAAGGATCTAGCTTGACTTCATAACTCGTGAGAATAATCTTATGAAGGGTTCAACAAAGACATAAGCGTATGAAGGGTTCATCGAAGACATAAGCGTATGAAGGGTACACCAAAGACATAGCTTGTACGTTCACAGAAGATTGACCTTGTTGCAACATATTACACCACTTTAGTTGGCCTAGCACACTTTCTTATGTCAAAGTAACATTACATTGCTTTGAACTTAGCGAATATAGATAACATATGTAGAAGTATGATATGAATATGGATAGCTCTAAGGATCTAGCTTGACTTCATAACTCGTGAGAATAATCTTATGAAGGGTTCAGCGAAGACATAAGCGTATGAAGGGTTCATCGAAGACATAAGCGTATGAAGGGTACACCAAAGACATAGCTTGTACGTTCACAGAATATTGACCTTGTTGCAATATATTACACCATGCTTAGTTGCCCTAGCACACTTTCTCATGTGAAACTTACATTACATTGCCTTGAGCTTAGCTAATAGAGATAACATGTGTAGAAGTATGATATGAACATGGATAGCTCTAAGGATCTAGCTTGACTTCATAATATGTGAGAATAAACTTATGAAGAGTTCACCGAAGACATAAGCGTATGAAGGATACACCAAAGACATAGCTTATAGGTTCACATAAGATTGACCTTGTTGCAACATATTACACCACTTTAGTTGGCCTAGCACACTTTATCATGTTAAAGTAACATTACATTGTTTTGAACTTAGCGAATATAGATAACATGTGTAGAAGTATGATATGAACATGGATTGCTCTAAGGATCTAGCTTGACTTCATAACTCGTGAGAATAATCTTATGAAGGGATTAGCGAAGACATAAGCGTATGAAGGGTTCATCGAAGACATAAGCGTATGAAGGGTACACCAAAGACATAGCTTGTACGTTCACAGAAGATTGACCTTGTTTTAACATATTACACCACTTTAGTTGGCCTAGCACACTTTCTTATGTCAAAGTAACATTACATTGCTTTGAACTTAGCGAATATAGATAACATATGTAGAAGTATGATATGAATATGGATAGCTCTAAGGATCTAGCTTGACTTCATAACTCGTGAGAATAATCTTATGAAGAGTTCATCGAAGACATAAGCATATGAAGGGTACACCAAAGACATAGCTTGTACGTTCACAGAATATTGACCTTGTTGCAATATATTACACCATGCTTAGTTGCCCTAGCACACTTTCTCATGTCAAACTTACATTACATTGCCTTGAACTTAGCTAATATAGATAACATGTGTAGAAGTATGATATGAACATGGATAGCTCTAAGGATCTAGCTTGACTTCATAACTCGTGAGAATAATCTTATGAAGGGTTCAACAAAGACATAAGCGTATGAAGGGTTCATCGAAGACATAAGCGTATGAAGGGTACACCAAAGACATAGCTTGTACGTTCACAGAAGATTGACCTTGTTGCAACATATTACACCACTTTAGTTGGCCTAGCACACTTTCTTATGTCAAAGTAACATTACATTGCTTTGAACTTAGCGAATATAGATAACATATGTAGAAGTATGATATGAATATGGATAGCTCTAAGGATCTAGCTTGACTTCATAACTCGTGAGAATAATCTTATGAAGGGTTCAGCGAAGACATAAACGTATGAAGGGTACACCAAAGACATAGCTTGTACGTTCACAGAATATTGACCTTGTTGCAATATATTACACCATGCTTAGTTGGCCTAGCACACTTTCTCATGTCAAACTTACATTACATTGCCTTGAACTTAGCTAATATAGATAACATGTGTAGAAGTATGATATGAACATGGATAGCTCTAAGGATCTAGCTTGACTTCATAACTCGTGAGAATAATCTTATGAAGGGTTCAACAAAGACATAAGCGTATGAAGGGTTCATCGAAGACATAAGCGTATGAAGGGTACACCAAAGACATAGCTTGTACGTTCACAGAAGATTGACCTTGTTGCAACATATTACACCACTTTAGTTGGGCTAGCACACTTTCTTATGTCAAAGTAACATTACATTGCTTTGAACTTAGCGAATATAGATAACATATGTAGAAGTATGATATGAATATGGATAGCTCTAAGGATCTAGCTTGACTTCATAACTCGTGAGAATAATCTTATGAAGGGTTCAGCGAAGACATAAGCGTATGAAGGGTTCATCGAAGACATAAGCGTATGAAGGGTACACCAAAGACATAGCTTGTACGTTCACAGAATATTGACCTTGTTGCAATATATTACACCATGCTTAGTTGCCCTAGCACACTTTCTCATGTGAAACTTACATTACATTGCCTTGAGCTTAGCTAATAGAGATAACATGTGTAGAAGTATGATATGAACATGGATAGCTCTAAGGATCTAGCTTGACTTCATAATATGTGAGAATAAACTTATGAAGAGTTCACCGAAGACATAAGCGTATGAAGGGTACACCAAAGACATAGCTTATAGGTTCACATAAGATTGACCTTGCTGCAACATATTACACCACTTTAGTTGGCCTAGCACACTTTCTCATGTTAAAGTAACATTACATTGTTTTGAACTTAGCAAATATAGATAACATGTGTAGAAGTATGATATGAACATGGATAGCTCTAAGGATCTAGCTTGACTTCATAACTCGTGAGAATAATCTTATGAAGGGTTCAACAAAGACATAAGCGTATGAAGGGTTCATCGAAGACATAAGCGTATGAAGGGTACACCAAAGACATAGCTTGTACGTTCACAGAATATTGACCTTGTTGCAATATATTACATCATGCTTAGTTGCCCTAGCACACTTTCTCATGTCAAACTTACATTACATTGCCTTGAGCTTAGCTAATAGAGATAACATGTGTAGAATTATGATATGAACATGGATAGCTCTAAGGATCTAGCTTGACTTCATAACATGTGAGAATAAACTTATGAAGAGTTCACTGAAGACATAAGCGTATGAAGGGTACACCAAAGACATAGCTTATAGGTTCACATAAGATTGACCTTGTTGCAACATATTACACCACTTTAGTTGGCCTAGCACACTTTCTCATGTTAAAGTAACATTACATTGTTTTGAACTTAGCGAATATAGATAACATGTGTAGAAGTATCATATGAACATGGATACCTCTAAGGATCTAGCTTGACTTCATAACTCGTGAGAATAATCTTATGAAGGGTTCAACGAAGACATAAGCGTATGAAGGGTTCACCAAAGACATAAGCGTATGAAGGCTTCACCAAAGACATAGCTTATAGGTTCACATAAGATTGACCTTGTTGCAACATATTACACCATGCTTAGTTGCCCTAGCACACTTTCTCATGTCAAAGTTACATTACATTGCCTTGAACTTAGCTAATAGAAATAACATGTGTAGAAGTATGATATGAACATGGATAGCTCTAAGAATCTAGTTTGACTTCATAACATGTGAGAATAAACTTATGAAGGGTTCACCAAAGACATAAGCGTATGAAGGGTTCACCAAAGACATAGCTTATAGGTTCACAGAAGATTGACCTTGTTGCGACATATTACACCACTTTAGTTGGCCTAGCACACTTTCTCATGTCAAAGTAACATTACATTGTTTTGAACTTAGCGAATATAGATAACATGTGCAGAAGTATGATATGAACATGGATAGCTCTAAGGATCTAGCTTGACTTCATAACTCGTGAGAATAATCTTATGAAGGGTTCAGCGAAGACATAAGCGTATGAAGGGTTCATCGAAGACATAAGCGTATGAAGGGTACACCAAAGACATAGCTTGTACGTTCACAGAAGATTGACCTTGTTGCAACATATTACACCACTTTAGTTGGCCTAGCACACTTTCTTATGTCAAAGTAACATTACATTGCTTTGAACTTAGCGAATATAAATAACATATGTAGAAGTATGATATGAACATGGATACCTCTAAGGATCTAGCTTGACTTCATCACTCGTGAGAATAATCTTATGAAGGGTTCAGCGAAGACATAAGTGTATGAAGGGTTCATCGAAGACATAAGCGTATGAAGGGTACACCAAAGACATAGCTTGTACGTTCACATAAGATTGACCTTGTTGCAATATATTACACCATGCTTAGTTGTCCTAGCACACTTTCTCATGTCAAACTTACATTACATTGCCTTGAGGTTAGCAAATAGAGATAACATGTGTAGAAGTATGATATGAACATGGATAATTCTAAGAATCTAGCTTGACTTCATAACATGTGAGAATAAACTTATGAAGAGTTCACCGAAGACATAAGCGTATGAAGGGTACACCAAAGACATAGCTTATAGGTTCACATAAGATTGACCTTGTTGCAACATATTACACCACTTTAGTTGGCCTAGCACACTTTCTCATGTTGAAGTAACATTACATTGTTTTGAACATAGCGAATATAGATAACATGTGTAGAAGTATGATATGAACATGGATAGCTCTACGGATCTAGCTTGACTTCATAACTCGTGAGAATAATCTTATGAAGGGTTCAGCGAAGACATAAGCGTATGAAGGGTTCACCAAAGACATAAGCGTATGAAGGCTTCACCAAACACATAGCTTATAGGTTCACATAAGATTGACCTTGTTGCAACATATTACACCATGCTTAGTTGCCCTAGCACACTTTCTCGTGTCAAAGTTACATTACATTGCCTTGAACTTAGCTAATAGAAATAACATGTGTAGAAGTATGATATAAACATGGATAGCTCTAAGAATCTAGTTTGACTTCATAACATGTGAGAATAAACTTATGAAGGGTTCACCAAAGACATAAGCGTATGAAGGGTTCACCAAAGACATAGCTTATATGTTCAAAGAAGATTGACCTTGTTGCGACATATTACATCACTTTAGTTGGCCTAGCACACTTTCTCATGTCAAAGTAACATTACATTGTTTTGAACTTAGCGAATATAGATAACATGTGTAGAAGTATGATATGAACATGGATAGCTCTAAGGATCTAGCTTGACTTCATAACTCGTGAGAATAATCTTATGAAGGGTTCAGCGAAGACATAAGCGTGTGAAGGGTTCATCGAAGACATAAGCGTATGAAGGGTACACCAAAGACATAGCTTGTACGTTCACAGAAGATTGATCTTGTTGCAATATTTTACACCATGCTTAGTTGCCCTAGCACACTATCTCATGTCAAAGTTACATTACATTGCCTTGAACTTAGCTAATAGAGATAACATGTGTAGAAGTATGATATGAACATAGATAGCTCTAAGAATCTAGCTTGACTTCATAACATGTGAGAATAAACTTATGAAGAGTTCACCGAAGACATAAACGTATGAAGGGTACACCAAAGACATAGCTTATAGGTTCACATAAGATTGACCTTGTTGCAACATATTACACCACTTTAGTTGGCCTAGCACACTTTCTCATGTTAAAGTAACATTACATTGCTTTGAACTTAGCGAATATAGATAACATATGTAGAAGTATGATATGAACATGGATAGCTCTACGGATCTAGCTTGACTTCATAACTCGTGAGAATAATCTTATGAAGAGTTCATCGAAGACATAAGCATATGAAGGGTACACCGAAGACATAGCTTGTACGTTCACAGAATATTGACCTTGTTGCAATATATTACACCATGCTTAGTTGCCCTAGCACACTTTCTCATGTCAAACTTACATTACATTGCCTTGAACTTAGCTAATATAGATAACATGTGTAGAAGTATGATATGAACATGGATAGCTCTAAGGATCTAGCTTGACTTCATAACTCGTGAGAATAATCTTATGAAGGGTTCAACAAAGACATAAGCGTATGAAGGGTTCATCGAAGACATAAGCGTATGAAGGGTACACCAAAGACATAGCTTGTACGTTCACAGAAGATTGACCTTGTTGCAACATATTACACCACTTTAGTTGGCCTAGCACACTTTCTTATGTCAAAGTAACATTACATTGCTTTGAACTTAGCGAATATAGATAACATATGTAGAAGTATGATATGAATATGGATAGCTCTAAGGATCTAGCTTGACTTCATAACTCGTGAGAATAATCTTATGAAGGGTTCAGCGAAGACATAAACGTATGAAGGGTACACCAAAGACATAGCTTGTACGTTCACAGAATATTGACCTTGTTGCAATATATTACACCATGCTTAGTTGGCCTAGCACACTTTCTCATGTCAAACTTACATTACATTGCCTTGAACTTAGCTAATATAGATAACATGTGTAGAAGTATGATATGAACATGGATAGCTCTAAGGATCTAGCTTGACTTCATAACTCGTGAGAATAATCTTATGAAGGGTTCAACAAAGACATAAGCGTATGAAGGGTTCATCGAAGACATAAGCGTATGAAGGGTACACCAAAGACATAGCTTGTACGTTCACAGAAGATTGACCTTGTTGCAACATATTACACCACTTTAGTTGGGCTAGCACACTTTCTTATGTCAAAGTAACATTACATTGCTTTGAACTTAGCGAATATAGATAACATATGTAGAAGTATGATATGAATATGGATAGCTCTAAGGATCTAGCTTGACTTCATAACTCGTGAGAATAATCTTATGAAGGGTTCAGCGAAGACATAAGCGTATGAAGGGTTCATCGAAGACATAAGCGTATGAAGGGTACACCAAAGACATAGCTTGTACGTTCACAGAATATTGACCTTGTTGCAATATATTACACCATGCTTAGTTGCCCTAGCACACTTTCTCATGTGAAACTTACATTACATTGCCTTGAGCTTAGCTAATAGAGATAACATGTGTAGAAGTATGATATGAACATGGATAGCTCTAAGGATCTAGCTTGACTTCATAATATGTGAGAATAAACTTATGAAGAGTTCACCGAAGACATAAGCGTATGAAGGGTACACCAAAGACATAGCTTATAGGTTCACATAAGATTGACCTTGCTGCAACATATTACACCACTTTAGTTGGCCTAGCACACTTTCTCATGTTAAAGTAACATTACATTGTTTTGAACTTAGCAAATATAGATAACATGTGTAGAAGTATGATATGAACATGGATAGCTCTAAGGATCTAGCTTGACTTCATAACTCGTGAGAATAATCTTATGAAGGGTTCAACAAAGACATAAGCGTATGAAGGGTTCATCGAAGACATAAGCGTATGAAGGGTACACCAAAGACATAGCTTGTACGTTCACAGAATATTGACCTTGTTGCAATATATTACATCATGCTTAGTTGCCCTAGCACACTTTCTCATGTCAAACTTACATTACATTGCCTTGAGCTTAGCTAATAGAGATAACATGTGTAGAATTATGATATGAACATGGATAGCTCTAAGGATCTAGCTTGACTTCATAACATGTGAGAATAAACTTATGAAGAGTTCACTGAAGACATAAGCGTATGAAGGGTACACCAAAGACATAGCTTATAGGTTCACATAAGATTGACCTTGTTGCAACATATTACACCACTTTAGTTGGCCTAGCACACTTTCTCATGTTAAAGTAACATTACATTGTTTTGAACTTAGCGAATATAGATAACATGTGTAGAAGTATCATATGAACATGGATACCTCTAAGGATCTAGCTTGACTTCATAACTCGTGAGAATAATCTTATGAAGGGTTCAACGAAGACATAAGCGTATGAAGGGTTCACCAAAGACATAAGCGTATGAAGGCTTCACCAAAGACATAGCTTATAGGTTCACATAAGATTGACCTTGTTGCAACATATTACACCATGCTTAGTTGCCCTAGCACACTTTCTCATGTCAAAGTTACATTACATTGCCTTGAACTTAGCTAATAGAAATAACATGTGTAGAAGTATGATATGAACATGGATAGCTCTAAGAATCTAGTTTGACTTCATAACATGTGAGAATAAACTTATGAAGGGTTCACCAAAGACATAAGCGTATGAAGGGTTCACCAAAGACATAGCTTATAGGTTCACAGAAGATTGACCTTGTTGCGACATATTACACCACTTTAGTTGGCCTAGCACACTTTCTCATGTCAAAGTAACATTACATTGTTTTGAACTTAGCGAATATAGATAACATGTGCAGAAGTATGATATGAACATGGATAGCTCTAAGGATCTAGCTTGACTTCATAACTCGTGAGAATAATCTTATGAAGGGTTCAGCGAAGACATAAGCGTATGAAGGGTTCATCGAAGACATAAGCGTATGAAGGGTACACCAAAGACATAGCTTGTACGTTCACAGAAGATTGACCTTGTTGCAACATATTACACCACTTTAGTTGGCCTAGCACACTTTCTTATGTCAAAGTAACATTACATTGCTTTGAACTTAGCGAATATAAATAACATATGTAGAAGTATGATATGAACATGGATACCTCTAAGGATCTAGCTTGACTTCATCACTCGTGAGAATAATCTTATGAAGGGTTCAGCGAAGACATAAGTGTATGAAGGGTTCATCGAAGACATAAGCGTATGAAGGGTACACCAAAGACATAGCTTGTACGTTCACATAAGATTGACCTTGTTGCAATATATTACACCATGCTTAGTTGTCCTAGCACACTTTCTCATGTCAAACTTACATTACATTGCCTTGAGGTTAGCAAATAGAGATAACATGTGTAGAAGTATGATATGAACATGGATAATTCTAAGAATCTAGCTTGACTTCATAACATGTGAGAATAAACTTATGAAGAGTTCACCGAAGACATAAGCGTATGAAGGGTACACCAAAGACATAGCTTATAGGTTCACATAAGATTGACCTTGTTGCAACATATTACACCACTTTAGTTGGCCTAGCACACTTTCTCATGTTGAAGTAACATTACATTGTTTTGAACATAGCGAATATAGATAACATGTGTAGAAGTATGATATGAACATGGATAGCTCTACGGATCTAGCTTGACTTCATAACTCGTGAGAATAATCTTATGAAGGGTTCAGCGAAGACATAAGCGTATGAAGGGTTCACCAAAGACATAAGCGTATGAAGGCTTCACCAAACACATAGCTTATAGGTTCACATAAGATTGACCTTGTTGCAACATATTACACCATGCTTAGTTGCCCTAGCACACTTTCTCGTGTCAAAGTTACATTACATTGCCTTGAACTTAGCTAATAGAAATAACATGTGTAGAAGTATGATATAAACATGGATAGCTCTAAGAATCTAGTTTGACTTCATAACATGTGAGAATAAACTTATGAAGGGTTCACCAAAGACATAAGCGTATGAAGGGTTCACCAAAGACATAGCTTATATGTTCAAAGAAGATTGACCTTGTTGCGACATATTACATCACTTTAGTTGGCCTAGCACACTTTCTCATGTCAAAGTAACATTACATTGTTTTGAACTTAGCGAATATAGATAACATGTGTAGAAGTATGATATGAACATGGATAGCTCTAAGGATCTAGCTTGACTTCATAACTCGTGAGAATAATCTTATGAAGGGTTCAGCGAAGACATAAGCGTGTGAAGGGTTCATCGAAGACATAAGCGTATGAAGGGTACACCAAAGACATAGCTTGTACGTTCACAGAAGATTGATCTTGTTGCAATATTTTACACCATGCTTAGTTGCCCTAGCACACTATCTCATGTCAAAGTTACATTACATTGCCTTGAACTTAGCTAATAGAGATAACATGTGTAGAAGTATGATATGAACATAGATAGCTCTAAGAATCTAGCTTGACTTCATAACATGTGAGAATAAACTTATGAAGAGTTCACCGAAGACATAAACGTATGAAGGGTACACCAAAGACATAGCTTATAGGTTCACATAAGATTGACCTTGTTGCAACATATTACACCACTTTAGTTGGCCTAGCACACTTTCTCATGTTAAAGTAACATTACATTGTTTTGAACTTAGCGAATATAGATAACATGTGTAGAAGTATGATATGAACATGGATAGCTCTACGGATCTAGCTTGACTTCATAACTCGTGAGAATAATCTTATGAAGGGTTCAACGAAGACATAAGCGTATGAAGGGTTCACCAAAGACATAAGCGTATGAAGGCTTCACCAAACACATAGCTTATAGGTTCACATAAGATTGACCTTGTTGCAACATATTACACCATGCTTAGTTGCCCTAGCACACTTTCTCGTGTCAAAGTTACATTACATTGCCTTGAACTTAGCTAATAGAAATAACATGTGTAGAAGTATGATATGAACATGGATAGCTCTAAGAATCTAGTTTGACTTCATAACATGTGAGAATAAACTTATGAAGAGTTCACCGAAGACATAAGCGTATGAAGGGTTCACCAAAGACATAGCTTATAGGTTCAAAGAAGATTGACCTTGTTGCGACATATTACACCACTTTAGTTGGCCTAGCACACTTTCTCATGTCAAAGTAACATTACATTGTTTTGAACTTAGCGAATATAGATAACATGTGTAGAAGTATGATATGAACATGGATAGCTCTACGGATCTAGCTTGACTTCATAACTCGTGAGAATAATCTTATGAAGGGTTCAGCGAAGACATAAGCGTATGAAGGGTTCATCGAAGACATAAGCGTATGAAGGGTACACCAAAGACATAGCTTGTACGTTCACAGAAGATTGACCTTGTTGCAATATATTACACCATGCTTAGTTGTCCTAGCACACTTTCTCATGTCAAACTTACATTACATTGCCTTGAGCTTAGCAAATATAGATAACATGTGTAGAAGTATGATATGAACATGGATAGCTCTAAGGATCTAGCTTGACTTCATAACTCGTGAGAATAATCTTATGAAGGGTTCAGGGAAGACATAAGCGTATGAAGGGTTCATCGAAGACATAGCTTATAGGTTCAAAGAAGATTGACCTTGTTGCGACATATTACACCACTTTAGTTGGCCTAGCATACTTTCTCATGTCAAAGTAACATTACATTGTTTTGAACTTAGCGAATATAGATAACATGTGTAGAAGTATGATATGAACATGGATAGCTCTACGGATCTAGCTTGACTTCATAACTCGTGAGAATAATCTTATGAAGGGTTCAGCGAAGACATAAGCGTATAAAGGGTTCATCGAAGACATAAGCGTATGAAGGGTACACCAAAGACATAGCTTGTACGTTCACAGAAGATTGACCTTGTTGCAATATATTACACCATGCTTAGTTGTCCTAGCACACTTTCTCATGTCAAACTTACATTACATTGCCTTGAGCTTAGCAAATATAGATAACATGTGTAGAAGTATGATATGAACATGGATAGCTCTAAGGATCTAGCTTGACTTCATAACTCGTGAGAATAATCTTATGAAGGGTTCAGCGAAGACATAAGCGTATAAAGGGTTCATCGAAGACATAAGCGTATGAAGGGTACACCAAAAACATAGCTTGTACGTTCACAGAAGATTGACCTTGTTGCAACATATTACACCACTTTAGTTGGCCTAGCACACTTTCTTATGTCAAAGTAACATTACATTGCTTTAAACTTAACGAATATAGATAACATGTGTATAAGTATGATATGAACATGGATAGCTCTAAGGATCTAGCTTGACTTCATAACTCGTGAGAATAATCTTATGAAGGGTTCAGCGAAGACATAAGCGTATGAAGGGTTCATCGAAGACATAAGCGTATGAAGGGTACACCAAAGACATAGCTTGTACGTTCACAGAAGATTGACCTTGTTGCAATATATTACACCATGCTTAGTTGTCCTAGCACACTTTCTCATGTCAAACTTACATTACATTGCCTTGAACTTAGCTAATAGAGATAACATGTGTAGAAGTATGATATGAACATGGATAGCTCTACGGATCTAGATTGACTTCATAACTCGTGAGAATAATCTTATGAAGGGTTCAGCAAAGACATAAGCGTATGAAGGGTTCACCAAAGACATAAGCGCATGAAGGCTTCAACAAACACATAGCTTATAGGTTCACATAAGATTGACCTTGTTGCAACATATTACACCATGCTTAGTTGCCCTAGCACACTTTCTCGTGTCAAAGTTACATTACATTGCCTTGAACTTAGCTAATAGAAATAACATGTGTAGAAGTATGATATGAACATGGATAGCTCTAAGAATCTAGTTTGACTTCATAACATGTGAGAATAAACTTATGAAGGGTTCACCAAAGACATAAGCGTATGAAGGGTTCACCAAAGACATAGCTTATAGGTTCAAAGAAGATTGACCTTGTTGCGACATATTACACCACTTTAGTTGGCCTAGCACAGTTTCTCATGTCAAAGTAACATTACATTGTTTTGAACTTAGCGAATATAGATAACATGTGTAGAAGTATGATATGAACATGGATAGCTCTACGGATCTAGCTTGACTTCATAACTCGTGAGAATAATCTTATGAAGGGTTCAGCGAAGACATAAGCGTATGAAGGGTTCATCGAAGACATAAGCGTATGAAGGGTACACCAAAAACATAGCTTGTACGTTCACAGAAGATTGACCTTGTTGCAACATATTACACCACTTTAGTTGGCCTAGCACACTTTCTTATGTCAAAGTAACATTACATTGCTTTGAACTTAGCGAATATAAATAACATATGTAGAAGTATGATATGAACATGGATACCTCTAAGGATCTAGCTTGACTTCATAACTCGTGAGAATAATCTTATGAAGGGTTCAGCGAAGACATAAGCGTATGAAGGGTTCATCGAAGACATAAGCGTATGAAGGGTACACCAAAGACATAGCTTGTACGTTCACAGAAGATTGACCTTGTTGCAATATATTACACCATGCTTAGTTGTCCTAGCACACTTTCTCATGTCAAACTTACATTACATTGCCTTGAACTTAGCTAATAGAGATAACATGTGTAGAAGTATGATATGAACATGGATAGCTCTACGGATCTAGATTGACTTCATAACTCGTGAGAATAATCTTATGAAGGGTTCAGCAAAGACATAAGCGTATGAAGGGTTCACCAAAGACATAAGCGCATGAAGGCTTCACCAAACACATAGCTTATAGGTTCACATAAGATTGACCTTGTTGCAACATATTACACCATGCTTAGTTGCCCTAGCACACTTTCTCGTGTCAAAGTTACATTACATTGCCTTGAACTTAGCTAATAGAAATAACATGTGTAGAAGTATGATATGAACATGGATAGCTCTAAGAATCTAGTTTGACTTCATAACATGTGAGAATAAACTTATGAAGGGTTCACCAAAGACATAAGCGTATGAAGGGTTCACCAAAGACATAGCTTATAGGTTCAAAGAAGATTGACCTTGTTGCGACATATTACACCACTTTAGTTGGCCTAGCACACTTTCTCATGTCAAAGTAACATTACATTGTTTTGAACTTAGCGAATATAGATAACATGTGTAGAAGTATGATATGAACATGGATAGCTCTACGGATCTAGCTTGACTTCATAACTCGTGAGAATAATCTTATGAAGGGTTCAGCGAAGACATAAGCGTATGAAGGGTTCATCGAAGACATAAGCGTATGAAGGGTACACCAAAGACATAGCTTGTACGTTCACAGAAGATTGACCTTGTTGCAATATATTACACCATGCTTAGTTGTCCTAGCACACTTTCTCATGTCAAACTTACATTACATTGCCTTGAGCTTAGCAAATTTAGATAACATGTGTAGAAGTATGATATGAACATGGATAGCTCTAAGGATCTAGCTTGACTTCATAACTCGTGAGAATAATCTTATGAAGGGTTCAGCGAAGACATAAGCGTATGAAGGGTTCATCGAAGACATAAGCGTATGAAGGGTACACCAAAGACATAGCTTGTACGTTCACAGAAGATTGACCTTGTTGCAATATATTACACCATGCTTAGTTGTCCTAGCACACTTTCTCATGTCAAACTTACATTACATTGCCTTGAGCTTAGCAAATAGAGATAACATGTGTAGAAGTATGATATGAACATGGATAATTCTAAGAATCTAGCTTGACTTCATAACATGTGAGAATAAACTTATGAAGAGTTCACCGAAGACATAAGCTTATGAAAGGTACACCAAAGACATAGCTTATAGGTTCACATAAGATTGACCTTGTTGCAACATATTACACCACTTTAGTTGGCCTAGCACACTTTCTGATGTTAAAGTAACATTACATTGTTTTGAACATAGCGAATATAGATAACATGTGTAGAAGTATGATATGAACATGGATAGCTCTACGGATCTAGCTTGACTTCATAACTCGTGAGAATAATCTTATGAAGGGTTCAGCGAAGACATAAGCGTATGAAGGGTTCATCGAAGACATAAGCGTATGAAGGGTACACCAAAGACATAGCTTGTACGTTCACAGAAGATTGACCTTGTTGCAATATATTACACCATGCTTAGTTGTCCTAGCAAACTTTCTCATGTCAAACTTACATTACATTGCCTTGAGCTTAGCAAATATAGATAACATGTGTAGAAGTATGATATGAACATGGATAGCTCTAAGGATCTAGCTTGACTTCATAACTCGTGAGAATAATCTTATGAAGGGTTCACCAAAGACATAGCTTATAGGTTCAAAGAAGATTGACCTTGTTGCGACATATTACATCACTTTAGTTGGCCTAGCACACTTTCTCATGTCAAAGTAACATTACATTGTTTTGAACTTAGCGAATATAGATAACATGTGTAGAAGTATGATATGAACATGGATAGCTCTAAGGATCTAGCTTGACTTCATAACTCGTGAGAATAATCTTATGAAGGGTTCAGCGAAGACATAAGCGTGTGAAGGGTTCATCAAAGACATAAGCGTATGAAGGGTACACCAAAGACATAGCTTGTACGTTCACAGAAGATTGATCTTGTTGCAATATATTACACCATGCTTAGTTGCCCTAGCACACTTTCTCATGTCAAACTTACATTACATTGCCTTGAACTTAGCTAATAGAGATAACATGTGTAGAAGTATGATATGAAAATGGATAGCTCTAAGAATCTAGCTTGACTTCATAACATGTGAGAATAAACTTATGAAGAGTTCACCGAAGACATAAGCGTATGAAGGGTACACCAAAGACATAGCTTATAGGTTCACATAAGATTGACCTTGTTGCGACATATTACACCACTTTAGTTGGCCTAGCACACTTTCTTATGTCAAAGTAACATTACATTGCTTTGAACTTAACGAATATAGATAACATGTGTAGAAGTATGATATGAACATGGATAGCTCTAAGGATCTAGCTTGACTTCATAACTCGTGAGAATAATCTTATGAAGGGTTCAACGAAGATATAAGCGTATGAAGGGTTCATCGAAGACATAAGCGTATGAAGGGTACACCAAAGACATAGCTTGTACGTTCACAGAAGATTGACCTTGTTGCAACATATTACACTACTTTAGTTGGCCTAACACACTTTCTTATGTCAAAATAACATTACATTGCTTTGAACTTAGCGAATATAGATAACATATGTACAAGTATGATATGAACATGGATAGCTCTAAGGATCTAGCTTTACTTCATAACTCGTGAGAATAATCTTATGAAGGGTTCAGCGAAGACATAAGCGTGTGAAGGGTTCATCGAAGACATAAGCGTATGAAGGGTACACCAAAGACATAGCTTGTACGTTCACAGAAGATTGATCTTGTTGCAATATATTACACCATGCTTAGTTGCCCTAGCACACTTTCTCATGTCAAACTTACATTACATTGCCTTGAACTTAGCTAATAGAGATAACATGTGTAGAAGTATGATATGAACATGGATAGCTCTAAGAATCTAGCTTAACTTCATAACATGTGAGAATAAACTTATGAAGAGTTCACCGAAGACATAAGCGTATGAAGGGTACACCAAAGACATAGCTTATAGGTTCACATAAGATTGACCTTGTTGCGACATATTACACCACTTTAGTTGGCCTAGCACACTTTCTCATGTCAAAGTAACATTACATTGTTTTGAACTTAGCGAATATAGATAATATGTGTAGAAGTATGATATAAACATGGATAGCTCTAAGGATCTAGCTTGACTTCATAACTCGTGAGAATAATCTTATGAAGGGTTCAGCGAAGACATAAGCGTATGAAGGGTTCATCGAAGACGTAAGCGTATGAAGGGTACACCAAAGACATAGCTTGTACGTTTACAGAAGATTGACCTTGTTGCAACATATTACACCACTTTAGTTGGCCTAACACACTTTCTTATGTCAAAGTAACATTACATTGCTTTGAACTTAGCGAATATAGATAACATATGTACAAGTATGATATGAACATGGATAGCTCTAAGGATCTAGCTTGACTTCATAACTCGTGAGAATAATCTTATGAAGGGTTCAACGAAGACATAACCGTATGAAGGGTTCAACGAAGACATAAGCGTATGAAGAGTACACCAAAGACATAGCTTGGACGT
Source organism: Lepidium didymum (assembly GCA_963920545.1). Lineage (NCBI taxonomy): Eukaryota > Viridiplantae > Streptophyta > Magnoliopsida > Brassicales > Brassicaceae > Lepidium > Lepidium didymum. Next base: position 7,877,117 of record OY986983.1, on the reverse strand, counting down.
TCACAGAAGATTGACCTTGTTGCAACATATTACACCACTTTAGTTGGCCTAGCACACTTTCTTATGTCAAAGTAACATTACATTGCTTTGAACTTAACGAATATAGATAACATGTGTAGAAGTATGATATGAACATGGATAGCTCTAAGGATCTAGCTTGACTTCATAACTCGTGAGAATAATCTTATGAAGGGTTCAGCGAAGACATAAGCGTGTGAAGGGTTCATCGAAGACATAAGCGTATGAAGGGTACACCAAAGACATAGCTTGTACGTTCACAGAAGATTGATCTTGTTGCAATATATTACACCATGCTTAGTTGCCCTAGCACACTTTCTCATGTCAAACTTACATTACATTGCCTTGAACTTAGCTAATAGAGATAACATGTGTAGAAGTATGATATGAACATGGATAGCTCTAAGAATCTAGCTTAACTTCATAACATGTGAGAATAAACTTATGAAGAGTTCACCGAAGACATAAGCGTATGAAGGGTACACCAAAGACATAGCTTATATGTTCACATAAGATTGACCTTGTTGCGACATATTACACCACTTTAGTTGGCCTAGCACACTTTCTCATGTCAAAGTAACATTACATTGTTTTGAACTTAGCGAATATAGATAATATGTGTAGAAGTATGATATAAACATGGATAGCTCTAAGGATCTAGCTTGACTTCATAACTCGTGAGAATAATCTTATGAAGGGTTCAGCGAAGACATAAGCGTATGAAGGGTTCATCGAAGACGTAAGCGTATGAAGGGTACACCAAAGACATAGCTTGTACGTTTACAGAAGATTGACCTTGTTGCAACATATTACACCACTTTAGTTGGCCTAACACACTTTCTTATGTCAAAGTAACATTACATTGCTTTGAACTTAGCGAATATAGATAACATATGTACAAGTATGATATGAACATGGATAGCTCTAAGGATCTAGCTTGACTTCATAACTCGTGAGAATAATCTTATGAAGGGTTCAACGAAGACATAACCGTATGAAGGGTTCAACGAAGACATAAGCGTATGAAGAGTACACCAAAGACATAGCTTGTACGTTCACAGAAGATTGACCTTGTTGCAACATATTACACCACTTTAGTTGGCCTAGCACACTTTCTTATGTCAAAGTAACATTACATTGCTTTGAACTTAACGAATATAGATAACATGTGTAGAAGTATGATATGAACATGGATAGCTCTAAGGATCTAGCTTGACTTCATAACTCGTGAGAATAATCTTATGAAGGGTTCAACGAAGACATAAGCGTATGAAGGGTTCATCGAAGACATAAGCGTATGAAGGGTACACCAAAGACATAGCTTGTACGTTCACAGAAGATTGACCTTGTTGCAACATATTACACTACTTTAGTTGGCCTAACACACTTTCTTATGTCAAAGTAACATTACATTGCTTTGAACTTAGCGAATATAGATAACATATGTACAAGTATGATATGAACATGGATAGCTCTAAGGATCTAGCTTGACTTCATAACTCGTGAGAATAATCTTATGAAGGGTTCAACGAAGACATAACCGTATGAAGGGTTCAACGAAGACATAAGCGTATGAAGGGTACACCAAAGACATAGCTTGTACGTTCACAGAACATTGACCTTGTTGCAACATATTACACCACTTTAGTTGGCCTAGCACACTTTCTTATGTCAAAGTAACATTACATTGCTTTGAACTTAGCGAATATAGATAACATTTGTAAAAGTATGATATGAACATGGATAGCTCTAAGGATCTAGCTTGACTTCATAACTCGCGAGAATAATCTTATGAAGGGTTCAACGAAGACATAAGCGTATGAAGGGTTCATCAAAGACATAAGCGTATGAAGGGTACACCAAAGACATAGCTTGTACGTTCACAGAAGATTGACCTTGTTGCAACATATTACACTACTTTAGTTGGCCTAACACACTTTCTTATGTCAAAGTAACATTACATTGCTTTGAACTTAGCGAATATAGATAACATATGTACAAGTATGATATGAACATGGATAGCTCTAAGGATCTAGCTTGACTTCATAACTCGTGAGAATAATCTTATGAAGGGTTCAACGAAGACATAACCGTATGAAGGGTTCATCGAAGACATAAGCGTATGAAGGGTACACCAAAGACATAGCTTGTACGTTCACAGAAGATTGACCTTGTTGCAACATATTACACCACTTTAGTTGGCCTAGCACACTTTCTTATGACAAAGTAACATTACATTGCTTTGAACTTAACGAATATAGATAACATGTGTAGAAGTATGATATGAACATGGATAGCTCTAAGGATCTAGCTTGACTTCATAACTCGTGAGAATAATCTTATGAAGGGTTCAGCGAAGATATAAGCGTATGAAGGGTTCATCGAAGACATAAGCGTATGAAGGGTACACCAAAGACATAGCTTGTACGTTCACAGAAGATTGACCTTGTTGCAACATATTACACTACTTTAGTTGGCCTAACACACTTTCTTATGTCAAAGTAACATTACATTGCTTTGAACTTAGCGAATATAGATAACATATGTACAAGTATGATATGAACATGGATAGCTCTATTGATCTAGCTTGACTTCATAACTCGTGAGAATAATCTTATGAAGGGTTCAACGAAGACATAACCGTATGAAGGGTTCATCGAAGACATAAGCGTTTGAAGGGTACACCAAAGACATAGCTTGTACGTTCATAGAACATTGACCTTGTTGCAACATATTACACCACTTTAGTTGGCCTAGCACACTTTCTTATGTCAAAGTAACATTACATTGCTTTGACCTTAGCGAATATAGATAACATATGTAGAAGTATGATATGAACATGGATAGCTCTAAGGATCTAGCTTGACTTCATAACTCGTGAGAATAATCTTATGAAGGGTTCAACGAAGACATAACCGTATGAAGGGTTCATCGAAGACATAAGCGTATGAAGGGTACACCAAAGACATAGCTTGTACGTTCACAGAAGATTGACCTTGTTGCAACATATTACACCACTTTAGTTGGCCTAGCACACTTTCTTATGTCAAAATAACATTACATTGCTTTGAACTTAACGAATATAGATAACATGTGTAGAAGTATGATATGAACATGGATAGCTCTAAGGATCTAGCTTGACTTCATAACTCGTGAGAATAATCTTATGAAGGGTTCAACGAAGACATAACCGTATGAAGGGTTCAACGAAGACATAAGCGTATGAAGAGTACACCAAAGACATAGCTTGTACGTTCACAGAAGATTGACCTTGTTGCAACATATTACACCACTTTAGTTGGCCTAGCACACTTTCTTATGTCAAAGTAACATTACATTGCTTTGAACTTAACGAATATAGATAACATGTGTAGAAGTATGATATGAACATGGATAGCTCTAAGGATCTAGCTTGACTTCATAACTCGTGAGAATAATCTTATGAAGGGTTCAACGAAGACATAACCGTATGAAGGGTTCATCGAAGACATAAGCGTTTGAAGGGTACACCAAAGACATAGCTTGTACGTTCATAGAACATTGACCTTGTTGCAACATATTACACCACTTTAGTTGGCCTAGCATACTTTCTTATGTCAAAGTAACATTACATTGCTTTGAACTTAACGAATATAGATAACATGTGTAGAAGTATGATATGAACATGGATAGCTCTAAGGATCTAGCTTGACTTCATAACTCGTGAGAATAATCTTATGAAGGGTTCAGCGAAGACATAAGCGTATGAAGGGTTCATCGAAGACATAAGCGTATGAAGGGTACACCAAAGACATAGCTTGTACGTTCACAGAAGATTGACCTTGTTGCAATATATTACACCATGCTTAGTTGCCCTAGCACACTTTCTCATGTCAAACTTACATTACATTGCCTTGAACTTAGCTAATAGAGGTAACATGTGTAGAAGTATGATATGAACATGGATAGCTCTAAGGATCTAGCTTGACTTCATAACTCGTGAGAATAATCTTATGAAGGGTTCAACGAAGACATAAGCGTATGAAGGGTTCATCGAAGACATAAGCGTATGAAGGGTACACCAAAGACATAGCTTGTACGTTCACAGAAGATTGACCTTGTTGCAACATATTACACCACTTTAGTTGGCCTAGCACACTTTCTTATGTCAAAATAACATTACATTGCTTTGAACTTAGCTCATATTGACAACTTGTGTAGAAGTATGATATGAACATGGATAGCTCTAAGGATCTAGCTTGACTTCATAACTCGTGAGAATAATCTTATGAAGGGTTCAGCGAAGACATAAGCGTACGAAGGGTTCATCGAAGACATAAGCGTATGAAGGGTACACCAAAGACATAGCTTGTACGTTCACAGAAGATTGACCTTGTTGCAACATATTACACCACTTTAGTTGGCCTAGCACACTTTCTTATGTCAAAGTAACATTACATTGATTTGAACTTAACGAATATAGATAACATGTTTAGAAGTATGATATGAACATGGATAGCTCTAAGGATCTAGCTTGACTTCATAACTCGTGAGAATAATCTTATGAAGGGTTCAGCGAAGACATAAGCGTATGAAGGGTTCATCGAAGACATAGCTTATAAGTTCATAGAAGATTGACCTTGTTGCAACATATTACACCACTTTAGTTGGTCTAGCACACTTTCTTATGTCAAAGTAACATTACATTTCTTTGAACTTAGCGAATATAGATAACATATGTAGAAGTATGATATGAACATGGATAGCTCTAAGGATCTAGCTTGACTTCATAACTCGTGAGAATAATCTTATGAAGGGTTCAGCGAAGACATAAGCGTGTGAAGGGTTCATCGAAGACATAAGCGTATGAAGGGTACACCAAAGACATAGCTTGTACGTTCACAGAAGATTGATCTTGTTGCAATGTATTACACCATGCTTAGTTGCCCTAGCACACTTTCTCATGTCAAACTTACATTACATTGCCTTGAACTTAGCTAATAGAGATAACATGTGTAGAAGTATGATATGAACATGGATAGCTCTAAGAATCTAGCTTGACTTCATAACATGTGAGAATAAACTTATGAAGAGTTCACCGAAGACATAAGCGTATGAAGGGTACACCAAAGACATAGCTTATAGGTTCACATAAGATTGACCTTGTTGCGACATATTACACCACTTTAGTTGGCCTAGCACACTTTCTCATGTCAAAGTAACATTACATTGTTTTGAACTTAGCGAATATAGATAATATGTGTAGAAGTATGATATAAACATGGATAGCTCTAAGGATCTAGCTTGACTTCATAACTCGTGAGAATAATCTTATGAAGGGTTCAGCGAAGACATAAGCGTATGAAGGGTTCATCGAAGACGTAAGCGTATGAAGGGTACACCAAAGACATAGCTTGTACGTTTACAGAAGATTGACCTTGTTGCAACATATTACACCACTTTAGTTGGCCTAACACACTTTCTTATGTCAAAGTAACATTACATTGCTTTGAACTTAGCGAATATAGATAACATATGTACAAGTATGATATGAACATGGATAGCTCTAAGGATCTAGCTTGACTTCATAACTCGTGAGAATAATCTTATGAAGGGTTCAACGAAGACATAACCGTATGAAGGGTTCATCGAAGACATAAGCGTTTGAAGGGTACACCAAAGACATAGCTTGTACGTTCATAGAACATTGACCTTGTTGCAACATATTACACCACTTTAGTTGGCCTAGCACACTTTCTTATGTCAAAGTAACATTACATTGCTTTGACCTTAGCGAATATAGATAACATATGTAGAAGTATGGTATGAACATGGATAGCTCTAAGGATCTAGCTTGACTTCATAACTCGTGAGAATAATCTTATGAAGGGTTCAACGAAGACATAACCGTATGAAGGGTTCATCGAAGACATAAGCGTATGAAGGGTACACCAAAGACATAGCTTGTACGTTCACAGAAGATTGACCTTGTTGCAACATATTACACCACTTTAGTTGGCCTAGCACACTTTCTTATGTCAAAGTAACATTACATTGCTTTGAACTTAACGAATATAGATAACATGTGTAGAAGTATGATATGAACATGGATAGCTCTAACGATCTAGCTTGACTTCATAACTAGTGAGAATAATCTTATGAAGGGTTCAGCGAAGACATAAGCGTATGAAGGGTTCATCGAAGACATAAGCGTATGAAGGGTACACCAAAGACATAGCTTGTACGTTCACAGAAGATTGACCTTGTTGCAATATATTACACCATGCTTAGTTGCCCTAGCACACTTTCTCATGTCAAACTTACATTACATTGCCTTGAACTTAGCTAATAGAGGTAACATGTGTAGAAGTATGATATGAACATGGATAGCTCTAAGGATCTAGCTTGACTTCATAACTCGTGAGAATAATCTTATGAAGGGTTCAACGAAGACATAACCGTATGAAGGGTTCAGCGAAGACATAAGCGTATGAAGGGTTCATCGAAGACATAGCTTATAAGTTCATAGAAGATTGACCTTGTTGCAACATATTACACCACTTTAGTTGGTCTAGCACACTTTCTTATGTCAAAGTAACATTACATTTCTTTGAACTTAGCGAATATAGATAACATATGTAGAAGTATGATATGAACATGGATAGCTCTAAGGATCTAGCTTGACTTCATAACTCGTGAGAATAATCTTATGAAGGGTTCAGCGAAGACATAAGCGTGTGAAGGGTTCATCGAAGACATAAGCGTATGAAGGGTACACCAAAGACATAGCTTGTACGTTCACAGAAGATTGATCTTGTTGCAATATATTACACCATGCTTAGTTGCCCTAGCACACTTTCTCATGTCAAACTTACATTACATTGCCTTGAACTTAGCTAATAGAGATAACATGTGTAGAAGTATGATATGAACATGGATAGCTCTAAGAATCTAGCTTGACTTCATAACATGTGAGAATAAACTTATGAAGAGTTCACCGAAGACATAAGCGTATGAAGGGTACACCAAAGACATAGCTTATAGGTTCACATAAGATTGACCTTGTTGCGACATATTACACCACTTTAGTTGGCCTAGCACACTTTCTCATGTCAAAGTAACATTACATTGTTTTGAACTTAGCGAATATAGATAATATGTGTAGAAGTATGATATAAACATGGATAGCTCTAAGGATCTAGCTTGACTTCATAACTCGTGAGAATAATCTTATGAAGGGTTCAGCGAAGACATAAGCGTATGAAGGGTTCATCGAAGACGTAAGCGTATGAAGGGTACACCAAAGACATAGCTTGTACGTTTACAGAAGATTGACCTTGTTGCAACATATTACACCACTTTAGTTGGCCTAACACACTTTCTTATGTCAAAGTAACATTACATTGCTTTGAACTTAGCGAATATAGATAACATATGTACAAGTATGATATGAACATGGATAGCTCTAAGGATCTAGCTTGACTTCATAACTCGTGAGAATAATCTTATGAAGGGTTCAACGAAGACATAACCGTATGAAGGGTTCATCGAAGACATAAGCGTTTGAAGGGTACACCAAAGACATAGCTTGTACGTTCATAGAACATTGACCTTGTTGCAACATATTACACCACTTTAGTTGGCCTAGCACACTTTCTTATGTCAAAGTAACATTACATTGCTTTGACCTTAGCGAATATAGATAACATATGTAGAAGTATGATATGAACATGGATAGCTCTAAGGATCTAGCTTGACTTCATAACTCGTGAGAATAATCTTATGAAGGGTTCAACGAAGACATAACCGTATGAAGGGTTCATCGAAGACATAAGCGTATGAAGGGTACACCAAAGACATAGCTTGTACGTTCACAGAAGATTGACCTTGTTGCAACATATTACACCACTTTAGTTGGCCTAGCACACTTTCTTATGTCAAAGTAACATTACATTGCTTTGAACTTAACGAATATAGATAACATGTGTAGAAGTATGATATGAACATGGATAGCTCTAAGGATCTAGCTTGACTTCATAACTCGTGAGAATAATCTTATGAAGGGTTCAGCGAAGACATAAGCGTATGAAGGGTTCATCGAAGACATAAGCGTATGAAGGGTACACCAAAGACATAGCTTGTACGTTCATAGAAGATTGACCTTGTTGCAATATATTACACAATGCTTAGTTGCCCTAGCACACTTTCTCATGTCAAACTTACATTACATTGCCTTGAACTTAGCTAATAGAGGTAACATGTGTAGAAGTATGATATGAACATGGATAGCTCTAAGGATCTAGCTTGACTTCATAACTCGTGAGAATAATCTTATGAAGGGTTCAACGAAGACATAAGCGTATGAAGGGTTCATCGAAGACATAAGCGTATGAAGGGTACACCAAAGACATAGCTTGTACGTTCACAGAAGATTGACCTTGTTGCAACATATTACACCACTTTAGTTGGCCTAGCACACTTTCTTATGTCAAAATAACATTACATTGCTTTGAACTTAGCTCATATTGACAACTTGTGTAGAAGTATGATATGAACATGGATAGCTCTAAGGATCTAGCTTGACTTCATAACTCGTGAGAATAATCTTATGAAGGGTTCAGCGAAGACATAAGCGTACGAAGGGTTCATCGAAGACATAAGCGTATGAAGGGTACACCAAAGACATAGCTTGTACGTTCACAGAAGATTGACCTTGTTGCAACATATTACACCACTTTAGTTGGCCTAGCACACTTTCTTATGTCAAAGTAACATTACATTGCTTTGAACTTAACGAATATAGATAACATGTGTAGAAGTATGATATGAACATGGATAGCTCTAAGGATCTAGCTTGACTTCATAACTCGTGAGAATAATCTTATGAAGGGTTCAGCGAAGACATAAGCGTATGAAGGGTTCATCGAAGACATAGCTTATAAGTTCATAGAAGATTGACCTTGTTGCAACATATTACACCACTTTAGTTGGTCTAGCACACTTTCTTATGTCAAAGTAACATTACATTTCTTTGAACTTAGCGAATATAGATAACATATGTAGAAGTATGATATGAACATGGATAGCTCTAAGGATCTAGCTTGACTTCATAACTCGTGAGAATAATCTTATGAAGGGTTCAGCGAAGACATAAGCGTATGAAGGGTTCATCGAAGACATAAGCGTATGAAGGGTACACCAAAGACATAGCTTGTACGTTCACAGAAGATTGATCTTGTTGCAATATATTACACCATGCTTAGTTGCCCTAGCACACTTTCTCATGTCAAACTTACATTACATTGCCTTGAACTTAGCTAATAGAGATAACATGTGTAGAAGTATGATATGAACATGGATAGCTCTAAGAATCTAGCTTGACTTCATAACATGTGAGAATAAACTTATGAAGAGTTCACCGAAGACATAAGCGTATGAAGGGTACACCAAAGACATAGCTTATAGGTTCACATAAGATTGACCTTGTTGCGACATATTACACCACTTTAGTTGGCCTAGCACACTTTCTCATGTCAAAGTAACATTACATTGTTTTGAACTTAGCGAATATAGATAATATGTGTAGAAGTATGATATAAACATGGATAGCTCTAAGGATCTAGCTTGACTTCATAACTCGTGAGAATAATCTTATGAAGGGTTCAGCGAAGACATAAGCGTATGAAGGGTTCATCGAAGACGTAAGCGTATGAAGGGTACACCAAAGACATAGCTTGTACGTTTACAGAAGATTGACCTTGTTGCAATATATTACACCACTTTAGTTGGCCTAACACACTTTCTTATGTCAAAGTAACATTACATTGCTTTGAACTTAGCGAATATAGATAACATATGTACAAGTATGATATGAACATGGATAGCTCTAAGGATCTAGCTTGACTTCATAACTCGTGAGAATAATCTTATGAAGGGTTCAACGAAGACATAACCGTATGAAGGGTTCAACGAAGACATAAGCGTTTGAAGGGTACACCAAAGACATAGCTTGTACGTTCATAGAACATTGACCTTGTTGCAACATATTACACCACTTTAGTTGGCCTAGCACACTTTCTTATGTCAAAGTAACATTACATTGCTTTGACCTTAGCGAATATAGATAACATATGTAGAAGTATGATATGAACATGGATAGCTCTAAGGATCTAGCTTGACTTCATAACTCGTGAGAATAATCTTATGAAGGGTTCAACGAAGACATAACCGTATGAAGGGTTCATCGAAGACATAAGCGTATGAAGGGTACACCAAAGACATAGCTTGTACGTTCACAGAAGATTGACCTTGTTGCAACATATTACACCACTTTAGTTGGCCTAGCACACTTTCTTATGTCAAAGTAACATTACATTGCTTTGAACTTAACGAATATAGATAACATGTGTAGAAGTATGATATGAACATGGATAGCTCTAAGGATCTAGCTTGACTTCATAACTCGTGAGAATAATCTTATGAAGGGTTCAGCGAAGACATAAGCGTATGAAGGGTTCATCGAAGACATAAGCGTATGAAGGGTACACCAAAGACATAGCTTGTACGTTCATAGAAGATTGACCTTGTTGCAATATATTACACAATGCTTAGTTGCCCTAGCACACTTTCTCATGTCAAACTTACATTACATTGCCTTGAACTTAGCTAATAGAGGTAACATGTGTAGAAGTATGATATGAACATGGATAGCTCTAAGGATCTAGCTTGACTTCATAACTCGTGAGAATAATCTTATGAAGGGTTCAACGAAGACATAAGCGTATGAAGGGTTCATCGAAGACATAAGCGTATGAAGGGTACACCAAAGACATAGCTTGTACGTTCACAGAAGATTGACCTTGTTGCAACATATTACACCACTTTAGTTGGCCTAGCACACTTTCTTATGTCAAAATAACATTACATTGCTTTGAACTTAGCTCATATTGACAACTTGTGTAGAAGTATGATATGAACATGGATAGCTCTAAGGATCTAGCTTGACTTCATAACTCGTGAGAATAATCTTATGAAGGGTTCAGCGAAGACATAAGCGTACGAAGGGTTCATCGAAGACATAAGCGTATGAAGGGTACACCAAAGACATAGCTTGTACGTTCACAGAAGATTGACCTTGTTGCAACATATTACACCACTTTAGTTGGCCTAGCACACTTTCTTATGTCAAAGTAACATTACATTGCTTTGAACTTAACGAATATAGATAACATGTGTAGAAGTATGATATGAACATGGATAGCTCTAAGGATCTAGCTTGACTTCATAACTCGTGAGAATAATCTTATGAAGGGTTCAGCGAAGACATAAGCGTATGAAGGGTTCATCGAAGACATAGCTTATAAGTTCATAGAAGATTGACCTTGTTGCAACATATTACACCACTTTAGTTGGTCTAGCACACTTTCTTATGTCAAAGTAACATTACATTTCTTTGAACTTAGCGAATATAGATAACATATGTAGAAGTATGATATGAACATGGATAGCTCTAAGGATCTAGCTTGACTTCATAACTCGTGAGAATAATCTTATGAAGGGTTCAGCGAAGACATAAGCGTATGAAGGTTTCATCGAAGACATAAGCGTATGAAGGGTACACCAAAGACATAGCTTGTACGTTCACAGAAGATTGATCTTGTTGCAATATATTACACCATGCTTAGTTGCCCTAGCACACTTTCTCATGTCAAACTTACATTACATTGCCTTGAACTTAGCTAATAGAGATAACATGTGTAGAAGTATGATATGAACATGGATAGCTCTAAGAATCTAGCTTGACTTCATAACATGTGAGAATAAACTTATGAAGAGTTCACCGAAGACATAAGCGTATGAAGGGTACACCAAAGACATAGCTTATAGGTTCACATAAGATTGACCTTGTTGCGACATATTACACCACTTTAGTTGGCCTAGCACACTTTCTCATGTCAAAGTAACATTACATTGTTTTGAACTTAGCGAATATAGATAATATGTGTAGAAGTATGATATAAACATGGATAGCTCTAAGGATCTAGCTTGACTTCATAACTCGTGAGAATAATCTTATGAAGGGTTCAGCGAAGACATAAGCGTATGAAGGGTTCATCGAAGACGTAAGCGTATGAAGGGTACACCAAAGACATAGCTTGTACGTTTACAGAAGATTGACCTTGTTGCAATATATTACACCACTTTAGTTGGCCTAACACACTTTCTTATGTCAAAGTAACATTACATTGCTTTGAACTTAGCGAATATAGATAACATATGTACAAGTATGATATGAACATGGATAGCTCTAAGGATCTAGCTTGACTTCATAACTCGTGAGAATAATCTTATGAAGGGTTCAACGAAGACATAACCGTATGAAGGGTTCATCGAAGACATAAGCGTTTGAAGGGTACACCAAAGACATAGCTTGTACGTTCATAGAACATTGACCTTGTTGCAACATATTACACCACTTTAGTTGGCCTAGCACACTTTCTTATGTCAAAGTAACATTACATTGCTTTGACCTTAGCGAATATAGATAACATATGTAGAAGTATGATATGAACATGGATAGCTCTAAGGATCTAGCTTGACTTCATAACTCGTGAGAATAATCTTATGAAGGGTTCAACGAAGACATAACCGTATGAAGGGTTCATCGAAGACATAAGCGTATGAAGGGTACACCAAAGACATAGCTTGTACGTTCACAGAAGATTGACCTTGTTGCAACATATTACACCACTTTAGTTGGCCTAGCACACTTTCTTATGTCAAAGTAACATTACATTGCTTTGAACTTAACGAATATAGATAACATGTGTAGAAGTATGATATGAACATGGATAGCTCTAACGATCTAGCTTGACTTCATAACTCGTGAGAATAATCTTATGAAGGGTTCAGCGAAGACATAAGCGTATGAAGGGTTCATCGAAGACATAAGCGTATGAAGGGTACACCAAAGACATAGCTTGTACGTTCACAGAAGATTGACCTTGTTGCAATATATTACACCATGCTTAGTTGCCCTAGCACACTTTCTCATGTCAAACTTACATTACATTGCCTTGAACTTAGCTAATAGAGGTAACATGTGTAGAAGTATGATATGAACATGGATAGCTCTAAGGATCTAGCTTGACTTCATAACTCGTGAGAATAATCTTATGAAGGGTTCAACGAAGACATAAGCGTATGAAGGGTTCATCGAAGACATAAGCGTATGAAGGGTTCATCGAAGACATAGCTTGTACGTTCACAGATTGACCTTGTTGCAACATATTACACCACTTTAGTTGGCCTAGCACACTTTCTTATGTCAAAATAACATTACATTGCTTTGAACTTAGCTCATATTGACAACTTGTGTAGAAGTATGATATGAACATGGATAGCTCTAAGGATCTAGCTTGACTTCATAACTCGTGAGAATAATCTTATGAAGGGTTCAGCGAAGACATAAGCGTACGAAGGGTTCATCGAAGACATAAGCGTATGAAGGGTACACCAAAGACATAGCTTGTACGTTCACAGAAGATTGACCTTGTTGCAACATATTACACCACTTTAGTTGGCCTAGCACACTTTCTTATGTCAAAGTAACATTACATTGCTTTGAACTTAACGAATATAGATAACATGTGTAGAAGTATGATATGAACATGGATAGCTCTAAGGATCTAGCTTGACTTCATAACTCGTGAGAATAATCTTATGAAGGGTTCAGCGAAGACATAAGCGTATGAAGGGTTCATCGAAGACATAAGCGTATGAAGGGTACACCAAAGACATAGCTTGTACGTTCACAGAAGATTGATCTTGTTGCAATATATTACACCATGCTTAGTTGCCCTAGCACACTTTCTCATGTCAAACTTACATTACATTGCCTTGAACTTAGCTAATAGAGATAACATGTGTAGAAGTATGATATGAACATGGATAGCTCTAAGAATCTAGCTTGACTTCATAACATGTGAGAATAAACTTATGAAGAGTTCACCGAAGACATAAGCGTATGAAGGGTACACCAAAGACATAGCTTATAGGTTCACATAAGATTGACCTTGTTGCGACATATTACACCACTTTAGTTGGCCTAGCACACTTTCTCATGTCAAAGTAACATTACATTGTTTTGAACTTAGCGAATATAGATAATATGTGTAGAAGTATGATATAAACATGGATAGCTCTAAGGATCTAGCTTGACTTCATAACTCGTGAGAATAATCTTATGAAGGGTTCAGCGAAGACATAAGCGTATGAAGGGTTCATCGAAGACGTAAGCGTATGAAGGGTACACCAAAGACATAGCTTGTACGTTTACAGAAGATTGACCTTGTTGCAATATATTACACCACTTTAGTTGGCCTAACACACTTTCTTATGTCAAAGTAACATTACATTGCTTTGAACTTAGCGAATATAGATAACATATGTACAAGTATGATATGAACATGGATAGCTCTAAGGATCTAGCTTGACTTCATAACTCGTGAGAATAATCTTATGAAGGGTTCAACGAAGACATAACCGTATGAAGGGTTCATCGAAGACATAAGCGTTTGAAGGGTACACCAAAGACATAGCTTGTACGTTCATAGAACATTGACCTTGTTGCAACATATTACACCACTTTAGTTGGCCTAGCACACTTTCTTATGTCAAAGTAACATTACATTGCTTTGACCTTAGCGAATATAGATAACATATGTAGAAGTATGATATGAACATGGATAGCTCTAAGGATCTAGCTTGACTTCATAACTCGTGAGAATAATCTTATGAAGGGTTCAACGAAGACATAACCGTATGAAGGGTTCATCGAAGACATAAGCGTATGAAGGGTACACCAAAGACATAGCTTGTACGTTCACAGAAGATTGACCTTGTTGCAACATATTACACCACTTTAGTTGGCCTAGCACACTTTCTTATGTCAAAGTAACATTACATTGCTTTGAACTTAACGAATATAGATAACATGTGTAGAAGTATGATATGAACATGGATAGCTCTAAGGATCTAGCTTGACTTCATAACTCGTGAGAATAATCTTATGAAGGGTTCAGCGAAGACATAAGCGTATGAAGGGTTCATCGAAGACATAAGCGTATGAAGGGTACACCAAAGACATAGCTTGTACGTTCATAGAAGATTGACCTTGTTGCAATATATTACACAATGCTTAGTTGCCCTAGCACACTTTCTCATGTCAAACTTACATTACATTGCCTTGAACTTAGCTAATAGAGGTAACATGTGTAGAAGTATGATATGAACATGGATAGCTCTAAGGATCTAGCTTGACTTCATAACTCGTGAGAATAATCTTATGAAGGGTTCAACGAAGACATAAGCGTATGAAGGGTTCATCGAAGACATAAGCGTATGAAGGGTACACCAAAGACATAGCTTGTACGTTCACAGAAGATTGACCTTGTTGCAACATATTACACCACTTTAGTTGGCCTAGCACACTTTCTTATGTCAAAATAACATTACATTGCTTTGAACTTAGCTCATATTGACAACTTGTGTAGAAGTATGATATGAACATGGATAGCTCTAAGGATCTAGCTTGACTTCATAACTCGTGAGAATAATCTTATGAAGGGTTCAGCGAAGACATAAGCGTACGAAGGGTTCATCGAAGACATAAGCGTATGAAGGGTACACCAAAGACATAGCTTGTACGTTCACAGAAGATTGACCTTGTTGCAACATATTACACCACTTTAGTTGGCCTAGCACACTTTCTTATGTCAAAGTAACATTACATTGCTTTGAACTTAACGAATATAGATAACATGTGTAGAAGTATGATATGAACATGGATAGCTCTAAGGATCTAGCTTGACTTCATAACTCGTGAGAATAATCTTATGAAGGGTTCAGCGAAGACATAAGCGTATGAAGGGTTCATCGAAGACATAGCTTATAAGTTCATAGAAGATTGACCTTGTTGCAACATATTACACCACTTTAGTTGGTCTAGCACACTTTCTTATGTCAAAGTAACATTACATTTCTTTGAACTTAGCGAATATAGATAACATATGTAGAAGTATGATATGAACATGGATAGCTCTAAGGATCTAGCTTGACTTCATAACTCGTGAGAATAATCTTATGAAGGGTTCAGCGAAGACATAAGCGTATGAAGGGTTCATCGAAGACATAAGCGTATGAAGGGTACACCAAAGACATAGCTTGTACGTTCACAGAAGATTGATCTTGTTGCAATATATTACACCATGCTTAGTTGCCCTAGCACACTTTCTCATGTCAAACTTACATTACATTGCCTTGAACTTAGCTAATAGAGATAACATGTGTAGAAGTATGATATGAACATGGATAGCTCTAAGAATCTAGCTTGACTTCATAACATGTGAGAATAAACTTATGAAGAGTTCACCGAAGACATAAGCGTATGAAGGGTACACCAAAGACATAGCTTATAGGTTCACATAAGATTGACCTTGTTGCGACATATTACACCACTTTAGTTGGCCTAGCACACTTTCTCATGTCAAAGTAACATTACATTGTTTTGAACTTAGCGAATATAGATAATATGTGTAGAAGTATGATATAAACATGGATAGCTCTAAGGATCTAGCTTGACTTCATAACTCGTGAGAATAATCTTATGAAGGGTTCAGCGAAGACATAAGCGTATGAAGGGTTCATCGAAGACGTAAGCGTATGAAGGGTACACCAAAGACATAGCTTGTACGTTTACAGAAGATTGACCTTGTTGCAATATATTACACCACTTTAGTTGGCCTAACACACTTTCTTATGTCAAAGTAACATTACATTGCTTTGAACTTAGCGAATATAGATAACATATGTACAAGTATGATATGAACATGGATAGCTCTAAGGATCTAGCTTGACTTCATAACTCGTGAGAATAATCTTATGAAGGGTTCAACGAAGACATAACCGTATGAAGGGTTCATCGAAGACATAAGCGTTTGAAGGGTACACCAAAGACATAGCTTGTACGTTCATAGAACATTGACCTTGTTGCAACATATTACACCACTTTAGTTGGCCTAGCACACTTTCTTATGTCAAAGTAACATTACATTGCTTTGACCTTAGCGAATATAGATAACATATGTAGAAGTATGATATGAACATGGATAGCTCTAAGGATCTAGCTTGACTTCATAACTCGTGAGAATAATCTTATGAAGGGTTCAACGAAGACATAACCGTATGAAGGGTTCATCGAAGACATAAGCGTATGAAGGGTACACCAAAGACATAGCTTGTACGTTCACAGAAGATTGACCTTGTTGCAACATATTACACCACTTTAGTTGGCCTAGCACACTTTCTTATGTCAAAGTAACATTACATTGCTTTGAACTTAACGAATATAGATAACATGTGTAGAAGTATGATATGAACATGGATAGCTCTAACGATCTAGCTTGACTTCATAACTCGTGAGAATAATCTTATGAAGGGTTCAGCGAAGACATAAGCGTATGAAGGGTTCATCGAAGACATAAGCGTATGAAGGGTACACCAAAGACATAGCTTGTACGTTCACAGAAGATTGACCTTGTTGCAATATATTACACCATGCTTAGTTGCCCTAGCACACTTTCTCATGTCAAACTTACATTACATTGCCTTGAACTTAGCTAATAGAGGTAACATGTGTAGAAGTATGATATGAACATGGATAGCTCTAAGGATCTAGCTTGACTTCATAACTCGTGAGAATAATCTTATGAAGGGTTCAACGAAGACATAAGCGTATGAAGGGTTCATCGAAGACATAAGCGTATGAAGGGTTCATCGAAGACATAGCTTGTACGTTCACAGATTGACCTTGTTGCAACATATTACACCACTTTAGTTGGCCTAGCACACTTTCTTATGTCAAAATAACATTACATTGCTTTGAACTTAGCTCATATTGACAACTTGTGTAGAAGTATGATATGAACATGGATAGCTCTAAGGATCTAGCTTGACTTCATAACTCGTGAGAATAATCTTATGAAGGGTTCAGCGAAGACATAAGCGTACGAAGGGTTCATCGAAGACATAAGCGTATGAAGGGTACACCAAAGACATAGCTTGTACGTTCACAGAAGATTGACCTTGTTGCAACATATTACACCACTTTAGTTGGCCTAGCACACTTTCTTATGTCAAAGTTACATTACATTGCTTTGAACTTAACGAATATAGATAACATGTGTAGAAGTATGATATGAACATGGATAGCTCTAAGGATCTAGCTTGACTTCATAACTCGTGAGAATAATCTTATGAAGGGTTCAGCGAAGACATAAGCGTATGAAGGGTTCATCGAAGACATAAGCGTATGAAGGGTACACCAAAGACATAGCTTGTACGTTCATAGAACATTGACCTTGTTGCAACATATTACACCACTTTAGTTGGCCTAGCACACTTTCTTATGTCAAAGTAACATTACATTGCTTTGAACTTAGCGAATATAGATAACATTTGTAGAAGTATGATATGAACATGGATAGCTCTAAGGATCTAGCTTGACTTCATAACTCGTGAGAATAATCTTATGAAGGGTTCAACGAAGACATAACCGTATGAAGGGTTCATCGAAGACATAAGCGTATGAAGGGTACACCAAAGACATAGCTTGTACGTTCACAGAAGATTGACCTTGTTGCAACATATTACACCACTTTAGTTGGCCTAGCACACTTTCTTATGTCAAAGTAACATTACATTGCTTTGAACTTAACGAATATAGATAACATGTGTAGAAGTATGATATGAACATGGATAGCTCTAAGGATCTAGCTTGACTTCATAACTCGTGAGAATAATCTTATGAAGGGTTCAGCGAAGACATAAGCGTATGAAGGGTTCATCGAAGACATAAGCGTATGAAGGGTACACCAAAGACATAGCTTGTACGTTCATAGAAGATTGACCTTGTTGCAATATATTACACAATGCTTAGTTGCCCTAGCACACTTTCTCATGTTAAACTTACATTACATTGCCTTGAACTTAGCTAATAGAGGTAACATGTGTAGAAGTATGATATGAACATGGATAGCTCTAAGGATCTAGCTTGACTTCATAACTCGTGAGAATAATCTTATGAAGGGTTCAACGAAGACATAAGCGTATGAAGGGTTCATCGAAGACATAAGCGTATGAAGGGTACACCAAAGACATAGCTTGTACGTTCACAGAAGATTGACCTTGTTGCAACATATTACACCACTTTAGTTGGTCTAGCACACTTTCTTATGTCAAAGTAACATTACATTTCTTTGAACTTAGCGAATATAGATAACATATGTAGAAGTATGATATGAACATGGATAGCTCTAAGGATCTAGCTTGACTTCATAACTCGTGAGAATAATCTTATGAAGGGTTCAGCGAAGACATAAGCGTGTGAAGGGTTCATCGAAGACATAAGCGTATGAAGGGTACACCAAAGACATAGCTTGTACGTTCACAGAAGATTGATCTTGTTGCAATATATTACACCATGCTTAGTTGCCCTAGCACACTTTCTCATGTCAAACTTACATTACATTGCCTTGAACTTAGCTAATAGAGATAACATGTGTAGAAGTATGATATGAACATGGATAGCTCTAAGAATCTAGCTTGACTTCATAACATGTGAGAATAAACTTATGAAGAGTTCACCGAAGACATAAGCGTATGAAGGGTACACCAAAGACATAGCTTATAGGTTCACATAAGATTGACCTTGTTGCGACATATTACACCACTTTAGTTGGCCTAGCACACTTTCTCATGTCAAAGTAACATTACATTGTTTTGAACTTAGCGAATATAGATAATATGTGTAGAAGTATGATATAAACATGGATAGCTCTAAGGATCTAGCTTGACTTCATAACTCGTGAGAATAATCTTATGAAGGGTTCAGCGAAGACTTAAGCGTATGAAGGGTTCATCGAAGACGTAAGCGTATGAAGGGTACACCAAAGACATAGCTTGTACGTTCACAGAAGATTGACCTTGTTGCAACATATTACACTACTTTAGTTGGCCTAACACACTTTCTTATGTCAAAGTAACATTACATTGCTTTGAACTTAGCGAATATAGATAACATATGTACAAGTATGATATGAACATGGATAGCTCTAAGGATCTAGCTTGACTTCATAACTCGTGAGAATAATCTTATGAAGGGTTCAACGAAGACATAACCGTATGAAGGGTTCAACGAAGACATAAGCGTATGAAGGGTACACCAAAGACATAGCTTGTACGTTCACAGAACATTGACCTTGTTGCAACATATTACACCACTTTAGTTGGCCTAGCACACTTTCTTATGTCAAAGTAACATTACATTTCTTTGAACTTAGCGAATATAGATAACATATGTAGAAGTATGATATGAACATGGATAGCTCTAAGGATCTAGCTTGACTTCATAACTCGTGAGAATAATCTTATAAGGGGTTCAGCGAAGACATAAGCGTATGAAGGGTTCATCGAAGACGTAAGCGTATGAAGGGTACACCAAAGACATAGCTTGTACGTTTACAGAAGATTGACCTTGTTGCAACATATTACACCACTTTAGTTGGCCTAACACACTTTCTTATGTCAAAGTAACATTACATTGCTTTGAACTTAGCGAATATAGATAACATATGTACAAGTATGATATGAACATGGATAGCTCTAAGGATCTAGCTTGACTTCATAACTCGTGAGAATAATCTTATGAAGGGTTCAACGAAGACATAACCGTATGAAGGGTTCAACGAAGACATAAGCGTATGAAGGGTACACCAAAGACATAGCTTGTACGTTCACAGAACATTGACCTTGTTGCAACATATTACACCACTTTAGTTGGCCTAGCACACTTTCTTATGTCAAAGTAACATTACATTTCTTTGAACTTAGCGAATATAGATAACATATGTAGAAGTATGATATGAACATGGATAGCTCTAAGGATCTAGCTTGACTTCATAACTCGTGAGAATAATCTTATAAGGGGTTCAGCGAAGACATAAGCGTATGAAGGGTTCATCGAAGACGTAAGCGTATGAAGGGTACACCAAAGACATAGCTTGTACGTTTACAGAAGATTGACCTTGTTGCAACATATTACACCACTTTAGTTGGCCTAACACACTTTCTTATGTCAAAGTAACATTACATTGCTTTGAACTTAGCGAATATAGATAACATATGTACAAGTATGATATGAACATGGATAACTCTAAGGATCTAGCTTGACTTCATAACTCGTGAGAATAATCTTATGAAGGGTTCAACGAAGACATAACCGTATGAAGGGTTCAACGAAGACATAAGCGTATGAAGAGTACACCAAAGACATAGCTTGTACGTTCACAGAAGATTGACCTTGTTGCAACATATTACACCACTTTAGTTGGCCTAGCACACTTTCTTATGTCAAAGTAACATTACATTGCTTTGAACTTAACGAATATAGATAACATGTGTAGAAGTATGATATGAACATGGATAGCTCTAAGGATCTAGCTTGACTTCATAACTCGTGAGAATAATCTTATGAAGGGTTCAACGAAGACATAAGCGTATGAAGGGTTCTTCGAAGACATAAGCGTATGAAGGGTACACCAAAGACATAGCTTGTACGTTCACAGAA
Source organism: Lepidium didymum (assembly GCA_963920545.1). Lineage (NCBI taxonomy): Eukaryota > Viridiplantae > Streptophyta > Magnoliopsida > Brassicales > Brassicaceae > Lepidium > Lepidium didymum. The sequence goes on along the minus strand of OY986983.1, from coordinate 7,855,435 downwards.
GATTGACCTTGTTGCAACATATTACACTACTTTAGTTGGCCTAACACACTTTCTTATGTCAAAGTAACATTACATTGCTTTGAACTTAGCGAATATAGATAACATATGTACAAGTATGATATGAACATGGATAGCTCTAAGGATCTAGCTTGACTTCATAACTCGTGAGAATAATCTTATGAAGGGTTCAACGAAGACATAACCGTATGAAGGGTTCAACGAAGACATAAGCGTATGAAGGGTACACCAAAGACATAGCTTGTACGTTCACAGAACATTGACCTTGTTGCAACATATTACACCACTTTAGTTGGCCTAGCACACTTTCTTATGTCAAAGTAACATTACATTTCTTTGAACTTAGCGAATATAGATAACATATGTAGAAGTATGATATGAACATGGATAGCTCTAAGGATCTAGCTTGACTTCATAACTCGTGAGAATAATCTTATGAAGGGTTCAGCGAAGACATAAGCGTATGAAGGGTTCATCGAAGACGTAAGCGTATGAAGGGTACACCAAAGACATAGCTTGTACGTTTACAGAAGATTGACCTTGTTGCAACATATTACACCACTTTAGTTGGCCTAACACACTTTCTTATGTCAAAGTAACATTACATTGCTTTGAACTTAGCGAATATAGATAACATGTGTAGAAGTATGATATGAACATGGATAGCTCTAAGGATCTAGCTTGACTTCATAACTCGTGAGAATAATCTTATGAAGGGTTCAGCGAAGACATAAGCGTATGAAGGGTTCATCGAAGACATAAGCGTATGAAGGGTACACCAAAGACATAGCTTGTACGTTCACAGAAGATTGACCTTGTTGCAATATATTACACCATGCTTAGTTGCCCTAGCACACTTTCTCATGTCAAACTTACATTACATTGCCTTGAACTTAGCTAATAGAGGTAACATGTGTAGAAGTATGATATGAACATGGATAGCTCTAAGGATCTAACTTGACTTCATAACTCGTGAGAATAATCTTATGAAGGGTTCAACGAAGACATAAGCGTATGAAGGGTTCATCGAAGACATAAGCGTATGAAGGGTACACCAAAGACATAGCTTGTACGTTCACAGAAGATTGACCTTGTTGCAACATATTACACCACTTTAGTTGGCCTAGCACACTTTCTTATGTCAAAGTAACATTACATTGCTTTGAACTTAACGAATATAGATAACATATGTACAAGTATGATATGAACATGGATAGCTCTAAGGATCTAGCTTGACTTCATAACTCGTGAGAATAATCTTATGAAGGGTTCAACGAAGACATAACCGTATGAAGGGTTCAACGAAGACATAAGCGTATGAAGGGTACACCAAAGACATAGCTTGTACGTTCACAGAACATTGACCTTGTTGCAACATATTACACCACTTTAGTTGGCCTAGCACACTTTCTTATGTCAAAGTAACATTACATTTCTTTGAACTTAGCGAATATAGATAACATATGTAGAAGTATGATATGAACATGGATAGCTCTAAGGATCTAGCTTGACTTCATAACTCGTGAGAATAATCTTATGAAGGGTTCAGCGAAGACATAAGCGTATGAAGGGTTCATCGAAGACGTAAGCGTATGAAGGGTACACCAAAGACATAGCTTGTACGTTTACAGAAGATTGACCTTGTTGCAACATATTACACCACTTTAGTTGGCCTAACACACTTTCTTATGTCAAAGTAACATTACATTGCTTTGAACTTAGCGAATATAGATAACATGTGTAGAAGTATGATATGAACATGGATAGCTCTAAGGATCTAGCTTGACTTCATAACTCGTGAGAATAATCTTATGAAGGGTTCAGCGAAGACATAAGCGTATGAAGGGTTCATCGAAGACATAAGCGTATGAAGGGTACACCAAAGACATAGCTTGTACGTTCACAGAAGATTGACCTTGTTGCAATATATTACACCATGCTTAGTTGCCCTAGCACACTTTCTCATGTCAAACTTACATTACATTGCCTTGAACTTAGCTAATAGAGGTAACATGTGTAGAAGTATGATATGAACATGGATAGCTCTAAGGATCTAACTTGACTTCATAACTCGTGAGAATAATCTTATGAAGGGTTCAACGAAGACATAAGCGTATGAAGGGTTCATCGAAGACATAAGCGTATGAAGGGTACACCAAAGACATAGCTTGTACGTTCACAGAAGATTGACCTTGTTGCAACATATTACACCACTTTAGTTGGCCTAGCACACTTTCTTATGTCAAAGTAACATTACATTGCTTTGAACTTAACGAATATAGATAACATGTGTAGAAGTATGATATGAACATGGATAGCTCTAAGGATCTAGCTTGACTTCATAACTCGTGAGAATAATCTTATGAAGGGTTCAACGAAGACATAAGCGTATGAAGGGTTCTTCGAAGACATAAGCGTATGAAGAGTACACCAAAGACATAGCTTGTACGTTCACAGAAGATTGACCTTGTTGCAACATATTACACCACTTTAGTTGGCCTAACACACTTTCTTATGTCAAAGTAACATTACATTGCTTTGAACTTAGCGAATATAGATAACATATGTACAAGTATGATATGAACATGGATAGCTCTAAGGATCTAGCTTGACTTCATAACTCGTGAGAATAATCTTATGAAGGGTTCAACGAAGACATAAGCGTATGAAGGGTTCTTCGAAGACATAAGCGTATGAAGGGTACACCAAAGACATAGCTTGTACGTTCACAGAAGATTGACCTTGTTGCAACATATTACACCACTTTAGTTGGCCTAGCACACTTTCTTATGTCAAAGTAACATTACATTGCTTTGAACTTAACGAATATAGATAACATGTGTAGAAGTATGATATGAACATGGATAGCTCTAAGGATCTAGCTTGACTTCATAACTCGTGAGAATAATCTTATGAAGGGTTCAGCGAAGACATAAGCGTATGAAGGGTTCATCGAAGACATAAGCGTATGAAGGGTACACCAAAGACATAGCTTGTACGTTCACAGAAGATTGACCTTGTTGCAATATATTACACCATGCTTAGTTGCCCTAGCACACTTTCTCATGTCAAACTTACATTACATTGCCTTGAACTTAGCTAATAGAGGTAACATGTGTAGAAGTATGATATGAACATGGATAGCTCTAAGGATCTAACTTGACTTCATAACTCGTGAGAATAATCTTATGAAGGGTTCAACGAAGACATAAGCGTATGAAGGGTTCATCGAAGACATAAGCGTATGAAGGGTACACCAAAGACATAGCTTGTACGTTCACAGATTGACCTTGTTGCAACATATTACACCACTTTAGTTGGCCTAGCACACTTTCTTATGTCAAAATAACATTACATTGCTTTGAACTTAGCTCATATTGACAACTTATGTAGAAGTATGATATGAACATGGATAGCTCTAAGGATCTAGCTTGACTTCATAACTCGTGAGAATAATCTTATGAAGGGTTCAGCGAAGACATAAGCGTACGAAGGGTTCATCGAAGACATAAGCGTATGAAGGGTACACCAAAGACATAGCTTGTACGTTCACAGAAGATTGACCTTGTTGCAACATATTACACCACTTTAGTTGGCCTAGCACACTTTCTTATGTCAAAGTAACATTACATTGCTTTGAACTTAACGAATATAGATAACATGTGTAGAAGTATGATATGAACATGGATAGCTCTAAGGATCTAGCTTGACTTCATAACTCGTGAGAATAATCTTATGAAGGGTTCAGCGAAGACATAAGCGTATGAAGGGTTCATCGAAGACATAGCTTATAAGTTCATAGAAGATTGACCTTGTTGCAACATATTACACCACTTTAGTTGGTCTAGCACACTTTCTTATGTCAAAGTAACATTACATTTCTTTGAACTTAGCGAATATAGATAACATATGTAGAAGTATGATATGAACATGGATAGCTCTAAGGATCTAGCTTGACTTCATAACTCGTGAGAATAATCTTATGAAGGGTTCAGCGAAGACATAAGCGTGTGAAGGGTTCATCGAAGACATAAGCGTATGAAGGGTATACCAAAGACATAGCTTGTACGTTCACAGAAGATTGATCTTGTTGCAATATATTACACCATGCTTAGTTGCCCTAGCACACTTTCTCATGTCAAACTTACATTACATTGCCTTGAACTTAGCTAATAGAGATAACATGTGTAGAAGTATGATATGAACATGGATAGCTCTAAGAATCTAGCTTGACTTCATAACATGTGAGAATAAACTTATGAAGAGTTCACCGAAGACATAAGCGTATGAAGGGTACACCAAAGACATAGCTTATAGGTTCACATAAGATTGACCTTGTTGCGACATATTACACCACTTTAGTTGGCCTAGCACACTTTCTCATGTCAAAGTAACATTACATTGTTTTGAACTTAGCGAATATAGATAATATGTGTAGAAGTATGATATAAACATGGATAGCTCAAAGGATCTAGCTTGACTTCATAACTCGTGAGAATAATCTTATGAAGGGTTCAGCGAAGACATAAGCGTATGAAGGGTTTATCGAAGACGTAAGCGTATGAAGGGTACACCAAAGACATAGCTTGTACGTTTACAGAAGATTGACCTTGTTGCAACATATTACACCACTTTAGTTGGCCTAACACACTTTCTTATGTCAAAGTAACATTACATTGCTTTGAACTTAGCGAATATAGATAACATATGTACAAGTATGATATGAACATGGATAGCTCTAAGGATCTAGCTTGACTTCATAACTCGTGAGAATAATCTTATGAAGGGTTCAACGAAGACATAACCGTATGAAGGGTTCAACGAAGACATAAGTGTATGAAGAGTACACCAAAGACATAGCTTGTACGTTCACAGAAGATTGACCTTGTTGCAACATATTACACCACTTTAGTTGGCCTAGCACACTTTCTTATGTCAAAGTAACAATACATTGCTTTGAACTTAACGAATATAGATAACATGTGTAGAAGTATGATATGAACATGGATAGCTCTAAGGATCTAGCTTGACTTCATAACTCGTGAGAATAATCTTATGAAGGGTTCAACGAAGACATAAGCGTATGAAGGGTTCTTCGAAGACATAAGCGTATGAAGGGTACACCAAAGACATAGCTTGTACGTTCACAGAAGATTGACCTTGTTGCAACATATTACACTACTTTAGTTGGCCTAACACACTTTCTTATGTCAAAGTAACATTACATTGCTTTGAACTTAGCGAATATAGATAACATATGTACAAGTATGATATGAACATGGATAGCTCTAAGGATCTAGCTTGACTTCATAACTCGTGAGAATAATCTTATGAAGGGTTCAACGAAGACATAACCGTATGAAGGGTTCAACGAAGACATAAGCGTATGAAGGGTACACCAAAGACATAGCTTGTACGTTCACAGAACATTGACCTTGTTGCAACATATTACACCACTTTAGTTGGCCTAGCACACTTTCTTATGTCAAAGTAACATTACATTGCTTTGAACTTAGCGAATATAGATAACATTTGTAAAAGTATGATATGAACATGGATAGCTCTAAGGATCTAGCTTGACTTCATAACTCGCGAGAATAATCTTATGAAGGGTTCAACGAAGACATAAGCGTATGAAGGGTTCATCAAAGACATAAGCGTATGAAGGGTACACCAAAGACATAGCTTGTACGTTCACAGAAGATTGACCTTGTTGCAACATATTACACTACTTTAGTTGGCCTAACACACTTTCTTATGTCAAAGTAACATTACATTGCTTTGAACTTAGCGAATATAGATAACATATGTACAAGTATGATATGAACATGGATAGCTCTAAGGATCTAGCTTGACTTCATAACTCGTGAGAATAATCTTATGAAGGGTTCAACGAAGACATAACCGTATGAAGGGTTCATCGAAGACATAAGCGTATGAAGGGTACACCAAAGACATAGCTTGTACGTTCACAGAAGATTGACCTTGTTGCAACATATTACACCACTTTAGTTGGCCTAGCACACTTTCTTATGACAAAATAACATTACATTGCTTTGAACTTAACGAATATAGATAACATGTGTAGAAGTATGATATGAACATGGATAGCTCTAAGGATCTAGCTTGACTTCATAACTCGTGAGAATAATCTTATGAAGGGTTCAGCGAAGATATAAGCGTATGAAGGGTTCATCGAAGACATAAGCGTATGAAGGGTACACCAAAGACATAGCTTGTACGTTCACATAAGATTGACCTTGTTGCAACATATTACACTACTTTAGTTGGCCTAACACACTTTCTTATGTCAAAGTAACATAAAATTGCTTTGAACTTAGCGAATATAGATAACATATGTACAAGTATGATATGAACATGGATAGCTCTAAGGATCTAGCTTGACTTCATAACTCGTGAGAATAATCTTATGAAGGGTTCAACGAAGACATAACCGTATGAAGGGTTCATCGAAGACATAAGCGTTTGAAGGGTACACCAAAGACATAGCTTGTACGTTCATAGAACATTGACCTTGTTGCAACATATTACACCACTTTAGTTGGCCTAGCACACTTTCTTATGTCAAAGTAACATTACATTGCTTTGACCTTAGCGAATATAGATAACATATGTACAAGTATGATATGAACATGGATAACTCTAAGGATCTAGCTTGACTTCATAACTCGTGAGAATAATCTTATGAAGGGTTCAACGAAGACATAACCGTATGAAGGGTTCATCGAAGACATAAGCGTATGAAGGGTACACCAAAGACATAGCTTGTACGTTCACAGAAGATTGACCTTGTTGCAACATATTACACCACTTTAGTTGGCCTAGCACACTTTCTTATGTCAAAGTAACATTACATTGCTTTGAACTTAACGAATATAGATAACATGTGTAGAAGTATGATATGAACATGGATAGCTCTAAGGATCTAGCTTGACTTCATAACTCGTGAGAATAATCTTATGAAGGGTTCAACGAAGACATAACCGTATGAAGGGTTCATCGAAGACATAAGCGTTTGAAGGGTACACCAAAGACATAGCTTGTACGTTCATAGAACATTGACCTTGTTGCAACATATTACACCACTTTAGTTGGCCTAGCACACTTTCTTATGTCAAAGTAACATTACATTGCTTTGAACTTAACGAATATAGATAACATGTGTAGAAGTATGATATGAACATGGATAGCTCTAAGGATCTAGCTTGACTTCATAACTCGTGAGAATAATCTTATGAAGGGTTCAGCGAAGACATAAGCGTATGAAGGGTTCATCGAAGACATAAGCGTATGAAGGGTACACCAAAGACATAGCTTGTACGTTCACAGAAGATTGACCTTGTTGCAATATATTACACCATGCTTAGTTGCCCTAGCACACTTTCTCATGTCAAACTTACATTACATTGCCTTGAACTTAGCTAATAGAGGTAACATGTGTAGAAGTATGATATGAACATGGATAGCTCTAAGGATCTAGCTTGACTTCATAACTCGTGAGAATAATCTTATGAAGGGTTCAACGAAGACATAAGCGTATGAAGGGTTCATCGAAGACATAAGCGTATGAAGGGTACACCAAAGACATAGCTTGTACGTTCACAAAAGATTGACCTTGTTGCAACATATTACACCACTTTAGTTGGCCTAGCACACTTTCTTATGTCAAAATAACATTACATTGCTTTGAACTTAGCTCATATTGACAACTTGTGTAGAAGTATGATATGAACATGGATAGCTCTAAGGATCTAGCTTGACTTCATAACTCGTGAGAATAATCTTATGAAGGGTTCAGCGAAGACATAAGCGTACGAAGGGTTCATCGAAGACATAAGCGTATGAAGGGTACACCAAAGACATAGCTTGTACGTTCACAGAAGATTGACCTTGTTGCAACATATTACACCACTTTAGTTGGCCTAGCACACTTTCTTATGTCAAAGTAACATTACATTGCTTTGAACTTAACGAATATAGATAACATGTGTAGAAGTATGATATGAACATGGATAGCTCTAAGGATCTAGCTTGACTTCATAACTCGTGAGAATAATCTTATGAAGGGTTCAGCGAAGACATAAGCGTATGAAGGGTTCATCGAAGACATAAGCGTATGAAGGGTACACCAAAGACATAGCTTATAGGTTCACATAAGATTGAACTTGTTGCAACATATTACACCATGCTTAGTTGCCTTAGCACACTTTCTTATGTCAAAGTAACATTACATTGCTTTGAACTTAACGAATATAGATAACATGTGTAGAAGTATGATATGAACATGGATAGCTCTAAGGATCTAGCTTGACTTCATAACTCGTGAGAATAATCTTATGAAGGGTTCAGCGAAGACATAAGCGTATGAAGGGTTCATCGAAGACATAAGCGTATGAAGGGTACACCAAAGACATAGCTTGTACGTTCACAGAAGATTGACCTTGTTGCAATATATTACACAATGCTTAGTTGCCCTAGCACACTTTCTCATGTCAAACTTACATTACATTGCCTTGAACTTAGCTAATAGAGGTAACATGTGTAGAAGTATGATATGAACATGGATAGCTCTAAGGATCTAGCTTGACTTCATAACTCGTGAGAATAATCTTATGAAGGGTTCAACGAAGACATAAGCGTATGAAGGGTTCATCGAAGACATAAGCGTATGAAGGGTACACCAAAGACATAGCTTGTACGTTCACAGAAGATTGACCTTGTTGCAATATATTACACCATGCTTAGTTGCCCTAGCACACTTTCTCATGTCAAACTTACATTACATTGCCTTGAACTTAGCTAATAGAGATAACATGTGTAGAAGTATGATATGAACATGGATAGCTCTAAGAATCTAGCTTGACTTCATAACATGTGAGAATAAACTTATGAAGAGTTCACCGAAGACATAAGCGTATGAAGGGTACACCAAAGACATAGCTTATAGGTTCACATAAGATTGACCTTGTTGCAACATATTACACCACTTTAGTTGGCCTAGCACACTTTCTTATGTCAAAGTAACATTACATTGCTTTGAACTTAACGAATATAGATAACATGTGTAGAAGTATGATATGAACATGGATAGCTCTAAGGATCTAGCTTGACTTCATAACTCGTGAGAATAATCTTATGAAGGGTTCAGCGAAGACATAAGCGTATGAAGGGTTCATCGAAGACATAAGCGTATGAAGGGTACACCAAAGACATAGATTATAGGTTCACATAAGATTGAACTTGTTGCAACATATTACACCATGCTTAGTTGCCTTAGCACACTTTCTCATGTCAAAGTTACATTACATTGCCTTGAACTTAGCTAATAGAGATAACATGTGTAGAAGTATGATATGAACATGGATAGCTCTAAGGATCTAGCTTGACTTCATAACTCGTGAGAATAATCTTATGAAGGGTTCAGCGAAGACATAAGCGTATGAAGGGTTCATCGAAGACATAAGCGTATAAAGGGTACACCAAAGACATAGATTATAGGTTCACATAAGATTGAACTTGTTGCAACATATTACACCATGCTTAGTTGCCTTAGCACACTTTCTCATGTCAAAGTTACATTACATTGCCTTGAACTTAGCTAATAGAGATAACATGTGTAGAAGTATGATATGAACATGGATAGCTCTAAGGATCTAGCTTGACTTCATAACTCGTGAGAATAATCTTATGAAGGGTTCAGCGAAGACATAAGCATATGAAGGGTTCATCGAAGACATAAGCGTATGAAGGGTACACCAAAGACATAGCTTGTACGTTCACAGAAGATTGACCTTGTTGCAACATATTACACCACTTTAGTTGGCCTAGCACACTTTCTTATGTCAAAGTAACATTACATTGCTTTGAACTTAACGAATATAGATAACATGTGTAGAAGTATGATATGAACATGGATAGCTCTAAGAATCTAGCTTGACTTCATAACATGTGAGAATAAACTTATGAAGAGTTCACCGAAGACATAAGCGTATGAAGGGTACACCAAAGACATAGCTTATAGGTTCACATAAGATTGACCTTGTTGCAACATATTACACCACTTTAGTTGGCCTAGCACACTTTCTCATGTTAAAGTAACATTACATTGTTTTGAACTTAGCGAATATAGATAACATGTGTAGAAGTATGATATGAACATGGATACCTCTACGGATCTAGCTTGACTTCATAACTCGTGAGAATAATCTTATGAAGGGTTCAACGAAGACATAAGCGTATGAAGGGTTCACCAAAGACATAAGCGTATGAAGGGTACACCAAAGACATAGCTTATAGGTTCACATAAGATTGACCTTGTTGCAACATATTACACCATGCTTAGTTGCCTTAGCACACTTTCTCATGTCAAAGTTACATTACATTGCCTTGAACTTAGCTAATAGAGATAACATGTGTAGAAGTATGATATGAACATGGATAGCTCTAAGGATCTAGCTTGACTTCATAACTCGTGAGAATAATCTTATGAAGGGTTCAGCGAAGACATAAGCATATGAAGGGTTCATCGAAGACATAAGCGTATGAAGGGTACACCAAAGACATAGCCTGTACGTTCACAGAAGATGGACCTTGTTGCAATATATTACACCATGCTTAGTTGCCCTAGCACACTTTCTCATGTCAAACTTACATTACATTGCCTTGAACTTAGCTAATAGAGACAACATGTGTAGAAGTATGATATGAACATGGATAGCTCTAAGAATCTAGCTTGACTTCATAACATGTGAGAATAAACTTATGAAGAGTTCACCGAAGACATAAGCGTATGAAGGGTACACCAAAGACATAGCTTATAGGTTCACATAAGATTGACCTTGTTGCAACATATTACACCACTTTAGTTGGCCTAGCACACTTTCTCATGTTAAAGTAACATTACATTGTTTTGAACTTAGCGAATATAGATAACATGTGTAGAAGTATGATATGAACATGGATACCTCTACGGATCTAGCTTGACTTCATAACTCGTGAGAATAATCTTATGAAGGGTTCAACGAAGACATAAGCGTATGAAGGGTTCACCAAAGACATAAGCGTATGAAGGGTACACCAAAGACATAGCTTGTACGTTCACAGAAGATTGACCTTGTTGCAACATATTACACCACTTTAGTTGGCCTAGCACACTTTCTTATGTCAAAGTAACATTACATTGCTTTGAACTTAACGAATATAGATAACATGTGTAGAAGTATGATATGAACATGGATAGCTCTAAGGATCTAGCTTGACTTCATAACTCGTGAGAATAATCTTATGAAGGGTTCAGCGAAGACATAAGCGTATGAAGGGTTCATCGAAGACATAAGCGTATGAAGGGTACACCAAAGACATAGCTTGTACGTTCACACAAGATTGATCCTGTTGCAATATATTACATCATGCTTAGTTGCCCTAGCACACTTTCTCATGTCAAAGTCACATTACATTGCCTTGAAATTAGCTAATAGAGATAACATGTGTAGAAGTATGATATGAACATGGATAGCTCTAAGAATCTAGCTTGACTTCATAACATGTGAGAATAAACTTATGAAGGGTTCACCAAAGACATAAGCGTATGAAGGCTTCACCAAAGACATAGCTTATAGGTTCACATAAGATTGACCTTGTTGCAATATATTACACCACTTTAGTTGGCCTAGCACACTTTCTCATGTTAAAGTAACATTACATTGTTTTGAACTTAGCGAATATAGATAACATGTGTAGAAGTATGATATGAACATGGATAGCTCTAAGGATCTAGCTTGACTTCATAACTCGTGAGAATAATCTTATGAAGGTTCAGCGAAGACATAAGCGTATGAAGGGTTCATCGAAGACATAAGCGTATGAAGGGTACACCAAAGACATAGCTTGTACGTTCACAGAAGATTGACCTTGTTGCAATATATTACACAATGCTTAGTTGCCCTAGCACACTTTCTCATGTCAAACTTACATTACATTGCCTTGAACTTAGCTAATAGAGGTAACATGTGTAGAAGTATGATATGAACATGGATAGCTCTAAGGATCTAGCTTGACTTCATAACTCGTGAGAATAATCTTATGAAGGGTTCAACGAAGACATAAGCGTATGAAGGGTTCATCGAAGACATAAGCGTATGAAGGGTACACCAAAGACATAGCTTGTACGTTCACAGAAGATTGACCTTGTTGCAATATATTACACCATGCTTAGTTGCCCTAGCACACTTTCTCATGTCAAACTTACATTACATTGCCTTGAACTTAGCTAATAGAGATAACATGTGTAGAAGTATGATATGAACATGGATAGCTCTAAGAATCTAGCTTGACTTCATAACATGTGAGAATAAACTTATGAAGAGTTCACCGAAGACATAAGCGTATGAAGGGTACACCAAAGACATAGCTTATAGGTTCACATAAGATTGACCTTGTTGCAACATATTACACCACTTTAGTTGGCCTAGCACACTTTCTTATGTCAAAGTAACATTACATTGCTTTGAACTTAACGAATATAGATAACATGTGTAGAAGTATGATATGAACATGGATAGCTCTAAGGATCTAGCTTGACTTCATAACTCGTGAGAATAATCTTATGAAGGGTTCAGCGAAGACATAAGCGTATGAAGGGTTCATCGAAGACATAAGCGTATGAAGGGTACACCAAAGACATAGATTATAGGTTCACATAAGATTGAACTTGTTGCAACATATTACACCATGCTTAGTTGCCTTAGCACACTTTCTCATGTCAAAGTTACATTACATTGCCTTGAACTTAGCTAATAGAGATAACATGTGTAGAAGTATGATATGAACATGGATAGCTCTAAGGATCTAGCTTGACTTCATAACTCGTGAGAATAATCTTATGAAGGGTTCAGCGAAGACATAAGCGTATGAAGGGTTCATCGAAGACATAAGCGTATAAAGGGTACACCAAAGACATAAATTATAGGTTCACATAAGATTGAACTTGTTGCAACATATTACACCATGCTTAGTTGCCTTAGCACACTTTCTCATGTCAAAGTTACATTACATTGCCTTGAACTTAGCTAATAGAGATAACATGTGTAGAAGTATGATATGAACATGGATAGCTCTAAGGATCTAGCTTGACTTCATAACTCGTGAGAATAATCTTATGAAGGGTTCAGCGAAGACATAAGCATATGAAGGGTTCATCGAAGACATAAGCGTATGAAGGGTACACCAAAGACATAGCTTGTACGTTCACAGAAGATTGACCTTGTTGCAATATATTACACCATGCTTAGTTGCCCTAGCACACTTTCTCATGTCAAACTTACATTACATTGCCTTGAACTTAGCTAATAGAGATAACATGTGTAGAAGTATGATATGAACATGGATAGCTCTAAGAATCTAGCTTGACTTCATAACATGTGAGAATAAACTTATGAAGAGTTCACCGAAGACATAAGCGTATGAAGGGTACACCAAAGACATAGCTTATAGGTTCACATAAGATTGACCTTGTTGCAACATATTACACCACTTTAGTTGGCCTAGCACACTTTCTCATGTTAAAGTAACATTACATTGTTTTGAACTTAGCGAATATAGATAACATGTGTAGAAGTATGATATGAACATGGATACCTCTACGGATCTAGCTTGACTTCATAACTCGTGAGAATAATCTTATGAAGGGTTCAACGAAGACATAAGCGTATGAAGGGTTCACCAAAGACATAAGCGTATGAAGGGTACACCAAAGACATAGCTTATAGGTTCACATAAGATTGACCTTGTTGCAACATATTACACCATGCTTAGTTGCCTTAGCACACTTTCTCATGTCAAAGTTACATTACATTGCCTTGAACTTAGCTAATAGAGATAACATGTGTAGAAGTATGATATGAACATGGATAGCTCTAAGGATCTAGCTTGACTTCATAACTCGTGAGAATAATCTTATGAAGGGTTCAGCGAAGACATAAGCATATGAAGGGTTCATCGAAGACATAAGCGTATGAAGGGTACACCAAAGACATAGCCTGTACGTTCACAGAAGATGGACCTTGTTGCAATATATTACACCATGCTTAGTTGCCCTAGCACACTTTCTCATGTCAAACTTACATTACATTGCCTTGAACTTAGCTAATAGAGACAACATGTGTAGAAGTATGATATGAACATGGATAGCTCTAAGAATCTAGCTTGACTTCATAACATGTGAGAATAAACTTATGAAGAGTTCACCGAAGACATAAGCGTATGAAGGGTACACCAAAGACATAGCTTATAGGTTCACATAAGATTGACCTTGTTGCAACATATTACACCACTTTAGTTGGCCTAGCACACTTTCTCATGTTAAAGTAACATTACATTGTTTTGAACTTAGCGAATATAGATAACATGTGTAGAAGTATGATATGAACATGGATACCTCTACGGATCTAGCTTGACTTCATAACTCGTGAGAATAATCTTATGAAGGGTTCAACGAAGACATAAGCGTATGAAGGGTTCACCAAAGACATAAGCGTATGAAGGGTACACCAAAGACATAGCTTGTACGTTCACAGAAGATTGACCTTGTTGCAACATATTACACCACTTTAGTTGGCCTAGCACACTTTCTTATGTCAAAGTAACATTACATTGCTTTGAACTTAACGAATATAGATAACATGTGTAGAAGTATGATATGAACATGGATAGCTCTAAGGATCTAGCTTGACTTCATAACTCGTGAGAATAATCTTATGAAGGGTTCAGCGAAGACATAAGCGTATGAAGGGTTCATCGAAGACATAAGCGTATGAAGGGTACACCAAAGACATAGCTTGTACGTTCACACAAGATTGATCCTGTTGCAATATATTACATCATGCTTAGTTGCCCTAGCACACTTTCTCATGTCAAACTTACATTACATTGCCTTGAAATTAGCTAATAGAGATAACATGTGTAGAAGTATGATATGAACATGGATAGCTCTAAGAATCTAGCTTGACTTCATAACATGTGAGAATAAACTTATGAAGGGTTCACCAAAGACATAAGCGTATGAAGGCTTCACCAAAGACATAGCTTATAGGTTCACATAAGATTGACCTTGTTGCAATATATTACACCACTTTAGTTGGCCTAGCACACTTTCTCATGTTAAAGTAACATTACATTGTTTTGAACTTAGCGAATATAGATAACATGTGTAGAAGTATGATATGAACATGGATAGCTCTAAGGATCTAGCTTGACTTCATAACTCGTGAGAATAATCTTATGAAGG
The DNA here is from genome assembly GCA_963920545.1 of Lepidium didymum. Taxonomy (NCBI): domain Eukaryota; kingdom Viridiplantae; phylum Streptophyta; class Magnoliopsida; order Brassicales; family Brassicaceae; genus Lepidium; species Lepidium didymum. Next base: position 7,840,113 of record OY986983.1, on the reverse strand, counting down.
GTTCAACGAAGACATAAGCGTATGAAGGGTTCATCGAAGACATAAGCGTATGAAGGGTACACCAAAGACATAGCTTGTACGTTCACACAAGATTGACCCTGTTGCAATATATTACATCATGCTTAGTTGCCCTAGCACACTTTCTCATGTCAAAGTCACATTACATTGCCTTGAAATTAGCTAATAGAGATAACATGTGTAGAAGTATGATATGAACATGGATAGCTCTAAGAATCTAGCTTGACTTCATAACATGTGAGAATAAACTTATGAAGGGTTCACCAAAGACATAAGCGTATGAAGGCTTCACCAAAGACATAGCTTATAGGTTCACATAAGATTGACCTTGTTGCAATATATTACACCACTTTAGTTGGCCTAGCACACTTTCTCATGTTAAAGTAACATTACATTGTTTTGAACTTAGCGAATATAGATAACATGTGTAGAAGTATGATATGAACATGGATAGCTCTAAGGATCTAGCTTGACTTCATAACTCGTGAGAATAATCTTATGAAGGGTTCAACGAAGACATAACCGTATGAAGGGTTCATCGAAGGCATAAGCGTATGAAGGGTACACAGAAGACATAGCTTGTACGTTCACAGAAGATGGACCTTGTTGCAACATATTACACCACTTTAGTTGGCCTAGCACACTTTCTCATGTTAAAGTAACATTACATTATTTTGAACTTAGGAAATATAGAAAACATGTGTAGAAGTATGATATGAACATGGATAGCTCTAAGGATCTAGCTTGACTTCATAACTCTTGAGAATAAACTTATGAAGAGTTCACCGAAGACATAAGCGTATGAAGGGTACACCAAAGACATAGCTTATAGGTTCACATAAGATTGACCTTGTTGCAACATATTACACCACTTTAGTTGGCCTAGCACACTTTCTCATGTTAAAGTAACATTACATTGTTTTGAACTTAGCGAATATAGATAACATGTGTAGAAGTATGATATGAACATGGATACCTCTACGGATCTAGCTTGACTTCATAACTCGTGAGAATAATCTTATGAAGGGTTCAACGAAGACATAAGCGTATGAAGGGTTCACCAAAGACATAAGCGTATGAAGGGTACACCAAAGACATAGCTTGTACGTTCACAGAAGATTGACCTTGTTGCAACATATTACACCACTTTAGTTGGCCTAGCACACTTTCTTATGTCAAAGTAACATTACATTGCTTTGAACTTAACGAATATAGATAACATGTGTAGAAGTATGATATGAACATGGATAGCTCTAAGGATCTAGCTTGACTTCATAACTCGTGAGAATAATCTTATGAAGGGTTCAGCGAAGACATAAGCGTATGAAGGGTTCATCGAAGACATAAGCGTATGAAGGGTACACCAAAGACATAGCTTGTACGTTCACACAAGATTGATCCTGTTGCAATATATTACATCATGCTTAGTTGCCCTAGCACACTTTCTCATGTCAAACTTACATTACATTGCCTTGAACTTAGCTAATAGAGGTAACATGTGTAGAAGTATGATATGAACATGGATAGCTCTAAGGATCTAGCTTGACTTCATAACTCGTGAGAATAATCTTATGAAGGGTTCAACGAAGACATAAGCGTATGAAGGGTTCATCGAAGACATAAGCGTATGAAGGGTACACCAAAGACATAGCTTGTACGTTCACAGACGATTGACCTTGTTGCAACATATTACACCACTTTAGTTGGCCTAGCACACTTTCTTATGTCAAAGTAACATTACATTGCTTTGAACTTAACGAATATAGATAACATGTGTAGAAGTATGATATGAACATGGATAGCTCTAAGGATCTAGCTTGACTTCATAACTCGTGAGAATAATCTTATGAAGGGTTCAGCGAAGACATAAGCGTATGAAGGGTTCATCGAAGACATAAGCGTATGAAGGGTACACCAAAGACATAGCTTGTACGTTCACACAAGATTGATCCTGTTGCAATATATTACATCATGCTTAGTTGCCCTAGCACACTTTCTCATGTCAAAGTCACATTACATTGCCTTGAAATTAGCTAATAGAGATAACATGTGTAGAAGTATGATATGAACATGGATAGCTCTAAGAATCTAGCTTGACTTCATAACATGTGAGAATAAACTTATGAAGGGTTCACCAAAGACATAAGCGTATGAAGGCTTCACCAAAGACATAGCTTATAGGTTCACATAAGATTAACCTTGTTGCAATATATTACACCACTTTAGTTGGCCTAGCACACTTTCTCATGTTAAAGTAACATTACATTGTTTTGAACTTAGCGAATATAGATAACATGTGTAGAAGTATGATATGAACATGGATAGCTCTAAGGATCTAGCTTGACTTCATAACTCGTGAGAATAATCTTATGAAGGGTTCAGCGAAGACATAAGCGTATGAAGGGTTCATCGAAGACATAAGCGTATGAAGGGTACACCAAAGACATAGCTTGTACGTTCACACAAGATTGACCCTGTTGCAATATATTACATCATGCTTAGTTGCCCTAGCACACTTTCTCATGTCAAAGTCACATTACATTGCCTTGAAATTAGCTAATAGAGATAACATGTGTAGAAGTATGATATGAACATGGATAGCTCTAAGAATCTAGCTTGACTTCATAACATGTGAGAATAAACTTATGAAGGGTTCACCAAAGACATAAGCGTATGAAGGCTTCACCAAAGACATAGCTTATAGGTTCACATAAGATTGACCTTGTTGCAATATATTACACCACTTTAGTTGGCCTAGCACACTTTCTCATGTTAAAGTAACATTACATTGTTTTGAACTTAGCGAATATAGATAACATGTGTAGAAGTATGATATGAACATGGATAGCTCTAAGGATCTAGCTTGACTTCATAACTCGTGAGAATAATCTTATGAAGGGTTCAACGAAGACATAACCGTATGAAGGGTTCATCGAAGGCATAAGCGTATGAAGGGTACACAGAAGACATAGCTTGTACGTTCACACAAGATTGACCCTGTTGCAATATATTACATCATGCTTAGTTGCCCTAGCACACTTTCTCATGTAAAAGTCACATTACATTGCCTTGAAATTAGCTAATAGAGATAACATGTGTAGAAGTATGATATGAACATGGATAGCTCTAAGAATCTAGCTTGACTTCATAACATGTGAGAATAAACTTATGAAGGGTTCACCAGAGACATAAGCGTATGAAGGCTTCACCAAAGACATAGCTTATAGGTTCACATAAGATTGACCTTGTTGCAATATATTACACCACTTTAGTTGGCCTAGCACACTTTCTCATGTTAAAGTAACATTACATTGTTTTGAACTTAGCGAATATAGATAACATGTGTAGAAGTATGATATGAACATGGATAGCTCTAAGGATCTAGCTTGACTTCATAACTCGTGAGAATAATCTTATGAAGGGTTCAGCGAAGACATAAGCGTAAGAAGGGTTCATCGAAGACATAAGCGTATGAAGAGTACACCAAAGACATAGCTTGTACGTTCACACAAGATTGACCCTGTTGCAATATATTACATCATGCTTAGTTGCCCTAGCACACTTTCTCATGTCAAAGTCACATTACATTGCCTTGAAATTAGCTAATAGAGGTAACATGTGTAGAAGTATGATATGAACATGGATAGCTCTAAGAATCTAGCTTGACTTCATAACATGTGAGAATAAACTTATGAAGGGTTCACCAGAGACATAAGCGTATGAAGGCTTCACCAAAGACATAGCTTATAGGTTCACATAAGATTGACCTTGTTGCAACATATTACACCACTTTAGTTGGCCTAGCACACTTTCTCATGTCAAAGTAACATTACATTGTTTTGAACTTAGCGAATATAGATAACTTGTGTAGAAGTATGATATGAACATGGATAGCTCTAAGGATCTAGCTTGACTTCATAACTCGTGAGAATAATCTTATGAAGGGTTCAACGAAGACATAACCGTATGAAGGGTTCATCGAAGGCATAAGCGTATGAAGGGTACACCAAAGACATAGCTTGTACTTTCACACAAGATTGACCCTGTTGCAATATATTGTAAGAATGGAAGAATTAATGGAAGAAAGCTCATAGAGAGAGAGAGAGAATGGGGGTGAGAATGAAGAAGAAGAAGAGTGTGTATTCACTCACTTAACATTACAAATGGTTGCTACATGGTTTATATAGGCATACAATTGGTTGCCCTAGATTCTACAAGACAAACACAAAGAGACAAGAATTGTCTAAAATGGATCAGCAAAATCTGCTGAGACAAAAGGAGATGGAGCCTCTTTCCTCTTTTGTTCAAACAGAGTCACATGTCTTCCCTAACCTTCTTTCAGCCTCCAACGGTTATATTGAACCATTTGGAGTCTTCTTTCCTTCTAGAAGACATTCATGGGCCTTTATAACCTCAGCCCAACTTCCTCCAAAGTGTTAACACACATCTGATCCATTTGGCTTCCTTATTCAGTTTCTGGCCCAAAGTAACTTCAAGCTTGATAATAGCTTGATCAATACTCCCCCTCAAGCTTAGCTATATGGAGTAAAGCTAAGCTTGGAATCCGCAAGACATCACCTCATTAAAAACCTTACCACCCAAAAACCACATGGGAGAAAAGAGTGTTAAGGGAAAAAGAGTGTGAAGCTCACGGATTAGAGGACATGAGATCAAGGGCGAGTTAAGTCTACAAGTCCCAACTTGCTGTTGATGTGTTCGCACACCTTGAGACTTGCAGCTTTGGTGAAGATGTCCGCCAACTGGTCTTCACTCTTTGTATAGCATGGAAGGGTTACTCCTTCCTCGATCTTCTCACGTACTTTATGACAATCCATCTCAATATGCTTAGTCCTCTCATGAAATACTGAGTTGGATGCAATGTGAATGGCAGCTTGGTTGTCACAATGCATAGTAATTGGTCTTGGAGACTCTATGCCGAGGTCTTTTAGAAGAGCCTTCAGCCATGTTAACTCATTAGTTAGCTTCCTCATGGCCCTATACTCCGCTTCCGCACTCGAACAAGATACAACCTTCTGCTTCTTTGTTTTCCACGTGACTAAGTTTCCTCCAATGAATGTGCAATAGCCTGTTGTGGATTTCCGGTCATTCCTATCCCCAGCCCAGTCTGCGTCACAGTAACCCACGATCTCGGTGTTCTCATTCTTTCCCATCCAAATGCCACGACCTGGGCTTCCTTTGAGATATCGAAGAATCCGTTCTACCATACTCCAATGGTACACCGTAGGGGTCTGCATATGCTGACTGACCTGGTTCACAGCAAAACACAAGTCAGGGCGTGTGATGGTTAAGTATATAAGCTTACCAACCAGACGACGGTATTGAGCTGGATCTTCATAAGGTGTATCATCTTTCTCCCCCTTTCGAGCGACCTTGTAGCCATCTTCGAGGGGAGTCTTGGCCGGCTTTGCTCCAAGCTTTCCTGTCTCATTCAAAAGATCAAGCACGTACTTCCTTTGGGATAGAAAGAGACCATGCGAGGAGCGGCACACTTCTATTCCAAGGAAGTACTTAAGTTCTCCAAGGTCTTTGATATCAAACACACTCTTAAGGAAATCTTTAGTTTCAGCAATACCTGATTTGTCACTACCAGAAATGATCAAATCATCAACATAAATGAGCACAACGATAATACCTCTGGAACTTTGCAATGTGAAGAGTGTGTGATCAGCCTCGGATTTCCTAAATCCTCTGGTTTTGAGAGTTGAGCTAAGCTTATGGTACCAAGCTCTAGGTGACTGCTTGAGTCCATAAATCGCCTTGCGCAACTTGAGTACCTTTCCCGGTGCAATGGAGGCTTCCAAACCAGGAGGAGGATACATATAGACGTCTTCATCTAATTCCCCTTGGAGGAAAGCGTTTTTCACATCCATCTGCCATAGCTCCCAAGATAGGTTAGTAGCTAAGGATAAAATGACTCTTACCGTATGGAGCTTAGCAACCGGAGCAAATGTGTCTGTATAGTCCTCTCCATAAGTTTGTGTAAACCCTCTAGCAACCAGCCTGGCTTTGTATCGCTCTATATCTCCATTGCTGTGGTACTTAATGGTGAAGACCCACTTGGAACTGACCGCTTTTTTTCCATTAGGTAGTTCAGCTTCTTCCCATGTATGGTTCTTTTCCATTGCACTAACTTCTGCACCAATAGCCTCACACCATTCTTTGATGTCCTTAGCTTCTTCATAGGTGTTCGGAATGGAGTGCACCTCAATCTTTCCAAGGAAAGCTTGATGATCTGATGGCAAAAGGGCGATCGAACACACAGCTTGAATAGGATGAGCAACAGCTTGATTGTTGTAGTAGACTCTTGTGTTGATCCAATTGGAAGGATCCTTGCGTAGCCTAGTACTTCTTCTTAGGGGTGGAGCGGCAACAATCTCCCCCTCATTATCAGCCCGGTTTAGAGTTTCCTCGGTGGGTTGATCATCCGAGACCTCATTAGGCATGGCCGGCTCACCTTCCTCCTCACCTTGTGGTTCAATGTTGCCTTGTGGTTCCCCATGTGACTCAGGTGTTGGTGTTACTTTGGAGGAATCCGGAGGAGTTGGGTGAGTACGTGATGCCTCTTTCTCCTGACCAAGTCCAAGGTTCTCTAAGAGTTGCTTTAAACTTGCCGATCTATCCGAGGTTGAGTGAGCCAAGTCTTTCAAGTCTTCCCACTCTATCTTATCATAATAGCCCTTCTCTTCAATGAACCTTACATCTCGAGAAACATATGTTTTCCCATTGTTGGGATCAATGCACTTGTATCCTTTTTGCGATGTAGAATACCCAATAAACATACACCTATTGCTCTTTGGATCCAACTTGTTCCTCAACTCACCTGGAACCAACACAAAACACACACATCCAAAAACTTTTAGATGTTCAAGTGATGGCTTAATGCCGTTTAGTACCTCAAATGGAGAAAGGTCCTTGAGAACTTTTGTTGGGGTTCGGTTGATCAAGTAACAAGCTGTCATAACCGCATCTCCCCAAAATCTCCTTGGAACATTTGCATGGAACATCATTGATCGTGCAACTTCCATAAGATGTCTGTTCTTCCTCTCAGCCACTCCATTTTGTTGTGGAGTATAAGGGCAGCTTGTTTGGTGAATTATGCCGTGTTTTGCTAAGTGCTCTTTGAACTTGGTGCTTGTATATTCTCCACCATTGTCTGATCTTAGTACCTTAATTTTAGCATTGAATTGATTAGTCACATAATTTTGGAAGTTTAAGAATGCATCAAACACACGATCCTTAGAGGGAAGTAATGTAATCCAAGTGTACTTTGATTTTTCATCTATGAATGTCACAAAATACTTGAGATTATCCCTAGAAACGCATGGAGAAGTCCAAACATCTGAGTGAACTAAATCGAAGCAATTATCATAGATTGTAGATGAATTTGGAAACACACTCTTACAATGTTTACCCAAGATACAAGCTTCACAAACAGAATGATCAAACTTAATATTAGGCAACATGAGTTCAATAGCACGAGCATGAGGATGACCTAATCTAGCATGCCAAACAGAATTTAAAGCAACTACAACATTAGAAGTAAAAGAGGGTGAATCTAAAGAACTTGGTTCAGCATCTCCTAACACATAGAGCCCATCCTTGGTTCCACCTTCTCCAAGGATCTTTCCACTCTTAATATCCTGAAAATGAACATTGTCAAATCCAAATATAGCCAAACAATCAAGATCAGTGGTTGCTTTCTTCACCGAGAGCAAATTAGAAGTAAACTTAGGCATGTAGAATGCTTTAGATGTTTTCTCAAATAGCTTCAAGTCTCCTACACCTTGTATTGGTACTCTTGTACCATTGGCTATCACAACATTACCTATTGCCGGTTCTACATTCTCTATTAACCTAGGATTGCTAATCATGTGGTGAGAAGCACCTGAGTCAATAATAAGAGATTCAACCGGTTTTTGAGAGTAATAAGTGATACCGAAATCTTTTAGGGAGGCAATGGACTTGAGAAGCTTTTCAACATCTGACTTTCTCATGACATCATCCACAGGTACAGCCGTCATAGCCACGCCTTCACTTTGTTTAGACGTCCCTGCTTGGTCTCCTTCTGCCACAGACTGAGAGATGTTTGCTTTTGGGTCCTTAAACTTGTTTGGTTTAAGGTGTGGATGAAGAATCCAGCACTTGTCCTTGCTATGCCCCTTCTTCTTGCAGTGCTCACAGACCAACCGCCTTCTTTCCTCATATGTGAGAGATGCCCTATGAGCTGAGACGTGCTCCACCTGATTTGCTGAGACTAGCTCACCTTTATTAACCAAGCCGTGTGAGCCTTGTTCTTTGAGGATTTGGGAGCACACCTCATCAACACTAGGGATTCTGTCTTGCCTTAGAATATGTTTAGTGAGGTCGTTGAAGTTTGAGTTAAGTCCACCAAGCAGCTTGAACACCTTATCTTGTTCTTGTCTTTCCTTGATCACCAACGGATCATTAGTTCCTGGCCTTAGCATATCTAGTTCAGCCCACAAAGAACTGAGCTTTCCAAAGTAGGCAGAGAACTCCATTTCTTCTTGGTTCAAGGATGTGATAGCCTTCTTGACTTCATACACTCGAGTAAGATTAGAGACATTCCCAAAAACCTTTTTGAGAGTTTCCCATAGATCTTTGGCTGTGTCACAGAATGAGTAAGACTCAATGAGGTGAGCATCAAGGGAGCTTGTGAGAATGGCTAAAACAGTCTGGTCCTCTTGAAACCACTTGCTGTCTTCCGCCAACACCATTCCTCTCTCAGCTTCATCATCTTCTTCAGGTCGAGATGAGACTATGTGCCTCCACATTCCCTTGCTACAGAGAATCATCCTTGCTGCTCTGGCCCACAGCAAGTAATTTGGACCTTTCAACATCACAGGAATCAGCATATTCTTTGAGTTCTCCATGGTGTGAGTTTAAATCCGAGAGAATGAAGTTCAAAACAGAGAATAAGAGATGAGTTTTAGAACAGAGAATGGACTTGGAACAGAGAATAAGGAATTAGAGTTGGAGAATATAGGTGAAGAATGCTTAGAAATGACAGAGAATAGGAGAGATTAGGATCTTAGAATGCTCTGATACCATGTAAGAATGGAAGAATTAATGGAAGAAAGCTCATAGAGAGAGAGAGAGAATGGGGGTGAGAATGAAGAAGAAGAAGAGTGTGTATTCACTCACTTAACATTACAAATGGTTGCTACATGGTTTATATAGGCATACAATTGGTTGCCCTAGATTCTACAAGACAAACACAAAGAGACAAGAATTGTCTAAAATGGATCAGCAAAATCTGCTGAGACAAAAGGAGATGGAGCCTCTTTCCTCTTTTGTTCAAACAGAGTCACATGTCTTCCCTAACCTTCTTTCAGCCTCCAACGGTTATATTGAACCATTTGGAGTCTTCTTTCCTTCTAGAAGACATTCATGGGCCTTTATAACCTCAGCCCAACTTCCTCCAAAGTGTTAACACACATCTGATCCATTTGGCTTCCTTATTCAGTTTCTGGCCCAAAGTAACTTCAAGCTTGATAATAGCTTGATCAATATATATTACATCATGCTTAGTTGCCCTAGCACACTTTCTCATGTCAAAGTCACATTACATTGCCTTGAAATTAGCTAATAGAGATAACATGTGTAGAAGTATGATATGAACATGGATAGCTCTAAGAATCTAGCTTGACTTCATAACATGTGAGAATAAACTTATGAAGGGTTCACCAGAGACAAAAGCGTATGAAGGCTTCACCAAAGACATAGCTTATAGGTTCACATAAGATTGACCTTGTTGCAACATATTACACCACTTTAGTTGGCCTAGCACACTTTCTCATGTCAAAGTAACATTACATTGTTTTGAACTTAGCGAATATAGATAACATGTGTAGAAGTATGATATGAACATGGATAGCTCTAAGGATCTAGCTTGACTTCATAACTCGTGAGAATAATCTTATGAAGGGTTCAGCGAAGACATAAGCGTATGAAGGGTTCATCGAAGACATAAGCGTATGAAGGGTACACCAAAGACATAGCTTGTACGTTCACAGAAGATTGACCTTGTTGCAACATATTACACCACTTTAGTTGGCCTAGCACACTTTCTAATGTCAAAGTAACATTACATTGCTTTGAACTTAGCGAATATAGATAACATATGTAGAAGTATGATATGAACATGGATAGCTCTAAGGATCTAGCTTGACTTCATAACTCGTGAGAATAATCTTATGAAGGGTTCACCGAAGACATAAGCGTATGAAGGGTTCATCGAAGACATAAGCGTATGAAGGGTACACCAAAGACATAGCTTGTACGTTCATAGAAGATTGACCTTGTTGCAATATATTACACCATGCTTAGTTGCCCTAACACACTTTCTCATGTCAAAGTTACATTACATTGCCTTGAACTTAGCTAATAGAGATAACATGTGTAGAAGTATGATATGAACATGGATAGCCCTAAGAATCTAGTTTGACTTCATAACATGTGAGAATAAACTTATGAAGAGTTCACCGAAGACATAAGCGTATGAAGGGTTCACCAAAGACATAGCTTATAGGTTCACAGAAGATTGACCATGTTACAACCTATTACACCACTTTAGTTGGCCTAGCACACTTTCTCATGTCAAAGTAACATTACATTGCCTTAAACTTAGCTAATAGAGACAACTTGTGTAGAAGTATGATATGAACATGGATAGCTCTAAATATCACGCTTGACTTCAAAACTTGTTAGAATAAACTTATGAAGGGTTCACCAAAGACATAAGCGTATGAAGAGTTCACCAAAGACATAGCTTATAAGTTCACAGAAGATTGAACTTGTTGCAACATATTACACCACTTTAGTTGGCCTAGCACACTTTCTTATGTCAAAGTAACATTACATTTCTTTGAACTTAGCGAATATAGATAACATATGTAGAAGTATGATTTGAACATGGATAGCTCTAAGGATCTAGCTTGACTTCATAACTCGTGAGAATAATCTTATGAAGGGTTCACCGAAGACATAAGCGTATGAAGGGTTCATCGAAGACATAAGCGTATGAAGGGTACACCAAAGATATAGGTTGTACGTTCACACAAGATTGACCCTGTTGCAATATATTACATCATGCTTAGTTGCCCTAGCACACTTTCTCATGTCAAAGTCACATTACATTGCCTTGAAATTAGCTAATAGAGATAACATGTGTAGAAGTATGATATGAACATGGATAGCTCTAAGAATCTAGCTTGACTTCATAACATGTGAGAATAAACTTATGAAGGGTTCACCAGAGACATAAGCGTATGAAGGCTTCACCAAAGACATAGCTTATAGGTTCACATAAGATTGACCTTGTTGCAACATATTACACCACTTTAGTTGGCCTAGCACACTTTCTCATGTCAAAGTAACATTACATTGTTTTGAACTTAGTGAATATAGATAACATGTGTAGAAGTATGATATGAACATGGATAGCTCTAAGGATCTAGCTTGACTTCATAATTCATGAGAATAATCTTATGAAGGGTTCAGCGAAGACATAAGCGTATGAAGGGTTCATCGAAGACATAAGCGTATGAAGGGTACACCAAAGACATAGCTTGTACGTTCACAGAAGATTGACCTTGTTGCAACATATTACACCACTTTAGTTGGCCTAGCACACTTTCTTATGTCAAAGTAACATTACATTGCTTTGAACTTAGCGAATATAGAAAACATGTGTAGAAGTATGATATGAACATGGATAGCTCTAAGGATCTAGCTTGACTTCATAACTCGTGAGAATAATCTTATGAAGGGTTCAGCGAAGACATAAGCGTATGAAGGGTTCATCGAAGATATAAGCGTATGAAGGGTACACCAAAGACATAGCTTGTACGTTCACAGAAGATTGACCCTGTTGCAATATATTACATCATGCTTAGTTGCCCTAGCACACTTTCTCATGTCAAAGTCACATTACATTGCCTTGAAATTAGCTAATAGAGATAACATGTGTAGAAGTATGATATGAACATGGATAGCTCTAAGGATCTAGCTTGACTTCATAACTCGTGAGAATAATCTTATGAAGGGTTCAGCGAAGACATAAGCGTATGAAGGGTTCATCGAAGACATAAGCGTATGAAGGGTACACCAAAGACATAGCTTGTACGTTCACAGAAGATTGACCCTGTTGCAATATATTACATCATGCTTAGTTGCCCTAGCACACTTTCTCATGTCAAAGTCACATTACATTGCCTTGAACTTAGCTAATAGAGATAACATGTGTAGAAGTATGATATGAACATGGATAGCTCTAAGAATCTAGCTTGACTTCATAACATGTGAGAATAAACTTATGAAGGGTTCACCAAAGACATAAGCGTATGAAGGCTTCACCAAAGACATAGCTTATAGGTTCACATAAGATTGACCTTGTTGCAACATATTACACCACTTTAGTTGGCCTAGCACACTTTCTCATGTTAAAGTAACATTACATTGTTTTGAACTTAGCGAATATAGAAAACATGTGTAGAAGTATGATATGAACATGGATAGCTCTAAGGATCTAGCTTGATTTCATAACTCGTGAGAATAATCTTATGAACGGTTCAGCGAAGACATAAGCGTATGAAGGGTTCATCGAAGACATAAGCGTATGAAGGGTACACCAAAGACATAGCTTGTACGTTCACAGAAGATTGACCCTGTTGCAATATATTACATCATGCTTAGTTGCCCTAGCACACTTTCTCATGTCAAAGTCACATTACATTGCCTTGAAATTAGCTAATAGAGATAACATGTGTAGAAGTATGATATGAACATGGATAGCTCTAAGAATCTAGCTTGATTTCATAACATGTGAGAATAAACTTATGAAGGGTTCACCAAAGACATAGCTTATAGGTTCACATAAGATTGACCTTGTTGCAACATATTACACCACTTTAGTTGGCCTAGCACACTTTCTCATGTTAAAGTAACATTACATTGTTTTGAACTTAGCGAATATAGAAAACATGTGTAGAAGTATGATATGAACATGGATAGCTCTAAGGATCTAGCTTGACTTCATAACTCTTGAGAATAATCTTATGAAGGGTTCAGCGAAGACATAAGCGTATGAAGGGTTCATCGAAGACATAGCTTATAAGTTCATAGAAGATTGACCTTGTTGCAACATATTACACCACTTTAGTTGGTCTAGCACACTTTCTTATGTCAAAGTAACATTACATTTCTTTGAACTTAGAGAATATAGATAACATATGTAGAAGTATGATATGAACATGGATAGCTCTAAGGATCTAGCTTGACTTCATAACTCATGAGAATAATCTTATGAACGGTTCAGCGAAGACATAAGCGTATGAAGGGTTCATCGAAGACATAAGCGTATGAAGGGTACACCAAAGACATAGCTTGTACGTTCACAGAAGATTGACCCTGTTGCAATATATTACATCATGCTTAGTTGCCCTAGCACACTTTCTCATGTCAAAGTCACATTACATTGCCTTGAACTTAGCTAATAGAGATAACATGTGTAGAAGTATGATATGAACATGGATAGCTCTAAGAATCTAGCTTGACTTCATAACATGTGAGAATAAACTTATGAAGGGTTCACCAAAGACATAAGCGTATGAAGGGTTCACCAAAGACATAGCTTATAGGTTCACATAAGATTGACCTTGTTGCAACATATTACACCACTTTAGTTGGCCTAGCACACTTTCTTATGTTAAAGTAACATTACATTGTTTTGAACTTAGCGAATATAGAAAACATGTGTAGAAGTATGATATGAACATGGATAGCTCTAAGGATCTAGCTTGACTTCATAACTCTTGAGAATAATCTTATGAAGGGTTCAGCGAAGACATAAGCGTATGAAGGGTTCATCGAAGACATAGCTTATAAGTTCATAGAAGATTGACCTTGTTGCAACATATTACACCACTTTAGTTGGTCTAGCACACTTTCTTATGTCAAAGTAACATTACATTTCTTTGAACTTAGAGAATATAGATAACATATGTAGAAGTATGATATGAACATGGATAGCTCTAAGGATCTAGCTTGACTTCATAACTCATGAGAATAAACTTATGAACGGTTCAGCGAAGACATAAGCGTATGAAGGGTTCATCGAAGACATAAGCGTATGAAGGGTACACCAAAGACATAGCTTGTACGTTCACAGAAGATTGACCCTGTTGCAATATATTACATCATGCTTAGTTGCCCTAGCACACTTTCTCATGTCAAAGTCACATTACATTGCCTTGAACTTAGCTAATAGAGATAACATGTGTAGAAGTATGATATGAACATGGATAGCTCTAAGAATCTAGCTTGACTTCATAACATGTGAGAATAAACTTATGAAGGGTTCACCAAAGACATAAGCGTATGAAGGGTTCACCAAAGACATAGCTTATAGGTTCACATAAGATTGACCTTGTTGCAACATATTACACCACTTTAGTTGGCCTAGCACACTTTCTTATGTTAAAGTAACATTACATTGTTTTGAACTTAGCGAATATAGAAAACATGTGTAGAAGTATGATATGAACATGGATAGCTCTAAGGATCTAGCTTGACTTCATAACTCTTGAGAATAATCTTATGAAGGGTTCAGCGAAGACATAAGCGTATGAAGGGTTCATCGAAGACATAGCTTATAAGTTCATAGAAGATTGACCTTGTTGCAACATATTACACCACTTTAGTTGGTCTAGCACACTTTCTTATGTCAAAGTAACATTACATTTCTTTGAACTTAGCGAATATAGATAACATATGTAGAAGTATGATATGAACATGGATAGCTCTAAGGATCTAGCTTGACTTCATAACTCGTGAGAATAATCTTATGAAGGGTTCAGCGAAGACATAAGCGTATGAAGGGTTCATCGAAGACATAAGCGTATGAAGGGTACACCAAAGACATAGCTTGTACGTTCACAGAAGATTGACCCTGTTGCAATATATTACATCATGCTTAGTTGCCCTAGCACACTTTCTCATGTCAAACTCACATTACATTGCCTTGAACTTAGCTAATAGAGATAACATGTGTAGAAGTATGATATGAAACATGGATAGCTCTAAAAATCTAGCTTGACTTCATAACATGTGAGAATAAACTTATGAAGGGTTCACCAAAGACATAAGCGTATGAAGGCTTCACCAAAGACATAGCTTATAGGTTCACATAAGATTGACCTTGTTGCAACATATTACACCACTTTAGTTGGCCTAGCACACTTTCTCATGTTAAAGTAACATTACATTGTTTTGAACTTAGCGAATATAGAAAACATGTGTAGAAGTATGATATGAACATGGATAGCTCTAAGGATCTAGCTTGACTTCATAACTCTTGAGAATAATCTTATGAAGGGTTCAGCGAAGACATAAGCGTATGAAGGGTTCATCGAAGACATAGCTTATAAGTTCATAGAAGATTGACCTTGTTGCAACATATTACACCACTTTAGTTGGTCTAGCACACTTTCTTATGTCAAAGTAACATTACATTTCTTTGAACTTAGCGAATATAGATAACATATGTAGAAGTATGATATGAACATGGATAGCTCTAAGGATCTAGCTTGACTTCATAACTCATGAGAATAATCTTATGAACGGTTCAGCGAAGACATAAGCGTATGAAGGGTTCATCGAAGACATAAGCGTATGAAGGGTACACCAAAGACATAGCTTGTACGTTCACAGAAGATTGACCCTGTTGCAATATATTACATCATGCTTAGTTGCCCTAGCACACTTTCTCATGTCAAAGTCACATTACATTGCCTTGAACTTAGCTAATAGAGATAACATGTGTAGAAGTATGATATGAACATGGATAGCTCTAAGAATCTAGCTTGACTTCATAACATGTGAGAATAAACTTATGAAGGGTTCACCAAAGACATAAGCGTATGAAGGGTTCACCAAAGACATAGCTTATAGGTTCACATAAGATTGACCTTGTTGCAACATATTACACCACTTTAGTTGGCCTAGCACACTTTCTCATGTTAAAGTAACATTACATTGTTTTGAACTTAGCGAATATAGAAAACATGTGTAGAAGTATGATATGAACATGGATAGCTCTAAGGATCTAGCTTGACTTCATAACTCTTGAGAATAATCTTATGAAGGGTTCAGCGAAGACATAAGCGTATGAAGGGTTCATCGAAGACATAGCTTATAAGTTCATAGAAGATTGACCTTGTTGCAACATATTACACCACTTTAGTTGGTCTAGCACACTTTCTTATGTCAAAGTAACATTACATTTCTTTGAACTTAGCGAATATAGATAACATATGTAGAAGTATGATATGAACATGGATAACTCTAAGGATCTAGCTTGACTTCATAACTCGTGAGAATAATCTTATGAAGGGTTCAGCGAAGACATAAGCGTATGAAGGGTTCATCGAAGACATAAGCGTATGAAGGGTACACCAAAGACATAGCTTGTACGTTCACAGAAGATTGACCCTGTTGCAATATATTACATCATGCTTAGTTGCCCTAGCACACTTTCTCATGTCAAAGTCACATTACATTGCCTTGAACTTAGCTAATAGAGATAACATGTGTAGAAGTATGATATGAAACATGGATAGCTCTAAGAATCTAGCTTGACTTCATAACATGTGAGAATAAACTTATGAAGGGTTCACCAAAGACATAAGCGTATGAAGGCTTCACCAAAGACATAGCTTATAGGTTCACATAAGATTGACCTTGTTGCAACATATTACACCACTTTAGTTGGCCTAGCACACTTTCTCATGTTAAAGTAACATTACATTGTTTTGAACTTAGCGAATATAGAAAACATGTGTAGAAGTATGATATGAACATGGATAGCTCTAAGGATCTAGCTTGACCTCATAACTCTTGAGAATAATCTTATGAAGGGTTCAGCGAAGACATAAGCGTATGAAGGGTTCATCGAAGACATAGCTTATAAGTTCATAGAAGATTGACCTTGTTGCAACATATTACACCACTTTAGTTGGTCTAGCACACTTTCTTATGTCAAAGTAACATTACATTTCTTTGAACTTAGCGAATATAGATAACATATGTAGAAGTATGATATGAACATGGATAGCTCTAAGGATCTAGCTTGACTTCATAACTCGTGAGAATAATCTTATGAAGGGTTCAGCGAAGACATAAGCGTATGAAGGGTTCATCGAAGACATAAGCGTATGAAGGGTACACCAAAGACATAGCTTGTACGTTCACAGAAGATTGACCCTGTTGCAATATATTACATCATGCTTAGTTGCCCTAGCACACTTTCTCATGTCAAAGTCACATTACATTGCCTTGAAATTAGCTAATAGAGATAACATGTGTAGAAGTATGATATGAACATGGATAGCTCTAAGAATCTAGCTTGATTTCATAACATGTGAGAATAAACTTATGAAGGGTTCACCAAAGACATAAGAGTATGAAGGGTTCACCAAAGACATAGCTTATAGGTTCACATAAGATTGACCTTGTTGCAACATATTACACCACTTTAGTTGGCCTAGCACACTTTCTCATGTTAAAGTAACATTACATTGTTTTGAACTTAGCGAATATAGAAAACATGTGTAGAAGTATGAAATGAACATGGATAGCTCTAAGGATCTAGCTTGACTTCATAACTCTTGAGAATAATCTTATGAAGGGTTCAGCGAAGACATAAGCGTATGAAGGGTTCATCGAAGACATAGCTTATAAGTTCATAGAAGATTGACCTTGTTGCAACATATTACACCACTTTAGTTGGTCTAGCACACTTTCTTATGTCAAAGTAACATTACATTTCTTTGAACTTAGCGAATATAGATAACATATGTAGAAGTATGATATGAACATGGATAGCTCTAAGGATCTAGCTTGACTTCATAACATGTGAGAATAAACTTATGAAGGGTTCACCAAAGACATAAGCGTATGAAGGGTTCATCGAAGACATAAGTGTATGAAGGGTACACCAAAGACATAGCTTGTACGTTCACAGAAGATTGACCCTGTTGCAATATATTACATCATGCTTAGTTACCCTAGCACACTTTCTCATGTCAAAGTCACATTACATTGCCTTGAACTTAGCTAATAGAGATAACATGTGTAGAAGTATGATATGAACATGGATAGCTCTAAGAATCTAGCTTGACTTCATAACATGTGAGAATAAACTTATGAAGGGTTCACCAAAGACATAAGCGTATGAAGGGTTCACCAAAGACATAGCTTATAGGTTCACATAAGATTGACCTTGTTGCAACATATTACACCACTTTAGTTGGCCTAGCACACTTTCTCATGTTAAAGTAACATTACATTGTTTTGAACTTAGCGAATATAGAAAACATGTGTAGAAGTATGATATGAACATGGATAGCTCTAAGGATCTAGCTTGACTTCATAACTCTTGAGAATAATCTTATGAAGGGTTCAGCGAAGACATAAGCGTATGAAGGGTTCATCGAAGACATAAGCGTATGAAGGGTACACCAAAGACATAGCTTGTACGTTCACAGAAGATTGACCCTGTTGCAATATATTACATCATGCTTAGTTGCCCTAGCACACTTTCTCATGTCAAAGTCACATTACATTGCCTTGAACTTAGCTAATAGAGATAACATGTGTAGAAGTATGATATGAACATGGATAGCTCTAAAAATCTTGCTTGACTTCATAACATGTGAGAATAAACTTATGAAGGGTTCACCAAAGACATAAGCGTATGAAGGGTTACCCAAAGACATAGCTTATAGGTTCACATAAGATTGACCTTGTTGCAACATATTACACCACTTTAGTTGGCCTAGCACACTTTCTCATGTTAAAGTAACATTACATTGTTTTGAACTTAGCGAATATAGAAAACATGTGTAGAAGTATGATATGAACATGGATAGCTCTAAGGATCTAGCTTGACTTCATAACTCTTGAGAATAATCTTATGAAGGGTTCAGCGAAGACATAAGCATATGAAGGGTTCATCGAAGACATAGCTTATAAGTTCATAGAAGATTGACCTTGTTGCAACATATTACACCACTTTAGTTGGTCTAGCACACTTTCTTATGTCAAAGTAACATTACATTTCTTTGAACTTAGCGAATATAGATAACATATGTAGAAGTATGATATGAACATGGATAGCTCTAAGGATCTAGCTTGACTTCATAACTCTTGAGAATAATCTTATGAAGGGTTCAGCGAAGACATAAGCGTATGAAGGGTTCATCGAAGACATAAGCGTATGAAGGGTACACCAAAGACATAGCTTGTACGTTCACAGAAGATTGACCCTGTTGCAATATATTACATCATGCTTAGTTGCCCTAGCACACTTTCTCATGTCAAAGTCACATTACATTGCCTTGAACTTAGCTAATAGAGATAACATGTGTAGAAGTATGATATGAACATGGATAGCTCTAAAAATCTAGCTTGACTTCATAACATGTGAGAATAAACTTATGAAGGGTTCACCAAAGACATAAGCGTATGAAGGGTTCACCAAAGACATAGCTTATAGGTTCACATAAGATTGACCTTGTTGCAACATATTACACTACTTTAGTTGGCCTAGCACACTTTCTCATGTTAAAGTAACATTACATTGTTTTGAACTTAGCGAATATAGAAAACATGTGTAGAAGTATGATATGAACATGGATAGCTCTAAGGATCTAGCTTGACTTCATAACTCTTGAGAATAATCTTATGAAGGGTTCAGCGAAGACATAAGCATATGAAGGGTTCATCGAAGACATAGCTTATAAGTTCATAGAAGATTGACCTTGTTGCAACATATTACACCACTTTAGTTGGTCTAGCACACTTTCTTATGTCAAAGTAACATTACATTTCTTTGAACTTAGCGAATATAGATAACATATGTAGAAGTATGATATGAACATGGATAGCTCTAAGGATCTAGCTTGACTTCATAACTCTTGAGAATAATCTTATGAAGGGTTCAGCGAAGACATAAGCGTATGAAGGGTTCATCGAAGACATAGCTTATAAGTTCATAGAAGATTGACCTTGTTGCAACATATTACACCACTTTAGTTGGTCTAGCACACTTTCTTATGTCAAAGTCACATTACATTGCCTTGAACTTAGCTAATAGAGATAACATGTGTAGAAGTATGATATGAACATGGATAGCTCTAAGAATCTAGCTTGACTTCATAACATGTGAGAATAAACTTATGAAGGTTTCACCAAAGACTTAAGCGTATGAAGGCTTCACCAAAGACATAGCTTATAGGTTCACATAAGATTGACCTTGTTGCAACATATTACACCACTTTAGTTGGCCTAGCACACTTTCTCATGTTAAAGTAACATTACATTGTTTTGAACTTAGCGAATATAGAAAACATGTGTAGAAGTATGATATGAACATGGATAGCTCTAAGGATCTAGGTTGACTTCATAACTCTTGAGAATAATCTTATGAAGGGTTCAGCGAAGACATAAGCGTATGAAGGGTTCATCGAAGACATAGCTTATAAGTTCATAGAAGATTGACCTTGTTGCAACATATTACACCACTTTAGTTGGTCTAGCACACTTTCTTATGTTAAAGTAACATTACATTTCTTTGAACTTAGCGAATATAGATAACATATGTAGAAGTATGATATGAACATGGATAGCTCTAAGGATCTAGCTTGACTTCATAACTCGTGAGAATAATCTTATGAAGGGTTTAGCGAAGACATAAGCGTATGAAGGGTTCATCGAAGACATAAGCGTATGAAGGGTACACCAAAGACATAGCTTGTACGTTCACAGAAGATTGACCCTGTTGCAATATATTACATCATGCTTAGTTGCCCTAGCACACTTTCTCATGTCAAAGTCACATTACATTGCCTTGAAATTAGCTAATAGAGATAACATGTGTAGAAGTATGATATGAACATGGATAGCTCTAAGAATCTAGCTTGATTTCATAACATGTGAGAATAAACTTATGAAGGGTTCACCAAAGACATAAGAGTATGAAGGGTTCACCAAAGACATAGCTTATAGGTTCACATAAGATTGACCTTGTTGCAACATATTACACCACTTTAGTTGGCCTAGCACACTTTCTCATGTTAAAGTAACATTACATTGTTTTGAACTTAGCGAATATAGAAAACATGTGTAGAAGTATGAAATGAACATGGATAGCTCTAAGGATCTAGCTTGACTTCATAACTCTTGAGAATAATCTTATGAAGGGTTCAGCGAAGACATAAGCGTATGAAGGGTTCATCGAAGACATAGCTTATAAGTTCATAGAAGATTGACCTTGTTGCAACATATTACACCACTTTAGTTGGTCTAGCACACTTTCTTATGTCAAAGTAACATTACATTTCTTTGAACTTAGCGAATATAGATAACATATGTAGAAGTATGATATGAACATGGATAACTCTAAGGATCTAGCTTGACTTCATAACTCGTGAGAATAATCTTATGAAGGGTTCAGCGAAGACATAAGCGTATGAAGGGTTCATCGAAGACATAAGTGTATGAAGGGTACACCAAAGACATAGCTTGTACGTTCACAGAAGATTGACCCTGTTGCAATATATTACATCATGCTTAGTTACCCTAGCACACTTTCTCATGTCAAAGTCACATTACATTGCCTTGAACTTAGCTAATAGAGATAACATGTGTAGAAGTATGATATGAACATGGATAGCTCTAAGAATCTAGCTTGACTTCATAACATGTGAGAATAAACTTATGAAGGGTTCACCAAAGACATAAGCGTATGAAGGGTTCACCAAAGACATAGCTTATAGGTTCACATAAGATTGACCTTGTTGCAACATATTACACCACTTTAGTTGGCCTAGCACACTTTCTCATGTTAAAGTAACATTACATTGTTTTGAACTTAGCGAATATAGAAAACATGTGTAGAAGTATGATATGAACATGGATAGCTCTAAGGATCTAGCTTGACTTCATAACTCTTGAGAATAATCTTATGAAGGGTTCAGCGAAGACATAAGCGTATGAAGGGTTCATCGAAGACATAAGCGTATGAAGGGTACACCAAAGACATAGCTTGTACGTTCACAGAAGATTGACCCTGTTGCAATATATTACATCATGCTTAGTTGCCCTAGCACACTTTCTCATGTCAAAGTCACATTACATTGCCTTGAACTTAGCTAATAGAGATAACATGTGTAGAAGTATGATATGAACATGGATAGCTCTAAAAATCTTGCTTGACTTCATAACATGTGAGAATAAACTTATGAAGGGTTCACCAAAGACATAAGCGTATGAAGGGTTCACCAAAGACATAGCTTATAGGTTCACATAAGATTGACCTTGTTGCAACATATTACACCACTTTAGTTGGCCTAGCACACTTTCTCATGTTAAAGTAACATTACATTGTTTTGAACTTAGCGAATATAGAAAACATGTGTAGAAGTATGATATGAACATGGATAGCTCTAAGGATCTAGCTTGACTTCATAACTCTTGAGAATAATCTTATGAAGGGTTCAGCGAAGACATAAGCATATGAAGGGTTCATCGAAGACATAGCTTATAAGTTCATAGAAGATTGACCTTGTTGCAACATATTACACCACTTTAGTTGGTCTAGCACACTTTCTTATGTCAAAGTAACATTACATTTCTTTGAACTTAGCGAATATAGATAACATATGTAGAAGTATGATATGAACATGGATAGCTCTAAGGATCTAGCTTGACTTCATAACTCTTGAGAATAATCTTATGAAGGGTTCAGCGAAGACATAAGCGTATGAAGGGTTCATCGAAGACATAAGCGTATGAAGGGTACACCAAAGACATAGCTTGTACGTTCACAGAAGATTGACCCTGTTGCAATATATTACATCATGCTTAGTTGCCCTAGCACACTTTCTCATGTCAAAGTCACATTACATTGCCTTGAACTTAGCTAATAGAGATAACATGTGTAGAAGTATGATATGAACATGGATAGCTCTAAAAATCTAGCTTGACTTCATAACATGTGAGAATAAACTTATGAAGGGTTCACCAAAGACATAAGCGTATGAAGGGTTCACCAAAGACATAGCTTATAGGTTCACATAAGATTGACCTTGTTGCAACATATTACACTACTTTAGTTGGCCTAGCACACTTTCTCATGTTAAAGTAACATTACATTGTTTTGAACTTAGCGAATATAGAAAACATGTGTAGAAGTATGATATGAACATGGATAGCTCTAAGGATCTAGCTTGACTTCATAACTCTTGAGAATAATCTTATGAAGGGTTCAGCGAAGACATAAGCATATGAAGGGTTCATCGAAGACATAGCTTATAAGTTCATAGAAGATTGACCTTGTTGCAACATATTACACCACTTTAGTTGGTCTAGCACACTTTCTTATGTCAAAGTAACATTACATTTCTTTGAACTTAGCGAATATAGATAACATATGTAGAAGTATGATATGAACATGGATAGCTCTAAGGATCTAGCTTGACTTCATAACTCTTGAGAATAATCTTATGAAGGGTTCAGCGAAGACATAAGCGTATGAAGGGTTCATCGAAGACATAGCTTATAAGTTCATAGAAGATTGACCTTGTTGCAACATATTACACCACTTTAGTTGGTCTAGCACACTTTCTTATGTCAAAGTAACATTACATTTCTTTGAACTTAGCGAATATAGATAACATATGTAGAAGTATGATATGAACATGGATAGCTCTAAGGATCTAGCTTGACTTCATAACTCGTGAGAATAATCTTATGAAGGGTTCAGCGAAGACATAAGCGTATGAAGGGTTCATCGAAGACATAAGCGTATGAAGGGTACACCAAAGACATAGCTTGTACGTTCACAGAAGATTGACCCTGTTGCAATATATTACATCATGCTTAGTTGCCCTAGCACACTTTCTCATGTCAAAGTCACATTACATTGCCTTGAAATTAGCTAATAGAGATAACATGTGTAGAAGTATGATATGAACATGGATAGCTCTAAGAATCTAGCTTGATTTCATAACATGTGAGAATAAACTTATGAAGGGTTCACCAAAGACATAAGAGTATGAAGGGTTCACCAAAGACATAGCTTATAGGTTCACATAAGATTGACCTTGTTGCAACATATTACACCACTTTAGTTGGTCTAGCACACTTTCTTATGTCAAAGTAACATTACATTTCTTTGAACTTAGCGAATATAGATAACATATGTAGAAGTATGATATGAACATGGATAGCTCTAAGGATCTAGCTTGATTTCATAACTCTTGAGAATAATCTTATGAAGGGTTCAGCGAAGACATAAGCGTATGAAGGGTTCATCGAAGACATAGCTTATAAGTTCATAGAAGATTGACCTTGTTGCAACATATTACACCACTTTAGTTGGTCTAGCACACTTTCTTATGTCAAAGTAACATTACATTTCTTTGAACTTAGCGAATATAGATAACATATGTAGAAGTATGATATGAACATGGATAGCTCTAAGGATCTAGCTTGATTTCATAACTCTTGAGAATAATCTTATGAAGGGTTCAGCGAAGACATAAGCGTATGAAGGGTTCATCGAAGACATAGCTTATAAGTTCATAGAAGATTGACCTTGTTGCAACATATTACACCACTTTAGTTGGTCTAGCACACTTTCTTATGTCAAAGTAACATTACATTTCTTTGAACTTAGCGAATATAGATAACATATGTAGAAGTATGATATGAACATGGATAGCTCTAAGGATCTAGCTTGACTTCATAACTCGTGAGAATAATCTTATGAAGGGTTCAGCGAAGACATAAGCGTATGAAGGGTTCATCGAAGACATAAGCGTATGAAGGGTACACCAAAGACATAGCTTGTACGTTCACAGAAGATTGACCCTGTTGCAATATATTACATCATGCTTAGTTGCCCTAGCACACTTTCTCATGTCAAAGTCACATTACATTGCCTTGAAATTAGCTAATAGAGATAACATGTGTAGAAGTATGATATGAACATGGATAGCTCTAAGAATCTAGCTTGATTTCATAACATGTGAGAATAAACTTATGAAGGGTTCACCAAAGACATAAGAGTATGAAGGGTTCACCAAAGACATAGCTTATAGGTTCACATAAGATTGACCTTGTTGCAACATATTACACCACTTTAGTTGGCCTAGCACACTTTCTCATGTTAAAGTAACATTACATTGTTTTGAACTTAGCGAATATAGAAAACATGTGTAGAAGTATGAAATGAACATGGATAGCTCTAAGGATCTAGCTTGACTTCATAACTCTTGAGAATAATCTTATGAAGGGTTCAGCGAAGACATAAGCGTATGAAGGGTTCATCGAAGACATAGCTTATAAGTTCATAGAAGATTGACCTTGTTGCAACATATTACACCACTTTAGTTGGTCTAGCACACTTTCTTATGTCAAAGTAACATTACATTTCTTTGAACTTAGCGAATATAGATAACATATGTAGAAGTATGATATGAACATGGATAGCTCTAAGGATCTAGCTTGACTTCATAACTCGTGAGAATAATCTTATGAAGGGTTCAGCGAAGACATAAGCGTATGAAGGGTTCATCGAAGACATAAGTGTATGAAGGGTACACCAAAGACATAGCTTGTACGTTCACAGAAGATTGACCCTGTTGCAATATATTACATCATGCTTAGTTACCCTAGCACACTTTCTCATGTCAAAGTCACATTACATTGCCTTGAACTTAGCTAATAGAGATAACATGTGTAGAAGTATGATATGAACATGGATAGCTCTAAGAATCTAGCTTGACTTCATAACATGTGAGAATAAACTTATGAAGGGTTCACCAAAGACATAAGCGTATGAAGGGTTCACCAAAGACATAGCTTATAGGTTCACATAAGATTGACCTTGTTGCAACATATTACACCACTTTAGTTGGCCTAGCACACTTTCTCATGTTAAAGTAACATTACATTGTTTTGAACTTAGCGAATATAGAAAACATGTGTAGAAGTATGATATGAACATGGATAGCTCTAAGGATCTAGCTTGACTTCATAACTCTTGAGAATAATCTTATGAAGGGTTCAGCGAAGACATAAGCGTATGAAGGGTTCATCGAAGACATAAGCGTATGAAGGGTACACCAAAGACATAGCTTGTACGTTCACAGAAGATTGACCCTGTTACAATATATTACATCATGCTTAGTTGCCCTAGCACACTTTCTCATGTCAAAGTCACATTACATTGCCTTGAACTTAGCTAATAGAGATAACATGTGTAGAAGTATGATATGAACATGGATAGCTCTAAAAATCTAGCTTGACTTCATAACATGTGAGAATAAACTTATGAAGGGTTCACCAAAGACATAAGCGTATGAAGGGTTCACCAAAGACATAGCTTATAGGTTCACATAAGATTGACCTTGTTGCAACATATTACACCACTTTAGTTGGCCTAGCACACTTTCTCATGTTAAAGTAACATTACATTGTTTTGAACTTAGCGAATATAGAAAACATGTGTAGAAGTATGATATGAACATGGATAGCTCTAAGGATCTAGCTTGACTTCATAACTCTTGAGAATAATCTTATGAAGGGTTCAGCGAAGACATAAGCATATGAAGGGTTCATCGAAGACATAGCTTATAAGTTCATAGAAGATTGACCTTGTTGCAACATATTACACCACTTTAGTTGGTCTAGCACACTTTCTTATGTCAAAGTAACATTACATTTCTTTGAACTTAGCGAATATAGATAACATATGTAGAAGTATGATATGAACATGGATAGCTCTAAGGATCTAGCTTGACTTCATAACTCGTGAGAATAATCTTATGAAGGGTTCAGCGAAGACATAAGCGTATGAAGGGTTCATCGAAGACATAAGCGTATGAAGGGTACACCAAAGACATAGCTTGTACGTTCACAGAAGATTGACCTTGTTGCAATATATTACATCATGCTTAGTAGCCCTAGCACACTTTCTCATGTCAAAGTCACATTACATTGCCTTGAACTTAGCTAATAGAGATAACATGTGTAGAAGTATGATATGAACATGGATAGCTCTAAGAATCTAGCTTGACTTCGTAACATGTGAGAATAAACTTATGAAGGTTTCACCAAAGACATAAGCGTATGAAGGGTTCACCAAAGACATAGCTTATAGGTTCACATAAGATTGACCTTGTTGCAACATATTACACCACTTTAGTTGGCCTAGCACACTTTCTCATGTTAAAGTAACATTACATTGTTTTGAACTTAGCGAATATAGAAAACATGTGTAGAAGTATGATATGAACATGGATAGCTCTAAGGATCTAGCTTGACTTCATAACTCTTGAGAATAATCTTATGAAGGGTTCAGCGAAGACATAAGCGTATGAAAGGTTCATCGAAGACATAGCTTATAAGTTCATAGAAGATTGACCTTGTTGCAACATATTACACCACTTTAGTTGGTCTAGCACACTTTCTTATGTCAAAGTAACATTACATTTCTTTGAACTTAGCGAATATAGATAACATATGTAGAAGTATGATATGAACATGGATAGCTCTAAGGATCTAGCTTGACTTCATAACTCGTGAGAATAATCTTATGAAGGGTTCAGCGAAGACATAAGCGTATGAAGGGTTCATCGAAGACATAAGCGTATGAAGGGTACACCAAAGACATAGCTTGTACGTTCACAGAAGATTGACCCTGTTGCAATATATTACATCATGCTTAGTTGCCCTAGCACACTTTCTCATGTCAAAGTCACATTACATTGCCTTGAAATTAGCTAATAGAGATAACATGTGTAGAAGTATGATATGAACATGGATAGCTCTAAGAATCTAGCTTGATTTCATAACATGTGAGAATAAACTTATGAAGGGTTCACCAAAGACATAAGAGTATGAAGGGTTCACCAAAGACATAGCTTATAGGTTCACATAAGATTGACCTTGTTGCAACATATTACACCACTTTAGTTGGCCTAGCACACTTTCTCATGTTAAAGTAACATTACATTGTTTTGAACTTAGCGAATATAGAAAACATGTGTAGAAGTATGAAATGAACATGGATAGCTCTAAGGATCTAGCTTGACTTCATAACTCTTGAGAATAATCTTATGAAGGGTTCAGCGAAGACATAAGCGTATGAAGGGTTCATCGAAGACATAGCTTATAAGTTCATAGAAGATTGACCTTGTTGCAACATATTACACCACTTTAGTTGGTCTAGCACACTTTCTTATGTCAAAGTAACATTACATTTCTTTGAACTTAGCGAATATAGATAACATATGTAGAAGTATGATATGAACATGGATAGCTCTAAGGATCTAGCTTGACTTCATAACTCGTGAGAATAATCTTATGAAGGGTTCAGCGAAGACATAAGCGTATGAAGGGTTCATCGAAGACATAAGCGTATGAAGGGTACACCAAAGACATAGCTTGTACGTTCACAGAAGATTGACCCTGTTGCAATATATTACATCATGCTTAGTTGCCCTAGCACACTTTCTCATGTCAAAGTCACATTACATTGCCTTGAACTTAGCTAATAGAGATAACATGTGTAGAAGTATGATATGAACATGGATAGCTCTAAGAATCTAGCTTGACTTCATAACATGTGAGAATAAACTTATGAAGGGTTCACCAAAGACATAAGCGTATGAAGGGTTCACCAAAGACATAGCTTATAGGTTCACATAAGATTGACCTTGTTGCAACATATTACACCACTTTAGTTGGCCTAGCACACTTTCTCATGTTAAAGTAACATTACATTGTTTTGAACTTAGCGAATATAGAAAACATGTGTAGAAGTATGATATGAACATGGATAGCTCTAAGGATCTAGCTTGACTTCATAACTCTTGAGAATAATCTTATGAAGGGTTCAGCGAAGACATAAGCGTATGAAGGGTTCATCGAAGACATAAGCGTATGAAGGGTACACCAAAGACATAGCTTGTACGTTCACAGAAGATTGACCCTGTTACAATATATTACATCATGCTTAGTTGCCCTAGCACACTTTCTCATGTCAAAGTCACATTACATTGCCTTGAACTTAGCTAATAGAGATAACATGTGTAGAAGTATGATATGAACATGGATAGCTCTAAAAATCTAGCTTGACTTCATAACATGTGAGAATAAACTTATGAAGGGTTCACCAAAGACATAAGCGTATGAAGGGTTCACCAAAGACATAGCTTATAGGTTCACATAAGATTGACCTTGTTGCAACATATTACACCACTTTAGTTGGCCTAGCACACTTTCTCATGTTAAAGTAACATTACATTGTTTTGAACTTAGCGAATATAGAAAACATGTGTAGAAGTATGATATGAACATGGATAGCTCTAAGGATCTAGCTTGACTTCATAACTCTTGAGAATAATCTTATGAAGGGTTCAGCGAAGACATAAGCATATGAAGGGTTCATCGAAGACATAGCTTATAAGTTCATAGAAGATTGACCTTGTTGCAACATATTACACCACTTTAGTTGGTCTAGCACACTTTCTTATGTCAAAGTAACATTACATTTCTTTGAACTTAGCGAATATAGATAACATATGTAGAAGTATGATATGAACATGGATAGCTCTAAGGATCTAGCTTGACTTCATAACTCGTGAGAATAATCTTATGAAGGGTTCAGCGAAGACATAAGCGTATGAAGGGTTCATCGAAGACATAAGCGTATGAAGGGTACACCAAAGACATAGCTTGTACGTTCACAGAAGATTGACCTTGTTGCAATATATTACATCATGCTTAGTAGCCCTAGCACACTTTCTCATGTCAAAGTCACATTACATTGCCTTGAACTTAGCTAATAGAGATAACATGTGTAGAAGTATGATATGAACATGGATAGCTCTAAGAATCTAGCTTGACTTCGTAACATGTGAGAATAAACTTATGAAGGTTTCACCAAAGACATAAGCGTATGAAGGGTTCACCAAAGACATAGCTTATAGGTTCACATAAGATTGACCTTGTTGCAACATATTACACCACTTTAGTTGGCCTAGCACACTTTCTCATGTTAAAGTAACATTACATTGTTTTGAACTTAGCGAATATAGAAAACATGTGTAGAAGTATGATATGAACATGGATAGCTCTAAGGATCTAGCTTGACTTCATAACTCTTGAGAATAATCTTATGAAGGGTTCAGCGAAGACATAAGCGTATGAAAGGTTCATCGAAGACATAGCTTATAAGTTCATAGAAGATTGACCTTGTTGCAACATATTACACCACTTTAGTTGGTCTAGCACACTTTCTTATGTCAAAGTAACATTACATTTCTTTGAACTTAGCGAATATAGATAACATATGTAGAAGTATGATATGAACATGGATAGCTCTAAGGATCTAGCTTGACTTCATAACTCGTGAGAATAATCTTATGAAGGGTTCAGCGAAGACATAAGCGTATGAAGGGTTCATCGAAGACATAAGCGTATGAAGGGTACACCAAAGACATAGCTTGTACGTTCACAGAAGATTGACCCTGTTGCAATATATTACATCATGCTTAGTTGCCCTAGCACACTTTCTCATGTCAAAGTCACATTACATTGCCTTGAACTTAGCTAATAGAGATAACATGTGTAGAAGTATGATATGTACATGGATAGCTCTAAGAATCTAGCTTGACTTCATAACATGTGAGAATAAACTTATGAAGGTTTCACCAAAGACATAAACGTATGAAGGGTTCACCAAAGACATAGCTTATAGGTTCACATAAGATTGACCTTGTTGCAACATATTACACCACTTTAGTTGGCCTAGCACACTTTCTCATGTTAAAGTAACATTACATTGTTTTGAACTTAGCGAATATAGAAAACATGTGTAGAAGTATGATATGAACATGGATAGCTCTAAGGATCTAGCTTGACTTCATAACTCTTGAGAATAATCTTATGAAGGGTTCAGCGAAGACATAAGCGTATGAAGGGTTCATCGAAGACATAGCTTATAAGTTCATAGAAGATTGACCTTGTTGCAACATATTACACCACTTTAGTTGGTCTAGCACACTTTCTTATGTCAAAGTAACATTACATTTCTTTGAACTTAGCGAATATAGATAACATATGTAGAAGTATGATATGAACATGGATAGCTCTAAGGATCTAGCTTGACTTCATAACTCGTGAGAATAATCTTATGAAGGGTTCAGCGAAGACATAAGCGTATGAAGGGTTCATCGAAGACATAAGCGTATGAAGGGTACACCAAAGACATAGCTTGTACGTTCACAGAAGATTGACCCTGTTGCAATATATTACATCATGCTTAGTTGCCCTAGCATACTTTCTCATGTCAAAGTCACATTACATTGCCTTGAAATTAGCTAATAGAGATAACATGTGTAGAAGTATGATATGAACATGGATAGCTCTAAGAATCTAACTTGATTTCATAACATGTGAGAATAAACTTATGAAGGGTTCACCAAAGACATAAGAGTATGAAGGGTTCACCAAAGAAATAGCTTATAGGTTCACATAAGATTGACCTTGTTGCAACATATTACACCACTTTAGTTGGCCTAGCACACTTTCTCATGTTAAAGTAACATTACATTGTTTTGAACTTAGCGAATATAGAAAACATGTGTAGAAGTATGAAATGAACATGGATAGCTCTAAGGATCTAGCTTGACTTCATAACTCTTGAGAATAATCTTATGAAGGGTTCAGCGAAGACATAAGCGTATGAAGGGTTCATCGAAGACATAGCTTATAAGTTCATAGAAGATTGACCTTGTTGCAACATATTACACCACTTTAGTTGGTCTAGCACACTTTCTTATGTCAAAGTAACATTACATTTCTTTGAACTTAGCGAATATAGATAACATATGTAGAAGTATGATATGAACATGGATAGCTCTAAGGATCTAGCTTGACTTCATAACTCGTGAGAATAATCTTATGAAGGGTTCAGCGAAGACATAAGCGTATGAAGGGTTCATCGAAGACATAAGCGTATGAAGGGTACACCAAAGACATAGCTTGTACGTTCACAGAAGATTGACCCTGTTGCAATATATTACATCATGCTTAGTTGCCCTAGCACACTTTCTCATGTCAAAGTCACATTACATTGCCTTGAACTTAGCTAATAGAGATAACATGTGTAGAAGTATGATATGAACATGGATAGCTCTAAGAATCTAGCTTGACTTCATAACATGTGAGAATAAACTTATGAAGGGTTCACCAAAGACATAAGCGTATGAAGGCTTCACCAAAGACATAGCTTATAGGTTCACATAAGATTGACCTTGTTGCAACATATTACACCACTTTAGTTGGCCTAGCACACTTTCTCATGTTAAAGTAACATTACATTGTTTTGAACTTAGCGAATATAGAAAACATGTGTAGAAGTATGATATGAACATGGATAGCTCTAAGGATCTAGCTTGACTTCATAACTCTTGAGAATAATCTTATGAAGGGTTCAGCGAAGACATAAGCGTATGAAGGGTTCATCGAAGACATAGCTTATAAGTTCATAGAAGATTGACCTTGTTGCAACATATTACACCACTTTAGTTGGTCTAGCACACTTTCTTATGTCAAAGTAACATTACATTTCTTTGAACTTAGCGAATATAGATAACATATGTAGAAGTATGATATGAACATGGATAGCTCTAAGGATCTAGCTTGACTTCATAACTCGTGAGAATAATCTTATGAAGGGTTCAGCGAAGACATAAGCGTATGAAGGGTTCATCGAAGACATAAGCGTATGAAGGGTACACCAAAGACATAGCTTGTACGTTCACAGAAGATTGACCCTGTTGCAATATATTACATCATGCTTAGTTGCCCTAGCACACTTTCTCATGTCAAAGTCACATTACATTGCCTTGAACTTAGCTAATAGAGATAACATGTGTAGAAGTATGATATGAACATGGATAGCTCTAAGAATCTAGCTTGACTTCATAACATGTGAGAATAAACTTATGAAGGTTTCACCAAAGACATAAGCGTATGAAGGGTTCACCAAAGACATAGCTTATAGGTTCACATAAGATTGACCTTGTTGCAACATATTACACCACTTTAGTTGGCCTAGCACACTTTCTCATGTTAAAGTAACATTACATTGTTTTGAACTTAGCGAATATAGAAAACATGTGTAGAAGTATGATATGAACATGGATAGCTCTAAGGATCTAGCTTGACTTCATAACTCTTGAGAATAATCTTATGAAGGGTTCAGCGAAGACATAAGCGTATGAAGGGTTCATCGAAGACATAAGCGTATGAAGGGTACACCAAAGACATAGCTTGTACGTTCACAGAAGATTGACCCTGTTGCAATATATTACATCATGCTTAGTTGCCCTAGCACACTTTCTCATGTCAAAGTCACATTACATTGCCTTGAACTTAGCTAATAGAGATAACATGTGTAGAAGTATGATATGAACATGGATAGCTCTAAGAATCTAGCTTGACTTCATAACATGTGAGAATAAACTTATGAAGGGTTCACCAAAGACATAAGCGTATGAAGGCTTCACCAAAGACATAGCTTATAGGTTCACATAAGATTGACCTTGTTGCAACATATTACACCACTTTAGTTGGCCTAGCACACTTTCTCATGTTAAAGTAACATTACATTGTTTTGAACTTAGCGAATATAGAAAACATGTGTAGAAGTATGATATGAACATGGATAGCTCCAAGGATCTAGCTTGACTTCATAACTCTTGAGAATAATCTTATGAAGGGTTCAGCGAAGACATAAGCGTATGAAGGGTTCATCGAAGACATAGCTTATAAGTTCATAGAAGATTGACCTTGTTGCAACATATTACACCACTTTAGTTGGTCTAGCACACTTTCTTATGTCAAAGTAACATTACATTTCTTTGAACTTAGCGAATATAGATAACATATGTAGAAGTATGATATGAACATGGATAGCTCTAAGGATCTAGCTTGACTTCATAACTCGTGAGAATAATCTTATGAAGGGTTCAGCGAAGACATAAGCGTATGAAGGGTTCATCGAAGACATAAGCGTATGAAGGGTACACCAAAGACATAGCTTGTACGTTCACAGAAGATTGACCCTGTTGCAATATATTATTACATCATGCTTAGTTGCCCTAGCACACTTTCTCATGTCAAAGTCACATTACATTGCCTTGAACTTAGCTAATAGAGATAACATGTGTAGAAGTATGATATGAACATGGATAGCTCTAAGAATCTAGCTTGACTTCATAACATGTGAGAATAAACTTATGAAGGGTTCACCAAAGACATAAGCGTATGAAGGCTTCACCAAAGACATAGCTTATAGGTTCACATAAGATTGACCTTGTTGCAACATATTACACCACTTTAGTTGGCCTAGCACACTTTCTCATGTTAAAGTAACATTACATTGTTTTGAACTTAGCGAATATAGAAAACATGTGTAGAAGTATGATATGAACATGGATAGCTCTAAGGATCTAGCTTGACTTCATAACTCTTGAGAATAATCTTATGAAGGGTTCAGCGAAGACATAAGCGTATGAAGGGTTCATCGAAGACATAACTTATAAGTTCATAGAACATTGACCTTGTTGCAACATATTACACCACTTTAGTTGGTCTAGCACACTTTCTTATGTCAAAGTAACATTACATTTCTTTGAACTTAGCGAATATAGATAACATATGTAGAAGTATGATATGAACATGGATAGCTCTAAGGATCTAGCTTGACTTCATAACTCGTGAGAATAATCTTATGAAGGGTTCAGCGAAGACATAAGCGTATGAAGGGTTCATCGAAGACATAAGCATATGAAGGGTACACCAAAGACATAGCTTGTACGTTCACAGAAGATTGACCCTGTTGCAATATATTACATCATGCTTAGTTGCCCTAGCACACTTTCTCATGTCAAAGTCACATTACATTGCCTTGAACTTAGCTAATAGAGATAACATGTGTAGAAGTATGATATGAACATGGATAGCTCTAAGAATCTAGCTTGATTTCATAACATGTGAGAATAAACTTATGAAGGGTTCACCAAAGACATAAGCGTATGAAGGCTTCACCAAAGACATAGCTTATAGGTTCACATAAGATTGACCTTGTTGCAACATATTACACCACTTTAGTTGGCCTAGCACACTTTCTCATGTTAAAGTAACATTACATTGTTTTGAACTTAGCGAATATAGAAAACATGTGTAGAAGTATGATATGAACATGGATAGCTCTAAGGATCTAGCTTGACTTCATAACTCTTGAGAATAATCTTATGAAGGGTTCAGCGAAGACATAAGCGTATGAAGGGTTCATCGAAGACATAGCTTATAAGTTCATAGAAGATTGACCTTGTTGCAACATATTACACCACTTTAGTTGGTCTAGCACACTTTCTTATGTCAAAGTAACATTACATTTCTTTGAACTTAGCGAATATAGATAACATATGTAGAAGTATGATATGAACATGGATAGCTCTAAGGATCTAGCTTGACTTCATAACTCGTGAGAATAATCTTATGAAGGGTTCAGCGAAGACATAAGCGTATGAAGGGTTTATCGAAGACATAAGCGTATGAAGGGTACACCAAAGACATAGCTTGTACGTTCACAGAAGATTGACCCTGTTGCAATATATTACATCATGCTTAGTTGCCCTAGCACACTTTCTCATGTCAAAGTCACATTACATTGCCTTGAACTTAGCTAATAGAGATAACATGTGTAGAAGTATGATATGAACATGGATAGCTCTAAGAATCTAGCTTGATTTCATAACATGTGAGAATAAACTTATGAAGGGTTCACCAAAGACATAAGCGTATGAAGGCTTCACCAAAGACATAGCTTATAGGTTCACATAAGATTGACCTTGTTGCAACATATTACACCACTTTAGTTGGCCTAGCACACTTTCTCATGTTAAAGTAACATTACATTGTTTTGAACTTAGCGAATATAGAAAACATGTGTAGAAGTATGATATGAACATGGATAGCTCTAAGGATCTAGCTTGACTTCATAACTCTTGAGAATAATCTTATGAAGGGTTCAGCGAAGACATAAGCGTATGAAGGGTTCATCGAAGACATAGCTTATAAGTTCATAGAAGATTGACCTTGTTGCAACATATTACACCACTTTAGTTGGTCTAGCACACTTTCTTATGTCAAAGTAACATTACATTTCTTTGAACTTAGCGAATATAGATAACATATGTAGAAGTATGATATGAACATGGATAGCTCTAAGGATCTAGCTTGACTTCATAACTCGTGAGAATAATCTTATGAAGGGTTCAGCGAAGACATAAGCGTATGAAGGGTTCATCGAAGACATAAGCGTATGAAGGGTACACCAAAGACATAGCTTGTACGTTCACAGAAGATTGACCCTGTTGCAATATATTACATCATGCTTAGTTGCCCTAGCACACTTTCTCATGTCAAAGTCACATTACATTGCCTTGAACTTAGCTAATAGAGATAACATGTGTAGAAGTATGATATGAACATGGATAGCTCTAAGAATCTAGCTTGACTTCATAACATGTGAGAATAAACTTATGAAGGGTTCACCAAAGACATAAGCGTATGAAGGCTTCACCAAAGACATAGCTTATAGGTTCACATAAGATTGACCTTGTTGCAACATATTACACCACTTTAGTTGGCCTAGCACACTTTCTCATGTTAAAGTAACATTACATTGTTTTGAACTTAGCGAATATAGAAAACATGTGTAGAAGTATGATATGAACATGGATAGCTCTAAGGATCTAGCTTGACTTCATAACTCTTGAGAATAATCTTATGAAGGGTTCAGCAAAGACATAAGCGTATGAAGGGTTCATCGAAGACATAGCTTATAAGTTCATAGAAGATTGACCTTGTTGCAACATATTACACCACTTTAGTTGGTCTAGCACACTTTCTTATGTCAAAGTAACATTACATTTCTTTGAACTTAGCGAATATAGATAACATATGTAGAAGTATGATATGAACATGGATAGCTCTAAGGATCTAGCTTGACTTCATAACTCGTGAGAATAATCTTATGAAGGGTTCAGCGAAGACATAAGCGTATGAAGGGTTCATCGAAGACATAAGCGTATGAAGGGTACACCAAAGACATAGCTTGTACGTTCACAGAAGATTGACCCTGTTGCAATATATTACATCATGCTTAGTTGCCCTAGCACACTTTCTCATGTCAAAGTCACATTACATTGCCTTGAACTTAGCTAATAGAGATAACATGTGTAGAAGTATGATATGAACATGGATAGCTCTAAGAATCTAGTTTGACTTCATAACATGTGAGCATAAACTTATGAAGAGTTCACCGAAGACATAAGCGTATGAAGAGTTCACCAAAGACATAGCTTATAAGTTCACAGAAGAGTGACCTTGTTGCAACATATTACACCACTTTAGTTGGCCTAGCACACTTTCTTATGTCAAAGTAACATTACATTTCTTTGAACTTAGCGAATATAGATAACATATGTAGAAGTATGATATGAACATGGATAGCTCTAAGGATCTAGCTTGACTTCATAACTCGTGAGAATAATCTTATGAAGGGTTCAGCGAAGACATAAGCGTATGAAGGGTTCATCGAAGACATAAGCGTATGAAGGGTACACCAAAGACATAGCTTGTACGTTCACAGAAGATTGACCCTGTTGCAATATATTACATCATGCTTAGTTGCCCTAGCACACTTTCTCATGTCAAAGTCACATTACATTGCCTTGAACTTAGCTAATAGAGATAACATGTGTAGAAGTATGATATGAACATGGATAGCTCTAAGAATCTAGCTTGACTTCATAACATGTGAGAATAAACTTATGAAGGGTTCACCAAAGACATAAGCGTATGAAGGCTTCACCAAAGACATAGCTTATAGGTTCACATAAGATTGACCTTGTTGCAACATATTACACCACTTTAGTTGGCCTAGCACACTTTCTCATGTTAAAGTAACATTACATTGTTTTGAACTTAGCGAATATAGAAAACATGTGTAGAAGTATGATATGAACATGGATAGCTCTAAGGATCTAGCTTGACTTCATAACTCTTGAGAATAATCTTATGAAGGGTTCAGCGAAGACATAAGCGTATGAAGGGTTCATCGAAGACATAGCTTATAAGTTCATAGAAGATTGACCTTGTTGCAACATATTACACCACTTTAGTTGGTCTAGCACACTTTCTTATGTCAAAGTAACATTACATTTCTTTGAACTTAGCGAATATAGATAACATATGTAGAAGTATGATATGAACATGGATAGCTCTAAGGATCTAACTTGACTTCATAACTCGTGAGAATAATCTTATGAAGGGTTCAGCGAAGACATAAGCGTAGGAAGGGTTCATCGAAGACATAAGCGTATGAAGGGTACACCAAAGACATAGCTTGTACGTTCACAGAAGATTGACCCTGTTGCAATATATTACATCATGCTTAGTTGCCCTAGCACACTTTCTCATGTCAAAGTCACATTACATTGCCTTGAACTTAGCTAATAGAGATAAATGTGTAGAAGTATGATATGAACATGGATAGCTCTAAGAATCTAGCTTGACTTCATAACATGTGAGAATAAACTTATGAAGGTTTCACCAAAGACATAAGCGTATGAAGGGTTCACCAAAGACATGGCTTATAGGTTCACATAAGATTGACCTTGTTGCAACATATTACACCACTTTAGTTGGCCTAGCACACTTTCTCATGTTAAAGTAACATTACATTGTTTTGAACTTAGCGAATATAGAAAACATCTGTAGAAGTATGATATGAACATGGATAGCTCTAAGGATCTAGCTTGACTTCATAACTCTTGAGAATAATCTTATGAAGGGTTCAGCGAAGACATAAGCGTATGAAGGGTTCATCGAAGACATAGCTTATAAGTTCATAGAAGATTGACCTTGTTGCAACATATTACACCACTTTAGTTGGTCTAGCACACTTTCTTATGTCAAAGTAACATTACATTTCTTTGAACTTAGCGAATATAGATAACATATGTAGAAGTATGATATGAACATGGATAGCTCTAAGGATCTAGCTTGACTTCATAACTCGTGAGAATAATCTTATGAAGGGTTCAGCGAAGACATAAGCGTATGAAGGGTTCATCGAAGACATAAGCGTATGAAGGGTACACCAAAGACATAGCTTGTACGTTCACAGAAGATTGACCCTGTTGCAATATATTACATCATGCTTAGTTGCCCTAGCACACTTTCTCATGTCAAAGTCACATTACATTGCCTTGAAATTAGCTAATAGAGATAACATGTGTAGAAGTATGATATGAACATGGATAGCTCTAAGAATCTAGCTTGATTTCATAACATGTGAGAATAAACTTATGAAGGGTTCACCAAAGACATAAGAGTATGAAGGGTTCACCAAAGACATAGCTTATAGGTTCACATAAGATTGACCTTGTTGCAACATATTACACCACTTTAGTTGGCCTAGCACACTTTCTCATGTTAAAGTAACATTACATTGTTTTGAACTTAGCGAATACAGAAAACATGTGTAGAAGTATGAAATGAACATGGATAGCTCTAAGGATCTAGCTTGACTTCATAACTCTTGAGAATAATCTTATGAAGGGTTCAGCGAAGACATAAGCGTATGAAGGGTTCATCGAAGACATAGCTTATAAGTTCATAGAAGATTGACCTTGTTGCAACATATTACACCACTTTAGTTGGTCTAGCACACTTTCTTATGTCAAAGTAACATTACATTTCTTTGAACTTAGCGAATATAGATAACATATGTAGAAGTATGATATGAACATGGATAGCTCTAAGGATCTAGCTTGACTTCATAACTCGTGAGAATAATCTTATGAAGGGTTCAGCGAAGACATAAGCGTATGAAGGGTTCATCGAAGACATAAGCGTATGAAGGGTACACCAAAGACATAGCTTGTACGTTCACAGAAGATTGACCCTGTTGCAATATATTACATCATGCTTAGTTGCCCTAGCACACTTTCTCATGTCAAAGTCACATTACATTGCCTTGAACTTAGCTAATAGAGATAACATGTGTAGAAGTATGATATGAACATGGATAGCTCTAAGAATCTAGCTTGACTTCATAACATGTGAGAATAAACTTATGAAGGTTTCACCAAAGACATAAGCGTATGAAGGGTTCACCAAAGACATAGCTTATAGGTTCACATAAGATTGACCTTGTTGCAACATATTACACCACTTTAGTTGGCCTAGCACACTTTCTCATGTTAAAGTAACATTACATTGTTTTGAACTTAGCGAATATAGAAAACATGTGTAGAAGTATGATATGAACATGGATAGCTCTAAGGATCTAGCTTGACTTCATAACTCTTGAGAATAATCTTATGAAGGGTTCAGCGAAGACATAAGCGTATGAAGGGTTCATCGAAGACATAGCTTATAAGTTCATAGAAGATTGACCTTGTTGCAACATATTACACCACTTTAGTTGGTCTAGCACACTTTCTTATGTCAAAGTAACATTACATTTCTTTGAACTTAGCGAATATAGATAACATATGTAGAAGTATGATATGAACATGGATAGCTCTAAGGATCTAGCTTGACTTCATAACTCGTGAGAATAATCTTATGAAGGGTTCAGCGAAGACATAAGCGTATGAAGGGTTCATCGAAGACATAATCGTATGAAGGGTACACCAAAGACATAGCTTGTACGTTCACAGAAGATTGACCCTGTTGCAATATATTACATCATGCTTAGTTGCCCTAGCACACTTTCTCATGTCAAAGTCACATTACATTGCCTTGAAATTAGCTAATAGAGATAACATGTGTAGAAGTATGATATGAACATGGATAGCTCTAAGAATCTAGCTTGATTTCATAACATGTGAGAATAAACTTATGAAGGGTTCACCAAAGACATAAGAGTATGAAGGGTTCACCAAAGACATAGCTTATAGGTTCACATAAGATTGACCTTGTTGCAACATATTACACCACTTTAGTTGGCCTAGCACACTTTCTCATGTTAAAGTAACATTACATTATTTTGAACTTAGGAAATATAGAAAACATGTGTAGAAGTATGAAATGAACATGGATAGCTCTAAGGATCTAGCTTGACTTCATAACTCTTGAGAATAATCTTATGAAGGGTTCAGCGAAGACATAAGCGTATGAAGGGTTCATCGAAGACATAGCTTATAAGTTCATAGAAGATTGACCTTGTTGCAACATATTACACCACTTTAGTTGGTCTAGTACACTTTCTTATGTCAAAGTAACATTACATTTCTTTGAACTTAGCGAATATAGATAACATATGTAGAAGTATGATATGAACATGGATAGCTCTAAGGATCTAGCTTGACTTCATAACTCGTGAGAATAATCTTATGAAGGGTTCAGCGAAGACATAAGCGTATGAAGGGTTCATCGAAGACATAAGCGTATGAAGGGTACACCAAAGACATAGCTTGTACGTTCACAGAAGATTGACCCTGTTGCAATATATTACATCATGCTTAGTTGCCCTAGCACACTTTCTCATGTCAAAGTCACATTACATTGCCTTGAACTTAGCTAATAGAGATAACATGTGTAGAAGTATGATATGAACATGGATAGCTCTAAGAATCTAGCTTGACTTCATAACATGTGAGAATAAACTTATGAAGGGTTCACCAAAGACATAAGCGTATGAAGGCTTCACCAAAGACATAGCTTATAGGTTCACATAAGATTGACCTTGTTGCAACATATTACACCACTTTAGTTGGCCTAGCACACTTTCTCATGTTAAAGTAACATTACATTGTTTTGAACTTAGCGAATATAGAAAACATGTGTAGAAGTATGATATGAACATGGATAGCTCTAAGGATCTAGCTTGACTTCATAACTCTTGAGAATAATCTTATGAAGGGTTCAGCGAAGCCATAAGCGTATGAAGGGTTCATCGAAGACATAGCTTATAAGTTCATAGAAGATTGACCTTGTTGCAACATATTACACCACTTTAGTTGGTCTAGCACACTTTCTTATGTCAAAGTAACATTACATTTCTTTTAACTTAGCGAATATAGATAACATATGTAGAAGTATGATATGAACATGGATAGCTCTAAGGATCTAGCTTGACTTCATAACTCGTGAGAATAATTTTATGAAGGGTTCAGCGAAGACATAAGCGTATGAAGGGTTCATCGAAGACATAATCGTATGAAGGGTACACCAAAGACATAGCTTGTACGTTCACAGAAGATTGACCCTGTTGCAATATATTACATCATGCTTAGTTGCCCTAGCACACTTTCTCATGTCAAAGTCACATTACATTGCCTTGAAATTAGCTAATAGAGATAACATGTGTAGAAGTATGATATGAACATGGATAGCTCTAAGAATCTAGCTTGATTTCATAACATGTGAGAATAAACTTATGAAGGGTTCACCAAAGACATAAGAGTATGAAGGGTTCACCAAAGACATAGCTTATAGGTTCACATAAGATTGACCTTGTTGCAACATATTACACCACTTTAGTTGGCCTAGCACACTTTCTCATGTTAAAGTAACATTACATTATTTTGAACTTAGGAAATATAGAAAACATGTGTAGAAGTATGATATGAACATGGATAGCTCTAAGGATCTAGCTTGACTTCATAACTCTTGAGAATAATCTTATGAAGGGTTCAGCGAAGCCATAAGCGTATGAAGGGTTCATCGAAGACATAGCTTATAAGTTCATAGAAGATTGACCTTGTTGCAACATATTACACCACTTTAGTTGGCCTAGCACACTTTCTCATGTTAAAGTAACATTACATTATTTTGAACTTAGGAAATATAGAAAACATGTGTAGAAGTATGATATGAACATGGATAGCTCTAAGGATCTAGCTTGACTTCATAACTCTTGAGAATAATCTTATGAAGGGTTCAGCGAAGCCATAAGCGTATGAAGGGTTCATCGAAGACATAGCTTATAAGTTCATAGAAGATTGACCTTGTTGCAACATATTACACCACTTTAGTTGGTCTAGCACACTTTCTTATGTCAAAGTAACATTACATT
Organism: Lepidium didymum; assembly: GCA_963920545.1. NCBI lineage: Eukaryota > Viridiplantae > Streptophyta > Magnoliopsida > Brassicales > Brassicaceae > Lepidium > Lepidium didymum. The sequence continues at coordinate 7,796,819 of OY986983.1, read as the reverse complement.
TCTTTTAACTTAGCGAATATAGATAACATATGTAGAAGTATGATATGAACATGGATAGCTCTAAGGATCTAGCTTGACTTCATAACTCGTGAGAATAATCTTATGAAGGGTTCAGCGAAGACATAAGCGTATGAAGGGTTCATCGAAGACATAATCGTATGAAGGGTACACCAAAGACATAGCTTGTACGTTCACAGAAGATTGACCCTGTTGCAATATATTACATCATGCTTAGTTGCCCTAGCACACTTTCTCATGTCAAAGTCACATTACATTGCCTTGAAATTAGCTAATAGAGATAACATGTGTAGAAGTATGATATAAACATGGATAGCTCTAAGAATCTAGCTTGATTTCATAACATGTGAGAATAAACTTATGAAGGGTTCACCAAAGACATAAGAGTATGAAGGGTTCACCAAAGACATAGCTTATAGGTTCACATAAGATTGACCTTGTTGCAACATATTACACCACTTTAGTTGGCCTAGCACACTTTCTCATGTTAAAGTAACATTACATTATTTTGAACTTAGGAAATATAGAAAACATGTGTAGAAGTATGATATGAACATGGATAGCTCTAAGGATCTAGCTTGACTTCATAACTCTTGAGAATAATCTTATGAAGGGTTCAGCGAAGCCATAAGCGTATGAAGGGTTCATCGAAGACATAGCTTATAAGTTCATAGAAGATTGACCTTGTTGCAACATATTACACCACTTTAGTTGGTCTAGCACACTTTCTTATGTCAAAGTAACATTACATTTCTTTTAACTTAGCGAATATAGAAAACATGTGTAGAAGTATGATATGAACATGGATAGCTCTAAGGATCTAGCTTGACTTCATAACTCTTGAGAATAATCTTATGAAGGGTTCAGCGAAGCCATAAGCGTATGAAGGGTTCATCGAAGACATAGCTTATAAGTTCATAGAAGATTGACCTTGTTGCAACATATTACACCACTTTAGTTGGTCTAGCACACTTTCTTATGTCAAAGTAACATTACATTTCTTTTAACTTAGCGAATATAGATAACATATGTAGAAGTATGATATGAACATGGATAGCTCTAAGGATCTAGCTTGACTTCATAACTCGTGAGAATAATCTTATGAAGGGTTCAGCGAAGACATAAGCGTATGAAGGGTTCATCGAAGACATAATCGTATGAAGGGTACACCAAAGACATAGCTTGTACGTTCACAGAAGATTGACCCTGTTGCAATATATTACATCATGCTTAGTTGCCCTAGCACACTTTCTCATGTCAAAGTCACATTACATTGCCTTGAAATTAGCTAATAGAGATAACATGTGTAGAAGTATGATATGAACATGGATAGCTCTAAGAATCTAGCTTGATTTCATAACATGTGAGAATAAACTTATGAAGGGTTCACCAAAGACATAAGAGTATGAAGGGTTCACCAAAGACATAGCTTATAGGTTCACATAAGATTGACCTTGTTGCAACATATTACACCACTTTAGTTGGCCTAGCACACTTTCTCATGTTAAAGTAACATTACATTATTTTGAACTTAGGAAATATAGAAAACATGTGTAGAAGTATGATATGAACATGGATAGCTCTAAGGATCTAGCTTGACTTCATAACTCTTGAGAATAATCTTATGAAGGGTTCAGCGAAGCCATAAGCGTATGAAGGGTTCATCGAAGACATAGCTTATAAGTTCATAGAAGATTGACCTTGTTGCAACATATTACACCACTTTAGTTGGTCTAGCACACTTTCTTATGTCAAAGTAACATTACATTTCTTTTAACTTAGCGAATATAGAAAACATGTGTAGAAGTATGATATGAACATGGATAGCTCTAAGGATCTAGCTTGACTTCATAACTCTTGAGAATAATCTTATGAAGGGTTCAGCGAAGACATAAGCGTATGAAGGGTTCATCGAAGACATAGCTTATAAGTTCATAGAAGATTGACCTTGTTGCAACATATTACACCACTTTAGTTGGTCTAGCACACTTTCTTATGTCAAAGTAACATTACATTTCTTTAAACTTAGCGAATATAGATAACATATGTAGAAGTATGATATGAACATGGATAGCTCTAAGGATCTAGCTTGACTTCATAACTCTTGAGAATAATCTTATGAAGGGTTCAGCAAAGACATAAGCGTATGAAGGGTTCATCGAAGACATAGCTTATAAGTTCATAGAAGATTGACCTTGTTGCAACATATTACACCACTTTAGTTGGTCTAGCACACTTTCTTATGTCAAAGTAACATTACATTTCTTTTAACTTAGCGAATATAGAAAACATGTGTAGAAGTATGATATGAACATGGATAGCTCTAAGGATCTAGCTTGACTTCATAACTCTTGAGAATAATCTTATGAAGGGTTCAGCGAAGACATAAGCGTATGAAGGGTTCATCGAAGACATAGCTTATAAGTTCATAGAAGATTGACCTTGTTGCAACATATTACACCACTTTAGTTGGTCTAGCACACTTTCTTATGTCAAAGTAACATTACATTTCTTTGAACTTAGCGAATATAGATAACATATGTAGAAGTATGATATGAACATGGATAGCTCTAAGGATCTAGCTTGACTTCATAACTCGTGAGAATAATCTTATGAAGGGTTCAGCGAAGACATAAGCGTATGAAGGGTTCATCGAAGACATAAGCGTATGAAGGGTACACCAAAGACATAGCTTGTACGTTCACAGAAGATTGACCCTGTTGCAATATATTACATCATGCTTAGTTGCCCTAGCACACTTTCTCATGTCAAAGTCACATTACATTGCCTTGAACTTAGCTAATAGAGATAACATGTGTAGAAGTATGATATGAACATGGATAGCTCTAAGAATCTAGCTTGACTTCATAACATGTGAGAATAAACTTATGAAGGGTTCACCAAAGACATAAGCGTATGAAGGCTTCACCAAAGACATAGCTTATAGGTTCACATAAGATTGACCTTGTTGCAACATATTACACCACTTTAGTTGGCCTAGCACACTTTCTCATGTTAAAGTAACATTACATTGTTTTGAACTTAGCGAATATAGAAAACATGTGTAGAAGTATGATATGAACATGGATAGCTCTAAGGATCTAGCTTGACTTCATAACTCTTGAGAATAATCTTATGAAGGGTTCAGCGAAGACATAAGCGTATGAAGGGTTCATCGAAGACATAGCTTATAAGTTCATAGAAGATTGACCTTGTTGCAACATATTACACCACTTTAGTTGGTCTAGCACACTTTCTTATGTCAAAGTAACATTACATTTCTTTTAACTTAGCGAATATAGAAAACATGTGTAGAAGTATGATATGAACATGGATAGCTCTAAGGATCTAGCTTGACTTCATAACTCTTGAGAATAATCTTATGAAGGGTTCAGCGAAGACATAAGCGTATGAAGGGTTCATCGAAGACATAACTTATAAGTTCATAGAACATTGACCTTGTTGCAACATATTACACCACTTTAGTTGGTCTAGCACACTTTCTTATTTCAAAGTAACATTACATTTCTTTGAACTTAGCGAATATAGATAACATATGTAGAAGTATGATATGAACATGGATAGCTCTAAGGATCTAGCTTGACTTCATAACTCGTGAGACTATTCTTATGAAGGGTTCAGCGAAGACATAAGCGTATGAAGGGTTCATCGAAGACATAAGCGTATGAAGGGTACACCAAAGACATAGCTTGTACGTTCACAGAAGATTGACCCTGTTGCAATATATTACATCATGCTTAGTTGCCCTAGCACACTTTCTCATGTCAAAGTCACATTACATTGCCTTGAACTTAGCTAATAGAGATAACATGTGTAGAAGTATGATATGAACATGGATAGCTCTAAGAATCTAGCTTGACTTCATACCATGTGAGAATAAACTTATGAAGGGTTCACCAAAGACATAAGCGTATGAAGGCTTCACCAAAGACATAGCTTATAGGTTCACATAAGATTGACCTTGTTGCAACATATTACACCACTTTAGTTGGCCTAGCACACTTTCTCATGTTAAAGTAACATTACATTGTTTTGAACTTAGCGAATATAGAAAACATGTGTAGAAGTATGATATGAACATGGATAGCTCTAAGGATCTAGCTTGACTTCATAACTCTTGAGAATAATCTTATGAAGGGTGCAGCGAAGACATAAGCGTATGAAGGGTTCATCGAAGACATAGCTTATAAGTTCATAGAAGATTGACCTTGTTGCAACATATTACACCACTTTAGTTGGTCTAGCACACTTTCTTATGTCAAAGTAACATTACATTTCTTTGAACTTAGCGAATATAGATAACATATGTAGAAGTATGATATGAACATGGATAGCTCTAAGGATCTAGCTTGACTTCATAACTCGTGAGAATAATCTTATGAACGGTTCAGCGAAGACATAAGCGTATGAAGGGTTCATCGAAGACATAAGCGTATGAAGGGTACACCAAAGACATAGCTTGTACGTTCACAGAAGATTGACCCTGTTGCAATATATTACATCATGCTTAGTTGCCCTAGCACACTTTCTCATGTCAAAGTCACATTACATTGCCTTGAACTTAGCTAATAGAGATAACATGTGTAGAAGTATGATATGAACATGGATAGCTCTAAGAATCTAGCTTGACTTCATAACATGTGAGAATAAACTTATGAAGGGTTCACCAAAGACATAAGCGTATGAAGGCTTCACCAAAGACATAGCTTATAGGTTCACATAAGATTGACCTTGTTGCAACATATTACACCACTTTAGTTGGCCTAGCACACTTTCTCATGTTAAAGTAACATTACATTGTTTTGAACTTAGCGAATATAGAAAACATGTGTAGAAGTATGATATGAACATGGATAGCTCTAAGGATCTAGCTTGACTTCATAACTCTTGAGAATAATCTTATGAAGGGTTCAGCAAAGACATAAGCGTATGAAGGGTTCATCGAAGACATAGCTTATAAGTTCATAGAAGATTGACCTTGTTGCAACATATTACACCACTTTAGTTGGTCTAGCACACTTTCTTATGTCAAAGTAACATTACATTTCTTTTAACTTAGCGAATATAGAAAACATGTGTAGAAGTATGATATGAACATGGATAGCTCTAAGGATCTAGCTTGACTTCATAACTCTTGAGAATAATCTTATGAAGGGTTCAGCGAAGACATAAGCGTATGAAGGGTTCATCGAAGACATAGCTTATAAGTTCATAGAAGATTGACCTTGTTGCAACATATTACACCACTTTAGTTGGTCTAGCACACTTTCTTATGTCAAAGTAACATTACATTTCTTTGAACTTAGCGAATATAGATAACATATGTAGAAGTATGATATGAACATGGATAGCTCTAAGGATCTAGCTTGACTTCATAACTCGTGAGAATAATCTTATGAAGGGTTCAGCGAAGACATAAGCGTATGAAGGGTTCATCGAAGACATAAGCGTATGAAGGGTACACCAAAGACATAGCTTGTACGTTCACAGAAGATTGACCCTGTTGCAATATATTACATCATGCTTAGTTGCCCTAGCACACTTTCTCATGTCAAAGTCACATTACATTGCCTTGAACTTAGCTAATAGAGATAACATGTGTAGAAGTATGATATGAACATGGATAGCTCTAAGAATCTAGCTTGACTTCATAACATGTGAGAATAAACTTATGAAGGGTTCACCAAAGACATAAGCGTATGAAGGCTTCACCAAAGACATAGCTTATAGGTTCACATAAGATTGACCTTGTTGCAACATATTACACCACTTTAGTTGGCCTAGCACACTTTCTCATGTTAAAGTAACATTACATTGTTTTGAACTTAGCGAATATAGAAAACATGTGTAGAAGTATGATATGAACATGGATAGCTCTAAGGATCTAGCTTGACTTCATAACTCTTGAGAATAATCTTATGAAGGGTTCAGCGAAGCCATAAGCGTATGAAGGGTTCATCGAAGACATAGCTTATAAGTTCATAGAAGATTGACCTTGTTGCAACATATTACACCACTTTAGTTGGTCTAGCACACTTTCTTATGTCAAAGTAACATTACATTTCTTTTAACTTAGCGAATATAGAAAACATGTGTAGAAGTATGATATGAACATGGATAGCTCTAAGGATCTAGCTTGACTTCATAACTCTTGAGAATAATCTTATGAAGGGTTCAGCGAAGACATAAGCGTATGAAGGGTTCATCGAAGACATAGCTTATAAGTTCATAGAAGATTGACCTTGTTGCAACATATTACACCACTTTAGTTGGTCTAGCACACTTTCTTATGTCAAAGTAACATTACATTTCTTTGAACTTAGCGAATATAGATAACATATGTAGAAGTATGATATGAACATGGATAGCTCTAAGGATCTAGCTTGACTTCATAACTCGTGAGAATAATCTTATGAACGGTTCAGCGAAGACATAAGCGTATGAAGGGTTCATCGAAGACATAAGCGTATGAAGGGTACACCAAAGACATAGCTTGTACGTTCACAGAAGATTGACCCTGTTGCAATATATTACATCATGCTTAGTTGCCCTAGCACACTTTCTCATGTCAAAGTCACATTACATTGCCTTGAACTTAGCTAATAGAGATAACATGTGTAGAAGTATGATACGAACATGGATAGCTCTAAGAATCTAGCTTGACTTCATAACATGTGAGAATAAACTTATGAAGGGTTCACCAAAGACATAAGCGTATGAAGGCTTCACCAAAGACATAGCTTATAGGTTCACATAAGATTGACCTTGTTGCAACATATTACACCACTTTAGTTGGCCTAGCACACTTTCTCATGTTAAAGTAACATTACATTGTTTTGAACTTAGCGAATATAGAAAACATGTGTAGAAGTATGATATGAACATGGATAGCTCTAAGGATCTAGCTTGACTTCATAACTCTTGAGAATAATCTTATGAAGGGTTCAGCAAAGACATAAGCGTATGAAGGGTTCATCGAAGACATAGCTTATAAGTTCATAGAAGATTGACCTTGTTGCAACATATTACACCTCTTTAGTTGGTCTAGCACACTTTCTTATGTCAAAGTAACATTACATTTCTTTTAACTTAGCGAATATAGAAAACATGTGTAGAAGTATGATATGAACATGGATAGCTCTAAGGATCTAGCTTGACTTCATAACTCTTGAGAATAATCTTATGAAGGGTTCAGCGAAGACATAAGCGTATGAAGGGTTCATCGAAGACATAGCTTATAAGTTCATAGAAGATTGACCTTGTTGCAACATATTACACCACTTTAGTTGGTCTAGCACACTTTCTTATGTCAAAGTAACATTACATTTCTTTGAACTTAGCGAATATAGATAACATATGTAGAAGTATGATATGAACATGGATAGCTCTAAGGATCTAGCTTGACTTCATAACTCGTGAGAATAATCTTATGAAGGGTTCAGCGAAGACATAAGCGTATGAAGGGTTCATCGAAGACATAAGCGTATGAAGGGTACACCAAAGACATAGCTTGTACGTTCACAGAAGATTGACCCTGTTGCAATATATTACATCATGCTTAGTTGCCCTAGCACACTTTCTCATGTCAAAGTCACATTACATTGCCTTGAACTTAGCTAATAGAGATAACATGTGTAGAAGTATGATATGAACATGGATAGCTCTAAGAATCTAGCTTGACTTCATAACATGTGAGAATAAACTTATGAAGGGTTCACCAAAGACATAAGCGTATGAAGGCTTCACCAAAGACATAGCTTATAGGTTCACATAAGATTGACCTTGTTGCAACATATTACACCACTTTAGTTGGCCTAGCACACTTTCTCATGTTAAAGTAACATTACATTGTTTTGAACTTAGCGAATATAGAAAACATGTGTAGAAGTATGATATGAACATGGATAGCTCTAAGGATCTAGCTTGACTTCATAACTCTTGAGAATAATCTTATGAAGGGTTCAGCAAAGACATAAGCGTATGAAGGGTTCATCGAAGACATAGCTTATAAGTTCATAGAAGATTGACCTTGTTGCAACATATTACACCACTTTAGTTGGTCTAGCACACTTTCTTATGTCAAAGTAACATTACATTTCTTTTAACTTAGCGAATATAGAAAACATGTGTAGAAGTATGATATGAACATGGATAGCTCTAAGGATCTAGCTTGACTTCATAACTCTTGAGAATAATCTTATGAAGGGTTCAGCGAAGACATAAGCGTATGAAGGGTTCATCGAAGACATAGCTTATAAGTTCATAGAAGATTAACCTTGTTGCAACATATTACACCACTTTAGTTGGTCTAGCACACTTTCTTATGTCAAAGTAACATTACATTTCTTTGAACTTAGCGAATATAGATAACATATGTAGAAGTATGATATGAACATGGATAGCTCTAAGGATCTAGCTTGACTTCATAACTCGTGAGAATAATCTTATGAAGGGTTCAGCGAAGACATAAGCGTATGAAGGGTTCATCGAAGACATAAGCGTATGAAGGGTACACCAAAGACATAGCTTGTACGTTCACAGAAGATTGACCCTGTTGCAATATATTACATCATGCTTAGTTGCCCTAGCACACTTTCTCATGTCAAAGTCACATTACATTGCCTTGAACTTAGCTAATAGAGATAACATGTGTAGAAGTATGATATGAACATGGATAGCTCTAAGAATCTAGCTTGACTTCATAACATGTGAGAATAAACTTATGAAGGGTTCACCAAAGACATAAGCGTATGAAGGCTTCACCAAAGACATAGCTTATAGGTTCACATAAGATTGACCTTGTTGCAACATATTACACCACTTTAGTTGGCCTAGCACACTTTCTCATGTTAAAGTAACATTACATTGTTTTGAACTTAGCGAATATAGAAAACATGTGTAGAAGTATGATATGAACATGGATAGCTCTAAGGATCTAGCTTGACTTCATAACTCTTGAGAATAATCTTATGAAGGGTTCAGCGAAGCCATAAGCGTATGAAGGGTTCATCGAAGACATAGCTTATAAGTTCATAGAAGATTGACCTTGTTGCAACATATTACACCACTTTAGTTGGTCTAGCACACTTTCTTATGTCAAAGTAACATTACATTTCTTTTAACTTAGCGAATATAGAAAACATGTGTAGAAGTATGATATGAACATGGATAGCTCTAAGGATCTAGCTTGACTTCATAACTCTTGAGAATAATCTTATGAAGGGTTCAGCGAAGACATAAGCGTATGAAGGGTTCATCGAAGACATAGCTTATAAGTTCATAGAAGATTGACCTTGTTGCAACATATTACACCACTTTAGTTGGTCTAGCACACTTTCTTATGTCAAAGTAACATTACATTTCTTTGAACTTAGCGAATATAGATAACATATGTAGAAGTATGATATGAACATGGATAGCTCTAAGGATCTAGCTTGACTTCATAACTCGTGAGAATAATCTTATGAACGGTTCAGCGAAGACATAAGCGTATGAAGGGTTCATCGAAGACATAAGCGTATGAAGGGTACACCAAAGACATAGCTTGTACGTTCACAGAAGATTGACCCTGTTGCAATATATTACATCATGCTTAGTTGCCCTAGCACACTTTCTCATGTCAAAGTCACATTACATTGCCTTGAACTTAGCTAATAGAGATAACATGTGTAGAAGTATGATACGAACATGGATAGCTCTAAGAATCTAGCTTGACTTCATAACATGTGAGAATAAACTTATGAAGGGTTCACCAAAGACATAAGCGTATGAAGGCTTCACCAAAGACATAGCTTATAGGTTCACATAAGATTGACCTTGTTGCAACATATTACACCACTTTAGTTGGCCTAGCACACTTTCTCATGTTAAAGTAACATTACATTGTTTTGAACTTAGCGAATATAGAAAACATGTGTAGAAGTATGATATGAACATGGATAGCTCTAAGGATCTAGCTTGACTTCATAACTCTTGAGAATAATCTTATGAAGGGTTCAGCAAAGACATAAGCGTATGAAGGGTTCATCGAAGACATAGCTTATAAGTTCATAGAAGATTGACCTTGTTGCAACATATTACACCTCTTTAGTTGGTCTAGCACACTTTCTTATGTCAAAGTAACATTACATTTCTTTTAACTTAGCGAATATAGAAAACATGTGTAGAAGTATGATATGAACATGGATAGCTCTAAGGATCTAGCTTGACTTCATAACTCTTGAGAATAATCTTATGAAGGGTTCAGCGAAGACATAAGCGTATGAAGGGTTCATCGAAGACATAGCTTATAAGTTCATAGAAGATTGACCTTGTTGCAACATATTACACCACTTTAGTTGGTCTAGCACACTTTCTTATGTCAAAGTAACATTACATTTCTTTGAACTTAGCGAATATAGATAACATATGTAGAAGTATGATATGAACATGGATAGCTCTAAGGATCTAGCTTGACTTCATAACTCGTGAGAATAATCTTATGAAGGGTTCAGCGAAGACATAAGCGTATGAAGGGTTCATCGAAGACATAAGCGTATGAAGGGTACACCAAAGACATAGCTTGTACGTTCACAGAAGATTGACCCTGTTGCAATATATTACATCATGCTTAGTTGCCCTAGCACACTTTCTCATGTCAAAGTCACATTACATTGCCTTGAACTTAGCTAATAGAGATAACATGTGTAGAAGTATGATATGAACATGGATAGCTCTAAGAATCTAGCTTGACTTCATAACATGTGAGAATAAACTTATGAAGGGTTCACCAAAGACATAAGCGTATGAAGGCTTCACCAAAGACATAGCTTATAGGTTCACATAAGATTGACCTTGTTGCAACATATTACACCACTTTAGTTGGCCTAGCACACTTTCTCATGTTAAAGTAACATTACATTGTTTTGAACTTAGCGAATATAGAAAACATGTGTAGAAGTATGATATGAACATGGATAGCTCTAAGGATCTAGCTTGACTTCATAACTCTTGAGAATAATCTTATGAAGGGTTCAGCAAAGACATAAGCGTATGAAGGGTTCATCGAAGACATAGCTTATAAGTTCATAGAAGATTGACCTTGTTGCAACATATTACACCACTTTAGTTGGTCTAGCACACTTTCTTATGTCAAAGTAACATTACATTTCTTTTAACTTAGCGAATATAGAAAACATGTGTAGAAGTATGATATGAACATGGATAGCTCTAAGGATCTAGCTTGACTTCATAACTCTTGAGAATAATCTTATGAAGGGTTCAGCGAAGACATAAGCGTATGAAGGGTTCATCGAAGACATAGCTTATAAGTTCATAGAAGATTAACCTTGTTGCAACATATTACACCACTTTAGTTGGTCTAGCACACTTTCTTATGTCAAAGTAACATTACATTTCTTTGAACTTAGCGAATATAGATAACATATGTAGAAGTATGATATGAACATGGATAGCTCTAAGGATCTAGCTTGACTTCATAACTCGTGAGAATAATCTTATGAAGGGTTCAGCGAAGACATAAGCGTATGAAGGGTTCATCGAAGACATAAGCGTATGAAGGGTACACCAAAGACATAGCTTGTACGTTCACAGAAGATTGACCCTGTTGCAATATATTACATCATGCTTAGTTGCCCTAGCACACTTTCTCATGTCAAAGTCACATTACATTGCCTTGAACTTAGCTAATAGAGATAACATGTGTAGAAGTATGATATGAACATGGATAGCTCTAAGAATCTAGCTTGACTTCATAACATGTGAGAATAAACTTATGAAGGGTTCACCAAAGACATAAGCGTATGAAGGCTTCACCAAAGACATAGCTTATAGGTTCACATAAGATTGACCTTGTTGCAACATATTACACCACTTTAGTTGGCCTAGCACACTTTCTCATGTTAAAGTAACATTACATTGTTTTGAACTTAGCGAATATAGAAAACATGTGTAGAAGTATGATACGAACATGGATAGCTCTAAGAATCTAGCTTGACTTCATAACATGTGAGAATAAACTTATGAAGGGTTCACCAAAGACATAAGCGTATGAAGGCTTCACCAAAGACATAGCTTATAGGTTCACATAAGATTGACCTTGTTGCAACATATTACACCACTTTAGTTGGCCTAGCACACTTTCTCATGTTAAAGTAACATTACATTGTTTTGAACTTAGCGAATATAGAAAACATGTGTAGAAGTATGATATGAACATGGATAGCTCTAAGGATCTAGCTTGACTTCATAACTCTTGAGAATAATCTTATGAAGGGTTCAGCAAAGACATAAGCGTATGAAGGGTTCATCGAAGACATAGCTTATAAGTTCATAGAAGATTGACCTTGTTGCAACATATTACACCTCTTTAGTTGGTCTAGCACACTTTCTTATGTCAAAGTAACATTACATTTCTTTTAACTTAGCGAATATAGAAAACATGTGTAGAAGTATGATATGAACATGGATAGCTCTACGGATCTAGCTTGACTTCATAACTCTTGAGAATAATCTTATGAAGGGTTCAGCGAAGACATAAGCGTATGAAGGGTTCATCGAAGACATAGCTTATAAGTTCATAGAAGATTGACCTTGTTGCAACATATTACACCACTTTAGTTGGTCTAGCACACTTTCTTATGTCAAAGTAACATTACATTTCTTTGAACTTAGCGAATATAGATAACATATGTAGAAGTATGATATGAACATGGATAGCTCTAAGGATCTAGCTTGACTTCATAACTCGTGAGAATAATCTTATGAAGGGTTCAGCGAAGACATAAGCGTATGAAGGGTTCATCGAAGACATAAGCGTATGAAGGGTACACCAAAGACATAGCTTGTACGTTCACAGAAGATTGACCCTGTTGCAATATATTACATCATGCTTAGTTGCCCTAGCACACTTTCTCATGTCAAAGTCACATTACATTGCCTTGAACTTAGCTAATAGAGATAACATGTGTAGAAGTATGATATGAACATGGATAGCTCTAAGAATCTAGCTTGACTTCATAACATGTGAGAATAAACTTATGAAGGGTTCACCAAAGACATAAGCGTATGAAGGCTTCACCAAAGACATAGCTTATAGGTTCACATAAGATTGACCTTGTTGCAACATATTACACCACTTTAGTTGGCCTAGCACACTTTCTCATGTTAAAGTAACATTACATTGTTTTGAACTTAGCGAATATAGAAAACATGTGTAGAAGTATGATATGAACATGGATAGCTCTAAGGATCTAGCTTGACTTCATAACTCTTGAGAATAATCTTATGAAGGGTTCAGCAAAGACATAAGCGTATGAAGGGTTCATCGAAGACATAGCTTATAAGTTCATAGAAGATTGACCTTGTTGCAACATATTACACCACTTTAGTTGGTCTAGCACACTTTCTTATGTCAAAGTAACATTACATTTCTTTTAACTTAGCGAATATAGAAAACATGTGTAGAAGTATGATATGAACATGGATAGCTCTAAGGATCTAGCTTGACTTCATAACTCTTGAGAATAATCTTATGAAGGGTTCAGCGAAGACATAAGCGTATGAAGGGTTCATCGAAGACATAGCTTATAAGTTCATAGAAGATTAACCTTGTTGCAACATATTACACCACTTTAGTTGGTCTAGCACACTTTCTTATGTCAAAGTAACATTACATTTCTTTGAACTTAGCGAATATAGATAACATATGTAGAAGTATGATATGAACATGGATAGCTCTAAGGATCTAGCTTGACTTCATAACTCGTGAGAATAATCTTATGAAGGGTTCAGCGAAGACATAAGCGTATGAAGGGTTCATCGAAGACATAAGCGTATGAAGGGTACACCAAAGACATAGCTTGTACGTTCACAGAAGATTGACCCTGTTGCAATATATTACATCATGCTTAGTTGCCCTAGCACACTTTCTCATGTCAAAGTCACATTACATTGCCTTGAACTTAGCTAATAGAGATAACATGTGTAGAAGTATGATATGAACATGGATAGCTCTAAGAATCTAGCTTGACTTCATAACATGTGAGAATAAACTTATGAAGGGTTCACCAAAGACATAAGCGTATGAAGGCTTCACCAAAGACATAGCTTATAGGTTCACATAAGATTGACCTTGTTGCAACATATTACACCACTTTAGTTGGCCTAGCACACTTTCTCATGTTAAAGTAACATTACATTGTTTTGAACTTAGCGAATATAGAAAACATGTGTAGAAGTATGATATGAACATGGATAGCTCTAAGGATCTAGCTTGACTTCATAACTCTTGAGAATAATCTTATGAAGGGTTCAGCGAAGACATAAGCGTATGAAGGGTTCATCGAAGACATAACTTATAAGTTCATAGAACATTGACCTTGTTGCAACATATTACACCACTTTAGTTGGTCTAGCACACTTTCTTATGTCAAAGTAACATTACATTTCTTTGAACTTAGCGAATATAGATAACATATGTAGAAGTATGATATGAACATGGATAGCTCTAAGGATCTAGCTTGACTTCATAACTCGTGAGACTAATCTTATGAACGGTTCAGCGAAGACATAAGCGTATGAAGGGTTCATCGAAGACATAAGCGTATGAAGGGTACACCAAAGACATAGCTTGTACGTTCACAGAAGATTGACCCTGTTGCAATATATTACATCATGCTTAGTTGCCCTAGCACACTTTCTCATGTCAAAGTCACATTACATTGCCTTGAACTTAGCTAATAGAGATAACATGTGTAGAAGTATGATATGAACATGGATAGCTCTAAGAATCTAGCTTGACTTCATAACATGTGAGAATAAACTTATGAAGGGTTCACCAAAGACATAAGCGTATGAAGGCTTCACCAAAGACATAGCTTATAGGTTCACATAAGATTGACCTTGTTGCAACATATTACACCACTTTAGTTGGCCTAGCACACTTTCTCATGTTAAAGTAACATTACATTGTTTTGAACTTAGCGAATATAGAAAACATGTGTAGAAGTATGATATGAACATGGATAGCTCTAAGGATCTAGCTTGACTTCATAACTCTTGAGAATAATCTTAAGAAGGGTTCAGCGAAGCCATAAGCGTATGAAGGGTTCATCGAAGACATAGCTTATAAGTTCATAGAAGATTGACCTTGTTGCAACATATTACACCACTTTAGTTGGTCTAGCACACTTTCTTATGTCAAAGTAACATTACATTTCTTTGAACTTAGCGAATATAGATAACATATGTAGAAGTATGATATGAACATGGATAGCTCTAAGGATCTAGCTTGACTTCATAACTCGTGAGAATAATCTTATGAAGGGTTCAGCGAAGACATAAGCGTATGAAGGGTTCATCGAAGACATAAGCGTATGAAGGGTACACCAAAGACATAGCTTGTACGTTCACAGAAGATTGACCCTGTTGCAATATATTACATCATGCTTAGTTGCCCTAGCACACTTTCTCATGTCAAAGTCACATTACATTGCCTTGAACTTAGCTAATAGAGATAACATGTGTAGAAGTATGATATGAACATGGATAGCTCTAAGAATCTAGCTTGACTTCATAACATGTGAGAATAAACTTATGAAGGGTTCACCAAAGACATAAGCGTATGAAGGCTTCACCAAAGACATAGCTTATAGGTTCACATAAGATTGACCTTGTTGCAACATATTACACCACTTTAGTTGGCCTAGCACACTTTCTCATGTTAAAGTAACATTACATTGTTTTGAACTTAGCGAATATAGAAAACATGTGTAGAAGTATGATATGAACATGGATAGCTCTAAGGATCTAGCTTGACTTCATAACTCTTGAGAATAATCTTATGAAGGGTTCAGCGAAGACATAAGCGTATGAAGGGTTCATCGAAGACATAGCTTATAAGTTCATAGAAGATTGACCTTGTTGCAACATATTACACCACTTTAGTTGGTCTAGCACACTTTCTTATGTCAAAGTAACATTACATTTCTTTTAACTTAGCGAATATAGAAAACATGTGTAGAAGTATGATATGAACATGGATAGCTCTAAGGATCTAGCTTGACTTCATAACTCTTGAGAATAATCTTATGAAGGGTTCAGCGAAGACATAAGCGTATGAAGGGTTCATCGAAGACATAGCTTATAAGTTCATAGAAGATTGACCTTGTTGCAACATATTACACCACTTTAGTTGGTCTAGCACACTTTCTTATGTCAAAGTAACATTACATTTCTTTGAACTTAGCGAATATAGATAACATATGTAGAAGTATGATATGAACATGGATAGCTCTAAGGATCTAGCTTGACTTCATAACTCGTGAGAATAATCTTATGAACGGTTCAGCGAAGACATAAGCGTATGAAGGGTTCATCGAAGACATAAGCGTATGAAGGGTACACCAAAGACATAGCTTGTACGTTCACAGAAGATTGACCCTGTTGCAATATATTACATCATGCTTAGTTGCCCTAGCACACTTTCTCATGTCAAAGTCACATTACATTGCCTTGAACTTAGCTAATAGAGATAACATGTGTAGAAGTATGATACGAACATGGATAGCTCTAAGAATCTAGCTTGACTTCATAACATGTGAGAATAAACTTATGAAGGGTTCACCAAAGACATAAGCGTATGAAGGGTTCACCAAAGACATAGCTTATAGGTTCACGTAAGATTGACCTTGTTGCAACATATTACACCACTTTAGTTGGCCTAGCACACTTTCTCATGTTAAAGTAACATTACATTGTTTTGAACTTAGCGAATATAGAAAACATGTGTAGAAGTATGATATGAACATGGATAGCTCTAAGGATCTAGCTTGACTTCATAACTCTTGAGAATAATCTTATGAAGGGTTCAGCGAAGACATAAGCGTATGAAGGGTTCATCGAAGACATAACTTATAAGTTCATAGAAGATTGACCTTGTTGCAACATATTACACCACTTTAGTTGGTCTAGCACACTTTCTTATGTCAAAGTAACATTACATTTCTTTGAACTTAGCGAATATAGATAACATATGTAGAAGTATGATATGAACATGGATAGCTCTAAGGATCTAGCTTGACTTCATAACTCGTGAGAATAATCTTATGAACGGTTCAGCGAAGACATAAGCGTATGAAGGGTTCATCGAAGACATAAGCGTATGAAGGGTACACCAAAGACATAGCTTGTACGTTCACAGAAGATTGACCCTGTTGCAATATATTACATCATGCTTAGTTGCCCTAGCACACTTTCTCATGTCAAAGTCACATTACATTGCCTTGAAATTAGCTAATAGAGATAACATGTGTAGAAGTATGATATGAACATGGATAGCTCTAAGAATCTAGCTTGATTTCATAACATGTGAGAATAAACTTATGAAGGGTTCACCAAAGACATAAGAGTATGAAGGGTTCACCAAAGACATAGCTTATAGGTTCACGTAAGATTGACCTTGTTGCAACATATTACACCACTTTAGTTGGCCTAGCACACTTTCTCATGTTAAAGTAACATTACATTGTTTTGAACTTAGCGAATATAGAAAACATGTGTAGAAGTATGATATGAACATGGATAGCTCTAAGGATCTAGCTTGACTTCATAACTCTTGAGAATAATCTTATGAAGGGTTCAGCGAAGACATAAGCGTATGAAGGGTTCATCGAAGACATAGCTTATAAGTTCATAGAAGATTGACCTTGTTGCAACATATTACACCACTTTAGTTGGTCTAGCACACTTTCTTATGTCAAAGTAACATTACATTTCTTTGAACTTAGCGAATATAGATAACATATGTAGAAGTATGATATGAACATGGATAGCTCTAAGGATCTAGCTTGACTTCATAACTCTTGAGAATAATCTTATGAACGGTTCAGCGAAGACATAAGCGTATGAAGGGTTCATCGAAGACATAGCTTATAAGTTCATAGAAGATTGACCTTGTTGCAACATATTACACCACTTTAGTTGGTCTAGCACACTTTCTTATGTCAAAGTAACATTACATTTCTTTGAACTTAGCGAATATAGATAACATATGTAGAAGTATGATATGAACATGGATAGCTCTAAGGATCTAGCTTGACTTCATAACTCGTGAGAATAATCTTATGAAGGGTTCAGCGAAGACATAAGCGTATGAAGGGTTCATCGAAGACATAAGCGTATGAAGGGTACACCAAAGACATAGCTTGTACGTTCACAGAAGATTGACCCTGTTGCAATATATTACATCATGCTTAGTTGCCCTAGCACACTTTCTCATGTCAAAGTCACATTACATTGCCTTGAACTTAGCTAATAGAGATAACATGTGTAGAAGTATGATATGAACATGGATAGCTCTAAGAATCTAGCTTGACTTCATAACATGTGAGAATAAACTTATGAAGGGTTCACCAAAGACATAAGCGTATGAAGGCTTCACCAAAGACATAGCTTATAGGTTCACATAAGATTGACCTTGTTGCAACATATTACACCACTTTAGTTGGCCTAGCACACTTTCTCATGTTAAAGTAACATTACATTGTTTTGAACTTAGCGAATATAGAAAACATGTGTAGAAGTATGATATGAACATGGATAGCTCTAAGGATCTAGCTTGACTTCATAACTCTTGAGAATAATCTTATGAAGGGTTCAGCAAAGACATAAGCGTATGAAGGGTTCATCGAAGACATAGCTTATAAGTTCATAGAAGATTGACCTTGTTGCAACATATTACACCACTTTAGTTGGTCTAGCACACTTTCTTATGTCAAAGTAACATTACATTTCTTTTAACTTAGCGAATATAGAAAACATGTGTAGAAGTATGATATGAACATGGATAGCTCTAAGGATCTAGCTTGACTTCATAACTCTTGAGAATAATCTTATGAAGGGTTCAGCGAAGACATAAGCGTATGAAGGGTTCATCGAAGACATAGCTTATAAGTTCATAGAAGATTAACCTTGTTGCAACATATTACACCACTTTAGTTGGTCTAGCACACTTTCTTATGTCAAAGTAACATTACATTTCTTTGAACTTAGCGAATATAGATAACATATGTAGAAGTATGATATGAACATGGATAGCTCTAAGGATCTAGCTTGACTTCATAACTCGTGAGAATAATCTTATGAAGGGTTCAGCGAAGACATAAGCGTATGAAGGGTTCATCGAAGACATAAGCGTATGAAGGGTACACCAAAGACATAGCTTGTACGTTCACAGAAGATTGACCCTGTTGCAATATATTACATCATGCTTAGTTGCCCTAGCACACTTTCTCATGTCAAAGTCACATTACATTGCCTTGAACTTAGCTAATAGAGATAACATGTGTAGAAGTATGATATGAACATGGATAGCTCTAAGAATCTAGCTTGACTTCATAACATGTGAGAATAAACTTATGAAGGGTTCACCAAAGACATAAGCGTATGAAGGCTTCACCAAAGACATAGCTTATAGGTTCACATAAGATTGACCTTGTTGCAACATATTACACCACTTTAGTTGGCCTAGCACACTTTCTCATGTTAAAGTAACATTACATTGTTTTGAACTTAGCGAATATAGAAAACATGTGTAGAAGTATGATATGAACATGGATAGCTCTAAGGATCTAGCTTGACTTCATAACTCTTGAGAATAATCTTATGAAGGGTTCAGCGAAGACATAAGCGTATGAAGGGTTCATCGAAGACATAACTTATAAGTTCATAGAACATTGACCTTGTTGCAACATATTACACCACTTTAGTTGGTCTAGCACACTTTCTTATGTCAAAGTAACATTACATTTCTTTGAACTTAGCGAATATAGATAACATATGTAGAAGTATGATATGAACATGGATAGCTCTAAGGATCTAGCTTGACTTCATAACTCGTGAGACTAATCTTATGAACGGTTCAGCGAAGACATAAGCGTATGAAGGGTTCATCGAAGACATAAGCGTATGAAGGGTACACCAAAGACATAGCTTGTACGTTCACAGAAGATTGACCCTGTTGCAATATATTACATCATGCTTAGTTGCCCTAGCACACTTTCTCATGTCAAAGTCACATTACATTGCCTTGAACTTAGCTAATAGAGATAACATGTGTAGAAGTATGATATGAACATGGATAGCTCTAAGAATCTAGCTTGACTTCATAACATGTGAGAATAAACTTATGAAGGGTTCACCAAAGACATAAGCGTATGAAGGCTTCACCAAAGACATAGCTTATAGGTTCACATAAGATTGACCTTGTTGCAACATATTACACCACTTTAGTTGGCCTAGCACACTTTCTCATGTTAAAGTAACATTACATTGTTTTGAACTTAGCGAATATAGAAAACATGTGTAGAAGTATGATATGAACATGGATAGCTCTAAGGATCTAGCTTGACTTCATAACTCTTGAGAATAATCTTAAGAAGGGTTCAGCGAAGCCATAAGCGTATGAAGGGTTCATCGAAGACATAGCTTATAAGTTCATAGAAGATTGACCTTGTTGCAACATATTACACCACTTTAGTTGGTCTAGCACACTTTCTTATGTCAAAGTAACATTACATTTCTTTGAACTTAGCGAATATAGATAACATATGTAGAAGTATGATATGAACATGGATAGCTCTAAGGATCTAGCTTGACTTCATAACTCGTGAGAATAATCTTATGAAGGGTTCAGCGAAGACATAAGCGTATGAAGGGTTCATCGAAGACATAAGCGTATGAAGGGTACACCAAAGACATAGCTTGTACGTTCACAGAAGATTGACCCTGTTGCAATATATTACATCATGCTTAGTTGCCCTAGCACACTTTCTCATGTCAAAGTCACATTACATTGCCTTGAACTTAGCTAATAGAGATAACATGTGTAGAAGTATGATATGAACATGGATAGCTCTAAGAATCTAGCTTGACTTCATAACATGTGAGAATAAACTTATGAAGGGTTCACCAAAGACATAAGCGTATGAAGGCTTCACCAAAGACATAGCTTATAGGTTCACATAAGATTGACCTTGTTGCAACATATTACACCACTTTAGTTGGCCTAGCACACTTTCTCATGTTAAAGTAACATTACATTGTTTTGAACTTAGCGAATATAGAAAACATGTGTAGAAGTATGATATGAACATGGATAGCTCTAAGGATCTAGCTTGACTTCATAACTCTTGAGAATAATCTTATGAAGGGTTCAGCGAAGACATAAGCGTATGAAGGGTTCATCGAAGACATAGCTTATAAGTTCATAGAAGATTGACCTTGTTGCAACATATTACACCACTTTAGTTGGTCTAGCACACTTTCTTATGTCAAAGTAACATTACATTTCTTTTAACTTAGCGAATATAGAAAACATGTGTAGAAGTATGATATGAACATGGATAGCTCTAAGGATCTAGCTTGACTTCATAACTCTTGAGAATAATCTTATGAAGGGTTCAGCGAAGACATAAGCGTATGAAGGGTTCATCGAAGACATAGCTTATAAGTTCATAGAAGATTGACCTTGTTGCAACATATTACACCACTTTAGTTGGTCTAGCACACTTTCTTATGTCAAAGTAACATTACATTTCTTTTAACTTAGCGAATATAGATAACATATGTAGAAGTATGATATGAACATGGATAGCTCTAAGGATCTAGCTTGACTTCATAACTCGTGAGAATAATCTTATGAACGGTTCAGCGAAGACATAAGCGTATGAAGGGTTCATCGAAGACATAAGCGTATGAAGGGTACACCAAAGACATAGCTTGTACGTTCACAGAAGATTGACCCTGTTGCAATATATTACATCATGCTTAGTTGCCCTAGCACACTTTCTCATGTCAAAGTCACATTACATTGCCTTGAAATTAGCTAATAGAGATAACATGTGTAGAAGTATGATATGAACATGGATAGCTCTAAGAATCTAGCTTGATTTCATAACATGTGAGAATAATCTTATGAAGGGTTCAGCGAAGACATAAGCGTATGAAGGGTTCATCGAAGACATAGCTTATAAGTTCATAGAAGATTGACCTTGTTGCAACATATTACACCACTTTAGTTGGTCTAGCACACTTTCTTATGTCAAAGTAACATTACATTTCTTTTAACTTAGCGAATATAGAAAACATGTGTAGAAGTATGATATGAACATGGATAGCTCTAAGGATCTAGCTTGACTTCATAACTCTTGAGAATAATCTTATGAAGGGTTCAGCGAAGACATAAGCGTATGAAGGGTTCATCGAAGACATAGCTTATAAGTTCATAGAAGATTGACCTTGTTGCAACATATTACACCACTTTAGTTGGTCTAGCACACTTTCTTATGTCAAAGTAACATTACATTTCTTTGAACTTAGCGAATATAGATAACATATGTAGAAGTATGATATGAACATGGATAGCTCTAAGGATCTAGCTTGACTTCATAACTCGTGAGAATAATCTTATGAACGGTTCAGCGAAGACATAAGCGTATGAAGGGTTCATCGAAGACATAAGCGTATGAAGGGTACACCAAAGACATAGCTTGTACGTTCACAGAAGATTGACCCTGTTGCAATATATTACATCATGCTTAGTTGCCCTAGCACACTTTCTCATGTCAAAGTCACATTACATTGCCTTGAACTTAGCTAATAGAGATAACATGTGTAGAAGTATGATACGAACATGGATAGCTCTAAGAATCTAGCTTGACTTCATAACATGTGAGAATAAACTTATGAAGGGTTCACCAAAGACATAAGCGTATGAAGGCTTCACCAAAGACATAGCTTATAGGTTCACATAAGATTGACCTTGTTGCAACATATTACACCACTTTAGTTGGCCTAGCATACTTTCTCATGTTAAAGTAACATTACATTGTTTTGAACTTAGCGAATATAGAAAACATGTGTAGAAGTATGATATGAACATGGATAGCTCTAAGGATCTAGCTTGACTTCATAACTCTTGAGAATAATCTTATGAAGGGTTCAGCGAAGACATAAGCGTATGAAGGGTTCATCGAAGACATAACTTATAAGTTCATAGAAGATTGACCTTGTTGCAACATATTACACCACTTTAGTTGGTCTAGCACACTTTCTTATGTCAAAGTAACATTACATTTCTTTGAACTTAGCGAATATAGATAACATATGTAGAAGTATGATATGAACATGGATAGCTCTAAGGATCTAGCTTGACTTCATAACTCGTGAGAATAATCTTATGAACGGTTCAGCGAAGACATAAGCGTATGAAGGGTTCATCGAAGACATAAGCGTATGAAGGGTACACCAAAGACATAGCTTGTACGTTCACAGAAGATTGACCCTGTTGCAATATATTACATCATGCTTAGTTGCCCTAGCACACTTTCTCATGTCAAAGTCACATTACATTGCCTTGAAATTAGCTAATAGAGATAACATGTGTAGAAGTATGATATGAACATGGATAGCTCTAAGAATCTAGCTTGATTTCATAACATGTGAGAATAAACTTATGAAGGGTTCACCAAAGACATAAGAGTATGAAGGGTTCACCAAAGACATAGCTTATAGGTTCACGTAAGATTGACCTTGTTGCAACATATTACACCACTTTAGTTGGCCTAGCACACTTTCTCATGTTAAAGTAACATTACATTGTTTTGAACTTAGCGAATATAGAAAACATGTGTAGAAGTATGATATGAACATGGATAGCTCTAAGGATCTAGCTTGACTTCATAACTCTTGAGAATAATCTTATGAAGGGTTCAGCGAAGACATAAGCGTATGAAGGGTTCATCGAAGACATAGCTTATAAGTTCATAGAAGATTGACCTTGTTGCAACATATTACACCACTTTAGTTGGTCTAGCACACTTTCTTATGTCAAAGTAACATTACATTTCTTTGAACTTAGCGAATATAGATAACATATGTAGAAGTATGATATGAACATGGATAGCTCTAAGGATCTAGCTTGACTTCATAACTCGTGAGAATAATCTTATGAACGGTTCAGCGAAGACATAAGCGTATGAAGGGTTCATCGAAGACATAAGCGTATGAAGGGTACACCAAAGACATAGCTTGTACGTTCACAGAAGATTGACCCTGTTGCAATATATTACATCATGCTTAGTTGCCCTAGCACACTTTCTCATGTCAAAGTCACATTACATTGCCTTGAACTTAGCTAATAGAGAAAACATGTGTAGAAGTATGATATGAACATGGATAGCTCTAAGAATCTAGCTTGACTTCATAACATGTGAGAATAAACTTATGAAGGGTTCACCAAAGACATAAGCGTATGAAGGCTTCACCAAAGACATAGCTTATAGGTTCACATAAGATTGACCTTGTTGCAACATATTACACCACTTTAGTTGGCCTAGCACACTTTCTCATGTTAAAGTAACATTACATTGTTTTGAACTTAGCGAATATAGAAAACATGTGTAGAAGTATGATATGAACATGGATAGCTCTAAGGATCTAGCTTGACTTCATAACTCTTGAGAATAATCTTATGAAGGGTTCAGCGAAGACATAAGCGTATGAAGGGTTCATCGAAGACATAGCTTATAAGTTCATAGAAGATTGACCTTGTTGCAACATATTACACCACTTTAGTTGGTCTAGCACACTTTCTTATGTCAAAGTAACATTACATTTTTTTGAACTTAGCGAATATAGATAACATATGTAGAAGTATGATATGAACATAGATAGCTCTAAGGATCTAGCTTGACTTCATAACTCGTGAGAATAATCTTATGAACGGTTCAGCGAAGACATAAGCGTATGAAGGGTTCATCGAAGACATAAGCGTATGAAGGGTACACCAA
Source organism: Lepidium didymum (assembly GCA_963920545.1). NCBI lineage: Eukaryota > Viridiplantae > Streptophyta > Magnoliopsida > Brassicales > Brassicaceae > Lepidium > Lepidium didymum. Next base: position 7,771,932 of record OY986983.1, on the reverse strand, counting down.
AGACATAGCTTGTACGTTCACGGAAGATTGACCCTGTTGCAATATATTACATCATGCTTAGCTGCCCTAGCACACTTTCTCATGTCAAAGTCACATTACATTGCCTTGAAATTAGCTAATAGAGATAACATGTGTAGAAGTATGATATGAACATGGATAGCTCTAAGAATCTAGCTTGATTTCATAACATGTGAGAATAAACTTATGAAGGGTTCACCAAAGACATAAGAGTATGAAGGGTTCACCAAAGACATAGCTTATAGGTTCACATAAGATTGACCTTGTTGCAACATATTACACCACTTTAGTTGGCCTAGCACACTTTCTCATGTTAAAGTAACATTACATTGTTTTGAACTTAGCGAATATAGAAAACATGTGTAGAAGTATGATATGAACATGGATAGCTCTAAGGATCTAGCTTGACTTCATAACTCTTGAGAATAATCTTATGAAGGGTTCATCGAAGACATAAGCGTATGAAGGGTTCATCGAAGACATAGCTTATAAGTTCATAGAAGATTGACCTTGTTGCAACATATTACACCACTTTAGTTGGTCTAGCACACTTTCTCATGTCAAAGTAACATTACATTTCTTTGAACTTAGCGAATATAGATAACATATGTAGAAGTATGATATGAACATGGATAGCTCTAAGGATCTAGCTTGACTTCATAACTCGTGAGAATAATCTTATGAACGGTTCAGCGAAGACATAAGCGTATGAAGGGTTCATCGAAGACATAAGCGTATGAAGGGTACACCAAAGACATAGCTTGTACGTTCACGGAAGATTGACCCTGTTGCAATATATTACATCATGCTTAGTTGCCCTAGCACACTTTCTCATGTCAAAGTCACATTACATTGCCTTGAATTTAGCTAATAGAGATAACATGTGTAGAAGTATGATATGAACATGGATAGCTCTAAGAATCTAGCTTGATTTCATAACATGTGAGAATAAACTTATGAAGGGTTCACCAAAGACATAAGAGTATGAAGGGTTCACCAAAGACATAGCTTATAGGTTCACATAAGATTGACCTTGTTGCAACATATTACACCACTTTAGTTGGCCTAGCACACTTTCTCATGTTAAAGTAACATTACATTGTTTTGAACTTAGCGAATATAGAAAACATGTGTAGAAGTATGATATGAACATGGATAGCTCTAAGGATCTAGCTTGACTTCATAACTCTTGAGAATAATCTTATGAAGGGTTCATCGAAGACATAAGCGTATGAAGGGTTCATCGAAGACATAGCTTATAAGTTCATAGAAGATTGACCTTGTTGCAACATATTACACCACTTTAGTTGGTCTAGCACACTTTCTCATGTCAAAGTAACATTACATTTCTTTGAACTTAGCGAATATAGATAACATATGTAGAAGTATGATATGAACATGGATAGCTCTAAGGATCTAGCTTGACTTCATAACTCGTGAGAATAATCTTATGAACGGTTCAGCGAAGACATAAGCGTATGAAGGGTTCATCGAAGACATAAGCGTATGAAGGGTACACCAAAGACATAGCTTGTACGTTCACAGAAGATTGACCCTGTTGCAATATATTACATCATGCTTAGTTGCCCTAGCACACTTTCTCATGTCAAAGTCACATTACATTGCCTTGAAATTAGCTAATAGAGATAACATGTGTAGAAGTATGATATGAACATGGATAGCTCTAAGAATCTAGCTTGATTTCATAACATGTGAGAATAAACTTATGAAGGGTTCACCAAAGACATAAGAGTATGAAGGGTTCACCAAAGACATAGCTTATAGGTTCACATATGATTGACCTTGTTGCAACATATTACACCACTTTAGTTGGCCTAGCACACTTTCTCATGTTAAAGTAACATTACATTGTTTTGAACTTAGCGAATATAGAAAACATGTGTAGAAGTATGATATGAACATGGATAGCTCTAAGGATCTAGCTTGACTTCATAACTCTTGAGAATAATCTTATGAAGGGTTCAGCGAAGACATAAGCGTATGAAGGGTTCATCGAAGACATAGCTTATAAGTTCATAGAAGATTGACCTTGTTGCAACATATTACACCACTTTAGTTGGTCTAGCACACTTTCTTATGTCAAAGTAACATTACATTTCTTTTAACTTAGCGAATATAGATAACATATGTAGAAGTATGATATGAACATGGATAGCTCTAAGGATCTAGCTTGACTTCATAACTCGTGAGAATAATCTTATGAAGGGTTCAGCGAAGACATAAGCGTATGAAGGGTTCATCGAAGACAGAAGCGTATGAAGGGTACACCAAAGACATAGCTTGTACGTTCACAGAAGATTGACCTTGTTGCAACATATTACACCACTTTAGTTGGCCTAGCACACTTTCTTATGTCAAAGTAACATTACATTGCTTTGAACTTAACGAATATAGATAACATGTGTAGAAGTATGATATGAACATGGATAGCTCTAAGGATCTAGCTTTGACTTCATAACTCGTGAGAATAATCTTATGAAGGGTTCAGCGAAGACATAAGCGTATGAAGGGTTCATCGAAGACATAAGCGTATGAAGGGTACACCAAAGACATAGCTTGCACGTTCACAGAAGATTGACCTTGTTGCAATATATTACACCATGCTTAGTTGCTCTAGCACACTTTCTCATGTCAAACTTACATTACATTGCCTTGAACTTAGCTAATAGAGGTAACATGTGTAGAAGTATGATATGAACATGGATAGCTCTAAGGATCTAGCTTGACTTCATAACTAGTGAGAATAATCATATGAAGGGTTCAACGAAGATATAAGCGTATGAAGGGTTCATCGAAGACATAAGCGTATGAAGGGTACACCAAAGACATAGCTTGTACGTTCACAGAAGATTGACCTTGTTGCAACATATTACACCACTTTAGTTGGCCTAGCACACTTTCTTATGTCAAAGTAACATTACATTGCTTTGAACTTAGCTCATATTGACAACTTGTGTAGAAGTATGATATGAACATGGATAGCTCTAAGGATCTAGCTTGACTTCATAACTCGTGAGAATAATCTTATGAAGGGTTCAGCGAAGACATAAGCGTATGAAGGGTTCATCGAAGACATAAGCGTATGAAGGGTACACCAAAGACATAGCTTGTACGTTCACACAAGATTGACCCTGTTGCAATATATTACATCATGCTTAGTTGCCCTAGCACACTTTCTCATGTCAAAGTCACATTACATTGCCTTGAAATTAGCTAATAGAGATAACATGTGTAGAAGTATGATATGAACATGGATAGCTCTAAGAATCTAGCTTGACTTCATAACATGTGAGAATAAACTTATGAAGGGTTCACCAAAGACATAAGCGTATGAAGGCTTCACCAAAGACATAGCTTATAGGTTCACATAAGATTGACCTTGTTGCAACATATTACACCACTTTAGTTGGCCTAGCACACTTTCTCATGTTAAAGTAACATTACATTGTTTTGAACTTAGCGAATATAGAAAACATGTGTAGAAGTATGATATGAACATGGATAGCTCTAAGGATCTAGCTTGACTTCATAACTCTTGAGAATAATCTTATGAAGGGTTCAGCGAAGACATAAGCGTATGAAGGGTTCATCGAAGACATAGCTTATAAGTTCATAGAAGATTGACCTTGTTGCAACATATTACACCACTTTAGTTGGTCTAGCACACTTTCTTATGTCAAAGTAACATTACATTTCTTTTAACTTAGCGAATATAGAAAACATGTGTAGAAGTATGATATGAACATGGATAGCTCTAAGGATCTAGCTTGACTTCATAACTCTTGAGAATAATCTTATGAAGGGTTCAGCGAAGACATAAGCGTATGAAGGGTTCATCGAAGACATAGCTTATAAGTTCATAGAAGATTGACCTTGTTGCAACATATTACACCACTTTAGTAGGTCTAGCACACTTTCTTATGTCAAAGTAACATTACATTTCTTTGAACTTAGCGAATATAGATAACATATGTAGAAGTATGATATGAACATGGATAGCTCTAAGGATCTAGCTTGACTTCATAACTCGTGAGAATAATCTTATGAACGGTTCAGCGAAGACATAAGCGTATGAAGGGTTCATCGAAGACATAAGCGTATGAAGGGTACACCAAAGACATAGCTTGTACGTTCACAGAAGATTGACCCTGTTGCAATATATTACATCATGCTTAGTTGCCCTAGCACACTTTCTCATGTCAAAGTCACATTACATTGCCTTGAACTTAGCTAATAGAGATAACATGTGTAGAAGTATGATACGAACATGGATAGCTCTAAGAATCTAGCTTGACTTCATAACATGTGAGAATAAACTTATGAAGGGTTCACCAAAGACATAAGCGTATGAAGGCTTCACCAAAGACATAGCTTATAGGTTCACATAAGATTGACCTTGTTGCAACATATTACACCACTTTAGTTGGCCTAGCATACTTTCTCATGTTAAAGTAACATTACATTGTTTTGAACTTAGCGAATATAGAAAACATGTGTAGAAGTATGATATGAACATGGATAGCTCTAAGGATCTAGCTTGACTTCATAACTCTTGAGAATAATCTTATGAAGGGTTCAGCGAAGACATAAGCGTATGAAGGGTTCATCGAAGACATAACTTATAAGTTCATAGAAGATTGACCTTGTTGCAACATATTACACCACTTTAGTTGGTCTAGCACACTTTCTTATGTCAAAGTAACATTACATTTCTTTGAACTTAGCGAATATAGATAACATATGTAGAAGTATGATATGAACATGGATAGCTCTAAGGATCTAGCTTGACTTCATAACTCGTGAGAATAATCTTATGAACGGTTCAGCGAAGACATAAGCGTATGAAGGGTTCATCGAAGACATAAGCGTATGAAGGGTACACCAAAGACATAGCTTGTACGTTCACAGAAGATTGACCCTGTTGCAATATATTACATCATGCTTAGTTGCCCTAGCACACTTTCTCATGTCAAAGTCACATTACATTGCCTTGAAATTAGCTAATAGAGATAACATGTGTAGAAGTATGATATGAACATGGATAGCTCTAAGAATCTAGCTTGATTTCATAACATGTGAGAATAAACTTATGAAGGGTTCACCAAAGACATAAGAGTATGAAGGGTTCACCAAAGACATAGCTTATAGGTTCACGTAAGATTGACCTTGTTGCAACATATTACACCACTTTAGTTGGCCTAGCACACTTTCTCATGTTAAAGTAACATTACATTGTTTTGAACTTAGCGAATATAGAAAACATGTGTAGAAGTATGATATGAACATGGATAGCTCTAAGGATCTAGCTTGACTTCATAACTCTTGAGAATAATCTTATGAAGGGTTCAGCGAAGACATAAGCGTATGAAGGGTTCATCGAAGACATAGCTTATAAGTTCATAGAAGATTGACCTTGTTGCAACATATTACACCACTTTAGTTGGTCTAGCACACTTTCTTATGTCAAAGTAACATTACATTTCTTTGAACTTAGCGAATATAGATAACATATGTAGAAGTATGATATGAACATGGATAGCTCTAAGGATCTAGCTTGACTTCATAACTCGTGAGAATAATCTTATGAACGGTTCAGCGAAGACATAAGCGTATGAAGGGTTCATCGAAGACATAAGCGTATGAAGGGTACACCAAAGACATAGCTTGTACGTTCACAGAAGATTGACCCTGTTGCAATATATTACATCATGCTTAGTTGCCCTAGCACACTTTCTCATGTCAAAGTCACATTACATTGCCTTGAACTTAGCTAATAGAGAAAACATGTGTAGAAGTATGATATGAACATGGATAGCTCTAAGAATCTAGCTTGACTTCATAACATGTGAGAATAAACTTATGAAGGGTTCACCAAAGACATAAGCGTATGAAGGCTTCACCCAAGACATAGCTTATAGGTTCACATAAGATTGACCTTGTTGCAACATATTACACCACTTTAGTTGGCCTAGCACACTTTCTCATGTTAAAGTAACATTACATTGTTTTGAACTTAGCGAATATAGAAAACATGTGTAGAAGTATGATATGAACATGGATAGCTCTAAGGATCTAGCTTGACTTCATAACTCTTGAGAATAATCTTATGAAGGGTTCAGCGAAGACATAAGCGTATGAAGGGTTCATCGAAGACATAGCTTATAAGTTCATAGAAGATTGACCTTGTTGCAACATATTACACCACTTTAGTTGGTCTAGCACACTTTCTTATGTCAAAGTAACATTACATTTTTTTGAACTTAGCGAATACAGATAACATATGTAGAAGTATGATATGAACATAGATAGCTCTAAGGATCTAGCTTGACTTCATAACTCGTGAGAATAATCTTATGAACGGTTCAGCGAAGACATAAGCGTATGAAGGGTTCATCGAAGACATAAGCGTATGAAGGGTACACCAAAGACATAGCTTGTACGTTCACGGAAGATTGACCCTGTTGCAATATATTACATCATGCTTAGCTGCCCTAGCACACTTTCTCATGTCAAAGTCACATTACATTGCCTTGAAATTAGCTAATAGAGATAACATGTGTAGAAGTATGATATGAACATGGATAGCTCTAAGAATCTAGCTTGATTTCATAACATGTGAGAATAAACTTATGAAGGGTTCACCAAAGACATAAGAGTATGAAGGGTTCACCAAAGACATAGCTTATAGGTTCACATAAGATTGACCTTGTTGCAACATATTACACCACTTTAGTTGGCCTAGCACACTTTCTCATGTTAAAGTAACATTACATTGTTTTGAACTTAGCGAATATAGAAAACATGTGTAGAAGTATGATATGAACATGGATAGCTCTAAGGATCTAGCTTGACTTCATAACTCTTGAGAATAATCTTATGAAGGGTTCATCGAAGACATAAGCGTATGAAGGGTTCATCGAAGACATAGCTTATAAGTTCATAGAAGATTGACCTTGTTGCAACATATTACACCACTTTAGTTGGTCTAGCACACTTTCTCATGTCAAAGTAACATTACATTTCTTTGAACTTAGCGAATATAGATAACATATGTAGAAGTATGATATGAACATGGATAGCTCTAAGGATCTAGCTTGACTTCATAACTCGTGAGAATAATCTTATGAACGGTTCAGCGAAGACATAAGCGTATGAAGGGTTCATCGAAGACATAAGCGTATGAAGGGTACACCAAAGACATAGCTTGTACGTTCACGGAAGATTGACCCTGTTGCAATATATTACATCATGCTTAGTTGCCCTAGCACACTTTCTCATGTCAAAGTCACATTACATTGCCTTGAATTTAGCTAATAGAGATAACATGTGTAGAAGTATGATATGAACATGGATAGCTCTAAGAATCTAGCTTGATTTCATAACATGTGAGAATAAACTTATGAAGGGTTCACCAAAGACATAAGAGTATGAAGGGTTCACCAAAGACATAGCTTATAGGTTCACATAAGATTGACCTTGTTGCAACATATTACACCACTTTAGTTGGCCTAGCACACTTTCTCATGTTAAAGTAACATTACATTGTTTTGAACTTAGCGAATATAGAAAACATGTGTAGAAGTATGATATGAACATGGATAGCTCTAAGGATCTAGCTTGACTTCATAACTCTTGAGAATAATCTTATGAAGGGTTCATCGAAGACATAAGCGTATGAAGGGTTCATCGAAGACATAGCTTATAAGTTCATAGAAGATTGACCTTGTTGCAACATATTACACCACTTTAGTTGGTCTAGCACACTTTCTCATGTCAAAGTAACATTACATTTCTTTGAACTTAGCGAATATAGATAACATATGTAGAAGTATGATATGAACATGGATAGCTCTAAGGATCTAGCTTGACTTCATAACTCGTGAGAATAATCTTATGAACGGTTCAGCGAAGACATAAGCGTATGAAGGGTTCATCGAAGACATAAGCGTATGAAGGGTACACCAAAGACATAGCTTGTACGTTCACAGAAGATTGACCCTGTTGCAATATATTACATCATGCTTAGTTGCCCTAGCACACTTTCTCATGTCAAAGTCACATTACATTGCCTTGAAATTAGCTAATAGAGATAACATGTGTAGAAGTATGATATGAACATGGATAGCTCTAAGAATCTAGCTTGATTTCATAACATGTGAGAATAAACTTATGAAGGGTTCACCAAAGACATAAGAGTATGAAGGGTTCACCAAAGACATAGCTTATAGGTTCACATATGATTGACCTTGTTGCAACATATTACACCACTTTAGTTGGCCTAGCACACTTTCTCATGTTAAAGTAACATTACATTGTTTTGAACTTAGCGAATATAGAAAACATGTGTAGAAGTATGATATGAACATGGATAGCTCTAAGGATCTAGCTTGACTTCATAACTCTTGAGAATAATCTTATGAAGGGTTCAGCGAAGACATAAGCGTATGAAGGGTTCATCGAAGACATAGCTTATAAGTTCATAGAAGATTGACCTTGTTGCAACATATTACACCACTTTAGTTGGTCTAGCACACTTTCTTATGTCAAAGTAACATTACATTTCTTTTAACTTAGCGAATATAGATAACATATGTAGAAGTATGATATGAACATGGATAGCTCTAAGGATCTAGCTTGACTTCATAACTCGTGAGAATAATCTTATGAAGGGTTCAGCGAAGACATAAGCGTATGAAGGGTTCATCGAAGACAGAAGCGTATGAAGGGTACACCAAAGACATAGCTTGTACGTTCACAGAAGATTGACCTTGTTGCAACATATTACACCACTTTAGTTGGCCTAGCACACTTTCTTATGTCAAAGTAACATTACATTGCTTTGAACTTAACGAATATAGATAACATGTGTAGAAGTATGATATGAACATGGATAGCTCTAAGGATCTAGCTTTGACTTCATAACTCGTGAGAATAATCTTATGAAGGGTTCAGCGAAGACATAAGCGTATGAAGGGTACACCAAAGACATAGCTTGCACGTTCACAGAAGATTGACCTTGTTGCAATATATTACACCATGCTTAGTTGCTCTAGCACACTTTCTCATGTCAAACTTACATTACATTGCCTTGAACTTAGCTAATAGAGGTAACATGTGTAGAAGTATGATATGAACATGGATAGCTCTAAGGATCTAGCTTGACTTCATAACTAGTGAGAATAATCATATGAAGGGTTCAACGAAGATATAAGCGTATGAAGGGTTCATCGAAGACATAAGCGTATGAAGGGTACACCAAAGACATAGCTTGTACGTTCACAGAAGATTGACCTTGTTGCAACATATTACACCACTTTAGTTGGCCTAGCACACTTTCTTATGTCAAAGTAACATTACATTGCTTTGAACTTAGCTCATATTGACAACTTGTGTAGAAGTATGATATGAACATGGATAGCTCTAAGGATCTAGCTTGACTTCATAACTCGTGAGAATAATCTTATGAAGGGTTCAGCGAAGACATAAGCGTATGAAGGGTTCATCGAAGACATAAGCGTATGAAGGGTACACCAAAGACATAGCTTGTACGTTCACACAAGATTGACCCTGTTGCAATATATTACATCATGCTTAGTTGCCCTAGCACACTTTCTCATGTCAAAGTCACATTACATTGCCTTGAAATTAGCTAATAGAGATAACATGTGTAGAAGTATGATATGAACATGGATAGCTCTAAGAATCTAGCTTGACTTCATAACATGTGAGAATAAACTTATGAAGGGTTCACCAAAGACATAAGCGTATGAAGGCTTCACCAAAGACATAGCTTATAGGTTCACATAAGATGGACCTTGTTGCAACATATTACACCACTTTAGTTGGCCTAGCACACTTTCTCATGTTAAAGTAACATTACATTGTTTTGAACTTAGTAAATATTAATAACATGTATAGAAGTATGATATGAACATGGATAGCTCTAAGGATCTAGCTTGACTTCATAACTCGTGAGAATAATCTTATGAAGGGTTCAGCGAAGACATAAGCGTATGAAGGGTTCATCGAAGACATAAGCGTATGAAGGGTACACCAAAGACATAGCTTGTACGTTCACAGAAGATTGACCTTGTTGCAATATATTACACCATGCTTAGTTGCCCTAACACACTTTCTCATGTCAAAGTTACATTACATTGCCTTGAACTTAGCTAATAGAGATAACATGTGTAGAAGTATGATATGAACATGGATAGCTCGAAGAATGTAGTTTGACTTCATAACAAGTGAGAATAAACTTATGAAGAGTTCACCGAAGACATAAGCGTATGAAGGGTTCACCAAAGACATAGCTTATAGGTTCACAGAAGATTGACCATGTTACTGTGAGATTTAGTAGAAAGAGATTAAGAGATCAGGGTAACCGAGATTGAGAAGAAGATTGAAGGAGTTACGTTGGAGTTTTGAGAGAGAAGAGAGTGTAGAAACCGAGAGAATAGGAAGAAGAAAGTGTTATTTCTTTCTCTTAAACATTACAAATGGTTTGTATACAATATATATAGACAAAGTAAGAAAAGATGCTAAGCTATACAATCCAACTAACTAAAGACAAAAATTACCCAATATGGCACAAACACAATCTGCTGGAACCAAAGAAGGAGAGAGACATTTCCCTAATTGTCTCCAACGGCTAGAATGGTCTTGGTATCATCACATGTGACTTGTTATAGTCAGCCACCTATTCCCAACGGCTATATTGAGCTTTTACACCATACATGTGACCTTGATTAGTTACCAAAGGTAACTAATGGTTGCGGATCAACCAGAAGCTAAATAAGCCTATCCGTTGCTTGCTTCTCACACAACCTGATACCTTTCTTGTGTTACACTTCAATATTTAACACTCCCCCTCAAGCTTGAATCCGCAATGTACACATTAAGGACAAGCTTGAAAGTTGTAACTCCCCACCTCATTAAAAACCTTAGTGGAAAACCCAATTGGGACAAAACCGACTAAGGAAAAAAGAGTGTGGATCACAGTCACGGCTTGGGTATATCTATTAACCCAAGTTTTGAATGAATGAACTCACACACCTTAGAGCTTGCGGCCTTGGTGAAGATATTCGCAAGTTGATCCGAACTCTTTGTGTAGCATGGTAAGATCACTCCTTGCTCCACCTTCTCTCGGACCTTATGACAATCAACTTCAATGTGCTTTGTTCTTTCATGAAAGACTGAGTTTGAGGCAATGTGAATGGCAGCTTGATTATCACAATGCATCGTGATTGGTTCTTGAGTCTCAACTCCCAAATCTTTAAGTAGTGCCTTCAGCCATATAAGTTCATCCGTGAGCTTCCTCATAGCTCTATATTCAGCCTCAGCACTTGAGCATGAAACCACCTTTTGCTTCTTGCTCTTCCAAGTAACTAGATTGCCTCCAAGAAACGTGCAATATCCGGTAGTTGATTTGCGGTCTTGTCTATCTCCAGCCCAATCCGCATCACAATAACCCACAAGAGTTGTACTATCATTCTTTCCCATCCATATGCCTTGCTCCGAAGTCCCTTTGAGGTATCTAAGAATCCGATCCACCATTCCCCAATGACCCATCTTAGGGGCTTGCATATGTTGGCTCACTTAGTTCACTGCAAAACATAAATCCGGCCTTGTTATGGTAAGATAAATCAACTTACCAACCATTCTCCGGTATTGATGCACATCTTCAAATAGTTCATCATCGTTCTCCCCCTTGCACGTTGCTTTGTAGGCATCTTCAAGTGGAGTCTTGGCTGTCCGTGTACCTATATCACCTGCCTCATGCAAAAGATCAAGAGTATACTTCCTTTGAGACAAGAAGAGGCCCTCTTTTTATCGGCACACTTCAATGCCAAGAAAGTATTTCATCTCACCCAAGTCTTTAATATCAAAAACAGATTTAAGGTGTTCTTTGATACCTTTTATACCTTCCTTGTCATTGCCGGTGATGATAATATCATCCACATACACAAGAACAACAACGATACCATTCTCACCTTGAAAAGTGAAAAGTGTATGATCAGCCTCTGACTTCCTAAAGCCATGATCTCGCAAGGTATGGCTCAGCTTGTGATACCAAGCTCGTGGAGATTGCTTAAGTCCATAGATGGCTTTCCTAAGTCGCAACACATTTCCGGGAGCTACTATGTGTTCTAGGCCTGGTGGAGGTAACATGTAGACCTCATCTTCCAATTCACCTTGTAAAAAGGCATTCTTGACATCCATCTGCCACAACTCCCAATCAAGGTTAGTAGCTAGAGAAAGCACAACACGTACCGTATGGAGTTTGGCGACTGGTGCAAATGTGTCATGATAGTCTTCTCCATATGTTTGAGTAAATCCTCGGGCTACAAGTCTGACTTTGTGTCTCTCAATCTGACCATCACTCTTATATTTGATAGTAAAGATCCAACGAGAGGTTACAGCCTTCTTCCCGGGAGGTAGAGAGGCTTCATCCCAAGTATGGTTTCTGACCATAGCTCCATGCTCTTCACCAATTGCATCACGCCACACCTTGTGCTCTTTGGCCTCATCATAGGTGTTTGGCACATAATGTTGGTCAATCTGAGTAATGAAGGCTTGATGTTCAGCGGGAACCTCAACCAAACTGCAAGTAACTTGGTGGGGATGAGCTACAGCCAAGTTGTTGAAGTAGACTCTTGTGTTAACCCAATTGGAGGGATCCTTCCTCACTCTTTGGCTACGTCTTAGAGGCACAGGTACAACAGATGGTGTGACACTATGACCATTGTCCACATTTGTATCAAGTCTGTGAGCCTCATTTAGCTCCTCCACATCATTAGCCTCTTCAGGTACATCACTTGGATGTGGTGGATCATCTACATTATTTCCATCATCCACATTTTCAACGCCTTGTTCCTCAGTTGGGCATGTGGTGTGGTGATGAAGATCATTTTCACTTGTCCCCAAACTCCTTCGCCTTACATTACTTGGGTTTCCATTTGACGGACCAATGCCAATCTTCTCCAAGAGGCCACGTAATGTGTCAGCTCGGTCTTGGCTTGAATGTGAAAGATTCTTCAAACCTTCCCAATCCTTGTTGTCATAGAACCCTCTATCTTCCACAAACTTTACTTCCCGTGACACTAGTACCCGTCTTGTCTCCGGTACATAGCATTTGTAACCTTTTTGCGTGCTGGAGTAGCCAATGAACATCCCTTTAATGCTCCTAGCCTCTAACTTATTCCTTTGTTCACTTGGCACCAAAACAAAGCACACACACCCAAACACTCTCAAGTGATCAATAAATGGTGTAGTTTGAGTTAGTACCTCATATGGTGACTTGTCTAGAAGCACTTTGGTTGGGGTTCTATTGATGAGATAACATGCAGCCGTCACAGCGTCACTCCAGAACCTCTTAGGGACATTGGTATGGAACATCATCGATCTTGCTACTTCCATCAAATGTCGGTTCTTCCTCTCAGCTACACCGTTTTGTTGTGGTGTGTATGAGCAAGTTGTTTGGTGCACAATCCCATGTTTGGCAAGGTGTTGTTTGAATGCATGGCTAGTATATTCTCCACCATTATCTGTTCTCAAAATTTTAATCTTGCCATTATATTGGTTAGTCACATACGTTTGGAAGTTTGAAAATGCCTCTAACACCCTATTCTTTGATGGTAACAAGGTTAACCAAGTATACTTGGATTTTTCATCAATAAAGGTGACAAAGTATTTATGGTGTTCTCTAGATTCACAAGGGGCAGACCAAACATCAGAGTGAACTAAATCAAAACAATGCTCATAGATAGTTGAAGACTTAGGAAACACCGATCTACAATGTTTCCCAAGTATACAAGCTTCACAATCATCATTCTTAAACACAATACGAGGCAATAATAATGATAATGCACGAGAATGTGGGTGACCAAGTCTAGCATGCCATAAACCATTCTCATTACTACTACAAGAACTAGCTAAACAAGATAAAGATAGGTTCGAATCTTTCTCAGCATCTTCTAGGAGATACAATCCGTCTCTAGTAATTCCTTCTCCAAGAGTTCTGCCACTCTTAATATCCTGAAAACAAACTCCATTAGGCTCAAATATGGCTCTACAATTCAGGTCACAAACAGTTTTGTTCACACTCAGCAAGTTGGAAGTAAAAGAGGGCATGTAAAACGCTTTAGAATATCTATCGAACAATTTCAAGTCACCAATTGCTTTAATCGGAACTTTCTTTCCATCAGCTATAATCACATTTCCTAGGGCTGGTTTCAAGTTACTAAGCAACCTAGGATTCTTAATCATGTTATGAGAAGCACCAGAATCAACTATAAGACAATCCGACGATTTAGAGGTGTGATAAGAGATACCGGATTCGCTGAGAGCCTTGATGGATTTGATGAGTTCATCAAGGTCTGACCTCTTCACATAGTCACAGTCGTGAGTCACAGCCAGTGCCTTTCCTTCAGTCGCTTGAGAAGAAGAGCTTGCAGCCATGTTGTTGTGAGTTTCCACCCCTTCAGCCGCAAGGTTGGCTTTAGGTTTCTCCCATGGCCGGTTCTGTTTGAGATGAGGATGAAGAAGGAAGCAGCGATCCTTGCCATGTCCTTTCCTCTTGCAATGGTCACAGAACCAAATCTTCTTCTCATTAGGTCTGAACTCCACCTTGTTGGCCAAGACCATCTCCACCTTACCACCAAGCAGATTTCTAGATCCTTGTTCTCGTTGAACACAACCACACACTTCCTCCAAACTCGGAAGCTTATCTTGTCTTAACAAATGGCGAATGAGGTCACCATAGGATGTATTCAAGTTCATCATGAGCCCAAACACTTTGTCTTGTTTAAGCCTTTCTCCCAACACTGCTGGATCCACCGTTGGAGGTCTCAATATTTCGAGTTCAGCCCAAAGTGACCGATACTTCCCAAACCATTGTGTAAACTCCATGTCATCTTGGCTCAAATCATTAATGGCCTTCTTTACCTCATACACACGGCTGAGGTTTGAGAGATTTCCATACACCTTTTTGAGAGTTTCCCACAAGTGTTTTGCATTTTCACAATATGAGTAAGCTTCATGGATAGGCGGGTCTAGTGAGCTTTGGATGATTACAAGTGCAACTTGGTCATTTTGATACCATTTTGCCTCCTCATCCTCAACAGCTACCACAACACTAGCTGCACCTTCCTTCTCCTTACCCAATGAACGGACCGCCCTCTTTGGAGCTTCACCTTCAACATGAGCCCAAAGTCCACGGCCACTCAATACAGTCTTCACGGTTCTAGACCATAGCAAGTAGTTTACTCCCTTAAGAGTGACATGAACAGCAAAGTTCTTGGAATTATCCATCAAAAAATTGAGAGAACAGCCTTTTACCCAGCGGTTAAAAGGAAAGCTTCAAGAACACCAACAATGGTGGTTTCAGCGGATGGAAGAGAAAGAGAAGAGATTCAGCGGAATATAAGAGTCACAAGAGGTATTATGGCTCTGATACCATGTGAGATTTAGTAGAAAGAGATTAAGAGATCAGGGTAACCGAGATTGAGAAGAAGATTGAAGGAGTTACGTTGGAGTTTTGAGAGAGAAGAGAGTGTAGAAACCGAGAGAATAGGAAGAAGAAAGTGTTATTTCTTTCTCTTAAACATTACAAATGGTTTGTATACAATATATATAGACAAAGTAAGAAAAGATGCTAAGCTATACAATCCAACTAACTAAAGACAAAAATTACCCAATATGGCACAAACACAATCTGCTGGAACCAAAGAAGGAGAGAGACATTTCCCTAATTGTCTCCAACGGCTAGAATGGTCTTGGTATCATCACATGTGACTTGTTATAGTCAGCCACCTATTCCCAACGGCTATATTGAGCTTTTACACCATACATGTGACCTTGATTAGTTACCAAAGGTAACTAATGGTTGCGGATCAACCAGAAGCTAAATAAGCCTATCCGTTGCTTGCTTCTCACACAACCTGATACCTTTCTTGTGTTACACTTCAATATTTCACAGTTACAACCTATTACACCACTTTAGTTGGCCTAGCACACTTTCTCATGTCAAAGTAACATTACATTGCTTTAAACTTAGCTAATAGAGACAACTTGTGTAGAAGTATGATATGAACATGGATAGCTCTAAATATCACGCTTGACTTCAAAACTTGTTAGAATAAACTTATGAAGGGTTCACCAAAGACATAAGCGTATGAAGAGTTCACCAAAGACATAGCTTATAAGTTCACAGAAGATTGAACTTGTTGCAACATATTACACCACTTTAGTTGGCCTAGCACACTTTCTTATGTCAAAGTAACATTACATTTCTTTGAACTTAGCGAATATAGATAACATATGTAGAAGTATGATATGAACATGGATAGCTTTAAGGATCTAGCTTGACTTCATAACTCGTGAGAATAATCTTATGAAGGGTTCACCGAAGACATAAGCGTATGAAGGGTTCATCGAAGACATAAGCGTATGAAGGGTACACCAAAGACATAGCTTGTACGTTCACACAAGATTTACCCTGTTGCAATATATTACATCATGCTTAGTTGCCCTAGCACACTTTCTCATGTCAAAGTCACATTACATTGCCTTGAAATTAGCTAATAGAGATAACATGTGTAGAAGTATGATATGAACATGGATAGCTCTAAGAATCTAGCTTGACTTCATAACATGTGAGAATAAACTTATAAAGGGTTCACCAGAGACATAAGCGTATGAAGGCTTCACCAAAGACATAGCTTATAGGTTCACATAAGATTGACCTTCTTGCAACATATTACACCACTTTAGTTGGCCTAGCACACTTTCTCATGTCAAAGTAACATTACATTGTTTTGAACTTAGCGAATATAGATAACATGTGTAGAAGTATGATATGAACATGGATAGCTCTAAGGATCTAGCTTGACTTCATAACTCGTGAGAATAATCTTATGAAGGGTTCAGCGAAGACATAAGCGTATGAAGGGTTCATCGAAGATATAAGCGTATGAAGGGTACACCAAAGACATAGCTTGTACGTTCACAGAAGATTGACCTTGTTGCAACATATTACACCACTTTAGTTGGCCTAGCACACTTTCTTATGTCAAAGTAACATTACATTGCTTTGAACTTAGCGAATATAGATAACATATGTAGAAGTATGATATGAACATGGATAGCTCTAAGGATCTAGCTTGACTTCATAACTCGTGAGAATAATCTTATGAAGGGTTCGGCGAAGACATAAGCGTATGAAGGGTTCATCGAAGACATAAGCGTATGAAGGGTACACCAAAGACATAGCTTGTACGTTCACAGAAGATTGACCCTATTGCAATATATTACATCATGCTTAGGTGCCCTAGCACACTTTCTCATGTCAAAGTCACATTACATTTCCTTGAAATTAGCTAATAGAGATAACATGTGTAGAAGTATGATATGAATATGGATAGCTCTAAGAATCTAGCTTGATTTCATAACATGTGAGAATAAACTTATGAAGGGTTCACCAAAGACAAAAGTGTATGAAGGGTTCACCAAAGACATAGCTTATAGGTTCACATAAGATTGACCTTGTTGCAACATATTACACCACTTTAGTTGGCCTAGCACACTTTCTCATGTTAAAGTAACATTACATTGTTTTGAACTTAGCGAATATAGAAAACATGTGTAGAAGTATGATATGAACATGGATAGCTCTAAGGATCTAGCTTGACTTCATAACTCTTGAGAATAATCTTATGAAGGGTTCAGCGAAGACATAAGCGTATGAAGGGTTCATCGAAGACATAATCGTATGAAGGGTACACCAAAGACATAGCTTGTACGTTCACAGAAGATTGACCCTGTTGCAATATATTACA
The DNA here is from genome assembly GCA_963920545.1 of Lepidium didymum. Taxonomy (NCBI): domain Eukaryota; kingdom Viridiplantae; phylum Streptophyta; class Magnoliopsida; order Brassicales; family Brassicaceae; genus Lepidium; species Lepidium didymum. Next base: position 7,754,056 of record OY986983.1, on the reverse strand, counting down.
TCATGCTTAGTTTCCCTAGCACACTTTCTCATGTCAAAGTCACATTACATTGCCTTGAACTTAGCTAATAGAGATAACATGTGTAGAAGTATGATATGAACATGGATAGCTCTAAGAATCTAGCTTGACTTCATAACTCGTGAGAATAATCTTATGAAGGGTTCAGCGAAGACATAAGCGTATGAAGGGTTCATCAAAGACATAAGCGTATGAAGGGTACACCAAAGACATAGCTTGTACGTTCACAGAAGATTGACCTTGTTGCAATATATTACATCATCCTTAGTTGCCCTAGCACACTTTCTCATGTCAAAGTCACATTACATTGCCTTGAAATTAGCTAATAGAGATAACATGTGTAGAAGTATGATATGAACATGGATAGCTCTAAGAATCTAGCTTGACTTTATAACATGTGAGAATAAATTTATGAAGAGTTCACCGAAGACATAAGCGTATGAAGGGTTCACCAAAGACATAGCTTATAGGTTCACAGAAGATTGACCATGTTGCAACCTATTACACCACTTTAGTTGGCCTAGCACACTTTCTCATGTCAAAATAACATTACATTGCCTTGAACTTAGCTTATATTGATAACTTGTGTAGAAGTATGATATGATGATGTGATAATGGATAAGCAACAAACGTTGGAACATGAAGATCTTTTGGAGATTGGACCAGAAGGAATACAACAAGCTTTTGAGCTACCAAAGGGGCCTATTACTCGAGCTAAAGCCAAGTTACTTGAACAAGCCATTAGTACAATGCTAATTCAGGCTGAACGCAACCTTAGTCCAATGGCTAATCAAACCACATTGGTTTTGATTCAAGCCGACTAAGGGTTGTCAATGGGAGGTGTGTGTTCTTGCACTCTTTTCCTTGTGTCTAGTTTTGTCCCATTGGGTTTTCTAGACTAAGGTTTTTAACGAGGAAAATTAACACACATTTTTTTCATCAACCCCATTGACGACAAGCTAGGAAGAAGGGGACCGAGATTTGACTAAGTCTTTTATGTTGTTTTGTGTTTATGTTATATTTTGGACCATTCTATTCTCAGCCCATTTAGACTCTTTAAATTTTTGGGCTGAGATTTATCTTTTGAGTTCATGGGCTTAGGTTCTTTGTTAAGTAGCCCATTAAGACAAAACCCTAGTGGGTTCCCCTATATGTACTCCACAACTCTTCCCCTTCCATTTCATCAAACATTTTCTACAAACACTCTTTCTTTGTTTGATCACCCTTGATCTACCTTTGTGTGTGTAATATCCAAAGGGATTTCGAGTTTGAAGACTAAGAGACTCTCACATCTCTTGGTAGTTCGATTCCACCCATTGTTCCCTTCCAAATCACCAGAAATCGCGTCTTCATCTTCGTACTCGTTTACCCGCCTTCATTCGTCGGATCGAGCTCAAACTTTGTCATCCAATTCATCAACCTCTCATCTTTCCACTGCGGAAGTTTCAATCAATTCCAAGCACTCTCGTGGACGCACTCGATCTCAACACTCAAACTGTCTGTTCATCTTCCATGGGTCAGATCGGGAAGTCATGAAGTGTTGCATCACGTCTCTTGAGCTCTTGGTGAACACAACTGCTTGATCCTCCTCCTAGGATCTTATCATGTGGTATCAGAGCTAAATCAAGTCAGGTTGTGTCAAAAACTCTTCAACTTCTTTCCATTTTTGAACTGTTTCCATCTGAAAATTGTTGGATCTATACTATCACGTTTTTGTTGAATACCAAAGTGTTAGATCGATTGAAACTGCTTACTTTAAGTTGTTTAGATCCTAGATCTGTCACTAATCGAATCCGGAACTGCAAATCAACACACCATCCCTTGTGTTCTTCTATCATTTCTCTGTTTTTGAATTAGTTATTAGTAAAACGAGTTGTTAACATTTCAATCTGATAAGTTCTAGTGTTTGTTGGACTAGGTTACTTGTTTGTCTTTTGATTTCTTTTCAGGAACATGGTGGAATCAGATGATCCAGAGGCTGGAGACACTCGGCTGGACAAGCTTTACATTGAAGCTATCACAGCTCGGTTTAGTAAAATAGTTGAGGACAAGCTCAATGATTTTCGAAGAGAAACACCACCAACTCCATATATGGCTGAGGGTAATAGAACCAATAACAGCAACAACAATCCACCACCATTAGCACCAGAAAATGGTCGAGCTCACTCTAGACATGATGAAGAAACTACTGACTATTATGGTAGTGATCGTTCTAGACATACTCATCACAGTAATAGGCGAGCAAGACCAGAAGTTCTGCAGCAAGCAAATCCTCCTCACGGGCTGAAGGTTAAGATTCCAGCGTTTCATGGCAAGAGCGATCCGGATGCTTACCTTGAATGGGAAAAAAAAATCAAACTAGTGTTCGAATGTCAGTACTACACTGAGGAAAGTAAAGTGAGATATGCTGCCACAGAGTTTTATGACTATGCGTTGAGCTGGTGGGATCAACTTGTAACCACCAGAAGGAAGAATGGTGAATTGCCTATTCGGAGTTGGAGAAAACTGAAGCAGCTGCTCCGCAAGAGGTTTGTGCCCAGCCACTATCACCGTGAGCTCCACACAAGGTTGAGAAACCTTAGTCAAGGAACTAAGTCCGTAGATGAGTACTATCAGGAGCTGGAAACACTAATGTTGCGAGCTGATATTCAAGAAAGCAATGAGGCTACTATGTCTAGATTTTTGGGAGGGCTTAACCGAGACCTTATTGACCTTCTGGAGGTGTGTGACTATCTGGATATAGAAGAGCTGCTGCACAAAGCTGTGATGTATGAAAAACAGCTCAAGAGAAAAGGTACTCGATCGAGCTACACTGCCAACAGATCGAATTATGCTAAGGATTCAAGAACAGGTTTTCAAAAAGACTTCAAATTGCAAGATAAGGCTGACAATAAACCTGCTGCTTCTAAGGAATTCAAGTCCAATAGTTCCAAAGATTTCAAAGAACCAGCCAAGCCCAATACACGAGCTAGAGATCTTAAGTGTTTCAAATGCCATGGTTTGGGTCATTATGCCAGTGCATGCCCCAACAACCGTATAATCCTGTTAAGAGCTGATGGAGAGTTCGAATCAGAAGATGAAAATTCAGATGAGCCATCAGATACTGAAGGTGAATTACCACCACTTAAGGGCCCTCTTCTTGTCACCATGAGAGCTCTCAGCGTCATTACTAAGGATTCTGAACAAGAGCAAAGAGAGAATTTGTTTCACACTCGCTGCATGGTGAAAGACAAGATTTGTAGTGTAATCATAGATGGAGGAAGCTATACTAATGTGGCTAGTAAGACTATGGTTCAGAAGCTTAAACTCGAAGAATTATCACATCCGCGACCATATAAGCTGCAGTGGTTGAATGATGATGGTGAATTGCACGTAAAAAAGCAAGTCCGAGTACCTATCAATATAGGGAAGTATCACGATGAGATTCTTTGTGATGTTTTACCTATGGAAGCTTGTCACCTTCTGCTTGGACGACCTTGGCAGTCTGATCGTCGTGTGATTCATGATGGTTTCTCAAACAAACACAGCTTTGAGTTCAATGGCAAAAAGACTACTCTTTTACCAATGTCTCCACATGAAGTATATCTGGATCAATTCCTAATGAGACGAAAGGATACATCAGTCACTACTCAACCTCCCAAAGCAAAAACAAAAGGGAGTGCTACACCTAATGCTTTAGTCCTTTTTAAAGAGAATTTACTAACAGTTGCTGAACTAGAGCCGGAGCTTCCGAGTATCATTGTTAGTCTTTTGCAGGATTATAAGGATGTATTCCCAGAGGAGAATCCTGAAGGTCTTCCACCAATTCGTGGGATTGAGCATCAGATTGATTTTGTTCCAGGAGTTGTCTTGCCTAACAAACCAGCTTATAGGACGAATCCCGTGGAAACCAAGGAATTGGAGAAACAAGTAGCTGAACTGCTGGGGAAAGGATTAATTAGAGAGAGCATGAGCCCGTGTGCTGTACCCGTTCTCCTTGTACCCAAAAAGGACAAGAGTTGGAGGATGTGTGTAGACTGTCGTGCAATTAACAACATTACGGTGAAGTATCGCCATCCCATTCCTAGGCTAGATGATATGTTAGACGAGCTGCATGGGTCTAAAATATTCTCTAAAATTGATTTAAAGAGTGGCTATCACCAGATTAGGATGAAAGAAGGGGATGAGTGGAAAACCGCTTTTAAAACGAAACAGGGCTTATATGAGTGGTTAGTTATGCCATTTGGTCTTACCAATGCTCCTAGTACATTCATGAGGCTTATGAATCATGTCTTGAGGTCATTCATAGGTGTATTTGTTGTGGTGTATTTTGATGACATTCTGGTTTTTAGCAAGAGTCTAGGAGAGCATGTTGAACATATTAAGAAGGTTTTAGACGTGCTTAGGAAGGAAAAACTTTTTGCTAATTTAAAAAAATGTACCTTTGGAACAGATAACCTTGTCTTTTTAGGTTTTGTTGTGAGTGCAGATGGAGTTAGAGTGGATGAGGAGAAGATCAAGGCGATTAAGGATTGGCCAAGTCCTAGCTCTGTTAGTGAAGTCCGCAGCTTCCATGGACTAGCTGGGTTCTATAGGCGCTTTGTGAAAGACTTTAGCACCTTGGCTGCACCTCTTACAGAAGTAATAAAGAAGGATGTGGGCTTTAAATGGGAGTTACAACAAGAGGAGGCTTTTCAGGCTCTAAAAGAGAAGCTTACTAACGCTCCTATATTATCTCTTCCTGATTTTACTAAGACTTTTGAGATCGAGTGTGATGCTTCTGGTGTAGGAATTGGGGCGGTTCTAATGCAAGATAGAAAGCCTATAGCTTATTTCAGTGAGAAGCTAGGGGGAGCAACTCTCAATTACCCAACATATGACAAAGAACTTTATGCGCTTGTGAGGTCACTCCAAACGTGGCAACACTACTTATGGCCTAAGGAGTTTGTCATTCACACTGATCATGAGTCACTGAAGCATCTAAAGGGTCAGCAGAAACTTAACAAGAGGCATGCCAAGTGGGTCGAATTCATAGAGACCTTCCCATACATCATTAAGTATAAGAAAGGTAAAGATAATGTAGTGGCCGATGCATTATCCAGAAGGTATACCCTACTTGCTACTCTTGAAGTTAAATTGCTGGGTTTTGAACACATAAAAGCTCTATACACTGATGACTCTGATTTTAAGGAAACCTTTGCTGCGTGTGATAAGTTTGCTGTTGGCAAATACTATAGACATGAGGGGTTTTTGTTTTTGTTTTATGATAACCGTTTGTGTGTGCCTAACTCTTCTTTACGAGAATTGTTTGTCAAGGAAGCTCATGCAGGAGGACTAATGGGACACTTTGGAGTGGCTAAAACATTGCAGATCATGCAAGAACACTTCCATTGGCCACATATGAAACGAGATGTAGAAAGGTATTGTGCTAGATGTCCAACATGTAAGATGGCTAAGGCTAAGGCACAGCCTCATGGTTTGTATACTCCTCTCCCTATTCCCTTGCACCCTTGGCATGATATCTCTATGGATTTCGTGGTAGGTTTACCTAGAACTAGGCATGGCCGAGACTCAATCTTTGTGGTAGTAGATCGTTTCTCTAAAATGGCACATTTCATACCCTGTCACAAAACTGATGATGCTGTGCATGTTGCTAGCTTGTTCTTTAGGGAAATAGTTAGACTCCATGGAATGCCTAAGACCATAGTTTCAGATCGTGATGCTAAGTTTCTTAGTTATTTTTGGAAAACTTTGTGGTCTAAGCTAGGCACTAAATTGTTGTTCTCCACTACTTGCCACCCACAAACTGATGGACAGACGGAAGTAGTAAATAGAACTTTGTCTACGCTTCTTAGGGCGTTAATTAAAAGAAACCTTAAAACTTGGGAGGATTGTTTGCCACATGTTGAGTTTGCATATAACCATTCTGTGCATTCAGCTTCTAAGTTTTCACCGTTTCAAATCGTATATGGGTTTAATCCCATCTCTCCTTTGGATCTAATGCCTTTACGTTTGAGTGAGAGACTTAGCATGGATGGACAGAAGAAAGCCGAGTATGTCAAGCAGGTCCACGAGAAAGCCAGAGTCAATATTGAGGAGAAAACGAAGAAGTATGCAGAACAAGCTAACAAGAGCCGAAAGGAGGTGGTTTTCAATGAAGGAGATCTCGTGTGGCTACACCTAAGGAAGGACAGGTTTCCAAATGAGAGGAAGTCAAAATTAATGCCAAGAATGGATGGTCCATTCAAGATTATTAAGAAGATCAATGATAATGCCTACCAGCTGGATCTACAAGGTAAGTACATTGTGAGTAATAGCTTCAATGTTGCTGACTTAGTTCCTTTTGTTGCAGACAATTTGGATTTGAGGTCAAATCCTTTTCAAGAGGGAGAGGATGATGTGATAATGGATAAGCAACAAACGTTGGAACATGAAGATCTTTTGGAGATTGGACCAGAAGGAATACAACAAGCTTTTGAGCTACCAAAGGGGCCTATTACTCGAGCTAAAGCCAAGTTACTTGAACAAGCCATTAGTACAATGCTAATTCAGGCTGAACGCAACCTTAGTCCAATGGCTAATCAAACCACATTGGTTTTGATTCAAGCCGACTAAGGGTTGTCAATGGGAGGTGTGTGTTCTTGCACTCTTTTCCTTGTGTCTAGTTTTGTCCCATTGGGTTTTCTAGACTAAGGTTTTTAACGAGGAAAATTAACACACATTTTTTTCATCAACCCCATTGACGACAAGCTAGGAAGAAGGGGACCGAGATTTGACTAAGTCTTTTATGTTGTTTTGTGTTTATGTTATATTTTGGACCATTCTATTCTCAGCCCATTTAGACTCTTTAAATTTTTGGGCTGAGATTTATCTTTTGAGTTCATGGGCTTAGGTTCTTTGTTAAGTAGCCCATTAAGACAAAACCCTAGTGGGTTCCCCTATATGTACTCCACAACTCTTCCCCTTCCATTTCATCAAACATTTTCTACAAACACTCTTTCTTTGTTTGATCACCCTTGATCTACCTTTGTGTGTGTAATATCCAAAGGGATTTCGAGTTTGAAGACTAAGAGACTCTCACATCTCTTGGTAGTTCGATTCCACCCATTGTTCCCTTCCAAATCACCAGAAATCGCGTCTTCATCTTCGTACTCGTTTACCCGCCTTCATTCGTCGGATCGAGCTCAAACTTTGTCATCCAATTCATCAACCTCTCATCTTTCCACTGCGGAAGTTTCAATCAATTCCAAGCACTCTCGTGGACGCAATCGATCTCAACACTCAAACTGTCTGTTCATCTTCCATGGGTCAGATCGGGAAGTCATGAAGTGTTGCATCACGTCTCTTGAGCTCTTGGTGAACACAACTGCTTGATCCTCCTCCTAGGATCTTATCACTTATGAAGGGTTCATCAAAGACATAAGCGTATGAAGGGTACACCAAAGACATAGCTTGTACGTTCACATAAGATTGACCTTGTTGCAACATATTACACCACTTTAGTTGGCATAGCACACTTTCTCATGTTAAAGTAACATTACATTGTTTTGAACTTAGCGAATATAGATAACATGTGTAGAAGTATGATATGAACATGGATAGCTCTAAGGATCTAGCTTGACTTCATAACTCGTGAGAATAATCTTATGAAGGGTTCAACAAAGACATAACCGTATGAAGGGTTCATCGAAGACATAAGCGTATGAAGGGTACACCAAAGACATAGCTTGTACGTTCACAGAAGATTGACCTTGTTGCAACATATTACACCACTTTAGTTGGTCTAGCACACTTTCTTATGTCAAAGTAACATTACATTGTTTTGAACTTAGCGAATATAGATAACATATGTAGAAGTATGATATGAACATGGATAGCTCTAAGGATCTAGCTTGACTTCATAACTCGTGAGAATAATCTTATGAAGGGTTCAGCGAAGACATAAGCGTATGAAGGGTTCATCGAAGACATAAGCGTATGAAGGGTACACCAAAGACATAGCTTGTACGTTCACAGAAGATTGACCCTGTTGTAATATATTACACCATGCTTAGTTGCCCTAGCACACTTTCTCATGTCAAAGTCACATTACATTGCCTTGAAATTAGCTAATAGAGATAACATGTGTAGAAGTATGATATGGACATGGATAGCTCTAAGAATCTAGCTTGACTTCATAACATGTGAGAATAAACTTATGAAGGGTTCACCAAAGACATAAGCGTATGAAGGCTTCACCAAAGACATAGCTTATAGGTTCACATAAGATTGACCTTGTTGCAACATATTACACCACTTTAGTTGGCCTAGCACACTTTCTCATGTTAAAGTAACATTACATTGTTTTGAACTTAGCGAATATAGATAACATGTGTAGAAGTATGATATGAACATGGATAGCTCTAAGGATCTAGCTTGACTTTATAACTCGTAAGAATAATCTTATGAAGGGTTCAACGAAGACATAACCGTATGAAGGGTTCATCAAAGACATAAGCGTATGAAGGGTACACCAAAGACATAGCTTGTACGTTCACTAAAGATTGACCTTGTTGCAACATATTACACCATTTTAGTTGCCCTAGCACACTTTCTCATGTCAAAGTCACATTACATTGCCTTGAAATTAGCTAATAGAGATAACATGTGTAGAAGTATGATATGAACATGGATAGTTCTAAGGATCTAGCTTGACTTCATAACATGTGAGAATAAACTTATGAAGGGTTCACCGAAGACATAAGCGTATGAAGGGTTTACCAAAGACATAGCTTATTGGTTCACAGAAGATTGACCATGTTGCAACCTATTACACCACTTTATTTGGCCTAGCACACTTTCTCATGTCAAAGGAACATTACATTGCCTTAAACTTAGCTAATGGAGATAACTTGTGTAGAAGTATGATATGAACATGGATAGCTCTAAATATTACGCTTGACTTCAAAACTTGTTAGAATAAACTTATGAAGGGTTCACCGAAGACATAAGCGTATGAAGAGTTCACCAAAGACATAGCTTATAAGTTCACAGAAGAGTGACCTTGTTGCAACATATTACACCACTTTAGTTGGCTTAGCACACTTTCTTCTGTCAAAGTAACATTACATTTCTTTGAACTTAGCTAATATAGATAACATATGTAGAAGTATGCTATGAACATGGATAGCTCTAAGGATCTAGCTTGACTTCATAACTCGTGAGAATAATCTTATGAAGGGTTCAGCGAAGACATAAGCGTATGAAGGGTTCATCGAAGACATAAGCGTATGAAGGGTACACCAAAGACATAGCTTGTACGTTCACAGAAGATTGACCCTGTTGCAATATATTACACCATGCTTAGTTGCCCTAGCACACTTTCTCATGTCAAAGTCACATTACATTGCCTTGAAATTAGCTAATAGAGATAACATGTGTAGAAGTATGATATGGACAAGGATAACTCTAAGAATCTAGCTTGACTTCATAACATGTGAGAATAAACTTATGAAGGGTTCACCAAAGACATAAGCGTATGAAGGCTTCACCAAAGACATAGCTTATAGGTTCACATAAGATTGACCTTGTTGCAACATATTACACCACTTTAGTTGGCCTAGCACACTTTCTCATGTTAAAGTAACATTACATTGTTTTGAACTTAGCGAATATAGATAACATGTGTAGAAGTATGATATGAACATGGATAGCTCTAAGGATCTAGGTTGACTTCATAACTCGTGAGAATAATCTTATGAAGGGTTCAACGAAGACATAAGCGTATGAAGGGTTCACCAAAGGAATAAGCGTATGAAGGGTACACCAAAGACATAGCTTATAGGTTCACATAAGATTGACCTTGTTGCAACATATTACACCACTTTAGTTGGCCTAGCACACTTTCTCATGTTAAAGTAACATTACATTGTTTTGAACTTAGCGAATATAGATAACATGTGTAGAAGTATGATATGAACATGGATTGCTCTAAGGATCTAGCTTGACTTCATAACTCGTGAGAATAATCTTATGAAGTGTTCAACGAAGACATAACCGTATGAAGGGTTCATCGAAGACATAAGCGTATGAAGGGTACACCAAAGACATAGCTTGTACGTTCACAAAAGATTGACCTTGTTGCAACATATTACACCACTTTAGTTGGTCTAACACACTTTCTTATGTCAAAGTAACATTACATTGCTTTGAACTTAGCGAATATAGATAACATATGTAGAAGTATGATTTGAACATGGATAGCTCTAAGGAACTAGCTTGACTTCATAACTCGTGAGAATAATCTTATAAAGGGTTCATCGAAGACATAAGCGTATGAAGGGTACACCAAAGACATAGCTTGTACGTTCACAGAAGATTGGCCTTGTTGCAATATATTACACCATGCTTAGTTGCCCTAGCACACTTTCTCATGTCAAAGTTACATTACATTGCCTTGAACTTAGCGAATAGAGATAACATGTGTAGAAGTATGATATGAACATGGATAGCTCTAAGAATCTAGCTTGACTTCATAACATGTGAGAATAAACTTATGAAGAGTTCACCGAAGACATAAGCGTATGAAGGGTTCACCAAAGACATAGCTTATAGGTTCACAGAAGATTGACCATGTTGCAACCTATTACACCACTTTAGTTGGCCTAGCACACTTTCTCATGTCAAAATAACATTACATTGCCTTGAACTTAGCTCATATTGACAACTTGTGTAGAAGTATGATATGAACATGGATAGCTCTAAGGATCTAGCTTTACTTCATAACTCGTGAGAATAATCTTATGAATGGTTCAGCGAAGACATAAGCGTATGAAGGGTTCATCGAAGACATAAGCGTATGAAGGGTACACCAAAGACATAGCTTGTTTGTTCACAGAAGATTGACCTTGTTGCAACATATTACACCATGCTTAGTTGCCTTAGCACACTTTCTCATATCAAAGTTACATTCCATTGCCTTGAACTTAGCTAATAGAGATAACATGTGTAGAAGTATGATATGAACATGGATAGTTCTAAAGATCTAGCTTGACTTCATAACATGTGAGAATAAACTTATGAAGGGTTCACCGAAGACATAAGCGTATGGAGGGTTCACCAAAGACATAGCTTATTGGTTTACAAAAGATTGACCATGTTGCAACCTATTACACCACTTTAGTTGGCCTAGCACACTTTCTCATGTCAAAGGAACATTACATTGCCTTAAACTTAGCTAATGGAGATAACTTGTGTAGAAGTATGATATGAACATAGCTCTAAATATCACGCTTGACTTCAAAACTTGTTAGAATAAACTTATGAAGGGTTCATCGAAGATATAAGCGTATGAAGGGTACACCAAAGACATAGCTTGTACGTTCACAGAAGATTGACCTTGTTGCAACATATTACACCATGTTTAGTTGCCCTAGCTATTAGTCTATATCAAAGAGATGAGGAGGATGAGGCCGAAGAGGCCGAAGACCTTTAAGGTCAATAAGATGAAATGGAGGAGAGTTAAGGCCGAAGTCATCAAGACAAGGCCGAAGACCACCCCAAGGACCTCCAAGAAGGAGGAAATTAGCCACCAAGGACCCATAAAGGTCATCAAATCATCAAAAGATCAAGAAATGGCCAAAAGAAGGAGTTCTGGAAAAGTCAACGTTTTGGACCAGAAAGTCAACGGTAGGTGGTCATGGACCGCGGGTAGGCCATCGGGTCGAGAGGCACGTACCGCGGGAAGGTTTTCGTGTACTGCGGGCAGACGCAGGACGGGTCAACGGACGGGCGAGAAAGTCAACGGAGAGGCGTGTACCGCGGGTCGAGACACGGACGTACCGCGGGAAGGAAAATCACGTACCGCGGGTCAAGCCTTCACGTACCGCGGGTCGAGCCTTCATGTACCGCGGGTAAGGTTTCTGTGTACCGCGGGCAAGGTCAACGGACAGAGCAAAAAGTCAACAATTTTCAAATCTTCCCAAATGTTGATTCTAATCAAATGGGATGTTATGTAAGGCTGTTAGGACCTAAATGGAGTCTAACTAGAGCCAAGAAGACCGTTGGAAGCTTAAGAAGACATGTGACTCTACTTTATGCTAAGTTCAAGACTAAGGACATGTCACTTTCAAGCTTTGGGAACAACACTTCCTCTCTCCTCTCCAACGGTCATATTGCTGAGCATCTAGGCTTCATTTTAAGCTGAACCATCACCTTGTAAACTCTATAAATAGAGCTTGTATTCTCTTTGTAAAATAATCCGAAAATATATATACAAAGAAGTGTTGCTAAAGTTCTCTCTTCTCTTTATGTTTAAGCAAGTAGTTTCAATGTAGATTCTAGGCTAGTTGGCTCGTGTAGAGGCTGCCCAATGGCAGACCTCTACCCAAACACTTCTAGATCTCCACCAAACTCTTCTTATGCTTTATTTATATTTATGTAAATCTAGATGAATGGTTCTAGAATCCAAGATCTCTTTAGCACACAAACTCCAAGTGTTGTGATGCTTTACTTGGATTAGATCCAACCTAGATTAGTTTTCTCCTTGCTAGAACCGATTTACTCCATAGTAAACTCGGATTCAACAAGTCTTGAGATCGAGTCCATTTTGTGGGTTAAGTGGTTTCATTCACCAAGTGAAGTCTCCACGGTTTATTTTGAGCTTAGTCTCATAAAAACCAACATGGTATCAGAGCCACAAGAGCTTGGTTCCCATTAAACTCGATTCTCTTGTTTTTCGGTTTTTATGTTCTTCATCTTGTCCAATGAATCAAAAGAAGAGGACATGAATGAAGTTCTCGTTTTTCTAGGGTTTAGAGACTTTACCTCTTAGCTTTATCAATGGATATTAGCTTATCTCAAATGGGGAAGGTCCTAGACTAGTTTAATTTTCGTTTTTCAAATTTCAAATTTCAAAAGGCTCATGAAAAATTCTTTAAAATGGATTATTTTGTGAGATTGTTGGAATTGCTTTTGTCAACCATGAGAAACACTAATATTTGTGTTATTTTGTGGCTCTTGATGTCTAAAGCTCACGAAAACCTTTTGGATATGTGTTATTTCGTGAGCTTCAAATCTTTAACCGGTGGATAAATTAATTGTCCATCGGTCCATAACTTGTCTCAGCCATTAAAGCACCTAGTTCTTGTTGTTCTAAGGTATTTTTGGCTGGATTTTTGAGCCAATGCTCCCTCAAAACTCATGAGTTATTTCGTGAGTTCATTCTTGTCACCATGGATAGATCAATTGTCCATTGGTTCATAATTTAGACCAGCCATTAAAGCACCGAGTTCTTGTTGTTCTAAGGTGCTCTTGGCTTGGTATTTGGCAGCTAATGCTTCCACAAAACTCAAGAAAACAGAGAACAAAACTCTGTCCACATGAACTCTTGAGCAAAAATCTCTTATTCTCTATTCTCCATTGCTTCCGCTCATTCTCTCTTATTCTTAATATTCTCTCAGTTACTTATTCTCAATATTCTCTTGGTTACTTATTCTCACTAATTCTCTTGTTACTTATACTCTAATCTCTCACCATCTCTTGTTGTTTTGAGTGTATGTTTAACTCTAAAAACAGATCCGGAATTAAAAATGGTGAGAAAGATCGTTTGCTATCTCAAAGGAGAAGTGGCGAGTTGTTGAAGAGTTGTGAATCAAGTCATGCGGACTGGAGGTCAGTTGGTGGCTGCATTCAAACTCTCAAAAGGCTTCAAAAGAAGCTAGAAAAAGCACAACAAAGCTTGGTACGTGATCAAGAGGGCCACCAAGCTTTGGACTCCAAATATCTCACCTAGCTCAACACGGAAGGACTTGAAGAGGCGGACCAAAAAGGCTGACCTAAAGAGAGTGGATCCGTAGGTGTCTAAGGTGGAAGGTCAAAGTGGAGATGCTAGCTGGTGGAAGGCTATGAATCAAAACCAAAGCGATTGGAAGTGCCTTGAAAAATGTCAAAAATCCTCAAAGATCTCCAAAAAGGCTAAACTCTAAACCTTTCCAATTTTTTTAAAAAATATTCAATCCATTCTTAGGCTTTAAATCCTCTCATTTGGTCTTTCTTTAATTTTATTTAAGTGTTTCTTAAACCCCCACAACATATACTTTAAAAATTTTCTTTGAATCTCATGATGAAGGTTCAAAAGAGAAGGAGGAATGTGTGGATATTCTCACAAGGAGCACTAGATGAAACAAGAGGATCATAAGAAGGGAAACAAAGTCAAGAAGGACTAATGCAAGGAATCACTTGGAAGAAGAAGGCGTCGGTTGCAAAGTCATTTAAAAACCGGGGTCAAGCATCATCAAACCACCGATGAGCTATACTCTTTTTCCCCTAGTAGAGTTTTGTCCCACGTGGTTTTCTCTCTAGGGTTTTTAATGAGGTAGTCTTGTCAGTTGGCAAGCTTGGCCTTTGGTCCTTAGGCCTTTGGCCTTGAGCGTCTCGACGACCAAGCTTGGGGGAAGGTATTAGTCTATATCAAAGAGATGAGGAGGATGAGGCCGAAGAGGCTGAAGACCTTTAAGGTCAATAAGATGAAATGGAGGAGAGTTAAGGCCGAAGTCATCAAGACAAGGCCGAAGACCACCCCAAGGACCTCCAAGAAGGAGGAAATTAGCCACCAAGGACCCATAAAGGTCATCAAATCATCAAAAGATCAAGAAATGGCCAAAAGAAGGAGTTCTGGAAAAGTCAACGTTTTGGACCTGAAAATCAACGGTAGGTGGTCATGGACCGCGGGTAGGCCATCGGGTCGAGAGGCACGTACCGCGGGAAGGTTTTCGTGTACTGCGGGCAGACGCAGGACGGGTCAACGGACGGGCGAGAAAGTCAACGGAGAGGCGTGTACCGCGGGTCGAGACACGGACGTACCGCGGGAAGGAAAATCACGTACCGCGGGTCAAGCCTTCACGTACCGCGGGTCGAGCCTTCATGTACCGCGGGTAAGGTTTCTGTGTACCGCGGGCAAGGTCAACGGAAAGAGCAAAAAGTCAACGATTTTCAAATCTTCCCAAATGTTGATTCTAATCAAATGGGATGTTATGTAAGGCTGTTAGGACCTAAATGGAGTCTAACTAGAGCCAAGAAGACCGTTTGAAGCTTAAGAAGACATGTGACTCTACTTTATGCTAAGTTCAAGACTAAGGACATATCACTTTCAAGCTTTGGGAATAACACTTCCTCTCTCCTCTCCAACGGTCATATTGCTGAGCATCTAGGCTTCATTTTAAGCTGAACCATCACCTTGTAAACTCTATAAATAGAGCTTGTATTCCCTTTGTAAAATAATCCGAAAATATATATACAAAGAAGTGTTGCTAAAGTTCTCTCTTCTCTTTATGTTTAAGCAAGTAGTTTCAATGTAGATTCTAGGCTAGTTGGCTCGTGTAGAGGCTGCCCAATGGCAGATCTCTACCCAAACACTTCTAGATCTCCACCAAACTCTTCTTATGCTTTATTTATATTTATGTAAATCTAGATGAATGGTTCTAGAATCCAAGATCTCTTTAGCACACAAACTCCAAGTGTTGTGATGCTTTACTTGGATTAGATCCAACCTAGATTAGTTTTCTCCTTGCTAGAACCGATTTACTCCATAGTAAACTCGGATTTAACAAGTCTTGAGATCGAGTCCATTTTGTGGGTTAAGTGGTTTCATTCACCAAGTGAAGTCTCCACGGTTTATTTTGAGCTTAGTCTCATAAAAACCAACACTAGCACACTTTCTCATGTCAAAGTTACATTACATTGCCTTGAACTTAGCTAATAGAGATAACATGTGTAGAAGTATGATATGAACATGGATAGCTCTAAGGATCGAGCTTGACTTCATAACTCTGGAGAATAATCTTATGAAGGGTTCAGCGAAGACATAAGCGTATGAAGGGTTCATCGAAGACATAAGCGTATGAAGGGTACACCAAAGACATAGCTTGTACGTTCACAGAAGATTGACCTTGTTGCAATATATTACACCATGCTTAGTTGCCCTAGCACACTTTCTCATGTTAAAGTTACATTACATTGCCTTGAACTTAGCTAATAGAGATAACATGTGTAGAAGTATGATATGAACATGGATAGCTCTAAGAATCTAGTTTGACTTCATAACATGTGAGCATAAACTTATGAATAGTTCACCGAAGACATAAGCGTATGAAGGGTTCACCAAAGACATAGCTTATAAGTTCACAGAAGAGTGACCTTGTTGCAACATATTACACCACTTTAGTTGGCCTAGCACACTTTCTTATGTCAAAGTAACATTACATTTCTTTGAACTTAGCGAATATAGATAACATATGTAGAAGTATGATATGAACATGGATAGCTCTAAGGATCTAGCTTGACTTCATAACTCGTGAGAATAATCTTATGAAGGGTTCAGCGAAGACATAAGCGTATGAAGGGTTCATCGAAGACATAAGCGTATGAAGGGTACACCAAAGACATAGCTTGTACGTTCACAGAAGATTGACCCTGTTGCAATATATTACATCATGCTTAGTTGCCCTAGCACACTTTCTCATGTCAAAGTCACATTACATTGCCTTGAAATTAGCTAATAGAGATAACATGTGTAGAAGTATGATATGGACATGGATAGCTCTAAGAATCTAGCTTGACTTCATAACATGTGAGAATAAACTTATGAAGGGTTCACCAAAGACATAAGCGTATGAAGGCTTCACCAAAGACATAGCTTATAGGTTCACATAAGATTGACCTTGTTGCAACATATTACACCACTTTAGTTGGCCTAGCACACTTTCTAATGTCAAAGTAACATTACATTGTTTTGAACTTAGCGAATATAGATAACATGTGTTGAAGTATGATATGAACATGGATAGCTCTAAGGATCTAGCTTGACTTCATAACTCTTGAGAATAATCTTATGAAGGGTTCAACGAAGACATAAGCGTATGAAGGGTTCATCGAAGACATAAGCGTATGAAGGGTACACCAAAGACATAGCTTGTACGTTCACAGAAGATTGACCTTGTTGCAACATATTACACCACTTTAGTTGGCCTAGCACACTTTCTTATGTCAAAGTAACATTACATTTCTTTTAACTTAGCTAATATAGATAACATATGTAGAAGTATGATATGAACATGGATAGCTCTAAGGATCTAGCTTGACTTCATAACTCGTGAGAATAATCTTATGAAGGGTTCAGCGAAGACATAAGCGTATGAAGGGTTCATCGAAGACATAAGCGTATGAAGGGTACACCAAAGACATAGCTTGTACGTTCACAGAAGATTGACCCTGTTGCAATATATTACATCATGCTTAGTTGCCCTAGCACACTTTCTCATGTCAAAGTCACATTACATTGCCTTGAACTTAGCTAATAGAGATAACGTGTGTAGAAGTATGATGTGAACATGGAAAGCTCTAAGAATCTAGCTTGATTTCATAACATGTGAGAATAAACTTATGAAGGGTTCACCAAAGACATAAGCGTATGAAGGCTTCACCAAAGACATAGCTTATAGGTTCACATAAGATTGACCTTGTTGCAACATATTACACCACTTTAGTTGGCCTAGCACACTTTCTAATGTCAAAGTAACATTACATTGTTTTGAAC
Source organism: Lepidium didymum (assembly GCA_963920545.1). Classification (NCBI taxonomy): domain Eukaryota; kingdom Viridiplantae; phylum Streptophyta; class Magnoliopsida; order Brassicales; family Brassicaceae; genus Lepidium; species Lepidium didymum. The sequence goes on along the minus strand of OY986983.1, from coordinate 7,736,487 downwards.
TTAGCGAATATAGATAACATGTGTAGAAGTATGATATGAACATGGATAGCTCTAAGGATCTAGCTTGACTTCATAACTCTTGAGAATAATCTTATGAAGGGTTCAGCGAAGACATAAGCGTATGAAGGGTTCATCGAAGACATAAGCGTATGAAGGGTACACCAAAGACATAGCTTGTACGTTCACAGAAGATTGACCTTGTTGCAATATATTACACCATGCTTAGTTGCCCTAGCACACTTTCTCATGTCAAAGTTACATTACATTGCCTTGAACTAAGCTAATAGAGATAACATGTGTAGAAGTATGATATGAACATGGATAGCTCTAAGAATCTAGTTTGACTTCATAACATGTGAGAATAAACTTATGAAGAGTTCACCAAAGACATAAGTGTATGAAGGGTTCACCAAAGACATAGCTTATAAGTTCACAGAAGAGTGACCTTGTTGCAACATATTACACCACTTTAGTTGGCCTAGCACACTTTCTTATGTCAAAGTAACATTACATTTCTTTGAACTTAGCTAATATAGATAACATATGTAGAAGTATGATATGAACATGGATAGCTCTAAGGATCTAGCTTGACTTCATAACTCGTGAGAATAATCTTATGAAGGGTTCAACGAAGACATAAGCGTATGAAGGGTTCATCGAAGACATAAGCGTATGAAGGGTACACCAAAGACATAGCTTGTACGTTCACAGAAGATTTACCCTGTTGCAATATATTACATCATGCTTAGTTGCCCTAGCACACTTTCTCATGTCAAAATCACATTACATTGCCTTGAACTTAGCTAATAGAGATAACGTGTGTAGAAGTATGATATGAACATGGATAGCTCTAAGAATCTAGCTTGATTTCATAACATGTGAGAATAAACTTATGAAGGGTTCACCAAAGACATAAGCGTATGAAGGCTTCACCAAAGACATAGCTTATAGGTTCACATAAGATTGACCTTGTTGCAACATATTACACCACTTTAGTTGGCCTAGCACACTTTCTAATGTCAAAGTAACATTACATTGTTTTGAACTTAGCGAATATAGATAACATGTGTAGAAGTATGATATGAACATGGATAGCTCTAAGGATCTAGCTTGACTTTATAACTCGTAAGAATAATCTTATGAAGGGTTCAACGAAGACATAACCGTATGAAGGGTTCATCAAAGACATAAGCGTATGAAGGGTACACCAAAGACATAGCTTGTACGTTCACTAAAGATTGACCTTGTTGCAACATATTACACCATTTTAGTTGCCCTAGCACACTTTCTCATGTCAAAGTCACATTACATTGCCTTGAAATTAGCTAATAGAGATAACATGTGTAGAAGTATGATATGAACATGGATAGTTCTAAGGATCTAGCTTGACTTCATAACTCGTGAGAATAATCTTATGAAGGGTTCAGCGAAGACATAAGCGTATGAAGGGTTCATCGAAGACATAAGCGTATGAAGGGTACACCAAAGACATAGCTTGTACGTTCACAGAAGATTGACCCTGTTGCAATATATTACATCATGCTTAGTTGCCCTAGCACACTTTCTCATGTCAAAGTCACATTACATTGCCTTGAAATTAGCTAATAGAGATAACATGTGTAGAAGTATGATATGGACATGGATAGCTCTAAGAATCTAGCTTGACTTCATAACATGTGAGAATAAACTTATGAAGGGTTCACCAAAGACATAAGCGTATGAAGGCTTCACCAAAGACATAGCTTATAGGTTCACATAAGATTGACCTTGTTGCAACATATTACACCACTTTAGTTGGCCTAGCACACTTTCTAATGTCAAAGTAACATTACATTGTTTTGAACTTAGCGAATATAGATAACATGTGTTGAAGTATGATATGAACATGGATAGCTCTAAGGATCTAGCTTGACTTCATAACTCTTGAGAATAATCTTATGAAGGGTTCAACGAAGACATAAGCGTATGAAGGGTTCATCGAAGACATAAGCGTATGAAGGGTACACCAAAGACATAGCTTGTACGTTCACAGAAGATTGACCTTGTTGCAACATATTACACCACTTTAGTTGGCCTAGCACACTTTCTTATGTCAAAGTAACATTACATTTCTTTTAACTTAGCTAATATAGATAACATATGTAGAAGTATGATATGAACATGGATAGCTCTAAGGATCTAGCTTGACTTCATAACTCGTGAGAATAATCTTATGAAGGGTTCAGCGAAGACATAAGCGTATGAAGGGTTCATCGAAGACATAAGCGTATGAAGGGTACACCAAAGACATAGCTTGTACGTTCACAGAAGATTGACCCTGTTGCAATATATTACATCATGCTTAGTTGCCCTAGCACACTTTCTCATGTCAAAGTCACATTACATTGCCTTGAAATTAGCTAATAGAGATAACATGTGTAGAAGTATGATATGGACATGGATAGCTCTAAGAATCTAGCTTGACTTCATAACATGTGAGAATAAACTTATGAAGGGTTCACCAAAGACATAAGCGTATGAAGGCTTCACCAAAGACATAGCTTATAGGTTCACATAAGATTGACCTTGTTGCAACATATTACACCACTTTAGTTGGCCTAGCACACTTTCTAATGTCAAAGTAACATTACATTGTTTTGAACTTAGCGAATATAGATAACATGTGTTGAAGTATGATATGAACATGGATAGCTCTAAGGATCTAGCTTGACTTCATAACTCTTGAGAATAATCTTATGAAGGGTTCAACGAAGACATAAGCGTATGAAGGGTTCATCGAAGACATAAGCGTATGAAGGGTACACCAAAGACATAGCTTGTACGTTCACAGAAGATTGACCTTGTTGCAACATATTACACCACTTTAGTTGGCCTAGCACACTTTCTTATGTCAAAGTAACATTACATTTCTTTTAACTTAGCTAATATAGATAACATATGTAGAAGTATGATATGAACATGGATAGCTCTAAGGATCTAGCTTGACTTCATAACTCGTGAGAATAATCTTATGAAGGGTTCAGCGAAGACATAAGCGTATGAAGGGTTCATCGAAGACATAAGCGTATGAAGGGTACACCAAAGACATAGCTTGTACGTTCACAGAAGATTGACCCTGTTGCAATATATTACATCATGCTTAGTTGCCCTAGCACACTTTCTCATGTCAAAGTCACATTACATTGCCTTGAACTTAGCTAATAGAGATAACGTGTGTAGAAGTATGATATGAACATGGAAAGCTCTAAGAATCTAGCTTGATTTCATAACATGTGAGAATAAACTTATGAAGGGTTCACCAAAGACATAAGCGTATGAAGGCTTCACCAAAGACATAGCTTATAGGTTCACATAAGATTGACCTTGTTGCAACATATTACACCACTTTAGTTGGCCTAGCACACTTTCTAATGTCAAAGTAACATTACATTGTTTTGAACTTAGCGAATATAGATAACATGTGTAGAAGTATGATATGAACATGGATAGCTCTAAGGATCTAGCTTGACTTCATAACTCTTGAGAATAATCTTATGAAGGGTTCAGCGAAGACATAAGCGTATGAAGGGTTCATCGAAGACATAAGCGTATGAAGGGTACACCAAAGACATAGCTTGTACGTTCACAGAAGATTGACCTTGTTGCAATATATTACACCATGCTTAGTTGCCCTAGCACACTTTCTCATGTCAAAGTTACATTACATTGCCTTGAACTAAGCTAATAGAGATAACATGTGTAGAAGTATGATATGAACATGGATAGCTCTAAGAATCTAGTTTGACTTCATAACATGTGAGAATAAACTTATGAAGAGTTCACCAAAGACATAAGTGTATGAAGGGTTCACCAAAGACATAGCTTATAAGTTCACAGAAGAGTGACCTTGTTGCAACATATTACACCACTTTAGTTGGCCTAGCACACTTTCTTATGTCAAAGTAACATTACATTTCTTTGAACTTAGCTAATATAGATAACATATGTAGAAGTATGATATGAACATGGATAGCTCTAAGGATCTAGCTTGACTTCATAACTCGTGAGAATAATCTTATGAAGGGTTCAACGAAGACATAAGCGTATGAAGGGTTCATCGAAGACATAAGCGTATGAAGGGTACACCAAAGACATAGCTTGTACGTTCACAGAAGATTTACCCTGTTGCAATATATTACATCATGCTTAGTTGCCCTAGCACACTTTCTCATGTCAAAATCACATTACATTGCCTTGAACTTAGCTAATAGAGATAACGTGTGTAGAAGTATGATATGAACATGGATAGCTCTAAGAATCTAGCTTGATTTCATAACATGTGAGAATAAACTTATGAAGGGTTCACCAAAGACATAAGCGTATGAAGGCTTCACCAAAGACATAGCTTATAGGTTCACATAAGATTGACCTTGTTGCAACATATTACACCACTTTAGTTGGCCTAGCACACTTTCTAATGTCAAAGTAACATTACATTGTTTTGAACTTAGCGAATATAGATAACATGTGTAGAAGTATGATATGAACATGGATAGCTCTAAGGATCTAGCTTGACTTCATAACTCTTGAGAATAATCTTATGAAGGGTTCAGCGAAGACATAAGCGTATGAAGGGTTCATCGAAGACATAAGCGTATGAAGGGTACACCAAAGACATAGCTTATACGTTCACAGAAGATTGACCTTGTTGCAACATATTACACCACTTTAGTTGGCCTAGCACACTTTCTTATGTCAAAGTAACATTACATTTCTTTGAACTTAGCTAATATAGATAACATATGTAGAAGTATGATATGAACATGGATAGTTCTAAGGATCTAGCTTGACTTCATAACTCGTGAGAATAATCTTATGAAGGGTTCAGCGAAGACATAAGCGTATGAAGGGTTCATCGAAGACATAAGCGTATGAAGGGTACACCAAAGACATAGCTTGTACGTTCACAGAAGATTGACCCTGTTGCAATATATTACATCATGCTTAGTTGCCCTAGCACACTTTCTCATGTCAAAGTCACATTACATTGCCTTGAAATTAGCTAATAGAGATAACATGTGTAGAAGTATGATATGGACATGGATAGCTCTAAGAATCTATCTTGACTTCATAACATGTGAGAATAAACTTATGAAGGGTTCACCAAAGACATAAGCGTATGAAGGCTTCACCAAAGACATAGCTTATAGGTTCAGATAAGATTGACCTTGTTGCAACATATTACACCACTTTAGTTGGCCTAGCACACTTTCTTATGTCAAAGTAAAATTACATTGCTTTGAACTTAGCGAATATAGATAACATATGTAGAAGTATGATATGAACATGGATAGCTCTAAGGATCTAGCTTGACTTCATAACTCGTGAGAATAATCTTATGAAGGGTTCAGCGAAGACATAAGCGTATGAAGGGTTCATCGAAGACATAAGCGTATGAAGGGTACACCAAAGACATAGCTTGTACGTTCACAGAAGATTGACCTTGTTGCAATATATTACACCATGCTTAGTTGCCCTAGCACACTTTCTCATGTCAAAGTTATATTACATTGCCTTGAACTTAGCTAATAGAGATAACATGTGTAGAAGTATGATATGAACATGGATAGCTCTAAGAATCTAGTTTGACTTCATAACATGTGAGAATAAACTTACGAAGAGTTCACCGAAGACATAAGCGTATGAAGGGTTCACCAAAGACATAGCTTATAAGTTCACAGAAGAGTGACCTTGTTGCAACATATTACACCACTTTAGTTGGCCTAGCACACTTTCTTATGTCAAAGTAACATTACATTTCTTTGAACTTAGCTAATATAGATAACATATGTAGAAGTATGATATGAACATGGATAGCTCTAAGGATCTAGCTTGACTTCATAACTCGTGAGAATAATCTTATGAAGGGTTCAGCGAAGACATAAGCGTATGAAGGGTTCATCGAAGACATAAGCGTATGAAGGGTACACCAAAGACATAGCTTGTACGTTCACAGAAGATTGACCCTGTTGCAATATATTACATCATGCTTAGTTGCCCTAGCACACTTTCTCATGTCAAAGTCACATTACATTGCCTTGAACTTAGCTAATAGAGATAACGTGTGTAGAAGTATGATATGAACATGGATAGCTCTAAGAATCTAACTTGATTTCATAACATGTGAGAATAAACTTATGAAGGGTTCACCAAAGACATAAGCGTATGAAGGCTTCACCAAAGACATAGCTTATAGGTTCACATAAGATTGACCTTGTTGCAACATATTAGACCACTTTAGTTGGCCTAGCACACTTTCTAATGTCAAAGTAACATTACATTGTTTTGAACTTAGCGAATATAGATAACATGTGTAGAAGTATGATATGAACATGGATAGCTCTAAGGATCTAGCTTGACTTCATAACTCTTGAGAATAATCTTATGAAGGGTTCAGCGAAGACATAAGCGTATGAAGGGTTCATCGAAGACATAAGCGTATGAAGGGTACACCAAAGACATAGCTTATACGTTCACAGAAGATTGACCTTGTTGCAACATATTACACCACTTTAGTTGGCCTAGCACACTTTCTTATGTCAAAGTAACATTACATTTCTTTGAACTTAGCTAATATAGATAACATATGTAGAAGTATGATATGAACATGGATAGCTCTAAGGATCTAGCTTGACTTCATAACTCGTGAGAATAATCTTATGAAGGGTTCAGCGAAGACATAAGCGTATGAAGGGTTCATCGAAGACATAAGCGTATGAAGGGTACACCAAAGACATAGCTTGTACGTTCACAGAAGATTGACCCTGTTGCAATATATTACATCATGCTTAATTGCCCTAGCACACTTTCTCATGTCAAAGTCACATTACATTGCCTTGAAATTAGCTAATAGAGATAACATGTGTAGAAGTATGATATGGACATGGATAGCTCTAAGAATCTAGCTTGACTTCATAACATGTGAGAATAAACTTATGAAGGGTTCACCAAAGACATAAGCGTATGAAGGCTTCACCAAAGACATAGCTTATAGGTTCACATAAGATTGACCTTATTGCAACATATTACACCACTTTAGTTGGCCTAGCACACTTTCTTATGTCAAAGTAACATTACATTGCTTTGAACTTAGCGAATATAAATAACATATGTAGAAGTATGATATGAACATGGATAGCTCTAAGGATCTAGCTTGACTTCATAACTCGTGAGAATAATCTTATGAAGGGTTCAGCGAAGACATAAGCGTATGAAGGGTTCATCGAAGACATAAGCGTATGAAGGGTACACCAAAGACATAGCTTGTACGTTCACAGAAGATTGACCCTGTTGCAATATATTACATCATGCTTAATTGCCCTAGCACACTTTCTCATGTCAAAGTCACATTACATTGCCTTGAAATTAGCTAATAGAGATAACATGTGTAGAAGTATGATATGGACATGGATAGCTCTAAGAATCTAGCTTGACTTCATAACATGTGAGAATAAACTTATGAAGGGTTCACCAAAGACATAAGCGTATGAAGGCTTCACCAAAGACATAGCTTATAGGTTCACATAAGATTGACCTTATTGCAACATATTACACCACTTTAGTTGGCCTAGCACACTTTCTTATGTCAAAGTAACATTACATTGCTTTGAACTTAGCGAATATAAATAACATATGTAGAAGTATGATATGAACATGGATAGCTCTAAGGATCTAGCTTGACTTCATAACTCGTGAGAATAATCTTATGAAGGGTTCAGCGAAGACATAAGCGTATGAAGGGTTCATCGAAGACATAAGCGTATGAAGGGTACACCAAAGACATAGCTTGTACGTTCACAGAAGATTGACCCTGTTGCAATATATTACATCATGCTTAGTTGCCCTAGCACACTTTCTCATGTCAAAGTCACATTACATTGCCTTGAACTTAGCTAATAGAGATAATGTGTGTAGAAGTATGATATGAACATGGATAGCTCTAAGAATCTAACTTGATTTCATAACATGTGAGAATAAACTTATGAAGGGTTCACCAAAGACATAAGCGTATGAAGGCTTCACCAAAGACATAGCTTATAGGTTCACATAAGATTGACCTTGTTGCAACATATTACACCACTTTAGTTGGCCTAGCACACTTTCTAATGTCAAAGTAACATTACATTGTTTTGAACTTAGCGAATATAGATAACATGTGTAGAAGTATGATATGAACATGGATAGCTCTAAGGATCTAGCTTGACTTCATAACTCTTGAGAATAATCTTATGAAGGGTTCAGCGAAGACATAAGCGTATGAAGGGTTCATCGAAGACATAAGCGTATGAAGGGTACACCAAAGACATAGCTTGTACGTTCACAGAAGATTGACCTTGTTGCAATATATTACACCATGCTTAGTTGCCCTAGCACACTTTCTCATGTCAAAGTTACATTACATTGCCTTGAACTAAGCTAATAGAGATAACATGTGTAGAAGTATGATATGAACATGGATAGCTCTAAGAATCTAGTTTGACTTCATAACATGTGAGAATAAACTTATGAAGAGTTCACCAAAGACATAAGTGTATGAAGGGTTCACCAAAGACATAGCTTATAAGTTCACAGAAGAGTGACCTTGTTGCAACATATTACACCACTTTAGTTGGCCTAGCACACTTTCTTATGTCAAAGTAACATTACATTTCTTTGAACTTAGCTAATATAGATAACATATGTAGAAGTATGATATGAACATGGATAGCTCTAAGGATCTAGCTTGACTTCATAACTCGTGAGAATAATCTTATGAAGGGTTCAACGAAGACATAAGCGTATGAAGGGTTCATCGAAGACATAAGCGTATGAAGGGTACACCAAAGACATAGCTTGTACGTTCACAGAAGATTGACCCTGTTGCAATATATTACATCATGCTTAGTTGCCCTAGCACACTTTCTCATGTCAAAGTCACATTACATTGCCTTGAACTTAGCTAATAGAGATAATGTGTGTAGAAGTATGATATGAACATGGATAGCTCTAAGAATCTAACTTGATTTCATAACATGTGAGAATAAACTTATGAAGGGTTCACCAAAGACATAAGCGTATGAAGGCTTCACCAAAGACATAGCTTATAGGTTCACATAAGATTGACCTTGTTGCAACATATTACACCACTTTAGTTGGCCTAGCACACTTTCTAATGTCAAAGTAACATTACATTGTTTTGAACTTAGCGAATATAGATAACATGTGTAGAAGTATGATATGAACATGGATAGCTCTAAGGATCTAGCTTGACTTCATAACTCTTGAGAATAATCTTATGAAGGGTTCAGCGAAGACATAAGCGTATGAAGGGTTCATCGAAGACATAAGCGTATGAAGGGTACACCAAAGACATAGCTTGTACGTTCACAGAAGATTGACCTTGTTGCAATATATTACACCATGCTTAGTTGCCCTAGCACACTTTCTCATGTCAAAGTTACATTACATTGCCTTGAACTTAGTTAATAGAGATAACATGTGTAGAAGTATGATATGAACATGGATAGCTCTAAGAATCTAGCTTGACTTTATAACATGTGAGAATAAATTTATGAAGAGTTCACCGAAGACATAAGCGTATGAAGGGTTCACCAAAGACATAGCTTATAGGTTCACAGAAGATTGACTATGTTGTAACCTATTACACCACTTTAGTTGGCCTAGCACACTTTCTCATGTCAAAATAACATTACATTGCCTTGAACTTAGCTCATATTGACAACTTGTGCAGAAGTATGATATGAACATGGATAGCTCTAAGGATCTAGCTTGACTTCATTACTCGTGAAAATAATCTTATGAAGGGTTCAGCGAAGACATAAGCGTATGAAGGGTTCATCGAAGACATAAGCGTATGAAGGGTACACCAAAGACATAGCTTGTACGTTCCCAGAAGATTGACCCTATTGCAATATATTACATCATGCTTAGTTGCCCTAGCACACTTTCTCATGTTAAAGTCACATTACATTGCCTTGAAATTAGCTAATAGAGATAACATGTGTAGAAGTATGATATGAACATGGATAGCTCTAAGAATCTAGCTTGACTTCATAACATGTGAGAATAAACTTATGAAGGGTTCATCAAAGACATAAGCGTATGAAGGGTACACCAAAGACATAGCTTGTACGTTCACAGAAGATTGACCTTGTTGCAACATATTACACCACTTTAGTTGGCCTAGCACACTTTCTTATGTCAAAGTAACATTACATTGTTTTGAACTTAGCAAATATAGATAACATGTGTAGAAGTATGATATGAACATGGATAGCTCTAAGGATCTAGCTTGACTTCATTACTCGTGAAAATAATCTTATGAAGGGTTCAGCGAAGACATAAGCGTATGAAGGGTTCATCGAAGACATAAGCGTATGAAGGGTACACCAAAGACATAGCTTGTACGTTCACAGAAGATTGACCCTGTTGCAATATATTACATCATGCTTAATTGCCCTAGCACACTTTCTCATGTCAAAGTCACATTACATTGCCTTGAAATTAGCTAATAGAGATAACATGTGTAGAAGTATGATATGGACATGGATAGCTCTAAGAATCTAGCTTGACTTCGTAACATGTGAGAATAAACTTATGAAGGGTTCACCAAAGACATAAGCGTATGAAGGCTTCACCAAAGACATAGCTTATAGGTTCACATAAGATTGACCTTATTGCAACATATTACACCACTTTAGTTGGCCTAGCACACTTTCTTATGTCAAAGTAACATTACATTGCTTTGAATTTAGCGAATATAAATAACATATGTAGAAGTATGATATGAACATGGATAGCTCTAAGGATCTAGCTTGACTTCATAACTCGTGAGAATAATCTTATGAAGGGTTCAGCGAAGACATAAGCGTATGAAGGGTTCATCGAAGACATAAGCGTATGAAGGGTACACCAAAGACATAGCTTGTACGTTCACAGAAGATTGACCCTGTTGCAATATATTACATCATGCTTAGTTGCCCTAGCACACTTTCTCATGTCAAAGTCACATTACATTGCCTTGAACTTAGCTAATAGAGATAATGTGTGTAGAAGTATGATATGAACATGGATAGCTCTAAGAATCTAACTTGATTTCATAACATGTGAGAATAAACTTATGAAGGGTTCACCAAAGACATAAGCGTATGAAGGCTTCACCAAAGACATAGCTTATAGGTTCACATAAGATTGACCTTGTTGCAACATATTACACCACTTTAGTTGGCCTAGCACACTTTCTAATGTCAAAGTAACATTACATTGTTTTGAACTTAGCGAATATAGATAACATGTGTAGAAGTATGATATGAACATGGATAGCTCTAAGGATCTAGCTTGACTTCATAACTCTTGAGAATAATCTTATGAAGGGTTCAGCGAAGACATAAGCGTATGAAGGGTTCATCGAAGACATAAGCGTATGAAGGGTACACCAAAGACATAGCTTGAACGTTCACAGAAGATTGACCTTGTTGCAATATATTACACCATGCTTAGTTGCCCTAGCACACTTTCTCATGTCAAAGTTACATTACATTGCCTTGAACTTAGTTAATAGAGATAACATGTGTAGAAGTATGATATGAACATGGATAGCTCTAAGAATCTAGCTTGACTTTATAACATGTGAGAATAAATTTATGAAGAGTTCACCGAAGACATAAGCGTATGAAGGGTTCACCAAAGACATAGCTTATAGGTTCACAGAAGATTGACTATGTTGTAACCTATTACACCACTTTAGTTGGCCTAGCACACTTTCTCATGTCAAAATAACATTACATTGCCTTGAACTTAGCTCATATTGACAACTTGTGCAGAAGTATGATATGAACATGGATAGCTCTAAGGATCTAGCTTGACTTCATTACTCGTGAAAATAATCTTATGAAGGGTTCAGCGAAGACATAAGCGTATGAAGGGTTCATCGAAGACATAAGCGTATGAAGGGTACACCAAAGACATAGCTTGTACGTTCCCAGAAGATTGACCCTATTGCAATATATTACATCATGCTTAGTTGCCCTAGCACACTTTCTCATGTTAAAGTCACATTACATTGCCTTGAAATTAGCTAATAGAGATAACATGTGTAGAAGTATGATATGAACATGGATAGCTCTAAGAATCTAGCTTGACTTCATAACATGTGAGAATAAACTTATGAAGGGTTCTTCGAAGATATAAGCGTATGAAGGGTACACCAAAGACATAGCTTGTACGTTCACAGAAGATTGACCTTGTTGCAACATATTACACCATGCTTAGTTGCCCTAGCACACTTTCTCATGTCAAAGTTACATTACATTGCCTTGAACTTAGCTAATAGAGATAACATAAGTAGAAGTATGATATGAACATGGATAGCTCTAAGGATCTAGCTTGACTTCATAACTCTTGAAAATAATCTTATTAAGGGTTCAGCGAAGACATAAGCGTATGAAGGGTTCATCGAAGACATAAGCGTATGAAGGGTACACCAAAGACATAGCTTGTACGTTCACAGAAGATTGACCTTGTTGCAACATATTACACCATGCTTAGTTGCTCTAGCACGCTTTCTCATATCAAAGTTACATTCCATTGCCTTGAACTTAGCTAATAGAGATAACATGTGTAGAAGTATGATATGAACATGGATAGTTCTAAGGATCTAGCTTGACTTCATAACATGTGAGAATAAACTTATGAAGGGTTCACTGAAGACATAAGCGTATGAAGGGTTCACCAAAGACATAGCTTATTGGTTCACAGAAGATTGACCATGTTGCAACCTATTACACCACATTAGTTGGCCTAGCACACTTTCTCATGTCAAAGGAACATTACATTGCCTTAAACTTAGCTAATAGAGATAACTTGTGTAGAAGTATGATATGAACATGGATAGCTCTAAATATCACGCTTGACTTCAAAACTTGTTAGAATAAACTTATGAAGGGTTCTTCGAAGATATAAGCGTATGAAGGGTACACCAAAGACATAGCTTGTACGTTCACAGAAGATTGACCTTGTTGCAACATATTACACCATGCTTAGTTGCCCTAGCACACTTTCTCATGTCAAAGTTACATTACATTGCCTTGAACTTAGCTAATAGAGATAACATAAGTAGAAGTATGATATGAACATGGATAGCTCTAAGGATCTAGCTTGACTTCATAACTCTTGAAAATAATCTTATTAAGGGTTCAGCGAAGACATAAGCGTATGAAGGGTTCATCGAAGACATAAGCGTATGAAGGGTACACCAAAGACATAACTTGTACGTTCACAGAAGATTGACCTTGTTGCAACATATTACACCACTTTAGTTGGCCTAGCACACTTTCTTATGTCAAAGTAACATTACATTGCTTTGAACTTAGCGAATATAGATAACATATGTAGAAGTATGATATGAACATGGATAGCTCTAAGGATCTAGCTTGACTTCATAACTCGTGAGAATAATCTTATGAAGGGTTCAACGAAGACATAACCGTATGAAGGGTTCATCGAAGACATAAGCGTATGAAGGGTACACCAAAGACATAGCTTGTCCGTTCACAGAAGATTGACCTTGTTGCAACATATTACACCACTTTAGTTGGCCTAGCACACTTTCTTATGTCAAAGTAACATTACATTGCTTTGAACTTAGCGAATATAGATAACATATGTAGAAGTATGATATGAACATGGATAGCTCTAAGGATCTAGCTTGACTTCCTAACTCGTGAGAATAATCTTATGAAGGGTTCAGCGAAGACATAAGCGTATGAAGAATTCATCGAAAACATAAGCGTATGAAGGGTACACCAAAGACATAGCTTGTACGTTCACAGAAGATTGACCTTGTTGCAACATATTACACCACTTTAGTTGGCCTAGCACACTTTCTTATGTCAAAGTAACATTACATTGCTTTGAAATTAGCGAATATAGATAACATATGTAGAAGTATGATATGAACATGGATAGCTCTAAAGATCTAGCTTGACTTCATAACTCGTGAGAATAATCTTATGAAGGGTTCAGCGAAGACATAAGCGTATGAAGGGTTCATCGAAGACATAAGCGTATGAAGGGTACCCCAAAGACATAGCTTGTACGTTAACAGAAGATTGACCTTGTTGCAATATATTACACCATGCTTAGTTGCCCTAGCACACTTTCTCATGTCAAAGTTACATTACATTGCCTTGAACTTAGCTAATAGAGATAACATGTGTAGAAGTATGATATGAACATGGATAGCTCTAAGAATCTAGCTTGACTTCATAACATGTGAGAATAAATTTATGAAGAGTTCACCGAAGACATAAGCGTATGAAGGGTTCACCAAAGACATAGCTTATAGGTTCACAGAAGATTGACCATGTTGCAACCTATTACACCACTTTAGTTGGCTTAGCACACTTTCTCATGTCAAAATAACATTACATTGCCTTAAACTTAGCTCATATTGACAACTTGTGTAGAAGTATGATATGAACATGGATAGCTCTAAGGATCTAGCTTGGTCGTGAGAATAATCTTATGAAGGGTTCAGCGAAGACATAAGCGTATGAAGGGTTCATCGAAGACATAAGCGTATGAAGGGTACACCAAAGACATAGCTTGTACGTTCACAGAAGATTGACCCTGTTGCAATATATTACATCATGCTTAGTTGCCCTAGCACACTTTCTCATGTCAAAGTCACATTACATTGCCTTGAAATTAGCTAATAGAGATAACATGTGTAGAAGTATGATATGAGCATGGATAGCTCTAAGAATCTAGCTTAACTTCATAACATGTGAGAATAAACTTATGAAGGGTTCACCAAAGATATAAGCGTATGAAGGCTTCACCAAAGACATAGCTTATAGGTTCACATAAGATTGACCTTGTTGCAAAATATTACACCACTTTAGTTGGCCTAGCACACTTTCTCATGTTAAAGTAACATTACATTGTTTTGAACTTAGCTCATATTGACAACTTGTGTAGAAGTATGATATGAACATGGATAGCTCTAAGGATCTAGCTTGACTTCATAACTCGTGAGAATAATCTTATGAAGGGTTCAGCGAAGACATAAGCGTATGAAGGGTTCATCGAAGACATAAGCGTATGAAGGGTACACCAAAGACATAGCTTGTACGTTCCCAGAAGATTGACCCTGTTGCAATATATTACATCATGCTTAGTTGCCCTAGCACACTTTCTCATGTCAAAGTCACATTACATTGCCTTGAAATTAGCTAATAGAGATAACATGTGTAGAAGTATGATATGAACATGGATAGCTCTAAGAATCTAGCTTGACTTCATAACATGTGAGAATAAACTTATGAAGGGTTCATCAAAGACATAAGCGTATGAAGGGTACACCAAAGACATAGGTTGTACGTTCAAAGAAGATTGACCTTGTTGCAACATATTACACCACTTTATTTGGCCTAGCACACTTTCTTATGTCAAAGTAACATTACATTGCTTTGAACTTAGCGAATATAGATAACATATGTAGAAGTATGATATGAACATGGATAGCTCTAAAGATCTAGCTTGACTTCATAACACGTGAGAATAATCTTATGAAGGGTTCAGCGAAGACATAAGCGTATGAAGGGTTCATCGAAGACATAAGCGTATGAAGGGTACATGAAAGACATAGCTTGTACGTTCACAGAAGATTGACCTTGTTGCAATATATTACACCATGCTTAGTTGCCCTAGCACACTTTCTCATGTCAAAGTAACATTACATTGCCTTGAACTTAGCTAATAGAGATAACATGTGTAGAAGTATGATATGAACATGGATAGCTCTAAGAATCTAGCTTGACTTCATAACATGTGAGAATAAATTTATGAAGAGTTCACCGAAGACATAAGCGTATGAAGGGTTCACCAAAGACATAGCTTATAGGTTCACAGAAGATTGACCATGTTGCAACTTATTACACCACTTTAGTTGGCCTAGCACACTTTCTCATGTCAAAATAACATTACATTGCCTTGAACTTAGCTCATATTGACAACTTGTGTAGAAGTATGATATGAACATGGATAGCTCTAAGGATCTAGCTTGACTTCATAACTCGTGAGAATAATCTTATGAAGGGTTCAGCGAAGACATAAGCGTATGAAGGGTTCAGCGAAGACATAAGCGTATGAAGGGTTCATCGAAGACATAAGCGTATGAAGGGTACACCAAAGACATAGCTTGTACGTTCACAAAAGATTGACCCTGTTGCAATATATTACATCATGCTTAGTTGCCCTAGCACACTTTCTCATGTCAAAGTCACATTACATTGCCTTGAAATTAGCTAATAGAGATAACATGTGTAGAAGTATGATATGAACATGGATAGCTCTAAGAATCTAGCTTGACTTCATAACATGTGAGAATAAACTTATGAAGGGTTCACCAAAGACATAAGCGTATGAAGGCTTCACCAAAGACATAGCTTATAGGTTCACATAAGATTGACCTTGTTGCAACATATTACACCACTTTAGTTGGCCTAGCACACTTTCTCATGTTAAAGTAACATTACATTGTTTTGAACTTAGCGAATATAGATAACATGTGTAGAAGTATGATATGAACATGGATAGCTCTAAGGATCTAGCTTGACTTCATAACTCGTGAGAATAATCTAATGAAGGGTTCAACGAAGACATAACCGTATGAAGGGTTCATCGAAGACATAATTGTATGAAGGGTACACCAAAGACATAGCTTGTCCGTTCACAGAAGATTGACCTTGTTGCAACATATTACACCACTTTAGTTGGCCTAGCACACTTTCTTATGTCAAAGTAACATTACATTGCTTTGAACTTAGCGAATATAGATAACATATGTAGAAGTATGATATGAACATGGATAGCTCTAAGGATCTAGCTTGACTTCATAACTCGTGAGAATAATCTTATGAAGGGTTCAGCGAAGACATAAGCGTATGAAGGGTTCATCGAAGACATAAGCGTATGAAGGGTACACCAAAGACATAGCTTGTACGTTCACAGAAGATTGACCTTGTTGCCACATATTACACCATGCTTAGTTGCCCTAGCACACTTTCTCATATCAAAGTTACATTCCATTGCCTTGAACTTAGCTAATAGAGATAACATGTGTAGAAGTATGATATGAACATGGATAGCTCTAAGGATCTAGCTTGACTTCATTACATGTGAGAATAAACTTATGAAGGGTTCACCGAAGACATAAGCGTATGAAGGGTTCACCAGAGACATAGCTTATTGGTTCACAGAAGATTGACCATGTTGCAACCTATTACACCACTTTAGTTGGCCTAGCACACTTTCTCATGTCAAAGGAACATTACATTGCCTTAAACTTAGCTAATAGAGATAACTTGTGTAGAAGTATGATATGAACATGGATAGCTCTAAGGATCTAGCTTGACTTCATAACTCTTGAAAATAATCTTATTAAGGGTTCAGCGAAGACATAAGCGTATGAAGGGTTCATCGAAGACATAAGCGTATGAAGGGTACACCAAAGACATAACTTGTACGTTCACAGAAGATTGACCTTGTTGCAACATATTACACCACTTTAGTTGGCCTAGCACACTTTCTTATGTCAAAGTAACATTACATTGCTTTGAACTTAGCGAATATAGATAACATATGTAGAAGTATGATATGAACATGGATAGCTCTAAGGATCTAGCTTGACTTCATAACTCGTGAGAATAATCTTATGAAGGGTTCAACGAAGACATAACCGTATGAAGGGTTCATCGAAGACATAAGCGTATGAAGGGTACACCAAAGACATAGCTTGTCCGTTCACAGAAGATTGACCTTGTTGCAACATATTACACCACTTTAGTTGGCCTAGCACACTTTCTTATGTCAAAGTAACATTACATTGCTTTGAACTTAGCGAATATAGATAACATATGTAGAAGTATGATATGAACATGGATAGCTCTAAGGATCTAGCTTGACTTCCTAACTCGTGAGAATAATCTTATGAAGGGTTCAGCGAAGACATAAGCGTATGAAGAATTCATCGAAAACATAAGCGTATGAAGGGTACACCAAAGACATAGCTTGTACGTTCACAGAAGATTGACCTTGTTGCAACATATTACACCACTTTAGTTGGCCTAGCACACTTTCTTATGTCAAAGTAACATTACATTGCTTTGAAATTAGCGAATATAGATAACATATGTAGAAGTATGATATGAACATGGATAGCTCTAAAGATCTAGCTTGACTTCATAACTCGTGAGAATAATCTTATGAAGGGTTCAGCGAAGACATAAGCGTATGAAGGGTTCATCGAAGACATAAGCGTATGAAGGGTACCCCAAAGACATAGCTTGTACGTTAACAGAAGATTGACCTTGTTGCAATATATTACACCATGCTTAGTTGCCCTAGCACACTTTCTCATGTCAAAGTTACATTAAATTGCCTTGAACTTAGCTAATAGAGATAACATGTGTAGAAGTATGATATGAACATGGATAGCTGTAAGAATCTAGCTTGACTTCATAACATGTGAGAATAAATTTATGAAGAGTTCACCGAAGACATAAGCGTATGAAGGGTTCACCAAAGACATAGCTTATAGGTTCACAGAAGATTGACCATGTTGCAACCTATTACACCACTTTAGTTGGCCTAGCACACTTTCTCATGTCAAAATAACATTACATTGCCTTAAACTTAGCTCATATTGACAACTTGTGTAGAAGTATGATATGAACATGGATAGCTCTAAGGATCTAGCTTGGTCGTGAGAATAATCTTATGAAGGGTTCAGCGAAGACATAAGCGTATGAAGGGTTCATCGAAGACATAAGCGTATGAAGGGTACACCAAAGACATAGCTTGTACGTTCACAGAAGATTGACCCTGTTGCAATATATTACATCATGCTTAGTTGCCCTAGCACACTTTCTCATGTCAAAGTCACATTACATTGCCTTGAAATTAGCTAATAGAGATAACATGTGTAGAAGTATGATATGAGCATGGATAGCTCTAAGAATCTAGCTTAACTTCATAACATGTGAGAATAAACTTATGAAGGGTTCACCAAAGATATAAGCGTATGAAGGCTTCACCAAAGACATAGCTTATAGGTTCACATAAGATTGACCTTGTTGCAAAATATTACACCACTTTAGTTGGCCTAGCACACTTTCTCATGTTAAAGTAACATTACATTGTTTTGAACTTAGCTCATATTGACAACTTGTGTAGAAGTATGATATGAACATGGATAGCTCTAAGGATCTAGCTTGACTTCATAACTCGTGAGAATAATCTTATGAAGGGTTCAGCGAAGACATAAGCGTATGAAGGGTTCATCGAAGACATAAGCGTATGAAGGGTACACCAAAGACATAGCTTGTACGTTCCCAGAAGATTGACCCTGTTGCAATATATTACATCATGCTTAGTTGCCCTAGCACACTTTCTCATGTCAAAGTCACATTACATTGCCTTGAAATTAGCTAATAGAGATAACATGTGTAGAAGTATGATATGAACATGGATAGCTCTAAGAATCTAGCTTGACTTCATAACATGTGAGAATAAACTTATGAAGGGTTCATCAAAGACATAAGCGTATGAAGGGTACACCAAAGACATAGCTTGTACGTTCAAAGAAGATTGACCTTGTTGCAACATATTACACCACTTTATTTGGCCTAGCACACTTTCTTATGTCAAAGTAACATTACATTGCTTTGAACTTAGCGAATATAGATAACATATGTAGAAGTATGATATGAACATGGATAGCTCTAAAGATCTAGCTTGACTTCATAACACGTGAGAATAATCTTATGAAGGGTTCAGCGAAGACATAAGCGTATGAAGGGTTCATCGAAGACATAAGCGTATGAAGGGTACATGAAAGACATAGCTTGTACGTTCACAGAAGATTGACCTTGTTGCAATATATTACACCATGCTTAGTTGCCCTAGCACACTTTCTCATGTCAAAGTAACATTACATTGCCTTGAACTTAGCTAATAGAGATAACATGTGTAGAAGTATGATATGAACATGGATAGCTCTAAGAATCTAGCTTGACTTCATAACATGTGAGAATAAATTTATGAAGAGTTCACCGAAGACATAAGCGTATGAAGGGTTCACCAAAGACATAGCTTATAGGTTCACAGAAGATTGACCATGTTGCAACTTATTACACCACTTTAGTTGGCCTAGCACACTTTCTCATGTCAAAATAACATTACATTGCCTTGAACTTAGCTCATATTGACAACTTGTGTAGAAGTATGATATGAACATGGATAGCTCTAAGGATCTAGCTTGACTTCATAACTCGTGAGAATAATCTTATGAAGGGTTCAGCGAAGACATAAGCGTATGAAGGGTTCATCGAAGACATAAGCGTATGAAGGGTACACCAAAGACATAGCTTGTACGTTCACAAAAGATTGACCCTGTTGCAATATATTACATCATGCTTAGTTGCCCTAGCACACTTTCTCATGTCAAAGTCACATTACATTGCCTTGAAATTAGCTAATAGAGATAACATGTGTAGAAGTATGATATGAACATGGATAGCTCTAAGAATCTAGCTTGACTTCATAACATGTGAGAATAAACTTATGAAGGGTTCACCAAAGACATAAGCGTATGAAGGCTTCACCAAAGACATAGCTTATAGGTTCACATAAGATTGACCTTGTTGCAACATATTACACCACTTTAGTTGGCCTAGCACACTTTCTCATGATAAAGTAACATTACATTGTTTTGAACTTAGCGAATATAGATAACATGTGTAGAAGTATGATATGAACATGGATAGCTCTAAGGATCTAGCTTGACTTCATAACTCGTGAGAATAATCTAATGAAGGGTTCAACGAAGACATAACCGTATGAAGGGTTCATCGAAGACATAATTGTATGAAGGGTACACCAAAGACATAGCTTGTCCGTTCACAGAAGATTGACCTTGTTGCAACATATTACACCACTTTAGTTGGCCTAGCACACTTTCTTATGTCAAAGTAACATTACATTGCTTTGAACTTAGCGAATATAGATAACATATGTAGAAGTATGATATGAACATGGATAGCTCTAAGGATCTAGCTTGACTTCATAACTCGTGAGAATAATCTTATGAAGGGTTCAGCGAAGACATAAGCGTATGAAGGGTTCATCGAAGACATAAGCGTATGAAGGGTACACCAAAGACATAGCTTGTACGTTCACAGAAGATTGACCTTGTTGCCACATATTACACCATGCTTAGTTGCCCTAGCACACTTTCTCATATCAAAGTTACATTCCATTGCCTTGAACTTAGCTAATAGAGATAACATGTGTAGAAGTATGATATGAACATGGATAGCTCTAAGGATCTAGCTTGACTTCATAACATGTGAGAATAAACTTATGAAGGGTTCACCGAAGACATAAGCGTATGAAGGGTTCACCAGAGACATAGCTTATTGGTTCACAGAAGATTGACCATGTTGCAACCTATTACACCACTTTAGTTGGCCTAGCACACTTTCTCATGTCAAAGGAACATTACATTGCCTTAAACTTAGCTAATAGAGATAACTTGTGTAGAAGTATGATATGAACATGGATAGCTCTAAATATCACGTTTGACTTCAAAACTTGTTAGAATAAACTTATGAAGGGTACACCAAAGACATAGCTTGTACGTTCACAGAAGATTGACCTTGTTGCAACATATTACACCATGCTTAGTTGCCCTAGCACACTTTCTCATGTCAAAGTTACATTACATTGCCTTGAACTTAGCTAATAGAGATAACATGTGTAGAAGTATGATATGAACATGGATAGCTCTAGGAATCTAGCTTGACTTCATAACATGTGAGAATAAACTTATGAAGAGTTCACCAAAGACATAAGCGTATGAAGGGTTCACCAAAGACATAGCTTATAGGTTCACAGAAGATTGACCATGTTGCAACGTATTACACCACTTTAGTTGGCCTAGCACACTTTCTCATGTCAAAGTAACATTACATTGCCTTGAACTTTGCTCATATTGACAACTTGTGTAGAAGTATGATATGAACATGGATAGCTCTAAGGCTCTAGCTTTACTTCATAACTCGTGAGAATAATCTTATGAAGGGTTCAGCGAAGACATAAGAGTATGAAGGGTTCATCGAAGACATAAGCGTATGAAGGGTACACCAAAGACATAGCTTGTACGTTCACAGAAGATTGACCTTGTTGCAACATATTACACCATGCTTAGTTGCCCTAGCACACTTTCTCATATCAAAGTTACATTCCATTGCCTTGAACTTAGCTAATAGAGATAACATGTGTAGAAGTATGATATGAACATGGATAGTACTAAGGATCTAGCTTGACTTCATAACATGTGAGAATAAACTTATGAAGGGTTCACCGAAGACATAAGCGTATGAAGGGTTCACCAAAGACATAGCTTATTGGTTCACAGAAGATTGACCATGTTGCAACCTATTACACCACTTTAGTTGGCCTAGCACACATTCTCATGTCAAAGGAACATTACATTGCCTTAAACTTAGCTAATAGAGATAACTTGTGTAGAAGTATGATATGAACATGGATAGCTCTAAGGATCTAGCTTTACTTCATAACTCGTGAGAATAATCTTATGAAGGGTTCAGCGAAGACATAAGCGTATGAAGGGTTCATCGAAGACATAAGCGTATGAAGGGTACATCAAAGACATAGCTTGTACGTTCACAGAAGATTGACCTTGTTGCAACATATTACAGCATGCTTAGGTGCTCTAGCACGCTTTCTCATATCAAAGCTACATTCCATTGCCTTGAACTTAGCTAATAGAGATAACATGTGTAGAAGTATGATATGAACATGGATAGCTCTAAGGATCTAGCTTGACTTCATAACATGTGAGAATAAACTTATGAAGGGTTCACCGAAGACATAAGCGTATGAAGGGTTCACCAGAGACATAGCTTATTGGTTCACAGAAGATTGACCATGTTGCAACCAATTACACCACTTTAGTTGGCCTAGCACACTTTCTCATGTCAAAGGAACATTACATTGCCTTAAACTTAGCTAATAGAGATAACTTGTGTAGAAGTATGATATGAACATGGATAGCTCTAAATATCACGCTTGACATAAAAACTTGTTAGAATAAACTTATGAAGGGTTCATCGAAGATATATGCGTATGAAGGGTACACCAAAGACATAGCTTGTACGTTCATAGAAGATTGACCTTGTTGCAACATATTACACCACTTTAGTTGGCCTAGCACACTTTCTCATGTCAAAATAACATTACATTGCCTTGAACTTAGCTCATATTGACAACTTGTGTAGAAGTATGATATGAACATGGATAGCTCTAAGGATCTAGCTTGACTTCATAACTCGAGAGAATAATCTTATGAAGGGTTCAGCGAAGACATAAGCGTATGAAGGGTTCATCGAAGACATAAGCGTATGAAGGGTACACCAAAGACATAGCTTGTACGTTCACAGAAGATTGACCTTGTTGCAACATATTACACCACTTTAGTTGGCCTAGCACACTTTCTTA
This sequence comes from Lepidium didymum, assembly GCA_963920545.1. NCBI lineage: Eukaryota > Viridiplantae > Streptophyta > Magnoliopsida > Brassicales > Brassicaceae > Lepidium > Lepidium didymum. The sequence continues at coordinate 7,712,865 of OY986983.1, read as the reverse complement.
TGTCAAAGTAACATTACACTGCTTTGAACTTAGCGAATATAGATAACATATGTAGAAGTATGATATGAACATGGATAGCTCTAAGGATCTAGCTTGACTTCATAACTTGTGAGAATAATCTTATGAAGGGTTCAGCGAAGACATAAGCGTATGAAGGGTACACCAAAGACATAGCTTATACGTTCACAGAAGATTGACCTTGTTGCAATATATTACACCATGCTTAGTTGCCCTAGCACACTTTCTCATATCAAAGTTACATTACATTGCCTTGAACTTAGCTAATAGAGATAACATGTGTTGAAGTATGATATGAACATGGATAGCTCTAAGAATCTAGCTTGACTTCATAACATGTGAGAATAAATTTATGAAGAGTTCACCAAAGCCATAAGCGTATGAAGGGTTCACCAAAGACATAGCTTATAGGTTCACAGAAGATTGACCATGTTGCAACCTATTACACCACTTTAGTTGGCCTAGCACACTTTCTCATGTCAAAATAACATTACATTGCCTTGAACTTAGCTCATATTGACAACTTGTGTAGAAGTATGATATGAACATGGATAGCTCTAAGGATCTAGCTTGACTTCATAACTCGAGAAAATAATCTTATGAAGGGTTCAGCGAAGACATAAGCGTATGAAGGGTTCATCGAAGACATAAGCGTATGAAGGGTACACCAAAGACATAGCTTGTACGTTCACAGAAGATTGACCTTGTTGCAACATATTACACCACTTTAGTTGGCCTAGCACACTTTCTTATGTCAAAGTAACATTACACTGCTTTGAACTTAGCGAATATAGATAACATATGTAGAAGTATGATATGAACATGGATAGCTCTAAGGATCTAGCTTGACTTCATAACTTGTGAGAATAATCTTATGAAGGGTTCAGCGAAGACATAAGCGTATGAAGGGTTCATCGAAGATATAAGCGTATGAAGGGTACACCAAAGACATAGCTTGTACGTTCACAGAAGATTGACCTTGTTGCAATATATTACACCATGCTTAGTTGCCCTAGCACACTTTCTCATGTCAAAGTTACCTTACATTGCCTTGAACTTAGCTAATAGAGATAACATGTGTAGAAGTATGATATGAACATGGATAGCTCTAAGGATCTAGCTTGACTTCATAACATGTGAGAATAAACTTATGAAGGGTTCACCGAAGACATAAGCGTATGAAGGGTTCACCAGAGACATAGCTTATTGGTTCACAGAAGATTGACCATGTTGCAACCAATTACACCACTTTAGTTGGCCTAGCACACTTTCTCATGTCAAAGGAACATTACATTGCCTTAAACTTAGCTAATAGAGATAACTTGTGTAGAAGTATGATATGAACATGGATAGCTCTAAATATCACGCTTGACATAAAAACTTGTTAGAATAAACTTATGAAGGGTTCATCGAAGATATATGCGTATGAAGGGTACACCAAAGACATAGCTTGTACGTTCATAGAAGATTGACCTTGTTGCAACATATTACACCACTTTAGTTGGCCTAGCACACTTTCTCATGTCAAAATAACATTACATTGCCTTGAACTTAGCTCATATTGACAACTTGTGTAGAAGTATGATATGAACATGGATAGCTCTAAGGATCTAGCTTGACTTCATAACTCGAGAGAATAATCTTATGAAGGGTTCAGCGAAGACATAAGCGTATGAAGGGTTCATCGAAGACATAAGCGTATGAAGGGTACACCAAAGACATAGCTTGTACGTTCACAGAAGATTGACCTTGTTGCAACATATTACACCACTTTAGTTGGCCTAGCACACTTTCTTATGTCAAAGTAACATTACACTGCTTTGAACTTAGCGAATATAGATAACATATGTAGAAGTATGATATGAACATGGATAGCTCTAAGGATCTAGCTTGACTTCATAACTTGTGAGAATAATCTTATGAAGGGTTCAGCGAAGACATAAGCGTATGAAGGGTACACCAAAGACATAGCTTATACGTTCACAGAAGATTGACCTTGTTGCAATATATTACACCATGCTTAGTTGCCCTAGCACACTTTCTCATATCAAAGTTACATTACATTGCCTTGAACTTAGCTAATAGAGATAACATGTGTTGAAGTATGATATGAACATGGATAGCTCTAAGAATCTAGCTTGACTTCATAACATGTGAGAATAAATTTATGAAGAGTTCACCAAAGACATAAGCGTATGAAGGGTTCACCAAAGACATAGCTTATAGGTTCAAAGAAGATTGACCATGTTGCAACCTATTACACCACTTTAGTTGGCCTAGCACACTTTCTCATGTCAAAATAACATTACATTGCCTTAAACTTAGCTCATATTGACAACTTGTGTAGAAGTATGATATGAACATGGATAGCTCTAAGGATCTAGCTTGGTCGTGAGAATAATCTTATGAAGGGTTCAGCGAAGACATAAGCGTATGAAGGGTTCATCGAAGACATAAGCGTATGAAGGGTACACCAAAGACATAGCTTGTACGTTCACAGAAGATTGACCCTGTTGCAATATATTACATCATGCTTAGTTGCCCTAGCACACTTTCTCATGTCAAAGTCACATTACATTGCCTTGAAATTAGCTAATAGAGATAACATGTGTAGAAGTATGATATGAGCATGGATAGCTCTAAGAATCTAGCTTAACTTCATAACATGTGAGAATAAACTTATGAAGGGTTCACCAAAGATATAAGCGTATGAAGGCTTCACCAAAGACATAGCTTATAGGTTCACATAAGATTGACCTTGTTGCAAAATATTACACCACTTTAGTTGGCCTAGCACACTTTCTCATGTTAAAGTAACATTACATTGTTTTGAACTTAGCTCATATTGACAACTTGTGTAGAAGTATGATATGAACATGGATAGCTCTAAGGATCTAGCTTGACTTCATAACTCGTGAGAATAATCTTATGAAGGGTTCAGCGAAGACATAAGCGTATGAAGGGTTCATCGAAGACATAAGCGTATGAAGGGTACACCAAAGACATAGCTTGTACGTTCCCAGAAGATTGACCCTGTTGCAATATATTACATCATGCTTAGTTGCCCTAGCACACTTTCTCATGTCAAAGTCACATTACATTGCCTTGAAATTAGCTAATAGAGATAACATGTGTAGAATTATGATATGAACATGGATAGCTCTAAGAATCTAGCTTGACTTCATAACATGTGAGAATAAACTTATGAAGGGTTCATCAAAGACATAAGCGTATGAAGGGTACACCAAAGACATAGCTTGTACGTTCAAAGAAGATTGACCTTGTTGCAACATATTACACCACTTTATTTGGCCTAGCACACTTTCTTATGTCAAAGTAACATTACATTGCTTTGAACTTAGCGAATATAGATAACATATGTAGAAGTATGATATGAACATGGATAGCTCTAAAGATCTAGCTTGACTTCATAACACGTGAGAATAATCTTATGAAGGGTTCAGCGAAGACATAAGCGTATGAAGGGTTCATCGAAGACATAAGCGTATGAAGGGTACATGAAAGACATAGCTTGTACGTTCACAGAAGATTGACCTTGTTGCAATATATTACACCATGCTTAGTTGCCCTAGCACACTTTCTCATGTCAAAGTAACATTACATTGCCTTGAACTTAGCTAATAGAGATAACATGTGTAGAAGTATGATATGAACATGGATAGCTCTAAGAATCTAGCTTGACTTCATAACATGTGAGAATAAATTTATGAAGAGTTCACCGAAGACATAAGCGTATGAAGGGTTCACCAAAGACATAGCTTATAGGTTCACAGAAGATTGACCATGTTGCAACTTATTACACCACTTTAGTTGGCCTAGCACACTTTCTCATGTCAAAATAACATTACATTGCCTTGAACTTAGCTCATATTGACAACTTGTGTAGAAGTATGATATGAACATGGATAGCTCTAAGGATCTAACTTGACTTCATAACTCGTGAGAATAATCTTATGAAGGGTTCAGCGAAGACATAAGCGTATGAAGGGTTCATCGAAGACATAAGCGTATGAAGGGTACACCAAAGACATAGCTTGTACGTTCACAAAAGATTGACCCTGTTGCAATATATTACATCATGCTTAGTTGCCCTAGCACACTTTCTCATGTCAAAGTCACATTACATTGCCTTGAAATTAGCTAATAGAGATAACATGTGTAGAAGTATGATATGAACATGGATAGCTCTAAGAATCTAGCTTGACTTCATAACATGTGAGAATAAACTTATGAAGGGTTCACCAAAGACATAAGCGTATGAAGGCTTCACCAAAGACATAGCTTATAGGTTCACATAAGATTGACCTTGTTGCAACATATTACACCACTTTAGTTGGCCTAGCACACTTTCTCATGTTAAAGTAACATTACATTGTTTTGAACTTAGCGAATATAGATAACATGTGTAGAAGTATGATATGAACATGGATAGCTCTAAGGATCTAGCTTGACTTCATAACTCGTGAGAATAATCTAATGAAGGGTTCAACGAAGACATAACCGTATGAAGGGTTCATCGAAGACATAATTGTATGAAGGGTACACCAAAGACATAGCTTGTCCGTTCACAGAAGATTGACCTTGTTGCAACATATTACACCACTTTAGTTGGCCTAGCACACTTTCTTATGTCAAAGTAACATTACATTGCTTTGAACTTAGCGAATATAGATAACATATGTAGAAGTATGATATGAACATGGATAGCTCTAAGGATCTAGCTTGACTTCATAACTCGTGAGAATAATCTTATGAAGGGTTCAGCGAAGACATAAGCGTATGAAGGGTTCATCGAAGACATAAGCGTATGAAGGGTACACCAAAGACATAGCTTGTACGTTCACAGAAGATTGACCTTGTTGCCACATATTACACCATGCTTAGTTGCCCTAGCACACTTTCTCATATCAAAGTTACATTCCATTGCCTTGAACTTAGCTAATAGAGATAACATGTGTAGAAGTATGATATGAACATGGATAGCTCTAAGGATCTAGCTTGACTTCATAACATGTGAGAATAAACTTATGAAGGGTTCACCGAAGACATAAGCGTATGAAGGGTTCACCAGAGACATAGCTTATTGGTTCACAGAAGATTGACCATGTTGCAACCTATTACACCACTTTAGTTGGCCTAGCACACTTTCTCATGTCAAAGGAACATTACATTGCCTTAAACTTAGCTAATAGAGATAACTTGTGTAGAAGTATGATATGAACATGGATAGCTCTAAATATCACGTTTGACTTCAAAACTTGTTAGAATAAACTTATGAAGGGTACACCAAAGACATAGCTTGTACGTTCACAGAAGATTGACCTTGTTGCAACATATTACACCATGCTTAGTTGCCCTAGCACACTTTCTCATGTCAAAGTTACATTACATTGCCTTGAACTTAGCTAATAGAGATAACATGTGTAGAAGTATGATATGAACATGGATAGCTCTAGGAATCTAGCTTGACTTCATAACATGTGAGAATAAACTTATGAAGAGTTCACCAAAGACATAAGCGTATGAAGGGTTCACCAAAGACATAGCTTATAGGTTCACAGAAGATTGACCATGTTGCAACGTATTACACCACTTTAGTTGGCCTAGCACACTTTCTCATGTCAAAGTAACATTACATTGCCTTGAACTTTGCTCATATTGACAACTTGTGTAGAAGTATGATATGAACATGGATAGCTCTAAGGCTCTAGCTTTACTTCATAACTCGTGAGAATAATCTTATGAAGGGTTCAGCGAAGACATAAGAGTATGAAGGGTTCATCGAAGACATAAGCGTATGAAGGGTACACCAAAGACATAGCTTGTACGTTCACAGAAGATTGACCTTGTTGCAACATATTACACCATGCTTAGTTGCCCTAGCACACTTTCTCATATCAAAGTTACATTCCATTGCCTTGAACTTAGCTAATAGAGATAACATGTGTAGAAGTATGATATGAACATGGATAGTACTAAGGATCTAGCTTGACTTCATAACATGTGAGAATAAACTTATGAAGGGTTCACCGAAGACATAAGCGTATGAAGGGTTCACCAAAGACATAGCTTATTGGTTCACAGAAGATTGACCATGTTGCAACCTATTACACCACTTTAGTTGGCCTAGCACACATTCTCATGTCAAAGGAACATTACATTGCCTTAAACTTAGCTAATAGAGATAACTTGTGTAGAAGTATGATATGAACATGGATAGCTCTAAGGATCTAGCTTTACTTCATAACTCGTGAGAATAATCTTATGAAGGGTTCAGCGAAGACATAAGCGTATGAAGGGTTCATCGAAGACATAAGCGTATGAAGGGTACACCAAAGACATAGCTTGTACGTTCACAGAAGATTGACCTTGTTGCAACATATTACAGCATGCTTAGGTGCTCTAGCACGCTTTCTCATATCAAAGCTACATTCCATTGCCTTGAACTTAGCTAATAGAGATAACATGTGTAGAAGTATGATATGAACATGGATAGCTCTAAGGATCTAGCTTGACTTCATAACATGTGAGAATAAACTTATGAAGGGTTCACCGAAGACATAAGCGTATGAAGGGTTCACCAGAGACATAGCTTATTGGTTCACAGAAGATTGACCATGTTGCAACCAATTACACCACTTTAGTTGGCCTAGCACACTTTCTCATGTCAAAGGAACATTACATTGCCTTAAACTTAGCTAATAGAGATAACTTGTGTAGAAGTATGATATGAACATGGATAGCTTTAAATATCACGCTTGACATAAAAACTTGTTAGAATAAACTTATGAAGGGTTCATCGAAGATATATGCGTATGAAGGGTACACCAAAGACATAGCTTGTACGTTCATAGAAGATTGACCTTGTTGCAACATATTACACCATGCTTAGTTGCCCTAGCACACTTTCTCATGTCAAAGTTACATTACATTGCCTTGAACTTAGCTAATAGAGATAACATGTGTAGAAGTATGATATGAACATGGATAGCTCTAGGAATCTAGCTTAAACTTCATAACATGTGAGAATAAACTTATGAAGAGTTCACCGAAGACATAAGCGTATGAAGGGTTCACCAAAGACATAGCTTATAGGTTCACAGAAGAGTGACCTTGTTGCAACATATTACACCACTTTAGTTGGCCTAGCACACTTTCTTATGTCAAAGTAACATTACATTTCTTTGAACTTAGCGAATATAGATAACATATGTAGAAGTATGATATGAACATGGATAGCTCTAAGGATCTAGCTTGACTTCATAACTCATGAGAATAATCTTATGAAGGGTTCAGCGAAGACATAAGCGTATGAAGGGTTCATCGAAGACATAAGCGTATGAAGGGTACACCAAAGACATAGCTTGTACGTTCACAGAAGATTGACCTTGTTACAACATATTACACCATGCTTAGTTGCCCTAGCACACTTTCTCATGTCAAAGTCACATTACATTGCCTTGAAATTAGCTAATAGAGATAACATGTGTAGAAGTATGATATGAACATGGATAGCTCTAAGAATCTAGCTTGATTTCATAACTCGTGAGAATAATCTTATGAAAGGTTCAGCGAAGACATAAGCGTATGAAGGGTTCATAGAAGACATAAGCGTATGAAGGGTACACCAACGACATAGTTTGTACGTTCACATAAGATTGACGCTGTTGCAATATATTACATCATGCTTAGTTGCCCTAGCACACTTTCTCATGTCAAAGTCACATTACATTTCCTTGAACTTAGCTAATAGAGATAACATGTGTAGAAGTATGATATGAACATGGATAGCTCTAAGAATCTAGCTTGACTTCATAACATGTGAGAATAAACTTATGAAGAGTTCACCAAAGACATAAGCATATGAAGGGTTCACCAAAGACATAGCTTATAGGTTCAGATAAGATTGACCTTGTTGCAACATATTACACCACTTTAGTTGGCCTAGCACACTTTCTCATGTCAAAGTAACATTACATTGTTTTGAACTTAGCGAATATAGATAACATGTGTAAAAGTATGATATGAACATGGATAGCTCTAAGGATTTATCTTGACTTCATAACTCGTGAGAATAATCTTATGAAGGGTTCAGCGAAAACATAAGCGTATGAAGGGTTCATCGAAGAAATAAGCGTATGAAGGGTACACCAAAGACATAACTTGTACGTTCACAGGAGATTGACCTTGTTGCAACATATTACACTATGCTTAGTTGCCCTAGCACACTTTCTCATGTCAAAGTTACATTACATTGCCTTGAACTTAGCTAATAGAGATAACATGTGTAGAAGTATGATATGAACATGGATAGCTCTAAGAATCTAGCTTGACTTCATAACATGTGAGAATAAACTTATGAAGAGTTCACCGAAGACATAAGCGTATGAAGGGTTCACCAAAGACATAGCTTATAAGTTCACAGTAGATTGGACATGTTGCAACCTATTACACCACTTTAGTTGGCCTAGCACACTTTCTCATGTCAAAGTAACATTACATTGCCTTGAACTTAGCTCATAGTGACAACTTGTTTAGAAGTATGATATGAACATGGATAGCTCTAAGGATCTAGCTTGACTTCATAACTCGTGAGAATAATCTTATGAAGGGTTAAGCGAAGACATAAGCGTATGAAGGGTTCATCGAAGACATAAGCGTATGAAGGGTACAACAAAGACATAGCTTGTACGTTCACAGAAGATTGACCTTGTTGCAACATATTACACCATGCTTAGTTGCCCTAGCACACTTTCTCATATCAAAGTTACATTACATTGCCTTGAACTTAGCTAATAGAGATAACTTGTGTAGAAGTATGATATGAACATGGATAGTTCTAAGGATCTAGCTTGACTTCATAACATGTGAGAATAAACTTATGAAGGGTTCACTGAAGACATAAGCGTATGAAGGGTTCACCAAAGACATAGCTTATTTTTTCACAGAAGATTGACCATGTTGCAACCTATTACACCACTTTAGTTGGCCTAGCACACTTTCTCATATTAAAGTAACATTACATTGCCTTAAACTTAGCTAATAGAGATAACTTGTGAAGAAGTACGATATGAACATGGATAGGTCTAAATATCACGCTTGACTTCAAAACTTGTTAGAATAAACTTATGAAGGGTTCACCTAAGACATAAGCGTATGAAGAGTTCACCAAAGACATAGCTTGTACGTTCATAGAAGATTGACCTTGTTGCAATATATTACACCACTTTAGTTGGCCTAGCACACTTTCTTATGTCAAAGTAACATTACATTGCTTTGAACTTAGCGAATATAGATAACATATGTAGAAGTATGATATGAACATGGATAGCTCTAAGAATCTAGCTTGACTTCATAACATGTGAGAATAAACTTATGCAGGGTTCACCAAAGACATAAGCGTATGAAGGGTTCACCAAAGACATAGCTTATGAAGAGTTCACCAAAGACATAAGCGTATAAAAAGTTCACCAAAGACATAGCTTATAAGTTCATAGAAGATTGACCTTGTTGCAACATATTACACCACTTTAGTTGGCCTAGCACACTTTCTTATGTCAAAGTAACATTACATTTATTTGAACTTAGCGAATATATATAACATATGTAGAAGTATGATATGAACATGGATAGCTCTAAGGATCTAGCTTGACTTCATAACTCGTGAGAATAATCTTATGAAGGGTTCAGCGAAGACATAAGCGTATGAAGGGTTCATCGAAGACATAAGCGTATGAAGGGTACACCAAAGACATAGCTTGTACGTTCACAGAAGATTGACCCTGTTGCAATATATTACATCATGCTTAGTTGCCCTAGCACACTTTCTCATGTCAAAGTTACATTACATTGCCCTGAACTTAGCTAATAGAGATAACATGTGTAGAAGTATGATATGAACATGGATAGCTCTAAGAATCTAGCTTGACTTCATAACATGTGAGAATAAACTTATGAAGAGTTCACCGAAGACATAAGCGTATGAAGGGTTCACCAAAGATATAGCTTATAGGTTCACAGAAGATTGACCATGTTGCAACCTATTACACCACTTTAGTTGGCCTAGCACACTTTCTCATGTCAAAGTAACATTACTTGCCTTGAACTTAGCTCATAGTGACAACTTGTGTAGAAGTATAATATGAACATGGATAGCTGTAAGAATCTAGCTTGACTTCATAACTCGTGAGAATAATCTTATGAAGGGTTCAGCGAATACATAAGCATATGAAGGGTTCATCGAAGACATAAGCATATGAAGGGTACACCAAAGACATAGCTTGTACGTTCACAGAAGATTGACTTTGTTGCAACATATTACACCATGCTTAGTTGCCCTAGCACACTTTCTCATATCAAAGTTACATTACATTGCCTTGAACTTAGCTAATAGAGATAACATGTGTAGAAGTATGATATGAACATGGATAGTTCTAAGGATCTAGCTTGACTTCATAACATGTGAGAATAAACTTATGAAGGGTTCACCGAAGACATAAGCGTATGAAGGGTTCACCAAAGACATAGCTTATTTTTTCACAGAAGATTGACCATGTTGCAACCTATTACACCACTTTAGTTGGCCTAGCACACTTTCTCATATTAAAGTAACATTACATTGCCTTAAACTTAGCTAATAGAGATAACTTGTGAAGAAGTACGATATGAACATGGATAGCTCTAAATATCACGCTTGACTTCAAAACTTGTTAGAATAAACTTATGAAGGGTTCACCTAAGACATAAGCGTATGAAGAGTTCACCAAAGACATAGCTTGTACGTTCACAGAAGATTGACCTTGTTGCAATATATTACACCACTTTAGTTGGCCTAGCACACTTTCTTATGTCAAAGTAACATTACATTGCTTTGAACTTAGCGAATATAGATAACATATGTAGAAGTATGATATGAACATGGATAGCTCTAAGAATCTAGCTTGACTTCATAACATGTGAGAATAAACTTATGCAGGGTTCACCAAAGACATAAGCGTATGAAGGGTTCACCAAAGACATAGCTTATGAAGAGTTCACCAAAGACATAAGCGTATAAAAAGTTCACCAAAGACATAGCTTATAAGTTCATAGAAGATTGACCTTGTTGCAACATATTACACCACTTTAGTTGGCCTAGCACACTTTCTTATGTCAAAGTAACATTACATTTATTTGAACTTAGCGAATATATATAACATATGTAGAAGTATGATATGAACATGGATAGCTCTAAGGATCTAGCTTGACTTCATAACTCGTGAGAATAATCTTATGAAGGGTTCAGCGAAGACATAAGCGTATGAAGGGTTCATCGAAGACATAAGCGTATGAAGGGTACACCAAAGACATAGCTTGTACGTTCACAGAAGATTGACCCTGTTGCAATATATTACATCATGCTTAGTTGCCCTAGCACACTTTCTCATGTCAAAGTTACATTACATTGCCCTGAACTTAGCTAATAGAGATAACATGTGTAGAAGTATGATATGAACATGGATAGCTCTAAGAATCTAGCTTGACTTCATAACATGTGAGAATAAACTTATGAAGAGTTCACCGAAGACATAAGCGTATGAAGGGTTCACCAAAGATATAGCTTATAGGTTCACAGAAGATTGACCATGTTGCAACCTATTACACCACTTTAGTTGGCCTAGCACACTTTCTCATGTCAAAGTAACATTACTTGCCTTGAACTTAGCTCATAGTGACAACTTGTGTAGAAGTATAATATGAACATGGATAGCTGTAAGAATCTAGCTTGACTTCATAACTCGTGAGAATAATCTTATGAAGGGTTCAGCGAATACATAAGCATATGAAGGGTTCATCGAAGACATAAGCATATGAAGGGTACACCAAAGACATAGCTTGTACGTTCACAGAAGATTGACTTTGTTGCAACATATTACACCATGCTTAGTTGCCCTAGCACACTTTCTCATATCAAAGTTACATTACATTGCCTTGAACTTAGCTAATAGAGATAACATGTGTAGAAGTATGATATGAACATGGATAGTTCTAAGGATCTAGCTTGACTTCATAACATGTGAGAATAAACTTATGAAGGGTTCACCGAAGACATAAGCGTATGAAGGGTTCACCAAAGACATAGCTTATTTTTTCACAGAAGATTGACCATGTTGCAACCTATTACACCACTTTAGTTGGCCTAGCACACTTTCTCATATTAAAGTAACATTACATTGCCTTAAACTTAGCTAATAGAGATAACTTGTGAAGAAGTATGATATGAACATGGATAGCTCTAAATATCACGCTTGACTTCAAAACTTGTTAGAATAAACTTATGAAGGGTTCACCTAAGACATAAGCGTATGAAGAGTTCACCAAAGACATAGCTTGTACGTTCACAGAAGATTGACCTTGTTGCAATATATTACACCACTTTAGTTGGCCTAGCACACTTTCTTATGGCAAAGTAACATTACATTGCTTTGAACTTAGCGAATATAGATAACATATGTAGAAGTATGATATGAACATGGATAGCTCTAAGAATCTAGCTTGACTTCATAACATGTGAGAATAAACTTATGAAGGGTTCACCAAAGACATAAGCGTATGAAGGGTTCACCAAAGACATAAGCGTATGAAGGGTTCACCTAGCACACTTTCTCATGTCAAAGTAATATTACTTACCTTGAACTTAGCTCATAGTGACAACTTGTGTAGAAGTATAATATGAACATGGATAGCTGTAAGAATCTAGCTTGACTTCATAACTCGTGAGAATAATCTTATGAAGGGTTCAGCGAATACATAAGCATATGAAGGGTTCATCGAAGACATAAGCATATGAAGGGTACACCAAAGACATAGCTTGTACGTTCACAGAAGATTGACCTTGTTGCAACATATTACACCATGCTTAGTTGCCCTAGCACACTTTCTCATATCAAAGTTACATTACATTGCCTTGAACTTAGCTAATAGAGATAACATGTGTAGAAGTATGATATGAACATGGATAGTTCTAAGGATCAAGCTTGACTTCATAACATGTGAGAATAAACTTATGAAGGGTTCACCGAAGACATAAGCGTATGAAGGGTTCACCAAAGACATAGCTTATTTTTTCACAGAAGATTGACCATGTTGCAACCTATTACACCACTTTAGTTGGCCTAGCACACTTTCTCATATTAAAGTAACATTACATTGCCTTAAACTTAGCTAATAGAGATAACTTGTGAAGAAGTATGATATGAACATGGATAGCTCTAAATATCACGCTTGACTTCAAAACTTGTTAGAATAAACTTATGAAGGGTTCACCTAAGACATAAGCGTATGAAGAGTTCACCAAAGACATAGCTTGTACGTTCACAGAAGATTGACCTTGTTGCAATATATTACACCACTTTAGTTGGCCTAGCACACTTTCTTATGGCAAAGTAACATTACATTGCTTTGAACTTAGCGAATATAGATAACATATGTAGAAGTATGATATGAACATGGATAGCTCTAAGAATCTAGCTTGACTTCATAACATGTGAGAATAAACTTATGAAGGGTTCACCAAAGACATAAGCGTATGAAGGGTTCACCAAAGACATAGCTTATGAAGAGTTCACCAAAGACATAAGCGTATAAAGAGTTCACCAAAGACATAGCTTATAAGTTCATAGAAGATTGACCTTGTTACAACATATTACACCACTTTAGTTGGCCTAACACACTTTCTTATGTCAAAGTAACATTACATTTATTTGAACTTAGCGAATATAGATAACATATGTAGAAGTATGATATGAACATGGATAGCTCTAAGGATCTAGCTTGACTTCATAACTCGTGAGAATAATCTTATGAAGGGTTCAGCGAAGACATAAGCGTATGAAGGGTTCATCGAAGACATAAGCGTATGAAGGGTACACCAAAGACATAGCTTGTACGTTCACAGAAGATTGACCCTGTTGCAATATATTACATCATGCTTAGTTGCCCTAGCACACTTTCTCATGTCAAAGTTACATTACATTGCCCTGAACTTAGCTAATAGAGATAACATGTGTAGAGGTATGATATGAACATGGATAGCTCTAAGAATCTAGCTTGACTTCATAATATGTGAGAATAAACTTATGAAGAGTTCACCAAAGACATAAGCGTATGAAGGGTTCACCAAAGACATAGCTTATAGGTTCACAGAAGATTGACCTTATTGCAACATATTACACCACTTTAGTTGGCCTAGCACACTTTCTCATGTCAAAGTAACATTACATTGCTTTGAACTTAGCGAATATAGATTACATGTGTAGAAGTATGATATGAACATGGATAGCTCTAAGGATCTAGCTTGACTTCATAACTCGTGAGAATAATCTTATGAAAGGTTCAGCGAAGACATAAGCGTATGAAGGGTTCATCGAAGACATAAGCCTATGAAGGGTACACCAAAGATATAGCTTGTACGTTCACAGAAGATTGACCTTGTTGCAACACATTGCACCATGCTTAGTTGCCCTAGCACACTTTCTCATGTCAAAGTTACATTACATTGCCTTGAACTTCGCTAATAGAGATAACATGTGTAGAAGTATGATATGAACATGGATAGCTCTAAGAATCTAGCTTGACTTCATAACATGTTAGAATAAACTTATGAAGAGTTCACCAAAGACATAAGCGTATGAAGGGTTCACCAAAGACATATCTTATAGGTTCATAGAAGATTGACCATGTTACAACCTATTACACCACTTTAGTTGGTCTAGCACACTTTCTCATGTCAAACTAACATTACATTGGCTTGAATTTAGCTCATAGTGACAACTTGTGTAGAAGTATGATATGAACATGGATAGCTCTAAGGATCTAGCTTAACTTCATAACTCGTGAGAATATTGTTATGAAGGGTTCAGCGAAGACATAAGCGTATGAAGGGTTCATCGAAGACATAAGTGTATGAAGGGTACACCAAAGACAAAGCTTGTACGTTTACAGAAGATTGACCTTGTTGCAACATATTACACCATGCTTAGTTGCCCTAGCACTCTTTCTCATATCACAGTTACATTACATTGCCTTGAACTTAGCTAATAGAGATAACATGTGTAGAAGTATGATATGAACATGGATAGTTCTAAGGATCTAGCTTGACTTCATAACATGTGAGAATAAACTTATGAAGGGTTCACCGAAGATATAAGCGTATGAAGGGTTCACCAAAGACATTGCTTGTACGTTCACAGAAGATTGACCATGTTGCAACCTATTACACCACTTTAGTTGGCCTAGCACACTTTCTCATGTCAAAGTAACATTACATTGCCTTAAACTTAGCGAATAGAGACAACTTGTGTAGAAGTATGATATGAACATGAATAGCTCTAAATATCACGCTTGACTTCAAAACTTGTTAGAATAAACTTATGAAGGGTTCAAAGAAGACATAAGCGTATGAAGAGTTTACCAAAGACATAGCTTATAAGTTCATACAAGATTGACCTTGTTGCAACATATTACACCACTTTAGTTGGCCTAGCACACTTTCTTATGTCAAAGTAACATTACTTTGCTTTGAAATTAGCGAATATAGATAACATATGTAGAAGTATGATATGAACATGGATAGCTCTAAAGATCTAGCTTGACTTCATAACTCGTGAGAATAATCTTATGAAGGGTTCAGCGAAGACATAAGAGTATGAAGGGTTCATCGAACACATAAGCGTATGAAGGGTACACCAAAGACATAGCTTGTACGTTCACAGAAGATTGAACTTGTTGCAACATATTACACCATGATTAGTTGCCCTAGCACACTTTCTCATGTCAAAGTTACATTACATTGCCTTGAACTTAGCTAATAGAGATAACATGTGTAGAAGTATGATATGAACATGGATAGCTCTAAGAATCTAGCTTGACTTCATAACATGTGAGAATAAACTTATGAAGGGTTCACCAAAGACATAAGCGTATGAATGGTTCACCAAAGACATAGCTTATAGGTTCACAGAAGATTGACCTTGTTGCAACATATTACACCACTTTAGTTGGCCTAGCACACTTTCTTATGTAAAAGTAACATTACATTGCTTTGAACTTAGCTAATAGAGATAACATGTGTAGAAGTATGATATGAACATGGATAGCTCTAAGAATCTAGCTTGACTTCATAACATGTGAGAATAAACTTATGAAGAGTTCACCGAAGACATAAGCGTATGAAGGGTTCACCAAAGACATAGCTTATAGGTTCACAGAAGATTGACCATGTTGCAACCTATTACACCACTTTAGTTGGCCTAGCACACTTTCTCATGTAAAAGTAACATTACTTGCCTTGAACTTAGCTCATAGTGACAACTTGTGTAGAAGTATGATATGAACATGGATAGCTGTAAGAATCTAGCTTGACTTCATAACTCGTGAGAATAATCTTATGAAGGATTCAGGGAATACATAAGCATATGAAGGGTTCATCAAAGACATAAGCATATGAAGGGTACACCAAAGACATAGCTTGTATGTTCACAGAAGATTGACCTTGTTGCAACATATTACACCATGCTTAGTTGCCCTAGCACACTTTCTCATATCAAAGTTACCTTACATTGCCTTGAACTTAGCTAATAGAGATAACATGTGTAGAAGTATGATATGAACATGGATAGTTCTAAGGATCTAGCTTGACTTCATAACATGTGAGAATAAACTTATGAAGGGATCACCGAAGACATAAGCGTATGAAAGGTTCACCAAAGACATTGCTTATAGGTTCACAGAAGATTGACCATGTTGCAACCTATTACACCACTTTAGTTGGCCTAGCACACTTTTTCATGTCAAAGTAACATTACATTGTCTTAAACTTAGCTAATAGAGACAACTTGTGTAGAAGTATGATATGAACATGGATAGCTGTAAGAATCTAGCTTGACTTCATAACATGTGAGAATAAACTTATGAAGAGTTCACTGAAGACATAAGCGTATGAAGAGTTCACCAAAGACATAGCTTATAAGTTCACAGAAGATTGACCTTTTTGCAACATATTACACCACTTTAGTTGGCCTAACACACTTTCTTATGTCAAAGTAACATTACTTTGCTTTGAAATTAGCGAATATAGATAACATATGTAGAAGTATGATATGAACATGGATAACTCTAAGGATCTAGCTTGACTTCATAACTCGTGAGAATAATCTTATGAAGGGTTCAGCGAAGACATAAGCGTATGAAGGGTTCATCGAACACATAAGCGTATGAAGGGTACACCAAAGACATAGCTTGTACGTTCACAGAAGATTGACCTTGTTGCAACATATTACACCATGCTTAGTTGCCCTAGCACACTTTCTCATGTCAAAGTTACATTACATTGCCCTGAACTTAGCTAATAGAGATAACATGTGTAGAAGTATGATATGAACATGGATAGCTCTAAGAATCTAGCTTGACTTCATAACATGTGAGAATAAACTTATGAAGAGTTCACCAAAGACATAAGCGTATGAAGGGTTCACCAAAGACATAGCTTATAGGTTCACAGAAGATTGACCTTGTTGCAACATATTACACCACTTTAGTTGGCCTAGCACACTTTCTTATGTAAAAGTAACATTACATTGCTTTGAACTTAGCGAATATAGATAACATATGTAGAACTATGATATGAACATGGATAGCTCTAAGGATCTAGCTTGACTTCATAACTCGTGAAAATAATCTTATGAAGGGTTCAGCGAAGACATAAGCGTATGAAGGGTTTATCGAAGACATAAGCGTATGAAGGGTACACCAAAGACATAGCTTGTACGTTCACACAAGATTGACCCTGTTGCAATATATTACATCATGCTAAGTTGCCCTAGCACACTTTCTCATGTCAAAGTCACATTACATTGCCTTGAACTTAGCTAATAGAGATCACATGTGTAGAAGTATGATATGAACATGGATAGCTCTAAGAATCTAGCTTGACTTCATAACATGTGAGAATAAACTTATGAAGAGTTCACCAAAGACATAAGCGTATGAAGGGTTCACCAAAGACATAGCTTATTGGTTCACAGAAGATTGACCTTGTTGCAACATATTACACCACTTTAGTTGGCCTAGCACACTTTCTTATGTAAAAGTAACATTACATTGCTTTGAACTTAGCAAATATAGATAACATATGTAGAAGTATGATATGAACATGGATAGCTCTAAGGATCTAGCTTGACTTCATAACTCGTGAAAATAATCTTATGAAGGGTTCAGCGAAGACATAAGCGTATGAAGGGTTTATCGAAGACATAAGCGTATGAAGGGTACACCAAAGACATAGCTTGTACGTTCACACAAGCTTGACCCTGTTGCAATATATTAAATCATGCTAAGTTGCCCTAGCACACTTTCTCATGTCAAAGTCACATTACATTGCCTTGAACTTAGCTAATAGAGATAACATGTGTAGAAGTATGATATGAACATGGATAGCTCTAAAAATCTAGCTTGACTTCATAACATGTGAGAATAAACTTATGAAGAGTTCACCGAAGACATAAGCGTATGAAGGGTTCACCAAAGACATAGCTTATAGGTTCACAGAAGATTGACCATGTTGCAACCTATTACACCACTTTAGTTGGCCTAGCACACTTTCTCATGTCAAAGTAACATTACTTGCCTTGAACTTAGCTCATAGTGACAACTTGTGTAGAAGTATGATATGAACATGGATAGCTGTAAGAATCTAGCTTGACTTCATAACTCGTGAGAATAATCTTATGAAGGGTTCAGCGAATACATAAGCATATGAAGGGTTCATCGAAGACATAAGCGTATGAAGGGTACACCAAAGACATAGCTTGTACGTTCACAGAAGATTGACCTTGTTGCAACATATTACACCATGCTTAGTTGCCCTAGCACACTTTCTCATATCAAAGTTACCTTACATTGCCTTGAACTTAGCTAATAGAGATAACATGTGTAGAAGTATGATATCAACATGGATAGTTCTAAGGATTTAGCTTGACTTCATAACATGTGAGAATAAACTTATGAAGGGTTCACCGAAGACATAAGCGTATGAAGGGTTCACCAAAGACATAGCTTATTGGTTCACAGAAGATTGACCATGTTGCAACCTATTACACCACTTTAGTTGGCCTAGCACACTTTCTCATGTCAAAGTAACATTACATTGCCTTGAACTTAGCTAATAGAGATAACATGTGTAGAAGTATGATATGAACATGGATAGCTCTAAGAATATAGCTTATCTTCATAACATGTGAGAATAAACTTATGAAGGATTCGCCAAAGACATAAGCGTATGACGGGTTCACCAAAGACATAGCTTATAGGTTCACATAAGATTGACCTTGTTGCAACATATTACACCACTTTAATTGGCCTAGCACACTTGCTCATGTCAAAGTAACATTAAATTATTGTGAACTTAGCTAATATAGATAACATGTGTAGAAGTATGATATGAACATGGATAGCTCTAAGGATCTAGCTTGACTTCATAACTCATGAGAATAATCTTATGAAGGGTTCAGCGAAGACATAAGCGTATGAAGGGTTCATCGAAGACATAAGCGTATGAAGGGTACACCAAAGACATAGCTTGTACGTTCACAGAAAATTAACTTTGTTGCAACATATTACACCATGCTTAGTTGCCCTAGCACACTTTCTCATGTTAAAGTTAGATTACATTGCCTTGAACTTAGCTAATAGAGATAACATGTGTAGAAGTATGATATGAACATGGATAGCTCTAAGAATATAGCTTATCTTCATAACATGTGAGAATAAACTTATGAAGGGTTCGCCAAAGACATAAGCGTATGACGGGTTCACCAAAGACATAGCTTATAGGTTCACATAAGATTGACCTTGTTGCAACATATTACACCACTTTAGTTGGCCTAGCACACTTTCTCATGTCAATGTAACATTACATTGTTTTGAACTTAGCGAATATAGATAACATGTGTAGAAGTATGATATGAACATGGATAGCTTTAAGGATCTAGCTTGACTTCATAACTCGTGAGAATAATCTTATGAAGGGTTCAACGAAGACATACGCGTATGAAGGGTTCATCGAAGACATAAGCGTATGAAGGGTACACCAAAGACATAGCTTGTACGTTCACAGAAGATTGACCTTGTTGCGACATATTACACCATGCTTAGTTGCCCTAGCACACTTTCTCATATCAAAGTTACATTACATTGCCTTGAACTTAGCTAATAGAGATAACATGTGTAGAAGTATGATATGAACATGGATAGCTCTAAGAATCTAGTTTGACTTCATAACATGTGAGAATAAACTTATGAAGAGTTCACCAAAGACATAAGCGTATGAAGGGTTCACCAAAGACATTGCTTATAGGTTCACAGAAGATTGACCATGTTGCAACCTATTACACAACTTTAGTTGGCCTAGCACACTTTCTCATGTCAAAGTGACATTACATTGCCTTGAACTTAGCTCATAGTGACAACTTTTGTAGAAGTATGATAAGAACATGGATAGCTCTAAGGATCTAGCTTGACTTCATAACTCGTGAGAATAATCTTATGAAGGGTTCAACGAAGACATAAGCGTATGAAGGGTTCATCGCAGACATAAGCGTATGAAGGGTACACCAATAACATAGCTTGTACGTTCACAAAAGATTGACCTTGTTGCAACATATTACACCATGCTTAGTTGCCCTAGCACACTTTCTCATGTCAAAGTTACATTACATTGCCTTTAACTTAGCTAATAGAGATAACATGTGTAGAAGAATGATATGAACATGGATAGCTCTAAGAATCTAGCTTGACTTCATAACATGTGAGAATAACTTATGAAGAGTTCACCGAAGACATAAGCGTATGAAGGGTTCAGCAAAGACATAGCTTATAGGTTCACAGAAGATTGACCATGTTGCAACCTATTACACCACTTTAGTTGGCCTAGCACACTTTCTCATGCCAAAGTAACATTACATTGCCTTGAACATAGCTTATAGTGACAACTTGTGTAGAAGTATGATATGAACATGGATAGCTCTAAGGATCTAGCTTGACTTCATAACTCGTGAGAATAACCTTATGAAGGGTTCAGCGAAGAAATAAGCGTATGAAGGGTTCATCGAAGACATAAGCGTATGAAGGGTACACCAAAGACATAGCTTGTACGTTCACAGAAGATTGACCTTGTTGCAACATATTATACCATGCTTAGTTGCCCTAGCACACTTTATCATGTCAAAGTTACATTACATTGCCTTGAACTTAGCTAATAGAGATAGTATGTGTAGAAGAATGATATGAACATGGATAGCTCTAAGAATCTAGCTTGACTTCATAACTAGTGAGAATAATCTTATGAAGGGTTCAGCAAAGACATAAGCGTATGAAGGGTTCATCGAAGACTTAAGCGTATGAAGGGTACACCAATAACATAGCTTGTACGTTCACAGAATATTGACCCTGTTGCAATATATTACACCATGCTTAGTTGCCCTAGCACACTTTCTCATGTCAAAGTTACATTATATTGCCTTGAACTTAGCTAATAGAGATAGCATGTGTAGAAGTATGATATGAACAAGGATAGCTCTAAGAATCTAGCTTGACTTCATAACATGTGAGAAAAAACTTATGAAGAGTTCACCGAAGACATAAGCGTATGAAGGGTTCACCAAAGACATTGCTTATAGGTTCACAGAAGATTGACCATGTTGCAACCTATTACACAACTTTAGTTGGCCTAGCACACTTTCTCATGTCAAAGTGACATTACATTGCCTTGAACTTAGCGAATATAGATAACATGTGTAGAAGTATGATGTGAACATGGATAACTCTAAGGATCTAGCTTGACTTCATAACTCGTGAAAATAATCTTATGAAGGGTTCAGCAGGACATAAGCGTATGAAGGGTTCATCGAAGACATAAGCGTATGAAGGGTACACCAAAGACATAGCTTGTACGTTCACAGAAGATTGACCTTGTTGCAACATATTATACCATGCTTAGTTGCCCTAGCACACTTTATCATGTCAAAGTTACATTACATTGCCTTGAACTTAGCTAATAGAGATAGTATGTGTAGAAGAATGATATGAACATGGATAGCTCTAAGAATCTAGCTTGACTTCATAACTAGTGAGAATAATCTTATGAAGGGTTCAGCAAAGACATAAGCGTATGAAGGGTTCATCGAAGACTTAAGCGTATGAAGGGTACACCAATAACATAGCTTGTACGTTCACAGAATATTGACCCTGTTGCAATATATTACACCATGCTTAGTTGCCCTAGCACACTTTCTCATGTCAAAGTTACATTATATTGCCTTGAACTTAGCTAATAGAGATAGCATGTGTAGAAGTATGATATGAACAAGGATAGCTCTAAGAATCTAGCTTGACTTCATAACATGTGAGAAAAAACTTATGAAGAGTTCACCGAAGACATAATCGTATGAAGGGTTCACCAAAGACATTGCTTATAGGTTCACAGAAGATTGACCATGTTGCAACATATTACACCACTTTAATTGGCCTAGCACACTTTCTTATGTCAAAGTAAAATTACATTGCTTTGAACTTAGCGAATATAGATAACATATGTAGAAGTATGATATGAACATGGATAACTCTAAGGATCTAGCTTGACTTCATAACTCGTGAGAATAATCTTATGAAGGGTTCAGCGAAGACATAAGCGTATGAAGGGTTCATCGAAGACATAAGCGTATGAAGGGTACACCAAAGACATAGCTTGTACGTTCACAGAAAATTAACCTTGTTGCAACATATTACACCATGCTTAGTTGCCCTAGCACACTTTCTCATATCAAAGTTACGTTACATTGCCTTGAACTTAGCTAATAGAGATAACATGTGTAGAAATATGATATGAACATGGATAGCTCTAAGAATATAGCTTATCTTCATAACATGTGAGAATAAACTTATGAAGGGTTCGCCAAAGACATAAGCGTATGACGGGTTCACCAAAGGCATAGCTTATAGGTTCACATAAGATTGACCTTGTTGCAACATATTACACCACTTTAGTTGGCCTAGCACACTTTCTCATGTCAAAGTAACATTACATTGTTTTGAACTTAGCGAATATAGATAACATGTGTAGAAGTATGATATGAACATGGATAGCTCTAAGGATCTAGCTTGACTTCATAACTCGTGAGAATAATCTTATGAAGGGTTCAGCGAAGACATAAGCGTATGAAGGGTTCATCGAAGACTTAAGCGTATGAAGGGTACACCAAAGACATAGCTTGTACGTTCACAGAAGATTGACCTTGTTGCAACATATTACACCATGCTTAGTTGCCCTAGCACACTTTCTCATATCAAAGTTACATTACATTGCCTTGAACTTAGCTAATAGAGATAACATGTGTAGAAGTATGATATGAACATGGATAGCTCTAAGAATCTAGCTTGACTTCATAACATGTCAGAATAAACTTATGAAGAGTTCACCGAAGACATAAGCGTATGAAAGGTTCACCAAAGACATTGCTTATAGGTTCACAGAAGATTGACCATGTTGCAACCTATTACACAACTTTAGTTGGCCTAGCACACTTTCTCATGTCAAAGTGACATTACATTGCCTTGAACTTAGCGAATATAGATAACATGTGTAGAAGTATGATGTGAACATGGATAACTCTAAGGATCTAGCTTGACTTCATAACTCGTGAAAATAATCTTATGAAGGGTTCAGCAGGACATAAGCGTATGAAGGGTTCATCGAAGACATAAGCGTATGAAGGGAACACCAAAGACATAGCTTGTACGTTCACAGAAGGTTGACCTTGTTGCAACATATTACACCATGCTTAGTTGCCCTAGCACACTTTCTAATCTCAAAGTTACATTACATTGCCTTAAAGTTAGTTAATAGAGATAACATGTGTAGAAGTATGATATGAACATGGATAGCTCTAAGGATTTAGCTTGACTTCATAACATGTGAGAATAAACTTATGAAGAGTTCACCAAAGACATTGCTTATAAGTTCACAGAAGATTGACCTTGTTGCAACATATTACACCATGCTTAGTTGCCCTAGCACACTTTCTCATATCAAAGTTACCTTACATTGCCTTGAACTTAGCTAATAGAGATAACATGTGTAGAAGTATGATATGAACATGGATAGCTGTAAGAATCTAGCTTGACTTCATAACATGTGAGAATAAACTTATGAAGAGTTCACCGAAGACATAAGCGTATGAAAGGTTCACCAAAGAAATTGCTTATAGGTTCACAGAAGATTGACCATGTTGCAACCTATTACACCACTTTAGTTGGCCTAGCACACTTTCTCATGTCAAAGTAACATTACTTGCCTTGAACTTAGCTCATAGTGACAACTTGTGTAGAAGTATGATATGAACATGGATAGCTGTAAGAATCTAACTTGACTTCATAACTCGTGAGAATAATCTTATGAAGGGTTCAGCGAATACATAAGCATATGAAGGGTTCATCGAAGACATAAGCGTATGAAGGGTACACCAAAGACATAGCTTGTACGTTCACAGAAGATTGACCTTGTTGCAACATATTACACCATGCTTAGTTGCCCTAGCACACTTTCTCATATCAAAGTTACCTTACATTGCCTTGAACTTAGCTAATAGAGATAACATGTGTAGAAGTATGATATGAACATGGATAGCTGTAAGAA
Source organism: Lepidium didymum (assembly GCA_963920545.1). Lineage (NCBI taxonomy): Eukaryota > Viridiplantae > Streptophyta > Magnoliopsida > Brassicales > Brassicaceae > Lepidium > Lepidium didymum. Next base: position 7,688,099 of record OY986983.1, on the reverse strand, counting down.
TCTAGCTTGACTTCATAACATGTGAGAATAAACTTATGAAGAGTTCACCGAAGACATAAGCGTATGAAAGGTTCACCAAAGACATTGCTTATAGGTTCACAGAAGATTGACCATGTTGCAACCTATTACACAACTTTAGTTGGCCTAGCACACTTTCTCATGTCAAAGTGACATTACATTGCCTTGAACTTAGCGAATATAGATAACATGTGTAGAAGTATGATGTGAACATGGATAACTCTAAGGATCTAGCTTGACTTCATAACTCGTGAAAATAATCTTATGAAGGGTTCAGCAGGACATAAGCGTATGAAGGGTTCATCGAAGACATAAGCGTATGAAGGGAACACCAAAGACATAGCTTGTACGTTCACATAAGGTTGACCTTGTTGCAACATATTACACCATGCTTAGTTGCCCTAGCACACTTTCTCATCTCAAAGTTACATTACATTGCCTTAAAGTTAGCTAATAGAGATAACATGTGTAGAAGTATGATATGAACATGGATAGCTCTAAGGATCTAGCTTGACTTCATAACATGTGAGAATAAACTTATGAAGAGTTCACCAAAGACATTGCTTATAAGTTCACAGAAGATTGACCTTGTTGCAACATATTACACCACTTTAGTAGGCCTAGTACACTTTCTTATGTCAAAGTAAAATTAATTGCCTTGAATTTAGCTCATAGTGACAACTTGTGTAGAAGTATCATATGAACATGGATATCTCTAAGGATCTAGCTTAACTTCATAACTCGTGAGAATATTGTTATGAAGGGTTCAGCGAAGACATAAGCGTATGAAGGGTTCATCGAAGACATAAGCGTATGAAGGGTACAACAAAGACAAAGCTTGTACGTTTACAGAAGATTGACCTTGTTGGAACATATTACACCATGCTTAGTTGCCCTAGCACTCTTTCTCATATCAAAGTTACATTACATTGCCTTGAACTTAGCTAATAGAATAACATGTGTAAAAGTATGATATGAACATGGATAGTTCTAAGGATCTAGCTTGACTTCATAACATGTGAGAATAAACTTATGAAGGGTTCACCGAAGATATAAGCGTATGAAGGGTTCACCAAAGACATAACTTGTACGTTCACAGAAGATTGACCATGTTGCAACCTATTACACCATTTTAGTTGGCCTAGCACACTTTTTCATGTCAAAGTAACATTACATTGTCTTAAACTTAGCTAATAGAGACAACTTGTGTAGAAGTATGATATGAACATGGATAGCTCTAAGAATATAGCTTATCTTCATAACATGTGAGAATAAACTTATGAAGGGTTCGCCAAAGACATAAGCGTATGACGGGTTCACCAAAGACATAGCTTATAGGTTCACATAAGATTGACCTTGTTGCAACATATTACACCACTTTAGTTGGCCTAGCACACTTTCTTATGTCAAAGTAACATTACTTTGCTTTGAAATTAGCGAATATAGATAACATATGTAGAAGTATGATATGAACATGGATAACTCTAAGGATCTAGGTTGACTTCATAACTCGTGAGAATAATCTTATGAAGGGTTCAACGAAGACATAAGCGTATGAAGGGTACACCAAAGACATAGCTTGTACGTTCACACAAGATTGACCCTGTTGCAATATATTACATCATGCTAAGTTGCCCTAGCACACTTTCTCATGTCAAAGTCACATTACATTGCCTTGAACTTAGCTAATAGAGATAACATGTGTAGAAGTATGATATGAACATGGATAGCTCTAAAAATCTAGCTTGACTTCATAACATGTGAGAATAAACTTATGAACAGTTCACCAAAGACATAAGCGTATGAAGGGTTCACCAAAGACATAGCTTATAGGTTCACAGAAGATTGACCATGTTGCAACCTATTACACCACTTTAGTTGGCCTAGCACACTTTCTCATGTCAAAGTAACATTACTTGCCTTGAACTTAGCTCATAGTGACAACTTGTGTAGAAGTATGATATGAACATGGATAGCTGTAAGAATCTAGCTTGACTTCATAACTCGTGAGAATAATCTTATGAAGGGTTCAGCGAATACATAAGCATATGAAGGGTTCATCGAAGACATAAGCGTATGAAGGGTACACCAAAGACATAGCTTGTACGTTCACAGAAGATTGACCTTGGTGCAACATATTACACCATGCTTAGTTGCCCTAGCACACTTTCTCATATCAAAGTTACCTTACATTGCCTTGAACTTAGCTAATAGAGATAACATGTGTAGAAGTATGATATCAACATGGATAGTTCTAAGGATTTAGCTTGACTTCATAACATGTGAGAATAAACTTATGAAGGGTTCACCGAAGACATAAGCGTATGAAGGGTTCATCAAAGACATAGCTTATTGGTTCACAGAAGATTGACCATGTTGCAACCTATTACACCACTTTAGTTGGCCTAGCACACTTTCTCATGTCAAAGTAACATTACATTGGCTTGAACTTAGCTAATAGAGATAACATGTGTAGAAGTATGATATGAACATGGATAGCTCTAAGAATATAGCTTATCTTCATAACATGTGAGAATAAACTTATGAAGGGTTCGCCAAAGACATAAGCGTATGACGGGTTCACCAGAGACATAGCTTATAGGTTCACATAAGATTGACCTTGTTGCAACATATTACACCACTTTAATTGGCCTAGCACACTTGCTCATGTCAAAGTAACATTAAATTATTGTGAACTTAGCTAATATAGATAACATGTGTAGAAGTATGATATGAACATGGATAGCTCTAAGGATCTAGCTTGACTTCATAACTCGTGAGAATAATCTTATGAAGGGTTCAGCGAAGACATAAGCGTATGAAGGGTTCAGCGAAGACATAAGCGTATGAAGGGTTCATCGAAGATATAAGCGTATGAAGGGTACACCAAAGACATAGCTTGTACGTTCACAGAAAATTAACTTTGTTGCAACATATTACACCATGCTTAGTTGCCCTAGCACACTTTCTCATGTCAAAGTTAGATTACATTGCCTTGAACTTAGCTAATAGAGATAACATGTGTAGAAGTATGATATGAACATGGATAGCTCTAAGAATATAGCTTATCTTCATAACATGTGAGAATAAACTTATGAAGGGTTCGCCAAAGACATAAGCGTATGACGGGTTCACCAAAGACATAGCTTATAGGTTCACATAAGATTGACCTTGTTGCAACATATTACACCACTTTAGTTGGCCTAGCACACTTTCTCATGTCAAAGTAACATTACATTGTTTTGAACTTAGCGAATATAGATAACATGTGTAGAAGTATGATATGAACATGGATAGCTCTAAGGATCTAGCTTGACTTCATAACTCGTGAGAATAATCTTATGAAGGGTTCAGCGAAGACATAAGCGTATGAAGGGTTCATCGAAGACATAAGCGTATGAAGGGTACACCAAAGACATAGCTTGTACGTTCACACAAGATTGACCCTGTTGCAATATATTACATCATGCTTAGTTGCCCTAGCACACTTTCTCATGTCAAAGACACATTACATTGCCTTGAACTTAGCTAATAGAGATAACATGTGTAAAAGTATGATATGAACATGGATAGCTCTAAGAATCTAGTTTGACTTCATAACATGTGAGAATAAACTTATGAAGAGTTCACCGAAGACATAAGCGTATGAAGGGTTCAGCAAAGACATAGCTTATAGGTTCACAGAAGATTGACCATGTTGCAACCTATTACACCACTTTAGTTGGCCTAGCACACTTTCTCATGCCAAAGTAACATTACATTGCCTTGAACATAGCTTATAGTGACAACTTGTGTAGAAGTATGATATGAACATGGATAGCTCTAAGGATCTAGCTTGACTTCATAACTCGTGAGAATAACCTTATGAAGGGTTCAGCGAAGACATAAGCGTATGAAGGGTACACCAAAGACATAGCTTGTACGTTCACAGAAGATTGACCTTGTTGCAACATATTATACCATGCTTAGTTGCCCTAGCATACTTTTTCATGTCAAAGTTACATTACATTGCCTTGAACTAAGCTAATAGAGATAGCATGTGTAGAAGAATGATATGAACATGGATAGCTCTAAGAATCTAGCTTGACTTCATAACTAGTGAGAATAATCTTATGAAGGGTTCAGCAAAGACATAAGCGTATGAAAGGTTCATCGAAGACTTAAGTGTATGAAGGGTACACCAATAACATAGCTTGTACGTTCACAGAAGATTGACCTTGTTGCAACATATTACACCATGCTTAGTTGCCCTAGCACACTTTCTCATGTCAAAGTTACATTACATTGCCTTGAACTTAGCTAATAGAGATAGCATGTGTAGAAGAATGATATGAACATGGATAGCTCTAAGAATCTAGCTTGACTTCATAACATGTGAGAATAACCTATGAAGAGTTCACCAAAGACATAAGCGTATGAAGGGTTCACCAAAGACATAGCTTATAAGTTCACAGAAGATTGACCTTCTTGCAACATATTACACCACTTTAGTAGGCCTAGTACACTTTCTTATGTCAAAGTAACATTACTTTGCCTTGAACTTAGCAAATATAGATAACATATGTAGAAGTATGATATGAATATGGATAGCTCTAAGGATCGAGCTTGACTTCATAACTCGTGAGAATAATCTTATGAAGGGTTCAGCGAAGACATAAGCGTATGAAGGGTTCATCAAAGACATAAGCGTATGAAGGGTACACCAAAGACATAGCTTGTACGTTCATAGAAGATTGACCCTGTTGCAATATATTACACCATGCTTAGTTGCCCTAGCACACTTTCTCATGTCAAAGTTACATTATATTGCCTTGAACTTAGCTAATAGAGATAACATGTGTAGAAGTATGATATGAACAAGGATAGCTCTAAGAATCTAGCTTGACTTCATAATATGTGAGAAAAAACTTATGAAGAGTTCACCAAAGAAATAAGCGTATGAAGGGTTCACCAAAGACATTGCTTATAGGTTCACAGAAGATTGACCTTGTTGCAACATATTACACCACTTTAATTGGCCTAGCACACTTTCTTATGTCAAAGTAAAATTACATTGCTTTGAACTTAGCGAATATAGATAACATATGTAGAAGTATGATATGAACATGGATAACTCTAAGGATCTAGCTTGACTTCATAACTCGTGAGAATAATCTTATGAAGGGTTCAGCGAAGACATAAGCGTATGAAGGGTTCATCGAAGACATAAGCGTATGAAGGGTACACCAAAGACATAGCTTGTACGTTCACAGAAAATTAACCTTGTTGCAACATATTACACCATGCTTAGTTGCCCTAGCACACTTTCTCATATCAAAGTTACATTACATTGCCTTGAACTTAGCTAATAGAGATAACAAGTGTAGAAGTATGATATGAACATGGATAGCTCTAAGAATATAGCTTATCTTCATAACATGTGAGAATAAACTTATGAAGGGTTCGCCAAAGACATAAGCGTATTACGGGTTCACCAAAGGCATAGCTTATAGGTTCACATAAGATTGACCTTGTTGCGACATATTACACCACTTTAGTTGGCCTAGCACACTTTCTCATGTCAAAGTAACATTACATTGTTTTGAACTTAGCGAATATAGATAACATGTGTAGAAGTATGATATGAACATGGATAGCTCTAAGGATCTAGCTTGACTTCATAACTCGTGAGAATAATCTTATGAAGGGTTCAGCGAAGACATAAGCATATGAAGGGTTCATCGAAGACATAAGCGTATGAAGGGTACACCAAAGACATAGCTTGTACGTTCACAGAAAATTAACTTTGTTGCAACATATTACACCATGCTTAGTTGCCCTAGCACACTTTCTCATATCAAAGTTACATTACATTGCCTTGAACTTAGCTAATAGAGATAACATGTGTAGAAGTATGATATGAACATGGATAGCTGTAAGAATCTAGCTTGACTTCATAACATGTGAGAATAAACTTATGAAGAGTTCACCGAAGACATAAGCGTATGAAAGGTTCACCAAAGACATTGCTTATAGGTTCACAGAAGATTGACCATGTTGCAACCTATTACACAACTTTAGTTGGCCTAGCACACTTTCTCATGTCAAAGTGACATTACATTGCCTTGAACTTAGCGAATATAGATAACATGTGTAGAAGTATGATGTGAACATGGATAACTCTAAGGATCTAGCTTGACTTCATAACTCGTGAAAATAATCTTATGAAGGGTTCAGCAGGACATAAGCGTATGAAGGGTTCATCGAAGACATAAGCGTATGAAGGGAACACCAAAGACATAGCTTGTACGTTCACAGAAGGTTGACCTTGTTGCAACATATTACACCATGCTTAGTTGCCCTAGCACACTTTCTCATCTCAAAGTTACATTACATTGCCTTAAAGTTAGCTAATAGAGATAACATGTGTAGAAGTATGATATGAACATGGATAGCTCTAAGGATCTAGCTTGACTTCAGAACATGTGAGAATAAACTTATGAAGAGTTCACCAAAGACATAAGTGTATGAAGGGTTCACCAAAGACATAGGTTATAGGTTCACAAAAGATTGACCATGTTGCAACCTATTACACCACTTTAGTTGGCCTAGCACACTTTCTCATGTCATAGTAACATTACATTGCCTTGAACTTAGCTCATAGTGACAACTTGTGTTGAAGTATGATATGAACATGGATAGCTCTAAGGATCTAGCTTGACTTCATAACTCGTGAGAATAATCTTATGAAGGGTTCCGCGAAGACATAAGCGTATGAAGGGTTCATCGAAGACATAAGTGTATGAAGGGTACACCAAAGACATAGCTTGTACGTTCACAGAAGGTTGACCTTGTTGCAACATATTACACCATGCTTAGTTGCCCTAGCACACTTTCTCATGTCAAAGTTACATTACATTGCCTTAAACTTAGCTAATAGAGATAACATGTGTAGAAGTATGATATGAACATGGATAGCTCTAAGGATCTAGCTTGACTTCATAACATGTGAGAATAAACTTATGAAGAGTTCACCAAAGACATAAGTGTATGAAGGGTTCACCAAGACATAGCTTATAGGTTCACAAAAGATTGACCTTGTTGCAACCTATTACCCCACTTTAGTTGGCCTAGCACACTTTCTTATGTCAAAGTAACATTACATTGCGTTGAACTTAGCTCATAGTGACAACTTGTGTTGAAGTATGATATGAACATGGATAGCTCTAAATATCACGCTTGACTTCAAAACTTGTTAGAATAAACTTATGACGGGTTCATCGAAGACATAAGCGTATGAAGGGTTCACCAAAAACATAGCGTATAGGTTCACAGAAGATTGACCTTGTTGCAACCTATTACACCACTTTAGTTGGCCTAACACACTTTCTCATATCGAAGTAACATTACATTGCCTTAAACTGAGCTAATAGAGACAACTTGTGTAGAAGTATGATATGAACATGGATAGCTCTAAATATCACGCTTGACTTCAAAACTTGTTAGAATAGACTTATGAAGGGTTCACCAAAGACATAAGCGTATGAAGAGTTCACCAAAGACATAGTTTATAGGTTCACAGAAGATTGACCTTGTTGCAACCTATTACACCACTTTAGTTGGCCTAGCACACTTTCTCATATCAAAGTAACATTACATTGCCTTAAACTTAGCTAATAGAGACAACTTGTGTAGAAGTATGATATGAACATGGATAACTCTAAATATCACGCTTGACTTCAAAACTTGTTAGAATAGACTTATGAAGGGTTCACCGAAGACATAAGCGTATGAAGAGTTCACCAAAGACATAGCTTATAGGTTCATAGAAGATTGACCATGTTGCAACCTATTACACCACTTTAGTTGGCCTACAACACTTTCTCATGTCAAAGTAACATTACATTGCCTTGAACTTAGCTCATAGTGACAACTTGTGTAGAAGTATGATATGAACATGGATAGCTCTAAGGATCTAGCTTGACTTCATAACTCGTGAGAATAAACTTATGAAGGGTTCACCGAAGATATAAGCGTATGAAGGGTTCACCAAAGACATAGCTTATAGCTTCACAGAAGATTGACCTTGTTGCAACCTTTTACACCACTTTAGTTGGCCTAGAACACTTTCTCATATCAAAGTAACATTACATTGCCTTAAACTTAGCTAATAGAGACAACTTGTGTAGAAGTATGATATGAACATGGATATCTCTAAATATCACGCTTGACTTCAAAACTTGTTAGAATAAACTTATGAAGGGTTCATCGAAGACATAAGCGTATGAAGGGTTCACCAAAGACATAGCTTATAGGTTCATAGAAGATTGACCATGTTGCAACCTATTACACCACTTTAGTTGGCCTAGCACACTTTCTCATGTTAAAGTAACATTACATTGCCTTGAACTTACCTCATAGTGACAACTTGTGTAGAAGTATGATATGAACATGGATGGCTTTAAGGATCTAGCTCGACTTCATAACTCGTGAGAATAAACTTATGAAGGGTTCACCGAAGATATAAGCGTATGAAGGGTTCACCAAAGACATAGCTTATAGGTTCACAGAAGATTGACCTTGTTGCAACCTATTACACCACTTTACTTGGCCTAACACACTTTCTCATATCAAAGTAACATTACATTGCCTTAAACTTAGCGAATATAGATAAAATGTGTAGAAGTATGATATGAACATGGATAGCTCTAAATATCACGCTTGACTTCAAAACTTGTTAGAATAGACTTATGAAGGGTTCACCGAAGATATAAGCGTATGAAGGGTTCACCAAAGACATAGCTTATAGCTTCACAGAAGATTGACCTTGTTGCAACCTTTTACACCACTTTAGTTGGCCTAGAACACTTTCTCATATCAAAGTAACATTACATTGCCTTAAACTTAGCTAATAGAGACAACTTGTGTAGAAGTATGATATGAACATGGATATCTCTAAATATCACGCTTGACTTCAAAACTTGTTAGAATAAACTTATGAAGGGTTCATCGAAGACATAAGCGTATGAAGGGTTCACCAAAGACATAGCTTATAGGTTCATAGAAGATTGACCATGTTGCAACCTATTACACCACTTTAGTTGGCCTAGCACACTTTCTCATGTTAAAGTAACATTACATTGCCTTGAACTTACCTCATAGTGACAACTTGTGTAGAAGTATGATATGAACATGGATGGCTTTAAGGATCTAGCTCGACTTCATAACTCGTGAGAATAAACTTATGAAGGGTTCACCGAAGATATAAGCGTATGAAGGGTTCACCAAAGACATAGCTTATAGGTTCACAGAAGATTGACCTTGTTGCAACCTATTACACCACTTTACTTGGCCTAACACACTTTCTCATATCAAAGTAACATTACATTGCCTTAAACTTAGCGAATATAGATAAAATGTGTAGAAGTATGATATGAACATGGATAGCTCTAAATATCACGCTTGACTTCAAAACTTGTTAGAATAAACTTATGAAGGGTTCACTGAAGACATAAGCGTATGAAGGGTTCACCAAAGACATAGCTTATAGGTTCACAGAAGATTGACTTTGTTGCAACCTATTACACCACTGTAGTTGGCCTAACACACTTCCTCATATCAAAGTAACATTACATTGCCTTAAACTTAGCTAATAAAGACAACTTGTGTAGAAGTATGATATGAACATGGATATCTCTAAGGATCTAGCTTGATTTCATAACTCGTGAGAATAAAATTATGAAGGGTTCACCGAAGATATAAGCGTATGAAGGGTTCACCAAAGACATAGCTTATAAGTTCACGGAAGATTGACCTTCTTGCAACATATTACACCATGCTTAGTTGCCCTAGCACACTTTCTCATATCAAAGTTACATTACATTGCCTTGAACTTAGCTAATAGAGATAACATAGGTAGAAGTATGATATGAACATGGATAGTTCTAAGAATCTAGCTTGACTTCATAACATGTGGGAATAAACTTATGAAGAGTTCATCAAAGACATAAGCTTATGAAGGGTTCACCAAAGACATAGCTTATTGGTTCACAGAAGATTGACCATGTTGCAACCTATTACACCACTTTAGTTAGCCTAGCACACTTTCTCATGTCAAAGTAACATTACATTGCCTTGAACTTACCTTATAGTGACAACTTGTGTAGAAGTATGATATGAACATGGATAACTCTAAGGATCTAGCTTTACTTCATAACTCTTGAGAATAACCTTATGAAGGGCTCAGCGAAGACATAACCGTATGAAGGGTTCATCGAAGACATAAGCGTATGAAGGGTACACCAAAGACATAGCTTGTACGTTCAAAGAAAATTAACTTTGTTGCAACATATTACACCATGCTTAGTTGCCCTAGCACACTTTCTCATATCAAAGTTACATTACATTGCCTTAAACTTAGCTAATAGAGATAACATGTGTAGAAGTATGATATGAACATGGATAGCTCTAAGGATCTAGCTTAACTTCATAACTCGTGAGAATAAACTTATGAAGGTTTCAGCGAAGACATAACCGTATGAAGGGTTCACCAAAGACATAGCTTATAGGTTCACAGAAGATTGACCTTGTTGCAACCTATTACACCACTTTAGTTGGCTTAGCACACTTTCTCATATCAAAGTAACATTACATTGCCTTAAACTTAGCTAATAGAGACAACTTGTGTAGAAGTATGATATGAACATGGATAGCTCTAAAGATCTAGCTTGACTTCATAACTCGTGAGAATAATCTTATGAAGGGTTCAGCGAACACATAAGCGTATGAAGGGTTCACCAAAGACATAGCTTATAAGTTCACAGAAGATTGATCTTGTTGCAACATATTACACCACTTTAGTTGGCCTAGCACACTTTCTTATGTCAAAGTAACATTGCATTGCTTTGAACTTAGCGAATATAGAAAACATGTGTAGAAGTATGATATGAACATGGATATCTCTAAGGATCTAGCTTGACTTCATAACTCGTGAGAATAAACTTATGAAGGGTTCACCGAAGATATAAGCGTATGAAGGGTTCATCGAAGACATAAGCGTATGAAGGGTACACCAAAGACATAGCTTGTACATTCACAGAAGATTGACCCTGTTGCAACATATTACACCATGCTTAGTTGCCCTAGCACAGTTTCTCATGTCAAAGTTACATTACATTGCCTTAAACTTAGCTAATAGAGATAACATGTGTAGAAGTATGATATGAACATGGATAGCTCTAAGGATCTAGCTTAACTTCATAACTCGTGAGAATAAACTTATGAAGGTTTCAGCGAAGACATAACCGTATGAAGGGTTCACCAAAGACATAGCTTATAGGTTCACAGAAGATTGACCTTGTTGCAACCTATTACACCACTTTAGTTGGCTTAGCACACTTTCTCATATCAAAGTAACATTACATTGCCTTAAACTTAGCTAATAGAGACAACTTGTGTAGAAGTATGATATGAACATGGATAGCTCTAAGGATCTAGCTTGACTTCATAACTCGTGAGAATAATCTTATGAAGGGTTCAGCGAACACATAAGCGTATGAAGGGTTCACCAAAGACATAGCTTATAGGTTCACAGAAGATTGATCTTGTTGCCACATATTACACCACTTTAGTTGGCCTAGCACACTTTCTTATGTCAAAGTAACATTGCATTGCTTTGAACTTAGCGAATATAGAAAACATGTGTAGAAGTATGATATGAACATGGATATCTCTAAGGATCTAGCTTGACTTCATAACTCGTGAGAATAAACTTATGAAGGGTTCACCGAAGATATAAGCGTATGAAGGGTTCATCGAAGACATAAGCGTATGAAGGGTACACCAAAGACATAGCTTGTACATTCATAGAAGATTGACCCTGTTGCAACATATTACACCATGCTTAGTTGCCCTAGCACACTTTCTCATGTCAAAGTTACATTACATTGCCTTAAACTTAGCTAATAGAGATAACATGTGTAGAAGTATGATATGAACATGGATAGCTCTATGGATCTAACTTGACTTCATAACTCGTGAGAATAATACTATGAAGGGTTCAGCGAAGATAGAAGCGTATGAAGGGTTCATCGAAGACATAAGCGTATGAAGGGTACACCAAAGACATAGCTTGTACATTCACAGAAGATTGACCGTGTTGCAACATATTACACCCCTTAAGTTGGCCTAGCACACATTCTCATGTCAAAGTCACAATACATTGCTTTGAACTTAGCGAATATAGATAACATGTGTAGAAGTATGATATGAACATGGATAGCTCTAAGGATCTAACTTGACTTCATAACTCGTGAGAATAATACTATGAAGGGTTCAGCGAAGATAGAAGCGTATGAAGGGTTCATCGAAGACATAAGCGTATGAAGGGTACACCAAAGACATAGCTTGTACATTCACAGAAGATTGACCGTGTTGCAACATATTACACCATGCTTAGTTGCCCTAGCACACTTTCTCATGTCAAAGTTACAGTACATTGCCTTGAACTTAGCTAATAGAGATAACATGTGTAGAAGTATGATATGAACATGGATAACTCTAAGAATCTAGCTTGACTTCATAACATGTGAGAATAAACTTATGAAGGGTTCACCAAAGAGATAAGCGTATGAAGGGTTCACCAAAGACATAGCTTATAGGTTCACAGAAGATTGACCTTGTTGCAACCTATTACCCCACTTTAGTTGGCCTAGCAAACTTTCTTATGTCAAAGTAACATTGCATTGCTTTGAACTTAGCGAATATAGATAACATGTGTAGAAGTATGATATGAACATGGATATCTCTAAGGGTCTAGCTTGACTTCATAACTCGTGAGAATAATCTTATGAAGGGTTCAGCGAAGACATAAGCGTATGAAGGGTTCATCGAAGACATAAGCGTATGAAGGGTACACCAAAGACATAAGCTTATAAATTCCCAGAAGATTGACCCTGTTGCAACATATTACACCATGCTTAGTTGCCCCAGCACACTTTCTCATGTCAAAGTTACATTACATTGCCTTGAACTTAGCTAATAGAGATAACATGTGTAGAAGTATGATATGAACATTAATAGCTCTATGAATCTAGCTTGACTTCATAACATGTGAGAATAAACTTATGAAGGGTTCACCAAACACATAAGCGTATGAAGGGTTCACCAAAGACATAGCTTATAGGTTCACAGAAGATTGACCATGTTGCAACCTATTACACCACTTTAGTTGGCCTAGAACACTTTCTCATGTCAAAGTAACATTACATTGCCTTGAACTTAGCTCATAGTGACAACTTGTGTAGAAGTATGATATGAACATGGATAGCTCTAAGGATCTAGCTTGACTTCATAACTCGTGAGAATATACTTATGAAGGGTTCAGCGAAGACATAAGCGTATGAAGGGTTCACCAAAGGCATAGCTTATAGGTTCACAAAAGATTGACCTTGTTGCAACATATTACACCACTTTAGTTGGCCTAGCACACTTTCTTATGTCAAAGTAACATTGCATTGCTTTGAACTTAGCGAATATAGATAACATGTGTAGAAGTATGATATGAACATGGATATCTCTAAGGATCTACCTTGACTTCATAACTCGTGAGAATAATCTTATGAAGTGTTCAGCGAAGACATAAGCGTATGAAGGGTTCATTGAAGACATAAGCGTATGAAGGGTACACCAAAGACATAGCTTGTACATTCACATAAGATTGACCATGTTGCAACATATTACACCATGCTTAGTTGCCCTAGCACACTTTCTCATGTCAAAGTAACATTACATTGCCTTGAACTTAACTCATAGTGACAACTTGTGTAAAAGTATGATATGAACATGGATAGCTCTAAGGATCTAGCTTGACTTCATAACTCTTGAGAATAAACTTATGAAGGGTTCACCGAAGATATAAGCGTATGAAGGGTTCACCAAAGACATAGCTTATAGGTTCACAGAAGATTGACCTTGTTGCAACCGATTACACCACTTTAGTTGGCTTAGCACACTTTCTCATATCAAAGTAACATTACATTGCCTTAAACTTAGCTAATAGAGACAACTTGTGTAGAAGTATAATATGAACATGGATAGCTCTAAATATCATGCTTGACTTCAAAACTTGCTAGAATAAACTTGTGAAGGGTTCACCGAAGACATAAGCGTATGAAGAGTTCACCAAAGACATAGCTTATAGGTTCACAGAAGATTGACCTTGTTGCAACATATTACACTACTTTAGTTGGCCTAGCACATTTTCGTATGTCAAAGTAACATTGCATTGCTTTGAACTTAGCGAATATAGATAACATGTGTAGAAGTATAATATGAACATGGATATCTCTAAGGATCTAGCTTGACTTCATAACTCGTGAGAATAATCTTATGAACGGTTCAGCGAAGACATAAGCGTATGAAGGGTTCATCGAAGACATAAGCGTATGAAGGGTACACCAAAGACATAGCTTGTACGTTCACATAAGGTTGACCTTGTTGCAAACATATTACACCATGCTTAGTTGCCCTAGCACACTTTCTCATGTCAAAGTTACATTACATTGCCTTGAACTTAACTAATAGAGATAACATGTGTAGAAGTATGATATGAACATGGATAGCTCTAAGAATCTAGCTTGACTTCATAACATGTGAGAATAAACTTATGAAGGGTTCACCAAAGACATAAGCGTATGAAGGGTTCACCAAAGACATAGCTTATAGGTTCACAGAAGATTGACCATGTTGCAACCTATTACACCACTTTAGTTGGCCTAGAACACTTTCTCATGTCAAAGTAACATTACATTGCCTTGAACTTAGCTCATAGTGACAACTTGTGTAGAAGTATGATATGAACATGGATAGCTCTAAGGATCTAGCTTGACTTCATAACTCGTGAGAATATACTTATGAAGGGTTCAGCGAAGACATAAGCGTATGAAGGGTTCACCAAAGGCATAGCTTATAGGTTCACAGAAGATTGACCTTGTTGCAACATATTACACCACTTTAGTTGGCCTAGCACACTTTCTTATGTCAAAGTAACATTGCATTGCTTTGAACTTAGCGAATATAGATAACATGTGTAGAAGTATGATATGAACATGGATATCTCTAAGGATCTACCTTGACTTCATAACTCGTGAGAATAATCTTATGAAGTGTTCAGCGAAGACATAAGCGTATGAAGGGTTCATTGAAGACATAAGCGTATGAAGGGTACACCAAAGACATAGCTTGTACATTCACATAAGATTGACCATGTTGCAACATATTACACCATGCTTAGTTGCCCTAGCACACTTTCTCATGTCAAAGTAACATTACATTGCCTTGAACTTAACTCATAGTGACAACTTGTGTAAAAGTATGATATGAACATGGATAGCTCTAAGGATCTAGCTTGACTTCATAACTCGTGAGAATAAACTTATGAAGGGTTCACCGAAGATATAAGCGTATGAAGGGTTCACCAAAGACATAGCTTATAGGTTCACAGAAGATTGACCTTGTTGCAACCGATTACACCACTTTAGTTGGCTTAGCACACTTTCTCATATCAAAGTAACATTACATTGCCTTAAACTTAGCTAATAGAGACAACTTGTGTAGAAGTATAATATGAACATGGATAGCTCTAAATATCATGCTTGACTTCAAAACTTGCTAGAATAAACTTGTGAAGGGTTCACCGAAGACATAAGCGTATGAAGAGTTCACCAAAGACATAGCTTATAGGTTCACAGAAGATTGACCTTGTTGCAACATATTACACCACTTTAGTTGGCCTAGCACATTTTCGTATGTCAAAGTAACATTGCATTGCTTTGAACTTAGCGAATATAGATAACATGTGTAGAAGTATAATATGAACATGGATATCTCTAAGGATCTAGCTTGACTTCATAACTCGTGAGAATAATCTTATGAACGGTTCAGCGAAGACATAAGCGTATGAAGGGTTCATCGAAGACATAAGCGTATGAAGGGTACACCAAAGACATAGCTTGTACGTTCACATAAGGTTGACCTTGTTGCAAACATATTACACCATGCTTAGTTGCCCTAGCACACTTTCTCATGTCAAAGTTACATTACATTGCCTTGAAGTTAACTAATAGAGATAACATGTGTAGAAGTATGATATGAACATGGATAGCTCTAAGAATCTAGCTTGACTTCATAACATGTGAGAATAAACTTATGAAGGGTTCACCAAAGACATAAGCGTATGAAGGGTTCACCAAAGACATAGCTTATAGGTTCACAGAAGATTGACCTTGTTGCAACATATTACACCCCTTAAGTTGGCCTAGCACACATTCTATGGTCAAAGTCACAATACATTGCTTTGAACTTAGCGAATATAGATAACATGTGTAGAAGTATGATATGAACATGGATAGCTCTAAGGATCTAACTTGACTTCATAACTCGTGAGAATAATACTATGAAGGGTTTAGCGAAGATAGAAGCGTATGAAGGGTTCATCGAAGACATAAGCGTATGAAGGGTACACCAAAGACATAGCTTGTACGTTCACTGAAGATTGACCCTGTTGCAACATATTACACCATGCTTAGTTGTCCTAGCACACTTTCTCATCTCAAAGTTACATTACATTGCCTTGAACTTAGCTAATAGAGATAACATGTGTAGAAGTATGATATGAACATGGATAACTCTAAGAATCTAGCTTGACTTCATAACATGTGAGAATAAACTTATGAAGGGTTCACCAAAGACATAAGCGTATGAAGGGTTCACCAAAGACATAGCTTATAGGTTCACAGAAGATTGACCTTGTTGCAACATATTACACCACTTTAGTTGGCCTAACAAACTTTCGTATGTCAAAGTAACATTGCATTGCTTTGAACTTAGCGAATATAGATAACATGTGTAGAAGTATGATATGAACATGGATATCTCTAAGGATCTAGCTTGACTTCATAACTCGTGAGAATAATCTTATGAAGGGTTCAGCGAAGACATAAGTGTATGAAGGGTTCATCGAAGACATAAGCGTATGAAGGGTACACCAAAGACATAGCTTGTAAATTCCCAGAAGATTGACCCTGTTGCAACATATTACACCATGCTTAGTTGCCCCAACACACTTTCTCATGTCAAAGTTACATTACATTACCTTGAACTTAACTAATAGAGATAACATGTGTAGAAGTATGATATGAACATGGATAGCTCTAAGAATCTAGCTTGACTTCATAACATGTGAGAATAAACTTATGAAGGGTTCACCAAAGACATAAGCGTATGAAGGGTTCACCAAAGACATAGCTTATAGGTTCACAGAAGATTGACCTTGTTGCAACATATTACACCCCTTAAGTTGGCCTAGCACACATTCTCATGTCAAAGTCACAATACATTGATTTGAACTTAGCGAATATAGATAACATGTGTAGAAGTATGATATGAACATGGATATCTCTAAGGATCTAGCTTGACTTCATAACTCGTGAGAATAATCTTATGAAGGGTTCAGCGAAGACATAAGTGTATGAAGGGTTCATCGAAGACATAAGCGTATGAAGGGTACACCAAAGACATAGCTTGTAAATTCCCAGAAGATTGACCCTGTTGCAACATATTACACCATGCTTAGTTGCCCCAACACACTTTCTCATGTCAAAGTTACATTACATTACCTTGAACTTAACTAATAGAGATAACATGTGTAGAAGTATGATATGAACATGGATAGCTCTAAGAATCTAGCTTGACTTCATAACATGTGAGAATAAACTTATGAAGGGTTCACCAAAGACATAAGCGTATGAAGGGTTCACCAAAGACATAGCTTATAGGTTCACAGAAGATTGACCTTGTTGCAACATATTACACCCCTTAAGTTGGCCTAGCACACATTCTCATGTCAAAGTCACAATACATTGCTTTGAACTTAGCGAATATAGATAACATGTGTAGAAGTATGATATGAACATGGATAGCTCTAAGGATCTAACTTGACTTCATAACTCGTGAGAATAATACTATGAAGGGTTCAGCGAAGATAGAAGCGTATGAAGGGTTCATCGAAGACATAAGCGTATGAAGGGTACACCAAAGACATAGCTTGTACGTTCACTGAAGATTGACCCTGTTGCAACATATTACACCATGCTTAGTTGCCCTAGCACACTTTCTCATGTCAAAGTTACATTACATTGCCTTGAACTTAGCTAATAGAGATAACATGTGTAGAAGTATGATATGAACATGGATAACTCTAAGAATCTAGCTTGACTTCATAACATGTGAGAATAAACTTATGAAGGGTTCACCAAAGAGATAAGCGTATGAAGGGTTCACCAAAGACATAGCTTATAGGTTCAAAGAAGATTGACCTTGTTGCAACCTATTACCCCACTTTAGTTGGCCTAGCACACTTTCTCATGTCAAAGTAACATTGCATTGCTTTGAACTTAGCGAATATAGATAACATGTGTAGAAGTATGATATGAACATGGATATCTCTAAGGGTCTAGCTTGACTTCATAACTCGTGAGAATAATCTTATGAAGGGTTCAGCGAAGACATAAGCGTATGAAGGGTTCATCGAAGACATAAGCGTATGAAGGGTACACCAAAGACATAGCTTGTAAATTCCCAGAAGATTGACCCTGTTGCAACATATTACACCATGCTTAGTTGCCCCAGCACACTTTCTCATGTCAAAGTTACATTACATTGCCTTGAACTTAGCAAATAGAGATAACATGTGTAGAAGTATGATATGAACATGGATAGCTCTAAGAATCTAGCTTGACTTCATAATATGTGAGAATAAACTTATGAAGGGTTCACCAAAGACATATGCGTATGAAGAGTTCACCAAAGACATAGCTTATAGGTTTAAAGAAGATTGACCTTGTTGCAACATATTACACCACTTTAGTTGGCCTAGCACACTTTCGTATGTCAAAGTAACATTGCATTGCTTTGAACTTAGCGAATATAGATAACATGTGTAGAAGTATGATATGAACATGGATATCTCTAAGGATCTAGCTTGACTTCATAACTCGTGAGAATAATCTTATGAAGGGTTCAGCGAAGACATAAGCGTATGAAGGGTTCATCGAAGACATGAGCGTATGAAGGGTACACCAAAGACATAGCTTGTACATTCACAGAAGATTGACCCTGTTGCAACATATTACACCATGCTTAGTTGCCCTAGCACACTTTCTCATGTCAAAGTTACAGTACATTGCCTTGAACTTAGCTAATAGAGATAACATGTGTAGAAGTATGATATGAACATGGATAGCTCTAAGAATCTAGCTTGACTTCATAACATGTGAGAATAAACTTATGAAGGGTTCACCAAAGAGATAAGCGTATGAAGGGTTCACCAAAGACATAGCTTATAGGTTCACAGAAGATTGACCTTGTTGCAACCTATTATCCCACTTTAGTTGGCCTAGCACACTTTCTCATGTCAAAGTAACATTACATTGCCTTGAACTTAGCTCATAGTGGCAACTTGTGTAGAAGTATGATATGAACATGGATAGCTCTAATGATCTAGCTTGACTTCATAACTCGTGAGAATAATCTTATGAAGGGTTCAACGAAAACATAAGCGTATGAAGGGTTCATCAAAGACATAAGCGTATGAAGGGTACACCAAAGACATAGCTTGTACGTTCACAGAAGATTGACCATGTTGCAACATATCACACCATGCTTAGTTGCCCTAGCACACTTTCTCATGTGAAAGTTAGATTACATTGCCTTAAACTTAGCTAATAGAGATAACATGTGTAGAAGTATGATATGAACATGGATAGCTCTAAGGATCTAGCTTGACTTCATAACATGTGAGAATAAACTTATGAAGAGTTCACCAAAGACATAAGTGTATGAAGGGTTCACCAAAGACATAGCTTATAGGTTCACAGAAGATTGACCATGTTGCAACCTATTACACCACTTTAGCTGGCCTAGCACATTTTCTCATGTCAAAGTAACATTACATTGCCTTGAACTTAGCACATAGTGACAACTTGTGTAGAACGATGATATGAACATGGATAGCTCTAAGGATCTAGCTTGACTTAATAACTTGTAAGAATAAACTTATGAATGGTTCACTGAAGATATAAGCGTATGAAGGGTACACCAAAGACATAGCTTGTACGTTCACAGAAAATTAACCTTATTGCAACATATTACACCATGCTTAGTTGCCCTAGCACACTTTCTCATGTCAAAGTTACATTACATTGCCTTGAACTTAGCTAATAGAGATAACATGTGTAGAAGTATGATATGAACATGGATAGCTCTAAGAATCTAGCTTGACTTCATAACATGTGAGAATAAACTTATGAAGGGTTCACCAAAGAGATAAGCGTATGAAGGGTTCACCAAAGACATAGCTTATAGGTTCACAGAAGATTGACCTTGTTGCAACCTATTACACCACTTTAGTTGGCCTAACACACTTTCTCATATCAAAGTAACATTACATTGCCTTAAACTTAGCTAATAGAGACAACTTGTGTAGAAGTATGATATGAACATGGATAGCTCTAAATATCACGCTTGACTTCAAAACTTGTTATAAAAGACTTATGAAGGGTTCACCGAAGATATAAGCATATGAAGAGTTCACCAAAGACATAGCTTATAGGTTCACAGAAGATTGACCATGTTGCAACATATTACACCACTTTAGTTGGCCTAGAACACTTTCTCATGTGAAAGTTACATTACATTGCCTTAAACTTACCTAATAGAGATAACATGTGTAGAAGTATGATATGAACATGGATAGCTCTAAGGATCTAGCTTGACTTCATAACATGTGAGAATAAACTTATGAAGAGTTCACCAAAGAGATAAGCGTATGAAGGGTTCACCAAAGACATAGCTTATAGGTTCACAGAAGATTGACCTTGTTGCAACCTATTACCCCACTTTAGTTGGCCTAGCACACTTTCTCATGTCAAAGTAACATTACATTGCCTTGAACTTAGCTCATAGTGACAACTTGTGTAGAAGTATGATATGAACATGGATAGCTCTTGACTTCATAACTCGTGAGAATAATGTTATGAAGGGTTCAACGAAAACATAAGCGTATGAAGGGATCATCAAAGACATAAGCATATGAAGGGTACACCAAAGACATAGCTTGTACGTTCACAGAAGATTGACCTTGTTGCAACATATCACACCATGCTTAGTTGCCCTAGCACTCTTTCTCATGTGAAAGTTAGATTACATTGCCTTAAACTTAGCTAATAGAGATAACATGTGTAGAAGTATGATATGAACATGGATAGCTCTAAGGATCTAGCTTGACTTCATAACATGTGAGAATAAACTTATGAAGAGTTCACCAAAGACATAAGTGTATGAAGGGTTCACCAAAGACATAGCTTATAGGTTCACAGAAGATTGACCATGTTGCAACCTATTACCCCACTTTAGCTGGCCTAGCACATTTTCTCATGTCAAAGTAACATTACATTGCCTTGAACTTAGCACATAGTGACAACTTGTGTAGAACGATGATATGAACATGGATAGCTCTAAGGATCTAGCTTGACTTAATAACTCGTAAGAATAAACTTATGAATGGTTCACCGAAGATATAAGCGTATGAAGGGTTCGCCAAAGACATAGCTTATAGGTTCACAGAAGATTGACCTTGTTGCAACCTATTACACCAATTTACTTGGCCTAACACACTTTCTCATATCAAAGTAACATTACATTGCCTTAAACTTAGCTAATAGAGACAACTTGTGTAGAAGTATGATATGAACATGGATAGCTCTAAATATCACGCTTGACATCAAAACTTGTTAGAATAAACTTATGAAGGGTTCACCGAAGACATAAGCGTATGAAGGGTTCACCAAAGACATAGCTTATAGGTTCACAGAAGATTGACCTTGTTGCAACCTATTACACCACTTTAGTTGGCCTCACACACTTTCTCATATCAAAGTAACATTACATTGCCTTAAACTTAGCTAATAGAGACAACTTGTGTAGAAGTATGATATGAACATGGATAGCTCTAAATATCACGCTTGACTTCAAAACTTGTTATAAAAGACTTATGAAGGGTTCACCGAAGATATAAGCAAATGAAGAGTTCACCAAAGACATAGCTTATAGGTTCACAAAAGATTGACCATGTTGCAACCTATTACACCACTTTAGTTGGCCTAGAACACTTTCTCATGTGAAAGTTACATTACATTGCCTTAAACTTACCTAATAGAGATAACATGTGTAGAAGTATGATATGAACATGGATAGCTCTAAGGATCTAGCTTGACTTCATAACATGTGAGAATAAACTTATGAAGAGTTCACCAAAGACATAAGTGTATGAAGGGTTCACCAAAGACATAGCTTATAGGTTCACAGAAGATTGACCATGTTGCAACCTATTACCCCACTTTAGCTGGCCTAGCACATTTTCTCATGTCAAAGTAACATTACATTGCCTTGAACTTAGCACATAGTGACAACTTGTGTAGAACGATGATATGAACATGGATAGCTCTAAGGATCTAGCTTGACTTAATAACTCGTAAGAATAAACTTATGAATGGTTCACCGAAGATATAAGCGTATGAAGGGTTCGCCAAAGACATAGCTTATAGGTTCACAGAAGATTGACCTTGTTGCAACCTATTACACCAATTTACTTGGCCTAACACACTTTCTCATATCAAAGTAACATTACATTGCCTTAAACTTAGCTAATAGAGACAACTTGTGTAGAAGTATGATATGAACATGGATAGCTCTAAATATCACGCTTGACATCAAAACTTGTTAGAATAAACTTATGAAGGGTTCACCGAAGACATAAGCGTATGAAGGGTTCACCAAAGACATAGCTTATAGGTTCACAGAAGATTGACCTTGTTGCAACCTATTACACCACTTTAGTTGGCCTCACACACTTTTTCATATCAAAGTAACATTACATTGCCTTAAACTTAGCTAATAGAGACAACTTGTGTAGAAGTATGATATGAACATGGATAGCTCTAAATATCACGCTTGACTTCAAAACTTGTTATAAAAGACTTATGAAGGGTTCACCGAAGATATAAGCAAATGAAGAGTTCACCAAAGACATAGCTTATAGGTTCACAAAAGATTGACCATGTTGCAACCTATTACACCACTTTAGTTGGCCTAGAACACTTTCTCATGTGAAAGTTACATTACATTGCCTTAAACTTACCTAATAGAGATAACATGTGTAGAAGTATGATATGAACATGGATAGCTCTAAGGATCTAGCTTGACTTCATAACATGTGAGAATAAACTTATGAAGAGTTCACCAAAGAGATAAGCGTATGAAGGGTTCACCAAAGACATAGCTTATAGGTTCACAGAAGATTGACCTTGTTGCAACCTATTACCCCACTTTAGTTGGCCTAGCACACTTTCTCATGTCAAAGTAACATTACATTGCCTTGAACTTAGCTCATAGTGACAACTTGTGTAGAAGTATGATATGAACATGGATAGCTCTAAGAATCTAGCTTGACTTCATAACATGTGAGAATAAACTTATGAAGGGTTCACCAAAGAGATAAGCGTATGAAGGGTTCACCAAAGACATAGCTTATAGGTTCACAGAAGATTGACCTTGTTGCAACCTATTACCCCACTTTAGTTGGCCTAGCACACTTTCTCATGTCAAAGTTACAATACATTGCTTTGAACTTAGCGAATATAGATAACATGTGTAGAAGTATGATATGAACATGGATAGCTCTAAGGATCTAACTTGACTTCATAACTCGTGAGAATAATATTATGAAGGGTTCAGCGAAGACAGAAGCGTATGAAGGGTTCATCGAAGACATAAGCGTATGAAGTGTACACCAAGGACATAGCTTGTACGTTCACAAAAGGTTGGCCTTGTTGCAACATATTACACCATGCTTAGTTGCCCTAGCACACTTTCTCAAGTCAAAGTTACATTACATTGCCTTGAACTTAGCAAATAGAGATAACATGTGTAGAAGTATGATATGAACATGGATAGCTCTAAGAATCTAGCTTGACTTCAATAGATGTGAGAATAAACTTATGAAGGGTTCACCAAAGACATAAGCGTATGAAGAGTTCACCAAAGACATAGCTTATAGGTTCACAGAAGATTGACCTTGTTGCAACATATTACACCACTTTAGTTGGCCTAGCACACTTTCGTATGTCAAAGTAACATTGCATTGCTTTGAACTTAGCGAATATAGATAACATGTGTAGAAGTATGATATGAACATGGATATCTCTAAGGATCTAGCTTGACTTCATAACTCGTGAGAATAATCTTATGAAGGGTTTAGCGAAGACATAAGCGTATGAAGGGTTCATCGAAGACATAAGCGTATGAAGGGTACACCAAAGACATAGCTTGTACATTCACAAAAGATTGACCCTGTTGCAACATATTGCACCATGCTTAGTTGCCCTAGCACACTTTCTCATGTCAAAGTTACAGTACATTGCCTTGAACTTAGCTAATAGAGATAACATGTGTAGAAGTATGATATGAACATGGATAGCTCTAAGAATCTAGCTTGACTTCATAACATGTGAGAATAAACTTATGAAGGGTTCACCAAAGAGATAAGCGTATGAAGGGTTCACCAAAGACATAGCTTATAGGTTCACAGAAGATTGACCTTCTTGCAACCTATTACCCCACTTTAGTTGGCCTAGCATACTTTCTTATGTCAAAGTAACATTGCATTGCTTTGAACTTAGCGAATATAGATAACATGTGTAGAAGTATGATATGAACATGGATATCTCTAAGGATCTAGCTTGACTTCATAACTCGTGAGAATAATCTTATGAAGGGTTCAGCGAAGACATAAGCGTATGAAGGGTTCATCGAAGACATAAGCGTATGAAGGGTACACCAAAGACATAGCTTGTACATTCCTAGAAGATTGACCCTGTTGCAACATATTACACCATGCTTAGTTGCCCTAGCACACTTTCTCATGTCAAAGTTACATTACATTGCCTTGAACTTAGCTAATAGAGATAACATGTGTAGAAGTATGATATGAACATGGATAGCTCTAAGAATCTAGCTTGACTTCATAACATGTGAGAATAAACTTATGAAGGGTTCACCAAAGAGATAAGCGTATGAAGGGTTCACCAAAGACATAGCTTATAGGTTCAAAGAAGATTGACCTTGTTGCAACCTATTACCTCACTTTAGTTGGCCTAGCACACTTTCTCATGTCAAAGTAACATTACATTGCCTTGAACTTAGCTCATAGTGACAACTTGTGTAGAAGTATGATATGAACATGGATAGCTCTAATGATCTAGCTTGACTTCATAACTCGTGAGAATAATCTTATGAAGGGTTCAGCGAAAACATAAGCGTATGAAGGGTTCATCAAAGACATAAGCGTATGAAGGGTACACCAAAGACATAGCTTGTACGTTCACAGAAAATTAACCTTATTGCAACATATTACACCATGCTTAGTTGCCCTAGCACACTTTCTCATATCAAAGTTACATTACATTGCCTTGAACTTAGCTAATAGAGATAACATGTGTAGAAGTATGATATGAACATGGATAGCTCTAAGAATATAGCTTATCTTCATAACATGTGAGAATAAACTTATGAAGGGTTCGCCAAAGACATAAGCGTATGACGGGTTCACCAAAGGCATAGCTTATAGGTTCACATAAGATTGACCTTGTTGCAACATATTACACCACTTTAGTTGGCCTAGCACACTTTCTCATGTCAAAGTAACATTCCATTGTTTTGAACTTAGCGAATATAGATAACAAGTGTAGAAGTATGATATGAACATGGATAGCTCTAAATATCACGCTTGACTTCAAAACTTGTTATAAAAGACTTATGAAGGGTTCACCGAAGATATAAGCATATGAAGAGTTCACCAAAGACATAGCTTATAGGTTCACAGAAGATTGACCATGTTGCAACCTATTACACCACTTTAGTTGGCCTAGAATACTTTCTCATGTGAAAGTTACATTACATTGCCTTAAACTTACCTAATAGAGATAACATGTGTAGAAGTATGATATGAACATGGATAGCTCTAAGGATCTAGCTTGACTTCATAACATGTGAGAATAAACTTATGAAGAGTTCACCAAAGACATAAGTGTATGAAGGGTTCACCAAAGACATAGCTTATAGGTTCACAGAAGATTGACCATGTTGCAACCTATTACACCACTTTAGCTGGCCTAACATACTTTCTCATGTTAAAGTAACATTACATTGCCTTAAACTTAGCTAATAGAGACAACTTTTGTAGAAGTATGATATGAACATGGATAGCTCTAAATATCACGCTTGACTTCAAAACTTGTTAGAATAAACTTATGAAGGGTTCACCGAAGACATAAGCGTATGAAGAGTTCACCAAAGACATAGCTTATAGGTTCACAGAAGATTGACCTTGTTGCAACCTATTACACCACTTTAGTTGGCCTAACACACTTTCTCATATCAAAGTAACATTACATTGCCTTAAACTTAGCTAATAGAGACAACTTTTGTAGAAGTATGATATGAACATGGATAGCTCTAAATATCACGCTTGACTTCAAAACTTGTTAGAATAGACTTATGAAGGGTTCACCGAAGACATAAGCGTATGAAGAGTTCACCAAAGACATAGCTTATAGGTTCACAGAAGATTGACCTTGTTGCAACCTATTACACCACTTTAGTTGGCCTAACACACTTTCTCATATCAAAGTAACATTACATTGGCTTGAACTTAGCTCATAGTGACAACTTGTGTAGAAGTATGATATGAACATGGATAGCTCTAAATATCACGCTTGACTTCAAAACTTGTTAGAATAGACTTATGAAGGGTTCGCCAAAGACATAAGCGTATGACGGGTTCACCAAAGGCATAGCTTATAGGTTCACATAAGATTGACCTTGTTGCAACATATTACACCACTTTAGTTGGCCTAGCACACTTTCTCATGTCAAAGTAACATTCCATTGTTTTGAACTTAGCGAATATAGATAACAAGTGTAGAAGTATGATATGAACATGGATAGCTCTAAATATCACGCTTGACTTCAAAACTTGTTATAAAAGACTTATGAAGGGTTCACCGAAGATATAAGCATATGAAGAGTTCACCAAAGACATAGCTTATAGGTTCACAGAAGATTGACCATGTTGCAACCTATTACACCACTTTAGTTGGCCTAGAATACTTTCTCATGTGAAAGTTACATTACATTGCCTTAAACTTACCTAATAGAGATAACATGTGTAGAAGTATGATATGAACATGGATAGCTCTAAGGATCTAGCTTGACTTCATAACATGTGAGAATAAACTTATAAAGAGTTCACCGAAGACATCAACATATAAAGGGTTCACCAAAGACATAGCTTATAGGTTCACAGAAGATTGACCTTGTTGCAACCTATTACACCACTTTAGTTGGCCTAGCTAACTTTCTTATGTCAAAGTAACATTGCATTGCTTTGAACTTAGCGAATATAGATAACATGTGTAGAAGTATAATATGAACATGGATATCTCTAAGGATCTAGGTTGACTTCATAACTGGTGAGAATAATCTTATGAAGGGTTCAGCAAAGACATAAGCGTATGAAGGGTTCATCGAAGACATAAGCGTATGAAGGGTACACCAAAGACATAGCTTGTACATTCACAAAATATTGACCCTGTTGCAACATATTACACCATGCTTAATTGCCCTAGCACACTTTCTCATGTTAAAGTTACATTACATTGCCTTGAACTTATCTAATAGAGATAACATGTGTAGAAGTATGATATGAACATGGATAGCTCTAAGAATCTAGCTTGACTTCATAACATGTGAGAATAAACTTATGAAGGGTTCACCAAAGACATAAGCGTATGAAGGGTTCACCAAAGACATAAGCGTATGAAGGGTTCACCAAAGACATAGCTTGTACGTTCAAATTTAGTTAAGTTCAAGGAAATGTAATGTCACACTGACATGAGAAAGTATGCTAAGCTACCTCATGGTTGTCTCATATGTTTCAACACAGTCACTCTAGCCTTCATCTAAAAGCTATGTCTATTGGTTAACATCTCATGAACTACTTTGGAAAAGTTATGAAGTCAAGCTTGATACTAAGAGATATTCATGTTAATATGACACTTTTACACATCTGATCTATTTTAGCTAAGTTAAAAGCAATGTAATGTCACTTTGACATTAGCAAATGTGTTAAGCCACCTTGTGGTGGTCTTATATGTTTCAACACTGTCACTTTAGCCGTAATCTAGAAGCTATGTGTGTTGGTGAACCTCTCGTGAATAGTTTTCGTTGAGTTATGAAGTCGAGGTTGGTCATTAGAGTTATTCATGTTCATGTGATCCTTTTACATATGTAATCTAGTTTAGCTAAGTTCAAGGCAATGTAATGTCACTTTGACATGACAATGTGTGCTAAGCCACCGTATAATGGTCTCATATTTCAATACGGTCACTCTAGCCTTAATTTAGAAGCTATGTCTGTTGGTGAACCCCTCATGAACTGCTTTGGTTGAGTTATGAAGTCGAGCTTGATCCTTAGAGCTATTCATATGATACTTTGACATGAGAAAGTGTGATATTCTATATTATGGTGGTCTCATATGTTCCAACACTGTCATTCTACTCTTAATTTAAAAGACATGTCTGTTGGGGAACCCCTCATGAACTGCTTTGGTTGAGTTATGAAGTCGAGCTTGATCCTTAAGGGTATTAATGTTCATATGATACTTTTATACATGTGATCTATTTTAGCTAAGTTCAAGGCAATGAAGTGTTACCTTGACATGAGAAAGTGTGATATTCTATCTTATGGTGGTCTCATATGTTCCAACACGGTCATTTTACCCTTAATTTAAAAGCCATGTCTGTTGGTGAACCCCTCATGAACTGCTTTTGTTGAGTTATGAAGTCGAGCTTGATCCTTAGGGGTATTAATGTTCATATGATACTTTTATACATGTGATCTATTTTAGCTAAGTTCAAGGCAATGAAATGTTACCTTGACATATGAAAGTGTGATATTCTATCTTATGGTGGTCTCATATGTTCCAACACGGTCAATATACCCTTAATTTAGAAGCCATGTCTGTTGGTGAACCCCTCATGAACTTCTTTGGTTGAGTTATGAAGTCGAGCTTGATCCTTAGGGGTATTAATGTTCATATGATACTTTTATACATGTGATCTATTTTAGCTAAGTTCAAGGCAATGTAATGTGACTTTGACATGAGAAAGTGTGCTAATCCACCTTATGGTGGTCTTATATGTTCCAATACGGTCACTCTAGGCATAATCTAGAAGCTATGTATGTTGGTGAATCTCTCATGAAATGCTTTCGAAAAGTTATAAAGTCGAGTTGGATCCTTAGAGCTATTCATGTTCATATGATACTTTTACATGTGTTCTATTTTAAATAAGTTCAAGGAAATGTTATGTCACACTGACATGAGAAAGTATGCTAAGCTACCTCATGGTTGTCTCATATGTTTCAACACGGTCACTCTAGCCTTAATCTAAAAGATATGTCTGTTGGTTAACATCTCATAAACTACCTTGGAAAAGTTCTGAAGTCAAGCTTGATCCTAAGAGATATTCATGTTAATATGACACTTTTAAAAATCTGATCTATTTTAGCTAAGTTAAAAGCAATGTAATGTCACTTTAACATGAGAAACTGTGCTAAGCCACCTTGTGGTGGTCTTATATGTTTCAACACAGTCACTTTAGCCGTAATCTAGAAGCTATGTGTGTTGGTGAACCTCTCGTGAATAGTTTTCGTTGAGTTATGAAGTCGAGCTTGGTCATTAGAGTTATTCATGTTCATGTGATCCTTTTACATATGTAATCTAGTTTAGCTAAGTTCAAGGCAATGTAATGTCACTTTGACATGACAATGTGTGCTAAGCCACCCAATAGTGGTCTCATATTTCAACATGGCACTCTAGCCTTAATTTAGAAGCTATGTCTGTTGGTGAACCCCTCATGAACTGCTTTGGTTGAGTTATTAAGTCGAGCTGGATCCTTAGGGGTATTAATGTTCATATGATACTTTTATACATGTGATCTATTTTAGCTAAGTTCAAGGCAATGTAATGTGACTTTGACATGAGAAAGTGTGCTAATCCACCTTATGGTGGTCTTATATGTTCCAATACGGTCACTCTAGGCCTAATTTAGAAGCTATGTCTGTTGGTGAATCTCTCATGAAATGCTTTCGAATAGTTATGAAGTTGAGTTGGATCCTCAGAGCTATTCATGTTCATATGATACTTTTACACGTGTTCAATTTTAGTTAAGTTCAAGGAAATGTTATGTCACACTGACATGAGAAAGTATGCTAAGCTACCTCATGGTTGTCTCATATGTTTTAACACGGTCACTCTAGCCTTAATCTAAAAGCTATGTCTGTTGGTTAACATCTCATGAACTACTTTGGAAAAGTTATGAAGTCAAGCTTGATCCTAAGAGATATTCATGTTAATATGACACCTTTACACATGTGATCTATTTTAGCTAAGTTAAAAGCAATTTAATGTCACTTTGACATGAGAAACTGTGCTAAGCCACCTTGTGGTGGTCTTATATGTTTCAACACGGTCACTTTAGCCGTAATCTAGAAGCTATGTGTGTTGGTGAACCTCTCGTGAATAGTTTTCGTTGAGTTATGAAGTCGAGCTTGGTCATTAGAGCTATTCATGTTCATGTGATCCTTTTACATATGTAATCTAGTTTAGCTAAGTTCAAGGCAATGTAATGTGACTTTGACATGAGAAAGTGTGCTAATCCACCTTATGGTGGTCTTATATGTTCCAATACGGTCACTCTAGGCCTAATTTAGAAGCTATGTCTGTTGGTGAACCCCTCATGAACTGCTTTGGTTGAGTGATGAAGTCGAGCTTGATCCTTAGAGCTATTCATGTTCATATGATACTTTTATACATGTGATATATTTTAGCTAAGTTCAAGGCAATGAAATGTTACTTTGACATGAGAAAGTGTGATATACTATATTATGGTGGTCTCATATGTTCCAACACGGTCATTCTATCCTTATTTTAGAAGCCATGTCTGTTGGGGAACCCCTCATGAACTGCTTTGGTTGAGTTATGAAGTCGAGCTTGATCCTTAGGGGTATTAATGTTCATATGATACTTTTATACATGTGATCTATTTTAGCTAAGTTCAAGGCAATGTAATATGACTTTGACATGAGAAAGTGTGCTAATCCACCTTATGGTGGTCTTATATGTTCCAATACGGTCACTCTAGGCCTAATCTAGAAGCTATGTCTGTTGGTGAATCTCTCATGAAATGCTTTCAAAAAGTTATAAAGTCGAGTTGGATCCTTAGAGCTATTCATGTTCATATGATACTTTTACACGTGTTCAATTTTAAATAAGTTCAAGGAAATGTTATGTCACACTGACATGAGAAAGTATACTAAGCTACCTCATGGTTGTCTCATATGTTTCAACACGGTCACTCTAGCCTTAATCTAAAAGCTATGTCTGTTGGTTAACATCTCATGAACTACTTTGGAAAAGTTATGAAGTCAAGCTTGATCCTAAGAGATATTCATGTTAATATGACACCTTTACACATGTGATCTATTTTAGCTAAGTTAAAAGCAATGTAATGTCACTTTGACATGAGAAACTGTGCTAAGCCACCTTGTGGTGGTCTTATATGTTTCAACACGGTCACTTTAGCCGTAATCTAGAAGCTATGTGTGTTGGTGAACCTCTCGTGAATAGTTTTCGTTGAGTTATGAAGTCGAGCTTGGTCATTAGAGCTATTCATGTTCATGTGATCCTTTTACATATGTAATCTAGTTTAGCTAAGTTCAAGGCAATGTAATGTCACTTTGACATGGCAATGTGTGCTAAGCCACCGTATAGTGGTCTCACATTTCAACACGGTCACTCTAGCCTTAATTTAGAAGCTATATCTGTTGGTGAACCCCTCATGAACTGCTTTGGTTGAGTGATGAAGTCGAGCTTGATCCTTAGAGCTATTCATGTTCATATGATACTTTTATACATGTGATCTATTTTAGCTAAGTTCAAGGCAATGAAATGTTACTTTGACATGAGAAATTGTGATATTCTATATTATGGTGGTCTCATATGTTCCAACACGGTCATTCTACCCTTATTTTAGAAGCCATGTCTGTTGGGGAACCCCTCATGAACTGCTTTGGTTGAGTTATGAAGTCGAGCTAGATCCTTAGGGGTATTAATGTTCATATGAT
Source organism: Lepidium didymum (assembly GCA_963920545.1). Taxonomy (NCBI): domain Eukaryota; kingdom Viridiplantae; phylum Streptophyta; class Magnoliopsida; order Brassicales; family Brassicaceae; genus Lepidium; species Lepidium didymum. Next base: position 7,655,744 of record OY986983.1, on the reverse strand, counting down.
ACTTTTATACATGTGATCTATTTTAGCTAAGTTCAAGGCAATGTAATGTGACTTTGACATGAGAAAGTGTGCTAATCCACCTTATGGTGGTCTTATATGTTCCAATACGGTCACTCTAGGCCTAATCTAGAAGTTGTTTCTGTTGGTGAATCTCTCATGAAATGCTTTTGAAAAGTTAAAAAGTCGAGTTGCATCCTCAGAGCTATTCATGTTCATATGATACTTTTACACGTGTTCAATTTTAAATAAGTTCAAGGAAATGTTATGTCACACTGACATGAGAAAAGTATGCTAAGCTACCTCATGGTTGTCTCATATGTTTCAACACGGTCACTCTAGCCTTAATCTAAAAGATATGTCTGTTGGTTAACATCTCATGAACTACTTTGGAAAAGTTATAAAGTCAAGCTTGATCCTAAGAGATATTCATGTTAATATGACACTTTTACACATGTGATCTATTTTAGCTAAGTTAAAAGCAATGTAATGTCACTTTGACATGAGAAACAGTGCTAAGCCACCTTGTGGTGGTCTTATATGTTCCAACACGGTCACTTTAGCCGTAATCTAGAAGCTATGTGTGTTGGTGAACCTCTCGTGAATAGTTTTCGTTGAGTTATGAAGTCGAGCTTGGTCATTAGAGCTATTCATGTTCATGTGATCCTTTTACATATGTAATCTAGTTTAGCTAAGTTCAAGGCAATGTAATGTCACTTTGACATGGCAATGTGTGCTAAGCCACCGTATAGTGGTCTCACATTTCAACACGGTCACTCTAGCCTTAATTTAGAAGCTATGTCTGTTGGTGAACCCCTCATGAACTGCTTTGGTTGAGTGATGAAGTCGAGCTTGATCCTAAGAGCTATTCATGTTCATATAATACTTTTATACATGTGATCTATTTTAGCTAAGTTCAAGGCAATGAAATGTTACTTTGACATGAGAAATTGTGATATTCTATATTATGGTGGTCTCATATGTTCCAACACGGTCACTTTAGCCGTAATCTAGAAGCTATGTGTGTTGGTGAACCTCTCGTGAATAGTTTTCGTTGAGTTATGAAGTCGACCTTGGTCATTAGAGCTATTCATGTTCATGTGATCCTTTTACATATGTAATCTAGTTTAGCTAAGTTCAAGGCAATGTAATGTGACTTTGACATGAGAAAGTGTGCTAATCCACCTTATGGTGGTCTTATATGTTCCAATACGGTCACTCTAGGCCTAATCTAGAAGCTATGTATGTTGGTGAATCTCTCATGAAATGCTTTCGAAAAGTTATAAAGTCGAGTTGGATCCTTAGAGCTATTCATGTTCATATGATACTTTTACACGTGTTCTATTTTAAATAAGTTCAAGGAAATGTTATGTCACACTGACATGAGAAAGTATGCTAAGCTACCTCATGGTTGTCTCATATGTTTCAACACAGTCACTCTAGCCTTAATCTAAAAGCTATGTCTGTTGGTTAACATCTCATGAACTACCTTGGAAAAATTATGAAGTCAAGCTTGATCCTAAGAGATATTCATGTTAATATGACACTTTTAAAAATCTGATCTATTTTAGCTAAGTTAAAAGCAATGTAATGTCACTTTAACATGAGAAACTGTGCTAAGCCACCTTGTGGTGGTCTTAAATGTTTCAACAAAGTCACTTTAGCCGTAATCTAGAAGCTATGTGTGTTGGTGAACCTCTCGTGAATAGTTTTCGTTGAGTTACAAAGTCGAGCTTGGTCATTAGAGCTATTCATGTTCATGTGATCCTTTTACATATGTAATCTAGTTTAGCTAAGTTCAAGGCAATGTAATGTCACTTTGACATGACAACGTGTGCTAAGCCACCCAATAGTGGTCTCATATTTCAACATGGCACTCTAGCCTTAATTTAGAAGCTATGTCTGTTGGTGAACCCCTCATGAACTGCTTTGGTTGAGTGATGAAGTCGAGCTTGATCCTTAGAGCTATTCATGTTCATATGATACTTTTATACATGTAATCTATTTTAGCTAAGTGCAAGGCAATGAAATGTTACTTTGACATGAGAAAGTGTGATATACTATATTATGGTGGTCTCATATGTTCCAACACGGTCATTCTACCCTTATTTTAGAAGCCATGTCTGTTGGGGAACCCCTCATGAACTGTTTTGGTTGAGTTATGAAGTCGAGCTTGATCCTTAGGGGTATTAATGTTCATATGATACTTTTATACATGTGATCTATTTTAGCTAAGTTCAAGGCAATGTAATGTGACTTTGACATGAGAAAGTGTGCTAATCCACCTTATGGTGGTCTTATATGTTCCAATACGGTCACTCTAGGCCTAATCTAGAAGCTATGTCTGTTGGTGAATCTCTCATGAAATGCTTTCGAATAGTTATGAAGTTGAGTTGGATCCTCAGAGCTATTCATGTTCATATGATACTTTTACACGTGTTTAATTTTAGTTAAGTTCAAGGAAATGTTATGTCACACTGACATGAGAAAGTATGCTAAGCTACCTCATGGTTGTCTCATATGTTTTAACACGGTCACTCTAGCCTTAATCTAAAAGCTATGTCTGTTGGTTAACATCTCATGAACTACTTTGGAAAAGTTATAAAGTCAAGCTTGATCCTAAGAGATATTCATGTTAATATGACACTTTTACACATGTGATCTATTTTAGCTAAGTTAAAAGCAATGTAATGTCACTTTGACATGAGAAACAGTGCTAAGCCACCTTGTGGTGGTCTTATATGTTCCAACACGGTCACTTTAGCCGTAATCTAGAAGCTATGTGTGTTGGTGAACCTCTCGTGAATAGTTTTCGTTGAGTTATGAAGTCGAGCTTGGTCATTAGAGCTATTCATGTTCATGTGATCCTTTTACATATGTAATCTAGTTTAGCTAAGTTCAAGGCAATGTAATGTGACTTTGACATGAGAAAGTGTGCTAATCCACCTTATGGTGGTCTTATATGTTCCAATACGGTCACTCTAGGCCTAATTTAGAAGCTATGTATGTTGGTGAATCTCTCATGAAATGCTTTCGAAAAGTTATAAAGTCGAGTTGGATCCTTAGAGCTATTCATGTTCATATGATACTTTTACACGTGTTCTATTTTAAATAAGTTCAAGGAAATGTTATGTCACACTGACATGAGAAAGTATGCTAAGCTACCTCATGGTTGTCTCATATGTTTCAACACGGTCACTCTAGCCTTAATCTAAAAGCTATGTCTGTTGGTTAACATCTCATGAACTACTTTGGAAAATTTATGAAGTCTAGCTTGATCCTAAGAGATATTCATGTTAATATGACACTTTTACACATCTGATCTATTTTAGCTAAGTTAAAAGCAGTGTAATGTCACTTTGACATGAGAAAAGGTGCTAAGCCACCTTGTGGTGGTCTTATATGTTTCAACACATTCACTTTAGCCGTAATCTAGAAGCTATGTGTGTTGGTGAACCTCTCGTGAATACTTTTCGTTGAGTTATGAAGTCGAGCTTGGTCATTAGAGCTATTCATGTTCATGTGATCCTTTTACATATGTAATCTAGTTTAGCTAAGTTCAAGGCAATGTAATGTTACGTTGACATGACAATGTGTGCTAAGCCACCGTATAGTGGTCTCATATTTCAACACGGTCACTCTAGCCTTAATTTAGAAGCTATGTCTGTTGGTGAACCCCTCATGAACTGCTTTGGTTGAGTGATGAAGTCGAGCTTGATCCTTAGAGCTATTCATGTTCATATGATACTTTTATACATGTGATCTATTTTAGCTAAGTTCAAGGCAATGAAATGTTACTTTGACATGAGAAAGTGCGATATTCTATATTATGGTGGTCTCATATGTTCCAACACGGTCATTCTACTCTTAATTTAGAAGCCATGTCTGTTGGGGAACCCATCATAAACTGCCTTGGTTGAGTTATGAAGTCGAGCTTGATCCTTAGAGGTATTGATGTTCATATGATACTTTTATACATGTGATCTATTTTAGCTAAGTTCAAGGCAATGTAATGTGACTTTGACATGAGAAAGTGTGCTAATCCACCTTATGGTGGTCTTATATGTTCCAATACGGTCACTCTATGCCTAATCTAGAAGCTATGTCTGTTGGTGAATCTCTCATGAAATGCTTTCGAATAGTTATAAAGTCGAGTTGGATCCTTAGAGCTATTCATGTTCATATGATACTTTTACACGTGTTCAATTTTAAATAAGTTCAAGGAAATGTTATGTCACACTGACATGAGAAAGTATGCTAAGCTACCTCATGGTTGTCTCATATGTTTCAACACGGTCACTCTAGCCTTAATCTAAAAGCTATGTCTGTTGGTTAACATCTCATGAACTACTTTGGAAAAGTTATGAAGTCAAGCTTGATCCTAAGAGATATTCATGTTAATATGACACCTTTACACATGTGATCTATTTTAGCTAAGTTAAAAGCAATGTAATGTCACTTTGACATGAGAAACTGTGCTAAGCCACCTTGTGGTGGTCTTATATGTTTCAACACGGTCACTTTAGCCGTAATCTAGAAGCTATGTGTGTTGGTGAACCTCTCGTGAATAGTTTTCGTTGAGTTATGAAATCGAGCTTGGTCATTAGAGCTATTCATGTTCATCTGATCCTTTTACATATGTAATCTAGTTTAGCTAAGTTCAAGGCAATGTAATGTGACTTTGACATGAGAAAGTGTGCTAATCCACCTTATGGTGGTCTTATATGTTCCAATACGGTCACTCTAGGCCTAATCTAGAAGCTATGTATGTTGGTGAATCTCTCATGAAATGCTTTCGAAAAGTTATAAAGTTGAGTTGGATCCTTAGAGCTATTCATGTTCATATGATACTTTTACATGTGTTCTATTTTAAATAAGTTCAAGGAAATGTTATGTCACACTGACATGAGAAAGTATGCTAAGCTACCTCATGGTTGTCTCATATGTTTCAACACGGTCACTCTAGCCTTAATCTAAAAGCTATGTCTGTTGGTTAACATCTCATAAACTACCTTGGAAAAGTTCTGAAGTCAAGCTTGATCCTAAGAGATATTCATGTTAATATGACACTTTTAAAAATCTGATCTATTTTAACTAAGTTAAAAGCAATGTAATGTCACTTAAACATGAGAAACTGTGCTAAGCCACCTTGTGGTGGTCTTAAATGTTTCAACACAGTCACTTTAGCCGTAATCTAGAAGCTATGTGTGTTGGTGAAACTCTCGTGAATAGTTTTCGTTGAGTTACAAAGTCAAGCTTGGTCATTAGAGCTATTCATGATCATGTGATCCTTTTACATATGTAATCTAGTTTAGCTAAGTTCAAGGCAATGTAATGTTACGTTGACATGACAATGTGTGCTAAGCCACCCAATAGTGGTCTCATATTTCAACATGGCACTCTAGCCTTAATTTAGAAGCTATGTCTGTTGGTGAACCCCTCATGAACTGCTTTGGTTGAGTGATGAAGTCGAGCTTGATCCTTAGAGCTATTCATGTTCATATGATACTTTTATACATGTGATCTATTTTAGCTAAGTGCTAGGCAATGAAATGTTACTTTGACATGAGAAAGTGTGATATACTATATTATGGTGGTCTCATATGTTCCAACACGGTCATTCTACCCTTATTTTAGAAGCCATGTCTGTTGGGGAACCCCTCATGAACTGCTTTGGTTGAGTTCTGAAGTCGAGCTTGATCCTTAGGGGTATTAATGTTCATATGATACTTTTATACATGTGATCTTATTTAGCTAAGTTCAAGGCAATGTAATGTGACTTTGACATGAGAAAGTGTGCTAATCCACCTTATGGTTGTCTTATATGTTCCAATACGGTCACTCTAGGCCTAATCTAGAAGCTATGGCTGTTAGTATGACACTTTTACACATCTAATCTATTTAAGCTAAGTTAAAAGCAATGTAATGTCACTTTGACATGAGAAACTGTGCTAAGCCACCTTGTGGTGGTCTTATATGTTTCAACACTGTCACTTTAGCCGTAATCTATAAGCTATGTGTGTTGGTGAACCTCTCGTGAATAGTTTTCGTTGAGTTATGAAGTCGAGCTTGGTCATTAGAGCTATTCATGTTCATGTGATCCTTTTAGATATGTAATCTAGTTTAGCTAAGTTCAAGGCAATGTAATGTGACTTTGACATGACAATGTGTGCTAAGCCACCCAATAGTGGTCTCATAGTTCAACATGGTCACTCTAGCCTTAATTTAGAAGCTATGTCTATTGGTGAACCCCTCATGAATTGCTTTGGTTGAGTGATGAATTCGAGCTTGATCCTTAGAGCTATTCATGTTCATATGATACTTTTATACATGTGATATATTTTAGCTAAGTTCAAGGAAATGTAATGTGACTTTGACATGAGAAAGTGTGCTAATCCACCTTATGGTGGTCTTATATGTCCCAATACGATCACTCAAGGCCTAATCTAGAAGTTGTTTCTGTTGGTGAATCTCTCATGAAATGCTTTTGAAAAGTTAAAAAGTCGAGTTGCATCCTCAGAGCTATTCATGTTCATATGATACTTTTACACGTGTTCAATTTTAAATAAGTTAAAGGAAATGTTATGTCACACCGACATGAGAAAGTATGCTAAGCTACCTCATGGTTGTCTCATATGTTTCAACACGGTCACTCTAGCCTTAATCTATAAGCTATGTCTGTTGGTTAACATATCATGAACTACTTTGGAAAAGTTATGAAGTCAAGCTTGATCCTAAGAGATATTCATGTTAATATGACACTTTTACACATCTGATCTATTTTAGCTAAGTTAAAAGCAATGTAATGTCACTTTGACATGAGAAAATGTGCTAAGCCACCTTGTGGTGGTCTTATATGTTTCAACACAGTCACTTTAGCCGTAATCTAGAAGCTATGTGTGTTGGTGAACCTATCGTGAATACTTTTTGTTGAGTTATGAAGTCGAGCTTGGTCATTAGAGCTATTCATGTTCATGTGATCCTTTTACATATGTAATATAGTTTAGCTAAGTTCAAGGCAATGTAATGTCACGTTGACATGACAATGTGTGCTAAGCCACCGTATAGTGGTCTCATATTTCAACACGGTCAATCTAGCCTTAATTTAGAAGCTATGTCTGTTGGTGAATCCCTCATGAATTGCTTTGGTTGAGTGATGAAGTCGAGCATGATCCTTAGAGCTATTCATGTTCATATGATACTTTTATACATGTGATATATTTTAGCTAAGTTCAAGGCAATGAAATGTTACTTTGACATGAGAAAGTGTGCTATTCTATCTTATGGTGGTCTCATATGTTCCAACACGGTCATTCTACCCTTAATTTAGAAGCCATGTCTGTTGGTGAACCCCTCATGAACTGCTTTGGTTGAGTTATGCAGTCGAGCTTGATCCTTAGCATTATTGATGTTCATATGATATTTTTATACATGTGATATATTTTAGCTAAGTTCAAAGAAATGTAATGTGACTTTGACATGAGAAAGTGTGCTAATCCACCTTATGGTGGTCTTATATGTTCCAAAACGATCACTCAAGGCCTAATCTAGAAGTTGTGTCTGTTGGTGAATCTCTCATGAAATGCTTTTGAAAAGTTATAAAGTCAAGTTGGATCCTCAGAGCTATTCATGTTCATATGATACTTTTACACGTGTTCAATTTTAAATAAGTTCAAGGAAATGTTATGTCACATCGACATGAGAAAGTATGCTAAGCTACCTCATGGTTGTCTCATATGTTTCAACACGGTCACTCTAGCCTTAATCTAAAAGCTATGTTTGTTGGTTAACATCTCATGAACTACTTTGGAAAAGTTATGAAGTCAAGCTTGATCCTAAGAGATATTCATGTTAATATGACACTTTTACAAATCTGATCTATTTTAGCTAAGTTAAAAGCAATGTAATGTCACTTTGACATTAGAAAATGTGCTAAGCCACCTTGTGGTGGTCTTATATGTTTCAACACGGTCACTTTAGCCGTAATCTAGAAGCTATGTGTGTTGGTGAACCTATCGTGAATATTTATTGTTGAGTTATGAAGTCGAGCTTGGTCATTAGAGCTATTCATGTTCATGTGATCCTTTTACATATGTAATATAGTTTAGCTAAGTTCAAGGCAATGTAATGTCACGTTGACATGACAATGTGTGCTAAGCCACCGTATAGTGGTCTCATATTTCAACACGGTCAATCTAGCCTTAATTTAGAAGCTATGTCTGTTGGTGAATCCCTCATGAATTGCTTTGGTTTAGTGATGAAGTCGAGCTTGATCCTTAGAGCTATTCATGTTCATATGATACTTTTATACATGTGATATATTTTAGCTAAGTTCAAGGCAATGAAATGTTACTTTGACATGAGAAAGTGTGCTATTCTATCTTATGGTGGTCTCATATGTTCCAACACGGTCATTCTACCCTTAATTTAGAAGCCATGTCTGTTGGTGAACCCCTCATGAACTGCTTTGGTTGAGTTATGAAGTCGAGCTTGATCCTTAGGATTATTGATGTTCATATGATATTTTTATACATGTGATATATTTTAGCTAAGTTCAAGGAAATGTAATGTGACTTTGACATGAGAAAGTGTGCTAATCCACCTTATGGTGGTCTTATATGTTCCAATACGATCACTCAAGGCCTAATCTAGAAGTTGTGTCTGTTGGTGAATCTCTCATGAAATGCTTTTGAAAAGTTATAAAGTCAAGTTGGATCCTCAGAGCTATTCATGTTCATATGATACTTTTACACGTGTTCAATTTTAAATAAGTTCAAGGAAATGTTATGTCACATCGACATGAGAAAGTATGCTAAGCTACCTCATGGTTGTCTCATATGTTTCAACATGGTCACTCTAGCCTTAATCTAAAAGCTATGTCTGTTGGTTAACATCTCATGAACTACTTTGGAAAAGTTATGAAGTCAAGCTTGATCCTAAGAGATATTCATGTTAGTATGATACTTTTACACATCTGATCTATTTTAGCTAATTTAAAAGCAATGTAATGTCACTTTGACATGAGAAAATGTGCTAGGCCACCTTGTGGTGGTCTTATATGTTTCAACACGGTCACTTTATCCGTAATCTAGAAGCTATGTGTGTTGGTGAACCTCTCGTGAATACTTTTCGTTGAGTTATGAAGTCGAGCTTGGTCATTAGAGCTATTCATGTTCATGTGATGCTTTTACATATGTAATCTAGTTTAGCTAAGTTCAAGGCAATGTAATTTCATGTTGACATGACAATGTGTGCTAAGCCACCGTATAGTGGTCTCATATTTCAACACGGTCACTCTAGCCTTAATTTAGAAGCTATGTCTGTTGGTGAAGCCCGCATGAACTGCTTTGGTAGAGTGATGAAGTCGAGCTTGATCCTTAGAGCTATTCATGTTCATATGATACTTTTATACATGTGATCTATTTTAGCTAAGTTCAAGGCAATGAAATGTTACTTTGACGTGAGAAAGTGTGATATTCTATATTATGGTGGTCTCATATGTTCCAACACGGTCATTCTACCCTTAATTTAGAAGCCATGTCTGTTGGGGAACCCCTCATGAACTGCTTTGGTTGAGTTATGAAGTCGAGCTTGATCCTTAGGGATATTAATGTTCATATGAAACTTTTATACATGTGATCTATTTTAGCTAAGTTTAAGGAAATGTAATGTCATTTTGACCTGAGAGAGTATGCTAATCCACCTTATTGTTGTCTTATATGTTCCAATACGGTCAAGCTAGGCCTAATCTAGAAGCTATGTATGTTGGTGAATCTCTCATGAAATGCTTTCGAAAAGTTATAAAGTCAACTTGGATCCTCAGAGCTATTCATGTTCATAGGATACTTTTACACGTGTTTAATTTTAGTTAAGTTCAAGGAAATGTTAGGTCACACTGACATGAGAAAGTATGCTAATCTACCTCATGGTTGTCTCATATGTTTCAACACGGTCACTCTAGCCTTAATCTAAAAGCTATGTCTGTTGGTTAACATCTCATGAACTACTTTGGAAAAGTTATGAAGTCAAGCTTGATCCTAAGAGATATTCATGTTAATATGACACTTTTACACATCTGATCTATTTTAGCTAAGTTAAAAGCAATGTAATGTCACTTTGACATGAGAAAATGTGCTAAGCCACCTTGTGGTGGTCTTATATGTTTCAACACGGTCACTTTAGCCGTAATCTAGAAGCTATGTGTGTTGGTGAACCTATCGTGAATACTTTTCGTTGAGTTATGAAGTCGAGCTTGGTCATTAGAGCTATTCATGTTCATGTGATCCTTTTACATATGTAATCTAGTTTAGCTAAGTTCAAGGCAATGTAATGTCACTTTGACATGACAATGTGTGCTAAGCTACCGTATAGTGGTCTTATAATTCAACACAGTCACTCTAGCCTTAATTTAGAAGCTATGTCTGTTGGTGAACCCCTCATGAACTGCTTTGGTTGAGTGATGAAGTCGAGCTTGATCCTTAGAGCTATTCATGTTCATATGATACTTTTATACATGTGATATATTTTAGCTAAGTTCAAGGCAATGAAATATTACTTTGACATGAGAAAGTGTGCTATTCTATCTTATGGTGGTCTAATATGTTCCAACACGGTCATTCTACCCTTAATTTAGAAGCCATGTCTGTTGGTGAACCCCTCATGAACTGCTTTGGTTGAGTTATGAAGTCTAGCTTGATCCTTAGGGGTATTGATGTTCATATGATATTTTTATACATGTGATATATTTTAGCTAAGTTCAAAGAAATGTAATGTGACTTTGACATGAGAAAGTGTGCTAATCCACCTTATAGTGGTCTTATATGTTCCAATACGATCACTCAAGGCCTAATATAGAAGTTGTGTCTGTTGGTGAATCTCTCATGAAATGCTTTCGAAAAGTTATAAAGTCGAGTTGGATCCTCAGAGCTATTCATGTTCATATGATACTTTTACACGTGTTCAATTTTAAATAAGTTCAAGGTAATGTTATGTCACACCGACATGAGAAAGTATGCTAAGCTACCTCATGGTTGTCTCATATGTTTCAACACATTCACTCTAGCCTTAATCTAAAAGCTATGTCTGTTGGTTAACATCTCATGAACTACTTTGGAAAAGTTATGAAGTCAAGCTTGATCCTAAGAGATATTCATGTTAATATGACACTTTTACACATCTCATCTATTTTAGCTAAGTTAAAAGCAATGTAATGTCACTTTGACATGAGAAACTGTGCTAAGCCACCTTGTGGTGGTCTTATATGTTTCAACACATTCACTTTAGCCGTAATCTAGAAGCTATGTGTGTTGGTGAACCTCTCGTGAATACTTTTCGTTGAGTTATGAAGTCGAGCTTGGTCATTAGAGCTATTCATGTTCATGTGATCCTTTTACATATGTAATCTAGTTTAGCTAAGTTCAAGGCAATGTAATGTTACTTTGACATGGCAATGTGTGCTAAGCCACCGTATAGTGGTCTCACATTTCAACACGGTCACTCTAGCCTTAATTTAGAAGCTATGTCTGTTGGTGAACCCCTCATGAACTGCTTTGGTTGAGTGATGAAGTCGAGCTTGATCCTTAGAGCTATTCATGTTCATATGATACTTTTATACATGTGATCTATTTTAGCTAAGTTCAAAGCAATGAAATGTTACTTTGACATGAGAAAGTGTGCTATTCTATCTTATGGTGGTCTCATATGTTCCAACACGGTCATTCTACCCTTAATTTAGAAGCAATGTCTGTTGGTGAACCCCTCATGAACTGCTTTGGTTGAGTTATGAAGTCGAGCTTGATCCTTAGGATTATTGATGTTCATATGATATTTTTATACATGTGATATATTTTAGCTAAGTTCAAGGAAATGTAATGTGACTTTGACATGAGAAAGTGTGCTAATCCACCTTATGGTGGTCTTATATGTCCCAATACGATCACTCAAGGCCTAATCTAGAAGCTGTGTCTGTTGGTGAATCTCTCATGAAATGCTTTCGAAAAGTTATAAAGTCGAGTTGGATCCTCAGAGCTATTCATGTTCATATGATACTTTTACACGTGTTCAATTTTAAATAAGTTCAAGGAAATGTAATGTCACACTGACATGAGAAAGTATGCTAAGCTACCTCATGGTTGTCTCATATGTTTCAACACGGTCACTCTAGCCTTAATCTAAAAGCTATGTCTGTTGGTTAACATCTCATGAACTACTTTGGAAAAGTTATGAAGTCAAGCTTGATCCTAAGAGATATTCATGTTAATATGACACTTTTACACATCTCATCTATTTTAGCTAAGTTAAAAGCAATGTAATATCACTTTGACATGAGAAAATGTGTTAAGCCACCTTGTGGTGGTCTTATATGTTTCAACACGGTCACTTTAGCCGTAATTTAGAAGCTATATGTGTTGGTGAACCTATCGTGAATACTTTTCGTTGAGTTATGAAGTCGAGCTTGGTCATTAGAGCTATTCATGTTCATGTGATCCTTTTACATATGTAATCTAGTTTAGCTAAGTTCAAGGCAATGTAATGTCACTTTGACATGACAATGTGTGCTAAGCCACCGTATAATGGTCTCATATTTCAACACGGTCACTCTAACCTTAATTTAGAAGCTATGTCAGTTAGTGAATCCCTCATGAACTGCTTTGGTTGAGTGATGAAGTCGAGCTTGATCCTTAGAGCTATTCATGTTCATATGATACTTTTATACATGTGATATATTTTAGCTAAGTTCAAGGCAATGAAATGTTACTTTGACATGAGAAAGTGTGCTATTCTATCTTATGGTGGTCTTATATGTTCCAACACGGTCATTCTACCCTTAATTTAGAAGCCATGTCTGTTGGTGAACCCCTCATGAACTGCTTTGGTTGAGTTATGAAGTCGAGCTTGATCCTTAGGATTATTGATGTTCATATGATATTTTTATACATGTGATATATTTTAGCTAAGTTCAAGGAAATGTAATGTGACTTTGACATGAGAAAGTGTGCTAATCCACCTTATGGTGATCTTATATGTCCCAATACGATCACTCAAGGCCTAATCTAGAAGCTGTGGCTGTTGGTGAATCTCTCATGAAATGCTTTCGAAAAGTTATAAAGTCGAGTTGGATCCTCAGAGCTATTCATGTTCATATGATACTTTTACACGTGTTCAATTTTAAATAAGTTCAAGGAAATGTTATGTCACACCGACATGAGAAAGTATGCTAAGCTACCTCATGGTTGTCTCATATGTTTCAACACGGTCACTCTAGCCTTAATCTAAAAGCTATGTCTGTTGGTTAATATCTCATGAACTACTTTGGAAAAGTTATGAAGTCAACCTTGATCCTAAGAGATATTCATGTTAATATGACACTTTTACACATTTGATCTATTTTAGCTAAGTTAAAAGCAATGTAATGTCACTTTGATATGAGAAACTGTGCTAAGCCACCTTGTGGTGGTCTTATATGTTTCAACACGGTCACTTTAGCCGTAATCTATAAGCTATGTGTGTTGGTGAACCTCTCATGAATAGTTTTCGTTGAGTTATGAAGTCGAGCTTGGTCATTAGAGCTATTCATGTTCATGTGATCCTTTTACATATGTAATCTAGTTTAGCTAAGTTCAAGGCAATGTAATGTCACTTTGACATGACAATGTGTGCTAAGCCACCGTATAATGGTCTCATTATTCAACACGGTCACTCTAGCCTTAATTTAGAAACTATGTCTTTTGGTGAACCCCTCATGATCTGTTTTGGTTGAGTGATGACGTCGAGCTTGATCCTTAGAGCTATTCATGTTCATATGATACTTTTATACATTTGATATATTTTAGCTAAGTTCAAGGCAATGAAATGTTACTTTGACATGAGAAAGTGTGCTATTCTATCTTATGGTGGTCTCATATGTTCCAACACAGTCATTCTACCCTTAATTTAGAAGCCATGTCTGTTGGTGAACCCCTCATGAACTGCTTTGGTTGATTTATGAAGTCGAGCTTGATCCTTAGGATTATTGATGTTCATATGATATTTTTATACATTTGATATATTTTAGCTAAGTTCAAGGCAATGAAATGTTACTTTGACATGAGAAAGTGTGCTATTCTATCTTATGGTGGTCTCATATGTTCCAACACAGTCATTCTACCTTTAATTTAGAAGCCATGTCTGTTGGTGAACCCCTCATGAACTGCTTTGGTTGATATATGAAGTCGAGCTTGATCCTTAGGATTATTGATGTTCATATGATATTTTTATACATTTGATATATTTTAGCTAAGTTCAAGGCAATGAAATGTTACTTTGACATGAGAAAGTGTGCTATTCTATCTTATGGTGGTCTCATATGTTCCAACACAGTCATTCTACCCTTAATTTAGAAGCCATGTCTGTTGGTGAACCCCTCATGAACTGCTTTGGTTGAGTGATGAAGTCGAGCTTGATCCTTAGGATTATTGATGTTCATATGATATTTTTATACATGTGATATATTTTAGCTAAGTTCAAGGAAATGTAATGTGACTTTGACATGAGAAAGTGTGCTAATCCACCTTATGGTGGTCTTATATGTCCCAATACGATCACTGAAGGCCTAATCTAGAAGCTGTGTCTGTTGGTGAATCTCTCATGAAATGCTTTCGAAAAGCTAAAAAGTCGAGTTGGATCCTCAGAGCTATTCATGTTCATATGATACTTTTACACGTGTTCAATTTTAAATAAGTTCAAGGAAATGTTATGTCACACCGACATGAGAAAGCATGCTAAGCTACCTCACGGTTGTGTCATATGTTTCAACACGGTCACTTTAGCCTTAATCTAAAAGCTATGTCTGTTGGTTAACATCTCATGAACTACTTTGGAAAATTTATGAAGTCTAGCTTGATCCTAAGAGATATTCATGTTAATATGACACTTTTACACATCTGATCTATTTTAGCTAAGTTAAAAGCAATGTAATGTCACTTTGACATGAGAAAATGTGCTAAGCCACCTTGTGATGGTCTTATATGTTTCAACACATTCACTTTAGCCGTAATCTAGAAGCTATGTGTGTTGGTGAACCTCTCGTGAATACTTTTTGTTGAGTTATGAAGTCGAGCTTGGTCATTAGAGCTATTCATGTTCATATGATCCTTTTACATATGTAATCTAGTTTAGCTAAGTTCAAGGCAATGTAATGTCACTTTGACATGACAATGTGTGCTAAGCCACCGTATAATGGTCTCATATTTCAACACGGTCACTCTAGCCTTAATTTAGAAGCTATTTCTGTTAAAGAACCCCTCATGAACTGCTTTGGTTGAGTGCTGAAGTCGAGCTTGATCCTTAGAGCTATTCATGTTCATATGATACTTTTATACATGTGATATATTTTAGCTAAGTTCAAGGCAATGAAATGTTACTTTGACATGAGAAAGAGTGTTATTCTATCTTATGGTGGTCTCGTATGTTCCAACACGGTCATTCTACCCTTAATTTAGAAGCCATGTCTGTTGGTGAACCCCTCATGAACTGCTTTGGTTGAGTTATGAAGTCGAGCTTGATCCTTAGGGGTATTGATGTTCATATGATATTTTTATACATGTGATATATTTTAGCTAAGTTTAAGGAAATGTAATGTAACTTTGACCTGAGAGAGTATGCTAATCCACCTTATTGTTGTCTTATATGTTCCAATACGGTCACTCTAGGCCTAATCTAGAAGTTGTGTCTGTTGGTGAATCTCTCATGAAATGCTTTCGAAAAGTTATAAAGTCGAGTTGGATCCTCAGAGCTATTCATGTTCATATGATACTTTTACACGTGTTCAATTTTAAATAAGTTAAAGGAAATGTTATGTCACACCGACATGAGAAAGTATGCTAAGCTACCTCATGGTTGTCTCATATGTTTCAACACATTCACTCTAGCCTTAATCTAAAAGCTATGTCTGTTGGTTAACATCTCATGAACTACTTTGGAAAAGTTATGAAGTCAAGCTTGATCCTAAGAGATATTCATGTTAATATGACACTTTTACACATCTGATCTTTTTTAGCTAAGTTAAAAGCAATGTAATGTCACTTTGACATGAGAAACTGTGCTAAGCCACCTTGTGGTGGTCTTATATGTTTCAAAACTGTCACTTTAGCCGTAATCTATGAGCTATGTGTGTTGGTGAACCTCTCGTGAATAGTTTTCGTTGAGTTATGAGTTCGAGCTTGGTCATTAGAGCTATTCATGTTCATGTGATCCTTTTACTTATGTAATCTAGTTTAGCTAAGTTCAAGGCAATGTAATGTAAATTTGACATGACAATGTGTGCTAAGCCACGTATAATGGTCTCATATTTCAACACGGTCACTCTAGCCTTAATTTAGAAGCTATGTTTGTTGGTGAACCCCTCATGAGCTACTTTGGTTGAGTGATGAAGTCGAGCTTGATCCTTAGAGCTATTCATGTTCATATGATACTTTTATACATGTGATATATTTTAGCTAAGTTCAAGGCAATGAAATGTTACTTTGACATGAGAAAGTGTGCTATTCTATCTTATGGTGGTCTCATATGTTCCACCACGGTCATTCTACCCTTAATTTAGAAGCCATGTCTGTTGGTCAACCCCTCATGAACTGCTTTGGTTGAGTTATGAAGTCGAGCTTGATCCGTAGGATTATTGATGTTCATATGATATTTTTATACATGTGATATATTTTAGCTAAGTTCAAGGAAATGTAATGTGACTTTGACATGAGAAAGTGTGCTAATCCACCTTATGGTGGTCTTATATGTTCCAATACGATCACTCAAGGCCTAATCTAGAAGTTGTGTCTGTTGGTGAATCTCTCATGAAATGCTTTCGAAAAGTTATGAAGTCGAGTTGGATCCTGAGAGCTATTCATGTTCATATGATACTTTTACACGTGTTCAATTTTAAATAAGTTCAAGGAAATGTTATGTCACACCGACATGAGAAAGTATGCTAAGCTACCTCATGGTTGTCTCATATGTTTCAATACGGTCACTCTAGCCTTAATCGAGAAGCAATGTCTGTTGGTTAACCTTTCATGAACTGTTTTGGAAAAGTTATGAAGTCAAGCTTGATCCTAAGAGATATTCATGTTAATATGACACTTTTACACATCTGATCTATTTTAGCTAAGTTAAAATCAACGTAATGTCACTTTGACGTGAGAAACTGTGCTAAGCCACCTTATGGTGGTCTCAAATGTTTCAACACGGTCACTTTAGCCGTAATCTAGAAGCTATGTGTGTTGGTGAACCTCTCGTGAATAATTTTCGTTGAGTTATGAAGTCGAGCTTGGTCATTAGAGTTATTCATGTTCATGTGATCCTTTTACATATGTAATCTACTTTATCTAAGTTCAAGGCAATATAATGTCACTTTGACATGACAATGTGTGCTAAGCCACCGTATAGTGGTCTCACATTTCAACACGGTCACTCTAGCCTTAATCTAAAAGCTATGTCTGTTGGTTAACATCTCATGAACTACTTTGGATTATGAAGTCAAGCTTGATCCTAAGAGATATTCATGTTAATATGACACTTTTACACATCTGATCTATTTTAGCTAAGTTAAAAGCAATGTAATGTCACTTTGACATGAGAAACTGTGCTAAGCCACCTTGTGGTGGTCTTATATGTTTCAACACTGTCACTTTAGTCGTAATCTATAAGCTATGTGTGTTGGTGAACCTCTCGTGAATAGTTTTCGTTGAGTTATGAAGTCGAGCTTGGTCATTAGAGCTATTCATGTTCATGTGATCCTTTTACATATGTAATCTAGTTTAGCTAAGTTCAAGGCAATGTAATGTCACTTTGACATGACAATGTGTGCTAAGCCACCGTATAATGGTCTCATATTTCAACACGGTCACTCTAGCCTTAATTTAGAAGCTATGTCTGTTGGTGAACCCCTCATGAACTGCTTTGGTTGAGTGATGAAGTCGAGCTTGATCCTTAGAACTATTCATGTTCATATGATACTTTTATACATGTGATATATTTTAGCTAAGTTCAAGGCAATGTAATGTGACTTTGACATGAGAAAGTGTGCTAATCCACCTTATGGTGGTCTTATATGTTCCAATACGGTCACTCTAGGCCTAATCTAGAAGCTATGTCTGTTGGTGAATCTCTCATGAAATGCTTTCGAAAAGTTATGAAGTCGAGTTGGATCCTTAGAGCTATTCATGTTCATATGATACTTTTTCACATGTTCAATTTTAAATAAGTTCAAGGAAATGTTATGTCACACCGACATGAGAAAGTATGCTAAGCTACCTCATGGTTGTCTCATATGTTTCAAGACGGTCACTCTAGCCTTAATCGAGAAGCAATGTCTGTTGGTTAACCTTTCATGAACTGTTTTGGAAAAGTTATGAAGTCAAGCTTGATCCTAAGAGATATTCATGTTAATATGACACTTTTACACATCTGATCTATTTTAGCTAAGTTAAAATCAACGTAATGTCACTTTGACGTGAGAAACTGTGCTAAGCCACCTTATGGTGGTCTCATATGTTTCAACACGGTCACTTTAGCCGTAATCTAGAAGCTGTGTGTGTTGGTGAACCTCTCGTGAATAATTTTCGTTGAGTTATGAAGTCGAGCTTGGTCATTAGAGTTATTCATGTTCATGTGATCCTTTTACATATGTAATCTACTTTATCTAAGTTCAAGGCAATATAATGTCACTTTGACATGACAATGTGTGCTAAGCCACCGTATAGTGGTCTCACATTTCAACACGGTCACTCTAGCCTTAATCTAAAAGCTATGTCTGTTGGTTAACATCTCATGAACTACTTTGGATTATGAAATCAAGCTTGATCCTAAGAGATATTCATGTTAATATGACACTTTTACACATCTGATCTATTTTAGCTAAGTTAAAAGCAATGTAATGTCACTTTGACATGAGAAACTTTGCTAAGCCACCTTGTGGTGGTCTTATATGTTTCAACATTGTCACTTTAGCCGTAATCTATAAGCTATGTGTGTTGGTGAACCTCTCGTGAATAGTTTTCGTTGAGTTATGAAGTCGAGCTTGGTCATTAGAGCTATTCATGTTCATGTGATCCTTTTACATATGTAATCTAGTTTAGCTAAGTTCAAGGCAATGTAATGTCACTTTGACATGACAATGTGTGCTAAGCCACCGTATAATGGTCTCATATTTCAACACGGTCACTCTAGCCTTAATTTAGAAACTATGTCTGTTGGTGAACCCCTCATGAACTGCTTTGGTTGAGTGATGAAGTCGAGCTTGATCCTTAGAGCTATTCATGTTCATATGATACTTTTATACATGTGATATATTTTAGCTAAGTTCAAGGCAATGAAACGTTACTTTGACATGAGAAAGTGTGCTATTCTATCTTATGGTGGTCTCATATGTTCCAACACAGTCATTCTACCCTTAATTTAGAAGCCATGTCTGTTGGTGAACCCCTCATGAACTGCTTTGGTTGATTTATGAAGTTGAGCTTGATCCTTAGGATTATTGATGTTCATATGATATTTTTATACATGTGATCTATTTTAGCTAAGTTCAAGGAAATGTAATGTGACTTTGACATGAGAAAGTGTGCTAATCCACCTTATGGTGGTCTTATATGTCCCAATACGATCACTCAAGGCCTAATCTAGAAGCTGTGTCTGTTGGTGAATCTCTCATGAAATGCTTTCGAAAAGCTAAAAAGTCGAGTTGGATCCTCAGAGCTATTCATGTTCATATGATACTTTTACACGTGTTCAATTTTAAATAAGTTCAAGGAAATGTTATGTCACACCGACATGAGAAAGTATGCTAAGCTACCTCACGGTTGTGTCATATGTTTCAACACGGTCACTCTAGCCTTAATCTAAAAGCTATGTCTGTTGGTTAACATCTCATGAACTACTTTGGAAAATTTATGAAGTCTAGCTTGATCCTAAGAGATATTCATGTTAATATGACACTTTTACACATCTGATCTATTTTAGCTAAGTTAAAAGAAGTGTAATGTCACTTTGACATGAGAAAATGTGCTAAGCCACCTTGTGGTGGTCTTATATGTTTCAACACATTCACTTTAGCCGTAATCTAGAAGCTATGTGTGTTGGTGAACCTCTCGTGAATACTTTTCGTTGAGTTATGAAGTCGAGCTTGGTCATTAGAGCTATTCATGTTCATGTGATCCTTTTACATATGTAATCTAGTTTAGCTAAGTTCAAGGCAATGTAATGTTACGTTGACATGACAATGTGTGCTAAGCCACCGTATAGTGGTCTCATATTTCAACACGGTCACTCTAGCCTTAATTTAGAAGCTATGTCTGTTGGTGAACCCCTCATGAACTGCTTTGGTTGAGTGATGAAGTCGAGCTTGATCCTTAGAGCTATTCATGTTCATATGATACTTTTATACATGTGATCTATTTTAGCTAAGTTCAAGGCAATGAAATGTTACTTTGACATGAGAAAGTGTGATATTCTATATTATGGTGGTCTCATATGTTCCAACACGGTCATTCTACTCTTAATTTAGAAGCCATGTCTGTTGGGGAACCCTTCATAAACTGCCTTGGTTTAGTTATGAAGTCGAGCTTGATCCTTAGAGGTATTGATGTTCATATGATACTTTTATACATGTGATCTATTTGAGCTAAGTTTAAGGAAATGTAATGTCACTTTGACCTGAGAGAGTATGCTTATCCACCTTTTTGTTGTCTTATATGTTCCAATACGGTCACGCTAGGCCTAATCTAGAAGCTATGTCTGTTGGTGAATCTCTCATGAAATGCTTTCGAAAAGTTATAAAGTCGAGTTGGATCCTGAGAGCTATTCATGTTCATATGATACTTTTACATGTGTTCAATTTTAAATAAGTTCAAGAAAATGTTATGTCACACCGACATGAGAAAGTATGCTAAGCTACCTCATGGTTGTCTCATATGTTTCAACACGGTCACTCTAGCCTTAATCTAAAAGCTATGTCTGTTGGTTAACATCTCATGAACTACTTTGGAAAAGTTATGAAGTCAAGCTTGATCCTAAGAGATATTCATGTTAATATGACACTTTTACACATCTGATCTATTTTAGCTAAGTTAAAAAGCAATGTAATGTCACTTTGACATGAGAAAATGTGCTAAGCCACCTTGTGGTGGTCTTATATGTTTCAACACGGTCACTTTAGCCGTAATTTAGAAGCTATGTGTGTTGGTGAACCTATCGTGAATAGTTTTCGTTGAGTTATGAAGTCGAGCTTGGTCATTAGAGCTATTCATGTTCATGTGATCCTTTTACATATGTAATCTAGTTTAGCTAAGTTCAAGGCAATGTAATGTCACTTTGACATGACAATGTGTGCTAAGCCACCGTATAATGGTCTCATATTTCAACACGGTCACTCTAGCCTTAATTTAGAAGCTATGTCTGTTAAAGAACCCCTCATGAACTGCTTTGGTTGAGTGATGAAGTGGAGCTTGATCCTTAGAGTTATTCATGTTCATATGATACTTTTATACATGTGATATATTTTAGCTAAGTTCAAGGCAATGAAATGTTACTTTGACATGAGAAAGAGTGCTATTCTATCTTATGGTGGTCTCGTATGTTCCAACACGGTCATTCTACCCTTAATTTAGAAGCCATGTCTGTTGGTGAACCCCACATGAACTGCTTTGGTTGAGTTATGAAGTCGAGCTTGATCCTTAGGGGTATTGATGTTCATATGATATTTTTATACATGTGATATATTTTAGCTAAGTTTAAGGAAATGTAATGTAACTTTGACCTGAGAGAGTATGCTAATCCACCTTTTTGTTGTCTTATATGTTCCAATACGGTCACGCTAGGCCTAATCTAGAAGCTATGTCTGTTGGTGAATCTCTCATGAAATGCTTTCGAAAAGTTATAAAGTCGAGTTGGATCCTGAGAGCTATTCATGTTCATATGATACTTTTACATGTGTTCCATTTTAAATAAGTTCAAGAAAATGTTATGTCACACCGACATGAGAAAGTATGCTAAGCTACCTCATGGTTGTCTCATATGTTTCAACACGGTCACTCTAGCCTTAATCTAAAAGCTATGTCTGTTGGTTAACATCTCATGAACTACTTTGGAAAAGTTATGAAGTCAAGCTTGATCCTAAGAGATATTCATGTTAATATGACACTTTTACACATCTGATCTATTTTAGCTAAGTTAAAAAGCAATGTAATGTCACTTTGACATGAGAAAATGTGCTAAGCCACCTTGTGGTGGTCTTATATGTTTCAACACGGTCACTTTAGCCGTAATTTAGAAGCTATGTGTGTTGGTGAACCTATCGTGAATAGTTTTCGTTGAGTTATGAAGTCGAGCTTGGTCATTAGAGCTATTCATGTTCATGTGATCCTTTTACATATGTAATCTAGTTTAGCTAAGTTCAAGGCAATGTAATGTCACTTTGACATGACAATGTGTGCTAAGCCACCGTATAATGGTCTCATATTTCAACACGGTCACTCTAGCCTTAATTTAGAAGCTATGTCTGTTAAAGAACCCCTCATGAACTGCTTTGGTTGAGTGATGAAGTGGAGCTTGATCCTTAGAGTTATTCATGTTCATATGATACTTTTATACATGTGATATATTTTAGCTAAGTTCAAGGCAATGAAATGTTACTTTGACATGAGAAAGAGTGCTATTCTATCTTATGGTGGTCTCGTATGTTCCAACACGGTCATTCTACCCTTAATTTAGAAGCCATGTCTGTTGGTGAACCCCACATGAACTGCTTTGGTTGAGTTATGAAGTCGAGCTTGATCCTTAGGGGTATTGATGTTCATATGATATTTTTATACATGTGATATATTTTAGCTAAGTTTAAGGAAATGTAATGTAACTTTGACCTGAGAGAGTATGCTAATCCACCTTATTGTTGTCTTATATGTTCCAATACGGTCACTCTAGGCCTAATCTAGAAGCTATGTCTGTTGGTGAATCTCTCATGAAATGCTTTCGAAAAGTTATAAAGTCGAGTTGGATCCTGAGAGCTATTCATGTTCATATGATACTTTTACATGTGTTCAATTTTAAATAAGTTCAAGGAAATGTTATGTCACACCAACATGAGAAAGTATGCTAAGCTACCTCATGGTTGTCTCATATGTTTCAACACGGTCACTCTAGCCTTAATCTAAAAGCTATGTCTGTTGGTTAACATCTCATGAACTACTTTGGAAAAGTTATGAAGTCAAGCTTGATCCTAAGAGATATTCATGTTAATATGACACTTTTACACATCTGATCTATTTTAGCTAAGTTAAAAGCAGTGTAATGTCACTTTGACATGAGAAAATGTGCTAAGCCACCTTGTGGTGGTCTTATATGTTTCAACACATTCACTTTAGCCGTAATCTAGAAGCTATGTGTGTTGGTGAACCTCTCGTGAATACTTTTCGTTGAGTTATGAAGTCGAGCTTGGTCATTAGAGCTATTCATGTTCATGTGATCCTTTTACATATGTAATCTAGTTTAGCTAAGTTCAAGGCAATGTAATGTTACGTTGACATGACAATGTGTGCTAAGCCACCGTATAGTGGTCTCATATTTCAACACGGTCACTCTAGCCTTAATTTAGAAGCTATGTCTGTTGGTGAACCCCTCATGAACTGCTTTGGTTGAGTGATGAAGTCGAGCTTGATCCTTAGAGCTATTCATGTTCATATAATACTTTTATACATGTGATCTATTTTAGCTAAGTTCAAGGCAATGAAATGTTACTTTGACATGGGAAAGTGTGATATTCTATATTATGGTGGTCTCATATGTTCCAACACGGTCATTCTACTCTTAATTTAGAAGCCATGTCTGTTGGGGAACCCCTCATAAACTGCCTTGGTTGAGTTATGAAGTCGAGCTTGATCCTTAGAGGTATTGATGTTCATATGATACTTTTATACATGTGATCTATTTTAGCTAAGTTTAAGGAAATGTAATGTCACTTTGACCTGAGAGAGTATGCTAATCCACCTTTTTGTTGTCTTATATGTTCCAATACGGTCACGCTAGGCCTAATCTAGAAGCTATGTCTGTTGGTGAATCTCTCATGAAATGCTTTCGAAAAGTTATAAAGTCAAGTTGGATCCTCAGAGCTATTCATGTTCATAGGATACTTTTACACGTGTTCAATTTTAAATAAGTTCAAGGAAATGTTATGTCACACCGACCTGAGAAAGTATGCTAAGCTACCTCATGGTTGTCTCATATGTTTCAACACGGTCACTCTAGCCTTAATCTAAAAGCTATGTCTGTTGGTTAACATCTCATGAACTACTTTGGAAAAGTTATGAAGTCAAGCTTGATCCTAAGAGATATTCATGTTAATATGACACTTTTACACATCTGATCTATTTTAGCTAAGTTAAAAAGCAATGTAATGTCACTTTGACATGAGAAAATGTGCTAAGCCACCTTGTGGTGGTCTTATATGTTTCAACACGGTCACTTTAGCCGTAATTTAGAAGCTATGTGTGTTGGTGAACCTATCGTGAATAGTTTTCGTTGAGTTATGAAGTCGAGCTTGGTCATTAGAGCTATTCATGTTCATGTGATCCTTTTACATATGTAATCTAGTTTAGCTAAGTTCAAGGCAATGTAATGTCACTTTGACATGACAATGTGTGCTAAGCCACCGTATAATGGTCTCATATTTCAACATGGTCACTCTAGCCTTAATCTAAAAGCTATGTCTGTTGGTTAACATCTCATGAACTACTTTGGATTATGAAGTCAAGCTTGATCCTAAGAGATATTCATGTTAATATGACACTTTTACACATCTGATCTATTTTAGCTAAGTTAAAAGCAATGTAATGTCACTTTGACATGAGAAACTGTGCTAAGCCACCTTGTGGTGGTCTTATATGTTTCAACACTGTCACTTTAGCCGTAATCTATAAGCTTTGTATGTTGGTGAACCTCTCGTGAATAGTTTTCGTTGAGTTATGAAGTCGAGCTTCGTCATTAGAGCTATTCATGTTCATGTGATCCTTTTACATATGTAATCTAGTTTAGCTAAGTTCAAGGCAATGTAATGTCACTTTGACATGACAATGTGTGCTAAGCCACCGTATAATGGTGTCATATTTCAACACGGTCACTCTAGCCTTAATTTAGAAACTATGTCTGTTGGTGAACCCCTCATGAACTGCTTTGGTTGAGTGATGAAGTCGAGTTTGATCCTTAGAGCTATTCATGTTCATATGATACTTTTATACATGTGATATATTTTAGCTAAGTTCAAGGCAATGAAACGTTACTTTGACATGAGAAAGTGTGCTATTCTATCTTATGGTGGTCTCATATGTTCCAACACGGTCATTCTACCCTTACTTTAGAGGCCATGTCTGTTGGGGAACCCGTCATGAACTGCTTTGGTTGAGTTATGAAGTCGTGCTTGATCCTTAGGGGTATTAACGTTCATATGATACTTTTATACATGTCATCTATTTTAGCTAAGTTCAAGGCAATGTAATGTGACTTTGACATGAGAAAGTGTGCTAATCCAACTTATGGTGGTCTTATATGTTCCAATACGGTCACTCTAGGCCTAATCTAGAAGCTATGTCTGTTGGGGAATCTCTCATGAAATGCTTTCGAAAAGTTATGATGTCGAGTTGGATCCTGAGAGCTATTCATGTTCATATGATACTTTTACACGTGTTCAATTTTAAATAAGTTCAAGGAAATGTTATGTCACACTAACATGAGAAAGTATGCTAAGCTACCTCATGGTTGTCTCATATGTTTCAACACGGTCACTCTAGCCTTAATCTAAAAGCTATGTCTAAAAGCTATGTCTGTTGGTGAAACCCTCATGAACTGCTGTGGTTGAGTTATGAAGTCGAGCTTGATCCTTAGAGCTATTCATGTTCATATAATACTTTTATACATGTGATCTATTTTAGCTAAGTTCAAGGCAATGAAATGTTACTTTGACATGAGAAAGTGTGATATTCTATCTTATAGTGGTCTCATATGTTCCAACACGGTCATTCTACCCTTAATTTAGAAGCCATGTCTGTTGGTGAACCCCTCATGAACTGCTTTGGTTGAGTTATGAAGTCGAGCTTGATCCTTAGGGGTATTAATGTTCATATGATACTCTTATACATGTGATCTATTTTAGCTAAGTTCAAGGAAATGTAATGTGACTTTGACATGAGAAAGTGTGCTAATCCACCTTATGGTGGTCTTAAATGTTCCAATACGGTCACTGTAGGCTTAATCTAGAAGCTATGTCTGTTGGTGAATCTTGCATGAAATGCTTTCGAAAAGTTATGAAGTCGAGTTGGATCCTTAGAGCTATTCATGTTCATATGATACTTTTACATGTGATCAATTTTAGTTAAGTTCAAGGAAATGTAATGTCACAGTGACATGAGAAAGTATGCTAAGCTACCTCATGGTGTCATATGTTTCAAGACGGTCACTCTAGCCTTAATCGAGAAGCAATGTCTGTTGGTTAACCTTTCATGAACTGTTTTGGAAAAGTTATGAAGTCAAGCTTGATCCTAAGAGATATTCATGTTAATATGACACTTTTACACATATGATCTATTTTAGCTAAGTTAAAATCAACATAATGTCACTTTGACGTGAGAAACTGTGCTAAGTCACCTTATGGTGGTCTCATATGTTTCAACACGGTCACTTTAGCCGTAATCTAGAAGTTGTGTGTGTTGGTGAACCTCTCGTGAATAATTTTCGTTGAGTTATTAAGTCGAGCTTGGTCATTAGAGTTATTCATGTTCATGTGATCCTTTTACATATGTAATCTACTTTATCAAAGTTCAAGGCAATATAATGTCACTTTGACATGACAATGTGTGCTAAGCCACCGTATAGTGGTCTCACATTTCAACACGGTCATTCTAGCCTTAATTTAGAAGCTATGTCTGTTGGTGAAACCCTCATGAACTGCTTTGGTTGAGTTATGAAGTCGAGCTTTATCCTTAGAGCTTTTCATGTTCATATGATACTTTTATACATGTGATCTATTTTAGCTAAGTTCAAGGCAATGAAATGTTACTTTGACATAAGAAAGTGTAATATTCTATCTTATGGTGGTCTCATATGTTCCAACACGGTCATTCTACCCTTAATTTAGAAGCCATGTCTGTTGGAGAACCCCTCATGAACTGCTTT
This sequence comes from Lepidium didymum, assembly GCA_963920545.1. Classification (NCBI taxonomy): domain Eukaryota; kingdom Viridiplantae; phylum Streptophyta; class Magnoliopsida; order Brassicales; family Brassicaceae; genus Lepidium; species Lepidium didymum. The sequence continues at coordinate 7,628,561 of OY986983.1, read as the reverse complement.
GGTTGAGTTATGAAGTCGAGCTTGATCCTTAGGGGTATTAATATTCATATGATACTTTTATACATGTGATCTATTTTAGCTAAGTTCAAGGCAATGTAATGTGGCTTTGACATGAGAAAGTGTGTCAATCCACCTTATGGTGGTCTTATATGTTCCAATACGGTCACTTTAGGCTTAATCTAATAGCTATGTTTGTTGGTGAATCTCGCATGAAATGCTTTCGAAAAGTTATGAAGTCGAGCTGGATCCTTAGAGCTATTCATGTTCATATGATACTTTTACATGTGATCAATTTAAGTTAAGTTCAAAGAAATGTAATGTCACACTCACATGATAAAGTATACTAAGCTACTGCATGGTTGTCTCATATGTTTCAACACGGTTACTCTAGCCTTATTCTAGAAGATATGTCTGTTGGTTAACCTCTCATGAACTGCTTTGGAAAAGTTATGAAATCAACCTTGATCCTAAGAGATATTCATGTTAATATGACACTTTTACACATCTAATCTATTTTAGCTAAGTTAAAAGCAATGTAATATCACTTTGACATAAGAAACTATGTTAAGACACCTTATGGTGTTCTCACATGTTTCAACACGGTCACTTTAGTCTTAATCGGGAAGCTGTGTGTTGGTGAACCTCTAACTAATTCCTTTCGTTGAGTTATGAAGTCGAGCTTGATCATTAGAGCTATTTATGGTCATACGATATTTTTACATATGTGATCTATTTAGCTAAGTTCAAGACAATGTAATGTCACTTTAACATGACAATGTGTGCTAAGCCACCGTATAGTGGTCTCATATTTCAACACGGTCACTCTAGCCTTAATTTAGAAGGTAAGTCTGTTGGTGAAACCCTCATGAACTGCTTTGGTTGAGTTATGAAGTCGAGCTTGATCCTTAGAGCTATTCATGTTCATATGATACTTTTATACATGTTATCTATTTTAGCTAAGTTCAAGGCAATGAAATGTTACTTTGACATGAGAAAGTGTGATATTCTATCTTATTGCTGTCTCATATGTTCCGACACAGTCATTCTACCCTTAATTTAGAAGCCATGTGTGTTGGGGAACCCCTCATGAACTGCTTTGGTTGAGTTATGAAGTCGAGTTTGATCCTTAGGGGTATTAATATTCATATGATACTTTTATACATGTGATCTATTTTAGATAAGTTCAAGGCAATGTAATGTGGCTTTGACATGAGAAAGTGTGCTAATCCACCTTATGGTGGTCTTATATGTTCCAATATGGTCACTCTAGGCTTAATCTAATAGCTATGTTTGTTGGTGAATCTCGCATGAAATGCTTTAAAAAATTTATAAAGTCGAGTTGGATCCGTAGAGCTATTCATGTTCATATGATACTTTTACACGTGTTCAATTTTAGTTAAGTTCACGAAAATGTAATGTCACACTGACATGAGAAAGTATGCTAAGCTACCTCATGGTGTCATATGTTTCAAGACGGTCACTCTAGCCTTAATCGAGAAGCAATGTCTGTTGGTTAACCTTTCATGAACTGTTTTGGAAAAGTTATGAAGTCAAGCTTGATCCTAAGAGATATTCATGTTAATATGACACTTTTACACATATGATCTATTTTAGCTAAGTTAAAATCAACATAATGTCACTTTGACGTGAGAAACTGTGCTAAGTCACCTTATGGTGGTCTCATATGTTTCAACACGGTCACTTTAGCCGTAATCTAGAAGCTGTGTGTGTTGGTGAACCTCTCGTGAATAATTTTCGTTGAGTTATTAAGTCGAGCTTGGTCATTAGAGTTATTCATGTTCATGTGATCCTTTTACATATGTAATCTACTTTATCAAAGTTCAAGGCAATATAATGTCACTTTGACATGACAATGTGTGCTAAGCCACCGTATAGTGGTCTCACATTTCAACACGGTCATTCTAGCCTTAATTTAGAAGCTATGTCTGTTGGTGAAACCCTCATGAACTGCTTTGGTTGAGTTATGAAGTCGAGCTGGAGCCTTAGAGCTATTCATGTTCATATGATACTTTTATACATGTGATCTATTTTAGCTAAGTTCAAGGCAATGAAATGTTCCTTTGACATGAGAAAGTGAGATATTCTATCTTATTGTGGTCTCATATGTTCCAACACGATCATTCTACCCTTAATTTAGAAGCCATGTCTGTTGGGGAACCCCTCATGAACTGCTTTGGTTGAGTTATGAAGTCGAGCTTGATCCTTAGGGGTATTAATATTCATATGATACGTTTATACATGTGATCTATTTTAGTTAAGTTCAAGGCAATGTAATGTGACTATGACATGAGAAAGTATGCTAATCCACCTTATGGTGGTCTTATATGTTCCAATACGGCCACTCTAAGCCTAATTTAGAAGCTATGTCTGTTGGTGAATCTCGCATGAAATGCTTTCGAAAAGTTATGAAGTCGAGTTGGATCCTTAGAGCTATTCATGTTCATATGATACTTTTACATGTGATCAATTTTAGTTAAGTTCAAAGAAATGTAATGTCACACTGACAGGAGAAAGTATGCTAAGCTACCTCATGGTTGTCTCATATGTTTCAAGATGGTCACTGTAGCCTTAATCTAGAAGTTATGTTTGTTAGTTAACCTTTCATGAACTGTTTTGGAAAAGTTATGAAGTCAAACTTGATCCTAAGAGATATTCATGTTAATATGACACTTTTACACATCTGATCTATTTTAGCTAACTTAAAAGCAATGTAATATCACTTTGACATGAGAAACTATGTTAAGACACCTTATGGTGGTCTCACATGTTTCAACACGGTCACTTTAGCCTTAATCGGGAAGCTATGTGTGTTGGTGAACCTCTAACTAATTCCTTTCGTTGAGTTATGAAGTCGAGCTTGATCATTAAAGCTATTTATGGTCATACGATATTTTTACATATGTAATCTATTTAGCTAAGTTCAAGACAATGTAATGTCACTTTGACATGACAATGTGTGCTAAGCCACCGTATAGTGGTCTCATATTTCAACACGGTCACTCTAGCCTTACTTTAGAAGCTATGTCTGTTGGTGAACCCCTCATGAACTGCTTTGGTTGAGTTATGAAGTCTAGCTGGATCCTTAGAGCTATTCATGTTCATATGATACTTTTATACATGTGATCTATTTTAGCTAAGTTCAAGGCAATGAAATGTTACTTTGACATGAGAAAGTGTGATATTCTATCTTATGGTGGTCTCATATGTTCCAACACGGTCATTCTAACCTTAATTTAGAAGCCATGTCTGTTGGGGAACCCCTCATGAACTGCTTTGGTTGAGTTATGAACTCGAGCTTGATCCTTAGGGGTATTAATGTTCATATGATACTTTTATACATGTGATATATTTTAGCTAAGTTCAAGGCAATGTAATGTGACTTTGACATGAGAAAGTGTGCTAATCCACCTTATGGTTGTCTTATATGTTCCAATACGGTCACTCTAGGCTTAATCTAGAAGCTATGTCTGTTAATGAATCTCTCATGAAATGCTTTCAAAAATTTATGAAGTCGAGTTGGATCCTTAGAGCTATTCATGTTCAAAGGATACTTTTACATGTGTTCAATTTTAGTTAAGTTCAAGGAAATGTAATGTCACACTGACATGAGAAAGTATGTTAAGCTACCTCATGGTTATCTCATATGTTTCAACACGGTCACTCTAGCCTTAATCTGAAAGCTATGTCTATTGGTTAACATCTCATGAACTACTTTGGAAAAGTTATGAAGTCAAGCTTGATCCTAAAAAATATTCATCTTAATATAACACTTTTACACATCTGATCTATTTTAGCTAACTTAAAAGCAATGTAATGTCACTTTGACATGAGAAAATGTGCTAAGCCACCTTGTGGTGGTCTTTTATGTTTCAACACGGTCACTTTAGCCGTAATCTAGAAGCTATGTGTGTTGGTGAACCTATCGTGAATACTTTTCGTTGAGTTATGAAGTCGAGCTTGGTCATTAGAGCTATTCATGTTCATGTGAACCTTTTACATATGTAATCTAGTTTAGCTAAGTTCAAGGCAATGCAATGTCACTTTGACATGACAATGTGTGCTAAGCCACCGTATAGTGGTCTCATATTTCAACACGGTCACTCTAGCCTTAATTTAGAAGCTATGTCTGTTGGTGAACCCCTCATGAACTGCTTTGGTTGAGTTATGAAGTCGAGCTTGATCCTTAGAGCTATTCATGTTCATATGATACTTTTATACATGTGATCTATTTTAGCTAAGTTCAAGGCAATGAAATGTTGCTTTGACATGAGAAAGTGTGATATTCTATCTTATGGTAGTCTCATATGTTCCAACACGGTTATTCTACCCTTAATTTAGAAGCCATGTCTGTTGGGGAACCCTTAATGAACTGCTTTGGTTGAGTTATGAAGTCGAGCTTGATCCTTAAGGATATTAAAGTCCATATGATACTTTTATACATGTGATCTATTTTAGCTAAGTTCAAGGCAATGTAATGTGACTTTGACATGAGATAGTATGCTAATCCACCTTATGGTGGTCTTATATGTTCCAATACGGTCACTCTAGGCTTAATCTAGAAGCTATGTTTGTTGGTGAATCTCTCGTGAAATGCTTTCAAAAATTTCTGAAGTTGAGTTGGATCCTTAGAGCTATTCATGTTCAAAGGATACTTTTACATGTGTTCAATTTTAGTTAAGTTCAAGGAAATGTAATGTCACACTGACATGAGAAAGTATGCTAAGCTACCTCATGGTTGTCTCATATGTTTCAACACGGTCACTCTAGCCTTAATCTGAAAGCTATGTCTGTTGGTTAACATCTCATGAACTACTTTGGAAAAGTTATGAAGTCAAGCTTGATCCTAAGAGATATTCATGTTAATATGACACTTTTACACATCTGATCTATTTTAGCTAACTTAAAAGCAATGTAATGTCACTTTGACATGAGAAAATGTGCTAAGCCACCTTGTGGTGGTCTTTTATGTTTCAACACGGTCACTTTAGCCGTAATCTAGAAGCTATGTGTGTTGGTGAACCTCTCGTGAATACTTTTTGTTGAGTGATGAAGTCGAGCTTGGTCATTAGAGCTATTCATGTTCATGTGAACCTTTTACATATGTAATCTAGTTTAGCTAAGTTCAAGGCAATGTAATGTCACTTTGACATGACAATGTGTGCTAAGCCACCGTATAGTGGTCTCATATTTCAACACGGTCACTCTAGCCTTAATTTAGAAGCTATGTCTGTTGGTGAACCCCTCATGAACTGCTTTGGTTGAGTGATGAAGTCGAGCTTGATCCTTAGAGCTATTCATGTTCATATGATACTTTTATACATGTGATCTATTTTAGCTAAGTTCAAGGCAATGAAATGTTGCTTTGACATGAGAAAGTGTGATATTCTATCTTATGGTAGTCTCATATGTTCCAACACGGTTATTCTACCCTTAATTTAGAAGCCATGTCTGTTGGGGAACCCTTAATGAACTGCTTTGGTTGAGTTATGAAGTCGAGCTTGATCCTTAAGGATATTAAAGTCCATATGATACTTTTATACATGTGATCTATTTTAGCTAAGTTCAAGGCAATGTAATGTGACTTTGACATGAGATAGTATGCTAATCCACCTTATGGTGGTCTTATATGTTCCAATACGGTCACTCTAGGCTTAATCTAGAAGCTATGTTTGTTGGTGAATCTCTCGTGAAATGCTTTCAAAAATTTCTGAAGTTGAGTTGGATCCTTAGAGCTATTCATGTTCAAAGGATACTTTTACATGTGTTCAATTTTAGTTAAGTTCAAGGAAATGTAATGTCACACTGACATGAGAAAGTATGCTAAGCTACCTCATGGTTGTCTCATATGTTTCAACACGGTCACTCTAGCCTTAATCTGAAAGCTATGTCTGTTGGTTAACATCTCATGAACTACTTTGGAAAAGTTATGAAGTCAAGCTTGATCCTAAGAGATATTCATGTTAATATGACACTTTTACACATCTGATCTATTTTAGCTAACTTAAAAGCAATGTAATGTCACTTTGACATGAGAAAATGTGCTAAGCCACCTTGTGGTGGTCTTATATGTTTCAACACGGTCACTTTAGTCGTAATCTAGAAGCTATGTGTGTTGGTGAATCTCTCGTGAATACTTTTCATTGAGTTATAAAGTCGAGCCTGGTCATTAGAGCTATTCATGTTCATGTGATCTTTTTACATATGTAATCTAGTTTAGCTAAGTTCAAGGCAATGTAATGTCACTTTGACATGACAATGTGTGCTAAGCCACCGTATAGTGGTCTCATATTTCAACACGGTCACTCTAGCCTTAATTTAGAAGCTATGTCTATTGGGGAACCCCTCATGAACTGCTTTGGTTGAGGTATGAAGTCGAGCTTGATCCTTAGGGGTATTAATGTTCATATGATAGTTTTATACATGTGATATATTTTATATAAGTTCAAGGCAATGTAATGTGACTTTGTCATGAGAAAGTGTGCTAATCCAGCTTATGGTTGTCTTATATGTTCCAATACGGTTACTTCAGGCTTAATCTAGAAGCTATGTCTGTTAATGAATCTCTCATGAAATGCTTTCAAAAATTTATGAAGTCGAGTTGGATCCTTAGAGCTATTCATGTTCAAAGGATACTTTTACATGTGTTCAATTTTAGTTAAATTCAAGGAAATGTAATGTCACACTGACATGAGAAAGTATGCTAAGCTACCTCATGGTTGTCTCATATGTTTCAACACGGTCACTCTAGCCTTAATCTAAAAGCTATGTCTATTGGTTAAAATCTCATGAACTACTTTGGAAAAGTTCTCAAGTCAAGCTTGATCCTAAGAGATATTCATGTTAATATGACACTTTTACACATCTGATCTATTTTACCTAACTTTAAAGCAATGTAATGTCACTTTGACATGAGAAAATGTGCTAAGCCACCTTGTGGTGGTCTTATATGTTTCAACACGGTCACTTTAGCCGTAATCTAGAAGCTATGTGTGTTGGTGAACCTCTCGTAAATACTTTTCATTGAGTGATGAAGTCGAGCTTGGTCATTAGAGCTATTCATGTTCATGTGATCCTTTTACATATGTAATCTAGTTTAGCTAAGTTCAAGGCAATGTAATGTCACTTTGACATGTTAATGTGTGCTAAGCCACCGTATAGTTGTCTCATATTTCAACACGATCACTCTAGCCTTAATTTAGAAGCTATGTCTGTTGGTGAACCCCTCATGAACTGCTTTGGTTGTGTTATGAAGTCGAGCTTGATCCCTAGAGCTATTCATGTTCATATGATACTTTTATACATGTGATCTCTTTTACCTAAGTTCAAGGCAATGAAATGTTACTTTGACATGAGAAAGTGTGATATTCTATCTTATGGTGGTCTCATATGTTCCAACACGGTCATTCTACCCTTAATTTATAAGCCATGTCTGTTGGGGAACCCCTCATGAACTGCTTTGGTTGAGTTATGAAGTCGAGCTTGATCTTTAGGGGTATTAATGTTCATATGATAATTTTATACATGTGATATATTTTAGATAAGTTCAAGGCAATGTAATGTGACTTTGTCATGAGAAAGTGTGCTAATCCAGCTTATGGTGGTCTTATATGTTCCAATACGGTCACTCTAGGCTTAATTTATAAGCTATATCTGTTGGTGAATCTCTCATGAAATGCTTTCAAAAATTTCTGAAGTCGAGTTGGATCCTTAGAGCTATTCATGTTCAAAGGATACTTTTACATGTGTTCAATTTTAGTTAAGTTCAAGGAAATGTAATGTCACACTGACATGAGAAAGTATGTTAAGCTACCTCATGGTTATCTCATATGTTTCAACACGGTCACTCTAGCCTTAATCTGAAAGCTATGTCTATTGGTTAACATCTCATGAACTACTTTGGAAAAGTTATGAAGTCAAGCTTGATCCTAAGAGATATTCATCTTAATATGACACTTTTACACATCTAATCTATTTTAGCTAACTTAAAAGTAATGTAATGTCACTTTGACATGAGAAAATGTGCTAAGCCACCTTGTGGTGGTCTTATATGTTTCAACACGGTCACTTTAGCCGTAATCTAGAAGCTATGTGTGTTGGTGAACCTCTCGTGAATACTTTTCGTTGAGTTATGAAGTCGAGCTTGGTCATTAGAGCTATTCATGTTCATGTGAACCTTTTACATATGTAATCTAGTTTAGCTAAGTTCAAGGCAATGTAATGTCACTTTGACATGACAATGTGTGCTAAGCCACCGTATAGTGGTCTCATATTTCAACACGGTCACTCTAGCCTTAATTTAGAAGCTATGTCTGTTGGTGAACCCCTTATGAACTGCTTTGGTTGAGTTATGAAGTCGAGCTGGATCCTTAGAGCTATTCATGTTCATATGATACTTTTATACATGTGATCTATTTTAGCTAAGTTCAAGGCAATGAAATGTTGCTTTGACATGAGAAAGTGTGATATTCTATCTTATGGTAGTCTCATATGTTCCAACACGGTTATTATACCCTTAATTTAGAAGCCATGTCTGTTGGGGAACCCTTAATGAACTGCTTTGGTTGAGTTATGAAGTCGAGCTTGATCCTTAGGGATATTAAAGTCCATATGATACTTTTATACATGTGATCTATTTTAGCTAAGTTCAAGGCAATGTAATGTGACTTTGACATGAGATAGTATGCTAATCCACCTTATGGTGGTCTTATATGTTCCAATACGGTCACTCTAGGCTTAATCTAGAAGCTATGTTTGTTGGTGAATCTCTCGTGAAATGCTTTCTAAAATTTATGAAGTCGAGTTGGATCCTTAGAGCTATTCATGTTCAAAGGATACTTTTACATGTGTTCAATTTTAGTTAAGTTCAAGGAAATGTAATGTCACACTGACATGAGAAAGTATGCTAAGCTACCTCATGGTTGTCTCATATGTTTCAACACGGTCACTCTAGCCTTAATCTAAAAGCTATGTCTGTTGGTTAACATCTCATGAACTACTTTGGAAAAGTTATGAAGTAAAGCTTGATCCTAAGAGATATTCATGTTAATATGACACTTTTACACATCTGATCTATTTTACCTAACTTAAAAGCAATGTAATGTCACTTTGACATGAGAAAATGTGCTAAGCCACCTTGTGGTGGTCTTATATGTTTCAACACTGTCACTTTAGCCGTAATCTAGAAGCTATGTGTGTTGGTGAATCTCTCGTGAATACTTTTCGTTGAGTTATGAAGTCGAGCTTGGTCATTAGAGCTATTCATGTTCATGTGATCCTTTTACATATGTAATCTAGTTTAGCTAAGTTCAAGGCAATGTAATGTCACTTTGACATGACAATGTGTGCTAAGCCACCGTGTAGTGGTCTCATATTTCAACACGGTCACTCTAGCCTTAATTTAGAAGCTATGTCTGTTGGTGAACCCCTCATGAACTGCTTTGGTTGAGTTATGAAGTCGAGCTTGATCCCTAGAGCTATTCATGTTCATATGATACTTTTATACATTTGATCTATTTTAGCTAAGTTCAAGGCAATGAAATGTTACTTTGACATGAGAAAGTGTGATATTCTATCTTATGGTGGTCTCATATGTTACAACACGGTCATTTCACCCTTAATTTAGAAGCCATGTCTGTTGGGGAACCCTTCATGAACTGCTTTGGTTGAGTTATGAAATCGAGCTTGATCCTTAGGGGTATTAATGTTCATATGATACTTTTATACATGTGATCTATTTTACCTAAGTTCAAGGCAATGAAATGTTGCTTTGAAGTGAGAAAGTGTGATATTCTATCTTATGGTAGTCTCATATGTTCCAACACGGTCATTCTACCCTTAATTTAGAAGCCATGTCTGTTGGGGAACCCCTAATGAACTGCCTTGGTTGAGTTATGAAGTCGAGCTTGATCCTTAGGGATATTAAAGTCCATATGATACTTTTATACATGTGATCTATTTTAGCTAAGTTCAAGGCAATGTAATGTGACTTTGACATGAGATAGTATGCTAATCCACCTTATGGTGGTCTTATATGTTCCAATACGGTCACTCTAGGCTTAATCTAGAAGCTATGTTTGTTGGTGAATCTCTCGTGAAATGCTTTCTAAAATTTATTAAGTCGAGTTGGATCCTTAGAGCTATTCATGTTCAAAGGATACTTTTACATGTGTTCAATTTTAGTTAAGTTCAAGGAAATGTAATGTCACACTGACATGAGAAAGTATGCTAAGCTACCTCATGGTTGTCTCATATGTTTCAACACGGTCACTCTAGCCTTAATCTAAAAGCTATGTCTGTTGGTTAACATCTCATGAACTACTTTGGAAAAGTTATGAAGTAAAGCTTGATCCTAAGAGATATTCATGTTAATATGACACTTTTACACATCTGATCTATTTTACCTAACTTAAAAGCAATGTAATGTCACTTTGACATGAGAAAATGTGCTAAGCCACCTTGTGGTGGTCTTATATGTTTCAACACTGTCACTTTAGCCGTAATCTAGAAGCTATGTGTGTTGGTGAATCTCTCGTGAATACTTTTCGTTGAGTTATGAAGTCGAGCTTGGTCATTAGAGCTATTCATGTTCATGTGATCCTTTTACATATGTAATCTAGTTTAGCTAAGTTCAAGGCAATGTAATGTCACTTTGACATGACAATGTGTGCTAAGCCACCGTGTAGTGGTCTCATATTTCAACACGGTCACTCTAGCCTTAATTTAGAAGCTATGTCTGTTGGTGAACCCCTCATGAACTGCTTTGGTTGAGTTATGAAGTCGAGCTTGATCCCTAGAGCTATTCATGTTCATATGATACTTTTATACATTTGATCTATTTTAGCTAAGTTCAAGGCAATGAAATGTTACTTTGACATGAGAAAGTGTGATATTCTATCTTATGGTGGTCTCATATGTTACAACACGGTCATTTCACCCTTAATTTAGAAGCCATGTCTGTTGGGGAACCCTTCATGAACTGCTTTGGTTGAGTTATGAAATCGAGCTTGATCCTTAGGGGTATTAATGTTCATATGATACTTTTATACATGTGATCTATTTTACCTAAGTTCAAGGCAATGAAATGTTGCTTTGAAGTGAGAAAGTGTGATATTCTATCTTATGGTAGTCTCATATGTTCCAACACGGTCATTCTACCCTTAATTTAGAAGCCATGTCTGTTGGGGAACCCCTAATGAACTGCCTTGGTTGAGTTATGAAGTCGAGCTTGATCCTTAGGGATATTAAAGTCCATATGATACTTTTATACATGTGATCTATTTTAGCTAAGTTCAAGGCAATGTAATGTGACTTTGACATGAGATAGTATGCTAATCCACCTTATGGTGGTCTTATATGTTCCAATACGGTCACTCTAGGCTTAATCTAGAAGCTATGTTTGTTGGTGAATCTCTCGTGAAATGCTTTCTAAAATTTATGAAGTCGAGTTGGATCCTTAGAGCTATTCATGTTCAAAGGATACTTTTACATGTGTTCAATTTTAGTTAAGTTCAAGGAAATGTAATGTCACACTGACATGAGAAAGTATGCTAAGCTACCTCATGGTTGTCTCATATGTTTCAACACGGTCACTCTAGCCTTAATCTAAAAGCTATGTCTGTTGGTTAACATCTCATGAACTACTTTGGAAAAGTTATGAAGTCAAGCTTGATCCTAAGAGATATTCATGTTAATATGACACTTTTACACATCTGATCTATTTTAGCTAAGTTAAAAGCAATGTAATGTCACTTTGACATGAGAAAATGTGCTAAGCCACCTTGTGGTGGTCTTATATGTTTCAACACGGTCACTTTAGCCGTAATCTGGAAGCTATGTGTGTTGGTGAACCTCTCGTGAATACTTTTCATTGAGTTATGAAGTCGAGCCTGGTCATTAGAGCTATTCATGTTCATGTGATCTTTTTACATATGTAATCTAGTTTAGCTAAGTTCAAGGCAATGTAATGTCACTTTGACATGACAATGTGTGCTAAGCCACCGTATAGTGGTCTCATATTTCAACACGGTCACTCTAGCCTTAATTTAGAAGCTATGTCTATTGGGGAACCCCTCATGAACTGCTTTGGTTGAGGTATGAAGTCGAGCTTGATCCTTAGGGGTATTAATGTTCATATGATAGTTTTATACATGTGATATATTTTATATAAGTTCAAGGCAATGTAATGTGACTTTGTCATGAGAAAGTGTGCTAATCCAGCTTATGGTTGTCTTATATGTTCCAATACGGTTACTTCAGGCTTAATCTAGAAGCTATGTCTGTTAATGAATCTCTCATGAAATGCTTTCAAAAATTTATGAAGTCGAGTTGGATCCTTAGAGCTATTCATGTTCAAAGGATACTTTTACATGTGTTCAATTTTAGTTAAATTCAAGGAAATGTAATGTCACACTGACATGAGAAAGTATGCTAAGCTACCTCATGGTTGTCTCATATGTTTCAACACGGTCACTCTAGCCTTAATCTAAAAGCTATGTCTATTGGTTAAAATCTCATGAACTACTTTGGAAAAGTTCTCAAGTCAAGCTTGATCCTAAGAGATATTCATGTTAATATGACACTTTTACACATCTGATCTATTTTACCTAACTTTAAAGCAATGTAATGTCACTTTGACATGAGAAAATGTGCTAAGCCACCTTGTGGTGGTCTTATATGTTTCAACACGGTCACTTTAGCCGTAATCTAGAAGCTATGTGTGTTGGTGAACCTCTCGTAAATACTTTTCATTGAGTGATGAAATCGAGCTTGGTCATTAGAGCTATTCATGTTCATGTGATCCTTTTACATATGTAATCTAGTTTAGCTAAGTTCAAGGCAATGTAATGTCACTTTGACATGTTAATGTGTGCTAAGCCACCGTATAGTGGTCTCATATTTCAACACGATCACTCTAGCCTTAATTTAGAAGCTATATTTGTTGGTGAACCCCTCATGAACTGCTTTGGTTGCGTTATGAAGTCGAGCTTGATCCCTAGAGCTATTCATGTTCATATGATACTTTTATACATGTGATCTCTTTTAGCTAAGTTTAAGGCAATGAAATGTTACTTTGACATGAGAAAGTGTGATATTCTATCTTATGGTGGTCTCATATGTTCCAACACGGTCATTCTACCCTTAATTTATAAGCCATGTCTGTTGGGGAACCCCTCATGAACTGCTCTGGTTGAGTTATGAAGTCGAGCTTGATCTTTAGGGGTATTAATGTTCATATGATAATTTTATACATGTGATATATTTTAGATAAGTTCAAGGCAATGTAATGTGACTTTGTCATGAGAAAGTGTGCTAATCCAGCTTATGGTGGTCTTATATGTTCCAATACGGTCACTCTAGGCTTAATTTAGAAGCTATATCTGTTGGTGAATCTCTCATGAAATGCTTTCAAAAATTTCTGAAGTCGAGTTGGATCCTTAGAGCTATTCATGTTCAAAGGATACTTTTACATGTGTTCAATTTTAGTTAAGTTCAAGGAAATGTAATGTCACACTGACATGAGAAAGTATGTTAAGCTACCTCATGGTTATCTCATATGTTTCAACACGGTCACTCTAGCCTTAATCCGAAAGCTATGTCTATTGGTTAACATCTCATGAACTACTTTGGAAAAGTTATGAAGTCAAGCTTGATCCTAAGAGATATTCATCTTAATATGACACTTTTACACATCTAATCTTTTTTAGCTAACTTAAAAGCAATGTAATGTCACTTTGACATGAGAAAATGTGCTAAGCCACCTTGTGGTGGTCTTATATCTTTCAACACGGTCACTTTAGCCGTAATCTAGAAGCTATGTGTGTTGGTGAACCTCTCGTGAATACTTTTCGTTGAGTTATGAAGTCGAGCTTGGTCATTAGAGCTATTCATGTTCATGTGAACCTTTTACATATGTAATCTAGTTTAGCTAAGTTCAAGGCAATGTAATGTCACTTTGACATGACAATGTGTGCTAAGCCACCGTATAGTGGTCTCATATTTCAACACGGTCACTCTAGCCTTAATTTAGAAGCTATGTCTGTTGGTGAACCCCTTATGAACTGCTTTGGTTGAGTTATGAAGTCGAGCTGGATCCTTAGAGCTATTCATGTTCATATGATACTTTTATACATGTGATCTATTTTAGCTAAGTTCAAGGCAATGAAATGTTGCTTTGACATGAGAAAGTGTGATATTCTATCTTATGGTAGTCTCATATGTTCCAACACGGTTATTCTACCCTTAATTTAGAAGCCATGTCTGTTGGGGAACCCTTAATGAACTGATTTGGTTGAGTTATGAAGTCGAGCTTGATCCTTAGGGATATTAAAGTCCATATGATACTTTTATACATGTGATCTATTTTAGCTAAGTTCAAGGCAATGTAATGTGACTTTGACATGAGATAGTATGCTAATCCACCTTATGGTGGTCTTATATGTTCCAATACGGTCACTCTAGGCTTAATCTAGAAGCTATGTTTGTTGGTGAATCTCTCGTGAAATGCTTTCTAAAATTTATGAAGTCGAGTTGGATCCTTAGAGCTATTCATGTTCAAAGGATACTTTTACATGTGTTCAATTTTAGTTAAGTTCAAGGAAATGTAATGTCACACTGACATGAGAAAGTATGCTAAGCTACCTCATGGTAGTCTCATATGTTTCAACACGGTCACTCTAGCCTTAATCTAAAAGCTATGTCTGTTGGTTAACATCTCATGAACTACTTTGGAAAAGTTATGAAGTCAAGCTTGATCCTAAGAGATATTCATGTTAATATGACACTTTTACACATCTGATCTATTTTAGCTAACTTAAAAGCAATGTAATGTCACTTTCACATGAGAAAATGTGCTAAGCCACCTTGTGGTGGTCTTATATGTTTCAACACTGTCACTTTAGCCGTAATCTAAAAGCTATGTGTGTTGGTGAATCTCTCGTGAACACTTTTCGTTGAGTTATGAAGTCGAGCTTGGTCATTAGAGCTATTCATGTTCATGTGATCCTTTTACTAATGTAACCTAGTTTAGCTAAGTTCAAGGCAATGTAATGTCACTTTGACATGACAATGTGTGCTAAGCCACCGTATAGTGGTCTCATATTTCAACACGGTCACTCTAGCCTTAATTTAGAAGCTATGTCTGTTGGTGAACCCCTCATGAACTGCTTTGGTTGAGTTATGAAGTCGAGCTTGATCCCTAGAGCTATTCATGTTCATATGATACTTTTATACATTTGATCTATTTTAGCTAAGTTCAAGGCAATGAAATGTTACTTTGACATGAGAAAGTGTGATATTCTATCTTATGGTGGTCTCATATGTTACAACACGGTCATTTCACCCTTAATTTAGAAGCCATGCTGTTGGGGAACCCTTCATGAACTGCTTTGGTTGAGTTATGAAATCGAGCTTGATCCTTAGGGGTATTAATGTTCATATGATATTTTTCAACATGTGATCTATTTTAGCTAAGTTCAAGGCAATGTAATGTGACTTTGACATGAGAAAGTGTGCTAATCCAGCTTATGGGGGTCTTATATGTTCCAATACGGTCACTCTAGGCTTAATCTAGAAGCTATGTCTGTTGGTGAATCTCTCATGAAATGCTTTCAAAAATTTATGAAGTCGAGTTGGATCCTTAGAGCTATTCATGTTCAAAGGATACTTTTACATGTGTTCAATTTTAGTTAAGTTCAAGGAAATGTAATGTCACACTGACATGAGAAAGTATGCTAAGCTACCTCATGGTTGTCTCATATGTTTCAACACGGTCACTCTAGCCTTAATCTAAAAGCTATGTCTGTTGGTTAACATCTCATGAACTACTTTGGAAAAGTTATGAAGTCAAGCTTGATCCTAAGAGATATTCATGTTAATATGACACTTTTACACATCTGATCTATTTTAGCTAACTTAAAAGCAATGTAATGTCACTTTCACATGAGAAAATGTGCTAAGCCACCTTGTTGTGGTCTTATATGTTTCAACACGGTCACTTTACCGTAATCTAGAAGCTATGTGTGTTGGTGAACCTCTCGTGAATACTTTTCGTTGAGTTATGAGATCGAGCTTGGTCATTAGAGCTATTCATGTTCATGTGATCCTTTTACATATGTGATCCTTTTAAATTTAATGTCACACCTCATGGTTATCTTATATGTTTCAACACGGTCACTCTAGCCTTAATCTAAAAGCTATGTTTGTTGGTTAACCTTTCAGGAACTGTTTTGGAAAAGTTATGAAGTCAAGATTGATCCTAAGAGATATTCATGTTAATATGACACTTTTACACATCTGATCTATTTTAGCTAACTTTAAAGCAATGTAATGTCACTTTGACATGAGAAAATGTGCTAAGCCACCTTGTGGTGGTCTTATATGTTTCAACACGGTCACTTTAGCCGTAATCTAGAAGCTATGTGTGTTGGTGAACCTCTCGTAAATACTTTTCATTGAGTGATGAAGTCGAGCTTGGTCATTAGAGCTATTCATGTTCATGTGATCCTTTTACATATGTAATCTAGTTTAGCTAAGTTCAAGGCAATGTAATGTCACTTTGACATGTTAATGTGTGCTAAGCCACCGTATAGTGGTCTCATATTTCAACACGATCACTCTAGCCTTAATTTAGAAGCTATATTTGTTGGTGAACCCCTCATGAACTGCTTTGGTTGCGTTATGAAGTCGAGCTTGATCCCTAGAGCTATTCATGTTCATATGATACTTTTATACATGTGATCTCTTTTAGCTAAGTTTAAGGCAATGAAATGTTACTTTGACATGAGAAAGTGTGATATTCTATCTTATGGTGGTCTCATATGTTCCAACACGGTCATTCTACCCTTAATTTATAAGCCATGTCTGTTGGGGAACCCCTCATGAACTGCTCTGGTTGAGTTATGAAGTCGAGCTTGATCTTTAGGGGTATTAATGTTCATATGATAATTTTATACATGTGATATATTTTAGATAAGTTCAAGGCAATGTAATGTGACTTTGTCATGAGAAAGTGTGCTAATCCAGCTTATGGTGGTCTTATATGTTCCAATACGGTCACTCTAGGCTTAATTTAGAAGCTATATCTGTTGGTGAATCTCTCATGAAATGCTTTCAAAAATTTCTGAAGTCGAGTTGGATCCTTAGAGCTATTCATGTTCAAAGGATACTTTTACATGTGTTCAATTTTAGTTAAGTTCAAGGAAATGTAATGTCACACTGACATGAGAAAGTATGTTAAGCTACCTCATGGTTATCTCATATGTTTCAACACGGTCACTCTAGCCTTAATCCGAAAGCTATGTCTATTGGTTAACATCTCATGAACTACTTTGGAAAAGTTATGAAGTCAAGCTTGATCCTAAGAGATATTCATCTTAATATGACACTTTTACACATCTAATCTTTTTTAGCTAACTTAAAAGCAATGTAATGTCACTTTGACATGAGAAAATGTGCTAAGCCACCTTGTGGTGGTCTTATATGTTTCAACACGGTCACTTTAGCCGTAATCTAGAAGCTATGTGTGTTGGTGAACCTCTCGTGAATACTTTTCGTTGAGTTATGAAGTCGAGCTTGGTCATTAGAGCTATTCATGTTCATGTGAACCTTTTACATATGTAATCTAGTTTAGCTAAGTTCAAGGCAATGTAATGTCACTTTGACATGACAATGTGTGCTAAGCCACCGTATAGTGGTCTCATATTTCAACACGGTCACTCTAGCCTTAATTTAGAAGCTATGTCTGTTGGTGAACCCCTTATGAACTGCTTTGGTTGAGTTATGAAGTCGAGCTGGATCCTTAGAGCTATTCATGTTCATATGATACTTTTATACATGTGATCTATTTTAGCTAAGTTCAAGGCAATGAAATGTTGCTTTGACATGAGAAAGTGTGATATTCTATCTTATGGTAGTCTCATATGTTCCAACACGGTTATTCTACCCTTAATTTAGAAGCCATGTCTGTTGGGGAACCCTTAATGAACTGATTTGGTTGAGTTATGAAGTCGAGCTTGATCCTTAGGGATATTAAAGTCCATATGATACTTTTATACATGTGATCTATTTTAGCTAAGTTCAAGGCAATGTAATGTGACTTTGACATGAGATAGTATGCTAATCCACCTTATGGTGGTCTTATATGTTCCAATACGGTCACTCTAGGCTTAATCTAGAAGCTATGTTTGTTGGTGAATCTCTCGTGAAATGCTTTCTAAAATTTATGAAGTCGAGTTGGATCCTTAGAGCTATTCATGTTCAAAGGATACTTTTACATGTGTTCAATTTTAGTTAAGTTCAAGGAAATGTAATGTCACACTGACATGAGAAAGTATGCTAAGCTACCTCATGGTAGTCTCATATGTTTCAACACGGTCACTCTAGCCTTAATCTAAAAGCTATGTCTGTTGGTTAACATCTCATGAACTACTTTGGAAAAGTTATGAAGTCAAGCTTGATCCTAAGAGATATTCATGTTAATATGACACTTTTACACATCTGATCTATTTTAGCTAACTTAAAAGCAATGTAATGTCACTTTCACATGAGAAAATGTGCTAAGCCACCTTGTGGTGGTCTTATATGTTTCAACACTGTCACTTTAGCCGTAATCTAAAAGCTATGTGTGTTGGTGAATCTCTCGTGAACACTTTTCGTTGAGTTATGAAGTCGAGCTTGGTCATTAGAGCTATTCATGTTCATGTGATCCTTTTACTAATGTAATCTAGTTTAGCTAAGTTCAAGGCAATGTAATGTCACTTTGACATGACAATGTGTGCTAAGCCACCGTATAGTGGTCTCATATTTCAACACGGTCACTCTAGCCTTAATTTAGAAGCTATGTCTGTTGGTGAACCCCTCATGAACTGCTTTGGTTGAGTTATGAAGTCGAGCTTGATCCCTAGAGCTATTCATGTTCATATGATACTTTTATACATTTGATCTATTTTAGCTAAGTTCAAGGCAATGAAATGTTACTTTGACATGAGAAAGTGTGATATTCTATCTTATGGTGGTCTCATATGTTACAACACGGTCATTTCACCCTTAATTTAGAAGCCATGTCTGTTGGGGAACCCTTCATGAACTGCTTTGGTTGAGTTATGAAATCGAGCTTGATCCTTAGGGGTATTAATGTTCATATGATATTTTTCAACATGTGATCTATTTTAGCTAAGTTCAAGGCAATGTAATGTGACTTTGACATGAGAAAGTGTGCTAATCCAGCTTATGGGGGTCTTATATGTTCCAATACGGTCACTCTAGGCTTAATCTAGAAGCTATGTCTGTTGGTGAATCTCTCATGAAATGCTTTCAAAAATTTATGAAGTCGAGTTGGATCCTTAGAGCTATTCATGTTCAAAGGATACTTTTACATGTGTTCAATTTTAGTTAAGTTCAAGGAAATGTAATGTCACACTGACATGAGAAAGTATGCTAAGCTACCTCATGGTTGTCTCATATGTTTCAACACGGTCACTCTAGCCTTAATCTAAAAGCTATGTCTGTTGGTTAACATCTCATGAACTACTTTGGAAAAGTTATGAAGTCAAGCTTGATCCTAAGAGATATTCATGTTAATATGACACTTTTACACATCTGATCTATTTTAGCTAACTTAAAAGCAATGTAATGTCACTTTCACATGAGAAAATGTGCTAAGCCACCTTGTTGTGGTCTTATATGTTTCAACACGGTCACTTTACCGTAATCTAGAAGCTATGTGTGTTGGTGAACCTCTCGTGAATACTTTTCGTTGAGTTATGAGGTCGAGCTTGGTCATTAGAGCTATTCATGTTCATGTGATCCTTTTACATATGTGATCCTTTTAAATTTAATGTCACACCTCATGGTTATCTTATATGTTTCAACACGGTCACTCTAGCCTTAATCTAGAAGCTATGTTTCAGGAACTGTTTTGGAAAAGTTATGAAGTCAAGATTGATCCTAAGAGATATTCATGTTAATATGACACTTTTACACATCTGATCTATTTTAGCTAAGTTAAAATCAATGTAATGTCACTTTGACATGAGAAAATGTGCTAAGCCACCTTGTGGTGGTCTTATATGTTTCAACACGGTCACTTTAGCCGTAATCTAGAAGCTATATGTGTTGGTGAACCTCTCGTGAGTACTTTTCGTTGAGTTATGAGGTCGAGCTTGGTCATTAGAGCTATTCATGTTCATATGATACTTTTACACGTGTTCAATTTTAGTTAAGTTCAAGCAAATGTAATGTCACACTGACATGAGAAAGTATGCCAAGCTACCTCATGGTTGTCTCATATGTTTCAACACGGTCACTCTAGCCTTAATCTAAAAGCTATGTCTGTTGGTTAACATCTCATGAACTACTTTGGAAAAGTTATGAAGTCAAGCTTGATCCTAAGAGATATTCAGGTTAATATGACACTTTTACACATCCGATATATTTTAGCTAAGTTCAAGGCAATGAAATGTTACTTTGACATGAGAAAGTGTGATATTCTATCTTATGGTGGTCTCATATGTTCCAACATGGTCATTCTACCCTTAATTTAGAAGCCACGTATGTTGGGGAACCCCTCATGAATTGCTTTGGTTGAGTTATGAAATCGAGCTTGATCCTTAGGGGAATTAAAGTTCATATGATAGTTTTATCCACGTGATATATTTTAGCTAAGTTCAAGGCAATGTAATGTGACTTTGACATGAGAAAGTGTGCTAATCCACCTTATAGTGGTCTTATATGTTCCAATACGGTCACTCTAGGCTTAATCTAGAAGCTATGTCTGTTGGTGAATCTCGCATGAAATGTTTCGAAAAGTTATGAAGTCCAGTTGGATCCTTCGAGCTATTCATGTTCATATGATACTTTTACATGTGATCAATTTTAGTTAAGTTCAAAGAAATGTAATGTCACACTGACATGAGAAAGTATGCTAAGCTACCTCATGGTTGTCTCATATGTTTCAAGACGGTCACTCTAGCCTTAATCTAGAAGCTATGTTTGTTGGTTAACCTTTCAGGAACTGTTTTGGAAAAGTTATGAAGTCAAGATTGATCCTAAGAGATATTCATGTTAATATGACACTTTTACACATCTGATCTATTTTAGCTAAGTTAAAATCAATGTAATGTCACTTTGACATGAGAAAATGTGCTAAGCCACCTTGTGGTGGTCTTATATGTTTTAACACGGTCACTTTAGCCGTAATCTAGAAGCTATATGTGTTGGTGAACCTCTCGTGAATACTTTTCGTTGAGTTATGAGGTCGAGCTTGGTCATTAGAGCTATTCATGTTCATGTGATCCTTTTACATATGTAATCTAGTATAGCTAACTTCAAGGCAATGTAATGTCACTTTGACATGACAATGTGTGCTAAGCCACCTTATAGTGGTCTCATATTTCAACACGGTCACTCTAGCCTTAATTTAGAAGCTATGTATGTTGGTGAACCCCTTATGAACTGCTTTGGTT
The DNA here is from genome assembly GCA_963920545.1 of Lepidium didymum. Taxonomy (NCBI): domain Eukaryota; kingdom Viridiplantae; phylum Streptophyta; class Magnoliopsida; order Brassicales; family Brassicaceae; genus Lepidium; species Lepidium didymum. The sequence continues at coordinate 7,607,082 of OY986983.1, read as the reverse complement.
GAGTTATGAAGTCGAGCTTGATCCTTAGAGCTATTCATGTTCATATGATACTTTTATACATGTGATCTATTTTAGCTAAGTTCAAGGCAATGAAAGGTTACTTTGACATGATAAAGTGTGATATTCTATGTTATGGTGGTCTCATATGTTCCAACACGGTCATTCTACCCTTAATTTAGAAGCCATGTCTGTTGGGGAACCCCTCATGAACTGCTTTGGTTGAGTTATGAAGTCGAGCCTTATCTTTAGGGGTTTTAAAGTTCATATGATACTTTTATACATGTGGTAGCTAAGTTCAAGGCAATGTAATGTGACTTTGACATGTGAAAGTATGCTAATCCACATTATGGTGGTCTTATATGTTCCAATACGGTCACTCTAGGCTTAATCTAGAAGCTATGTATGTTGGTCAATCTCGCATGAAATGCTTTCGAAAAGTTATAAAGTCCAGTTCGATCCTTAGAGCTATTCATGTTCATATGATACTTTTACATGTGATCAATTTTAGTTAAGTTCAAAGAAATGTAATGTCACACTCACATGACAAAGTATGCCAAGCTACCGCATGGTTGTCTCATATGTTTCAACACGGTCACTCTAGCCTTAATTTAGAAGGTATGTTTGTAGGTGAACCCCTCAGGAACTGCTTTGGTTGAGTTATGAAGTCGAGCTTGATCCTTAGAGCTATTTTAGCTCACTTCAAGACAATGAAATGTTACTTTGACATGAGAAAGTGTGATATTCTATCTTATGGTGGTTTTATATGTTCCAACACGGTCATTCTACCCTTAATTTAGAAGCCATGTCTGTTGGGGAACACCTCATAAACTGCTTTGGTTGAGTTATGAAGTCGAGCTTGATCCTTAGGGGTATTAATGTTCATATGATACTTTTATACATATGATATATTTTAGCTAAGTTCAAGGCCATGTAATGTGACTTTGTCATGAGAAAGTGTGCTAATCCAGCTTATGGTGGTCTTATATGTTCCAATACGGTCACTCTAGGCTTAATCTAGAAGCTATGTCTGTTGGTGAATCTCTCATGAAATGCTGTCAAAAATTTATGAAGTCGAGTTGGATCCTTAGAGCTATTCATGTTCAAAGGATACTTTTACATGTGTTCAATTTTAGTTAAGTTCAAGGAAATGTAATGTCACACTAACATGAGAAAGTATGCTAAGCTACCTCATGGTTGTCTCATATGTTTCAACACGTCACTCTAGCCTAAATCTAAAAGCTATGTCTGTTGGTTAACATCTCATGAACTACTTTGGAAAAGTTATGAAGTCAAGCTTGATCCTAACAGATATTCATGTTAATATGACACTTTTACACATCTGATCTATTTTAGCTAAGTTAAAAGCAATGTAATGTCACTTTCACATGAGAAAATGTGCTAAGCCACCTTGTTGTGGTCTTATATGTTTCAACACGGTCACATTAGCCGTAATCTAGAAATTATGTGTGTTGGTGAACCTCTCGTGAATACTTTTCGTTAAGTTATGAAGTCGAGCTTGGTCATTAGAGCTATTCATGTTCATGTGATCCTTTTACATATGTAATCTAGTTTAGCTAAGTTCAAGGCAATGTAATGTCACTTTGACATGACAATGTGTGCTAAGCCACTGTATAATGGTCTCATATTTCAACACGGTCACTCTAGCCTTAATTTAGAAGCTATGTCTGTTGGTGAACCCCTCATGAACTGCTTTGGTTGAGTTATGAAGTCGAGCTTGATCCTTAGAGCTATTCATGTTCGTATGATACTTTTATACATGTGATCTTTTTTAGCTAAGTTCAAGGCAATGAAATGTTACTTTGACATGAGAAAGTGTGATATTCTATATTATGGTGGTCTTATATGTTCCAACACGGTCATTCTACCCTTAATTTATAAGCCATGTCTGTTGGGGAACCCCACATGAACTGCTTTGGTTGAGTTATGAAGTCGAGCTTGATCCTTAGGGGTATTAGTTTTCATATGATACTTTTATATATGTGATCTATTTTAGCTAAGTTCAAGGCAATGTAATGTCACTTTGACATGAGAAAGTGTGCTAATCCACCTTATGGTGGTCTTATATGTTCTAATACGGTCACTCTAGGCTTAATCTAGAAGCTATGTCTGTTGGTGAATCTCGCATGAAATGCTTTCGAAAAGTTATGAAGTCGAGTTGGATCCTTAGAGCTATTTATGTTCATATGATACTTTTACATGTGATCAGTTTTAGTTAAGTTCAAGGAAATGTAATGTCACACTGACATGACAAAGTATGCTAAGCTACCTCATAGTTGTCTCATATGTTTCAACACGGTCACTCTAGCCTTAATCTAGAAGCTATGTCTGTTAGTTAACATCTCATGAACTGCTTTGGAAAAGTTTTGAAGTCAAGCTTGATCCTAAGAGATATTCATTTTAATATGATACTTTTACACATCTGATTTATTTTAGCTAAGTTAAAAGCAATGTAATGTCACTTTGACGCGAGAAAATGTGCTAAGCCACCTTGTGGTGGTCTTATATGTTTCAACACGGTCTCAAAACGCTGTGAAGGGGGAGGGAATGATGAGGACATAGGATATGCTGAGCTTGTAGCTGAGGAAGGAGCCACAACAAGTATGGTGCCACAAGTGCCAAGCGGACCTCTAACTCGTCTCAAAGCTAAAGTCATTGGCTACAAGTTCTCCCAGCTCGTTGATCATGTCACAAGCCAAGCCGTGAATGAAGACGAGTTCTCACCAGCCAAGCACTACAACCGTGAGGAGTATATCAAGCTTGGAGTGATCACAATATCAGCCGAGGCAAGCCCACTTCTCAGCCTTACCACTACCGCTTCTAGCATCCTTACTATTACCAAGGAGTAAGGATACATAAAGCCATGCTAGAGAATTGTACTCTTTTTCCTACCTTCTGTTTTGTCCCAATGGGTTTTCCGAAGGAGGTTTTAACGAGGCAACACCTCTAATGTGCAAAGGAGACTTGTTCACGGATCATACATCTTTCACTTGTTCACGAATCAATCATCCTTTGTGTGGTCCAATTCGCCTCCACCAAACCGTGTGTTACAAGGTTGAGCATCTCACCTCGTCGCATACAACACTTCCCTTGAGCATAAGCTAGCCTTGTCCACCAGAACGTGTATCATCTTCTGGTAACAGAGCTCAAGCTCCTAATCAGGTTGTGTCTAAACCTATCTACCTCTTTATTTTGTTTCAATTGCATCCATAGAAAAGCCAAAAAATGAATTCTTATTGTTTGCATATCATAGCTGCTTGTTATTCTGTCATTGTGTTGCATGCATTTTGTCTCGTTGTGTTTAATTCTTTTATTGATGTGAGTTAACCGTTCATTCATATTGAAAAACCAAAATTATAAACTACCTTTGCATCAACCCGTCATTAACGTGCTTGAGTTATTCACTTGCTGTTTAATTTCATTCAACACGCATCAGCATTGGTCTTGACCCAGTTTGTTTTGTGAATTGATTAAGTCTTGAAACTGAATTGTCTAGGCTGTTTAATTGTGTTTATGCAAAGAACTGATGAAAAACTCTGTGATGTGTCAATGGTGGATTGAAATCGTGTGTTAGGAAGAAGACAGCTCTTAGGAAAATTTCCAAATTTTGAAAGCAACTAAATCGTAATCTTTCCTTTTTTAGTGGACTGCTTATATCTGTGCATTTTTCCTTATTCCTGGCATATTTTCTTTCAATTTTTCGGTTGCATTACACTTGATTGAGATTTCTATTCTTTCTAATTCAAACCACATGCATTTGAACTTAATTTGTACATTCATTTCGTTTGCTTGTTGTGCAAGGTACCATGGCAGAGAGCTCGGATCAATCCGACACACAAAATGCCATGATTCAAATGCTGGCATCTATCAAAGCCAAACTAGCCAACCTCGCAACTATAATGGACCGAGTAGAAGGGCCTATGAACCCAAGGAGAGCTGACATTCCCGAATCATCAAGGCGAGCAGGACCCTATGTGGTAGAAGAGTCACCGGCCACATCACATAACCCACCGCCAATGCAGCCTGACCCTGGAGAGCCACCCGTACAGCCACCACCTCATCCTGCTTACCAGCCACACATTGACGTCAAGCTGATGCCTCCAACCTTTGCTGGAAGACTTGATCTAGAGGCTTACTTGGACTGGGAGAGGAGGATGGAGCATATATTTGAGTATTATAGATATGCTGATCCTAGGTAGGTGACACTAGCTGCAGCTCAATTCACTGAGCATGCACTAACATGGTGGGACCGAGAAATTGCTGACAGAAGAAGGAACCGATATGGTCAAATAGCGGCTTGGGAGGATCTTAAATTCATCATGAGGAGACGCTATGTGCCACCACACTTCCATAGAGACATGCAGAAACGTTTTAGACGTTTGACTCAAGGCAGCAAGAGTGTGGAAGAGTATTTTGAGGAATTTGAGCATTTGAGGAACAGATTGGAGATTGATGATTCTCAAGAGACCTTAATGGCTCAGTTCTTGGATGGTTTGCAAGAGAAAGTGGCACGCAAAGTGGAGAGACAAACTTATCATGATCTCGGAGAGTTGTTGCATTTAGCCATTCAGATTGAGCAACAAATAAAGCGTAAGACCACTTTTTATACACCTAAGCCTAAAACTAATTGAGGTGTTAATCTTAAATAGGTAGAGAAAGGCCAAGGTCAGCAAGGAGACTCACGACACAAAGGCAGAACCGTGGAGAGTAACAAAGGCCATAAGAGTGATTTCCGTGCACTCCAAGCAAATACGTCTAACCCTCAGGCACAACGTAGCCGAGATGTTATTTGTTTTAAGTGCAGGGCAGAGGATATATGGAAAGGGAATGTCCAAACCAAAGAGTGATGATGCACACACCATCCGGAGACTATGAATCTCAAGATGAAGAGGATGAAGCTGAGCAACAATCTGGTGAAGAGATGGAATACCCAGATTCTAGAGAGTTACTAATGATAAGACGTGTCCTCAACACCATGATAGATCCTGAGGAGACTGCACAGCGTGAAAACATCTTTCACACAAGGTGTACAATCCAAGGGAAGGTATGTTCACTTATAATTGATGGTGGGTCATGTACTAACGTTGCTAGTTTGTACATGGTGGAGAAACTCGGATTAGAGAAGAACAAGCATCCTCAGCCCTATAAGTTAAGGTGGCTTAATGATAAAGCTAAGCTAAGCATCACATATCAAGTGAAGGTGTCATTCAGTGTGGGTCGATACATTGATCAAGTGGTGTGCGATTTGGTTCCAATGCAAGCTAGCCATCTCTTACTAGGACGTCCGTGGCAGTTTGACAAAGAAACCACACACAATGGACGAACTAATCTATATTCGTTTGTTCATGATAAGCGCAGGTTCAATTTAGCACCCTTGTCACCACAGCAAGTGAGGGAGATGCAAATGAAAATGGCTAAGGAAAAGCTCAAAAACAGGGAGAATTTCTTAGTGAATTCTAGTGATGTTCGTAAGGCTATGTGTACTAACAGTTCTAACGTTCTTCTTATGGTGTTTAAAGAGCTCTTGAGTGCAGATTATGCTGAAAGGCAATTACCACTAGAAGTAACCAAGTTACTTGAGACATACTCCGATGTGTTTCCAGAGGAGTTGCCGGCTGGATTACCACCTATACGTGGCATAGAGCATTGCATTGATTTCATTCCCGGTGCGCAATTGCCAAACCGACCAGCATATAGAGTGAACCCTGAAGAAGCTAAAGAACTTGAGCGGCAAGTAAGGGAGCTGATGGCACAAGGCTATGTCCGAGAGAGCCTCAGCCCATGTGCGGTACCAGTTCTACTCGTGCCTAAGAAAGATGGCAGCTGGAGAATGTGTGTGGATTGTCGAGCCATCAACAACATCACAATTAAGTACCGGCATCCCATACCAAGGCTAGACAACATGCTGGACGAGCTGAGTGGTGCAACCGTCTTTTCCAAAATAGACTTGAAAAGTGGATATCATCAAGTCAGAATGCGGGAAAGAGATGAGTGGAAGACAACATTCAAAATCAAGCACGACTTGTACGAGTGGCTGGTCATGCCCTTCGGCCTATCCAACGCTCTCAGCACCTTTATGCGTTTGATGAACCACGTACTTAGGACTTACATTAGTAAGTTTGTTGTTGTGTACTTTGATGACATACTTATTTATAGTTCATCCTATCTTGAACATATGACACATCTTAAGCTGGTAATACAAACACTTCGAAGGGAAGGATTGTTTGCCAATCTTAAGAAGTGCACATTCCGCACTGATCAATTAGTTTTTCTAGGTTTTGTTGTTAGTTCACAGGGCCTACAGGTTGATGAAGACAAGATCCGAGCTATCAAAGAGTGGCCAACACCAATGAGTATTAGTCAAGTAAGAAGCTTTCACAGACTGGCCAGCTTCTATAGACGGTTTGTGAGGGATTTCAGTAGCATTGCCAGCCCTCTAACAACTTTAATCAAGAAGAACACCGAGTTCAAGTGGGGTGAAGCACAAACACAAGCTTTTCAACGTTTGAAGGAGAAGCCTACAAATGCACCAGTTCTAGCATTACCAGACTTCAACAAGATGTTTGAGCTAGAGTGTGACGCATCTGGAGTGGGAATAGGGGTTGTACTAACCCAAGGAGGGAGACCCGTAGCTTACTTCAGTGAGAAGTTAAGTAGAGCAGCATTGAATTACCCAACCTATGACAAGGAATTATATGCCTTGGTGAGAGCTATGGAGTCTTGGCAACACTATTTGTTGGCTAGGGAATGTGTCATCCACACGGACCATCAGACATTGCAGCATTTGAAGGGGCAGAGTAAGCTTAAGAAGAGACATGCTCGCTGACTGGAGTTCATTGAGACGTTTCCTTATGTGATCAAGTATAAGAAAGGAAAGGAGAATGTTGTAGTTGATGCCTTGTCTAGAAGACACACACTCATTTCAGGTATGGAAGCTAAGGTGCTAGGATTTGAGTTAATGAAAGAATTCTACACAGCAGATGAAGACGTCCAAGAGATCTTCAAGGAACACGGCAAAGGAGCTCACGCCAAGTACTACTTGTTTGATGGGTTTTTGTTTAAGGAGAAGAGGTTGTGTATTCCCAAAGGATCTATTCGAGACTTGCTATTGAAGGAAGCACATGGAGGTGGTTTGATGGGTCACTTTGGAGTTGACAAGACGTTGGACATGCTGAGGGAACACTTCTATTGGTCTCATCAAAGGAGAGACGTTGAAGCTTATTGTGCACGATGTGTTGTGTGCAAGAAGGCCAAATCCAGAGCACATCCCCACGGTTTATACTTACCTTTACCGATTCCTACTACACCTTGGACTGACTTATCTATGGACTTTGTGATAGGCTTGCCTAAGATAAACCACAAAGACTCCATTTTTGTTGTTGTAGACAGGTTTTCAAAGATGGCTCACTTCATACCATGTTCCAAGACCAATGATGCATCTCAAACCGCATCACTGTTCTTTAAAGAGGTAGTGAGATTGTATAGTATTCCAAGAACCATAGTGTCTGATCGAGATACCAAGTTTCTCAGCCACTTTTAGAGAGCCTTGTGGAAGAAGTTAGGAACCAAGCTGCTCTTCTCTACCACATGTCATCCTCAAACTGATGGACAGACATAAGTGGTGAACCACACACTATCCACATTGCTGAGAGCCACAATTGGAAAGAACTTGAAGACTTGGTTAGAATGCATCCCCTTCATCGAATTTGCTTACAACCGAGCTGTGTATTCTGCCACCAGATTGTCTCCATTTGAGGTTGTGTATGGCTTCAAGCCACGTTCACCTCTTGACCTCACACCATTGCCACCAGCAGAAATTGTCAACCTGGAAGGTAAAAACAAGGCGAAATATGTCAAGAAGATTCATCAAAGAGCAAAGAAGAACATTGAGAAGAGAACTGAGGCATATACAAGACAAGCTAACAAAGGCAGGAAGCAAGTGATCTTCAAGGAAGGGGATTGGGTATGGTTGCACTTCAGGCCAGAACGCTTTCCAAACAAACGGAAGAGCAAACTTGCACCACGTGGAGATGGACCTTTCAAAGTGCCGAAGCGGATCAACGACAATGCATACCAATTGGAGCTGCCAAGTGAGTTTAATGTATCATCTACCTTCAATGTTGCTTATTTATAACTTTTTGATTTAGGTAATGATCCCGTTTTGAGGACAAAACGCTGTGAAGGGGGAGGGAATAAAAGGGAATGATGAGGACATAGGAGATCCTGAGCTTGTAGCTGAAGAAGGAGCCACATCAAGTATGGTGCCACAAGTGCCAAGCGGACCTCTAACTCGTCTCAAAGCCAAAGCAATTTTCTACAAGTTCTCCCAGCTCGTTGATCATGTCACAAGCCAAGCCGTGAATGAAGACGAGTTCTCACCAGCCAAGCACTACAACCGTGAGGAGTATATCAAGCTCGGACTGATCACAATATCAGCCGAGGCAAGCCCACTTCTCAGCCTTACCACTACCGCTTCTAGCATCCTTACTATTACCAAGGAGTAAGGATGCATAAAGCCATGCTAGAGAATTGTACTCTTTTTCCTACCTTCAGTTTTGTCCCAATGGGTTTTCCGAATGAGGTTTTAACGAGGCAACACCTCTAGTGTGTAAAGGAGACTTGTTCACGGATCATACATCACTCACAAGTCCATCCGCAGCCTTAGAAGCTTATTTTGTCATTTTCTATCATACTTTCCTTATTTGAGAACTTTGTGTTGATTTTCTTAAGTCTTATAGTTTTTATTCGAACTACATGTTGTTTTCCTTAAGACCTAGGTATTTAAACCAAGGCAAACCCTTCTAATGAGAACAATCACGTTTTGAAACAACTTAGCCTCCCTTGTGGAATTCTTTCTTCTTCTTGTGTGTGTTCTTACACTTGAAGAGACTCTTGGTGTATCACGTATCAATCATCCTTCGTGTGGTCCAATTCGCCTCTATCAAACTGTGTGTTACAAGGCTGAGCATCTCACCTCGTCGCATACAACACTTCCCTTGAGCAGAAGCTAGCCTTGTCCACCAGAACGTGTATCATATGTTTCAACATGGTAACTTTAGCGTTAATCTAGAAGCTATGTGTGTTGGTGAACCTCTAATTAATTCCTTTCATTGAGTTATGAAGTCGAGCTTGATCATTAGAGGTATTCATGTTAATATGATCCTTTTACACATGTGATCTATTTTAGCTAAGTTCAAGGCAATGTAATGTCACTTTGAGATGACAATGTGTGCTGAGCCACCGGATAGTGGTCTCATATTTCATTACGGTAACTCTACCCTTAAACTAGAAGCCATGTTTGTTGGTGAACCCCTCATGAACTGCTTTGATTGGGTTATGAAGTCGATCTTGATCCTTAGAGATATTCATGTTTATATTATACATTTACCCAAGTGGTCTATTTTAGCTATGTTCAAGGAAATGTAATGTCACTTTGACATAAGAAAGTATGCTAAGCCACCTTATCGTTGTCTCATATGTTCCAACACGGTCACTCTAGGCTTAATGTAGAAGATATGTCTGTTGGTGAATCTCTCATGAACTAATTTGGAAAAGTTATGAAGCCGAGCTAGATCCTTAGAGCTATTCATGTTCATATGATATTTTTACACATGTGATCAATTTTAGTTAACTTCATGGAAATGTAATGTCACACTGACATGAGAATGTATGCTAAGCCACCTCATGGTTGTCTCATATGTTTCAACACGGTCACTCTAGCCCTAATCTAGAAGGTTTGTCTGTTGGTGAACCTCTCATGAACTGCGTTGGAAACGCTATGAAGTCGAGCTTGATCCTTAGAGATATTTATGTTCATATGACACTTTTCCATATGTGATCTATTTTAGCTAAGTTAAAAGCAATGTAATGTCACTTTGACATGAGAAACTGTGCGAAACCACCTTATAGTGGTCACATATGTTTCAACACGGTCACTTTAGCCTTAATCTAGAAGTTGTGTGTGTTGGTGAACATCTCATGAATTGCTTTCATCGAGTTATGAAGTCGAGCTTGATCATTAGTGCTATTCATGTTCATGTGATCCTTTTACACATGTGATTTATTTTAGCTAAGTTCAAGGCAATGTAATGTTTTTGACATGAGATTGTGTGCTAAGCCACTGTATAGTAGTCTCATATTTCAACACGGTCACCCTAGCCTTAATTTAGAAGTTATGTCTTTTGGTGAACCCGTCATGAGCTACTTTGGTCGACATATGAACTCGAGCTTGATCATTAGAGTTATTCATGTTCATATGATACATTTATACATATGATCTATTTAAGCTAAGTTAAAAGAAATGAAATGTCACTTTGACATGAGAAAGTGTGTTATTCTATCTTATGGTGGTCTCATATGTTCCAACACGGTCATTCTACCCTTAAACAAGAATCTATGTCTGTTGGTGAACCCCTCATAAGTTGCTTTGGTTGAGTTATGAAGTCGAGCTTGGTCCTTAGGGGTATTAATGTTCATATGATACTTTTATATATGTGATCTATTTTAGCTAAGTTCAAGGAAATGTAATGTCAATTTGACATGAGAAAGTATGCTAAGCCACCTTATCGTTGTCTCATATGTTCCAACACGGTCACTTTAGACTTAATCTAGAAGATATGTCTGTTGGTGAATCTCTCATGAACTGCTTTAGATAAGTTATGAATTGATCTTGATCATTAGAGCTATTCATGTTCATGTGATCCTTTTACACATGTGATCTATTTTAGCTAAGTTCAAGGCAATATAATGTCACTTTGACATGAGAATGTGTGCTAACCACCGTATAGTGGTCTCATATTTCAACATGGTTACTCTAGCCTTTATTTCGAAGTTATATCTGTTGGTGAAACCCCTCATGAGCTGCTTTGGTCTAGTTATGAAGTCGAACTTAATCTTTAGATTCATGTTCATATTATACTTTACACATTTGATCTATTTTAGTTATGAAGTCGAGTAGGATCCTTAGAGCTGTTCATGTTCATATGATACTTTTACACATGTGATCAATTTTACCTAAGTTCAAGGAAATGGAATGTCACCTTGACATGAGAAACTGTGCCAAGCCACCTCATGGATGTCTCATATATTTCAACACGGTCACTCTAGCCTTAATCTAGAAGCTATGTTTGTTGGTAAACCTCTCATGAACTGCTTTAGATAAGTTATGAATTGATCTTGATCATTAGAGCTATTCATGTTCATGTGATCCTTTTACACATGTGATCTATTTTAGCTAAGTTCAAGGCAATATAATGTCACTTTGACATGAGAATGTGTGCTAACCACCGTATAGTGGTCTCATATTTCAACACGGTTACTCTAGCCTTTATTTCGAAGTTATATCTGTTGGTGAAACTCCTCATGAGCTGCTTTGGTCTAGTTATGAAGTCGAACTTAATCTTTAGATTCATGTTCATATTATACTTTACACATTTGATCTATTTTAGCTAAATTCGAGGCAATGAAATGTCACTTTGACATGAGAAAGTGTGTTATTCTAACTTATGGTGCTCTCATATGTTCCAACACGGTGATTCTACCCTTAAACTAGAAGCCATGTCTGTTGGTGAACCCCTCATGAACTGCTTTGGTTGAGTTATGAAATCGAACTTGATCTTTAGGGATAATCATGTTCATATGACACTTTTTACACATCTGATCTATTTTAACTAAGTTAAAAGCAATGTAATGTCACTTTGACATGAGAAACTATGTGAAGCCACCTTATGGTGGTCTCATATGTTTCAACACGGTCACTTTAGCCTTAATCTAGAAGCTATGTGTGTTGGTGAACCTCTCATGAATTCCTTTCGTCGAGTTATGAAGTCAAGCTTTATCATTAGAGCTATTCATGTTCATGTGAACCTTTTGCACATGAGATATATTTTAGCTAAGTTCAAGGAAATGTAATGTCACTTTGACATGAGAATGTTTGCTAAGCCACTTTATTGTGGTCTCATATTTCAACACGGTCACTCTAGCCTTAATTTAGAAGTTATGTCTGTTGGTGAACCCCTCATAAGCTTCTTTGGTCGAGTTATGAAGTCAAACTTGATCCTTAGAGATATTCATGTACATATGACACTTTTTACACATATGATCTATTTTAGCTAGGTTAAAAGCAATGTAATGTCACTTTGACATGAGAAACTGTGTGAAGCCACCTTAAAGTGGTCTTATATGTTTCAACACAGTCACTTTAGCCTTAATCTAAAAGTTATATGTGTTGGTGAACCTCTCACAAATTGCTTTCGTCGAGTTATAAAGTCGATCTTGATCATTAGAGCTATTCATGTTCATGTGATCCTTTTACACATGTGATCTATTTTAGCTAAGTTCAAGGCAATGTAATGTCACTTTGACATGAGAATGTGTGCTAACCACCGTATAGTGGTCTCATATTTCAACACGGTTACTCTAGCCTTCATTTCGAAGTTATATCTGTTGGTGAAACCCCTCATAAGCTGCTTTGGTCTAGTTATGAAGTCGAACTTAATCTTTAGATTCATGTTCATATTATACTTTACGCATTTGATCTATTTTAGCTAAATTCGAGGTAATGAAATGTCACTTTGACATGAGAAAGTGTGTTATTCTAACTTATGGTGGTCTCATATGTTCCAATACGGTGATTCTACCCTTAAACTAGAAGCCATGTCTGTTGGTGAACCCCTCATGAACTGCTTTGGTTGAGTTATGAAATCGAGCTTGAACCTTAGGGGTATTAATGTTCATATGATACTTTTATATATGTGATATATTTTTAACTAAGTTCAATGAAATGTAATGTCATTTTGACATGAGAAAGTATGCTAAGTCACCTTATCGTTGTCTCATATGTTCTAACACAGTCATTTTAGGCTTAATCTAGAAGATATGTCTGTTGGTGAATCTCTCATGAACTGATTTAGAAAAGTTATGAAATCGAGCTTGATCCTTAGAGCTATTCGTGTTCATATGATACTTTTACACTTGTGATCAATTTATGTTAAGTTCAAGGAGATGGAATGTCACCTTGACATGAGAAAGTATGCTAAGTCACCTCGTGGTTGTCTCATATGTTTTAACACGGTCACTCTAGCCCTAATCTAGAAGCTTTGTCTGTTGTTGAACCTCTTATGAACTACTTTAAAAAAGTTATGAAGTCGAGCTTGATCCTTAGAGATATTCATGTTCATATGACACTTTTACACATATGTTCTATTTTAGCTAGGTTAAAAGTAATGTAATGTAACTTTGACATGAGAAACTTTGTGCAGCCACCTTATAGTGGTCACATATGTTTCAAAACGGTCACTTTAGCCTTAATCTAGAAGCTATGTGTGTTGGTGAACCTCTCACGAATTGCTTTCGTTGAGTTATGAAGTCGAGCTTGATCATTAGTGCCATACATGTTCATGTGATCCTTTTACACATGTGATCTATTTTAGGTAAGTTTAAGGCAATGTTATTTCACTTTGACATGAAATTGTGTGCTAAGCCACCGTATAGTAGTCTCATATTTCAACACGGTCACCCTAGCCTTAATTTAGAAGTTATATCTTTTTGTGAACCCGTCATGAGCGACTTTGGTCGACTTATGAAGTCGACCTTGATCATAAGAGTTATTCATGTTCATATGATACTTATATACATATGATCTATTTAAGCTAAGTTCAAGGCAATGAAATGTCACTTTGACATGAGAAAGTGTGTTATTCTATCGAATGGTGGTCTCATATGTTCCAAAACGGTCATTCTACCCTTAAACAAGAAGCCATGTCTGTTGGTGAACCCCTCATGAACTGCTTTGGTTGAGTTATGAAGTCGAGCTTGGTCATTAGGGGTATAAATGTTCATATGATACTTTTATATATGTGATCTATTTTAGCTAAGTTCAAGGAAATGTAATGTCACTTTGACATGAGAAAGTATGCTAAGCCACCTTATCGTTGTCTCATATGTTCCAACACGGTCACATTAGGCTTAATCTAGAAGATATGTCTGTTGGTGAATCTCTCATAAACTTATTTGGAAAAGTTATGAAGTCGAGCAGGATCCTTAGAGGTATTCATGTTCATATGATACTTTTACACATGTGATCAGTTTTAGTTAAGTTCAAGGAAATGGAATGTCACTTTGACATGAGAAACAGTGCGAAGCCACCTTATAGTAGTCTCATATGTTTCAACACAGTCACTTTAGCCTTAATCTAGAAGCTATGTATGTTGGTGAGACTCTCACGAATTGCTTTCGTCGAGTTATGAAGTCGAGCTTGATCATTAGAGCTATTCATGTTCATGTGATGCTTTTACACATGAGATATATTTTAGCTAAGTTCAAGGCAATGTAATGTCACTTTGACATGAGAAAGTGTGTTATTCTATCATATGGTGGTCTCATATGTTCCAACACGGTCACTCTAGCATTAATCTAGAAACTATGTTTGTTGGTGAACCTCTCATGAACTGCTTTGGTTGAGTGATGAAGTCGAGCTTGATCCTTAGAGCTATTCATGTTCATATGATACTTTATACATGTGATCTATTTTAGCTAAGTTCAAGGCAATGAAATGTCACTTTGACATGAGAAAGTGTGTTATTCTATCTTATGGTGGTCTCATATGTTTCAACACGGTCACTTTAGCCTTAATCTAGAAGCTATGTGTGTTGGTGAACCTCTCACGAATTCCTTTCGTCGAGTTATGAAGTCAAGCTTTATCATTAGAGCTATTCATGTTCATGTGAACCTTTTGCACATGAGATCTATTTTAGCTAAGTTCAAGGAAATGTAATGTCACTTTGACATGAGAATGTTTGCTAAGCCACTGTATAGTGGTCTCATATTTCTACACGGTCACTCTAGCCTTAATTTAGAAGTTATGTCTGTTGGTGAACCCCTCATGAGCTTCTTTGGTTGATTTATGAAGTCAAACTTGATCCTTAGAGATATTCATGTTCATATGACACTTTTTACACATCTGATCTATTTTTGCTAAGTTAAAAGCAATGTAATGTCACTTTGACATGAGAAACAGTGCGAAGCCACCTTATAGTGGTCTCATATGTTTCAACACAGTCACTTTAGCCTTAATCTAGAAGCTATGTATGTTGGTGAGACTCTCACGAATTGATTTCGTCTAGTTATGAAGTTGAGCTTGATCATTAGAGCTATTCATGTTCATGTGATGCTTTTACACATGAGATATATTTTAGCTAAGTTCAAGGCAATGTAATATCACTTTGACATGAGAAAGTGTGTTATTCTATCATATGGTGGTCTCATATGTTCCAACACGGTCACTCTAGCATTAATCTAGAAGCTATGTTTGTTGGTGAACCTCTCATGAACTGCTTTGGTTGAGTGATGAAGTCGAGCTTGATCCTTAGAGCTATTCATGTTCATATGATACTTTATACATGTGATCTATTTTAGCTAAGTTCAAGGCAATGAAATGTCACTTTGACATGAGAAAGTTTGTTATTCTATCTTATGGTGGTCTCATATGTTTCAACACGGTCACTTTAGCCTTAATCTAGAAGCTATGTGTGTTGGTGAACCTCTCACGAATTCCTTTCGTCGAGTTATGAAGTCAAGCTTTATCATTAGAGCTATTCATGTTCATGTGAACCTTTTGCACATGAGATCTATTTTAGCTAAGTTCAAGGAAATGTAATGTCACTTTGACATGAGAATGTTTGCTAAGCCACTGTATAGTGGTCTCATAATCCCACACGGTCACTCTAGCCTTTATTTAGAAGTTATGTCTGTTGGTGAACCCCTCATGAGCTTCTTTGGTTGATTTATGAAGTCAAACTTGATCCTTAGAGATATTCATGTTCATATGACACTTTTTACACATCTGATCTATTTTTGCTAAGTTAAAAGCAATGTAATGTCACTTTGACATGAGAAACAGTGCGAAGCCACCTTATAGTGGTCTCATATGTTTCAACACAGTCACTTTAGCCTTAATCTAGAAGCTATGTATGTTGGTGAGACTCTCATGAATTGCTTTCGTCGAGTTATGAAGTCGAGCTTGATCATTAGAGCTATTCATGTTCATGTGACGCTTTTACACATGAGATATATTTTAGCTAAGTTCAAGGCAATGTAATGTCACTTTAACATGAGAAAGTGTGTTATTCTATCATATGGTGGTCTCATATGTTCCAACACGGTCACTCTAGCATTAATCTAGAAGCTATGTTTGTTGGTGAACCTCTCATGAACTGCTTTGGTTGAGTGATGAAGTCGAGCTTGATCCTTAGAGCTATTCATGTTCATATGATACTTTATACATGTGATCTATTTTAGCTAAGTTCAAGGCAATGAAATGTCACTTTGACATGAGAAAGTGTGTTATTCTATCTTATGGTGGTCTCATATGTTTCAACACGGTCACTTTAGCCTTAATCTAGAAGCTATGTGTGTTGGTGAACCTCTCACGAATTCCTTTCGTCGAGTTATGAAGTCAAGCTTTATCATTAGAGCTATTCATGTTCATGTGAACCTTTTGCACATGAGATCTATTTTAGCTAAGTTCAAGGAAATGTAATGTCACTTTGACATGAGAATGTTTGCTAAGCCACTATATAGTGGTCTCATATTTCAACACGGTCACTCTAGCCTTAATTTAAAGGTTATGTTTGTTGGTGAACCCCTCATAAGCTTCTTTGGTCGAGTTATGAAGTCAAACTTGATCCTTAGAGATATTCATGTACATATGACACTTTTTACACATATGATCTATTTTAGCTAGGTTAAAAGCAATGTAATGTCACTTTGACATGAAATCCTGTGTGAAGCCACCTTAAAGTGGTCTTATATGTTTCAACACAGTCACTTTAGCCTTAATCTAGAAGCTATGTGTGTTGGTAAACCTCTCACGAATTGTTTTTGTTGAGTTATGAAGTCGAGCTTGATCATTAGAGCTATTCATGTTCATGTGATCCTTTTACACATGAGATCTATTTTAGCTAAGTTCAAGGCAATGTAATGTTACTTTGACATGAGAATGTGTGCTAAGCCACCATATAGTGGTCTCATATTTCAACATGGTCACTCTAGCTGTTATTTTGAAGTTATGTCTATTGGTGAACCCATCATGAGCTGCTTTGGTCGAGTTATGAAGTCGAACTTGATTCTTAGAGCTATTCATGTTCATATGATACTTTTACACATGTGATCAATCTTAGTTAAGTTCAAAGAAATGTAATGTCTCAGTGACATGAGAAAGTATGCTAAGCCACCTCATGGTTGTCTCATATGTTTCAAGACAGTCACTCTAGCCTTCATCTAGGAGTTATGTCTGTTGGTGAACCTCTCATGAACTGTTTGGAAAAGTTATGAACTCGTGCTTGATACACATCTGATCTATTTTAGCTAAGTTAAAAGCAATGTAATGTAACTTTGACATGAGAAACTGTACGAAGCCACCTTATAGTGGTCTCATATGTTTCAACACGGTCACTTTAGCGTTAATCTAGAATCTATGTGTGTTGGTGAACCTCTCACGAATTACTTTTGTCGAGTTATAAAGTCGAGCTTTATCATTAGAGCTATTCATGTTCATGTGATCCTTTTAGCTAAGTTCTATTTTAACTAAGTTTAAGGCTATGTAATGTCACTTTGACATGAGAATGTGTGCTAAGCCAACGTATAGTGGTCTCATATTTCAATGTGGTCACTCTACCCTTAATTTAGAAGTTATGTTTGTTGTTGAACCCCTGATGAGATACTTTGGTCGAGTTATGAAGTCGAACTTGATCCTTAGAGCTATTCATATTCATATAATACTTTATAGCTATTTATGTTCATATGATACTTTATACATGTGATCTGTTTTAGCTAAGTTCAAGGCAATGAAATGTCACTTTGACATGAAAAAGTGTGTCATTCTAGCTTATGGTAGTCTCATATGTTCCAACACGGTCATTCTACCCTTAAACCGGAAGTCATGTTTGTTGGTGGACCACTCATGAACTGCTTTGTTTGAATTATGAAGTCGAGCTTGAACCTTAGGGGTATTAATGTTCATATGATACTTTTATACATGTGATCTATTTTAGCTAAGTTCAAGGCAATGTAATATCTCTTTGACATGAGAAAGTATGTTAAGCCACCTTATCGTTGTCTCATATGTTCCAACACGGTCACTCTAGCCTAAATATAGACGCTATGTCTGTTGGTGAACCTCTCATGAGCTGCTTTGGAAAAGTTATGAAATCGAGCTTGATCCTTAGAGATATTCATGTTCATATTACACTTTTACACATCTGATATATTTTAGCTAAGTTAAAAGCAATGTAATGTCACTTTGACATGAGAAACTGTGCGAAGCCACCTTATAGTAGTCTCATATGTTTCAACATGGTCCCTTTAGCCTTAATCTAGAAGCTATAAGTGTTGGTGAACCTCTCACGAATTGCTTTCGTCGAGTTATGAAGTCAAGATTGATCATTAGAGCTATTCGTGTTCATGTGATCCTTTTACACATGAGATTTATTTTATCTAAGTTCAAGGCAATGTAATGTCAATTTGACATGATAATGTGTGCTAAGCAACCGTATAGTGGTCTTATATTTCAACATGGTCACTCTAGCCTTAATTTAGAAGTTATGTTTGTTGGTCAACCCCTCATGAGATACTTTGGTCGAGTTATGAAGTCGAACTTGATCCTTAGAGCTATTCATATTCATACGGTACTTTATACATGTGATCTATTTTAGCTAAGTTCAACACAATGAAATGTCACTTTGACATGAGAAAGTGTGTTATTCTATCTTATGGTAGTCTCATATGTTCCAACACGGTTATTCTACCCTTAAACTGGAAGCCATGTCTGTTGGTGGACCCCTCATGAACTGCTTTGGATGAGGTATGAATTCGATCTTGAACCTTAGGGGTATTAATGTTCATATGATACTTTTATACATGTAATCTAATTTATCTAAGTTCAAGGAAATGTAATATCTCTTTGACATGAGAAAGTACGCTAAGCCACCTTATCGTTGTCTTATATGTTCCAACACGGTCATTCTACCCTTAAACTAGAAGCCCTGTCTGTTGGTGGACCCCTCATGAACTGCTTTGGTTGAGTTATGAAGTCGAGCTTGAACCTTAAGGATATTAATGTTCATATGATACTTTTATACATGTGATCTATTTTAGCTATGTTCAAGGAAATGTAATATCTCTTTAACATGAGAAAGTATGCTAAGCCACCTTATCGTTGTCTCATATGTTCCAACACGGTCACTCTATTCTTAATATAGACGCTATGTCTGTTGGTGAACCTCTCATGAACTGCTTTGGAAAATTTATGAAATCGAGCTTGATCCTTAGAGATATTCATGTTCATATTACACTTTTACACATCTGAATCTATTTTAGCTAAGTTAAAAGCAATGTAATGTCACTTTGACATGAGAAACTGTGTGAAGCCACCTTATAATAGTCTCATATGTTTCAACACGGTCACTTTAGGCTTAATCTAGAAGCTATAAGTGTTGGTGAACCTCTCACGAATTGTTTTCGTCGAGTTATGAAGTCAAGATTGATCATTACAGTTATTCGTGTTGATGTGATCCTTTTACACATGAGATCTATTTTAATTAAGTTCAAGGCAATGTAATGTCACTTTGACATGAGAATGTGTGCTAAGCCACCATATAGTGGTTTCATATTTCAACATGGTCACTCTAGCCTTAATTTAGAAGTTATGTTTGTTGGTGAACCCCTCATGAGATACTTTAGTCGGGTTATGAAGTCGAACTTGATCTTTGGAGCTATTCATATTCATATGATACTTTATACATGTGATCTATTTTAGCTAACTTCAAGACAATGAAATGTCACTTTGACATGAGAAAGTGTGTTATTCTATCTTATGGTAGTCTCATATGTTCCAACACGGTCATTCTACCCTTAAACTGGAACCCATGTCTGTTGGTGGACCCCTCATGAACTGCTTTGGTTGAGTTATGAATTCGAGCTTGAACCGTAGGGGTATTAATGTTCATATGATACTTTTATACATGTGATCTATTTTAGCTAAATTCAAGGAAATGTAATATTTCTTTGACATGAGAAAGTAAGCTAAGCCACCTTATCATTTGTCTCATATATTCCAACACAGTCACTCTAGGCTTAATCAAGAAGCTATGTTTATTGGTGAATCTGTTATGAACTACTTTGGAAAAGTTATGAAGTTAAGTTGGATCCTTAGAGCTATTCATGTTCATATGATACCTTAGAAGTTATGTTTGTTGGTGAACCCCTCATGAGTTACTTTGGTCGAGTTATGAAGTCGAACTCGATCCTTAGAGCTATTCATATTCATATGATACTTTATACAAGTGATTTATTTTAGCTAAGTTCAAGACAATGAAATGTCACTTTGACATGAGAAAGTGTGTTATTCTATCTTATGGTGGTCTTATATATTCCAACAAGGTTATTCTACCCTTAAATTGGAAGCCATGTCTGTTGGTGGACCCCTGATGAACTGCTTTGGTTGAGTTATGAAGTCGAGCTTGAACCTTAGGGGTATTAATGTTCATATGATACCTTTATACATGTGATCTATTTTAGCTAAGTTAAAGGAAATGTAATATCTCTTTGACATCAGAAAGTATGTTAAGCCACCTTATCGTTGTCTCATATGTTCCAACACGGTCACTATAGCCTTAATATAGACACTATGTTTGTTGGTGAACCTCTCATGAACTGCTTTGGAAAAGTTTTGAAATCGTGCTTGATCCTTAGAGATATTCATGTTCATATTACACTTTTACACATCTGATCTATTTTAGCTAAGTTAAAAGCAATGTAATGTCACTTTGACATGAGAAACTGTGCGAAGCCACCTTATAGTAGTCTCATATGTTTCAACACGGTCATTTTAGCCTTAATCTAGATGCTATAAGTGTTGGTGAACCTCTCACGAATTGCTTTCGTCGAGTTATGAAGTCAAGATTGATCATTACAGCTATTCGTGTTCATGTGATCCTTTTACACATGAGATCTATTTTAACTAAGTTCAAGGCAATGTAATGTCACTTTGACATGAGAATATGTGCTAAGCCACCGTATAGTGGTCTCATATTTCAACATGGTCACTCTAGCCTTAATTTAGAAGTTATGTTTGTTGGTGAACCCCCCATGAGATACTTTAGTCGAGTTATGAAGTCGAACTTGATCCTTAGAGCTATTTATATTCATATGATACTTTATAGTTATTTATGTTCATATGATACTTTATACATGTGATCTATTTTAGCTAAATTCAAGGCAAGTAAATGTCACTTTGACATGAGAAAGTGTGTTATTCTACCTTATGGTAGTCTCATATGTTCCAACATGGTCATTCTACCCTTAAACTAGAAGCCATGTCTGTTGGTGGATCCCTCATGAATTCCTTTGGTTGAATTATGAAATAGAGCTTGAACCTTACGGGTATTAATGTTCATATGATACTTTTATACATGTGATCTATTTTAGCTAAGTTCAAGGAAATGTAATATCTCTTTACCATGAGAAAGTATGTTAAGCCACCTTATCGTTGTCTCATATGTTCCAACACGGTCACTCTAGCCTTAATATAGATGCTATGTCTGTTGGTAAACCTCTCATGAACTGCTATGGAAAAGTTATGAAATCGAGCTTGATCCTTAGAGATATTCATGTTCATATTACACTTTTACACATCTGATCTATTTTAGCTAAGTTAAAAGCAATGTAATGTCACTTTGACATGAGAAGTTGTGCGAAGCCACCTTATAGTAGTCTAATATGTTTCAACACGGTCAATTTAGCCTTAATCTAGAAGCTATAAGTGTTGGTAAACCTCTCACGAATTGCTTTCATCGAGTTATGAAGTCAAGATTGATCATTAGAGCTATTCGTGTTCATGTGATCATTTTACACATGAGATCTATTTTAACTAAGTTCAAGGCAATGTAATGTCACTTTGACATAAGAATGTGTGCTAAGCAACCGTATAGTGGTCTCATATTTCAACATGGTCACTCTAGCCTTAATTTAGAAGTTATGTTTGTTGGTGAACCCCTCATGAGATACTTTGGTCGAGTTATGAAGTCGAACTTGATCCTTAGAGCTATTCATATTCATATGATATTTAATACATGTGATCTATTTTAGATAAGTTCAAGACAATGAAATGTCACTTTGACATGAGTAAGTGTGTTATTCTATCTTATGATGGTCTCATATGTTCCAACACGGTCATTCTACCCTTAAACTAGAAGCCAAGTTTGTCGGTGGACCCCTCATGAATTGCTTTGGTTGAGTTATGAAGTTGAGCTTGAACCTTAGGGGTATTAAAGTTCATATGATACTTTTATACATGTGATCTATTTTAGCTAAGTTCAATGAAATGTAATATCTCTTTAACATGAGAGAGTATGCTAAGCCACCTTATCATTGTCTCATATGTTCCAACAAGGTCACTCTAGCCTTAATATAGACGCTATGTCTGTTGGTGAACCTCTCATGAACTGCTTTGGAAATTTTATGAAGTTGAGCTTGATCCTTAAAGATATTCATGTTCATATGACACTTTTACACATCTGATCTATTTTAGCTAAGTTAAAAGCAATGTAATGTCACTTTGACATGAGAAACTGTGCTAAGCCACCTTATGGTGGTCTCATATGTTTCAACACGATCACACTAGCCTTAATCTAGAAGCTATGTGTTGTGGTGAACCTCTCATGAACTGCTTTCGTTGAGTTATGAAGTCGAGCTTGATCTTTAGAGCTATTCATGTTCATATGATCCTTTTACACATGTGATCAATTTTAGTTAAGTTCAAGGACATGTAATGTCTTACTGACATGAGAAAGTATGCTAAGCCACCTCATGGTTGTCTCATCTGTTTCAACACGGTCACTCTTGCCTTAATCTAGAAGCTATGCCTGTTGTTGAACCTCTCATGAACTGCTTTGGAAAAGTTATGAAGTCGAGCTTGATCCTTAGAGATATTCTTGCTCATGTGACACTTTTAGACATTTGATCTATTTTAGCTAAGTTAAAAGCAATGTAATGTCACTTTGACATGAGAAACTGTGCTAAGCCACCTTATGATGGTCTCATATGTTCCAACACGGTCACTTTAGCCTTACTCTAAAAGCTATGTGTGTTGGTGAACCTCTCACGAATTGCTTTCGTCGAGTTATGAAGTCAAGCTTGATCATTACAACTATTCATGTTCATGTGATCCTTTTACACATGAGATCTATTTTAGCTAAGTTTAAGGCAATGTAATGTCACTTTGACATGAGAATGTGTGCTAAGCCACCGTATAGTGGTCTCATATTTCAACAAGGTCACTCTAGCCTTAATTTAGAAGTTATATCTGTTGATGAACTCCTCATGAGCTGCTTTGGTCGATTTATGAAGTCGTACTTGATCCTTAGAGCTATTCATGTTTATATGATACTTTATACATGTGATCTATTTTAGCTATGTTCAAGGCAATGAAATGTCATTTTGACATGAGAAAGTGTGTTATTCTATCTTATGGTGGTCTCATATGTTCCAACACGGCCATTCTACCCTTAAACTAGAAGCCATGTCTGTTATCATTGTCTATTATGTTCCAATACGGTCACTCTAAGCTTAATCAAGACGCTATGTCTGTTGGTGAATCTCTCATGAACTGCTTTGGAAATGATATGAAGTCGAGCTTGATCTTTAGAGCTATTCATGTTTATATGATATTTTTATGCATGTGATATATTTTAGCTAAGTTCAAAGCAATGAAATGTCACTTTGGCATGAGAAAGTGTGCTATTCTATCTTATGGTGGTCTCATATGTTTCAACACGGTCATTCTACCCTTAATTTTAGAAGCTTTGTCTATTGGTGAACCCCTCATAAACAACTTTGGCTGAGTTATGAAGTCGAGCTTGATCCTTAGAGCTATTAATGCTTATATGATACTTTTACACATGTGATTTATTTTAGCTAAGTTCAAGGAAACATAATGTCACTTTGACATGAGAAAGTATGCTAAGCCACCTTATCGTTGTCTCATATGTTTCATCACGGCCACTCTAGGCTTAATCTAGAAGCTATTTATGTTTGTGAATCTATCATGAACTGCTTTGGAAAAGTTATGAAGTCGAGCTGGATCCTTAGAGCTATTAATGTTCATATGATACTTTTACACATTGGATCAATTTTAGTTAAGTTCAAGGAAATGTAATGTCTCACTGAGATGAGAAAGTATGCTAAGCCACTTCATCGTTGTCTCATATATTTCACATTATCACTCTAGCCATAATCTAGAAGTTATGTCTGCTTGTGAACCTCTCATGAACTGAATTGGAAAAGTTACGAAGTCGAGCTTGATCCTTAGAGATATTCATGTTCGTATGACACTTTTACACATCTGATCTATTTTAGCTAACTTAAAAGCAATGTAATGTCACTTCGACCTGAGAAACTATGCTAAGCCACCTTATGGTTGTCTCATATGTTTAGCCTTAATCTAGAAGCTATGCGTGTTAGTGAACCCCTCATGAACTGCTTTTGTTAAGTTATGAAGTCGAACTTTATCCTTAGAGTTGTTCATGTTGATATGATACTTTTACACATGTGATCTATTTTAGCTAAGTTCAAGGAAATGTAATGTCACTTTGACATGAGAAAGTATGCTAAGGCACCTTATCGTTGTCTCATACGTTCCAACACAGTCACTGTAGCCTTAATCTAGAAGGTATGTCTGTTTGTGAATCTCTAATGAACTGCTTTGGAAAAGTTATGAAGTCGAGCTGGATCCTTAGAGTTATTCATGTTCATATGATACTTTTACACATGTGACCAATTTTAGTTATGTTCAAGGAAATGTAATGTCTCACTGACATGAGAATGTATGCTAAGCCACCTCATGGTTGTCTTATATATTTCAACACGATCACTCTAGCCTTAATCTAGAAGCTATGTATGTTGGTGAACCTTTCATGAATTGCTTTGGAAAAGTTATGAAGTCGAGCTTGATCCTTAGATATAGTCATGTTCATATGATCCTTTTACACATGTGATCCTTAAAGATATTCATATTTATGTCATACTATTACACATGTGATTTATTTTAGCTAAGTTCAAGGAAATGTAATGTCACTAGGATAGGAGAAAGTATGCTAAGGCACCTTATGGTTGTCTCATATGTTCCAACACGGTCACTCAAGGCTTAATGTAGAAGCTATGTCTTTGGTGAACCTATCATGATTTGCTTTGGAAAAGTTATGAAGTCGAGCTGGATCCTTTGAGATATTCATTTTTCCTATGATACTTTTACACATTTGATCTATACTAGCTAGGGTAAAAGAAATGTAATGTCATTCTGACATGAGAAAGTGTGCTAAGCCACCTTATGGTGGTCTCATATGTTTCAACCCGGTAACTCTACCCTTAATCTAGAAGCTATGTGTGTTGGTGAACATCTTATAAACGGCTTTCGTTGAGTTATGAAGTCGAGCTTGATCAATAGAGCTATTCATGTTCATATGATCCTTTTACACATGTGATCTATTTTAGCTCAGTTCAAGGCAATGTAATGTCACTTTGACAAGAGAATGTGTGTTAAGCCACCTTATAGGGGTGTCATGTTCCAACATGGTCACTCTAGCCTTAATTTAGAAACTATTTCTGTTGGTGAACCCCTCATGATCTACTTTGGTTGAGTTATGAAGTCGAGCTGGATCCTTAGAGCTATTCATGTTCATATGATACTTTTACACATGTGACCAATTTTAGTTAAGTTCAAGGAAATGTAATGTCACTCTGACATGAGAAAGTATGCTAAGCCACGTTATGGTGGTCTTATATGTTTCAACACGGGCACTCTAACCTTAATCTAAAAGATTAATCATTTAGTGAACCTCTTATGAACTGCTTTTGGAAAATTTATGAAGTCGAGCTGGATACTTAGAACTATTTATGCTCATATGATCCTTTTACACATGTGATCTATTTTAGCTAAGTTCAAGGCAATGTAATGTCACTTTTGACATGAGAATGTGTGCTAAGCCACCTTATGGTGGTCTCATATGTTCCAACACGGTCATTTTATCGTTAATCGAGAAGCTTTGTCTATTGGTGAACCCCTCATGAACTGCTTTGGTTGAGTTATGAAGTCGAGCTTAATCCTTAGAGCTATTCATGTTCATATAATACTTTTATACATGTGATATATTTTAACTAAGCTTAAGGCAATGAAATGTCACTTTGACATGAGAAAGTGTTCTATTCTATCTTATCGTGGTTTCATATGTTCCAACACGGTCATTCTATCCTTAATCTAGAAGCTATGTCTGTTGGTGAACCCCTCATGAACTGCTTTGGTTGAGTTATGAAGTCGAGCTTGATCCTTAGAGCTATTCATGTTTATATGATATATTTACATATGCGATCTATTTTAGCTAATTTCAAGGAAATGTAATGTCACTTTGACATGAGAAAGTATGCTAAGCCACCTTATAGTTGTCTCATATGTTCCAACATGGTCACTCTAGCCTTAATCTAGAAGCTATGTCTGTTGGTGAACCTCTCATAAACTGCTTTGAATAAGTTATGAAGTCGACATGGATCCTTAGAGCTACTCATTTTCATGTGATACTTTTACACATGTGATCTATTTTACACACGTTAAAAGCAATGTAATATCACTCTGACATGAGAAAGTGTGCTAAGCCATCTTATGGTGGTTTCATATGTTTCAACACGGTAACTCTAGCATTAATCTAGAAGCTATGTGTGTTTGTGAACATCTCATGAACGGCTTTCGTTGAGTTATGAAGTCGAGCTTGATCATTAGAGCTATTCATGTTCATATGATCCTTTTACACATGTGATCAATTTTAGGTAAGTTCAAGGCAATGTAATGTCACTTTTACATGAGAATGTGTGTTAAGCAACCTTATAGTGGTCTCATATTTCAAGACTGTCACGTTAGCCTTAATTTAGAAGCTATGTCTGTTGGTGAACCCCTCATGAACTGCTTTGATTGAGTTTTGAAGTCGAGATTAATCATTAGAGCTATTCATGTTCATATGATACTTATATACATGTGATCAATTTTAGCAAAGTTCAAGGCATTGAAATGTCACTTTGACATGAGAAAGTATGCTATTCTATCTGATCGTGGTGTCATATGTTCCAACACGGTCATTCTACCCTTAATCTAGAAGCTATGTCTGTTGGTGAACCCCTCATGAACTGCTTTGGTTGTGTTATGAAGTCGAGCGTGATCCTTAGAGCTATTCATGTTTATATCATACTTTTACACATGTGATCTATTTTAGCTAAGTTCAAGGCAATGTAAGGTCACTTTGACATGAGAATGTGTGCTAAGCCACCTTATGGTGGTCTCATATGTTCCAACACGGTCATTCTATCGTTAATCGAGAAAATTTGTCTATTGGTGAACCCCTCATGAACTGCTTTGGTTGAGTTATGAAGTCGAGCTTAATCCTTTGAGCTACTTATGTTCATATAATACTTTTATACATGTGATATATTTTAGCTACGCTTAAGGCAATAAAATGTCACTTTGACATGAGAAATTGTACTATTCTATCTTATCGTGGTTTCGTATGTTCCAACACGGTCATTCTATCCTTAATCTAGAAGCTATGTCTGTTGGTGAACCCCTCATGAACTGCTTTGATTGAGTTATGAAGTCGAGCTTGATCCTTAGAGCTATTCATGTTTATATGATATTTTTACACATGTGATCTATTTTAGCTAATTTCAAAAAAATGTAATGTCACTTTGACATGAGAAAGTATGGTAAGCCACGTTATGGTGGTCTTATATGTTTCAACACGGGCACTCTAACCTTAATCTAAAAGATTAATCATTTAGTGAACCTCTCATGAGCTGCTTTTGGAAAATTTATGAAGTCGAGCTGGATACTTAGAACTATTTATGCTCATTTGATCCTTTTACACATGTGATCTATTTTAGCTAAGTTCAAGGCAATGTAATGTCACTTTTGACATGAGAATGTGTGCTAAGCCACCTTATGGTGGTCTCATATGTTCCAACACGGTCATTTTATCGTTAATCGAGAAGCTTTGTCTATTGGTGAACCCCTCATGAACGGCTTTGGTTGAGTTATGAAGTCGAGCTTAATCCTTAGAGCTATTCATGTTCATATAATACTTTTATACATGTGATATATTTTAACTAAGCTTAAGGCAATGAAATGTCACTTTGACATGAGAAAGTGTTCTATTCTATCTTATCATGGTTTCATATGTTCCAACACGGTCATTCTATCCTTAATCTAGAAGCTATATCTGTTGGTGAACCCCTGATGAACTGCTTTGGTTGAGTTATGAAGTCGAGCTTGATCCTTAGAGCTATTCATGTTTATATGATATATTTACATATGCGATCTATTTTAGCTAATTTCAAGGAAATGTAATGTCACTTTAACATGAGAAAGTATGCTAAGCCACCTTATAGTTGTCTCATATGTTCCAACATGGTCACTCTAGCCTTAATCTAGAAGCTATGTCTGTTGGTGAACCTCTCATAAACTGCTTTGAATAAGTTATGAAGTCGACATGGATCCTTAGAGCTACTCATTTTCATGTGATACTTTTATACATGTGATCTATTTTACACACGTTAAAAGCAATGTAATATCACTCTAACATGAGAAAGTGTGCTAAGCCATCTTATGGTGGTCTCATATGTTTCAACACGGTAACTCTAGCATTAATCTAGAAGCTATGTGTGTTTGTGAACATCTCATGAACGGCTTTCGTTGAGTTATGAAGTCTAGCTTGATCATTAGAGCTATTCATGTTCATATGATCCTTTTACACATGTGATCAATTTTAGGTAAGTTCAAGGCAATGTAATGTCACTTTTACATGAGAATGTGTGTTAAGCAACCTTATAGTGGTCTCATATTTCAAGACTATCACGTTAGCCTTAATTTAGAAGCTATGTCTGTTGGTGAACCCCTCATGAACTGCTTTGATTGAGTTTTGAAGTCGAGATTAATCATTAGAGCTATTCATGTTCATATGATACTTATATACATGTGATCAATTTTAGCAAAGTTCAAGGCATTGAAATGTCACTTTGACATGAGAAAGTGTGCTATTCTATCTGATCGTGGTGTCATATGTTCCAACACGGTCATTCTACCCTTAATCTAGAAGCTATGTCTGTTGGTGAACCCCTCATGAACTGCTTTGGTTGTGTTATGAAGTCGAGCGTGATCCTTAGAGCTATTCATGTTTATATCATACTTTTACACATGTGATCTATTTTAGCTAAGTTCAAGGCAATGTAATGTCACTTTGACATGAGAATGTGTGCTAAGCCACCTTATGGTGGTCTCATATGTTCCAACACGGTCATTCTATCGTTAATCGAGAAGCTTTGTCTACTGGTGAACCCCTCATGAACTGCTTTGGTTGAGTTATGAAGTCAAGCTTAATCCTTAGAGCTACTTATGTTCATATAATACTTTTATACATGTGATATATTTTAGCTACGCTTAAGGCAATGAAATGTCACTTTGACATGAGAAAGTGTTCTATTCTATCTTATCATGGTTTCATATGTTCCAACACGGTCATTCTATCCTTAATCTAGAAGCTATGTCTGTTGGTGAACCCCTCATGAACTGCTTTGGTTGAGTTATGAAGTCGAGCTTGATCCTTAGAGCTATTCATGTTTATATGATATATTTACATATGCGATCTATTTTAGCTAATTTCAAGGAAATGTAAAGTCACTTTAACATGAGAAAGTATGCTAAGCCACCTTATAGTTGTCTCATATGTTCCAACATGGTCACTCTAGCCTTAATCTAGAAGCTATGTCTGTTGGTGAACCTCTCATAAACTGCTTTGAATAAGTTATGAAGTCGACATGGATCCTTAGAGCTACTCATTTTCATGTGATACTTTTATACATGTGATCTATTTTACACACGTTAAAAGCAATGTAATATCACTCTAACATGAGAAAGTGTGCTAAACCATCTTATGGTGGTCTCATATGTTTCAACACGGTAACTCTAGCATTAATCTAGAAGCTATGTGTGTTTGTGAACATCTCATGAACGGCTTTCGTTGAGTTATGAAGTCAAGCTTGATCATTAGAGCTATTCATGTTCATATGATCCTTTTACACATGTGATCAATTTTAGGTAAGTTCAAGGCAATGTAATGTCACTTTTACATGAGAATGTGTGTTAAGCAACCTTATAGTGGTCTCATATTTCAAGACTATCACGTTAGCCTTAATTTAGAAGCTATGTCTGTTGGTGAACCCCTCATGAACTGCTTTGATTGAGTTTTGAAGTCGAGATTAATCATTAGAGCTATTCATGTTCATATGATACTTATATACATGTGATCAATTTTAGCAAAGTTCAAGGCATTGAAATGTCACTTTGACATGAGAAAGTGTGCTATTCTATCTGATCGTGGTGTCATATGTTCCAACACGGTTATTCTACCCTTAATCTAGAAGCTATGTCTGTTGGTGAACCCCTCATGAACTGCTTTGGTTGTGTTATGAAGTCGAGCGTGATCCTTAGAGCTATTCATGTTTATATCATACTTTTACACATGTGATCTATTTTAGCTAAGTTCAAGGCAATGTAATGTCACTTTGACATGAGAATGTGTGCTAAGCCACCTTATGGTGGTCTCATATGTTCCAACACGGTCATTCTATCGTTAATCGAGAAGCTTTGTCTATTGGTGAACCCCTCATGAACTGCTTTGGTTGAGTTATGAAGTCGAGCTTAATCCTTAGAGCTACTTATTATGTTCATATAATACTTTTATACATGTGATATATTTTAGCTACGCTTAAGGCAATGAAATATCACTTTGACATGAGAAATTGTTCTATTCTATCTTATCGTGGTTTCATATGTTCCAACACGGTAATTCTATCCTTAATCTAGAAGCTATGTCTGTTGGTGAACCCCTCATGAACTGCTTTGATTGAGTTATGAAGTCGAGCTTGATCCTTAGAGCTATTCATGTTTATATGATATTTTTACACATGTGATCTATTTTAGCTAATTTCAAGGAAATGTAATGTCACTTTAACATGAGAAAGTATGGTAAGCCACGTTATGGTGGTCTTATATGTTTCAACACGGGCACTCTAACCTTAATCTAAAAGATTAATCATTTAGTGAACCTCTCATGAACTGCTTTTGGAAAATTTATGAAGTCGAGCTGGATACTTAGAACTATTTATGCTCATATGATCCTTTTACACATGTGATCTATTTTAGCTAAGTTTAAGGCAATGTAATGTCACTTTTGACATGAGAATGTGTGCTAAGCCACCTTATGGTGGTCTCATATGTTCCAACACGGTCATTTTATCGTTAATCGAGAAGCTTTGTCTAGTGGTGAACCCCTCATGAACTGCTTTGGTTGAGTTATGAAGTCGAGCTTAATCCTTAGAGCTATTTATGTTCATATAATACTTTTATACATGTGATATATTTTAACTAAGCTTAAGGCAATGAAATGTCACTTTGACATGAGAAAGTGTTCTATTCTATCTTATCGTGGTTTCATATGTTCCAACACGGTCATTCTATCCTTAATCTAGAAGCTATATCTGTTGGTGAACCCCTCATGAACTGCTTTGGTTGAGTTATGAAGTCGAGCTTGATCCTTAGAGCTATTCATGTTTATATGATATAATTACATATGCGATCTATTTTAGCTAATTTCAAGGAAATGTAATGTCACTTTGACATGAGAAAGTATGCTAAGCCACCTTATAGTTGTCTCATATGTTCCAACATGGTCACTCTAGCCTTAATCTAGAAGCTATGTCTGTTGGTGAACCTCTCATAAACTGCTTTGAATAAGTTATGAAGTCGACATGGATCCTTAGAGCTACTCAATTTCATGTGATACTTTTACACATGTGATCTATTTTACACACGTTAAAAGCAATGTAATATCACTCTGACATGAGAAAGTGTGCTAAGCCATCTTATGGTGGTCTCATATGTTTCAACACGGTAACTCTAGCATTAATCTAGAAGCTATGTGTGTTTGTGAACATCTCATGAACGGCTTTCGTTGAGTTATGAAGTCGAGCTTGATCATTAGAGCTATTCATGTTCATATGATCCTTTTACACATGTGATCAATTTTAGGTAAGTTCAAGGCAATGTAATGTCACTTTTACATGAGAATGTGTGTTAAGCAACCTTATAGTGGTCTCATATTTCAAGACTGTCACGTTAGCCTTAATTTAGAAGCTATGTCTGTTGGTGAACCCCTCATGAACTGCTTTGATTGAGTTTTGAAGTCGAGATTAATCATTAGAGCTATTCATGTTCATATGATACTTATATACATGTGATCAATTTTAACAAAGTTCAGGGCATTGAAATGTCACTTTGACATGAGAAAGTGTGCTATTCTATCTGATCGTGGTGTCATATTTTCCAACACGGTCATTCTACCCCTAATCTAGAAGCTATGTCTGTTGGTGAACCCCTCATGAACTGCTTTGGTTGTGTTATGAAGTCGAGCGTGATCCTTAGAGCTATTCATGTTTATATCATACTTTTACACATGTGATCTATTTTAGCTAAGTTCAAGGCGATGTAATGTCACTTTGACATGAGAATGTGTGCTAAGCCACCTTATGGTGGTCTCATATGTTCCAACACGGTCATTCTATCGTTAATCGAGAAGCTTTGTCTATTGGTGAACCCCTCATGAACTGCTTTGGTTGAGTTATGAAGTCGAGCTTAATCCTTAGAGCTACTTATGTTCATATAATACTTTTATACATGTGATATATTTTAGCTAAGCTTAAGGCAATGAAATGTCACTTTGACATGAGAAATTGTTCTATTCTATCTTATCGTGGTTTCATATGTTCCAACACGGTCATTCTATCCTTAATCTAGAAGCTA
Source organism: Lepidium didymum (assembly GCA_963920545.1). Taxonomy (NCBI): domain Eukaryota; kingdom Viridiplantae; phylum Streptophyta; class Magnoliopsida; order Brassicales; family Brassicaceae; genus Lepidium; species Lepidium didymum. The sequence continues at coordinate 7,574,117 of OY986983.1, read as the reverse complement.
TGTCTGTTGGTGAACCCCTCATGAACTGCTTTGATTGAGTTATGAAGTCGAGCTTGATCCTTAGAGCTATTCATGTTTATATGATATTTTTACACATGTGATCTATTTTAGCTAATTTCAAGGAAATGTAATGTCACTTTGACATGAGAAAGTATGCTAAGCCACCTTATAGTTGCCTCATATGTTCCAACATGGTCACTCTAGCCTTAATCTAAAAGATTAATCATTTAGTGAACCTCTCATGAACTGCTTTTGGAAAATTTATGAAGTCGAGCTGGATACTTAAAACTATTTATGCTCATATGATCCTTTTACACATGTGATCTATTTTAGCTAAGTTCAAGGCAATGTAATGTCACTTTTGACATGAGAATGTGTGCTAAGCCACCTTATGGTGGTCTCATATGTTCCAACACGGTCATTTTATCGTTAATCGAGAAGCTTTGTCTATTGGTGAACCCCTCATGAACTGCTTTGGTTGAGTTATGAAGTCGAGCTTAATCCTTAGAGCTATTCATGTTCATATAATACTTTTATACATGTGATATATTTTAACTAAGCTTAAGGCAATGAAATGTCACTTTGACATGAGAAAGTGTTCTATTCTATCTTATCATGGTTTCATATGTTCCAACACGGTCATTCTATCCTTAATCTAGAAGCTATGTCTGTTGGTGAACCCCTCATGAACTGCTTTGGTTGAGTTATGAAGTCGAGCTTGATCCTTAGAGCTATTCATGTTTATATGATATATTTACATATGCGATCTATTTTAGCTAATTTCAAGGAAATGTAAAGTCACTTTAACATGAGAAAGTATGCTAAGCCACCTTATAGTTGTCTCATATGTTCCAACATGGTCACTCTAGCCTTAATCTAGAAGCTATGTCTGTTGGTGAACCTCTCATAAACTGCTTTGAATAAGTTATGAAGTCGACATGGATCCTTAGAGCTACTCATTTTCATGTGATACTTTTACACATGTGATCTATTTTACACACGTTAAAAGCAATGTAATATCACTCTGACATGAGAAAGTGTGCTAAGCCATCTTATGGTGGTCTCATATGTTTCAACACGGTAACTCTAGCATTAATCTAGAAGCTATGTGTGTTTGTGAACATCTCATGAACGGCTTTCGTTGAGTTATTAAGTCGAGCTTGATCATTAGAGCTATTCATGTTCATATGATTCTTTTACACATGTGATCAATTTTAGGTAAGTTCAAGGCAATGTAATGTCACTTTTACATGAGAATGTGTGTTAAGCAACCTTATAGTGGTCTCATATTTCAAGACAGTCATGTTAGCCTTAATTTAGAAGCTATGTCTGTTGGTGAACCCCTCATGAACTGCTTTGATTGAGTTTTGAAGTCGAGATTAATCATTAGAGCTATTCATGTTCATATGATACTTATATACAAGTGATCAATTTTAACAAAGTTCAGGGCATTGAAATGTCACTTTGACATGAGAAAGTGTGCTATTCTATCTGATCGTGGTGTCATATTTTCCAACACGGTCATTCTACCCTTAATCTAGAAGCTATGTCTGTTGGTGAACCCCTCATGAACTGCTTTGGTTGTGTTATGAAGTCGAGCGTGATCCTTAGAGCTATTCATGTTTATATCATACTTTTACACATGTGATCTATTTTAGCTAAGTTCAAGGCAATGTAATGTCACTTTGACATGAGAATGTGTGCTAAGCCACCTTATGGTGGTCTCATATGTTCCAACACGGTCATTCTATCGTTAATCGAGAAGCTTTGTCTATTGGTGAACCCCTCATGAACTGCTTTGGTTGAGTTATGAAGTCGAGCTTAATCCTTAGAGCTACTTATGTTCATATAATACTTTTATACATGTGATATATTTTAGCTACGCTTAAGGCAATGAAATGTCACTTTGACATGAGAAATTGTTCTATTCTATCTTATCGTGGTTTCATATGTTCCAACACGGTCATTCTATCCTTAATCTAGAAGCTATGTCTGTTGGTGAACCCCTCATGAACTGCTTTGATTGAGTTATGAAGTCGAGCTTGATCCTTAGAGCTATTCATGTTTATATGATATTTTTACACATGTGATCTATTTTAGCTAATTTCAAGGAAATGTAATGTCACTTTGACATGAGAAAGTATGCTAAGCCACCTTATAGTTGCCTCATATGTTCCAACATGGTCACTCTAGCCTTAATCTAGAAGCTATGTCTATTGGTGAACCTCTCATGAACTGCTTTGGAAAAGTTATGAAGTCGACCTGGATCCTTAGAGCTACTCATTTTCATGTGATACTTTTACACATTTGATCTATTTTACACACGTTAAAAGCAATGTAATATCACTCTGACATGAGAAAGTGTGCTAAGCCATCTTATGGTGGTCTCATATGTTTCAAAACGGTAACTCTAGCATTAATCTAGAAGCTATGTGTGTTTGTGAACATCTCATGAACGGCTTTCGTTGAGTTATGAAGTCGAGTTTGATCATTAGAGCTATTCATGTTCATATGATCCTTTTACACATGTGATCAGTTTTAGGTAAGTTCAAGGCAATGTAATGTCACTTTTACATGAGAATGTGTGTTAAGCAACCTTATAGTGGTCTCATATTTCAAGACTATCACGTTAGCCTTAATTTAGAAGCTATGTCTGTTGGTGAACCCCTCATGAACTGCTTTGATTGAGTTTTGAAGTCGAGATTAATCATTAGAGCTATTCATGTTCATATGATACTTATATACATGTGATCAATTTTAGCAAAGTTCAAGGCATTGAAATGTCACTTTGACATGAGAAAGTGTGCTATTCTATCTGATCGTGGTGTCATATGATCCAACACGGTCATTCTACCCTTAAGCTAGAAGCTATGTCTGTTGGTGAACCCCTCATGAACTGCTTTGGTTGTGTTATGAAGTCGAGCCTGATCCTTAGAGCTATTCATGTTTATATCATACTTTTACACATGTGATCTATTTTAGCTAAGTTCAAGGCAATGTAATGTCACTTTTGACATGAGAATGTGTGCTAAGCCACCTTATGGTGGTCTCATATGTTCCAACACGGTCATTTTATCGTTAATCGAGAAGCTTTGTCTATTGGTGAACCCCTCATGAACTGCTTTGGTTGAGTTATGAAGTCGAGCCTAATCCTTAGAGCTATTCATGTTCATATAATACTTTTATACATGTGATATATTTTAGCTACGCTTAAGGCAATGAAATGTCACTTTGACATGAGAAAGTGTTCTATTCTATCTTATCGTGGTTTCATATGTTCCAACACGGTCATTCTATCCTTAATCTAGAAGCTATGTCTGTTGGTGAACCCCTCATGAACTGCTTTGGTTGAGTTATGAAGTCGAGCTTGATCCTTAGAGCTATTCATGTTTATATGATATTTTTACACATGTGATCTATTTTAGCTAATTTCAAGGAAATGTAATGTCACTTTGACATGAGAAAGTATGCTAAGCCACCTTATAGTTGTCTCATATGTTCCAACATGGTCACTCTAGCCTTAATCTAGAAGCTATGTCTGTTGGTGAACCTCTCATAAACTGCTTTGAATAAGTTATGAAGTCGACATGGATCCTCAGAGCTACTCATTTTCATGTGATACTTTTACACATGTGATCTATTTTACCTACGTTAAAAGCAATGTAATATCACTCTGACATGAGAAAGTGTGCTAAGCCATCTTATGGTGGTCTCATATATTTCAACACGGTAACTCTAGCATTAATCTAGAAGCTATGTGTGTTTGTGAACACCTCATGAACGGCTTTCGTTGAGTTATGAAGTCGAGCTTGATCATTAGAGCTATTCATGTTCATATGATCCTTTTACACATGTGATCAATTTTAGGTAAGTTCAAGGCAATGTAATGTCACTTTTACATGAGAATGTGTGTTAAGCAACCTTATAGTGGTCTCATATTTCAAGACTGTCACGTTAGCCTTAATTTAGAAGCTATGTCTGTTGGTGAACCCCTCATGAACTGCTTTGATTGAGTTTTGAAGTCGAGATTAATCATTAGAGCTATTCATGTTCATATGATACTTATATACATGTGATCAATTTTAGCAAAGTTCAAGGCATTGAAATGTCACTTTGACATGAGAAAGTGTGCTATTCTATCTGATCGTGGTAACATATGTTCCAACACGGTCATTCTACCCTTAATCTAGAAGCTATGTCTGTTGGTGAACCCCTCATGAACTGCTTTGGTTGTGTTATGAAGTCGAGCGTGATCCTTAGAGCTATTCATGTTTATATCATACTTTTACACATGTGATCTATTTTAGCTAAGTTCAAGGCAATGTAAGGTCACTTTGACATGAGAATGTGTGCTAACCAACCTTATGGTGGTCTGATATGTTCCAACACGGTCATTCTATCGTTAATCGAGAAAATTTGTCTATTGGTGAACCCCTCATGAACTGCTTTGGTTGAGTTATGAAGTCGAGCTTAATCCTTTGAGCTACTTATGTTCATATAATACTTTTATACATGTGATATATTTTAGCTACGCTTAAGGCAATAAAATGTCACTTTGACATGAGAAATTGTACTATTCTATCTTATCGTGGTTTCGTATGTTCCAACACGGTCATTCTATCCTTAATCTAGAAGCTATGTCTGTTGGTGAACCCCTCATGAACTGCTTTGATTGAGTTATGAAGTCGAGCTTGATCCTTAGAGCTATTCATGTTTATATGATATTTTTACACATGTGATCTATTTTAGCTAATTTCAAGGAAATGTAATGTCACTTTGACATGAGAAAGTATGCTAAGCCACCTTATAGTTGTCTCATATGTTCCAACATGGTCACTCTAGCCTTAATCTAGAAGCTATGTCTGTTGGTGAACCTCTCATGAACTGCTTCGGAAAAGTTATGAAGTCGACCTGGATCCTTAGAGCTACTCATTTTCATGTGATACTTTTACACATGTGATCTATTTTAGCTAAGTTCAAGGCAATGTAATGTCACTTTTGACATGAGAATGTGTGCTAAGCCACCTTATGGTGGTCTCATATGTTCCAACACGGTCATTTTATCGGTAATCGAGAAGCTTTGTCTATTGGTGAACCCCTCATGAACTGCTTTAGTTGAGTTATAAAGTCGAGCTTAATCCTTAGAGCTATTCATGTTCATATAATACTTTTATACATGTGATATATTTTAGCTAAGCTTAAGGCAATGAAATGTCACTTTGACATGAGAAAGTGTTTTATTCTATCGTATCGTGGTTTCATACGTTCCAACACGGTCATTCTATCCTTAATCTAGAAGCTATGTCTGTTGGTGAACCCCTCATGAACTGCTTTGGTTGAGTTATGAAGTCGAGCTTGATCCTTAGAGCTATTCATGTTTATATGATCCTCTTACACATGTGATCTATTTTAGTTAAGTTCAAGACGATGTAATGTCACTTTGACATAAGAAAGTGTGCTATTCTATCTTATCGTGGTCTCATATGTTCCAACACGGTCATTATACCCTTAATTTAGACGCTTTGTCTATTGGTGAACCCCTCATGAACAATTTTGGGTGAGTTATGAAGTCGAGCTTGATCCTTAGAGCTATTAATGCTTATATGATACTTTTACACATGTGATCTATTTTAGCTAAGTTCAAAGAAATGTAATGTCACTTTGACATGAGAAATTATACTAAGCCACCTTATCATTGTCACACATGTTCCAACACGGTCACTCTAGGTTTAATCTAGAAGCTATGTCTGTTTGTGAATCTCTCATGCACTGCTTTAGAAAAGTTTTAAAGTCGAGTTGGATCCTTAGAGCTATTAATGTTCATATGATACTTTTACACATGGGATCAATTTTAGTTAAGTTCAAGGAAATGTAATGTCTCACTGACATGAGAAAGTATGCTAAGCAACCTCATGGTTGTCTCATATATTTCAACATGATCACTCTAGCCATAATCTAGAAGCTATGTCTGCTTGTGAACCTCTCATGAACTGAATTGGAAAGGTTATGAAGTCGGGCTTGATCCTTAGAGATATTCATGTTCATATGATACTTTTACACATCTGATCTCTTTTAGCTAAGTTAAAAGCAATGTAATGTCACTTTAACATGAGAAACTATGCTAAGCCACCTTATTGTGGTGTCATATGTTTAGCCTTAATCTAGAAGCAATGCGTGTTGGTGAACCCCTCTTGAACTGCTTTGGTTAAGTTATGAAGTCGAGCTTTATCCTTAGAGTTGTTCATGTTTATATGATACTTTTACACATATGATCTATTTTAAGTAAGTTCAAGAAAATGTAATGTCACTTTGACATGAGAAAGTATACTAAGCCACCTTATCGTTGTCTCATATGTTCCAACACAGTCACTCTAGGCTTAATCTAGAAGCTATATCTGTTTGTGAATCTATAATGAACTGCTTTGGAAAAGTTATGAAGTCGAGCTGGATCCTTAGAGCTATTCATGTTCATATGATATTTTTACACATGTGACCAATTTTAGTTAAGTTCAAGGAAATATAATGACTCACTGACATGAGAAAGTATGCTAAGCCACCTCATGGTTGTTTCATATATTTCAACACGGTAACTCTAGCCTTAATGTAGAAGCTATGTGTGTTGGTGAACATCTCATGAACGACTTTCGTTGAGTTATGAAGTCAAGCTTGATCATTAGAGCTATTCATGTTCATATGATCCTTTTACATATGTGATCTATTTTAGCTATGTTTAAGGCAATGAAATGTCAATTTGACATGAGAAAGTGTGCTATTATATCTGATCATGGTGTCATATGTTCCAACAAGGTCATTCTACCCTTAATCTAGAAGCTATGTCTGTTGGTGAACCCCTCATGAACTGCTTTGGTTGAGTTATGAAGTCGAGCTTGATCCTTAGAGCTATTCATGTTTATATGATATTTTTACACATGTGATCTATTTTAGCTAAACTCAAGGAAATGTAATGTCACTTTGACATGAGAAAGTATTCTAAGCCACCTTATAGTTATCTCATATGTTCCAACATGGTCACTCTAGCCTTAATCTAGAAGCTATATCTGTTGGTGAACCTCTCATGAACTGCTTTGGAAAAGTTATGTAGTCTAGCTGGATCCTTAGAACTATTCATTTTCATGTGATACTTTTACACATGTGATCTATTTTAGTTGAGTTAAAAGCAATGTAATATCACTCTAACATAAGAAAGTTTACTTCGCCACCTTATGGTGGTCTCATATGTTTCAACACGGTAACTCTAGCCTTAATCTAGTAGCTATGTGTGTGGGTGAACATCTCATAAACGGCTTTTGTTGAGTTATGAAGTCGAGCTTGATCATTAGTATTATTCATGTTCATATGATCCTTTTACACATGTGATCTATTTTAGCTAAGTTTAAGGTAATGAAATGTCACTTTGACATGAGAAAGTGTGCTATTCTATCTTATCGTGGTTTCATATATTCCAACAAGGTCATTCTACCCTTAATCTAGAAGCAATGTCTGTTGGTGAACCCCTCATGAACTGCTTTGGTTGAGTTATGAAGTAGAGCTTGATCCTTAGAGCTATTCATGTTTATATGATATTTTTACTCATGTGATCTATTTTAGCTAAATTCAAGGAAATGTAATATCACTTTGACATGAGAAAGTATGCTAAGCCACCTTATACTTGTCTCATATGTTCCAACATGGTCACTCTGACCTTAATCTAGAAGCTATGTCTGTTGGTGAACCTCTCATTAACTGCTTTGGAAAAGTTATGTAGTTGTGCTGGATCCTTAGAGCTATTCATTTTCATGTGATACTTTTACACATGTGATCTATTTTAGCTGAGTTGAGAGCAATGTAATATCACTCTGACATATGAAAGTGTGCTACGCCACCTTATGGTGGTCTCATATGTTTTAAAACGGTAAATCTAGCCTTAATCTAGAAGCTATGTGTGTTGGGGAACATCTCATGAATGGCTTTCGTTGAGTTATGAAGTCGAGCTTGATCATTAGAGCTATTCAGGTTCATAATGTGATCTATTTTAGCTAAGTTCAAAGTAATGTAATGTCACTTTGACATGGGAAAGTGGTCTCATATATAACCACGGTCACGCTAGCCTTAATTTAGAAGCTATGTCTGTTGGTGAACCCCTCATGAACTGCTTTGGTTGAGTTATGAAGTCGAGCTTAATCCTTAGAGCTATTCATGTTGAGATGATACTTTTATACATGTGATCAATTTTAGCAAAGTTCAAGGCATTGAAATGTCACTTTGACATGAGAAAGTGTGCTATTCTATCTGATCATGGTGTCATATATTTCAACACCGGCACTCTAGCCTTAATCTAAAATTTATATCTGTTAGTGAGCCTCTCATGAACTGCTTTGGAAAATTTATGAAATCGAGCTGGATACTTAGAGCTATCCGTGTTTATATAATATTTTTACACATGTGATCTATTTGAGCTAAGTTCAAGGAAATGTAATGTCACTTGGATATGTGAAAGTATGCTAAGCCACCTTATGGTTGTCTCATATGTTCCAGCACGGTCACTCAAGGCTTAATCTAGAAGCTATGTCTTTGGTGAACCTCTCATGATTTGCTTTGGAAAAGGTATGAAGTTGAGCTGGATCCTTTGAGATATTCATTTTCATATGATACTTTTACACATTTGATCTATTCTAGCTAGGGTAAAAGAAATGTTATGTCCCTCTAACATAAGAAAGTGTGCTAAGCCACCTTATGGTGGTCTCATATGTTTCCACACGGTAACTGTAGCCTTAATCTAGAAGCTATGTGTGTTGGTGAACATCTTATGAACGGCTTTGGTTGAGTTATGAAGTCGAGCTTGATCATTAGTGCTATTCATGTTCGTATAATACTTTTAAACATGTGATCTATTTTAGCTAAGTTCAAGGCAATGTAATCTCACTTTGAAATGAGAATGTGTGCTAAGCCACGTTATGGTGGTCTCATATGTTCCAACACGATCATTCTATCGTTAATCGAGAAGCTTTGTCTATTAGTGAACCTCTCATGAACTGCTTTGGTTGAGTTATGAAGGCGAGCTTAATCCTTAGAGCTATCCATGTTAATATGATACTTTTATACATGTGATCAATTTTAGCTAAGTCCAAGGCAATGAAATGTCACTTTGACATGAGAAAGTGTGCTATTCTATCTGATCATGGTGTCATATGTTCCAACACGGTCATTCTACCCTTAATCTAGAAACTATGTCTGTTGGTGAACCCCTCATGAACTGCTTTGGTTGAGTTATGAAGTCGAACGTGATTCTTAGAGCTATTCATGTTTATATGATACTTTTACACATGTGATCTATTTTCGCTAAGTTCAAGGAATTGTAATGTCACTTGGATATGAGAATGTATGCTAAGCCACCTTATGGTTGTCTCATATGTTCCAGCACGGTCACTCAAGGCTTAATCTAGAACCTATGTCTTTGGTGAACCTCTCATGATTTGCTTTGGAAAGGTTATGAAGTTGAGCTGGATCCTTTGAGATATTAATTTTCCTATGATACTTTTACACATTTGATCTATTCTAGCTACGGTAAAAGAAATGTAATGTCACTCTAACATGAGGAAGTGTGCTAAGCCACCTTATGGTGGTCTCATATCAAGAAGCTATGTGTGCTGGTGAACCTCTCATGAACGGCTTTCGTTGAGTTATGAAGTCGAGCTTGATCATTAGAGCTATTCATGTTCGTATGATCCTTTTACACATGTGAACTATTTTAGCTAAGTTCAAGGTAATCTAATCTCACTTTCAAATGAGAATGTGTGCTAAGCCAGGTTATGGTGGTCTCATATGTTCCAACATGGTCATTCTATTGTTAAGCGAGAAGCTTTTTCTATTGGTGAACCCCTCATAAACTGCTTTGGTTGAGTTATGAAGTCGAGCTTAATCCTTAGAGCTATCCATGTTCATATGATACTTTTATACATGTGATCTATTTTAGCTAAGCTTAAGGGAACGAAATGTCACTTTGACATGAGAAAGTGTGTTATTCTATCTTCTCGTGGTCTCATATGTTCCAACACAGTCATTCTACCCTTAATATAGAAGCTATGTTTGCTGGTGAACCTCTCATGAAGTGCTTTAGAAAGGTTATGGAGTCGAGCTGGATCCTTAGAGCTATTCATTTTCATGTGATCTATTTTAGCTAAGTTAGAAGCAATGTAATATCACTCTGACATGAAAAAGTGTGCTAAGCCACCTTACGGTGGTCTGATATATTTCAACACGGTAACTCTAGCCTTAATCTTGAAGCTATGTGTGCTGGTGAACATCTCATGAACGACTTTCGTTGAGTTATGAAGTCGAGCTTGATCATTAGAGCTATTCATGTTTATATGATCCTTTTACACATGTGATCTATATTAGCTAAGTTCAAGAAAATGTAATGTCACTTTGACATGAGAATGTGTGTTAAGCCACCTTATAGTGGTCTCATATTTCAACACGGTCACGCAAGCCTTAATTTAGAAGCTATGCCTGTTGGTGAACCCCTCATGAACAGCTTTGGTCGGGTTATGAAGTCGAGCTTAATCCTTACAGCTATTCATGTTCATACGATACTTTTATCCATGTGATCAATTTTAGCTAAGTTCAAGGCAATGAAATGTCACTTTGATATGAGAATGTGTGTTATTCTATCTTCTCGTGGTCTCATAGGTTCCAACACGGTCATTCTACCCTTAATATAGAAGCTATGTCTGTTGGTGAACCCTCATGAACTACTTTGGTTGAGTTATGAAGTCGAGCTTGATCCTTAGAGCTATTCATGTTTATATGATACTTTTACTCATGTGATCTATTTTAGCTAAGTTCAAGGAAGTGTAATGTCACTCTGCCATGAGAAAGTATTTTAGGCCACGTTATGGTGGTCTTATATGTTTCAACACGGGCACTCTAGCATTAATCTAAAATTTATATCTGTTAGTGAGCCTCTCATGAACTGCGTTGGAAAATTTATGAAGTCGAGCTGGATACTTAGAACTATTTATGCTCATATGATCCTTTTACACATGTGATCTATTTTAGCCAAGTTCAAGGCAATGTAATGTCACTTTGACATGAGAATGTATGCTAAGCCACCTTATGGTGGTCTCATATGTTCCAACACGGTCACTCTAACGTTAATCTAGAAGCTTTGTCTGTTAGTGAACCCCTCATGTACTGCTTTGGTTGAGTTATGAAGTCGAGCTTAATCCTTAGAGTTATCCATGTTCATATGATACTTTTATACATCTGATCAATTTTAGCTAAGTCCAAGGCAATGAAATGTCACTTTGACATGAGAAAGTGTGTTATTCTATCTTCTTGTTGTCTCATATGTTCCAACACGGTCATTTTACTCTTAATATAGAAGCTATGTGTGTTGATGAACCCCTCATGAACTGCTTTGGTTGAGTTACTAAGTCGAGCGTGATCCTTAGAGCTATTCATGTTTATATGATACTTTTACACATGTGATCTATTTTAGCTAAGTTCAAGGAAATGTAATGTCACTTGGATATGAGAAAGTATGCTAAGCCACGTTATAGTTGTCTCATATGTTCCAGATGGGTCACCCAAGGCTTAATCTAAAAGCTATGTCTTTGATGAACCTCTCATGATTTGCTTTGGAAAAGTTATGAAGTCGAGCTGGATCCTTAGAGATATTCATTTTCATATGATACTTTTAAACATTTGATCTATTCTAGCTAGGGTAAAAAAAAATGTAATGTTACTCTGACATGAGAAAGTGTGCTAAGCCACCTTATGGTGGTCTCATATGTTTCAACACGGTAACTCTAGCCTTAATCTAGAAGCTATGTGTGTTGGTGAACATCTCATGAACGACTTTCGTTGAGTTATGAAGTCGAGCTTGATCATTAGAGCTATTCATGTTCATATAATCCTTTCACACATGTGATCTATTTTAGCTAAGTTCAAAGCAATGTAATGTCACTTTGACATGAGAATATGTGTTAAGCCACCTTATAGTGATCTCATGTTCCAACACGGTCAGTTTAGCCTTAATTTAGAAATTATGTCAGTTGGTAAACCCCTCATGAACTGCTTTGGTTTAGGTATGAAGTCGAGCTTAATCCTTTGAGCAATTTATGTTCGTATGATACTTTTATACATGTGATCAATTTTAGCTAAGTTCAAGGCAATGAAATAACACTTTGACATGAGAAAGTGTGTTATTCTATCTTCTCGTGGTCTCATATGTTCCAACACGGTCATTCTACCCTTAATATAAAAGCTATGTCTGTTGGTGAACCTCTCATGAACTGCTTTGGAAAAGTTATGAAGTCGAGTTGGATCCTTAGAGCTATTCATTTCCATGTGATACTTTTACACATGTGATCTATTTTAGCTAAGTTAGAAGCAATGTAATATTACTCTGCGATGAGAAACTGTGCTAAGCCGCCTTATGGTGGTGTGATATGTTTCAACACGGTAACTCTAGCCTTAATCTAAAAGCTATGTGTGTTGGTGAACATCTCATGAACAGCTTTCGTTGAGTTATGAGGTTGAGCTTGATCATTAGAGCTACTCATGTTCATATGATCCTTTTACACATGTGATCTATTTTAGATAAGTTCAAGACAATGTAATGTCACTTTGACATGAGAATGTGTGTTAAGCCACCTTATAGTGGTCTCATATTTTAACACGGTCAGTCTAGCCTTAATTTAGAAGCTATGTCTGCTGGTGAACTCCTCATGAACTGCTTTGGTTGGGTTATGAAGTCGAGCTTAATCCTTAGAGCTATTCATGTTCATATGATACTTGTATACATGTAATCAATTTTAGCTAAGTTCAAGGCTATGAAATGTCACTTTGACATGAGAAAGTGTGTTATTCTATCTTCTCGTGGTCTCATATGTTCCAACACGGTCATTCTACCCTTAATATAGAAGCTATGTTTGTTGGTGAACCCCTTATGAACTGCTTTGGTTGAGTTATGAAGTCGAGCTTGATCCTTAGAGCTATTCATGTTTATCTGATACTTTTACTCATGTGATCTATTTTAGCTAAGTTCAAGGAAATATAATGTCACTTTGACATGAGAAAATATGCTAAGCCACCTTATAGTTGTCTTATATGTTCCAACACGGTCACTCTAGCCTTAATCTAGAAGCTATGTCTGTTGGTGAACCTCTCATGAACTGCTTTGGAAAAGTTATGAAGCTGAGCTGGATTCTTAGGGCTATTCATTTTCATGTGATACTTTTACACATGTGATCTATTTTAGCTGAGTTAAAAGCAATGTAATATCACTTTGACATGAGAAAGTGTGCTAAGCCACCTTATGGTGGTTTGATATGTTTCAACATGGTAACTCTAGCCTTAATCTAGAAGCTATGTGTGTTGGTGAACATCTCATGAACGACTTTCGTTGACTTAGGAAGTCGAGCTTGATCATTAGAGCTATTCATGTTCATATGATCCTTTTACACATGTGATCTATTTTAGCTAAGTTCAAGGAAATGTAATGTCACTTGGATATGAGAAAGTATGCTAAGCCACCTTATGGTTGTCTCATATGTTGCAGCACGGTCACTAAAGGCTTAATCTAGAAGGTTTGTCTTTGGTGAACCTCTCATGAATTGATACACCTTCTGGTTGATTCAAAGCAAGCTCCTACACAAAGTGGTGTTGTGTTCAACAAGAGAGATGCTCAGCTTGCTTCACACGATGATGGGATTGGATTTAGACCACACGAGGGTGATGAACTCGTGATAAACCAATAAATTCTGCAAGGCTGAGTGCTAGTACTCAAAGACAAGAAGAACGGTAGCTTTCAAGTCTAGAAAATGTGAAAGAAAGATTGCTTTTGGCAGCTAGGGTTTTCGAATAATTGTTGTGTTTATTCATCCATAAGCTTAGGTATTTATAGTACCCTAAGTCTTAAAACAACATGAAGTTCGAAACAAAACAACGAGTAGTTTTAAATAACAGAAAAAAAACAACAAGACGTGCTTCTTTAAATAACAAAACGCTTTCTTTAGCTTCCAAGTTCTCTAGTGACTTGTGAATGATGTTCAACTAGTGAACAAGTCCTAGAATGCACACTTGGGGTGTTGCCTAGTTAAAATCCCTTTCGGAAAACCCATTGGGACAAAACTGAAAGTAGGAAAAAGAGTACAATTCCCAAGCATATCTTTGTGTGTCTTTACTCTTGGATGATAGTAAAGACACTAGAAGCTACTGTGTTGATGTTGAGAAGTGGCCATGGCTCACTTGGTGAAGTAAACAAGCCATGATGGTCTGAGGATGCAATTCGCTGAATGTGTTTATCATCTTCTCCTTGGTCCAGAATGTGTTCCACGAACTGGCTGAACTTGTGGCTGATTACTCTTGCTTTGAGGCGCGTCAATGGTCCACTTGGTACTTGCGGAACCATACTTGAGTCTCCATGCTCGGTATCACCTATGTCCTTATCATGAATTGCTTTGGAAAAGTTATGAAGTCGAGCTGGATCTTTAGAGATAATTCATTTTCATATGATACTTTTACACATTTGATTTATTCTAGCTAGGGTAAAAGAAATGTAATGCCACTCTGACGTGAGAAAATGTGCTAAGCCACCTTATGGTGGTCTCATATGTTTCAGCACGGTAACTCTAGCCTTAATCTAGAAATATGTGTGTTGGTGAACATCTCATGAACGGCTTTCGTTGAGTTATGAAGTCGATCTAGGTCATTAGAGCTATTCATGTTCATATGATCTTTTTACACATGTGATGTATTTTAGCTAAGTTCAAGGCAATGTATTGTCACTTTAACATGACAATGTGTGTTAAGCCACCTTATAGTGGTCTCATATGTTCCAACATGGTCATTCTAACGTTAATCGAGAAGCTTTGTCTATTGATGAACCCCTCATGACCTGCTTTGGTTAAGTTATGAAGTCGAGCTTAATCCTTAGAGCTATTCATGTTCATATGATACTTTTATACATGTAATCTATTGTTGATAAGTTCAAGGCAATGAAATGTCACTTTGACATGAGAAAGTGTGCAATTCTATCTTATTGTGGTGTCATATGTTGCAACACAATCATTCTACAATTAATCTAGAAGCTATGTCTGGTTGTGAACCCCTCATGAACTGCTTTGGTTGAGTTATGAAGTCGGGCTTGATCCTTAGAGCTATTCATGTTTATGTGATACTTTTACACATGTGATCTATTTTAGCTAAGTTCAAGGCAATGTAATGTCACTTTAACATGACAATGTGTGTTAAGCCACCTTATAGTGGTCTCATAAGTTCCAACACGGTCATTCTATCGTTAATCGAGAAGCTTTGTCTATTGGTGAACCCCTCATGAACTATTTTGGTTAAGTTATGAAGTCGAGCTTAATCCTTAGAGCTATTCATGTTCATATGATACTTTTATACATGTGATCTATTGTAGATAAGTTCAAGGCAATGAAATGTCACTTTGACTTGAGAAAGTGTGCAATTCTATCTTATTGTGGTGTCATATGTTGCAACACAGTCATTCTACAATTAATATAGAAGCTATGTCTGTTGGTGAACCCCTCATGAATTGCATTTGTTGAGTTATGAAGTCGAGCTTGATCATTAGAGCTATTCATGTTAATATGATCCTTTTACACATGTGATCTATTTTTGCTAATTTCAAGGCAATTTAATGCCACTTTGACATGAAAATGTATGCTAAGCCACCTTATAATGGTCTCATATTTAAAAACGGTCACTCTAGCCTTAATTTCGAAGTTATGTGTGTTGGTGAACCCCTCATGTACTGCTTTGATTGAGTTATGAAGTCGAGCTTAATCCTTAGAGCTATTCATGTTCATATGATACTTTTATACATGTGATCTATTTTAACTAAGTTCAAGACAATGAAATGTCACTTTGACATGAGAAAGTTTGTTATTCTATCTCATGGTGGTCTCATATGTACCAACAATGTCATTTTACCCTTAATCGAGAAACTATGTCTATTGGTGAACCCCTCATGAACTGCTTTGATTGAGTTATGAAGTCGAGCTTGATCCTCAGAGTTATTAATGTTTATATGAGACTTTTACACATGTGATCTATTTTAGCTAAGTTAAAAGCAATGTAATGTCACTCTGACATGAGAAAGTGTACTAAACCACCTTATGGTGGTCTCATATGTTTCAACACGGTAACTCTAGCCTTAATCTAGAAGATATATGTGTTGGTGAACCTCTAATGAACTGCATTCGTTGAGTTATGAAGTTGATACACGTTCTGGTGGACAAGGCTAGCTTCTGCTAAACGGAAGTGTTGTATGCGATGAGGTGAGATGCTCAGCCTTGTAACACACGGTTTGATGGGGGCGAATTTGACCACACGAAGGATGATTGATTCGTGATACACCAAGAGTCTCTTCAAGTGTAAGAATACACACAAGAAGAAGAGAGAATTCCACAAGGGAGGCTAAGTTGTTTCAAAACGTGATTGATTCCATTACAAAGGTTTGCCTTGGTTTAAATACCTAGGTCTTAAGCAAAACAACATGTAGTTCGAATAAAAACTACAAGACTTAAGAAAAACAACACAATGTTCTCAAATAAGGAAAGTATGATAGAAAATGACAAAATAAGCTTCTAAGGCTACGAATGGACTTGTGAATGATGTATGATCCGTGAACAAGTCTCCTTTGCACACTAGAGGTGTTGTCTCCTTAAAACCTCCTTCGGAAAACCCATTGGGACAAAACCGAAGGTAGGAAAAAGAGTACAATTCTCTAGCATAGCTTTATGCATCCTTACTCCTTGGTAATAATAAGGATGCTAGAAGCGGTAGTGGTAAGACTGAGAAGTGGGCTTGCCTTGGCTGATATTGTGATCAGTCCATGCTTGATATACTCCTCACGGTTGTAGTGCTTGGCTGGTGAGAGCTTGTCTACATTCAAGGCTTGGCTTGTGACATGATCAACGAGCTGGGAGAACCTGTAGCCAATGGCTTTGGCTTTGAGACTAGTTAGAGGTCCGCTTGGCACTTGTGGCACCGTACTTGTTGTGGCTCCTTCCTCTGCTACAAGCTCAGCATCTCCTATGTCCTCACCATTCCCTCCCCCTACACAGCGTTTTGTCCTCAAAACGGGATCATTACCTACATCAAAAAGTTCCAAATTAGCAACATTGAAGGTAGATGATACATTAAACTCACCTGGCAGCTCCAATTGGTATGTGTTGTCGTTGATCCGCTTCAACACTTTAAAAGGTCCATCTCCACGTGATGCAAGCTTGCTCTTCCTTTTGTTTGGGAACCGTTCTGGTCTGAAGTGCAGCCAGACCCAATCTCCCTCCTTGAAGATTACTTGCTTCCTGCCCTTGTTAGCTAGTCGTGTGTACGCCTCAGTTCTTCTCTCAATGTTCTCCTTTGCTCTTTGGTGAATTTTCTTGATGTATTCTGCTTTGATTTCACCTTCCAAGTTGACAATCTCGGCTGGTGGTAATGGTGTGAGATCAAGAGGTGAACGTGGGTTGAAGCCATACACAACCTCAAGCGGAGACAATCTGGTGGCATAATGCACAGCTCGGTTGTAAGAAAACTCGATGAAGGGAATGCATTATCATCAAATCTTCAAGTTCTTTCCAATTGTGGCCCTCAACAATGTGGATAGTGTGCGGTTCACCACTTCCGTCTGTCTATCAGTTTGAGGATGACATGTGGTAGAGAAAAGCAGCTTGGTTCCTAACGTCTTCCACAAGGCTCTCCAAAAGTGGCTGAAAAACTTGGTATCTCGATCAGACACTATGGTTCTTGGAATACCATGCAATCTCACTACTTCGTTAAAGAACAATGATGCGGTTTGAGATGCATCATTGGTCTTGGAACATGGTATAAAGTGAGCCATCTTTGAAAACTTGTCTGCAATAACAAAAAATGGAGTCTTTGTGGTTTATCTTAGGCAAGCCTAGCACAAAGTCCATAGATAAGTCAATCCAAGGTGTAGTAGGAATCGGTAAAGGTAAGTATAAACCATGGGGATGTGCTCTGGATTTGGCCTTCTTGCACACAACACATTGTGCACAATAAGCTTCGACATCTCTCCTTTGATGAGGCCAATAGAAGTGTTCCCTCAGCATGTCCAACGTTTTGTCAACTCCAAAGTGACCCATCAAACCACCTCCATGTGCTTCCTTCAACAACAAGTCTCGAATAGATCCCTTGGGAATACACAGCCTCTTCTCCTTAAACAAAAACTCATCAAACAAGTAGTACTTGGCGTGAGCTCCTTTGCCGTGTTCCTTAAAAATTTCCTTGAAGTCTTCATCTGCTGTGTAGAGCTCCTTCATCATTTCAAACCCTAACAACTTAGGTTCCATAATCGAGATGAGTGTATAACGTCTAGATAGTGCATCAGCTATAATATTTTCCTTCCCTTTCTTATACTTGATCACATAAGGGAATGTCTCGATGAATTCTAGCCAGCGAGCATGTCTTTTCTTCAACTTGGTCTGCCCCTTCAAATGTTGTAAAGTCTGATGGTCCGTGTGTATGACACACTTCTAGCCAGCAAGTAGTGCTGCCAAGACTCCATAGCTCTGACTAGTGCGTATAACTCCTTGTCATATGTAGGGTAGTTCAACGCTGCTCCACTTTGCTTCTCACTAAAGTAAGCTACGGGTCTGCCTCCTTGGGTTAATACAGCCCCTATTCGCACTCCAGATGCATCACACTCTAGCTCAAATGTCTTGTTAGAATCTGGTAAGGCTAGAACTGGTGCATTTGTAAGCTTCTCCTTCAAGCAATGAAAGGCTTATGCTTATGCTTCACCCCATTTGAATTCGGTGTTCTTCTTGATTAGAGTTGTTAGAGGGCTGGCAATGCTACTAAAATCCCTCAAAAACCATCAATAGAAGCTGGCCAGACCGTGGAAGCTTCTCACTTGACTGATACTCGTTGGTGTTGGCCACTCTTTGATAGCTCGAATCTTGTCTTCATCAACCTGTAGGTCCTGTGAACTAACAACAAAACCTAGGAAAACTACTTGATCAGTGCAGAATGTGCACTTCTTTAAGTTGGCAAACAATCCTTCCCTTCGAAGTGTTTGTATTACCAGCTTAAGATGGGTCACATGTTCAAGATAGGATGAGCTATATATAAGTATTTCATCAAAGTACACAACAACAAAATTACTAATGTAAGGCCTAAGTACGTGGTTCATCAAACGTATAAAGGTGCTGGGAGCGTTGGATAGGCCGAAGGGCATGACCATCCACTCGTACAAGCCGTGCTTGGTCTTGAATGCTGTCTTCCACTCATCTCCTTCCCGCATTCTGACTTGATGATATCCACTTTTCAAGTCTATTTGGAGAAGACGATTGCACCACTTAGCGCATCCAGCATGTCGTCTAGCCTTGGTATAGGATGCCGGTACTTAATTGTGATGTTGTTGATGGCGTGGCAATCCACACACATTCTCCAGCTGCCATATTTCTTAGGCACGAGTAGAACTGGTACCGCACATGGGATGAGGATCTCTCGGACATAGCCTTGTGCCATCAGCTCCCTTACTTGCCGCTCAAGTTCTTTAGCGTATTCAGGGTTCACTCTATATGCTGGTCGGTTTGGCAATTGTGCACCTGGGATGAAGTCAATGCAGTGTTCTATGCCTCGTACAGGAGGTAAACCAGCTGGTAACTCTTCTGGAAACACATCGGAGTATGTCTCAAGTAACTTAGTTACTTTTGGTGGTAATTGCTTTTCTACATGATCTGCACTCAAGAGCTCTTTAAACACCATGAGAAGGACATTAGAATTGTTAGTACACATAGCCTTACGAACATCACTAAAATTTAGTAAGAAATTCGCCCTGGTTTTGAGTTTTCCTTGGCCATTTTCCCTTGTATCTCTCGCACTTGCTGAGGTGATAAAGGTGCTAAGTTGAACCTGCGCTTATCATGAACAAACAAATATAGATTAGTTTGTCCATGGTGTGTGGTCTCTTTGTCAAACTGCCAGGGACGTCCTAGTAAGAGATGACCAGCTTGCATTGGAACCACATCGCACACCACTTGATCATTGTATCGACCCACACTGAATAACACCTTCACTTCATCGGTGATACTTAGCTCGGCTTTATCATTAAGCCACCTTAACTTATAGGGCTGAGGATGCTTGCTCTTCTCTAGTCTAATTTTTCCACCAAGTAGCAACTAGCAATGTTAGTATAAGATCCACCATCAATTATAAGTGAACATACCTTCCCTTGGATTATACACCTTGTGTGAAAGATGTTTTCACGCTGTGCAGTCTCCTCAGAGTCTATCATGGTGTTGAGGACTCGTCTCATCATCAGCAACTCTCCAGAATCCGGATACTCCATCTCTTCACGAGATTGCTGCTCTACTTCTTCTTCTTCGTCTTGAGACACATAGTCTCCAGAAGGTATGAGTATCATTACTCTCTGGTTTGGACATTCCCTTGTCATACGCCCTCTGCCCCTGCACTTAAAACAAGTAACATATCGGCTACGTTGTGTCTGTGGGTTAGACGCATTTGATTGGATCGCACGGAAATCACTCCTAAGGCCTTTGTTACTCTCCATGGCTCTGCCTTTGAGCCATGAGTCTCCTTGCTGTCTTTGGCCTTTCTCTACCTGCTTAAGATTAACACCCCAATTAGTTTTAGGCTTAGGTGTATAAGAAGTGGTCTTACGGTTTATTTGTTACTCAATCTGAATGGCTAGATGCAACAATTCTCCGAGATCATGATATGTATGTCTCTTCACTTTGCATGATACTTTCTCTTGCAATCCATCTAAGAATTGAGCCATTAGAGTCTCCTGAGAGTCATCAATCTCCAATTTGTTCCTCAAATGCTCAAATTCCTCAAAGTACTCTTCAACACTCTTGTTGCCTTGAGTTAAGCGTCTAAAACGTTTTTGCATGTCTCTGTGGAAGTGTGGTGGCACATAGCGTCTCCTCATGATGAATTTGAGATCCTCCCAAGCCACTATTTGACCATATCAGTTCCTTCTTCTGTTAGCTACTTCTCGATCCCACCATGTTAGTGCATGCTTAGTGAATTGAGTTGCAGCTAGTGTCACCTTCCTAGGATCAGCATATCTATAATACTCAAATATATGCTCCATCCTCCTATCCTAGTCCAAGTAAGCCTTTGGATCAACTCTTCTAGCAAAGGTTGGAGGCGTCAGCTTGACGTCAATGTGTGGCTGGTAAGCCGGTTGAAGTGGTGGTTGTACGGGTGGCTTTCTAGGTTCTGGCTGCATTGGTGGCGGGTTATGTGATGAGGCCGGTGACTGTCGAACTAAGCAGGGGAAGTGTTGGTGGGACTCTCGTGTCCCAAAACCGACCAGCAGAGAGATCTAGCTCTAGCTCGTTCTCCGAATCATTCCGAAAAGCCCTTGAAAGAAAGAAAAGAGCAAAGGAGCGGAAAACTTTCCATAATGAATGATAAAGAACTAAAAAGGTTTTTGGCAGGAGAAATGTGTGCACCAGTTATCAGGGGCAAAGAAATCGCTCCTCCATCTGAGAGTGAAGGCGAGACACCTCAAGTGAGTGATGATGATGCTGCAGAAGACTATTTGGCTATAAAGTATATAGAAGAAAGTTCTCCTAATGTTGATGAACGAGTTCAAGAAGAATTTGATCAAGGAGACGGATCTAGTACTGAGGAGGGAGAGACACCAAGACGTGAGCCACCGACTGAGGGCACAAAGGCTTTAACTGCATTAATGGAGCTAGGTACAGTGAGGAAGAGGCATGGATCACCTTTGAAAAAAGGCAGTGTGAGCTACGGGAAAAGCTGGTTTTAAGCAAGGCTAATCCGAAGAGCGTTTGGGAAACGCTGAGTGCTATGGGTTTTGAAGGAACACGCTACCCTCACCGTGAAACTATGGACAAGCTAAAGATTTCTTGAGATGTTGACCTGCTGTTTGAAGTGTGCGGGTTATCTCATTACATGTCCTTAATCTCGAAGACTTATGAGAGTGAGGCTCTTCAATTCCTCGCCACTGTGCATCTACACGAGGACAATAACAGAGTCAAAGGCTTGTTGGAGCGAGATAGCAGTGGGTATATAACATTCATGCTGAACGGAAAGCAATATAAGTGCACTTTGCGGCTAATACAGAAGCTTATCAAATTCTCTAAAGGGACTGCAGCTTACCCAAGCATCGACGAGAATGAAGTCAATGAGCTCTGGTCCATGCTAGGCGGACAACAAGTGTTCAATCCATCCCATGCAAAAGGTTACTGTATACGTAATCCTTGTGTTAATTACATGCGTAGAGCTGTTGGAGAAATTCTTTTTGCTAGGGACTCTACTGCTCCAATCAATCTAGGGGAGATGCACATGCTCGTCACAAAGCTTAAAGGGACCATCAGGGAAACGCCAAGCGGTAAACCAATAGTCGGAGATGATGCTGATTCTGGACTAGCATTTGTATTGGCAAGGCATTTGATGGAATATAGAGTAAGAGCTATCGTGCAAGCAAAGCGGAATAAGCCTAAACGGATCAGCATTGGTGGACCAGTTTATCGGATTATGAAGAAGTGTGGGGTAGTGATGAGGACATAGACGATGATGAGCATGAAGCTGAGGAATAACCGACTAAACCAATGCACTCGATTAGAAATAGGTCGAGTCGAGATGAACAGCTGACCAATGATGGGACTCGGCTCTTAGACTCGAGTGGAGATTCAAGTATAGTTCCACAAGTGCTAAGCGGTCATTTAACTCGCCTCAAAGCCAAAGCTATTAGTTACAAGTTTTCCAAGCTCGTAGATCATGTCACAAGCAAGGCACTGGTGAAATAAGACTTCTCACCAGCCAAACACTACAACCGTGAGGAGCACATCAAGCACGAGTTGATCACCATATCAGCCGAGGCAAGTACACTTCTTAGCCTCACCACCACCACTTCGAGCATCCTTACTATTACCAAGGAGTAAGGATGCATAAATATATGCTAGAGAATTGTACTCTTTTTCCTACTTTCGGTTTTGTCCCAATGGGTTTTCCAAAGAAGGTTTTAACGAAGCAACACCTCTAGGTTGCAAAGGAGACTTGTTCACATTATTCACAAGTCTATCCACAGCCTTAGAAGCTTATTTAGTTGTTTTTCTCTTACTTTCCTTATTTGAAAACATAATTTGTTGAGTTGTTGTAGTTTAAAACCGAACTACGTGTTGTTTTCTTAAGATCTAGGTATTTAAACCAAGGCAAACACTTTTAATGAAAATAATTATCATTGAATCAAAAACCTAGCTTCTCTTGCGGATTCTCTCTTCTTCTTGTGTGTGTTGAGAATCAAGTTCTCTACACTTGAAGAATTCTTGGTGTATCACGAGTTCATCACCTCTCGTGTGGTCCAAATTCACCTCCATCTAACTGTGTGTAAAGAGGCTGAGTATCTCACCTTAGAGCATACAACACTTCCGAAGTTGTGAAGCTTGTTGTGTCCACCATAGCATGTATCATCTTTTGGTATCAGAGCTCAAGCTCCTAATCAGGTTGTGTCTAAACCTATCTACCTCTATTTCGTTTCATCTCTTTGCATTTATCAAAAGTCAAAACGAATTGTTCATTAATTGCATATCATACCCATTGTCATTTTTTGATTGTGTTGCATTCATACTGTCTCGTTTGTGTTTGATTTTTATTTCTTTGTTAGCCTTTTCATTCATATTGAAAAACCAAAATAGAAACGCCATTGCATCAATTATGTCATTCGTTTGTTGTTTCTTTGCGTTCACTAGCATATGCAATTGTTCTAGCTTTGAGAGTGAATTGTGTTGTGATTGTTTAAGATTAAAAACGAGTTGTCTAGGCTGCTTAGTTGTGTCACGCCAAGTAATTGAAGAAAACTCTGTGCTATGATAATGGTGGAATCGAATTTGTGAGCTAGGAAGAAAAAATACTCTCTAGAAAAAAAAATTTCCATAAGTTTAAAAGAGCCTTTAATCGAAAATTTCTATTTATGTGGCTTACTTTTATTCTATGATTTCTTCCTGATTGTTTCTAATTTCTTTCCTTTTCTTTTGATTGCTTGCATTTAAATCGTGATTTCCATTCCTTTTGATTGTACCACACGCAATGTTTGAATTGTTTGTGCATTCACTTTGTTTTCTTCTGGTGCAAGGTACCATGACAGAAAGCTCCGATCAATCTGACACGCAGAATGCCATGATCCAGATGCTGGCATCCATCAAGGCTGAACTAGCCAATTTGTCGGCTAGGATGGATAGAGTGGAAGGGCCCATGAACCCAAGGAGAGGTGACGTACCTGAGTCCTCATGGCGAGCAGGACCTTACGTGGTGGATGACTTACCAACTTCATTACTTAACCCACCACCAATGCAGCCTAACCCAGGAGAGCCACCCGTTCAACTACCATCTCAACCAGCTTTCCAGCCACACATTGACGTCAAGCTCACGCCTCCAACTTTTGCTGGAAGAGTTGATCCAGAGGCATAGTTAGACTAGGAGAGGAGGATGGAGTATATCTTCGAATTCTATCGATATGCTGACCCTAGGAAGGTGACACTAGCTGCATCTCAATTCACTGAGCATTCACTAACGTGGTGGGATCAAGAAGTTGCTGACAGAAGAAGGAACCAATATGGTCAGATAGCAGCATGGAGAATCTCAAATTCATAATAAGAAGACATACATGCCACCACATTTCCATAGAGACATGTAGAAACATTTTAGACGTTTAACTCAAGGCAGCAAGAGAGTTGAAAAGTATTTTGAGGAATTTGAGCATTTGAGGATTAGATTGGAGATTGACGATTCTTAATAGACTCTAATGGCTCAACTCTTGAATGGATTACAAGAAAAAATGTTTACGCAAAAGGGAGAGACAAACCTATCATGATCTCAGAAAATTGTTGCATCTAGCCATTTTAATTGAGCAACAATAAAGCGTAAGACCACTTCTTATACACCTAAGCCTAAGACTAATTGGAATGTTAATCTTAAGCAGGTAGAGAAAGGCTAAGGGTAGCAAGGAGACTCATGGCACAAAGGTAGAGCCATTGAGAGTAACAAAGGCCCTAAGAGTGACTTCCGTGAAACTCAAGCAAGTGCACCAAACATTCAGCCTCAACGTAGCAGAGATATTACTTGTTTTAAGTGCCAAGGCATAGGTCATATGGCTAGAGAATGCCCCAACCAGAGAGTAATGATACTCACACCATCTGGAGACTATGAGTCTCAAAACGAAGGAGAAGAAGCAGAACAACAATCTGGTGAAGAGATGGAGTATCCAGACTCTGGAGAGTTGTTGATGATGAGACAAGTCCTCAACACCATGATAGACCCTGAGGAGACTGCATAGCGTGAAAGCATCTTTCACACCAGGTGTACAATCCAAGGGAAGGTATGTTCTCTTATAATAGATGGAGGATCTTGTACTAACGTTGCTAGTTTGTACATGGTAGAGAAGCTCGGTTTGGAGAAGTATAAACATTCTCAGCCGTATAAGTTAAGGTGGCTTAATTATAAAGCCGAGCTAAGTATCACTGATCAAGTAAAGGTTTCATTTAGTGTAGGCCGATACAATGATCAAGTGGTGTGTGATGTGGTTCCAATGCAAGCTGGCCATCTCTTATTGGGAAGTCCATGGCAGTTTGACAAGGAGACCACACACAATGGACGAACTAATCTATATTCATCTGTTCATGATAAGTGCAGGTTCAACTTAGCGCCTTTGTCACCACAGCAAGTGCGAGAGATGCAAATGAAGATGGCAAATGATAAGTTCAAAACCAAGGAGAATTTCTTAATAAATTCTAGTGATGTTTGTAAAGCTATGTGTACTAACAGTTATTATGTCATTCTTATGGAGTTTAAAGAGCTCTTGAGTGCAGAGCATGCATAAAATCAATTACCACCGGAAGTAACCAAGGTACTTGAGGCGTACTCTGATGTGTTTCCACAGAAGTTACCGGCTGGTTTACCACCAATACAAGGCATAGAACATTGCATTGACTTCATTCCAGGTGCACAATTGCCAAACCGACAAGCGTATAGAGTGAACCCTGAAGAAGCTAAAGAACTTGAGCGGCAAGTAAGAGAGTTAATGGCACAAGGATATGCCCGAGAAAGACTCAGCCCATGTGCAGTACCAGTTCTACTTGTACCCAAGAAAGATGGCGGATGGAGGATGTGTGTTGACTGCCGAGCCATCAACAACATCACAATTAAGTACTGACATCCCATACCTAGACTAGACGACATGTTGGATGAGCTGAGTGGTGCAACACTCGTTTCCAAGATAGACTTGAAAAGTGGTTACCATCAAGTCAGAATGTAGGAAGGGATGAGTGGAAAACCGCATTCAAGACCAATCACGGTTTGTACGAGTGGCTAGTCATGCCATTTGGGTTGTATAACGCTCCCAGCACCTTTATGCGCCTAATGAACCATGTACTTAGGCCATACATCAGTAAGTTTGTTGTTTACTTTGATGATATACTTATCTATAGTTCATCTTATCCTGAACATGTGACACATCTTGAGCTGGTGATACAAACACTTCGAAAGGAAAGATTGTTTGCCAACTTAAAGAAGTGCACATTCTGCACTGATCAAGTATTTTTCCTAGGTTTTGTTGTGAGTTCACAAAGACTACAGGTTGATGAAGCTAAGATTCGAGATATCAAAAAGTGGCCAACACCAACGAGTATAAGTCCAGTGAGAAGCTTTCACGGTCTGGTCAGCTTCTATAGGCGGTTTGTGAGGGACTTCAGTAGCATTGCCAGCCCTCTAACGACTCTAATCAAGAAGAATACCGAGTTCAAGTGGGGTGAAGCACAAACACAAGCCCTTTGAGCTAGAGTGAGATGCGTCTGGAGCGTGAATAGGGGTTATATTAACTCAAGGAGGCAGACCCATAGCTTACTTTAGTGAAAAGCTAAGTGGAGCAGCATTGAACTACTCTACATATGACAAGGAGTTATATGCGTTAGTAAGAGCTATGAAGTCTTGGCAACACTACTTGCTGGCTAGAGAGTGTGTCATACACACGGATCATCAAACCTTGCAGCATTTGAAAGGGCAAACTAAGCTGAAGAAGAGACATGTTCGCTGGTTGGAATTCATTGAAACATTCCCTTATGTGATTAAGTACAAGAAGGGAAAGGAGAATGTTGTAGTTGATGCTTTGTCTAGAAGATACATGCTCATCTTGGTTATGGAAGCTAAGGTGCTTGGGTTTCAGTTAATGAAGGAGCTTTACACTGCAGATAAAGACTTCAAGGACATTTTTAAGGAACATGGCAAAGGAGCTTATGCTAAGTACTACTTGTTTGATGAATTTCTGTTCAAAGAGAAGAGGTTGTGTATTCCCAAGGGCTCCATACGAGATTTGATGCCGAAAGAAGCTCATGGAGGTGGTTTGATGGGTCCCTTTGGGATTGACAAAATGTGGGACATGCTGAGGGAACAATTCTATTGGCCTCACCAGAGAAAAGACATTGAAACTTATTGTGCACGTTGTGTTGTGTGCAAGAAAGCCAAGTCCAGAGCACACCCCTACGGTTTATACTTACCATTACTGATTCCTACTACACCTTGGACTGACTTATCTATGGACTTTGTGCTAGGTTTGCCTAAGATAAACAACAAAGATTTCATTTTTGTTGTGATAGACAGGTTTTCGAAGATGGCTCACTTTATACCATGTTCCAAGACCAATGATGCATCTCAAACTGCAACATTGTTCTTTAAAGAAGTAGTAAGATTGCATGGCATTCCAAGAACAATAGTATCTGATCGAGATACCAAGTTTCTCAGCCACTTTTGGAGAGCCTTGTGGAAGAAGTTAGGAACCAAGTTGCTCTTCTCTACAACGTGTCATCCTCAAACCGATGGACAGACAGAAGTGGTGAACCGCACACTATCCACATTGCTAAGAGCCACGATTGGGAAGAACTTAAAAACTTGTATGCAGTGTATTCCTATCATCGAGTTTGCTTACAACCAAGATGTGCATTCTGCCACCAGAATGTCTCCATTTGAGATTGTGTATGGATTCAACCCACGATCACCACTTGACCTCACATCATCGCCACCAGCCAAGATTGTCAATCTGGAAGGTGAAACCAAGGCAGAATATGTCAAGAAAACTCATCAAAGAGCAAAGGAGAACATAGAGAGGAGAACTGAGGCGTACACAAGACAAGCTAACAAGGGCAGAAAGCAAATAATCTTCAAAGAAGGGGATTGAGTTTGGCTGCACTTCAGACCATAACACTTTCCAAACAAAAGGAAGAGTAACCTTGCACTGCGTGGAGATGGACCTTTCAAAGTACTAACGCGGATCAACGACAATGCATACCAATTGGAGCTGCCAGGTGAGTTTAATGTATCATCTACCTTCAATGTTGCTGATTTGGAACTTTTTGATGTAGGTCATGATCCTGTTCTGAGGACAAAACGCTGTGAATGGGGAGGGAATGATGAGGACATAGACGATGATGAGCATGAAGTTAAGGAAGAACCGACTCGACCAATAAACTCGATTGGAATCAGGTCGAGTCGAGTGAGAAGCTGACGGATGATGGGACTCGACTCTTAGACTTGAGTGGAGGCTCAAGTATGGTTCCAAAAGTGCCAAACGGTCCTTTAACTCGCCTCAAAGCCAAAGCTATTGGTTACAAGTTCTCCAAGCTCGTTGATCATGTCACAAGCAAGGCATTGACAGAAGAAGACTTCTCACCAGCTAAACACTACAACCGTGAGGAGCACATCAAGCACGGGTTGATCACCATATCAGCCGAGGCAAGTACACTCCTTAGCCTCACCACCACCGCTTCAAGCATCCTTACTATTACCAAGGAGTGGGGATGCATAAAGTCATGCTGGAGAATTGTACTCTTTTTTCTACCTTTGGTTTTGTCCCAATGGGTTTTCCGAAGAATGTTTTAACGAGGCAACATCTCTAGTGTGCAAAAGAGACATTTTCACGGATCATCACATCATTCACAAGTATATATGCAGCCTTAGAAGCTTATTTAGTTGTTTTTGTCTTACTTTCCTTATTTGAAAACTTTATGTTGTTTTGTTAAGTTCTTGTAGTTTAAAACTGAACTACATGTTGTTTTCTTAAGACTTAGGTATTTAGACCAAAGCAAACACTTATAATGAAAATAATTATCATTGAATCAAAAACCTAGCCTCCCTTGTGGATTCTCTCTTCTTTTTGTGTGTGTTGAGAATCAAGTTCTCTACGTTTGAAGAATTATTGGTGTATCACGAGTTTATCACCTCTCGTGTGGTCCAAATTCACCTCCATCCAACCGTGTGTAAAAAGGCTGAGTATCTCACCTTAGAGCATACAACACTTCTGAAGTTGTGAAGCTTGTTGTGTCCACCAGAGCGTGTATCAGGTAGACATTAACAAATCAAGCTAGATTGCGCCGCGATACATGGACATAGAATATCTCAAATGTCAGCACATACTGGCGTGGGGTGAATACGACGGAAAGCTTGTTTACAAATTCATCCATCCGTAAGCGCCTAATGCACGCATTGCGCTACCATGCCCCGAATTCACTTCTATACGAATGGGTAACAATGCTGATTTTATTCCACCCGTGCATGCTCTTATTGATCCAAAAACTCAGCCAACCCGCCAGCCAATTCCAGCAAGCGTATAGGAGATCGATCCCGAGGAATACCTTTTCGAAGAGTACACTACACCCAAGCATGGAGCTTCTGTTCACAAATAGATTCGTCTACTCCAGAAGATGAACAAGTGGCTAATCAAGAAGGTTAAGGGTTTGGTCAAATATAAGGAGGAATGGACTCCAGAAAGGGTAGAGCTTAGAAGGGAGATAGATGCTCTCAATGAGAGATTTGGTGCTGAATCATCACAAGCACCGGCCACTCTCCAAAGGCGCCACTGACTATCTGTTGAGAACACTCGTGACCAGACCCAGAGCCTCCTAGACACTTTTCTGCCGAGCTCAGGACATATCAGAGAAGGCCATGCAGGGCTAAAGCAAGGTACTCGAGTCTTTCACTCGACCAGCAGGGAATCGAGTTGCCTCAGCTTGCCCCAAATATGCCAGCCTCGACTCACCCCTTCGACCGCAGCAACTCGAGGTGCCTCCAAACGTTGGGGATTACACTCTGGATAACATTTCTTTTATACACATAAAAGAAATGAATGCCTCCAAATGAATGCCTCCACGTCCCATTTCTTTTGTTTCTAAAGGTACCAAATTTCTTCCCTTGTTATAAATACCATTGCATATCTGATTATGTTTGCTGATCTAGGATTCGTCTTCATGCTTTTATACACATAAAGGACTGTGTGATTTAAGTTTGGGGGAGGGTTCTTGAGATATTAACTATGTTTTCTGTGTTCTTAGTTTGAGTTTCATGCATTGCATACATGGCATAAAAATCCATAAAGATTATTCATTTCTGCATATTCCATCTCTTAGTTTGTCATTTAAGGCATAGAAAAGCCATAAAAATTTAAAAAAAAATTTCAAAATCCATAAAAAGAGTGTCATGTAGCTGCATTCATGTAGGATCGAGTCTAGATTTTGCATAGGGGATTATGATGATCATGCATGTTTAGCTTGCTGATTCTTTGTGCTAAATTCAACGCCCTAGCTGTAAGTTGTTGGCTGCATGCTTTCCTGTCTAAATTGTAAAACCGCACTATGTTAGGAAGGTTTACTCTAAGTATTCATGCCTGATTGAATTATGTTGTGATCTAATGCCAATCCTTGCTAAAGTGATAACCATAATCTTGACTGTTAATTATCGGGTATATGCATCAATTTAAAACTTGTGGATTATGCAAAATATTTGGATTTCTTTTATCATCATGCATATATCCTGTTAATCCAAGTAGATTCCCACCATGCATTGTACCTCCTTTCGAACAATCCATTGCTTGTTGTATGTTTCGTGAGGTCTCTTTTCAGTTTAATCTTGGCATAAAGTGTTAGGTGAGAGCCGACAAGGACATGACTTCATGTAGATGCTGGTTCACGATTTTCATACCAGATTTGGACTAGGTGGTTTCAAATCTAGGTATGGGAGTGCTTGTGTTTGAGCACAAAAAGGAATGAAAAAGATGAAAAGAATGGAAAAGAAGGGTCTAAGCTAAAGAATGTCTAAGAGAAAATGGGTTGTAAAGTATAAGAAGTGCTCTAGTAAAGGTTTTGGGTGGTGAGAAAGTAAAAGAAAGGTTCTAAGCAATGAAAAGATAAAGAAAAAAAATATATATAAGAAGAAGAGAAACGAAAAGAACCGTGTACTGTAAGTGTTTAAGTCCCAAGGCCGCTAGAAGTCATAAGTTTGTGAAACCCCTCCTTAGACTTATAAATGGAAAAGCTTATGAATATGATCATGGTGGCTAGAAAAAGGAAAATGCCTTGAATAAAAAGGGTAGACTAGGATCAGATTATGGGTTTAGATTGATAGGTTGAGACCGATGTGGGGTATACGGGTAGATGAAGTCATGTTTTTGTATGCGCCTATTGGTTCTCACCTTTAGCATTATGCTAAAGCTTACTCCACTTCATAGAGTGATCCTTGTGCATTGATTGACCAGTTACTAGAAAGAGATCATTCTAGTCTCTTAGACCTTATTTTTGGCCAAACAAGCTTTTAAATAGATGCATATTCATGATTCATGGTTCTATGCTAACTGAATGTTAAAAGGTTTGGTTGAAGGTGAATGCATGTGTAGATTAAGGCTGAGCTTAGACTAGATTGTGATTGACATGGCAAATGTTTTTGGATTACGGCTTGTTTAGTTGTGCATCTTAGAACTTGTATCTTGGACTGCGAGTTCAGCATTCGTATCAGCTCGTTTTTGGCTCTGAATCCCCGCTTGCACCCTCTCCTCTATTTTGGTTTGGTTTGTTTGCATGAGGGGTAAGCAAGAACTAAGTTTGGGGAGTTGATATGCATGAATTTTACTGTGTTTTAGTGTCCTATTTATCTTAGTTTGCATGCATATTCACAACATTCTCATCATCTTAGAGTCACTTTAAGTCAATAGTGTACACTTTGCATTTGCATAACACACATGATGCATTTGGATTGCTATTTAGGTATAGCTCGACCTGACCAACTCGACTACACTTGGTCAAGTTTGGAAATTTTGAGCAATATATCTAGAGCTCAACCGAGACACTTGACCGGATGGGTCGAGTATGAAGATTACCAAACCACCCAGAGACCTACTCGACCCGAAGACTCCACCCGTAGTACCCGAGCTTCTGGATTGTTGAGCACAAGAAGATGCCTCGACTACCAAACTCGAGTTGCATAGACTCGAGTCTACGGAAAGACCCAAGAAACCAAGACCACTCGACTGATGGACTCGACCAACACCTAGTCGAGTCATCTATCCGCACAATTTTTATGCTAACTTTTTTAGCTTTGACTTTTTATGTTTTCTTTTGTACTTGGGCTATAAAAACTTCCTCTTACCCCACAAACATGACACATTTTTCTTTCTGGTTTTTGGCTAAGTTTGAATCCTCTTTCTTTAAAAACTCTTTGTAATTTCTAGAATTTGAATGCTAGATTTGAGTTTAATGCATTGAGTTTTAGCTTTTACTTCTGTAATCTTTCTGGTTTATCTTTCCATAAGCTTGCTAATCATGTTTAATATTGTATTTTCAGAGTTGATCATGTTGATTAGTGAGTAGATTGCTTAGGGTTTAAGAAGAAATGGTTAGATTAGTGTGAAACTAGGGTGTTTCCAGCTTGCTAAAGCTCTTTCATGATAGAATCTCTTCAGATTTAGTGTGCTTAATGTTGATTTCCCCTTGATCACTTGAAGTCTGATCTCTGTTTCTCTCACCCGCAAGGTGTTTGATTAAATGCGTGTTAGAACCAAAATATGAGACATGTTTGTCTATCCCAAGGGATTGGTTGCGTAGAAAGCATATTGGCTATAATAGGTTGATTCTTAATGAATTCTTGTTAGGATTTCGCTAACGGAAGTTAAGTCAGATCTTTGCCTTGCTGAGTGCATCGTCCATGGGAATGAATGTGTTATTGTTGAATATATTGCCTAGAGATCATCCTAATTAGGTTATTGAGTGAGCTGGAAGTCCCTAGTGTAGCACTGATCCTTGATCAGAATCCTCTTGAACCCTACTCTCAGTTTATTGCTTATCGTTATGTTTCTGTTCTTTGTTTACTTTCGTTTGTTGAGTTATGTACGTCAATTTTACTGCTTGTCTTGTCTCCGTTTATGTTTTTGTTGCTTTTGATTCGGTTATGTGACAACCTTTGAGCTGAATAGTGACTTGGATTAAGTTGACCCGCATAGTTTCGATTGTTAGCATCACACTCGTTTGGATTGACACCTATTATACTGCATCAACATGATAGTCTAATAGGATTTGAGCACGAACTAGTAAAAATATTTTATCAATACATCCAATATGGTAATTTTAAGTTCAATCCCCTAGATTTGATTGTCAAAGAGGCTCTTGTCTTTCTTGGCAAATTCCTTCTTGAACCGTCTAGGAAATGGGAGTTGGGGTTGTTATGGGGGTGGAGCTGAAGATTTGCTTACATTCTTTGAAGATGTAGGTTTTTGGGAGTCAGAAGGCACAACTTGACCCCCTGCATGTCGAGTTGAGGTCCAGATGAGGTGTTAGGCAAGACTCGACTCCTTTCCAGTCGAGTCATCTGGTCGAGTTCAGTTGCTCGAATTGATTTTTCAGCCTTTCAGCTTGAGTTTTGGAAAAGTTATCCTCCCTTCTTGAGGTTGACTGTCCTCAGTAATAGCAACATTACCAACACATGGAGAAAGTTCTTTATCACTCCTTAGAGTGATTGATTGGGCAGTGTACTCCTTGGGGTTCTGAACTGCTTTGCCCGGTAATTGACCAGTTGTCTTCACAGTAGAAGAAGATGCTTATAGACTCTCAATATACATTAATCGCGTATTTAACGTTTCAAACTTGCAGTCGTTGTGGGAGGCATCAATCTTACTATGTAGCTCAGCTTGGATCTTTGACAACTCTCTAGCACTCGATTTCTACTCTTGAAGGAGCTGTTGAAGTATATTCATTACGTTTGAAGTGGGAGCAGGGGATGGGGGGCCTGGTTAGGTTGGTACCCTGGTGGTACCATTGGGGTCGCTTTATAATTACTATTGTAAGGCTACTTCTGAAAATACAATTTAGATTGGGCTTGTTGTGGTTGAGCTAGGTACACTTAATCTTGAGGGTTTGCAACGTTGATGTTGCGGTAAGACAAGTTCAGATTCTGCTTGTAGGCATTGTAGTTCTTATAACCCCCTTGATTCTGCACAAAACTGACCTCTTCAACATGACCGTCTTCGTCTTTCTCAACCATTTCGTCTTCACAAACCATATGAACCTGTTTCTGAGATGCTATTGAGATGATCTTATCCTACTTCTCATTAATTGAGATGCTATTGAGATGATCTTATCCTACTTCTCATTAATTGAGATGCTATTGAGATGATCTTATCCTACTTCTCATTAAGAGCTTTGATTTCCTTCCTACTCACTGCATCAAAATCAGCGGAACCACTACCCCATGGAGTTCGATCATAGTCTTCAACATAATTACCATCCACAGCTGCCATAGCTAGTTGTATCCATTAACATGCGAATCTTTGGGAGAACACCCCGATATAAATTGCTAAGTAAAGACTCATCACTGAACCCGTGATGAGGGCATTAGGATTGGTAGGACTTAAACCGTTCCTATGCTTCAGAGAATAACTCGTAATTCTTTTGAACAAAGCTGGAGATGTTGTTTCGAACCTTTGCTGTGCGAGAATTGGAGAAGAATTTCGCAAGGAAAGCCATGTTGCATTCATCCCATGAGGTTATAGAACCTAAGATAGATGCTTCTCCCATTGATGTGCCTAGTCACCTAGAGAGAATGGAAAGAGTCTCAGCTTGAAAACATCCTCACTAACCCCGTTAATCTTAGTTAGGCCGCAGTGCCGTTCAAATTCATCGAGATGATCAAGAGGATCCTCGACTAGGAGACCATGAAATTTTTGATTCTGGATCATGGCTATGAGTCCACTCTTGATCTCAAAATTATTGTTCGGAATTGTTGGGCGAACAATTCCATATCTCGTGCTGTGAGTGCTTGGTACGTGTCAAGCACCACTGTGTCTCGACCTCCTCAGATGAGGCCCTAGAAGAGGTGGTTGTGCATTCACATTCTCCATACCCACTTGATCTTGTTGATCAGCTTGTAACCTAGCCCGCTGTTCTCGCAACTCATGTGGCAACTGATTACCTTCGATCTCATCTACATAAAACCAGAAATTCAGCCCAGAAAACACGACGCGGCCTAGTGCAGGTCGAGTAGGAAACTCAAGTTAAAGAAACTGAGCAGCAAAATCACCAGTCGAGTCTGACCTTGTCGAGTGGTAGACTCGAGGTGCACTCTCTCGAAGGTACACACTCTTTTATACTCATTGTATCAGAATTAGCCTTGCTTCTTATGTTACGATCATACTCCTCACCATATTGACCATCCGCAGCTGCTAGATTCTCAATTAATTCTCAGCCATCATCAACATTTTTGTTTGGGAATTTACCATTGATAATTGTGTCCAAGAGCATTCTAATATTTGGGAGAACACCCCTATAGAGAGTGCTAAGTAGAGATTCATCATTGAAACCATGATGAGGACATTGAGATGGTAGATCTTAAACCGTTCCCATGCTTCGAAGAATGATTCAGAGTTCTATTGAACAAAGCTTGATATCTTGTTCCTAAGCTTTACTATCCTAGAATTGGAGAAGAATTTTGCAAGAAAAGCAGCTTTGCACTCATCCCATGAAGTGATGGAACCTTGAGGTAAATATTTCTCCATTGATGTGTTTTATCACCCAAAGAGAAGGGAAACAGTCTTAGCTTAAAAGCATCATCACTAACCCCATATATCTTGGTTAGTCCATTTCTTCTCATCTCTTTTTCATCTTTCTAGTTATGTTGTTTATTTTAATTTCTGAGTTTAATCTTTCCATCATGATTAGTGAGTAGATCTCCTATGGGTGTTGAGGAAATGAGGTTGATCTATGTAGATCTAGCGGAATCTAGACTGCTTAAGCTTAGAAATGATAGGATCTCATCAGATTTGGTGATCTTAATGTTGATTTCATTTTGGCCATTTAAAGTTTGATTAGAGACATCTTTTCACCTGCCAATTATTTGATAAAATATCTAACTGAGCCAAAGTCTGAGATTTTCATATCTAGCCTAAGGGATTAGTTTTCTAGAGTGCTTATTGGCTGTTTTGAATTTTTTCTTCATGCTTGCTTGATTAGATTTCACTAATGGGAGTTAGGTCTGATTTTAGTCTAAGTGAAGTTCAATATTCATGGGAGTGAGTTGATTGTATTGAATCCATTGCCTTGAGTTCAATTCCAGCTGGTTTGTTAAGTAATCTATATACTCCTAGCTAAGCATAGATCAATATCCTCACTCCTCAATGCCCAACTTTTCTTTAATCGCTTATTGTCATTTTTGTTGCGTTGTTTCACTCTTTGTTTGCTTTCGCTTGCTGAGTTGTTTACATTGATTTACTACTTGCTTAATTTGGTTATGTTTTAAGTTACCTTTGTTATGGCTTTGTTAAAATCATTGATTGATATTGACTTGGATTGAGCTGATCTTTGTAGTTCTGATTCCTAGCATCACACTGGTTAGATTGACACCTTATGTGCTGCATCGACATGATAGTGCATTAGGATTTGAGCATAAGTGAAAAATCTTGTTATCAAATTGGCTTCGTTGCCAAATTGAGTGTTTGCTTACTACATTTGGAACTTTGGATCTCTTGAGGCCAAGTTCTTGTTACTTACGAATATAGAGGGAACTGATTACTTATTTTCTCAAGAGTGGTCTCATTACCATGATTCAGAGTTAAAAGTTTCATGGGCTGCCATCCGAAGATCCACTTGATCATTTGGATGAATTCAAAAGGCTGTGAGATAAAAATCAAAGCCAAATATTAAACATTGAATTAAAGATCTCCATACAAAGTTAAAGAGAGTTTACTGGGAATTTAAGAACACAAAAGAGGCTAAAAACATGCATAAGTATTTTTGTGGGTTAAGTGGGGTATTTATAGCCCACAACACAAAAGCCTGAAAAAGTCAACATAAAAAATAGTCAACGTGCTGAAAATAACTATCTCGATCCAGTGCAGGTCGAGTTGCTTGGTCGAGTTGTGTTTTCCAGCATGTACTCTTCATGTTTTAACATTCAAAAACTGTCACTCGACCCTGCAGGTCGAGTTATGTTTTTCAGCATATAATTTTCAGCATTTCAGCAACTTGGGTGGAACTTGACCAAGGGTTGGTCGAGTGGATGGATCGAATTGGCTTGAGTCTCGTACTTGGCTGCTCCTTTTGATCATGCTTGGCACTCCAATTGGGTCTTTGCTGATCCTTGTGTCCAATGTTTCTCCAAAATGATCCAAAATGATCCAAAATGCTCCAAAGTACCTAGAAATCACTCCATATGCAATATGTATGCAATGCAAATGCAAAAGTATGCAATATGAGCTTAAAAGGACTTTAAAATGATGCAAACACTATGGATATGAATTCAAAATGTGCTAATTAAGGTTCCTAAAACATGCTAAAATGCATACATATCAATATCTCTCTACCAGATTTCCGCAGAGAAAACAAAGAGTAATTCGCATAAGATTGATAAAAAACATAAGCAAGCAACAAACCTCGCAGTTTGGCGAACCAGCAACGTGGTGACTGCTTCAATCCATAAATGGATTTGCGTATAGACAAACTAGATTAAGATTCTTAGCATGAAACCCAAGTGGTGGTTTCATGTATTCCTCTCCATCGAGGTCCCGTGTAAAAGCGCATTGTGAACATCCATCTGATGAAGCTCCTAATTCTTTAAGAAACAATACCCAAAAACGTTTGAATTATGGTCATCTTAGCAACATGAGCAAATTTTTCCTGATAATCGACCCGTTCAACTTGCCTATTGCCAAGAGCAACAAGTTGTGACTTGTACCTTTCCATTGTGCTGCCAGCCTTGTAATTAATCTCATAAACCCATTTGGAACCAATTATCACCTTTCCTGGAGGTAGCTTTGGAAAATTAAATATGAACGAGATGTCGAGCCGAAAAAATCACAACTTTCCATTGATTATGTCAATTGAATCACACACTTAGGAAATTTTAACTTATGTTATAACAATTAAGTGACGTTAAAAGTGGTTAATTCCTTGCAATTTTTTATCATTAGATGCTAAAGGTAAATTAGATTGCTCCAACCCTCTGATATTATATGATTTATAATGAAATGATTTCATGATCATATACATGTATAAAAATTAAGCATAAATAATAATCAAGCATGTTCAACACATTTTTATTTCAATAACAAAATGCTACATCTTGTGACAAAAAACAACAATACAAAACGCAACATCTTAAACAAAATCCTATTTTTTCTTCTACAAAAATCTTTGTCGATTTCATTAAACAACAACATTCAATTTCATGATTCTTCAATTTTTTCTATCTCTTTTCTTGAATTTCTTCCTCGTTTGATTATTGTTGTAATTCTGAATCGAAGAAAGAAAGGGAAAAGTGATGTTCAAGATGAAGTAATAGATGTTGGGAACCAATCAAGTATGCGAAAGAAACCAGGAGGTAGGTGATAACGAAGATGATGGTGGAAATAACGGCATAGTGTAATGTCAAGACGATAGGGATTTAGTGTTAATTAATCGGTTTGGAAGATACATTGTCAACAAAAATGAGGAGAGTGATGATAGTGGAGATGAGTTATGGATAGATGGCAATATACCTTTGCTAATGACATCAGACGACAAAGATGATGAGGAAATTGGAAGAAACAATCACGAAGTTACCAAACCTAGAGATGATATCCTTGCTTTGGGTAAGTCATTTTGGTTAGATTCCAAATTCAAGCAAGCCCTACTAAATAAACTCTTTGTAACGTCAAGCTTTATATGTTAACACAAAGGAAACTAAGAGTTTTTTGTTTGGATGTAGAGTTTGCTTGCCCTTGGAGAGGATATTGTTCTTATGAAAAAAGCATTCATAAGATGCAGATTAAAGTGTTTGAAAACAAGCATATATGTATTAAGACAGGGTATACGAAGTTGCTGAAAGTTTCAACGATAGCTCAAATATTTGAGAAGAGATTCAGGTTGAACCCAAGGATTATGACTATGGAAATGGCCAATGAGATTAAGAGGGCTTATAATCTAAATGTTACGACTGATCAATGTTGGAAAACGAAGAGTAAGCTTTCACGAAAAAGAAGCAAGACATATGTTAAACATTTTGCTCGAATTTGGGACTATGTGGCTGAGATACACAAGACCAACCAACGAACCATCGTTGATATTGAGGCAATTCCAGGTGACAATCCAAGGTGTTTGCAACGATTTGATAGGACATACTTGTGTTTTGAAGCAGAAAGAGTGTCTTGGAAAACATATTGTAGGCCTATTATAGGTTTAGATGGCGCAGTTCTTAAGGGAGATGTTAAGGGGCAACTGTTAGCATCTATTGGATGAGATGAAGATAATATAATTGTTCCAACTGCATGGGTTGTTGTGGAAATAGAAAATGATTACAATTGGGATTGGTTTGTGAAGCACCTCAAACGAGACTTAAGACTTGGTGAAGGAGTAGGCTTTACATTCATATATGATAAATAAAAGGTATCTTTTACCTATGTGTTAATTCAATATTTAACTTTATGAGAGTTGTGTAAACATATATCTAGTTGGTTCATTTTGGTTATATATATTCGTGTTACGAAACAAGAGATTACAATGACGATTTGATTACATGATTTTCTAATATATACATGTAACATACCTTATCGTGAGAGTAATAATGAGATGATGTCGTATATGTGTATAAAAATTAAGTATATGAGAGGATAATAATGGATTATAAGTTACTTGGATTGAGCATGTTCAACACATCTTTAGGCGTTTTGATTTTAATGTTTTAAGTTAGTTTTAATTCGATTTTGCATTTATATTTTAAGTTAAGTGTAATTCTTTTTTTTTTCTTTTTTAACATAGTTTCAATTCAATGTTTTGTGTATGTTGTAACTATGTTTAACTAAGTTTCATGTCTTTGTAGGGACTGGTGATAGTTGTGCATAATCAGCTTCCTCAAGCTAAACATAGGATGTGCAGTACACACATCCTTGCAAATTGGAAAATAGAGAATCATGCATACAACTTGAAAGATTTTTCTGGAAAATAGCTAGAAGTTATACATCATAAGGAGAATATAATGCCAATATGACAGCGTTGAGGCAGTGCGATCAAGGTGCTTATGAATCTTTACTCAAAACCAATCCACTACAATGGTCTAGAGCATTCTTTAAGATTGGTTCATTCTGCTATGACAACCTTAATAATCTATATGAATCATTTAATAGGACAATACGTGAGGCTAGAAAAAACTCTTGCTAGACCTATTGGAGGATATTGGAAGGTAATGTATGGTTAGAACTGCAAAAAGATCAAAATACGTTGCAAACACGGTTCACTAAGAGTTCTCACATTCGAATTTAGGCATTTATTCCAAAGTCTAGGGAATTAATAAGATTTATATTGACTGGTGATATGCATGAAGTAGATTTACATGGATTTTCATACTGTGTTGAGATGAGAAAGGGAACTTGTGGTTGTGGAAAATGGCAATTGAATGGGATACCATGTGAGCATGCAGCTTGTGGAATCATAGGAAAAAAACTTACAATATAAGATTTATGTGTCCGAATTTTTCACAACTAAAACCTGGCATAACACATATGAGCATGGCATTGAGCCTATTTAAGGAATGAAGTTATGACCCCATGAGAATAAACTACATGTTTTGCCACTACCAAATTGCCTAGGCACCCCGGGAACACCAAGAAATTATTCTAAACGTAAAGGGCTGCTTGAATCTTCTTCTAAGAGTACAAAGACTAAACTTAGTCAAGAACAACTGCTTCATGACTTGCTTAAACTGTAAACGAAAAAACCATAACAAAATGTCATGTCCAAATCTAAGAATTGATCCACAACCTAAGAGAGCGAGAGGAAGACCAGAGAAAATTTGGGTAACTGAATTGTCTTTTATTTGTGTTTTGTTTTAATTTTCAGTCTTAAGTTTGACTGTTAATTATTTTGCTATGATGGGGCCTCACAAGGAGGACGCGTGGAGTATGGTTCTCAGTTCGGTGGATCATAGTTAGGAGACTCACAAATTAGAGGATCATTTTTAGGAGGCTCACATATTGGAGAAGGATCACAAGCTTAATGTTTGTTGTTTTCGGTGTTTCATTTGGATGTTATCTTTATTTTTGACGTCGTCTTTTGTAAGACCTACCTATCGAGTTTGTTGTTTTGAATGTTTAAACCTTTAAACCTTTAAGCTTTATAAAGACACATTTACTGAGTTGGGCTTTGAAGGTGAATCGAATAATTCTTATAAGTTTCTAAAAGTCGCCTCTTAATGCTTGTAATTCGCTTGTTATAGTTTGTTGTCGTGTCCGATCTTTAATTATCTATTATTGTATAATTAATGTTCTAGATTTTCTTTTTTAGAGAGTATACTAAAGGAAATAACAGGCTTAGTTGTCTTATTACAAAGAATTAGCAAATGACTAGGTTGCTCTTTAACAACTGCATATTGCTCATTATAACAAACAGAAAGAGATTTCTTGCAATCTCCATTATGTATTTACAATTTGTGGCTTTGAATCTGAATCAAACCAAGTTCTTGTCGAAGAAAATAAACTCACCAAGAGTTTTCCACAACCGAGATCTCCACAGATTCAATCACAATACATATGTGAATATGGTTTTTTTAATTTGTGCTATGGTCTTATCAGAAGAACATTTATCAAATTATTGAATGATTAAGAAGTATTAAAACTACGCAAGTAGAGTTAAAGAAGGTTGAAAGATCAATCACATACTATTATTGCTAGATCTTCCTGAATTCTGTGAGCACTAGATAAATATTCTCAAATGATGTGTAAGTTTTATCTCTCATCCGATAGTATTACCTCATGAATAGAGATGAATCGGTGAATTAGGGATTTATAATTTTGGGATGTTTTAATCAAATGTGTTTAGATATTTTGATTTAAAGAAAAATTAATCACTTTTAAGGCCACATAACGTTGTTATAAGAGAGGTTGAAGTTAACTAAGTATGTGATTAAATTGGCATAGTCAATGGAAGGTGGTGCTTTCTTTAGCTCGGTATTCGGTTTGTATTCAACTTGGCCAAAACTACAGAGTTCATTAATTTATTGACCATTTTCTCCTAATAGATTTGATGGAGGAGAAAAAAAATTTGAAATAATACCTACAAATATAAAATCTCCATACTATATTATTACACAAAGGGGTTGATATCTATTAAAAAAATAAACTTTGTGCATTTAATAACACTTGCATCAAAAAATGTTGAATTAAAGGGTAACCAGTGTACCTCCTAACGCAACATAGAACGAGTAATGGGTGAGTTAACTGATAAGAATTAGAAATTTGTATGTGAATATGAAAAGTTAGTTAACGTGAAAACACTAAGTTACTTGTCACAAAAATGAACACTAGAAGCGACGAGTAAGAATAGCACACATATGTTAAACTCGAAAACTATTGAAACCCTTAACATAAATAATCAGGATACTCATGTATTATGTGATATTTTGATTAACCATGAAACTGGTTGCTGGGTGAGATCTAAATAAAGATGATACACAATACACATTTATATATCATATAATATTTACGTTATATGATTTTGCTATTTATGGAAAATGAGGGTGTAATTTGGTTTACAATTCTGTTTAAAGAAAAAAGGGTTCCTCACATAATATGTGTTACATGATATTACTATGTATATATGATAAAAATATCAACTATTACAGGAAAATATG
Organism: Lepidium didymum; assembly: GCA_963920545.1. Classification (NCBI taxonomy): domain Eukaryota; kingdom Viridiplantae; phylum Streptophyta; class Magnoliopsida; order Brassicales; family Brassicaceae; genus Lepidium; species Lepidium didymum. The sequence continues at coordinate 7,531,163 of OY986983.1, read as the reverse complement.
TAACAAAACGAAACTCTTAGACCAAGCAGACCTGAAAGGCATCTCCACCAGCTCTTTCTATGTGGAATACTAAAGGAATTTAATTTATCTTTGTCGAGAGCGTCTTGCACGATACATAAGGTAGATAAATTCTGATAATTGTTGACCCTGTCCTCGGGATTCTCGTGCCCTACTGCTATTATACAGGATTGATACTGACGATGAGCTATAATATGGTGGCAGTAAGAACAAAAGAAATTTAAATATTAATTTACGGATTAGCGAGTAAAGAAAACATTATCACTGATAAAAGTCGTTATGGTATCTATACTGATGAATCAAGAAACAAATATGATTTAATAGAATATTTATTGATATTTTGTAATCAAAAATAATAAGATATGAATGATAACCAATATGTTGCATGATATTGATAGATGAATGATATTCATATCCTCAAAAACCTTCTTCAAAACCCTTGTTATACTATACAATCAGATATAAACGATAATAAAACATTTGTGTGATAAGGTAGATTTTCTAGTATAATAGAAAATTGAATAAATAAGGTAAATGAATGATACAACATATGAAGTTCTATTTGAACATTAAAAAACCATAAATCATTCTAATACAACTAAAAAGTGTGATATAAATGTTAACAAAATTTTGGGACGTTAATAGTGAGTAATAGTCAAAATCAAAACCCGCACCTATAAGAACGTAACAGTTAAGGATGGAAGACAATTTGAAAATCAAAACCTAATTCGAAAATACATAGTAGTTATACTATAAAATTTGATATAGATGATAACGGAAACATTGAATGATTAACACTATAAATTGATTTACTAATACATCAAGAAATAGTAGTTAAGATTAAGTGAAATATGGAAATCAAAACCCCTTAAATAGAATCAAATTTTTTGAGAAAGAGCAATAGAAACCCTAAAATCAAGAGAACACACTACATATCAAAACGGGAACAAATTGATGATGAAATCGACAAAAACCAGGTTCACTACAAGAAAAATGCCGATTTGAGACAACAATAATCGTCTGTAATTTTTCTGGAATGGCCATTCAAGACAAATTACAGAAAGAAATGCTATCTCCGTTACATGTTGTCAAAAATGAGAAATTTGTCTTGATTTTGTCTGGAATAGTAGACATGTTCTAAACGAACATTTCACTGTTCGTACTTCCACATGGTTTAATTTGGTACGGTTCTAGATAGATTCAGAGTAAACTTTTCCAAAAAAACATAACACTAACCGTCTGGATTGTTTAGACAGTTTGTGACAGACCTTTGTTGTCTTAATATGTTAAAGGCATAAAGGGGTTGTATTATTCTACCTGGTATTTGTAATTAAATGATCCTCTCTAAACATATTCCAGACGAGTTACAAGAATGTTTTATTTTTTTTAGTTTGGACCTAAATACGATCGAATTGTAATGATAAAATAAAATTCGAAACCAAAACTAAAAGAAACTATTTCATTAGGAAACTGAACAAAAAGTTAAGAGACAAGTTCATAACTTAATTATAGTAGCAACACACAATCCCAAATTGCGAAACAACATAAGTTTGATGATATACATTATGCAGAATAGAGTACTTAAGAGTTTAAGAGAAAGGTTCATCTACTTATCCTAACCAAGAACAGTAGGATCCATCCTCTTAAACACGTCTTCAAACCTATGTTGGTTCTAAAAGAGGGATGCAATCACGTCCTTCATTTCTGCAATCTCTGATGCAACCACTAGAGGCACTGTTCATGGTGGAGTTGTGGAGGATTGTGTGCCTAATGTAAGGTTTACCAAACCATTATAGCGGCCTCGGGTAGTATGTGTCTTCTACAAAGGATGCAGAAAGGAATAAGAAAACCAGTTAGTGTGAATGGTGTAGTAGTTAGTGAGTATAAGCATGACTGACTTAGTGAATACCTCAAGGACCATCTTATTGATCTCATATCTGCTAAGTTCTGGGCGTTGAGTTGTTGTCTCAAATGTATTTGTTTGAGTCTGCTTTAGATATCTATGATAATCGTTGAACCTTCATCTTCTTAAACAAGTGGATGACCTCAGCAGCAAGTTGGTCATGCACCTTGTTTTCCTTTTCTTGTACATGTAAGATTAGTGTCAAATTAACAGCAAAACATGATTAATAGTATTAGATACATATGATAACAAGTTAACGTAAATGAGAGTTACATAAATGGGATATGAAGAGTGTATCATTTCAAGTTCTCTTCTCTTGAAACTTTTGGAGCCATAGTTATGAACAGTCATACCTTTCCCATTGTAGTCACTGCGATAGTTCTTAGATTAGATATGAGCCTCTGCGGTTGGTTGTGGCAATGACCAGTATTTCTTCAACCCCTCCCAGACAGTTGCGTTTAGTCCTTGAGGACAGTTTTTCCCGTTTTTCCATTTTTCCTTCCATTCACACATATGTTTGGAGTATGACTTTGCGTATGCCTTGTCAAAGGCGCTGCGGATCTGTTGTGTGTGCTCTGGTTTCCATGTGAAGTGTAGCTTCAAAAAATAGAAAGAATTATTGTAATACACACTTAATGGTTAATTGTTAAAAATAAAAGTGAAAACTAGTAAAGAAACATACCGCAAATATCTCAAACCACATGTCTTTTTCCTCAGGTTTGAGTTTTGAGTACCTCGGAATAGGGCACTTTATGTACTCGTGGATCATGGTCAAAATAGATTTCTGAATCGCTAAGTCAAGGTTGAACCTGAACGAATAAGTGAATGGATAGTTAGTTAATAGATTAACAATTATAAAAAAAATAAAAATAAAAGTCGTAACTAATATCACTAAAGATAATGAACTAAGTTAGAATGGTTTAGAGTAAAACCATGTTGCACCATCTCGAAGGTCAAGATCAACTCCTCTAGTGTCATGTTAAGTGTTTGACTTGACTGCTCGTCCTGTTGAGTAGAACCAGGTGTTGATTGGGGTGTTGGTCCACAAAAGTAATTGGGATCACCCTCACTCTGGAGGAAGTTGTCAAAGAACCTATAAGACATAAAGACATAAAGAAATGCAAATATCAATCTGATATGTTAGTTTGAAAATGAATATTTTAAATAAAACATATAACGAGTAACAATTACTAAGGATTATTGTTAAGAATATAAACATAGTAACAATAAGAAAAGATGCAATAACAATTGTAATATATCACATATGAACAATGGTACATATCTGATTGAAAAACAATAACAAATGAATTTATGTATCATTACAGAAGTAAGAGTAATCGAATTATAACAGTAAATCCATTGCATAAAATGCACAAGCTTAGTCGAAAGAATAAAACCGTCATAATTTTTTTAATTCCAGACAGAATTAGACGACACTAAAATGTTTGTAGACAGAATAGTATACAATATGAAAAAAATAATTTTTGTTATGCATAAATATTAAAATTTAATTTGAACTTTTTTTAACACAATAAGCTTATAGCCTTTAGGTTTAAATATATAGTAAATCGGATGGTTTCAAAGGAGTCTACGGTACTAGTTTCAATAAAGCTGAAGATTCTCGACATGATTTGATGAGATAAATGAACGGTTAGATGGTGTTTGTGTAATATCAATGGCTAGGGTCGAGTGGTAAGTTGCCTATAATTAGAGTACTACACGCGAAGGTACTTATCCAAAAAAATATATATTTTCTTCGTTTTGGAATTGTTTCCGATATATTTTGCCGTGTAGGGAATGGAGGGTTTCGTGAGTTTGGGCCATTAATTGCAGATGGACCTAATGGTTTACTCGGCTGAGGTTTTGGTCGAAGTAGATATTGACAAGTACATCTTTATTTTGCAGCTCAGTGAGACGGTGAGACGGATTCACCATATTGTCCTTTTCTGGATCGTTGCATTGCTGCTAGTCATCTTACTGCACAATACGTCATTGGCCTAAGAATACTCTCTACAGTTGGTCCATCCCAAGATGGTATTAACATGTTAATTAATGTTGTTCTACATATCTTGTATACATAGTTCGCATGTGCAACATTTTTATATCTTTGTGGTAACAAAGAAGTCAGAAAACCAGTCTTCGAATCATTTTTTGAACTTGTCCCTGATATTACCGAAGCAATGTACATCGGCTACCAAGTATGTGACTAGATTGCATCAATGAGTACACCCATAAAGCCATTATTCATAGGAAGACTTAGGTGGGGAACATTAGAGGACATACCGTATTGTCAAATGAATCACCCTACACTATTCATCGTTTGCAAGCATTGCTTTTGGTCTGTCTTTGTGGGAATATAGGCGATATGTGTTAACAATCAAACCCAGAAGATCATGTATGTCTTACGACACCGTTAAAAATATAATTTTGTTTTTTTAGTACCGTATGTGTTTCAAACCATGTTTTTTTCTATGTTTTCATGTGTTTTGTTGAAGTAGTTTCCCTTAATAATTTATGTTGTATTTCAATTACTATCATATATCTAAATTTTTCTACGTGTAATGTGTCGGAAGCATATATGGATTATGATAATTTAAAATATGAAAAATGAGATCGTCTTTAAAATAAGAATTGTGATAAGTTGTTAAACACAAATGAAACACACCACATAGCTATATCTAACATTATAAATTTTAAATATTAAGATTCATGGTTAATCTGAGGTAGATGAGTAGTCGGACTGCGAATCGTCTGTGTCATCCCCAAACTCACCACCAGATTCTTTTGAAACATCTTCTAATTCTTTGGGTTATGGAGTCGATACATGGTTGACTAGGGCAACGTCTAACAAACTATCAACATCTCCTAGTCAGAGTTCATTTCCTTATAGTAAAGGGTCGTCTAAAGACACGCCTGCAACTAGACCTCGTGGCGTAATGGGCATAGCTACAACCCTCAGATATCTTCTGCCCCCGATCTATGGGTACTTTATATAGCATAGCTGGTCTGCTTGTGATCCTAGAATAAAGGGACCGTATTTCGCTTGCTTCCTCTGCAAGTGAATTTTAGTTACACTGAACTCATCTTGCCAAAAACCATTAACCGGATCAAACCAGTCACAATTGAAGATGATTGTTCTAACACCAAGCATCTCATGCAAGACTCCATAGTACATAATGTATCATACGGATGCGCAAACACTGTCATTTGTCGTTAGACTGGTACTATCATCTTTTTTAACTTTGAATGTATATCCCCTTGTATAATACATTTGGTACGATTTTGTTACAGATGCAGGATCAGATATAATTTTGAAAAGCCAAGTAGAAATTGTTTCTTCACAGGTAGCACTCGTGCTTACCTGAGACGTGCAAGATATGTTATTAGAAATCGGGAACAATATTACTTTACCATTACAATACCGATAAACATACATAATATTATAGCTAGCGTTGGAACTCCCACTTTCGTCTTTCTAAAAGTTGAGCTTCAGCCAAATCAGGAAAATTGTCCCTAATTTGATTCATGTATATACTTGTAAAATAAAAAAGCATACAATATGTTAGTAGATAAACAAATTAAATTGGAGTTTTATAAAGAATGGTATACTACCTTTCATAATGCATGATTTCCTCTGTGTTGGACAACATATAATTATATATATGTAGTTACTCAATATCGGACAATCTTCTATGTGTTGCCTTCCCAGCAAGTCCTCCAGCTGGACTAAAATCTTTGGGACATAGAAAAGGTAATTTGGTTTAACACCACCGTCATCATGCCTCCCTCTCTTTCTATTTTTCATATGTATCTATGTCGGGAGGTGTACAACATAAAAATTAGAGTGTTCTTCATTTAAGCTTTGTGCAACTATAGACCCTTCAACCATGCTCAAATATTTAACCTTCTTTTTAAGGTGAAACATGTGACGCTCAAATAGATACATTTATCTTTAATGAACTGATCCACGTAGTAATGCTTGGTACGACAGATATAGTGGGAGATGTTCCATAACATCAAAAATGAAGGAGGCATTATCTTTTCCAAGCTACAAAGAATTACCGAAATGACTTTGTCTAGGTGCCTCACGTCATCCACATATAATGTACGCTTGCCTAAATTTCTAAAAAACGACGCAATTCCTACATAAGGAATAACAAGTTATGTACCGTTAATCGAAAATTTAATATATGGTAGTTATATTAATTTTCAACCCATACTTTCCAAAGCCTTGTGAACATTTTGTGGAAGAAAGCTGTGAAAATACAAACAGTAGCAGACACTACATTAGGCCATGACAGTCATGACTCTTCATTCCATGGAGTTTTCCTTCTGAACTGTCAAAAATATTTTTTAGATTAAAATCATAGCCATATGAGAATTTCACACTCTTTATTGTCTATCTAAAGAACTCAACTTTTGCAGCATCGCTCAATCTGTAAATTGGCATTGCTCTTTTTTCATTGCCCATTATATGTAGCTCCTTTCGACTACAAATATCAGACAAATCCATTTTGGATTTCAAATTGTCCTTCGACTTGCCAGGGACATTCAAGATTGTTTCATTAGATTGTCGCGCATATTTTTCACAATATGCATGTAATCAAGACTATGTCTAAGTAGATGATCCTTCCAATATTCTAATTCCCAAAAAGTACTATTCTTTTGCCAATTGTGATTAACACTGTATCCAACGACATTTGAATGTTGATGACACCACAGCCAGCAGATCGCTCTGCTCCAAGTCCCTCAACTGCATTAGAATCTGGTGCCCATCATGAATGTGAGTTGGTCCCTCAAAAAATTTCTTATTCTTACGAAATAGAGTTGTGCTTCGTGTGTATGGATGACCAGGTGGAAGGTGCCTATGGTGACAGTCAAACCAAGATGTCTTTCTACCATGTTTAAGTTGGAACGCATCAGTTTCTTCTTGGCAATATGGGCAAGAAAGTTGGTCGTGAGTTGTCCAACCAGACAACATACCATATGCAGGGAAATCTCTTATCGTCCACATCAAAACTGCTTTGATCGAAAATATTTGTCCCCTTTGTTTCAACCCCATCACTCCATAGCATTTTCAAATCATGTATTAGTGGCTGCACAATATATCAAGAGAATGTCCAAGATGGTCTGGCTCATGGACAAGAACTGAGAGGAATCAAAACTCGCGCATGATACATAACGTTGGTGGAAGGGTATATGAAGTCATTATTACATGCCACAAAGACTATTGTCGACCATGTTTTCCGAAGGGGCTAAATCCATCTATACACAAGCCCAAGTAGATGTTCCTAGTCTCAACAGCAAAACTAGGGTACACGGGCTGAAAATGATTACATGTATACGCATCCAAAAGGTGAGTTAGATCATGTTCTCTATTGTGTTCAGCGTGCCACCTCATTGCAAAAGCAGTCATTTCTGATTTGTAAAGTCTTTTAAACCTATCATCAATAGTTAAGTACCACATTCTCTTATACGGAATCGGACTCTTCCCACTCCCACTTTTATATCTTGCTTCTCTACAAAACTTGCAATTCTGTAGGCTTTCATGTTCTTTCCAATATAACATACAATTATTTTTGCAAACATCAATGACCTAATATGGCAATCCTAGACCAGAAACCATCTTATGAACTTCGTAATATGACGCCAAAGTTGTATTGCCTTCCGAAAGTTTGTCACGACAATGCTCTGCAATTGCACCAGCACAATCTTTGGCAAGATTTTTATCGGTTTTCAAAGTCATGAGACGTGTAGCAGATGATAACAGAGAATGCCAATCTTTACAACCCGAATACAATGGGATTTAACCGCAATTACTCATGATGTACTCGCAAGAACCATTTCTTCAGTTTCACCATGCATATATCATATTTTGTACTCGGTCATAAAACCACTCATGTACAAATAATTCAATACTGGCGAAATAAACTTTCTCCGATGATTCTGAAAATTAACACATTGACTATACATCTTTTTGGTTTGTAAAGTTACCGTTTGATTCCTGACGAATCTCAAAAACTCCATAACTCCATAGGCATACTATTTCGTTAGTAGACCACTATTGATATCGTGAGGAGTATCTATCCAAGAATGAAAGTAGTTTAAGTTAGCCATTAATAAGTGTTTTTAGTTGCAAAAAAAGTTTTTGAACATAATAAGAGACAAATGTCTTGACATCATGGAAATATTGAGATAAAATTGTATTTTTCAGTCCGAGGAATGACTTCTCTTCTTAAAAGTTTAAGAGATAAGGTGAAAGCTAAGACGGATCCAGACAAACTCAAACGACCTTGAATTATTGTATAACCGTATTAATTTGTCCAAAACTGTTCGAAATTTTTTGTTTTACCGCGTCCTCAACAGTAAATGTAATTTATTTTCTCAACACAATAAATTACAAAGTTTTGAATATTCGTGTGGAACCATCTCGACTATCAAATCATATTAAGAACATTTTATAACTGGCTAATCCCGTCTGAAAATAAAAGTTACTAATTACTTAATGTCTTGTACTATCTGAAACCGTCTGGAAATAAGAATTAGATACTACATATTCTGTCTTGTTCCCGTCTGTAAACCATCCCAAAGTTACTTATGTTTTAGATGAGAAACACGTCTCTCTGAAATTTTGTCAATTTTCAACTATTTTTCTTGTAATGGTTATTTAAACAGACATTAAAAGATAACAATTACTTTTGATGGTAAGATACCTGCTATTACGAAACCACATACCCCTAATAACAAACACAATGAGCCTATGATTTCACGAAACAGATGACTAAACATTGAAAATCGAAGGAAAATTCAAAAATAGAGACCTTTAAAAAACAATGTATGAACCCTAAGATCATTAGAACTATTCGGTTTTACTAGAGAAGTAGATAATGCAAAACGATTTACAAATAACCACTATAATCGCAATTGTTAATTAGACTTCCGGAAAGAAATTTTGTTGTGTGCGATAAAACTTCGCAGCGAGAGATATTACTAAGCGAGTGAAAATCGGAATCTGAAAAAGGACAAGAGCACATGTCCTTTTTTCTACCAACGATTATAGATTGTTATAGTGAGACGTTTATTTTTGATTTCTGACACTCTATAAATGTTGTATGAAATTTCTTACATATTTAATTAGCAAAGACCTTTCTAAGAATAGTGGCATAACGAAAATAAAAATGTCATCAGATTAGTTTCCTAATTATAAGAAACTTTTATACCATACAGCCAAATTTCTGTAGAAAAAAATTTGTAATAAAAAAATGTTTATTTTTGTGTGTCCTAATTAAATGAACCAAATTTCTTTGTATAGCGTACAAAAAATAATAATTTTTAATATAAATTTTATATTTTTCATAAATATTTTAATATAATATAATTGGTTTTAAATAAGTTAAGTAATATAAAGTAAAAATCTCAAAAATTTAAGAAACAAATCAGTAAATGGTCTCTCTTTTTTGTTCTTTTATTCAACATGTTGAATAAATTGAACTCAATTTAATCTACTTTATATTCAACACTCTTTTCAACACTTTCATTGAAGCAATTTAACTATTAAACTTTTTTTTCCAACACTTCGAATCTTATAATTTTGAATTAATTTATTATAACCAGTAATCCTATAAAGATACAATATTTTCGAATTCACAATCAACAAAATTGATGCATCATTAATCTCAATACTCAAATATCTTCCTTCCAACATCAAAGTCCATCACTTTGACTTTAACGATTCCCAAAATATAGCAAGTAAAATAAAACAGAATCCTCTAGATGTTATTCATTTTAATGAAAAAGCTTTTTTATTGTCATTCAATCTTTAATTTCAGTTAAAATCTTAGCCAATAATTAGAAATTATGTTTTGTTCAGAATTGGAGCTCTAGGCATAATGTCTAGATATGAAGATCTGAACATTTACTCAATTCAAAAAAATCTAAATTCAAACCACTTAAATATCCAAATTGATCCAAAAATTTTAGATATGAAGAACTCAAACCGCCTAAATACTCGATTTTATGGTATTTTAAGTATTTTTAGAGTATTTTTATTATTTTATGAGTAACTTTGTTGTATTTTTGGATTTTTTTTGAAAATTTAGATTTTTTTTGGTATTTTTATATATTTTCTATATTTTTGGGGTTTTTTTGGGTATTTGGGTAATTTAAGGTTTTCTAAATTTTAAACCCGAACCCAAATAGAACCGAACTAAAATAGTAACGGATCTTATATGGGTATAAAAAATTTGGATTCAAAAGACCCGAATCAAAAAGAAACCGATCCAAAGACTTGAATACCCAAAACTAATTGGAGTGATAAGACTCAATTCATAACCAATTCAAATCCTAAACTCCTAATAATATTATGCATCGATCGATTGGCTTAGCTTATATGGAGGAACGGAACCTTCTTTTCTCAACTCAAAGTTAATCACTTATAATTTTTTGATTTGAATATATATTTCTTTTCAAAGATTTCTCCCACTTGTAAATAATCCAAAGAACATGACATGTATAGGAACCACTAAAGGTATTTTTGTTTTGAACTTGCATGAAAAGAAATTTATGATTATTACTATAGTATCAATTATTTATTGTTATTTTCTTTTTATACCTTTTTTAGTTGACGGGTTGAAGCAACACTTTTTAACTAACTGTTAGCCAGTGAAGTTTGCTGGGAGTGCTAGTGTTGGACAATCCACTTTAACTTGTTTTGAGAAGCTATACGACTCAATTCCAACATAATTACTTCACAAGTCGAATTAATTTCTTGACCAAGAGTATCTCGACCTTTAACCACCAGAGTATTGTAAATATTAGAAAAATTCCCTCCGCTACCATATTCGCAAAGCCAAAATAGGAGTTAAGTAAAGAAAAAATTAGTTATTTATCAAAGTTTGATTTATTCAATGACTACAATTAAACGCGGATATATAACTAAAGAGTTTGTTGAGCTTCTTGTGGATCAATGTTACTATTCTTCTTTCTAAATGTAATCCAAAATAAATTCTATTTATTTTTAAAAAAAGAATTACATATGAATGTTTAAAAAGAACTCAATTGTGTCAATAAAAAAATTAACATTGCTAAGCTGGATTCAAACCAGCGTAGACATATTGCCAGCAAATTTACACCCTAAACCCTAAACCCTAAACCCTAAACCCTAAACACTAAACCCTATAAAAAAAAGAACGAACAGCTACTCAATGAAGTACTAGAAACACAAAAAAAAGGTTTTCTCAGTTTTCTATGTATACATAGAAAAAGCTGTGTGCAATGAAAAATGAATCATAAATCCAAAGGAGGTTTCATGGCCAAGGGTAAAGATGTTCGAGTAACAATTATTCTCGGTAAAAAACATTTAATCAAATATAATTCCCCAACCGACAGAGCATATTATCTCTAATATTTAATTATATCTTTCAAAAAGCCCAACCGTCAAATTTCGCCTAAGCAAAATTGTTATTTATAGTTCAAATTTGATAATGCTAATCAATGTCAGTTATGTATGTATGTGGATGGCATGTTGTGGTTGGTCGTCTGTTCTAAAATTAATTTGATAAATAACAATTAAAGATTTCATAAATGATACGAGGTATATAGTTTTAAAACCTTTTATATGAGGTATTTCGTTGACAAAAAGTATATATATGAAGTCACAGAGAAATATCATATTAACCATGTAGGTTCCACAACAATATATATGAGATATAAGTAATCATATATATTCATATAGTTTTGATCAGGACTACTTTTGTCATTAAAGAAAGATTCTCATGGTAACTATGTTGCAAGGGCGATTTAAAAGATGGTATAACAAGTGCAACAAGCAATAAAAAAAAAAATATAGCATCAATAATATTATATTATTTAAATAAATAACACTAATAAATAATAAATTATATGTGATTTAACATTATTTATAGCAAATGATATTATTATTGCATGTTTTACAATTGCATGAGACATCGCGTATAGTATGATGAGAATCGTTGCATCAATTGTTTAAATTGACACTAATTATTTGAGTCACCACTTTCAGAGTCATTTTTATAAGTGATGTAAATAGTGGTTGTATCAATTAAAATTTATGCAAGCAAATAAAATAAATGACACTATACGTCTAATTTTTTGTAGTGAAGTTGGGAACCATAAAAATAATCCTAGTTTATAGAAATACGTACAAGGCCCCAAAAAATTTTAATAAAGATTTTAATAAATTTTTGATATGAGAATGGAGAGCATCAAGGATGAGGACATAACGCAATGGAGAAACTAGTAGCTCAGGATGAATTATTCAATCAGTTTGGTCACAAAACGTGATCTCAAGCTAAAGAATCAACACACGGGCATGTGGTTCATTTGTACTCTTTTTTCCTTGGTTTTGGTTTTTTCCAATAGGTTTCCAAAATAAGATTTTTAATGAGGCAAATGAATCACATCCAAAGTACCCATTTGTTTGGTTAAGGACCAAGGCCCATTTTCAGCCAATTACAAGTTCAAGTTTAAAAAGGGTCCAAAAACTTGTCTTAATGAACAACCCAAGAAGAGTGACGAAATTAGGGGATTAAAACACATGTGAAGACAAAGAGATACATGAAGACTAAGGGACATTCTTCTAGTCAAAGTATTTATTCTCCTTTAGTCTTAAACTAGTTCTAAGACAATTAAATGTCTTGATTATTCCCTAGACCATTTTAAAGACTAGTCTTGTATCTATAAATAATGTGTAACCTCTTTGAGAAATAATAACTTGAGTTTGAGAGTGATTCTCTTATTTTTAGACTCAATGGTGTGTAATATCCATTGATCAATTATGGTGTGTAATATCCATGATCAACCCATGGTGTGTAGTATCTATGGTTCTTGTTGGTGTGTCATATCCAGCAAGCAAACATGATCCGTCTTGGTGTGTCATATCCAAGGGATCGCTCTGGTAAATCAAGAGCCTTCCACATCTCTTGTGCGACCATTTCGATCCATCATTGCTAGTATATCTAGTCTTTTTGATCTTCGTCTAGTGTGTCAAATCTAACAAAGAAAGAGTTTGAAGATCAAGAGTCATTCCGCCATTGTTGATAGTTCACATGGACTCTATCAACCTTGCTATCGAATCCTCACGGTTCCTTTCACATTAGACCAAACAGTTCCTTAGCAAGGTTTATCCAATCTGTTTCTCAACTCTAGAATGATGATCTCAGGGAGATTTGTATCACCATCCCACCATCTTCCTTTTCATTTTTTTCATCATCTTTTCATCTTATCATTTTCTTTCTTCTTGGTTTCCTTTTTTTCCATACATTTACAAAAACAAGTGATATCAAAGACTAATGTGTTTTGATTTGAGGACAAATCACTTTTAAGACGAGGGGGATGATGTGATCATGGCGAGCACCAAGAACAAATATGATAATTCATTCCATGATTTGTAACCGAAATACAAGAGCAAAGGCTACAAGGATCAAAAAGGAAATAAACGGGCTTTTTTATGAGATTTTGAAGATGAAGAGCATTTAAAATCCATTGTGGATGTTATCTATCAAGCTCAGCCCATTTGAAACCATTTACAAGTCCTAGAAAGGTCCAAAAACATATTTTAATGGGATGCCAATGAAAAGTGACGAAAATTAAAATTTATTGGGCAATTAAAGACAAGAAGACATGCAAAGACTATGGGGAATTGTTCAAGACAAAGCATTCATTTCCTTTTTTGTCTTAGGCTAGTTTTAAGATAATGAAATGTCTTGCTTGTTTCCAAGGCCACTCAAAGACTAGTCTTTTCTCTACAAAAACATATAATCTCATTTGAGAAAAATAAGTTTAAATCTATTTTGAAATTTGAGAATGATTCTCATTTCTGGAATCTATGGTGTGTAATATCCGGCTTTGTTGGTGTGTAATATCCAACAAACTTGATCCGTCTTGGTGCGTCATATCTAAGGGATTACTCCGGTAAATCAAGAGCCTTTCACATTTTTTGTGCGACCATTCGATCCATCAAAAACTTGATTTTTTTGGTGCATCATATCCTTAGAAATTAAACCGGTGAATCAAAGGCAATTCCGCAACCCTTGTGTGACCATTCACTCCACATCTCTCGTCATTGAGCCGTAGGGTTCTTTGCAGCGAGACCTATCTTCTTTTGACTCAACTATTGAGGTTCGATCTTGGCGAGATCTTATCATTTTTGAAAAAATTATTTTACAATTTATTTTTTATTTTGTAATATAATAATATAAAATAATATTTATAGTGAAAATATCAAATATTTATAGAACACAAAAACTATACAAACGTAATTATCAAAAATTAAATACCACAAAATTATCAAAGTACCTAGTGTGTTTCAAAAAAATTTTTTGTCAACAATAATTAGATCGACAAGGGCTGATTCATAGCCAAATTACTCTAACTAAAGTAGTGTGAGATTCGAAATCACCATTTGGTGCCAAGTTAAATAAGAAGAAAATATGTTTCAAATTTTATGAACTCAATTTATGAACATTTAAAGGCTTTTCAAAAGCTCAAATATTATATCCATGAATTTGCTGAATAATCCATTAAATATTTAGGTAATAATGGGCGTGATTGGTAACGGCTATAGCTTTGAGTTTTTTGCTGTAGGATTTAAGTTGTAACTTTTTTTCATGTAGATTTTTTTTGCGTTAAGTTTTTGGGCTGTAGACTTTTTTTGTTGTAAGAATTTATTTTTGTAAAACTCATATATTCTGACTCTAGAAATTTGGTTCTACATCCAAAAATATTCCATAAATAAAAATAATTGCTTTCTAGAATAATAAGAACCAAAAATAAACCTAGAGCATGATTAGTTCAATTTTTGTGCTTTTAAAAGATTTTTATTTTCTAGAGCAACCAAAATCATTACCAATCACACCCAATATCTATTGAGAATTTTGCTATTGAAGTTTTATTTTTGCTCTTTTATTTTTAAAATTCTAATAGTATAGATTTTAAAAAATATATATAGATTTTAATTATGTTCCAAGCTCACATGTTTAAGCCGTCCTTGCTGTGAGTAGCGAGTACAAAGTGTACAGTATAATACGTATTGGCATAAACTCATAATAGATACTACAATGTGGAAAGTAGACACCATGAATTATGGAGTGGCAATTTCTAAAATAAATACATTATTTATTAAACGATGTTTACGAAACTGTTGGTGTATCAAACTGGCATTTTCTATCATGAATACATTAAGCATCTCTTAACAAAAGAACAATTAACAATTGTTTTTATCAAAAATAAATTAACAATTGTTGATATGTGAGACTGAGAAAGCGTAGCAGACGAGAATGAATTAATAGAATATGTATGTATGAGTATGACCCAATGAAATCAGATTAATATTACTACACTATCTAATGGTCAAGATTTTAAATTATTTATTAGTTGTCCTTTATCTGACTGCATGAACTACAACGTATTGAGGTTTTTTTCTCAGTATTCTGTTATGTAAACTTTTGATTTTATCTAATAGAATTTTAATTCCAACACCTACTGTCCTATATTATGTTTCTAGATGCATCTTCGGCTCTAAATCATTACTTGACATGATAAATATATCGGTATGTTTATCAATGAGAACACACAAAATGGTAAATAAAAAATAATCTAGTATAGATTTGTTTGGTTCAAAACGTATCTAGATTATATTTGATCAACGTAAACATGTGTCTCTGTTTATGCGTATGTAACAAGGTTAATTTTATGTTTTAAATGAAGAGTCTTCCTTTGATCAAAAAAAAAAAAACATACGCCACTCTTAATTGTATTATATTAGAGTTGGAGCCGTGGTTCATGCGGCAATGTGAAGAAACAAATAAAAGTGACTAAATATTGTATTAAGCTAATTAAGTTTTAACACTTTCGACTTTCTCTTACTATATAATAACAGAGCGAGTCTTCAAAATATTCACAGAATACATATTTCAATAAAACTTACTGATCCTTAATTATTACAGAATGACTAAAAGTTCAAGAACTCAATCTCTTCCTCTTTCTCTCCCAGTGATTGACTTGTCAATTCCAAACTTCAAGCCAGAATTACCTGAGTGGGAATCAGTGAAATCCCAAGTCCATAAGGCCATAGAAGAATACGGATGTTTCGAGGTCTTGTTTAATGGAGCTTCAATGGAGCAACGGAAGGCACTGTTCAAGGCCTCAGAGGAAGTTTTTGATTTACCATTGAAGACCAAATTGAGTACAAAGTTAGAAAATCTTTACAGTGGATATGAACGTCAGAATCCAGCTATGGCTTTATACGAAGGTATGGGCTTTAACGGTGTAGATAATCCTGCAGTTGTCGATGACTTGACTCGCAAGCTTTGTCCTCAAGGCAACACCATCTTCAGGTCACTTCAAAACAAACTTTTACATTACATTTTAATGTTATGCTACCCTTTTTTGCTATTATTAAACTTAAGATTTGTGATCTAATTCAGCAAGAATGTTCACTCGTTTGCGGAGAAGATGATAGAAGTAAACGTGAATGTGAGGAGATTCACTACAAGAAAACTGGCAATTTGCGATGGCTAAAGATGTTGCAATGGCGTTGTAAATGGCCAATTTGCTACAGATCTCAGACACCATCAAAAATGTCGCAAACCATGAGTCACAAATGAAATTCATCGGCGTCGCAGGGATTGCCGACGTCTAGTATACGTAGCAAACCTGCGACGGAAAGGGTCCTCTCAGATACGTCGCATCTTTGCGACGCTGTTGCGATGTCCGATCTGTGACGTCCCTGCGACGTCATTAATGCGATGTTTTTGCGATATACACGTTGCGACGTGTTTGCGACGTTTTTTCTGCGATGCCGTTGCAACGACTTTATAAAAAATATCTTTTAAAAAAATTTAAATTATAATAAATAATTTAATAAAATATATTTAAATTATTTTTTAAAAAAAAATATATATTACAAAATATTTTAAATATATTACAAAAAAAAAACTAAAAATCCTCCGATAGGTCGTGGTCCGAGCTCCGGTTTGGGTTCTGGTCCGTGTTCCGGTTCAAGTTTGCTAACTCAATCCGGACCCACCGGGTTGCATCGCGTTCAGCTGAGCAGCAATGTCGGTGTCTTTCGTAGCCAATGTAGAGAATAACCGGTTGAACTGTGCGATGTTCTGTTGAAGGGTCGATATCATGCAGCTTACTCTCCATCTCCGCCATTTTTGTCGAATCGGCAGCGGGTTGAGACTATGAGCTTTGCATCCAGGTGCTCATCTCGATCTGCGAGTCCAGAGAGCAACCGGTCTGTATACTCTCCCTTTTTTACGGGGAGCAACCTGATAAGAAAAAAATAATTAAACGTTAGTTTAACAATTTGAAATGGAATAAATACGAAAAAAATACAGAAAGTCTTACCTCAGCATATATCTGGTTCTTTTGTGCGGTCGATAGCACGGTAGATCCAGTGCTCTCGTCATCCCCATCTTGGGTCAACTGCTGCATCTTTGCAATGACCTTGTTGTATAATCGCTAGGCCTTTTTGTAGACAAAGACCTCGGCCTTGTTCCATTTGGTCTGGTAGAGCGTTTCTACCAGATCAGGGTGAGGATCTCCCGTCTCTTCTTGCTGAAAGGATTTAAGAAGTTATTAGTTTAAGTAAAATTCATTTTATTTTCTTTAAAAATAATGACGTAATATATTAATTACCATTTTTCGAGCTCGGGCCTTGAACGAGGTTTGGTCCGAGCAATGTCTATGCGGACCGTCGCCATCAGGATCGGACAGCCGAGACGCCCGCTCACTTGATCTTTTCTGCTTGAACTTCAGGTCTTGCCAATAACAGACAAGACCCTCCCAGACTTCGGGGTTAAACCACCGCGGTATCGCTTTGTCGCCATTTTCCCTCCATTTGGCCTTCCGACGGCTGATCTGGTTGCACAAGCGAGTCTTCAAAACCTTCTCGAATTTCTTACGGACGTCAGCCGTAATCGAGGGGCTCCAGTGGTACCGTTGCTAGAACGGGAAAAAAATTTAATGTTACATTGATGTTAAAATTTATTTAAAGAAATTGAATATTCAAAAACTTACCGCAAATGTCTTGAACCACCTATCAACAATGTGGTTTGGAACTTGGGAAAAGTTTGCGTGCGGTTCCATGAAATATCTTTTGAAGATTTCCCGCACGGCTGTTGCCAACACTTGGTCATCATCGAACCTACAATTTTATTCCCAAAAAAATTAAAATTTGATTGATAAACCATTAAATTCATAATTTTATAGATCGGGAAGTACCATAGCGTTCCTGGCGGACGATGTGGAACGAGGTTTTTCAAGAACTTGTGGTTTGCATCGTTGAGGATACCTTCAATAGACATCCTCGCAGCAATGTGCGCTGGAATGGGCTGGTAGACAGGAGGAGGAGGTGGCGCGGACTCTGTGTCCCATATGGGAGTGTAACCAGGCTGAGAGCTGGTACTACATCCCGGCGTGGACGGGACAGAGTGAAAGCCCCCACCATCAGAAAGATACCTAGTATACGGATTACAAATTCCAAACATCTGAAATCACAATAATTTAGATGTTTGGAGTCGTTATTAATTAAAATACCAATAATCATTAAAACTACGATAATTCTAAACGTTATATGATTGTTTGAACATTATCATTAATCATTTAAACATTTTAGAAAATTCTAAACGTTATATAAAATTTCTATTATACTTACCAATAATCATTAAACGTTTGAGAAAGTTCTAAACATTTTTTGAAACTATTTTAAAATTATCATTAAGAATTTAAACGTTTAAGAAAATTCAAAAAATTATTTTTAAAAATCCCTTGCTCGATACATCGGGAGAATGTGGAGACATAATCATCCGGAAACTTTACATATGAAGATATCCAATTAAACAATGTTTGCCGCGCTTCTCCGGTCAAACGAAACCTATGAATTGGTTGTTTCCCATCCCGTGTAATATGTAATTCGCTTCTCGAACATATTTCGGCTATGTCCAACCTTGATTTCAAATTGTCTTTACTCTTTCCCTGCACATTAATAATCGTGTTCATGATGTGATCGAAAACGTATTTAACGATGTGCATCGGATCGAGGTTGTGACGTAGTAAGAGATCTTTCCAATATGGGAGTTCCCAAAAGATATTCTTTTTGTGTCAGTTCTGAGATTGTGTATATCTGTCAGGCATGTTTGCTGGAGTGTGCCAATTGCCCCCACGTTTACATGTTTCCTCAGCACCATAATAATCAATCTGCTGCAAGAGCTCATCTCTTGACATATGTGTTGGAGGAGGAATGCGCACAACCTTGTTTTTCTTGAACTGTTTTTTATTCCTCCGGTAGGGTTGGTGCATAGAGAGAAACCAACGGTGATAATCAAACCAACATGATTTCTTACCATGCTTTAATTGAAATGCATCAGTCCATTCCATACATTATGGACAAGATAACCTTCCATGAGTTGTCCACCCAGATAACATTCCGTACGCAGGAAAGTCACTTATCATCCACAATAAAACGGCACACATCTTGAAATTCTGCTGCTGCGAGAAATCATATATGCGAACACCTATATACCATAATTGTTTCAGCTCATGAATCAAAGGTTGCAGGAACACATCAAGAGATCGCCTAGGATGACTACGACCTGGCACTAGAATGGTCATAAACAAGAATTCGCTTTGCATGCACATATCAAGTGGAAGATTGTATGGCGTCAATATGACAGGCCATAGCGAATATTGTCTTCCCGACAACCCAAATGGACTAAATCCATGTGTGCATAAACCAAGATAAACATTTCTATACTCTTTGGCAAAGTCAGAATGTACCATCTGAAAGTGTTTCTAGGCTTTTGTATGTGACGAATGTGTAACCTCCCCATCATTTGTTGTGTGTTCTGCGTGCCATCTCATTGCCGTTGATGCCTTTTCCGATTGGTAAAGTCATTTCAATCTATCAGTGATTAGCAAATACCATATACGTTTGTATGGGACACGATTCCTCCACCTGTTGCTCGATACCTCGGTTTCCCGCAAAAAGGGCATTCTCCAACTTATCATCGTCTTTCTAGAAAATCATGCAATTTTCAATGCAAACATCAATCGTTTCTGATGGTAATCCGAGACCCGTAACTAACTTCTACATTTCATAGTAACTCTCAGCAGAATTATTGTCTCTTGGCAGATACTCTTTAAACGCATCTACTAATTGGTTCATACTTCTCTCAGTTATGTTTCCTTCACTTTTAATACACATCAACCTAGATGCTAATGACAGTTTGGATAGTCCTTCTCTACATCCCTCATAGATAGGTTGATTAGCAGCATCAAGCATATCATAGAATTGTTTCGCTTCTGCTTGAGGTTCTTCAATAGTATTTTCACTACCGACTCAAATAGATCCATGTTATGCATCTGTAACCATATCATGATATCTATTACCTTGAAGATGCTCATAACTTTTAAACATATTTTTGCCATAATTATAATTAGCGTTATCAGTAGGTTGATCATCACCACCATCACCCATACTACTATTCCCAGCACCGAGACTATACCCCTCCCCATGTGAAAACCATACATAATAGTTCAGAGTAAATCCTCTATTATATACATGCCGTTTCACAAGAGACTACTTTTTGCATCTTGGTCTTCCAAGTTACCAAATTTCCTCCAATGAAAGTGAAATACCCCATTGTAGACTTCCTATCATTCATATCACCGGCCCAATCCGCGCCACAATACCCCCAAAATCTCGGTATTATTATTCTTGCCCATCCATATACCACAACCCGAACATTTTTTGAGATACCTTAAGATCCGTTCCACCATACTCTAATGATACACCGTTGGTACTTGCATATGTTGACTCACTTAATTTACGGCATAACATATGTTCGGTCTTGTTATAGTTAAGTAGATGAGTTTGCCAATGAGTCAACGATATTGAGATGCATCTTCATATGACTCATCATTTTTCTCCTCCTTTCGACTGACCTTGTAGCCATCTTCAAGAGGTGTCTTGACTGGTTTAGACCCTATCTTTCCTGTTTCACGCAAAAGATCAAGAATATACTTTCTTTGAGAAAGAAAGAGGCCTTCCGAAGAACGACACACTTCAATTCCTAGAAAGTATTTTAGTTCACCAAGATCCTTAATCTCAAACACGGATTTATGGTAAGCTTTGGTAGAAGAGATACAGTCCTTGTCATCACCGGTTATGATCAAGTCATCCACATATATGAGAACTACAATCATGCCATTTGATCTGTGTGATGTGAATAGAGTATGATCGGCTTCCGACTTGGTGAACCCTCTTTCTTTGAGCGTGGCACTAAGCTTGTGGTACTAAGCTTCGGGTTGCACCGTACTTTCAATTCTAGGAGGTGGATGCATATATACTTCATCCTCAAGTTCACCTTGAAGGAATGCGTTCTTGACATCCATCTACCATAGATCCCACTCAAGGTTAGTAGCCAAGGATAACACAACACGGACCATATGTAGCTTAGCTATGGGTGCAAATGTATCGGTGTAGTCTTTGCCGTATGTTTGAGTGAAGCCTCATGCAGCCAAGCGAGCCTTGTATCGTTCTATGTCATCATTACTCTTGTATTTAATGGTGAATATCCAGCGAGACGTGACCGCCTTCTTTCCAGGTTTTAAGTCCGCTTCAACCCACGTATGATTGCGTTCCATGGCTCTTCTTTCATCACTAACCCCGTCCTGCCACATCTTGTGTTTCTTGGCTCTTCATAGCTCTTAGGTATCTGTTCAAGATCAATTTTTCCAAAAAATGATTGATGTTCATATGGAAAAAGGACAAGAGAATAAACCACTTGAATAGGATAAGCCACGACTTTATTGTTGTAGTAGACACGGGTATTGACCCAATTGGATGGATCCTTTCGGAGTCTAGTACTTCGTCTTAAGGGTGAAATCGGTGTGTCATGGTTGAGATCATCCATTTGATCGAGTTCATGTGAAGTGTGTTCCTCGGTCGGATCGTTATTGTTGTGTCCGGGTCGATCATTTAGATTGTCATCCATATATCCGGATTGTTGAGCCGCATAATCATCTAGTCGTCCGGATTGTTCTTGCGGTACCTCCGGACCTCGATCAGACCCATCTGTTTTCTCATCCGCCGAGCCACCATTCCGAAGTCCTTCTAATATGTATTTAAGGCTTTCAGCCCTATCCGATGGATTATGGGCTAAGTCTTTTAGTTAATTCCAATTCTCCACATCATGATAACATTTGCTTTCAATGAATTTCACATCTCTTGAAATCATGACCCTTCTTGTAGCCGGATTGTAACACTTGTAGCCTTTTTAGGTTGTGGAGTAACCAATGAACATACATCTTGTACTTTTCTCATCCAACTTGTCTCTAAGTTCTCCTAGTACTAACACATAGCAAACACACCCAAAAACTCGTAAGTGATTAAATGATGGTTTTGTGTTATTTAGTACCTCAAATGGTGAGTTGTCTTTGAGAACTTTTGTTGGGGTTCGGTTGATTAGATATCATATAGTCATCATGGCATCACTCCAAAATCTTTTTGGAACACTCATTTGAAACATCATTGATCTAACCACCTCCATTAAGTGGCGATTCTTCCTTTCCGCCACACCATTTTGTTGTGGCGTGTATAGGCAGCTGATTTGGTGCTTTATTCCGTTCTTAGCTAGGTATTGTTTGAACTTTTGACTTGTGTACTCTCCACCATTATCCGATCGCAAGCTTTTCACATTAGAGTTATAATGATAAGTTACATATATGTGAAAGTTGACAAATGCATCATAAACACGATCTTTTGATGGTAAGAGTGTTAGCTAAGTAAATTTTGATTTTTCATCTATGAATGTCACAAAATATTTTGATTATCTCTAGATAAGCAAGGTGAAGACCATACAACCGAATAAACCAATTCAAAACATTTTTCATAGTTCGAAGTTGATTTGAAAAATACGGTCTTACAATGTTTGCCACGAATACAAGCCTCATATTCAAGATTGTCAAAAGAACTACTTGGCATCATTAATTCAAAAGCTCTACTATGCGAATGGCCTAATCTAGCATGCCAAATAATATCAAAAGTACTAGCAACTACGGAATTTAAAGCATTGGATAGAGTAGAGGAATTATTTGTGTCTTCAAGCACATAAAGCCCTCCTTGAGTCACGCCACTTCCAAGAATAGATCTGGTCTCAATATCCTGAAACTTTACATGATTAGGACTAAAGATAGCATTGCAATTTAAATCATTTGTGGTTTTATGGACCGATAAAATATTTGATGTAAATTTTGGAAGATAAAAGGCTTTACTATCCTTTTTAAATAGTTTTAAGTCTCCAATACCCTCTAAAGGAATCTTATGGCCATTTGCAACAATTACATTGACAATAGCAGGTTTAATGTTGTCTATTAGGTTTGGGTCACAAATCATATGGTGAGATGCACCTGAATCAACAACTAAAGTTTTTGGAGCTTTCGTTGTAAGTAAAGCGTTATCGGATTCCTTGAGGGTTGTAAGTGATTTGATGAGGGAATCAAGGTTGAGGCATCTCTCTGCCTCTTGGATGGTCGCAGTATGAGCAAGTCCGGAGTCCACTTCCATTGGTGTAGGTCCGTTGAAAATTGGTTCGGATTGACTAGCTTCATCCGCCGACTTGACATTGTTGGCCCGAGGATGGTCTCTGAATTTGCTAGGCTTGAGATGCGGGTGTAGAATCCAACATTTGTCTTTGATGTGTCCATTCTTCTTGGAATTGTCACATATTAAGCTTTTCCTATCTGTTGGTTTGTATACACCTTTGTTTGCCACAACAAGCTCTCCTATGCCACCAAAGAGACCAAGGCTTCCTTTTTCTTTTTGAATCCGAGCACATACCTCATCAACGTCCGGGAGTTATCATCCCTAAGTATATAAACGATGAGATTATTGTACCTCGGACTTAGTATGAAAAGTAGACTAAACACTTGATCTTCTTCACGCCGATTGTTGAGAATCTCCGGATCGGTTGTGCTTAGACACAACATCTCGAGTTCAGCCCATAACGAACGCCACTTACCATAGTGCGATGTGAACTCAATGTCATCTTGACTTAGTGTATTGATAGCCTTTTGCACTTCAAAAACCTGCGTGAAGTTTGAAATGTTACCAAAGACCTTTTTAAGAGTCTCCCAAAGCTCTTTGGCCATTTCACAATATGAGTAGGACTCATGAATCGGCGGATCTAGGGAGCTTTGAATAATATCCATTACAACTTGGTCTTCTTGAAATCATATGTTGTTGTCACTGGAAACCACCCCTTGTTTACCATCCACACTCGTGACTTAGTTTGGTGAGGCTCCAAGTTCAACATGTTCCCATAAACCACATCCGCAAAGAATAATCTTTGCATTTCTTGACCATAAGAGATAGTTAGGGCACTTGAGAATCACATGAACACCAAATGATTTGAAGCTTTCCATTTTTACTCACCGAGGATGCTATTACCCAACGGATAAAAGAAATGTTGAGAAGAGAATGAAGTTTTGTTCGGATGAATTGAAAGAGAATGATGAAATGAGACTAGAACCGTAGAGAGAATGAGTAGAATGTGATCTTTTGCTCTAATACTATGTTAGAATTTGAAGGCGATACTTGCGGAAGTATAAGAGAAAGAGAGGAAGAGAACCGAGAGTATGAGAGTGAAAGAGATTCAATTTTTCATTGCAAAATTAGATAATTACATTTGTTGTCTTACAAACTATTTATAGAGAAACAAAGGAGTGAGTAACGGTCACAAGCTTCAACCGCAGCCCTTGTTGGTTTTCGAGGATGAGAGAGACATGTGGAGATCCCAAGGTGATGGTGACTTGAGCTTTCACGTCCTTTTCTTCTCGGATTTGGCAAAAAGAGGAGAGTCACATGTCTCGAACAGCTCCAATGGTCATGTGCCTCTCCTTAGGACTCAACTAGACATTTGTAACAAGTCTTTACTCCATTAGAAAGCCAAATCTTCATTATTTAAATTGTTGACTTTTTCTATGGTCGTTGACCCGTCCGTTGACCGTACCGCGATACATGTTTTCTCGACCCGCAATATGTATTCCTTTGACCCGCGGTACGTATTCCTTGACCGAATGCCTTCCCGCGGTACACGATCCAATTGTTAACTTTCGCTGCTACCATTGACATATCCCGCGGTACGTACCTCTCGACCCGTGGTACATGAACTGATTTGTTGACTTTTGCTGTTGCCGTTGACTCGACATGCGGTTAGTACGTCTCGACCCGATGCCTTACCATGGTACATGAAAACCCGACTGTTGATTTTATTGACAGTCCGTTAACTTTATTAAAAAAAATTTCTTTTATTTATCTTGATCAGTAAGTCCATCCCACATAAGAATATATGCTCTTGAAGCCACTACATTAAAACTAACAAACATATCCCAAAAAAAATTCAAAATTTTGATGCTCTAAGCAATTTTTTTTTCTATAACATAGGCACTACCGTGATATCAACAGAGTTGTGCCAACATTAATGACTACCCTAAGCAATACAAAATAAAATGCCCCCTTTTAATAAAAACAGAAAATTAGTTCTGAAACATAATTTTTTTTCTTTTTTCTCCACAAAATGGTTAACCAATATTTTCAAAATAAATGTTTCTAACTAATTCTTTTTAGAAAGCTAAGATAGCCAAGTCACTCAATCTTTCTTGTGACATACTCGAACGGAGATATGATTTAATCAACTTCAATTTCGAAAAACTTCTTTCAGCAGATGTAATCGAAACTGAAATCATCAATAGTATTCGACTAAATTTGTGTTCTTTAAGCCTTTTCAAAACATTCCTTCATTCACCAAATCATGTAGATGCAAGTTGACTACTATCACTTTGATTAAACAATTTACAGCAAAAGCAAAAGATTTTGTTCAGTACCTTTGAGTAAACTCCATCGATCTTGTTTTGTACCATCACTCATTTATCTTGTATAATAAGAGTGAAAAATGCCTTTTACCACTTTCCTTGGAAAACTTATTATCAAATGGCAGCCTTTTTGTTGGACCTTGTACTACCATAAAATCTCTCTATTCATTCCATCCATTTTTTATGTTTTCTCAATTTCATATATCATATATATCCAAAAATTCGGTAAACTCCTTCAAATTATAACTATTCTCGTGTTCTCACGTTCATTCTTCTTAGCATCATCTTCGAATCTTTTTGTTTACCCAAACCTAATATTTATATGTTTAGCGTTAACTAATTTTTATGACTTTAAGTCCATTAACCTTTCGTAAGCTCAGTTCTTTATCTTACTTATTATAACAGTTGTTAGATGATTACCCGTGAAATAGATGATTATCCGTACAGTGCACGAGATTATTTTTTCTGCAAAATAAATATACATTGATAGTTATTTATATTTATTTATAATATTTATATATATGATATTTGTTTGTCTTCTATTTATTTTATTGTTTGATTTGTATATACAGTTTATTATTTATATATATACTTAATATACTAAAGATTAATTACTAATGATGATTCATGTTGTGCACAAAATATATTTTTTGGATCTATGTTCATTAAGGTTTTGATGCATTACATAAATTTTTTGACTCATGTTCATATAGGTTGTTAGATATGTAGTCATTTAGGTTTGTAGATTTTTATATGTTCATTTAGTTTTTATATTCGTGTTCATTTAAGGTTTTAGACCCATTTTTATACAAGTCTTTTAACGTGTGTTTATTTAGGTTGTTAGACCCGTGTTTGTTTAGCTTTTAAATTTAAGGTTTGTTTATTTGCCATAAATTTATAATTTTTAGTAAGAATGAAATAACATAATCTTAAATACTCAAAACTTAACAGGAAATAAGTATATAAATATATATATATATATATATATATATATATATATATATATTGTTATATTTTGAGATGAATATGACAAGAATTCAAGCAATATTGTTATTTAGATTTTTTGACTTAATATTTATTTAGGATCTTAGACACGTATTATTTGAGTTTTTAGATTTGTGTTCATTTATATTTTTATATCCGTCTCCATTTAAGTTCTTAGACCCATATTCATTTAGATTTTTAGACTCATGTTCGTTTAAGTTTTTAGACTCATGATCATTTAGATTCTTATACTTGTGTTCATTTAAGTTGTTAGTTTCCGTATTCATAATAATCAATATTTAAGGTAATTTAAATCAGTTTCATATATTTTTGATTAACAATATTAATTTAAGGAATGCAATTGAAAAGTTAACATAGATTATTAAGAATTTTTTCTATTTCAAAAATTTATATTCTTTATTTGATGGAGAGAAATATTAATAAGATTTTTGAAATAAATACGACATGAATTCAAGTAATATTCGTTGATACAATTTATGATTGTTGGTTCAATATAATATCTCAAATAATATTTTAAAATTTAAAATATTAATAAATATATTAAGTAAAGTTGGTTTAAAATATATTTTACTAACAATATTTATTTTAAGAAATTTTTAAATTTCAATGTTGAATGTGTGTTCAAAATTTAAATCATTGGTAAGTAATTGAATTTTTAAGGAAACTTGGTATTGTATTTTCATGAAAAATATATATATATTTAAAAAAAAAATCAAATATAATTATTGAATATTATTGATTTGTTGAAGCTAAATTATTTTAACTTTAGTAACTATATCTTAGTTTATGTCTAAGATTGAAACAATTACTAAAAGTTGTTTATAAATGGTAAATGAGATATTAATTTTGTGTTTATATATATATATATATATATATATATATATTGAAATCTAATCTATAATATTTAAGATTATTTGGGTAAACTTTGTAAGTGTGTTTATTAAATTTTATTAATAATTGAAAAATACATTATTAAAGAAAACCGATAATATTGCCGAGTTGCTCTCAGCCTGGTGGTTAGGATGATCCAGCTAATGACTTGGCACCCGGGTTCGATTCCTACCTGCTGCATTATGGTAGCTTAAAAAAAGAATTATTGGAGGTGGGCTTTAGGTTATGGATCGGACCTTGTCGATCCAATGTTGACAAAAAAAAAAGAATACCGATAATATTTTTATTTAATGATGATATAAAAGACAAAAAGTATTTAATACCCAAATACAAAATAACTAAATAATTATCAGTAATTAATTGTATTATGGTAATATATTAAACATGGTAAGCATCTTAAGTAATTTTCACAAATACTTTATTAATAATTATTTGTAACTATTTGTAACATAATATATTAATTATTATTTGTTAGTACTTTTAAAGACGCTTTCCTAAACTAATTTGTTAGGATCCAAAAGGCATGAATGATATTGGTTTTGATCCTCCATTGTTAACTAAATGGTTTGAGAATAGTGATAGAATTAAGAACCATTATTAGTATCTTTTAATTTTTTTTTGGTTTCATATATCTTTTTTTGAATTGAACAGAGTATCCTGTAACACATATATGTTACATATATATAATGAGACATTTTAACCTAAATTTGGGTTAGAATGAATATTGTCTAAAACGGTAAGTAAATACATTAAATTATATTATATTCTTTTTCTCTCATATATTATGTATTTCTCAAAGAAAAATATAATAGTTCAAATCATCTAAATCTCTTTCTTTCCTATAACTATAAAAAGCAATTACTATTAACTGCTTATAAATGGTAACAAAATATTTGATTTGTGTTTACAATAAATAAATCCCAAAAAATTGCTCTAAGAATCTATATTACTAAATACTATTTAAGTAAATATGGTATGTGTTTTTATTACATTTAGTTACTAATATTAAAAATACATGATTATAGAATTCCGTTTATATTATTATTTAAGGAGGATATAAAAGGTAAAAAATATTTAACACCCAAATAAAAAGAATGTGTTAGTAATGATAGACATTTAATTGTATCATCATAATATATAAAGCATGGTAAGTGTCTTAAGTTTGAATTATTTCTAAATATAATATAAATTTAAAATTTTGATTTTATAATTAATAAATAAATAGAAAATATAAACTTTGTTTAGAATAAGATTAGTTTCTAAAATATAATTTTAGAAAATAAAAAATATATACTAACCCGCAGAAATATTTAGAATCACTAGTATGAATATTACAACATTACCCTTTTCAAAAATTTAAATTGTTAACAAAACACTGTGATTCCAATGACATAAGCTATAAATAAGTATCATAGTTATGGTTGTAGACTCAAAATGGTAAATGTAATATTTTAGTTATTGTATAAGACACAAAAGATTAATATGGTAAAATAAAGCAAGTGAAGTTATAGGTAGTCTAAAAAAAATATCTTAGCAATTTATTAATAATAAATGAAGAAATTATTGCAATATTGTTTGGGCAAAAAATTAATCGCTGATTAATTTTAGGAAAATAACAAATTTTGTAATTAAAAGTTTACATAAAACAAAGAGTTTGTATTCAATGCTCAAGGTAAACGTAATGTTACACAAATAACCTCAAACACATTCTAATACAATAACTAATTTTATTATATAGAGGATTTTTTTTTTAATATTAATTAATTGTTATATCCAGTCCAATTATTTATCCTACATATAATTTTTAAGTCCAGCTCACGTAAGAACATATGCTCCTAAACTAATACTAAATGAAGCCACTGCATTAAAACTAACAAACATATGTATTTTACAGAAAGATCATTGTATTGACATACCACTACAAGTAAACAAGTGGTTTCTGAGGAAAATATACCATCGTAAATTTACTACTCTGTTACAAGCATT
The DNA here is from genome assembly GCA_963920545.1 of Lepidium didymum. NCBI lineage: Eukaryota > Viridiplantae > Streptophyta > Magnoliopsida > Brassicales > Brassicaceae > Lepidium > Lepidium didymum. The sequence continues at coordinate 7,501,444 of OY986983.1, read as the reverse complement.
TTGCCATGTAAGGAAAGCTCCCACAAATATATGGAGAATTTATGGGTGTTTTGCGATAAATTTGTGAGAGCAAACTAATACTCGCAAAACAATAGCAATATTGCGATGATACTGTGGTGGATTATCCTCCTAGCAAATTTATGATATTTTTTTATGGATTTTGAATTTCGATAAAATTAGGTAAAACAAGTTTAAAATCTAAAGTACCTAATATTTGCGAGGACAATAGTTTTCCTCGCAAACAATTTGCACTGGCTTTGCAATTCCCACGCAACATAAAATTTCATAGCAATTCCTTCGCAATATTTCGTAGCAATTCTCTTGCAAAATTTTTCTCTTACCTATAAATAGGTCGGGAGTGACATATAATAACATAAGCACTTATATACCCAACATGTCGGTATTTGTTGAATAATTGATATTAATTATAATCAAAAGCAAGAGAGTGGTCCACCCAATATTATTAGAATAGTGTCATATGAAAGAATTTCGAGTTAAAATTTAAATCATGACAGTTTGTCAATCTAATTGTTGAAAAAAGTATTATTGATATTAATATTGAAAAAAAATTATAATAACAAAAAATAATTAATACATACCTAACGTATGTTTCCTACATCATAAATATATGATCGGAACAACAACGAATTTTTAACAAATTAATGTCTTAACTCAACATTCACGAAAGAAATAGTGTATACATATATAGCTGTCTCCGGAATATAATTATGCAGAACATAACTTGAAATTTAGTTGCAAAATAGTACTATAAAATATTTATATAAAGAGATGAATATGAAAAATGTTCTAAGGGATCATGATCAAGTTTTAAGGTTAAATTAATTAACCAGTTCGTCGCTTCATCATCACTCGTCTACTCCTCTAGGCTGCAGTCCAAACCCAGTCGCATCCGATCTTTTCATGATCCTCAACCTCTTGCATGACTCTATGAACATCCTGCAATTCCACATATATCCAAATTCAATCATATCAGTTTAGTTTGTGATATTAATTTATAATTTTTAAGTCAAAAGATATGGACATACCCCCACGGTACATCTCCTGCGAGCATCCAATCTCCATCTTTGTCTTCGTAAATTGTAACGTATTCGCAGTTATCACCATCTTTCAAAGCCACTCCTGCACATTTTATATCTAACTATTAATTTTGTTGACTATAGAAAAATCTTATTAACAATATAATTAAATACTAAATAATTAATTATATATCTATATGGGTTTTTTTTAACAATAATTAGATTGACAAGCCTGGATCCATAGCAAAATTACTTCCAGGGTTGGGATTCAAACTCATCAACTGATATCAAACTAGATCAGGAACAAACCAATTGGGACACCTGATCTCTCTTGTGTTTTTTCTATTAGAAAATCGACTATGAACTAATTGAAACCTTAGACCTCCAAAATCTCCCAAATAAAGATCTCAACAGTATAAATCCTTCTATAACATTGCTCGCTAACGCAAAAGTACGTGCGGAAATTTATACGTTAGTACTTTGTGTTAGTCGTGTACCTTATTATATTTTGGATCTAACCAGCATTTTCATTCACAAGGGTTGGTTCTTAATTAGTTTTTACATTAAGTATAAGTCACTCAAGTTCTTAATTAACCGCATCTCGTGAATGTATAATATCACATGGTCACGATCTTAATAACTTTGAGAGAAAACGAAAATAGTTACTAACCGATGCCACGAAGACCCAAGAGCTTATCAAGAGCAAAGGCTAGATGATCGTAACTTTGGCTCGAACCAAGATCCATCTTCCTCAAGTAAGGCACACCATCCATACTCACTTTCACATACCCTAATCCCACTTTTGTCATCAAAGCTTCCTTACAACTATTCTTCCTCCGGTAAGAGCAAACCGGCGGCCACCCAACGACCTGACTTTTTGCCGCCGGCGAATCATTATTAACCTTCTGATCAGCTTCTCCACCTGATGAAACGACGTCGCTTTCACATTGATCAGTAGTACTACGTGAAGAAGTACTCATGATCATCTCTGTGAAACCTCTCTTCTTTATCATCACATCTCTCCCTGGAAGACCTAATCTCAGCTCTGTTATCTCAAGCTCTAGTCCTTCCTTCTCCATTTCTTAATTAACTTCTTTCTTCTCAAACACTTCTCTTATTGCAGTAATGGCACCGAGTCTTCCTTTTTATATGTTGCTTCGTTGGTTCACACGATTAAACCAATGAAATGCCGACACGTGGAGTCGTTTGATGTTTAACAGTCTTTCTTCTTCTTTTATTCAGAGACAAATTGGGGGCAAAGACAGGTCAAGTGAGGATGCGTTGGTCGGTCACATGAGAGACATGAATTTGGTGCTGTTTTTTTTTTTTTTTTTTTTTCTTCAAAAATTATAAAGACCGGCATTACAAGGTGGTTAAGGGAACAGATCCTACGGTTCTCAATTTTTCTTGTCATCTTTTACTCGCCGTTGGATCATTTTTCTCTAAACATCCCATGTGTCTTTTCTTTTCTAAAGATTCTTGTTCTAACTAGTAAATCGCAACTATATTTAATCAAGTTCATGTTATTTACTTATTCTTTTTTGGTTTTCAATTATTTACTTTTTCTGTTTGTTCGCATTTCTAATAAGAGCATGGGAATATTTAATCAAATCGTCTATATTGGGATATGTTCGCTATCTTTCTTTGCAACATATCTAATGTTTTTAACCAATAATATTTGGCTAATTTTTTTTTGTTTTTTGTCAACACGTAACCATTGAATCGACAAAATCTAATTTATAGTCTAAGTTTTCCAAAAATAGTTGGCGACATTATAAGATAATTTAGTAAGAATATTATTGGTCACCGGTTCGATTTGATCACTTGGAATGTGTATAAGTATACACTAACTAAATTTGTATGAATCTGTAACCAAAATAATAACAATAGTAAAACTATATCTAGTAACGATTGATTGAGAACGTGTACACTTCATATTGTTATATACAGCATCCATGTAGACCAAATTCCCAAAGAAACGTAAAGTGAATGGCAAACACTCTCAGATATGCTAAAGTTTTTATGTAATAAACTTGGAAACAATAATAATATCCAATGATGGAAACATAATTAAGGGAAGAAATTATGATTGTAAATATGAGACCAGTGAATTCTTGGTTTATTGGTTTTGAGTTAGAAATTAATATAATATAGAATTAATTATCCAATTAAATTATTCAATTCAACCCAAAATCAGTCTATGAAAATATATATATATATAGAATACCAAAATCAATGGGTAGAAAAGTCATCATCTAGAAAATAAAACGAATAAGATGTCATATTGAAAAGAGACAAGATATATTACTGACTAATATATGAGAGATATTAGTCAAAAATATACTTGTCATCAATTAATTGTGAGTTAAAAGTTATGAACACTGATGACATGTAGCGGAAAAACTAGTGTGGAATGGTTCAGATTGAGCCAAACCCGAAGTGTTGGGTTGTTGATAAACTAATTTTGAGGTCATCATACATTGATACCAATAAAAACAGAAGATGTAATGATGGGTTAAGGAGACGTAGGGACACGAGAATAGAAAAAAAAGATGGACCGTGTGTATGTGTGTGAGTTATGTGGGTTCACTCTTGTCTACAAACTTTCATTGATTGATTGACACAAACAAGTTGGGCCATGTGAAATTATATGAAATACAACCACATAAAGAAAGAGAGAGTAGTTCAATATTCCTATATTTCTAGTTTAAATTTAATGTTTCCAATGCCTAACATACGACATTTTGCAACACCATGTTTTTTATTGTCAAAATTAGGACACAGGACACAACTGACCGGACTATTAGCTAAATTTTTACATAATATACACAATAGGAATTGATCTTTGGATGTGCAAGTACATCTGCTTTTAGTGAATTTACCACATTCCACTAGACTAAAGGTTACGTTCTTGCAACACTATGTTTAATATTTTTATATACCATTTTTACAGATTTTGAGTCAGACCAATGTTTTTTTCACATCTCAAATGCACACCTGGCATAATCTTTCTAAAATAAAACCATAATATATTAATGAGATAATTATTTAAATAATGCTATAATATAGCATAATTATTCAAATAATGATCTATAATATGAAGGTTAAAATTTTAGTGTAAAAGACATAAAACCACAATTTTTAATTATTTATTTTAAAAAAAAAATCTTAAGATAGAAAAAAAAACAAAAATAAAAAAAAGATGAATAATTACTGGGTAAAACTTACGGGATCAAAATAGTTCATTGTCTTCAACTTTTCTAGGGTTACAAAAGTTCATAGTCACTTCCTCTCTCGTGATTTTGTGTAGATCTATTCAATTCTTGTAGCTTAACAATTTCTGGGTTTAAATATGGAGATTCATTCGATTTTGAGTTCTTCTGATGTTGATTTTGTGTAAGAGAAGATTGATTTCAATAAAAAATTTGAGATTTATTTTGTGTACTCTAAATCTGCAGATTTATTTGTTTTTGAAAATTTCTAGTTTTTGTGGATCGAATATATCCTAATTTTGTGTTCTTCTTATACTCACACTACAAGAAAACACCCGATTTGTAACGTCATTTCGCGATGAAAAGTCAATGTCGCAATTTTGCAACATCGTTGCAACTCTGTTGCGATGCAAAATGCAACATCGCAACCATGTCGCAATGTTGCGACGTATTCCAGTGTCGCAATACTGCGACGTGGTTGCCATTACGTTACAACGTGATTGCGATGCGTACTTGGAAATCGCAAGGGCGTAGCAATGTTGCGACGTTGTTGCGATGCCTTCTTTCCAAAGCAAAATTGCGAGTCGACTGCGATGTAACTTACCCCATCGCAATTGCATAGCAAATTTCCCCTTTTCCCTATAAATAGCCCACCATGTGATTGTATCTTCACACAAAATCTCATAAACACTTAGAGAGAGAAAGAAATCAGGGAGAAAGATTTCGGGAAAAAGAAATATTTGAGATTTTTTTTTCTTCTTAAGAAAAAAAATGGTGTCGGAGCATGAAGTATTCACATTACGATGATGGATGTATAATCGAAAAGATTTGGAGACATGAGAAGTGACGAAAGAGTTTTGAGATGGGTTAAGAGCATTCATTAACCAGACAGCTAATAATTCATTTACTCTGAATGATGGTAACATCTTTTGTCCATGTGTAAAGTGTGGGGAACACCAAATATTTGAATGTTGATATGGTGAAATGGCAAGTATATAATAGAAGATTCACTCTGAACTATTATGTATGGTTTTCACATGGAGAGGGGTATAGTGTTTGTAGTGCCCCGACCACGATCCGATTGATAAGTCATGAGGGAAAAGAAACCAAGCAGAAGTGCGGATTTTGGATAATTTGACGAAAGTGAAATAACTAAGAATGAGGAGTGTCTAAGCTGGTCACAGAAGAGGCGGAATGACTTAGAAAGAGTTGAAGAAGATTTTAAGACTAAGTGTCGGAATTTGACGTGCTCGGAGTTTTGACGTGCTCAGGAAAGTTGTGGATTTAGAACCAAGACTAAAGCTTAAACCGAAACTTAACCATTAAGTAAGTGTTGGATGAGTTCACTAAAATGGACACTTGGCATGATTATGAAAAGCCTATAACCTCCTAGGTTGTATGATTAAGGTGCTTATGTACCTTGTTAAGTGCTTGCTTAATTCTTCTATAAATAGAAGATGGAACCGAGAGAAACAAAGGGAAAATCCTTGGTGTTCAAGTTAAAAACTTGTCTTAAGTCTTGTTCAAACATTACCCCAAAAGCTTAAGAGTGTGTGTTAGAAAGAAGAAATCAATCCGCTTTATTTCCCTAACAAAGCAAAGGAAGCGATCAAGGTGAGTTTGTGATTGATTGGTTGCAAGAGGTTGTGATTTATGAGTGTCGATTTTGTGAAAAATTGATAATAAAATTGGTTGATGATGATTTGATGATTACGTATGTGTGTTGGTTGAATCCGTGAATATTTGAGAATGATAAAATATGATTATAAATATTGGCTGTTGCTAAAATATGACTAACAAGGCTAGGAAATAATTGTTAAGTGTTGTTTCATACTAAAAATTATAAGAGAATTGATGAAATAAATGATAAATTATTTGTGCAATTTACGGTTGAATTATAAGATGGTTAATGAGATTAAAGGAGGATTGAATTGTGTGTATTAGTGAAGCCGTGAGGTGTTGGTGAAGTTAGTTGTTGAATCCATGAATGAATTGTTGAGTTGCGATGATATTTGAGTTGTGATGATTGGTGATAATCCGTAAATGCTTAGTATTGGAGTACTATTAGATTTAACAAGCTTAAGTGGTATAGTCTAGCATGCATGGTTAGTATTCATTACGCAAGGTCATTGTTTGATAAGTGACTATTGCGTGTTATGTAATTGTTGATGTATGTATGTGTGTTAAGTGGTTTGTGGGGTTGCATGAGATGTGATGGGAAGTAAAGGGGTGATGTGGTCTAACGGTAATGAGATGAGAGTGTGAATGTGGGGAAGTGATTGGAAGGTTAATGTGATGGTAGCGATTGGAAGGTTAATGAGATGGATTGTGGTGAGGTGTGGATGGTTTGAAAAGTGGGTGAGAAGGTTGTGGTATGATAAGGTTGATTTGAAAATGGATAGATGGATGTGGTATGTGGTGGTGTGGGGCGAACCGTACTCCGTGTACGGGATGGTGCAATCCGGCAATGCGGAAAGTTAGCATTGCGGACCGGATCACGGATTGATATATGAACTAAGTGTAACCATAAAAATTTGTGTGCATTGCTTGTTTACGTTATTGGTGATTTCTCAAACTCGCTGAGCCGTTGTGTTCACTTCTCACTTCCCTCCTTGCAGGAAACCATAGTAAGCCCAACTAGAGAGCGGAAGGAAAGCAACTTAAAGCCGGTGTAAATTTTACCTTTTGCGAATGTAAGACAGTTTGTAAAGTAAACATAATTTTTGAATTCGGCTGAAACTTGTATTTGGTTTGCAACTGTTTTATAAAAAAAAAAACTTATGTAAACTATGTAATTGCAAATGGTATTACATGTGCTTAGCCTTAGTCTGGGGCAAACCTAACGGATTAATGTACTTAGGTTGCAAGGCCTTAAGTATGTTAAGACGGAATGTGTATTTTGAGTTTTGGCTAAGGTCCGATTATGTTTTGGTAACCTTAGATTGGGACTCGAACACGCATTAGTAGCACTTCCGATCTTAGTTAGGTTCGGGGGTGTTACAGTGTCGGTGCTGGGAGTAGTAGTATGGGTGCTGGTGGTGATGATCTACGTAATAGTAATACTAATTATAATTATGGCGAAAATATGTTTGAAAGTTATGAGCATCTTCAAGGTAATAGGTATCATGATATGGCTACAGATGCATATCATGGATCTAATCTAGTTGGTAGTGAAAATATTATTGAAGAACCTAACACAAAAGCCAAACAGTTTTATGATATATGTTTGATGCTGCTAATCAACCTATCTATGAAGGATGTAGAGAAGGTCTATCGAAACTGTCATTAGCATCTAGGTTGATGTCTATTAAAAGTGAAAGAAACATAACTGAGAGAAGTATGAACCAATTAGTGGATGCATTTAAAGAGTATTTTCCAGCATATAATAATTCAGCTCAGAGTTATTATGATATGCAGAAGTTAGTTGCGGATCTAGGATTACCATCAGAAATGATTGATGTTTGCATTGACAATTGCATGATTTTCTAGAAAGACGACGATAAGTTGCAGGAATGTCATTTTTGTGGAAAGCCGAGATATCGAGCTACTGGTAGAAGGACTCGTGTCCCATACAAACGTATGTGGTATTTGCTAATCACCGACATATTGAAGCGACTATATCAATTGGCAAGGACATCAGTGGAAATGCGATGGCATGCGGAACATACAACAAATGATGGGGAGGTTACACATCTATTAGATGCAAAAGCCTGGAAACACTTTCAGACGGTACATTCAGAGTTTGATAAAGAGTCTAGAAATGTTTATCTTGGGTTATGCACATATGGATTTAGCCCATTCGGGTTATCTAGGAGACCATATTCTTTATGGCATGTCATATTGATGTCATACAACCTTCCACCTGATATGTGCATGCAAAATGTATTCTTGTTTATGTCTATTCTAGTGTCTAGTCCTAGTTATCCTAGGCGATCTCTTGATGTGTTCTTGCAACCTCTGATTTACGAGCTGAAACAGTTACAGTATAGAGGTGTTCGCACATTTGATTTCTCGCAGCAGCAGAATTTCAAGATGCATGCAGTTTTATTGTGGACGGTAAGTGACTTTCCTGCGTACAAATGTTATCAGGATGGACTACACATGGAAGGTTATCTTGTCCATATTGTATGGAATGGTCTGATACATTTCAATTAAAGCATGGTAAGAAATCTTGTTGGTTTGATTGTCATCGTCGGTTTTTCTCCATGCACGATCCCTACCGATGGAATAAGAAATTGTTCAAGAAGAACAAGATTGTGCGTATTCCTCTCCCAACACAAATATCAAGGGCTGAGCTGTTATAGTAGATTGATTATTATGGTGTTGAGGAAACATGTAAACGTGGGGGCAATTGGCACACTCCAGCAAATATGCCTGACGGGTATATAGAATCTCATAACTGGCACATAAAGTGTATCTTTTGGGATGATATTCACTAACGATATTAGGTGCTTAAGCTTCTTTCTAGATCTTTTGGAGATTATGTTTCATTACATTCAATACATAAAGCAATCATATCTCTTATGATACAAAGATTTGAAGTTGGAGTCTTGGCCCTTTGATGTCTCGTGATTAGGTTACAAAAGGGAAGTAAGAAAAATGTTGCACCAAACAAGTGAGAAGACAAATGGAGAGATTGTACGAAATGTAGTGTGAATCATATGATTTGAAAAGTCTATTTCATGAAGTATAAGCTCAATAATGTGTTTGTAAGCATGTAAATACACAGATTGTTCGGGTGTTTTTGAATTCTTGTTGCCAATAGTGAAATTACATTTTGCATATTCTCATTCTTTACACTGATTAAAAGGTTATGTAGAGTAAGAGAAGAGTTTGAACATAAATTGTTTCAAAAATCCAATAAATTGTCTTGAACTACCAACAACAATTGGTGGAGTATCTTCTAGTAATTTTTTAACAAGTCATTGGAGAACATATAAGTCAATTTTACATCATGCTTTAGTTGATTCAACCCAAAATCTTCATATACTATTCCAAAGAAATTGGAAAATTGTGTTTCTTGAGAGACTCCAAGTATTTTACAACTCTTCGATTTGTCCACATAGAAAAACCATCTATTCTTATCAAATCTCCAACTTCCACACACTAAAACAATATGATCCATTGATGAATGATGAGAAATAAAACAGGGGAACATGAAAGTATAAAATCGTGATTTGCAAGCGAGAGACATCGTCATTTCGTGGTTTGGAGAAGAAGATGCAAGCCTCATTAATTCAAGGGCAAAATCAGCATTTACAATTCTAGGTTAAAAACTTAAAATAAATCTAGGAGTATTAAAATAAATCTACAACACTACGTATAAACATTTACACTGAAAAATCCGAGACACTAAAATAATAAATCTACCCCAAAAAACTCTGTTATATTGAGTATAAAATCTACGAGAACAAATCTACCAATTTCAAAACAAATCTTCAACATATGGAAACATATCTACTAATTGACAATAAATTTACGACTCAAATATAAATCTACAACAATACAAAATAAATCTACAAAAATTAATTCTACCAATTCGAAACAAATCGATAACATTGAACATAAAATCTACGAAATGGAAATAAATCTGCCAACAGAAAACAAATTGGCAACACATAACATAAAATCTATAAAAACAAATTTGTTGTATGAAATTAAATCTGCGGCCAAATTTAAATCTACTAATAGGAAAAAATTAACTATACTAGATTAAACAAATATACAAAACGGTAAAATTAATCTGCAAAAGTAAATCTACTACACTATCAAAATAAATTAGCAAACAATAAATTTGCTAAAACATAATAACTCTACATAAAGCAAAACATATTTTCCTAGAAATATTAAATATGCCATGTATTGTAGATTTATTACCCGCAGATTTATTTTTCGTCGCTGCAGATTTCATTAATGACATTTTTGTAAATATTTTATTTTTACAAAACAAAAAAGGACAAACTGGTCTTTAAAAAACTTTCAACATTATTTAAGTAATTTTGAAATATAGGCACTATTTTAATAATTTCACAATTTTCTAACACTATTCTAGTAAATCACTCTATATTACTACACAAATATGATTAAATGAAAATATCATATTTTCATATATATATATATATATATATATGTAATGTCGGTTTCTCATATATATATATATATATATATATATATTAACTTGAGTCTTTTTGTCAATAAATGGATCGACAAACTCTGATTCATACAATAAAATCTCTTATAAATTACTCTTATAAATTATTTTATGTAGTAGAGAAATATCTCCTGATGTTAAAATTATTATCTGGATCATCTTAAAAACTATATTGAAAAGAACTCTCTATATCCAACTTAAGTTTTAACATAACCGAATTTGAGATTTAGGAGGAAATCATTTTTCTTTTATAAATTTGATTTTTACACACTAGAGAATCTTTTGCATATTTTTTTTATAAGAAATGAATATAGAGTGTAAAACATTATTTTCCCTTTGAAGTCTACCTTTTTGGAAAAGAGAAATTATAGTAGATAACATAAAACTTTATGTTAATTATTTTTAGGCTAAGACTACAACCCTAGCCTCTCTCTTCATAAAATCAAAAACCATTATAACCCAACTTCTCTCTCATGTCTTCTTCTCTGATGTCGTCGTTCTCCTATAGTCTCTTATTTCTTTCCAATTACATCTCCAAAAACTATAATGACTTCATATACTCTGGTTTTTTCCGAGACGATGATGGTGTCAAAAGACATCGATTCTGGTAACGTATTGAAGGTTACAAATTTTTTCAATGCTTTCACTTTCCCAGAGGATTCATCGCTCGATGAATTCAGCTCTTTGGACTCTTACTCTGTCTTATTTCAACAAAATAAGAGAGTTATCTCCATCGCACGCGGTCGAATGTCTTATTCCCTCATTGTCACGCCTTCAATAACCGTAATTTCTCTTTATCTCGCTCTCTATTTTCATTTAAATCAAATGGGTTTTGATAAAGTTTTGATTTTTAAAACCAGAGAAAGTTTCGATCTTTGATTTATGAAAATTTTGTTGAATATAATTACTTTAAGGGGTTACATGGAGGATCTATAGCATCAATGATGAGATCCTCACTAGATCAACACTTCAGAAGGAGCAAAGGATATATTGAGCTTGAAAGAACTCGACTGAGAGCTTCCCAAACTCAAAGGTGGATCGTTAGGTCATACAAAGGCTGCGGAAGACCTTTGATATTCTGTTGGTTCTTTGGATATTACGCACCAAAGAGTGAACAATTTTGAGAAGACATTTTTAGATTCAAAGTTTGTTGTTTATTCCATTAGACACCACGAAATTTAAAGGGAAAATGAGAAGATGAGAAGTCTTCGACACACTTCCAAAATATTCTCGAAAATGACAAAACAATTAAAGCTGTCTTGAAACTTCAACAACATCAAACTCTTATTTGACTTATAAATGGGACCTTAGACTCTAAGCCACATTTTGGAACTTATTGGGCTTAGAATCTCATTAACCAAAAGAGTCTCTTGTTAGTGTAAACCAAAAGCCTCATTAAAAACCTTAAGGAGAAAACCCAATGGGATAAAACTCACTTAAGGGAAAAAGAGTGCAATTGAGCTACACACTCTTTGGTTAATCTTCTTCATGATCCTCAATACGTCTAAGTAGTCCCCCATTAGCTTGGTTGAAGCTTCTAGTCCTTGATCTTTTCATTGCTCCAGCTAGTACAAGCTTTATCTCCTCTTCCGTGAGCTCCAAGTCATCACTCGAACTAATTCCACTTGAGTCCAATGGTCGAGTAGTGTCCAAGCTTTCCTCATTGTTACTTGGGATGGCCATGATCACATCATCCTCCCCTTCTTGAAAAGGATTTGACCTCAAATCCAAATTATCTGCAATGAAATAAAGCAAGTTAGTACTCATGAAATGAAATAGGGTCAAGAAGTTACCTCCGAAAATGTGTAGTCTCGTTTTTGGCTTAGATGTTGCATCTGGTGGCTCTTCTTTAATCATAGTGAAGAGGCTAACGTTTTGATGCTTGTTTTGATCCAAATCAGGTGGCTTGAATCGTTGATCTTCCTCCCACCTTTGTATTCTTCTTATGCATTTAAAGGTTGTCATTGAACCTTTATGTAGTTTCGCTTGTTGGAAATCAAGGTATGATCTGAGCACAAGTAACAAATCTGGTGGTTTGTCTTTGAAGATCGACTTTACTCTAACTACTCTCCCAAGCTTCTGGCTTGTTGACTTAATTGGTGACAGCGCAAGATCTCCTACATCAAAGGCAAACAATGTAAACACAAGGAAAGAGGTCTTGCATATAGTCATGGAGATGATGTTAAGATAGAGTTTTAGAATGCAGCATCCTTGGGCGTTTGGAGTTGTTTTCCTCAGATACTTCCAGCTCCAACTTCCAAAATGATAACTCATTCTTTGCCTTGATCCATAATCAGCTTGATAAGTCAAAACTTGAGTCATCCTTGTCTTTGAATTCTTATCTTGTTTTTCCTTTACTTTCACAAAGACTAGAGAAAACACATCAAATGTGTGATAGGTATTGAAAAACAATATCTCAAGATGATCAAACGTACTTAAAGTTTCTAATGTAATTTTTGAATGGTTAAGCTTAATCATGCGATCTTTTAGTTGACAAGGCTCAATCAAAAAGTTCTTAAGCAAGCAATCCAATTCGTACCAAGTTTTAAACAATGCACATTCGGTTTTAGTTCTAAACATGTCAAACACATTGTTGCTCGCGAAAACTTTCAAAGATGACCTATATGCACAACAATCATCAAATAGAACATCCATATGGTTAAAGAACCTTTGAGATGTGAGTGCTTCAAAAGAGGGAACCAATTTATCAAAAACAGAACTTGAAACACAAAATTCTTTCACATTTTCTAGCCCAAAACGTTTTTCATCTTGCACAGAAATTATCACAAACAAATTAGGACATGTTTGTACTAAATCAAGTTCCTTACAGTGCTTTCTTAGGTAGTCACAAGGAAATGACATAAGAACATATTCTAGCTCCAAGTCAGATGGTTGTTCCAATTTACAATCTAATGGTAAACTTCTTTGGGTTCCTCCTGCTAATTCTTCTGAAAAAGAAAAAATGCTACTCGGGTTTTCCGGTTCCAATGGAGTTAGTTCGTTAAGCTCAACATCAGATTGAATAGAGGAAAGAAAACACTTAGCCTTCAACAACTCAGTGTTGGTTAGTAGTTCTTTTTCTGAATTATGGTATGCTACTGAATCTAATGCTTCCTCATCTCTTTTAGCGCTACTCTCCATGTTTTCTGTATACACCATTGGCTTTTTATGGATTGGCAATGGTTGATCTTGTTCAGAATTTTGATGTTTTAGTTCCTTAGAACTTTCTTTGCTTGTTCCAGTGCCAGCAGATTGGTGATTAGTTCATCTTTCCTTTTGGATTGCTTCTAATGCCTGGAACACTTCTTGTCGACACCGTTTTATATCCTCATTGTCCTTTTGTTTCCTTGACTGAAGTTGTTCAGATTGTTGATTACTTCTCTCTCTAGTCAATATGTCTCTATGAGAACTTGTTCTTCTTCTACCGTTGTCAGCTCTGTTTTGCTTAGTTCCATCCTTTCCTCGGCCTGTTTTAATTCTGTCTAAACTCTGATCTAACAGTCTTTCCATAGCTTTAATCAACAACTTGATGTTGAGTCCTTGTGGGGCCTCTATTTCCTCTTGCGACATGTTTCCTGACAAAACAGAACGAAAATACCCAGTAAAAGAGTCCAAATAATTATGGAATTCGAAAATCTAGTAGAAGATGCACAAGCAGCTCATATAAGAACAAACGACATGGAAACAACAATGAAATGAACACACAACACTCAGAATGGATAGATCTACTATGCTTCAGTCTGAGAATATGAAGGGACAAAGTTTGTGGATGCAGATATGATAGTGAATGAGAAGAAGATGAACAGACACACGATTAAAACATATACAATCTTCAGCGGAATAGCAACTTAACGGATCTAGTAGCAAAACAAGCAGATCTGAATGAAAAATGAAGCGATTTGAACGAAATAACCCGGATCTAACCAAAACAGAGGCAGATCTATGAAGAACTAAAAGGTCACTTGCGGGTTTAACAAACAAAACAACAGAACAACACAGATCTGATAACCTAACAGATTAATCAATACAAACAAGCTGATCTAAACAAGGAACTAAAGAGTCAATTAAAGTTCTCAACCCAGAAACTCAAAACAACCTAGAACTATCAACCAAAACACGATTTTTATGTTTTTCTTTTACTAAACAGACAATGGAAGATGAGAAGATAAATGAAGAATATGTAAAGACAAGAGATGATAGAAGATTTTGAAAACTCAACTTCTGAAGTGGCTCTGATACCTCTTGATGAGATCCTCACTAGATCGACACTTCAGAAGGAGCAAAGGATAGATTGAGCTTGAAAGAACTCGGCTGAGAGCTTCCAAAACTCAAAGGTGGATCGTTAGGTCGCACAAAGGCTGTGGAAGACCTTTGATATTCCGTTGGTTCTTTGGATATTACGCACCAAAGAGTGAACAAGTTTGAGATGACATTTTTAGATTCAAATTTTGTTGTTTATTCCATTAGAGGTCACGAAATTTAAAGGAAAAATGAGAAGATTAGAAGTCTTGGATACACTCCCAAGATATTCTCGAAAATGACAAAACAATTATTTGACTTCTAAATGGGCCCTTAAACTCTAAGCCACGTTTTGGACCTTATTAGGCTTAGAATCTCATTAACCAAAAGAGTCTCTTGTTGGTGTAACCCAAAAGCCTCATTAAAAACCTTAAGGAGAAAACTCAATGAGATAAAACTCACTTAAGGGAAAAAGAGTGCAATTGAGCTACACAATTAATCTTCTTCATGATCCTCAATACGTCTAAATAGTCCCCCAATAGCTTGATTGAAACTTCTAGTCCTTGCTCTTGTCATTGCTCGAGCTGGTACAAGCTTTATCTCCTCTTCCATGAGCTCCAAGTCATCACTCGAACTAATTCCATTTGAGTCCAATGGTCGAGTGGTGTCCAAGCTTTCCTCATTGTTACTTGGACTGGCCATGATCACATCAATCAATTGCAGAGAGAGTATCAATGACTTGTGCTAAAATCGTTGTGTCCGAAGAAAAACTATTGTTTTTAGGTGAATTGAGTATGTTTTACCTCTCTGCTGCTCCTTTAGAGGTAATCCACATAACATTCTTTAGTCTTTATTTTAGACATTTCAAATTGATTAATATAATCTTCACTTGAATTGTTTGAGGCTTTTGCAGAGTCAATTGATTGTGGAAGGATCACTGGTGAAGACTAGGAGAAATCTGACAATGGTGACTGTTGAATTACGCCTCAGCACAGTAATCATTTGAATTCTTCAGCTTCATGGAAGCATATTTAGACCTGGTACTTCCATGAAGATCACAAGTATATTTTCCTGAAATTGGAAACTCTCATGAGTGTGTCTTATATGTCATCATAAGACAGATGAGTGAGTAAACAACATAATGAGGATAATAGGAAAAATCTCTTACATTGGATGTAACAGAGACAACCTTACCCACTTAGTTCTTACACGAGATTAACTCAAATGATGTTTGTGCAATCAGATGTGTCACACAGGTACTTGAATCAAATAATGTTTGTACAATCATCGTATGTGAGAGAGAACTGCAACCATGTTCTCTCCTTTCAACTATTTGTCTGATACATCGATTTTACACACACAATTGTTGAGGCTGTTTTTGACATTTGATTTATTTGTCTGTCTAACACTTTTTATGTATCTTAACACTTTTCATATATGGTAACACCTTAATTTATGCTAACACTTTTAATGCCTTTAGATTTCTACATTTTTAATGTATGTTAACAGTTTAAATGTCTGCTAATACTTTTAATGTTTGTTAACACTTTTAATATCGGCTAACACTTTTAGTATATGCTAACAACTTTAATGTATGTTAACACATTTAATATATATTAATATTTTTAATGTCTGTTGAGTGATATATGTGTTAGGATTGTTTGTCACTTAACTATTATTAAATCGGATAATTAAAACTGGTTTTAACTTTTAACAAAGAGTAATATACATATTATATTATAGTTTCTAACCTTTAAATATTTCATTATCCAGTAGAAATACTTAACCGATAACTATTATTTTATTTGCTAATTATCTAATTATCAGTTAACTTATTTGTTAACTACTGATTTAAATCTTAAGTTAGTTACTATCATTATTTAACCGATAACTATTATTTTTTCCGATAAATATTTGATAGTTCATATTACAATATTTAATTAAAAGTATATTATAATAATAATTAAAAAAATATTATAACAATATATAGAGAATAAGTTTGACCATGTTATCTACCTAATTTTAAAAACTATACGTTAGTTACTTAATTAATTTTCTAAAACATGTTAGTTACTTTATTTACTCTTTGGAAAATGCAAAAGTGTCAACCAACTTGGAAATTTAAGGTTGTCTAAATAAAACTAATTTCTTAAATATAAGGCTTTCAATTTAAATATGTATAAATTTCATGTGCTTTCACTCAAGTTCTCATAGGAAAACTTTTAGAGTGACTGTGACGTATGTCATGTTTCTTAAACGTCAGGTCATTATCCACGATTCTCTTGCTTATGTTTTCGGTTAGTTAATAATATATTACAAGTCTCAAGAATCATAATTATGTTCTAACATCACAATATGTATCTTCCACACACATACAAAATCAAAGGAGGTATAATATCTAATTTAAAAAATAGACGACCAAATTAAAATAAATCTAAGGAGGTATAATATCTAATTTAAAAAATAGACGACCAAATTAAAATAAATCTAAGGAGGTATAATATCTAATTTAAAAAATAGACGACCAAATTAAAATAAATCTAGAAGCATGTTCCCACGTCCATAAGCAGCGTACACTAAATTAATACATAGCAAACTCCTTTTCCTTTTTCAGCAATTTTATTATTTCATCTAAAGCACATCGATATAAGATTACATGTTTACTGACGGAATCAGGAGAATACGTTTTTGGGAAGGAAAAATAAAATAAAATAAAACCAAAATTAACAGGATAATTCAGGCAATAACATTAGAACCAAGTAGGCAATAACATTAGAACCAAGTAGTCAAATGTATGTATTTTCCACCAGATTTTGATTCTAAGTAATTACATAGATCTCGTTCTTTTGTCAATCATTGGCAATCATGACAAACGATTATTGACAGCGATCAACGATCAATCTTATTATTTTTCCGGAATTACTATGATCAGTCGCTATGTTGTTTTTTTAACAATCACACTAATCGATATATATTATTTTATTGATCAATTTAAAAGAAATCTCTTAAATATTAAATAAATTGAAATATTTTACAAAATATATGTATTAAATTGTTTACATTAATCACTAAAAATATATATAATATTTCTAATTTCTTATTATAGTTTTTAGATTATACTTTTTAAAATTATATAATGTCTTTGCTAGTAGAAAAATATTTTATAGTCATAACTAACCATGTGTTTTTCTAACAACGTTGATATATTTATGGCAATCGTTACAGTAACTATTTGTTGTTATACTGTCGTTACACGAAAAAATATGGCTAATAGTTTATACACAACTATTATCAAATTTTAACCAAATTTTTATGAAAACAGTATTTTTTTATAATTATGTTTAAATTAATTTATTTTATTTTTTTTACTCCGTTAAATTTGTATTGTTTTTATTGTTATTAGTTTTTGGGATTTTTTGTTTCACAAAGATCCTAATCTAACTTGATTTATTGCATCAATTGAAGAAATGCTTAAAGAAATGAAGAAAGAACACAAAGCATCTATCGAGTTATGTTCCAAACTCATAACCTACATCTCGTTAGAACTCAATAGAGCGATGCATTCCACTACAACCACATAACTCAAAACCAAGCTCAGCCTTTTACAAAGTATTCGATCAACCCAAACTCACTTGAATCTCTCTACACTAGAAAAGAAATGCATCCAAAATAGAACCCAAGACTGGAGATATCAGTTTCATGATTTGACACAGAGATAAGCCTATTCGCATGGTGCTGTCATTAGACGCCATGATTACGTTCATAGGAGAGGAGGTTGAGTTGAAGATCTGAGCATTTCTTTCTCTTCACAGTATGTACACGATACTCTGCAGAAGAAGGTGAAGGACCTTTGTCTGTTGAGCTGAGTACTGCGGGTATGAGAAATAGAGGAGAGCTTCAGTCAATGTTGTTGGAGCGGTTGGAGTGACACGAGAAGCAAAAGCAAACCAAATGGCTGAGGAGATCGGGCATTCAAAGAATAGATGAGTGTGGCTTTCTGCTGGGAATGATAGAGACAACAGGTTCGATTGACAAAGATTCCCCACTAAGCTAACCTATCTATGGTGGGAAGTCTATTCAGGGCAGCTAGCCACAAGATGAACGCAAAGCGAGGTACAAAATCAGAGAACCAGACCAACCTTGTCCACTAGATAGTTGGAGAGGAGGTGCAGATATGTTGTCATGTGCTTCTCGAAGAAAAGCGAGGTCTAAAGGTTGTTGGGGTAGACCTCCAGAAAAATGTATCACACCCAGAGTTTGGAGTCGGTGGATTGACAGAGGAGAGCAAAGCTTGAGCCTGAACCGCAGCTTCAGTTCTTGCACTAGGCAATGCCATTCACCATCCAGAACAACCTCATTAATGCTTGCGTCCAGGGGCAGACCCACATTCACTTTTGGGGGTTCATATGACACCCCTCAAATATATAAATTTTTTTTATCTCACCTATATGTGTAAAAAGTCTTTAGCAGATTTGGTAAAGTTTTTGGCCATTTGACACCCCAACCATGGATCAAATCCTTCTATTGACACTTTTTAACTAAAATTTTAAATATATTTATGATATTTTATAATATTATTTTGAAAATTATGGTAATTTTTATAAACAAAATATATTATATTTTTTATAAATAAAATTGACCTAGGTAAAATTTTTGTTTGGGTTCGCCACTGCTTGCATCTAATGGTATATGAAATGAAGGTGAGTCATGTTCACCAATGAGGGTGATCAGCAGCTCAACCTCAAGCCAAGAATCAAACCAGAAGTTACCCTTGCAGCCATCCTTAACAACATATTTCAGCAGGCCATGGAGCAGAGGCTTTAGTCTTAGTCAACTCTTTATTGTTGGAGATAGCATGGGCGTAATAGTTGTAAACCAAAAGCTTTTCCTGTGAAAGACATTTTACCTCACCCATGCAACCCAAAGAAAACCTGCACTAGCAAAAAAATTCCAAATCTGTTTCAGTCGAAATACAGTCTCAAAATCCTCAAGACATCTTAGGCTAAGTCCCCTTTCTTCCTTGGGTTGACAAACATCCTTCCAGGCAACATGAGCTCCGTGGAGAGGGTGTAGTTTTGTTTTTCCACAGGAATGCTGAGCATAACGAATCAATTTTCCTATAGAAAAGTTGTGGTAAGTCAAAAACTTGACTCCAAAAGACCACCTTCCCATATATAGCTAAGGAGATCAAAGTTATTTTCCCAGCAAAATAAAAAAATCTGGAGGTCCATGAGTGGAGCTTTGCTGTTATCCGCTCTGGGAATGGTTGTAGAATAGCAAGTGTGAGCTTCTTGGAGCTTAGCAAAAAACCCAAGTATCTGGTAGGCAACTCGCTTATAGAGAAGCATGTAATCTAAGATTATTTCTCAATGTACTCCCGAGTGTACCCAGAGAAGAAAACCTCAAACTTTGCATGATTTAAGCACATACCTGAGAGTGAGCGAAATGAATCTAGAATCTATAAAACCCCTACGACAGACTATTGAGAACCATCCGAGTAAACGAGGAGGTCATCCGCGAATAGGAGATGGGTGACATAAGGGGATAAGCATTTCGGGTGGGGAATGATGAGGTTTTTAACAACAGCTCTGTCAAGTAGTCCTGATAATGCTTCCATAACCAAGTCCACAGAAAGTAGGAGGAAAATGTTGAGCCTCGAGTAGCTTTAGGACAAAGTCCTAACGAACCGTATCAAAAGCCTTACGATGTCAATCTTAAAGGTACAACCCTTAGCTGCATTTCCATGCTCATAACCGCGGGCCAACTCGATGGCAAGCAAGAAATTCTCTCCAAGAAGACGACCCTTGAGGAAGGTGACTTGGTTCTGAGATACACATAGAGGCAAGACACCCTTCAGCCTATTAGAAATTATTTTTGAGATCACCATATAAATGAAATTGAAGCCTCCAGAACTTTAGGAACAAGAACAGTATATGTGTTGTTGAAATCCTTAAGTAATCGGCCACTAAAGAAGAACACAGTTACATCACTTGTCAAATGATTCTCCATTATACTCTAAGAAGACCTGAAGAACTCAGCCGTGTATCCATAAGGACCCAGAATTTTATTTAATGGGAGTCGAAGACAGTTTTCCTAACCTCCTCATCCGTGATTGTCTTAGATAAGTCCTGAAATTGTTGTTTGAGCACCTGAACCGGAGAAGATCCCTGAGAAATTCGAGAGAGCCTGGAGAATCAGGCATGTTTGTGCTCCCAAGTAAATTCTCGAAAAAGACACGGCATGGGCTTTGATGTCATCTAGAGAAGAAAATCTTGCGCCTTCCTTATAGTTTAGGAAGTGTATGTGATTCGTATATGCTTGTGGAAGAACGATGAATTCCGATCACCCAGTTTTAACCATTGAACCCAATATTTTTGTCTAAAAAATTTCTCCTCTATATCCAACAAATCGAGCCATTTTTTCCTTGCTACATGCTCTTGCTCTGCAAGTGGCTGGGAAGGATGAGTTAGCAGTTGTTTCTGCATATCTATAGTAACAGTTGCCAAATCCGCAACCCGTTTAGAGATATCACTGTAGTTTGCTTTATTAATCTAACGCCAGGGGGATTTCAAGAGCTTGAGAGACCGTAATAATTGGAACTAGTGAGTACCGAGTACCATATATACTCGATGGATTCCAATAATCAGATACAATATCTAAGTAAGAAGGATGATCTGTAATGTGCGAGAAGAATTTGAACGGCTTACAGAGTCTATGCAGGAGACTCAGGACCCTGAAGAAAACCACAGCGGGGTCAGATTGACTCGGTTCTATAAGCTTAGAGAATGCATCTAGATACTGAAAATCCCATGTCTGGTTAATAAGAGCATGGCCGATTCTTTTGGAGATTGGATTGCGTTCTTGGTTGTTCCACTAAGAATAAAGAGGGCCTTTAGTGGGAGCCTCAAATAATCCTACATCTCGTAAGGCTAGGTTGAAGTCCTCCATACCTGAGGAGTCAACAGTCCTTAGGGAAAATCTAAGTGGTGACATAACCGCAAGATCTGGTTGAAGTCACCTATTACAGCCCATGGAAATCTTGCCGCTAGAGTGGACTTGTGAATAGAGCAAAGCTCATCCCAAAGACTTAGTCTATTTTCCTGCTCATTGAAGCCATAAGCAAAAGATATAGTAAGGCTAATATCTGTTGCACTCAGATGGATACCACAAGTAACGAGCTGAGCCGAGGAAGAATACACCAAAACTGAGACAGAGGGATCCCATACTACTATTATACGAGTAGAGAAGTGATGCTCAAAGTTGCCAAAAAAATTCCAAGCTCTAGGAATCTCATTAGCTATACGTTTAGCATTTTCAGGCTGAATATGCAATTCAACAAAAGCTCCGAATATAGGCCTGTGGAAGCTAATCCAACAGAGAAGCATTGTTTGACGTCTGCGGCTATTAAGCCCATGAGTGTTCCACACAAAAAACATTACCAAAAAGGGTTATAGTAAGGCAGTGGCCTTACGACCATATTTCTTCCTTTTGACAGGAGATAAAGAGTTATTAGAGGTTGAAGCATCATCAACACGCGGGTCTGGATCAGATGGAGGGAAACATGATGCAGACTGGTCCTGAATCTCCTTCTGCTTAGCTGGTTTTTACTGACAAGAGCCAGTCTTATCCTGGGTGACCTTAACCTTTAACTACTTACCAATCTCTGCGGCAGACTTAGGCTTCGTTATCATTAGTTGAAGCAGCCTCAACAATTTTTTCCTTTGGAAAACCAGTTTTAGATGCAATGGATTAAGATGCATTGTCTACAACCTTCACCGGAGAAGAAGTAACAACCAACAAGACCGAGACTGGAGAGGGTACTTTAGAGTTCCCGCCACTCTCTATAGAGCACTCTCCTTTATAGCTGGCGGTTTAAGAATAGCAAGTTTGGCAGTTTGAGCAATAGGCACGCCGATGCTTGTAGCTAATCTCCCAAGAATAACCTGGTTAAATAAGATGAACGAGACTCTTTTTAGCTCAACCATAACCTGAGCTTTAGTCATAGGAGAAGTGTCATGTGAGATTTCTGGAGACCAAGGTGCAACTGTCATGGTACATCCAGCAATGTTCCATGTAGTTTTGCTCAGGTTGATCATTCCAGTTCTCGAATTTGAAACCTTTAGCAGAAAATTACATGAACCAAGCTTATGAATGTAAATGGGGGGACATGTTCTGGTCCAGATTGCTTTATCACACCATAACCTGACCCATGTCTGGTGGATTAGCCAGAAATCTAGCAAAGACATAGACTTTGAATTCCGCTTTAGCAGCTTGCAGATTTTGCTCAAGAATTTGGACCAAAAGAACACCAGATTTGTGGGTAGTAAGTGTACCAATTGACTTTAGAGAAGTTGAATCCTTAAATAATTTAGCTCAAGTAGACGTTTTAGCTGAAGAATCAAGAGCAGGAGAGTCAGAGTCGAGCTTCTCAGGCTCAGTCTGAGTTGTAGCAAGCACCAGAGAAGGTGAGGAGGTAATCGGAGCAACCATCGGGACTGAAACAGACACTAGGGAAGGGGTGGATGTATCTAAAGCAACCATCGGAGGCGATGGAGGAGAATTGGCAAGAGCCGGTGACGAACCTTCCACAACTAGGGTTGTGCGAGAAGATACAAAGCAATTCGGTTCAGCACGAGCACGAGAGAACTATTGAGGAGCCTTGACTATCTGCTTGGGGATTTTTTTCTTCTTCTTGGTCGTCATGGCGGTGGCGCGAGCGCAGCAAATGGGAACGACGAAATCCGAGACTTTTACATGAATTTTACCTATATCTACTTAGAAACTTTTTGTTTCATCTTGAGTCTCCAAGCTCAAGACTTTTTTTCTTTTCCACTAGGAGACTTCAAAATATTTGAAGGAGTTCAATCTTGATCTTATCTGTAAATCTACAGAATTTTATATATTTTATAAAAGAAAAAATGGTTGTTGCAGTGAGTGTTCTTTTGTTAGTTGTTAGGACTGATTGCTAAAATTGATCATTAAAAAATCTAACAACTTAAATTTGATTGATGGGGATCAATCGATGGATTAACGACTAACAAAAAGAACAGTCGATAACTGTAATTTCCTACAATACCATAAAAACAAGACAATAAGTAAGATATATAGAAATAGTGATTGTTAAAGTCAATCGGTTACTGATTCGTAACTAGTTAAATAAAATTTTGGAACTATTAGTAATAAGGCATAGATTTTTATTTTCAAGTTATATAAGTTAAGAGTGAATTTGCTGGAAGTATAGAAGTTTTAGAAAAATTAAGAGAATGATTCAAGTTTTGTGTTTATTAGTTCTCTTATTAATAGATTTAGAAGTTAGCAAATAACTCCTTCAAATATTTATGCTTCATTAATTAAAAGAAAAATGTTAGATATGCTAAGATAATGTTAGTAAATAGGAGATAAAGTATTAAATGATGTCATAGAGTATGTTAGTCATGTGTCAACAGCTGTAAATTTGAAATGAAAAAATATACTATATAGTTTCAACTATAACGATAAAAAATGATATACACGTATTTAAAGATTAGATGTGTAACTATTAAAGTGTATCTAATTTTTATTTAGTTGATGTGTAACAAAAAAACGTACATATTAACTATATATATAGGTGACATTAATATACAATTATGACCGTAATTATATTGAAACAAATGTAACAAAAATATATTAACCTATATGTAGTTATATATATACATATGTAACAAAGCTATGGATGTAACTATATTGATACACATGTAACAATATATAATAATATTGATACATAAGTACTAATTATATCAATACACATATAACAAAATATATTATGGGTATTAGAAAAGTGGTAGATGATAACTAAATGTGTTACATCTTTAAGACTTGACAAATAAATATTACCAACAATAAGACAAATACATCTTAGCCCCAAACTCCAAAATAACAAATACATTTCAATTGAGTGAGAGAGATAAGAAATCTTAAACTATGTGTTCAGTCTAACATAAAGAATTATGTATGAAAAAGCTAGATAATATATATCATAAGCATATAATTGTACGATTTAACCACAATACTTTATTATTAGAGAGAAACTTGTTTGAAAATTAATTTAGGAGAATTATATAGTTATGTATCCAAATTTCACTATAAGTTATAGTCTTTCTATCAATTGTAAAAGGTTACGAATAAGTATTTCACTTAATTTTATTTATCATTTTCATTGCAACTTAAAACACTTAATAAATTTTTATTCTTCTCAAAAAGTCATTTTAAATGTTCAGTAAAGCAATTTTAACAATTTTAAAACATTGTCCGACAAATGGACAACAATTTAGAAAAGGAAAGCATGAGTGTTTAGCGGACGTATTAGTGGAGTAAATATTTATTAAAATCAGATATTATTTTTTATCATAAAGATAGTCGTCAGATATTAAGGATGTTAAATTATGTATCCCTAAGATATGTAATGTTCCAATATTTTGATGCATATTAGAATCCTCCTACTTAAACATAATTATATCAAACTTTTTTCAGTGGTTTAGATAGTTAGGCCAATAGTTTTGATATCAAAAATTTGTCATAATTTCTTTTTAGGTGTTGATTTTAGGCTATAAATTAGATTTTGCTAATTTAATTATTAGAAGAAAAAAAAAAGGACAAGTAAACAGCGTCGAATACACAGTAAAACTAGGGATTGGTTTCATATTTTGTTGGGCTTTGGATTCAATAGCTTCCGACACATTGCCCATTTCTGAGGATATATTGCTGATTAAATATTAATTTATTTGCTTATTAAGAAATTAAGCCGTTGAGAAAACCATAATACATGTGGATTTTGGTGTAATAGTCTATAACACAAAAAAGATCTAAAATACTTTTGATCTTCGTCAAATCCGACACGCAGCAATGCAACTTTTGCTTCGAAAAGTTTATCGACCAACTCTTTTGTCGTCAAAACTAGGTAAAGCAAGCAAATCAATTATTTAGATCAAAAAAATTGTAAAACAAAAAAAAATCAAAAATTTGAATGGATGTTTACAAATTTTATTAGTGAGTTAATATATATGTTACTTACCTCGCGGTTTATGAGCAGTTTCCCACCAAATATTGGACAGACTTAGCAATAGAAAGACAGTCATGACTACAAAATATAAGATTTTGTTAGCCATTAATTTAGTCGAAGATATAACTTAGGTGAAGAGAATAATAAGACGAGTTCAGTTATATAGACAATATTTGTGATAACATTATTAATATTTGTGTAAGTCTTCGCAATGTGACAACAATACAAAGACTTTATTAGCCACTGATTGATGATTATTGACCACGTCAAATCTAAATGAGTCCGTTACATTTGCCCCTTAAGACACGGTACAAAGACTCACATTGCGAAGACTTACAAATGTTCTATCGTTTTTCACCTTAAATCCCGTTAAATATAAATCCCATTGAGAATATATATATATATGTCTTTTGCAAATCATATTTTTCTATGAATCAAGCAGAATAGGATTATTCATAAAGTTGAAGCAAAATGCCACATTAAATATTTTGGAACGCAAAAAACTACGACTATTAACGAGAAAACAAGGTGTTAACGGACAAATTCGAGGACTGATCTTAAATTTAAACAGGACCGTCTTGAAAAATATATATATGGGTCATGTGTCCTTTCCAAAACTACGGTTAAAAAAAAAAATTGAGCTTAAATTTTAGTAAAACAAAAAAATATTTGGACCCTAAGTTCTACTAAGAATTTGGCCCAACTTACTAAACTATTATTGGATCCTATGACTTATATTTTGGGCCCTATGATTTAATTACTAAAAAAAGTTGTATAATGTAAAATAAAACTAATAATATTTGTAGAAAATGCCTTAATTGTTTTGGGCCATGTGTCAGATACTATGTTACACGTATAAACGCCGGTCTTGAATTTAAATACAATATTCATTAACACAATGGTCAAATCGAACAAGTTACGCATACACAAAAAAATGATAATAGTAAAGGCGACCTTCATGAAATTCATAGAATTTAAACATCAGCTAAACCGAAATTCTAAAAAATAAAATATGAATAAATCTAACTTTTAGCTGAGGTTCAAAATGTTTGAGATTGAAGATTTTGTCAATTGATTTTGTCAATAGGTGCTGAAGATTTATAGAAGGTATAGTTGATTTTAGGGTTAGAAATTTTGTATTTAGATAAATTAAGTAAAAAAATTACAATGTACATGTAGAGAGGAGTGCATGTCCTTATTTTTTTTATTTGTTTACAGATCATATAATTTTTTTTTATTGTTTGATCTGTAAAAAAGTGTGAATTTGAATATTAAATGTAGATGGGTTCAATTGCATTTGATCAGCATGTCTTATGCCAACTATATAAAGTCTGAAAAAGTTTTATCGGTTAGTAGAAGTTTAAAGATTACATGTATTTATGGTTCGAAAGTTGAAAGATTATAGTTACTGTTATATTCATATCTAAATTCATATGATCGTTACATTTGGAGGTATTGTTTGAAAATGTTCGGTATTAGTCTTACCAAAAGAAAGTTGTTGATGAAAGCAATTTGAGAAAGTATATATATAAGAACAGAACATGGGGCTTCAGTTTCGTGCATTAGAAGTATCCTACTCCAATACAATATTTACTTTATATACCAAACTTGTTTTTCATGTTTATGCAGTATACCTAAACTACAAATTATGTAATAATATATAGAATTGAAATCAGAAATTCAGTACAAAATGGCATCTCAACGGTAGGATTTAAGAAGAGAGCTGCAAAAGCTACAGACGCTGGCTCTCCAAGATGTGCAATAAATAGGAATTAGACAGAACCTCGTGAAAGTCTTCATGTCGGCGACTCTTGCACCACGACCACACCGAGAACACATTCCTGCTGCCATTCCTTGAAATTATATCTTCTTCTTCTGATCCACCAAAAAACAGAAACACACCATTCCTTGATCCTATTAAAACTAGACACAATAATATTATTCTAATTGACCGATCCTAAAACTGTTGTTGCTGCTCTGAAGATTCGTGTACTATAGTTGATTTGGGCGTAGCGAATGAAGTAATGAAGAAAATGCTTGGGGACAGAATAATATTATTTTGACGTGCGTACACACAGGTACAAGTACAACCCCCAACTTTTAACTGAATTCTTCATCTTATATAATAAGGTTTCATTTATATATTGCTTCCAGATTTCAAGGAGAAATGAAAGAATTTATTACGTTTTCAATAATGTATAGATGTAACGTACCAAATTATATATAAGAGTTAGGGATGTTGTATATCCATTATTGCGTGAAGGCGATGAATTAGTGGGTTTCTGCCACGTGGAAAATTATAGTTGGAGGCTCACTGATTCATTGTTCCTCCCTTATAGAAATTTATGGGTCGTGCAAAAATCCAATTTCTAGTCTTCTTCACATATCAAACACATGAATATAAGTGGGCCTTAAACTCTTTGAAGGTCTTTAAATTGGGCTATCTTTTAAAGTAAACCCAAAGTCTTGATTTTTTCAGTTTTTGTCCTCTTTCATTTTTGATGAATTATTTCTTCTTCATTTTTTTTGTTTTGTGTTTTCTTGTGACGACTCTGTGTGTCAATTTTCCAACAAACAAAAAAAATTCGATATTTTGCTCACCTTGTAATTATTAAAACATAAATGGTTACACTACATAAAGTCAAACAAATTGAACGTAGAGATAAGACTATTTACATTGGGGTATTGAAAAAAAATTCAAATAAATTCAATTTGTTGAATTCGTAAAAGATGAGAGATAGAAAATAACATGTGTCAACTTATCATTTGACCAAAATAAATTAAGAGATATTATTATTATTTTTCTCTATACTATTAAAACTCAATTATTAGATAATATAATAATTACTTTAATTTTATTTTTATATAAAAATTTATAATTTTTTATTTTCTATAAATAGAGATTCGCTTCATTTGATTTGGACACAGAAAAAAATATTTTATTTCGTCAAAATGGATCCCAATAATAATCCTTTCAATCTCCAAAATTCTGGTAATTACTCTTTCAACTACCCAAATCCCAACAATTATCAATTTCAAAATCGACCTCTTAACCAACTCCAATATATACCCAATTATGGGTATCATCCAAATTTCTTCATACCGTCAGCTATTCCGAATTTCAATCCATACTACGAATCGATGATGTCATATCCATTTCAAGAACCCCCTAATTTCTCTACTCCAACCGACAATGAAGTTGTCTCAAATATCAGTACAACTCAAATTCCTGAATTTTCGACACAAATCACTTTTGGTGGTATTGGATCCATTGCTCGTCCGATGGGGAGGGATGCAGCTAAAAAAGGGTAAAAAGAAAAGCAAGAATGCATCTATGCTTTCTGTATTTGCAAATCATGTGCGTGCTAGATCCGAGTTGCGTAATTCAAATATACATCACGAATTGCAAGCAGATCTGAGTTGCGTAATTCAAATATACATCACGAATTGCAAGCAAATTCAGAATGTTTAGAGACTAAATTTTTTTTTTTAAATTGTAATGTAAGAGATTTATGATTTATATATGTAATATTATAATAATAATGTGTGTCAGTAAAATTTAAATGTGTTTTAATAAAATTATATGTTTTAATAAAAATATGAGGTAAGGTGTTGAACTTTTTTAAACAAAATTATTGTAGTATGTAAAATAAAAATGGATGTTAAATTACGAAGTAGATGAGAGCAAAGATAATTTGGAGTAAAAAAGAAGGTGTTGAATATTGAAACCATTGTAAATAGTGAAGATATATACAAAAATCTTATTATGTCATTTCTTTGACGGCTAAGGTAATTAATTATTCATAGCCTAAGTTTTTTGTTGAGTAGAAACAAAATGATCACAACTCAATAAATAATATTTACTGTACATTCTGTACGACTCTTTCTCTCTCTAATACTTTTAGAGAGTTCTCTCAAGAGTCTTAGTTTTCCGGTGACCTTTCTTCTACTTTCTCTCTTCTCGGATTGCTATCTTTTAGAGAGAAAGTATGAGTTTCATCACCGTTTAGGTTTTAAGTCGGCTTCCGGTTATCACCCGATAATAAACTCCGAGTTTGTTCCCGGTCTCATCCTCCGACTCACTATGAGTCGGTTTTGTTGTTTCTCCGGCCAGCGACCTCTCTTCCCTGCATCTAATTCATCGGTGATGGCTGAGATCTCCATCAACTTTCACCACCAATTTTGAGTCTTTATGAGTAACTCTCCAGTGTTCCGCCGTTCTTCAAAGATGAGCCAATATAGCGGCTAGTGGGATACTAGCGATTAGAACCAATAAAGTGGTAGCTAAGGCACCAGAGCTTCTTGGAGCCTCTAAACGATGGCAAGGCGATGGCGAGCTTTCCATCTTACACAGCTGTTTCGTCGATTTCATATGGAAGTGGAGTTTGGCGTTGGGTCATTCAACAGAGTAAGAAACATGACCGGTAGAGCTTTCGGCAGAGCAATCCTCGGCATCACCGAACTCTGTATGGCAGCGCTCAACGAGGGTTAGACACGTTGTGAAGACGTGTAGCAATTAGATCTAATTTATAGTTTCTTTCTGTTGTAATCTATTCAGTGTAATTGGCTAAAAGGCCCTTTACAAACAAAAAAATATCTAATGTGAACAGAATAAGTTATGTACTTGTATTAGTCAAAAGCAAATGGCCACTTGTATTTGATTAATATGATGTTATGACAAAAAAAAAAGTGTTAGGTAATTAAAGGATAGTTAATAGCATAGTTTCGAGTCAACGACTCGTTTGGTCGCTTTGCCTCTACCAACTAATCAGGTTGCGACTTTCTCAACTATTTTTGTCTAAGACTTTTTAGTTTTATTTTTACGGCTTTCTTATATTTATATCACTGGGTTTTGTATTTTATAGCCCTATAATTTAAATTATTTTCATAATCTCCCATATTTTAAAATAACAAATTATTATGTTATTTTCCATAAGAACATAACAGATTATTATTTTATTTTCTGTAACGACATAACAGATTAATGATCATTGTCACATAGAATAACCAAAAAAAAATGATGTACATGTAGAGATATAATATATAGTTTAGAAATTATTTATTTGTAAAGTAGTGATGATAGTCCTGGCATTAGGCTATTCAGATCGGTTCCGAATATTTTCCAATCGGATTCGGATATTTTGGATATAGAAATTTAGTATCCGTTTTAAAACCAAACATTATTTGATTCCGGCTCAGTTCGAGTTCTTTCGAATTTGGATCAGTTTGGATCCATAATATTCATACCCATATAAGAACTAAAACCAATTTAGTTATATTCCAGTTTTGATTCTGGTTTCGATTTTGGTTCTACTTCGGATATAAAATTGTCAAAAAAAAAAATCTATATGTATTCAGGTACATTTTCAGTTATTCAGGTATTTCGAATACCCAAAATATTCAGATATTTGTTTCGATATCGTGTAATAATCAGATCCTATTTGATACCCACATATACACTATGATAAGACCCAATGATTATTTTTGCTTCTACCCAAACTAAATCCAAACCTAAAATTTTGAGTCAATTTCAAATCTGGTATTTGGGTTCGAGTAAAATACCCTCGACTAAATATAACCTAAGTTATTTGTTTATCTTTTTTCCGCTAAGAAAATGGTAAGTATCAGTGATAATACAAAACCAAAAGAATATAAATTGCTTTTGATAAGATGTAATATTATGTTAAGATAGCTGATCATGTGAGAGTTACTAAAATCAAGAGATATTATAAAGTCAGTTTGGATTTAGAAACATTGAGCATATGTGAACACTGAGCACCGACAGAGTTCATTAAATGAATTATTTATAATAATCTTAGTATTTCACTGTAGTACTACTCCATGAGTATTAAATAATGATTTTTTATGAAAATATGGATTGTCTCCACAACTTCTTTCTCCACTTTTTCTTCCTTCACATTTTTAAATCGGGTTGTGAGAGTTGAAAAAGAAAAATAGAAGAATTATGTATGGGACACACAATAGAAAATAGGAAGAGAAGTTTTAGACCTTGCTGGGATCGTCGATTTAGTTTTCTTTCTTGAAAACACGTGTTGAGCTAGAATCCTTTTAATCTTATGCTTAGTCACCATTTTTGTAGTTTGAAGAATTCTAACGAAACAATCAGAAAAAGAGATAAATACTTTGCGTCAAAGGAGAACTGATCCATGGTAAGATACACCAAAAGATGCAACTCAAACAAAGTTCTGTATCATACGAAAGTACCAATATTTCTTAAACATGAATGAAGAACATGCTTTCATATTCTCAAGCTCCTTTTTTAACGGACGTAAGAAGTCGTCACTAACATCATCATCATCTTACCACTGTTGACTAACTTCTTTTACTTCTTCTTTCTCTACCCAATCTGCTCAACATAAAAAGAGATCCATAAACATAGTCATACACCGAGAATTAGATCTATTCGACATCAAAGTGATCTAACTTTATGCAATTGACTCTATCTTCATGAATTCTTTCAATAAACTATTATCCGTAATGTCAAAAAGAAACCTTGGAACTTCAGTTTGCATTAGGCAAGTGTGTTTGTGATAAATATTAATCTTATCACATGCAGTTCTAACATGATGAATCAATAAAATCAAAGAAACAAACTAGTAACAATGAAACTTCATCGGATCTAGATTGATTGTGTGATACAAGTTGTTAACTTGTTATAATCATTTCCCTTACACAAGAGAATGATACCAAATACTTCCATTCCATATGACAGCTTGTGGTTTAACTCATACACCAAAGGATCTTTTTATCAACTATTAGTTAAATCTTAAGACTTAATCAACTTGCAAAGCAGAATCTGATACGTTTTGACTCTTTTCTAAGAACAAGTATAGTCCGATATCGAAAGAAAATCAAAGGAAAATAAATTTTTTAAAAAATCACATATTTATCCACAAGCTACTCAATGGCTCTAAACAATTCTCAAATCCACTATAACTTCTAGCAACTGAAGACTTCAGGAACCTTAATCACCAATTCTTTTAATAAAACTATTATATAAATCTCAAGACTCAACTAACTTGCAATTTGACAAGAACAGAATATGATACGGTACAATATCAAATGAAATTTAGAAAAAAAATTAAAGAATTCGTAACCTATTGCATATCAGTTGATCCAAAACAATGAGAAGAGAGGAAGAAGACACTTTCACCGAACTACTTGGCCGATTTTGAGTTTTTAGGGAGTAAAATTTCCCTGATGAGTCCTCCCCATCGCAATCATTGAGCGCATGCCGTTTTCCACTTCGCCTCCGCAACACCTCCTGCCTTTCCAATCTGCTCACGGAGGACGAATTAATAGTATAAAGCTTTTGAGAACTCCTACTCTCAACCATGGCAAGATTAACGATAATAGATATAACATAGAGAAGAGAAGACTCTGAAGCGTAAAAGTACACTTGACATTTCACACCTTTTGAAAATTAAAATTATGTAAAAATCTCTACTATACCTATTTTGGAAAGATCTATTAATTTTAATGGTGTTTATGTAATTATCTTTTAAATAATATGTGAATTATTAAATTTTTATTTCAAGCTCTTGTACTAACATGTTTGGCCAAAAATATACAAATTCACATGCGTATTGTGATGACCCCAAATTGTTAAAAGTTAAATATATGAGCTAAGGTTTCCATAGTAGTCATGTGATAATAACACTACGTCGTACAAAAGGTCCTTACTACAATCCACCATTATCTTGGACTATCTCTGATGTGATCATGGGCAGCCAAGCTCAGACTCGACCTAGACACTCGATCCATCCAAGCTCGAGTGACGTTCCTGATGTGATTATTGGCAGCCAAAGTCAGACTCGACTCAATGGCTTGATCAACCTATACTCGAGTGACATACCTGATGTGAACATTGGCAGTCTATGCCCGATTCGACCCAATGACTTGATCAACCTAGACTCGAGTGATGTTCTTGACATGGAGGAAGAGACAATTGACGAAGTAATGAAGGTTCCAGCTGGTCCAATGACTCGATCTAGAACGAAGCTATTCAATAAAGCCATTGGAGGATTACTTTCTCAAACTCAGACTCAAGACAAACCTCAAGATCAACGTGCCTTGATGCTTTATATGAGTATTTAAGAAGGCTAGCATATGAGTGTGTAGTCTGAATGCACTCTTTTTTCCTTAGTGAGTTTTATCCCAATGAGTTTTCTCACTAAGGTTTTTAATGAGGCGTGTGGGCTGCATCAACAAAAGGCCCATTTGTTAGCGTAATTAGTAGGCCCACTTTTAAAGAAACTCTAGTTCAATTTCGTGGCCTCCTTTTATTATTTAAGCACTTTTCTTTTCTTATAAGACTTAAGCAATTTCAAAATTAATCTAAAGGGTTTTCCTTTGTCTTTCACATTGGTGTGTTATATCCAATAGATATCAAATTCAATGTGTCACATCTGAGTTCATCGGATCCTTTGGTGAGTCATATCCAAAGGTTTATCGATTTAGCAATAAATTACCATCCATGTTGCATTGCCATTCATTCCATCGTCCAAAAACAGAGTTCCACGCCTATCTTCTCTCTGCTTCAACAAATCAAGTCGATCCAAGGGAGTTCATATTAAGTGGTGTCAGAACCGACTTGAAAATTGAGTTCTCGATCCATGTTCTTTTAATTTTCGATCTTCTTTATGTGTTTCAGAACAAAATTCGATCATCTAATCTTGTTTATGCACCTAGAAACGTGTTGAATTATTTAGATCTGTCACAAAATCAATTAGGGTTTGAATTTATTGGCTACAAGTATTAGGGTTTCGAGTAGTAAAGCTGCAACCATTAGGGTTTCGAAAATTTTGGTCTGTAATTAAATCTGATTTGAACGACTATTAGGGCTTTCGAGACTTGTTACCGGTGATTTCGTTTGTGTGTTTTTTTTCTTTCAGGAACAATGGCTGGTGATGATTCAGAAGCTAGCAATTCAACCAACAATAAGTTGCTAATTGAAGCAATAATAGCAAATATGGAGCAGGTGGTGAATGCCAAGTTCGAAGCTTTCAGACATGAGATGAGAACTTCTTCTGAACGAGGCTCTAGCAGAGAAAGGGGACCAACTATTTGACCTAGGCAACACACATAAGGTGTTGAACATGCACAAGATCCAATGGCTGAAGAGTATTATAGTATAGGAAGAGATTCAACTGATCACATCCAGAGGAGTAGAAGGCGCCTGAGAGGTGCTAGACCACAACCTCATGATCAACTGAACATGTGAGTGTGAGTGTGACTGAACATGTTTTGATTTCCTTGTCGATTGGCAACTATGAAGATGAGATCCTATGTGACATCTTGCCAATGGAAGATGATGAGGACATGAATGCTAGACCAGCTGCAGCTAGAGAACTCGCCATTCCAACACCCAAGGATCCAATCACATGCTCAAAATCAAAGGAAATAAGAGAAGGATTCACCAAAGCCGTGGGAATGGTAATGAGTATGGTTCAAGAGGAAACCTTGGATGAAGCTCTCAGCATTTCTACCAACATATAGACTTGCCTTTGCTTGGAGCTTATAAAGAGGTTCTAATCTTCATATTCGAACCATAACCAGACCGGAATCATATAGGTATTGAGATTGGTTAAGTGATCTTGTACTCTTTTTCCTTATCTTTGGTTTTGTCCCAAATGGGTTTTACAAAGAAAGGTTTTAATGAGGCAAGCCATTTAGCCCACTCTCATCTCAATATCAAGGTGATCCACGGTCCATAGAAGTCCAAGAAGTGTCAATAAGAGGCCACACAACAAGAGAAAAGCCTGAAGGCTGAATTGAAGTCCATAAGTGATCCAAGAAGAACATGGGCTGAAGATGAATTTTAAAGGGGAGAAGCTTGTTGTATTTTCGGTCCATTTAGAGTCCAATAAATGTCTTGTAGAGTCTAGTGTCTAGATACATGAAGTTAAGTGTCAAGTTAGTGGTAGAAGTGGGAGGAAATGTGAGTTAAGGTGAGCATTAACTAACTTGTAACGGCTGGATCTTCAAAGGTCTTACCGAAGCTCATGAGTCCCCCTCCTTGTCTTGAGTCTTTCATTTTCTATTTATAGTCTCTTGAAACGTGAATAAGAGGAAGCATTATTGATAAACAAAACTGTTGAAACTCTTTTAGAAGTTGAGATGAATTCTCAATCTCTTTTCTCTTGTCCGAGACAAGAAACTATCTTACTTGCCATCCGATTGTGAGAAGCATTCGTGTGGGAAGTGTACTGTTTATCAAAGGTTTTTCACACCCTTTGTGGCGCAGCTCGATTCATCTACAACCTCATCTTCCAGAGAACCATAGGTGAATGTTCTCCGAACAGCCTTGAAGTATCATAAATCACTTCCATCAACTGCCTACAACAATACATTGAACCGGCTAGTGAATGTTCTCCGAATAGTTGTCCTTTTAATCATCTATCCACCCTTAAAGTGCTTCTGAGGCTACATCAGAAGCTGGCCACATACTCTTGGGAAGGCCATGGCAGTCGGATCGCAAAGTGATTCATAATGGATTCACAAACCGGCATAAGTTTAAGCATAAGAGCCGTAAGACAATTTTGGCTCCTTTAACTCCACGAGAAGTGTATGAAGACCAGAAGCAGCTGCAAGCTAAAACCGAGTCCAAAAGCAAGCATAGGAACTTCTAGGCACAAGTAAAGGCTGTGAAACAGGCTTTATTTGCTAAACAACCCATTCTGCTATTTGTTTACAAATAAGCTCTAACTTGCTTAGCTAACACAACATGTTTATCCGAGTGAACTTCAAGATCTTTTGCAGGATTTTTGTGATGTTTTTCCAGATGAAACACCTCCGAGACTACCTCCTATATGCGGAATAGAGCATCAAATATATCTTGTTCCAGGAGCTTCTTTGCCAAACCGTCCAGCATATAGGATAAACCCCATGGAAACCAAGGAGTTGCAGAAACAGGTTGACGAGCTACTGGCTAAAGGATACATATGAGAGAGCCTCAGTCTTTGTGCTGTTCCAGTTCTCTTAGTACCCAAAAAGGATGTGAGTTGGAGGATGTGTGTCGATTACAGAGCAATCAATAATATCATTGTAAAGTATCGACACCCTATTCCTGGCTTGATGACATGTTAGATGAGTTGCATGGTTCCATTATATTTTCTAAGATAGATCTTAAGAGCGGATACCACCATATTAGGATGAAATGAGGAGATGAGTTGAAAACTACATTTAAAACCAAACATGGATTATATGAATGGCTTGTTATGTCATTTGGTCTTACAAATGCACCTAGTACATTCATGAGATTAATGAACCACATTCTTAGAGCATTCATTGGCATATTTGTAATAGTCTATTTCGATGATATCCTCATATACAGCAAGAGCAAGTCTGAGCATATAGAACATTTGCATTATGTTTTGCAAACTCTTAGAAAGGAGCAACTATATGCTAATCTCAAGAAGTGTACTTTCTGTGCGGATAACCTTGTTTTCCTAGGCTTTGTGGTTAGTGCAGATGGTATAAAAGTCGATGAGGAGAAGGTAAAGGAAATCAGAGATTGGCCAAGTCCCAAATCCGTTGGTGAAGTCCGCAACTTCCATGGGTTAGCTGGATTATATAGATGATTCGTGAAGGACTTTAGCACATTAGCAGCCCGACTTACTGAAGTTATAAAGAAGGATGTGGGATTCAAATGGGGAGCTCAACAAGAAGATGTTTTCCAGAAGATTAAAGAGAAACTCACCAATGCACCGGTTTTTATCTTACCAGATTTCTTAAAAACTTTTGAAATTGAATGTGATGCTTCTGGTGTAGGTATAGGTTCAGTTCTGATGCAAGAGAGGAAACCTATTGCTTACTTCAGTGAGAAATTGGGAGGAGCCACACTTAATTATTCAACTTATGACAAGGAGTTATACGCTTTGGTCCGAGCACTTCATACGTGGCAACACTATCTCTGGCCAAAGGAGTTTGTCATACATACTGATCACGAATCCCTCAAGTACCTTAAACGCCAACACAAGCTAAACAAACAACATGCCCGCTGGATGGAGTTTATTGAAACCTTCCCATATGTCATCAGGTATAAACAAGGTAAAGAAAACATGGTTGTTGATGCACTCTCTCGAAGGTACACACTCCTTTCAACTTTGGAAGTTAAGTTTTTAGGATTTGAACACCTTAAAGAGCTATATGAAACTGATGTCGATTTTAAGGATATCTTCAAGGCTTGGGCTAAGTTCACTGCAGTATACTATGAGAATCGCCTATGCATTCCTAACAGTTATGTTCGAGATTTGTTAGTTATGGAAGCTCATGGAGGAGGCTTGATGGGCCATTTTGGCATTGCCAAAACTCTTAAGATTATGCAGGATCATTTCTATTGGCCACACTTGAAGAAAGACGTAGAAAAAGTGTGCAGCCGCTGTCTCAATTGTAAACAGGCTAAGTCCAAGGTTTAGCTTAATGGTTTGTATACCCCTCTCCCTATTCATATGCATCCTTGGACTGACATTTCCATGAATTTTGTTGTTGGATTGCCTAGGACTAGGAGTGGTAAGGATTCAATATTTGTTGTGGTTGATAGCTTCTCTAAAATGGCTCACTTTATATCTTGTCATACGACAGACGATGTATTGAACATTGCCAACTTGTTCTTTAGAAAAATTGTTAGGTTGTATGGAATGCCTATAACCATTGTGTCAGATAAGGACACTAAGTTCCTTAGTCATTTTTGGAGAATCATATGGTCTAAACTAGGCACTAAGCTTTTATTTTCAACATGTCACCCACAAACTGATAGTCAGACATAAGTGGTTAATAAAACCTTGTCTACTCTCATGCGTGCTTTGATAAAAAAGATTTTAAAACCTGTGAAAATTGTTTACCATATGTCGAGTTTGCTTATAATCATGTCATGCATTCTGCATCTAAATACTATCCTTTTTAGATTGTTTATGGATTTAATCCAATTTCTCTATTAAACTTTATCTCTTTACCTTTAAGTGAAAGAACTAGTACAGATGGCAAGAAGAAAGCAGAATTGGTAAAGCAAATCCATGAGAAGGCTCAAGCTAACATTGAGGAGAAGACCAGATTGTATGCCAAACATGCCAACAAGGGACGACGCAAGATGCTGATTAAAGAAGGCGATTTGGTATGGGTTCACTTGTGCAAGGAATATTTTCCAGCTGAAAGAAAGTCCAAACTCATGCCTAGAATCGATGGACCATTCGCTGTCACCAAGTGGATTAGTGACAACACCTACCAGATTGATCTCCAAGGTAATTACAACATCAACTCTAGCTTCAATGTCTCTGATCTTGTACCATTTATTGCAGATGAAACGTATTTGAAGGCAAATCCTTTTCAAGAGGGAGGAGATGATGTGATCATGGGCAGCCAAGCTCAAACTCGACCTAGAGACTCGACCCACCCAAGCTCGAGTGACGTTCCTAATGTGATTATTGGCAGCCAAAGCCAGACTCGACCCAATGACTCGATCAACCTAGACTCGAGTGACATACATGATGTGAACATTGGCAGCCAATGCCTAACTCGACCCAATGACTCGATCAACCTATACTCGAGTGACGTTTCTGACATGGAGGAATAAATAATTGATGAAGTAATGAAGGTTCCAGCTGGTCCAATGACTCGATCCAAAATGAAGCTATTCAACAAAGTCATTGGAGGATTACTTTCTCAAATTCAAAATCAAGACGAACCTCAAGATCAATGTGCCTTGATGCTTTCCATGAGTATTCAAGAAGGCTAGCATATGAGCGTGTAGTCTGAATGCACTCCTTTTCTCTTAATGAGTTTTATCCTAATGGGCTTCCTCACTAAGGTTTTTAGTGAGGCATGTGGGCTGCACCAACAAAAGGCTCATTTGTTATCGTAATTAGTACGCCTATTTTTAAAGAAACCTTAGTTCAATTTCGTGGCCTCCTTTTACTATTTAAGCACTTTTCTTTTCTTGTAAGACTTAAGCAATTTCAAAATCAATCTAAAAGGTTTTTCTTTGTCTTTCACATTGGTGTGTTATATCCAATAGAGATCGAATTCAGTGTGTGTCACATCTGAGTTCATCGGATCCTTTGTGAGTTATAAAAGGTTTATCGGTTTAGCAACAAATTACCATCCATGTTGCGTTGCCATCATATCCATCATCCAAAAATAGAGACAGAATCCACGCCTGTCTTCTCTCTGCCTCAACAAATCAAGTTAATCCAAGAGAGTTCATATTAACCTTCCTTTTTCACTGAAGATTATAGATTAGAACAAAGGAAACAAAGCCCAAACAAGAGAAACAACACCTTAGAAAGAGGGAAACTACAACAAGGAAAATTGTAAAGGACAACACAAATGATTTAAACTACAAACTCCTAGTAATCTGGAAATAAAACGAGGAACCAAGGTAAACCTGCAGTCAATCCATATGAATTTGAAGACGCCATAACCTGCAAAAGACACGCGAAGACCCACCGATGAAGACACCTA
Source organism: Lepidium didymum (assembly GCA_963920545.1). Classification (NCBI taxonomy): domain Eukaryota; kingdom Viridiplantae; phylum Streptophyta; class Magnoliopsida; order Brassicales; family Brassicaceae; genus Lepidium; species Lepidium didymum. The sequence continues at coordinate 7,461,286 of OY986983.1, read as the reverse complement.
CAATAAGGGAGGGCCTAAAGAGAGCAACCAACTGAAGTCAAAACCAAAAGCAGAAGAGGCAGATACAACAACAAGGACTAAGCTCAGCTCAAGAAACGAACTCCATCGCACCATACCCAAGCTAGAAGAGGCACCAAATACAAAACCATCCACGAGAAGAAACAAGAACGAATTTACGACTTAAACACATCCCCATACCAACGAGATAAAAACGAACAGAGGAACAAAGATCAGGATACTATAGAATAATCAAGATCTGAGTAAAAGAAAGGCATAGCAACATTACAAATACTTCCTAATAACTCAAACCAAGTTAACCCCACAAAGTTAAAAGCTTCAAAGCAAGAAGAAACCATAACTCATAAGCAAAGGGTGCAAATAACTTGAATCTAGCCAAATCCAGACATAAATAAACCCGATGTGACAAACTAAGAGGGAAAAGAAAGAGATAATCAGACCAAAATCTAGATGGTGAGGCTAAAAAGACTGGCAAAACGATGGATCTACTGTGACAAACACTCCAAAGCGTCTGTGACTCCATAGAAGCTGTTGAAGCCTTCCAAAACTCCACCTCAATCAAGCTTCACTACACGTCAGATCTCATCCAGAAGGATCCCGAGCAGATCTGATGAAAAGAGACACAAAAAGGACAAAAACGAAGCCACAACAGACACCACGACGTCTTGATCTTCACTAACCCTACCGGTAAAGCACACAGAAGTAATGCCAGAGACTACCCTTTGCAATGGTATGAGAACTCCTTTCAGCCTAAACAAAGATGCAAAAGACAATGGCGTTAAAATACTAGGGGGAGAGGCAACGCCAGACGAAGCTAAGGAAGCCCCCCAAGCTTGAACTCAAAACAGTGGCGCTAGGGTTATACTGTTAAGCGAGAGAGAAAAAACTAAAACACTTTTATTCTTGGACTACCTTCATTTCCGTTTTAAAAAAAATTATTTTATCGTATTAGATATTTGAATTTTAAGATAAATCACTTTGATTTCAATTTTATCTCCAAAATATATAATACTAGATATGGACCCATGCAATACATGAATTATTTTTTTTAAACAAAACTTAATATATTTATATAAATGATATTTTGAATAACATTTCAAAAATTTATACGCTTATTTATAAAAGATTTTCCAAAAATAATTATAATAAATTATAAATTAATTTAATATTCAAATATCTCGAATTAAAGTTTAAACCAAATAAGCAATTATGATTAATTTTAATAGTTATATTTCTTTTATTGACACTATTTTGTGTAATTTTTAGATTTAAATTTTTGGCTAAAAACTACTTCTAAATCATTCCATAGACTATATTTTAACTATTTCTAAATCATTCCATAAACTACTTCTAAAACATTCCATAAACTATTTCTAAATCATTCCATAAACTACTTCTAATTTTTGGCTAAAAACTACTTCTAAATCATTCCATAAACTACTTCTAAAACAATTGTTTTAACTCCATTTTAAGTTATTCTATGGACTTTAACTTTCACTAAATCACTTTTTGACAATTATTTTTGTAAATTATAGATTCTAATTTTCTTGCTTAAAAAATTATATCAAGACATTTCATAGAATATAACCCTCAGTAAATTAATTTTTGACTTTATTTTGTGATAATTTTGTAATTTTTAATTTTAACTCTATTTGTTAAAAAAATATTTTCAGTTATTCCATGAACTATAAAATTCACTAAAAATGTTTTGACTTTATTTTTGGTAAATTTTAGATTTAAAATATTAAACTAAAAAACTTATTTTAAGAATATTTCGTACACTATAACTTTTGGTTTGACTCCATTTTGCTTAGCTTCTTTCCTCGGCTTCTTACAGTTTTGGTTTCATCTGTGGTTGCTACAAAAGCCTTCTTAGGGTTGCTCGCAGATCGTTTTGGAGTTCCGGTTATAGATTTGTTCTTGTTGCCATGTGGTGTTAATCTTTTTTAGGTTCTTTGATTATTCTTTGTTTAGTCTCCAGATTCGAGGGCTTCAGTTTCCATTTTTTGGACTTGTTCTTCCGGTAATATCTCTATCTTTCACTAGCTTTGTTTGCATTCTTCATTGTAAGATTATTGTATTCAACATCCAATTTTATATATATCTTTCACTAAAAAAAAAAACATTCACTAAATCAATATTTTGACCATATTTTGTGATAATTTTTGGTAACAATTTTTTTAAAAACTTTTATGGGTTAAAAATTTATTTTAAATCATTCCATAGACTATAATATTAACTAAATGAATTTTAGACTTTATTTCATAATAATATTTGGTAATTTTGGATTTTAATATTTTATTTAAAGTTTATTTTATTACATTTTATGATAATGTTTAGATTTTAGTTTTTTTCTTAAAAACTTATTTTATGATATTTCATGGACTATAACATTTGCTAAATCATTTTTTAGACTATATATCTTTTTTGAAAATTTATTGTACTATTTTGGTATTATAATTGTGAATAAAGATAAATATTTTTTATAGAGATAAATTTTTTATTATAATATATTTTATCATTGTTTTTAATATATAAATAAAAAAAAATTTCTGATCATTTGATTTAACAAATAAAAAAATTATGTTGATAAGTAATTTTGAAAAACCGTCATTTATATGTAAAAATTATTATTATTTTCATGTGAAAGAAACAAAAAAAAAAAAGTAGGAACGTAAGGTATATACTTTAGTGTATGGCGGTGGTGGGGTTAATGGCTCTCCCTTCTGTTTTCCATTCTTATTTTTACGTTTGTTTGTCAAACCATTGGACCCCATTCTTTATTGTCTTAAGATTTTCTTTTTCGTTATAAAGAGTGTTAATGAATATTCAGCAGGAAGAATGTTTTTAAGTATTTTCCAATCATTAATCATTTCTTTAATTTGTTTCCATTTAAACAGTGCATCGTTAATAAACAATTATATCAATATAGTACTACAAAGTTTTGAGATGGACCTATTTGAGCTTGGTTCAGAGTTACGTTAGGTTTTTAGTAAGTTTTTGTTTGTATGAAATATTAAGGTTGGTTTTGGTTTACAAGCTTCCTTTATAACCTCATTCGAAATTGGTTTAATCCTTGTGAACTTTCGGATTTGTGTTTTAAAAAACGACATTTAAATTGGAAAAAGAATTAGGTGCATTTACACATTTAAAAATTAAATTATATTATTTATATTATGTACAAATTTAGCTAATGAGTTGATCAATTGTTGTCCAATATTAAATTTTTTTTTTATAACAAATCTAGCTGCTGTCTGATCGTAATACAAACTAAATTACCGGAGAATCAAATTCCGACAATAATAATACGTGTCGCTATCATAAGTGGTGTAAGCACCAGATGGACAGCTCTAATGACAACTTACCATTCATTTACCATAATTTTTACGCAAAGGATTGTCTCTCATCTCTAATTATTCTTCCTTTTTCTATCGCATATCTCCACAAAATCTAGAATACTATTTAATCTTTTTGAATAAATTCATTTTAAACCAACAAATATTAATTACTCTAAATTTACTAACTTCAAAATTAAATATAATCAATAGAGTAATATAATATTGGTCTTCTTCTTATTTAGATTTCGAATAGTAAATGCAAAAAAAAAAAATACAAATCATGTAGATCATACAAATCATATGCAAATCATGCAAATTATACAAATCATATAAAACATACAAAACAAAAAATAAAATGGATTATTTTGTTTTTTCTATATATTGTAATATTTTCTCTATATTTCTTTTATTTTTTGTAAATTTTTATGATCGTCTTGTATTTTTATAATTTTTATAATAAATGATCTTATAAATTAATAAAATAAAAATTAAGTTGGAAAAATATATTTGAATTATTGTATCTAAAATAACTTATTATTATATTTAATTTTGTAAGTTTAGTGATTATTCAAATATATATTTAACTACGATATTAAATAATAATATAAATATATGTTTGAATTATTATATTGTAAATAACTGATTATACTAAACAAGATAAATATTAATAGCTTGTTTAGTTTGTGACAAACATTAGTTATTGAGAAATTACCATATCTAACTTTCATTCTCTATCCTCTTTTAAAGATGACATTTCAAATTTACCCTTTTTCAAAATCTGTCATTTACCAAAATCTAATTTTTCGTAATTGATAATTTTGCCCCTCTCATTTTTTCTCCTTTCTTTCTCGCTTTTCTTTCTCTCAGCTCATTTGTTCTCGACGGCGAAAAATTATATGATTTTGTGATTTCAATTTTCTGTTTCTGAATCATTGTTTTTTGTTCTAATCGATCAAAATATTGATTTGCATCTTTCGATCTCGATTTTGTGTCTTTCGATTTTGATTTTGTGGCTTTCGATTTCGATTTCGACTTGTCGATCCGAAATATGAGATTTTGATGATCGAAATCGCAATTGTTACAGTAATGAGTTTTTTATGTTAATGAAGATGGGAATTAACGTTGTTGCTTCATCTCCATGTATTTTTAGTGAGTTTAGATGAAACAAAATTTATTGTTTGTGACTGTCACACGTTTCGCTTTTCCCTTGTGTTGATTTGATGTCTCATCTGGAAGTTATAGATCCTATACATATAAGAAAATTCTTATATGATTTGTGGTTTTGGATTGTCCAATATCTTGCTTTTATATATAATCTTTAGTAGCTAGCTGAAATTTTGTGCTAGTGTGCGTGCTTCATCATTATCTTTAGTAGTTGAAATTTTGATCTTTTCTTGTTTTTATGCAGTGTTGGTACCAAGATAGTCAAAGAGTGAGGCTCAGAACTACAAAGGGTGAGCTTTATAAAACACTGGATTAAAGAGTTGTGGTTCATTAATATACAAGTATTAAATAGATCATCATTGTATGTGCATCAATTGAAGTTTTGTGCCAGTATTTGTAAGCTTCTCCAAAGCATTTATGGATACATATATTTCAAGGACGAGACAAGACCACATGAATTGTAGACTTTAGTGATCATATTGGTGACGGTGTGCATCAATTGAGAGGTAGTAGATCAAGGTATGTTATGTTTAATGTTATGTCCCTCTCGCTTTAGTAATTGAAGTTGTCTGCCAGTGTTGACGTTGAAGTTGTTTGACAGTGTTATGTCAGAAAAAACTGACAGGTTTTTGTTGGAATTGAGTGCAAGACTTTGATTAAAATTAACTCTTTTGTAATCCTTTCTGAGATCTGAACAACATAGTTGAAGAGCAATAATTAAAATCTTGAGACAATTAAAATATAGTTGCATTACATAAACGATGATGAATATCTCTTTCACTGTTTCACTTTCTACTCTTTGGCAGTATCCTTAGTGAGTAACAATGAGAGATACGAGTTCCTTGCAGGTATTTAAGATCCTCCCAAATATTCATATTTGGAGTTCCTTGCGTTTACTAACTGCAATGGAATGTAATCTGTAAAAATCGTGAACACATATTGTGTACCTGAGAAAGTAAAAGCATAGGCCAATTTTGACTTTTATTTTAGATATAGTTTCGATTCTGAGTTTGGATTAACAACATGCTCACTTATGTATAATTATGCTCACTTAGGCAGATTCATATGGCCTTCTTGGAACGAGTTAAGGAGAATTTTAATAAGAGATATGGTGGTGGGAATGCTGCAACTGCTCAAGCAAACAATTTGAATAAAGAATTTGGGTACTTTGTTGATCTGATTGCTATCAAAAAGTTTTTATTACCCATGGGAATAGTCATTTGACTGACTCCTTTTTGGATGTTCTAAAGGTCAAAACTGAAAGAGCACATGCAGTATCGTATCACTCATCCTGATGAGATTAGCAAACTTGCTAAGGTGAAAGCTCAAGTGTGAAGTTAAAGGTGATGGAAAACATTGAGAAGGTTCGGTTCTGACCCTTTTGTGTTTCCAATAGAACTCTGTGTTATAACCTATTTACAGTGGAGTTAAGCTAGTATGGCTCAAAGTACCAGGAACTTTTGATTGTCAAAGCATTAATATAGCATGAAATGTTAAGTTGTTGGTTGTAAATACATATTCTCCTATTAAACCTTTTATATATTATGAAACTCAAAATAAGAATTGATGGGGAGTGAAGAATTATTTTAAGAAGAGACATTACTTAAGGACACAACTGAGACAGAAAATGATAGTGGCGTGGAGAGGAAAGATTGATTCAAATTAGATATACTGATTTTGTTAGAGCTTTTTGAAGAAATTTTGGCTTCTTGTGGTCTATATATCCTTTGTTCGACTATATTGGCTCGGGATGCTAAATTATCTTTGAATGATTTTTTTCTGCACAATTGTAGGATCAGCTCGATTGACTTTCACGAAACTATCAATACCTATAAAGAAACGTAGTGATTTTTAAAAATTTATATGGTTTTATAAGGTTGTTTATAAAACCATATAAGTTTATACATTTTGTTTTGAAGCTTAATTTTAAACAACTACAGACTCATGCTCATAGTTTACAGGTAATGATATATATATATATATATATATATATATATATATATATATGTGTGTGAGTGTTTAATGTTCAAATAATTGGTGTGATTTGCAATGGTGTTGTTAAATCTTGTTCTCGATGAGGTGGTAAAAGTTTGGTAACATATGCCAAGATTTGAGAAGGGTTATTAAAAAGATTCTTCTTCTAACGATTGTATTAAAGCTTTCTTTCATAAGAGTTTTGGTGAGTTATTTTCTTTATTTGAATCAATGTTTCCTTTGGTATGTCTAGTCAGCTATACATTCTTTCTCTTCTTTACAGTGACTTGTGTGGCATTTAATCATGTGGATGATAATTACTTTACAAGCGGGTCAATTGATAGAAAAGTTAATATATGTGATGTGTCACGCTTTCGGGTTGTAGGCTATGCAGATATTAATGAGATTTTTACAGCTTTTTACTGATGAATGTTGCTTTTAACTTACAAAAACAAGTGATGAAATGTAATGACACGAAATTTAGTGTAAAATTATGAAAAATTAAGTTTAAATGTCCTTTGATTCCATCTGTCTGTTAAGAGGAGGTAGGTTTTAGTTTTGATAAATAGGTTGATTTTTGTTTATTAAGGTTTATAAGATACTTTATAAATCTATATAAAACCAAACAAAAAAAATTTTAAAAGAAAGTTCTCGACATTCATTAGTTTTATACGAACACCATCATTACTTTATGAAAAAATTAATTTAATTCCCTTAGGTTTCTTTTGTTAAGATGGGGTTAGAGTTTAGTTTTAATAAATATGTCTACTAGTTTGTTTATTAAGGTTTATAAGATACCTTATTAAACTGTATAAAACTAAATGAAAATACTTAAACAGAGAATATTCTCAACATCAGTGGTCTTATACAAATACAATCTTTAGTTTATAAAAAATAAAGTTTCAATTTGGGTTCCTTCTGTTAAGAGGGGTAGAGTTTAGTTTTAATAAATAGTTGACTAGTTTGTTTATTAGGATTTACAAGATATCTTATAAATTTGTATAAAACCACACGAAAATACTTGAACAAAGAAAAACCTCAACATATAATGATTTTATATGAAAACTCTCTTTATGAAAATTTATGTTTAATTCCTTTGCGTTTTCTTTATTAAGAGGGGAGTAGGATTTAGCTTTAATAAAATAGGTAGAGTAGTTTGTTTATTATGATTTATAAGATATCATATAAAACTATATCAAATCAAACGAAAAAAATTCTCAATATTCAAAAGTTTTATACGAAAACTATCTTTAATTTATACAAAAATAAGTTTAAATTCCTTTGAGTTCAATATAATTTATAAGATACTTCAAAAATCTGTAAGATACTTTAAGATTTTATCCTATGATTTATAAGATAATTTAAAAAACTGTACAAAACAAAAAAAATTTAAATAAATAAATTCTCAACATTCAGTGGTTTTATACGAAAAGTCAAAAACTATCTTTAGGTTATGAAAAATTAAGCTTAAATTCTTTCCGGTTCCCTCTATTGTAGGATTTAGTATTAACAAAAAGGTCAACTAGTTTGTTTATTAAGGTTATAAAATACCTTATAAAACTTTATAAAACCAAACGAAATACTTTTTAAAAGAATTTTCTCAACATTTAGTGGTTTTATATGAAAACAATTTTTAGTTTATGAAAAATTAAGTTTAATTCTCTTGGGTTCCTTCTGTTAAGAAAATAGTAGGGTTTACTTTTAATGAATAGGTAGACTAGTTTCTTTATTAAGATTTATAAAATACCTTATAAAACTGTATAAAATCAAACAAAAATACTTAACCAAAGAATTTTTTCAACATTCAGTGGTTTAATACGAAAACTATCTTTAGTTTATGAAAAATTAAGTTTAATTCCCTTGAATTCCCTCTGTTAAGAGGGGGGAAGAGTTTAGTTTTAATAAATAGGTTGACTAGTTTGTTTATTAAGGTTTATAAGATACCTTATAAAACTGTATAAAACCAAACGAAAATACTTAACCAAAGAAATTCTCACAATTGAGTGGTTATATATATAAATTATCTTTAGTTTATGAAAAATTAAGTTTAGTTTCCTTGGGTTCCCTCTCTTAAGAAGGGGATTAGCTTTAGTTTTAATAAATAGGTCGACTAGTTTCTTTATTAAGATTTATAAAATACCTTATAAAACTATATAAAACTAAACGAAAATACTTAAACAAAAAAAAATTTCAACATTCAGTGGTTTTATACAAAAACTATCTTTAGTTTATGAAAAAATAAATTTAATTCCCTTAGGTTCTTTCTGTTACAAGGGGTAGATTTTAGTTTTAATAAATAGGTCAACTAGTTTCTTTATTAAGGTTTATAAGATACCTTTTAAAAATGTATAAAACCAAACAAAAACACTTAAACAAAGAAATCTTCAACATTCAGTGGTTTTATACGAAAAGTCGAAAACTATCTTTAGGTTATAAAAATTTAAATTTAAATTTTCTTGGGTTTCCTCTGTTGTAGGGTTTAGTATTAACAAATAGGTCGACTAGATTGTTTATTAAGATTTATAAGATACCTTATAAAACTGTATAAACCAAACAATAATTTTAACAAAGAATTTTCTCAACATATAGTAGTTTTATATGAAAACTATCTTTAGTTAATGAGAAATTAAGTTTAATTCTCTTGGATTCCTTCTGTTAATAAGAGGGTATGGTTTAGTTTTAATAAATAGGTGAACTAGTTTTTATAAAACTTTCTAAAAAAAAGTTAGAAGAGATTCTTATAAAACTGTATAAAACCAAAAAAAAATATTAAATGAAAGAAAATATTCAACATCCAAATGTTTAATATGAAAACTATCTAAATTTGAGAGAACTTAATATTTAACATATGAAATTTTTTTAGCTAGTTTGTTTATAAAGTTTTATAAGGAATGTTATTAAATTTTATAAAACTAAACAAAAATACTAAATGAAAACAAATATTCAACCTTTAAAATTTTAATATAAAACAATCTTTAGTTGAGAGAACTTAATACAAATTTCACTTGAATTCTATATAAAAAGGGTTATGATCTATATTTATGAAATTCTTCTCTCTTATGTGTTTGTTAAGTTTTTATTATTCTTCTGACTCTTTTATAAGAAAGATTATAAATCTTTGTAAAACCCCAACATCTTAGTCAAGCAAGTTTTATAAATCTATGTAAAACCATAACATCTCAGAGTCTTCTAATTCCTCACAATGGAGGCGAATTCATTACTCGACGCGGCGTAGGTAAGTGGTGAACAAGGCTAATAGCTGCATCATTTTTATAAGGTCGAGCAAAGATATAAGGAAGATTAAAACTTTGGTGCTGCATTGGGATTTCCTTCCATTTTGCACAGCACACTAGGCAAACTTGGTTTCCGTGTTTCACATTTAAAGCAATACAATGAAAATGAAACGAGCGTGAGCACTCTGTTGTGAAAATCGCATGTCCTCCTCCTTCTTTTATCTTATTCAAGCATATAGAACATGTCATCAAAAAGATTAACCAAAAAGTGTTAGTCCATCTTCTAGAAAGTTAATAAGTCCACAAGGAAAATAACATACCAAAAAACTAATCAAAGTACTCCGTTTATAAGACAAGCGTTAAAATAAAAAGCTTCCCAAGTATAACCAGAATTAGAAGTTCTAACTAGCAAGTATATAGAGATCCAAAACAAGTTTCCACTTTATTAAAGCTACAAACAAAAAGGCTTGTGGAAGAATCATGAATTCTTTATAGCATTCCTGAAATTCAATGGCGTTATGATCTCTGAGTATAACGCGACAGAGGAGGAGAGAAATCATAGACAAGACAATATTCCATTTACACAAAAACAGTACTTAAAATCAAATCAAAATCACAGTCTGATACATAAGTTTTTTTTTTTACACTAAGGATGAACAAAACCATATGGTACCAAAAATGCAGGCAAGTTCTCTATGGATTAAGCCTTACCTCCAGACAACTCATTTGTCTTCTTAAATGATCTCAGATTCTGAGGTATGGAACTGCAACGTATCAGTTCAAGTTCCAATATGAGTTGCTATAACCTGAAACAAAATTAATGTGAGATTTAGGGAGACAGAACTTAGATTTCAAACATCACGAAGTAAAATCAGGCACCAACCTAAAGTACAATTCATCAAGTTAAAACCGGTTCACTACTTTACAAAATCTCTTTTATGAATCGTAGTATAAACTGATGGCTTTGTCACCTCTTTTCCCCTAAATTTCCAAATCCTAGATATAAATAACAGCAATTCAAGGGAGATAGAGATTTCAAACCCTAGAAACTCTCCTCTTGCTCCTCGTTCTGAAATGGTTTCATCGTCTTCGTCTATAATTGTAAGTTAGGTTTGTTGAAAATTGAAAAATTGTTAGAGATCGAAAAAGAAACTTATAAACCAACCTTAGAAATTGGATCGCATAAAGGATTCTCAGAAAAGAAAAAATGAGAAGAGAAAAAATTTGTAGAAATTGTTAGAGATCGAAAAAGAAACTTATAAACCAACCTTAGAAATTGGATCGCATAAAGAGATCGAGTTAGTGTAAAAAGTATGTTTTAAAATAATGAAAAGATTTCAGTTTTGGAGTATATTTAAAATTCTCTCTTAATTATCTAATTATCTGGTAAACATAATATTTATCAAAATAATAGAAAATTCATATAAGTAAAGAAAAAAAAATGCAGATAAGAGTGAACAGGTATCCATAAGCACATGTCTTCTTTTCCCCTGTCTTTTATTGATCTCCATAGGGATTAGGTTGTTTAAATCTGTATTTTTTCATATTTTTGTACTGCATTTAAATTTGGGTGAATGGTAAAAACAAAAACAGATGATCCCACTTGCATTACACCTGCTTTTGTCCAGCCAAACATTCATACTCTTAGACTTTTGATCAGTTTTATTTTTAATAATAGGCGATCTCAAATCTGAAAAGGAACACAATGCATGCATGTTAATAGAAATATCTATTACAACTCCAATCTCACGTCGTCTCTATTGGTAGCTCCACTCGGAGCCTTTTTTTATCTTTATTTTTTTGTCAACGTCATGGATAATATTAATCGCTAAAGTTGAAACGAAAGTTATGTAAAATACTTAAATAAATCATTTAGCTGACTCTCTAATATTTTGAGCAAAAGTATCAATTTTATGGTTTAAGAATTTCAGAAATAGGAATAGATCGAAATAATAAACTTTAACCTCATAAATTTTTCCCGATAAGATATAAACGTCTGACCACTCTTCTAGCTGCTTGATTTTTGCGACGTTCTCACAATCTAGTATTTCCAATTTAATAATATTAGATATTTATACATAAACTAAAAAACGACATTATCTTCTTCAAGATGCATACATACTGTAAATTTTGTCGTCTCTGAGCTTCTCATCTAAACACTCGAACGCGTATTTGCTTTGAAGAGATCACTAATTTTTTTTATAACAAAATTCAAATGTCTTGTTTCCATGTTCGTAGATAAGATCCAATTGTGTATATAATATTCATAAGCCAGTATACTCTGGTGATGTGCTAATATACCAAATTGATATTCTTAATTTATTTTAATGATAAATCTTGGTAAACATTTGCAAAAATGCATTGTTAAATATTTCAAATATTATGTTATTAGTCAAAGCTGAATATTTTCATGCTATTATTTTACATTAAACCTATAGCATATATGGTCTAAAATGAGATCTAATTCCTGCCAATAGATTTTAATTCATCATGGTTTATTATTCAACAAAATTTGGTGGGTTCAAATTTACAGCGGCTAGTTAATTGCAACTACATAATAAAATATATATAGGTCAATGAAATTACCAAGTTATGAGTCGTAGATCGTTGCGGCTCCTAAATGTTCAATAATACACGTTGCTAATTAAAATAAATAATAATTATATCTAATTCAATTAATCCGCACAAACTTTAAAATAACAAAAAAATTAAAGTACTAATCTTGTAAATATAGCAAAATATTAGGGACATCCCTAAACTATATTTACTATTATAAACAGAAATTAATAGACCACGACCAAAGAAAAAAAAACAGAAATTAGTAGACAGTATTAGATAGTTAAAGGTGTCTTTTAAAAATTAATTTTTAAGATAAAGGTTAACTAATGATTTTCTGTTAGCAACCTCCAGAATTGTTTAAAATATAGTGTGACTTTGCTGGTTTTTAATTCAAAAATTTGAAAAGAAAAATCAATGGTTTGAAAATGCAGAAACCGACAAGTAGAGTGAAAAGAAAGCGCGTGAAAATGGTAATAAAGATAAAAAGTTGGAAAAAAAAGAAGAAAGTTGTTTGCTCATAAGTTCACTCTCTCACCATTGTGATCTTCTGACGATACTCCTTTCACTTACCCTACATCATATCTTCTTCTTCTTCCTCCATCATCTAATCTTCAGCTCAGAGATTTGCTAAAATCCTTTTTTCCAATTTGGAATTGAGATTTAAACTCTTCTGAGATCTGTTTTGTTTCCCATAGAAACAGCTTGTTTTCGCAGTCTCTTATCCTCTTCTGCTTCTGGTACTTGATTTTACTTTACTTGTTAGTTATAGTTTTAGTATTTGAATTTTCAAATGTGAGGATCTGATAGTTTGATTATATATTTTGTTGCTTCAGATTTACCGGAACTGTTTGATCGGAATCTGGAAATCAAGGAATTAATTAAATGGGTAAAATCGCCGGGAACAGAGATTGGACTCAGATCTATGCAATATACGGGATTGAACAATGGCAAACACTCGTCTTCCTTCTCTTCCATGCTTTCTTCTTCTCTCTTCTCTCAGTTCTCTTCCTCATCTACTTCGACCAGATTTGCTTCTTCCTCGACTCTTTTTTCCTCTCCGGCGCTTCCAGGTTAGCCGCAGGTTTCACCGGAGCCGTCACTGCTCTCTCCGCCGTCTGTCTTCTTTTCGCCGCCGCTAATTTCGTCTACTCTGACGTTCCGCTTCAGTACGAGATGGCTCAACGCATGGTTAGCTCCGTCGGCGACTGGTCCTGTGTCAAAACGGCGCTCGATCTCGGCTGCGGACGTGGCATCCTCCTCAATGCCGTAGCTACTCAGCTCAAGAAAACTGGTAGCTCGGGTCGGGTCGTCGGGTTAGACCGCTCCAAACGTACCACACTCTCTACTCTCCGTACCGCCAAACTCGAAGGTACATACACTTCTCAAAATCACTTTGCTCCCAAATTCTCTCTCCTTCTCTCACTAATTGATGATTTACAATCGATTTTTTGAGATTTCAATTTCATCGTCTATTTCATTAAAATCGTTCAGGTGTGCAAGAGTATGTGACTTGCCGTGAAGGAGATGTGAGAACGCTGCCGTTCGGAGATAACTACTTCGACGTGGTGGTCTCGTCGGTGTTCGTCCACACAGTGGGGAAAGAGCATGGCCAAAAATCGGTAGAAGCAGCGGCGGAGAGGATGAGAGTCCTCGGAGAGATGGTTAGGGTTGTCAAGCCTGGAGGTTTGTGCGTTGTCTGGGATCTCTTACACGTGCCGGAGTACGTGCGGCGTCTTCAGGAGCTGAAAATGGAAGATATCCGAGTTTCTGAGCGAGTCACGGCGTTCATGGCCAGAAGCCACATCGTGTCTTTCCGGAAACCGAGTGAACTCATCGCCGGACCACGTGAAGTCCGCCTCGATTGGAGATGATGACGTGGCATAAAACTGTAGTGTTGTGTGTCGGTTCGTTATGTAGAAAACGGCACGTAGTGCAAGTCTGAAGGTTCGAAACTATAACTGTGACATATAATTACGAATCTACTCCACACTAGAAAATCAAAATGTATATGGCGACTGGGGAGGCGAAGCGGAACCAGATGCAAAATAGGCAAAACTCTGCGTTTGCAATTTTTGTCTTGTATTTATTATATAAACTATAGTTTTATTAACTTAATTCATATGATCCTTAATCTTAATGCGTTATTCTTACTAGTATTTGCGTTATGATAGAAATCTAACGTTATGGAGAAAAAATCATTGGGTTGATTAGCATGTACTCAAATATTGAGTCTTTTATTAATTGCATACAAAATTAAAATTCTATTTTCACCAAACTATCACAAAAACATCTAAATTCCGGTCTTCTTTTTAATTGCACCAAAAATTAAAATTAAAAATCTAAGTCTACATAATTTTGAATTTTAAGTTTTTATGAAAATAAATTGAAATACTGAATTCGAATCTAATCTATACCAGAACTGAACCTGATCATAAACTTCAAAATTCTCGAATGAGTTCTAAATCAATGGAACCGATAACCCAAAAAACTCGATCCGAAAATGGTTCAGTTGACGAAAAACTATGTTAATTATTTGAGTGGTTTTGATGCTATGTATGTTAGTTCGGGTGAAACTAGATTTGTAATTTTAATTTTATGTGTAATTAAGAAGAGATGCAAAATTCGGGTGTTATATATTGGTAAAATTAAATTTGTAGTTTTAATTTTGTATTTAATTAATAATTAATTCACTTTATAGTTATATGAGAATTCAGAAGTGGAATTTGGCTCATAACCCAAAACTATTGGCGATTGTTGAAAACCAAAAGAGTTAGGAAAAATCCGATTTTGATGAGTAAATTTCAAGAATGTCGTGTTTGAAAGATGTAGTTGGGCATTAAATGACTTGTCATTGTCACTTCACGTCAATGTGATTATCTGTCCCCTATTTATTATTTTATTTACTTGGGCCACATTTGGGCCAAGCCTTAAACGACTTTTGCTTCATCTTTATAAACACACGGCAAAGTGTGCACCAGCTAATTCTCGAAACGTCGAGTTATTTAACCAACGAGAAGCAAAATAGTTGTTGTCTATACACTACGTATGAGAACACCATGGCGTTTTATATATTGACTTCACTGGAGGCCACGTGTATCCACCCACATATCGCCACGTAAGCGTCTCGAAGATGAGGCGCGCCAAGAAGAAAGCTCATTCGTTTCCTCCTCCCTATCCTTGTCTCTGTAACTTGCAAGCTTCCATCAATGGCTTCTCTTCTGTCGTCGTCCACTGTTTTCTCTCACCGGACTTGCATCCTCTACCCTTCGCCATTCAATCGCAGATCACTCTTCATAAAACCCAAATTCCCCTTCAGTCGAACCAGTTCCGGAATTCGAATTCTCCGAAGGCGCTTGCAGTCTACATCCAGAAAGATTGGCACTAAGGTCGGGTTTAAACTTATCTCAAATGCATGTAATTCTCTCGGATGATGTCACATTAGGGTTACTTGATAGTTAATAAGTTTCCATGGTTCAACATCTATATCTAGTGTTAGGTAGCAATTTAGAATTTTGGGTTCATAATAAATTCCCATTTCTGTTCTGAAAACTCGTTTTCAGCAGTGCAGGAACTTATACCTTCCTGCATATCTTCAATTGATTCGAAATTGAACCCTTTTGAAGCTGGATCAAAAAATCTGGAGAAATTGGTTGCAACGATCCTGATATTGGTTCAAGTTTGGTCTCCATTGCCCTTGCTTGGTCTAGACTCTGCGTATATATCACCTGCAGAGGCTGTTCTTTATTCTCCGGACACGAAAGTTCCAAGAACTGGGGAACTTGCTCTACGGAGGGCTATTCCTGCTAATCCAGGCATGAAGGCTATACAGGCTTGTCACTATCTTAGACTTTATATTTGGTTGCTTGATATACATTTGGTTTTTGAAGTTATTGATTCTAGAACTCTATGATGTGTCATTCCTTAGGCTTCATTAGAAGATATATCATATCTTCTGAGAATTCCCCAAAGAAAGCCTTATGGTACCATGGAGAGTAACGTAAAGAAAGCTCTAAAGGTAAACTTCGTTACTTTTTTTTTTTTTTTGTCTATACAAGCTTCTGAAAAGCATTTGATCGGTGTTGTTTTGTGTGCGTGATATTCAAATGTTTTAAGAGACTCTTGGATTGATTGGCATTGAAGTTATGGACTATTTTTATTGCATTTGCAAGAAGAGTGGAAACACAAGCTTGAACTTCTTCACGTAATTATTTCAGGTGGCTGTGGACGATAAGGATTCAATATTGGCTAGTATACCAGCAGACTTGAAAGACAAGGGCTCAGAACTGTATACAACTCTAATTGACGGCAAGGTACTGGGAATTTAATCGCTACTCTGTTCTCAATTTGATGAACTGTAATCTTTGTAATAACTTCGTAAAAGTTTGGTGAAAGAGATGATTTGGTAGTGTTAGATAAAAAGTTCTTTTAGTTTGCCATTGCAATAGGCCTATATATGTTCTAGATTTTATCTGGTTTTTGCTATAAGCGGCTATTAATCTTATGTTCCTTTGTTTGGTAGGGTGGTTTACAAGCACTGATAACATCTATTAAGAAACAAGATCCTGATAAAGTGTCCCTTGGCCTGGCATCATCACTAGATACTGTTGCAGAACTGGAGTTATTACAAGTACATGCAATTCTTCTCTCCCATCTCATCTCTTTTGAGTAGGTTTAGTTTCTGACATTGAAAAGTGTTGTTTCAGGCATCTGGATTGTCATTTTTGCTTCCTGAGCAATACTTAAACTATCCCAGGCAAGTCCATTTCTGACTTTCTGAGTTATAGACTCTTCTTATGAGCTGTAAACAAAACAAATCTTCTGTGGAATTTTAGATTAGCTGGAAGAGGAACTGTGGAAATCACCATTGAGAAAGGTGATAGTTTGACATTTTCAGCTGAAGCTGGGGGTGAACAAAGAAAGAGTGCTACAATCCAGGTACATAGTTATATATTATAAAAATTTCACTTGTAAATTTACACCAGCCTCTCGAACTGTTCCTTCATTAAGACGCTACTTTGCTTATATTATGGATTCAGCTCGTTATAGATGGATATTCAGCGCCTCTAACAGCAGGGAATTTTGCAAAACTGGTAAGGTAGTTTACTCTAACTTTAACCTTTGCTGGCTCCAGATCTTGAAACTAAGAGACTTTACTCTAAAATCTTCAAAACATGTGGCACAAACTCTTTACTTGTCGGGTTTTATTAGGTAAGTGCTGGTGCTTATGATGGAGCCAAACTCAGTACCGTGAATCAAGCTGTTATTTCAGAAGACCGGAGTGGTAAGGTGGAGAGTGTAAGTGTTCCATTAGAAGTAATGCCTTCTGGACAGTTCGAACCTCTCTACAGAACCCCGCTGAGTGTCCAGGTAAAATGAAACTGGGTCTATTCCCATATCAAAACCCAAAAAGCTGACTTTGCTTTTATGCATTTTGACATTGGAAGGATGGGGAGTTACCAGTTCTCCCTCTATCGGTTTATGGAGCTGTTGCAATGGCTCACAGCGAAAGCTCAGATGAATACTCTTCTCCTTACCAATTCTTCTTCTACCTATACGATAAAAGAAACGTACTCATCTCTCCAAATTCCCTTCATTTAATCCCATTTTGAATCTAAGGAGCTTGCTTTTGAATATTGAATCTTTTCTGCAGTCTGGCTTAGGAGGCTTATCCTTTGATGAAGGGAATTTCTCGGTTTTCGGGTATTAGTTTCTAAAACATTTCTTATTGAATTCTTCAAAACTTGCAATATGCATTCGGATTAATAGAATGCTTTTGTTGGTCAAAAATTTTGCAGATACACAACAGCAGGAAGAGATATTCTTGGACAGATCAAGACAGGAGATATCATCAAATCTGCAAAACTAATCGAAGGCCAAGATCGTCTTATTTTGCCAACTCAGAACAGCAACGCGTCCACTTGATTCTTCTCACTACTTTGCATTCCAAATGTGTCTTGTCCGTACAACAATGCTATGTTTCAAATCTCTGCAATTGAGTCTGATTCTTCTTGGATTTCTAGAAATATAAAAAAGCTCTGAATTTTTAATTTACAATCAAACAAAAGATGTTTTCAGCTTTGAATCACAATTTCATGATCAAACCGAAGACATTTTACAAAGTCTGCTAGGGGTTGGCTGGAAATTCCACCACCGGAGATTCATCCGTCGAGCCGGAGGCGTCAAAGCTCTCCGCAACACCTCTCTGCTTCCGTCACTTGCCTTCCGCATAAGCTTCTCATTAGTCGGCACCATAAAGCCATGCCGTGCACACTTGGTCGAACCAGGGCGTCCAGAGCACGTGCAAGGCAGTCTAACCCTCAGACCCGAACCCTGACTCTTCCGTCTGGCCCGGTTCACCTCCGATCGTCCTGGCATCTCTGCGCCTTCTCCTGATGGAATCCTTCTCACAATCTGCATAAGTTACAATTTTCTCTCTTACTTAGAATTTTGCAGAGAACGTTTTGGCTGCGTGTGAGAGAGTGAATGAGCTTTTGAATCTTTATATCTTTTTGTGATTGGAGGAAACACACAAGAAGAGAAGAAGACCATTGACCTCATTACTCCATCTTTTTGTAATGGAGAGGTTGGTCTAATTTTCAAATTCTGAATGCTCCATCTGTCAAACTTTGAGTGTTTGACCAATTCCAACTCACCAACAAGTCAACTACGAATCTTTCCAATAACAAACATAAAAAAGTTCATGCTTTACCAAATAAATCATGCTTTTTCTTTCCAAATTCTACTTATTTTAATTCTTACCCACAAAAAGGCCAAACCTTTGTTGGTTGGGTTGGGTTGGGTTTTTGGTCCAATATTTAGACCATATTTAGAATAATTAGAAATTTAGTCAAGTCCATTTTAAGTTACCCACCTCCCCAATTAGATCCATGTACTTTTAATGATTGTTATGGTCATCTGAAAAATGGGCCTTTCCATATATTGTTGGATTGGTTATATCTTTTTTTTTCTTCACCTTTATCATTTTCTAGATCATTAGTTTAGCTGAAATTTGGAGGTTTGAATAACAAATCAAATCCAATTATTGATAACGATTCAAGAGTTCATGTTAATGTTAATGTAAGAAACAAAAAGGGAATATTGTAAAAAATACCACAATTAAGTTTTAAATGGTGAAAAATGTTACTGAGTTTTTTTATACCAAAAATGTCATTTATAATGGCATAATGGACATGGATGTTGACAATTTTGTCTTTGCTATAATACACACAAGATTGAGCCATAAACATAAAAAAAGATGTCACAGAAAGACATATATATTTTTTAAGGATATATACATAAAACAAGGACGTCCACTTAATGACATGCACAAAACGTCTAAACACAAAGACGTCCGCATAAAGACATACACAAAATGCCTAAAAACAAGGATGTTCGTATAAAGATATGTCGAAAACACGGTTCTTAAGACTTTTTAGTAGTTATGCTCCAGTTGAAAATCTCGTCTTTTTTATTTGTTCTGGTTGAAAATCTCGTCTTTCTCTCGTTGAAAATCTGGTCTTTTTTTTTCTTCTTCGTCTTTCAAAAAACAGTTATACATCAATGAATTCATCATGTAATGTAATAATGAATCACCGATAAGTGAAAATGAGAATTATCCTTGTAGAAATAATAAATTTGAATATTAAATAAAATTTGGAGGGATTCCAAAAATTAACTCCAATCGTAATAAAAGGATCGTCATGAAGCCCAATAGAGAGTTAAAGACAGCGGTAGTTCATATTCCCCGATCTGTCCCTTTTTCATCCTTTCATTACCTCTCCACCAACCAACCCTTTTATTTCCTTCATTAATATTTTCAATCCTTATTTTGTTTCTAATTTCTAATTCACAAATTTTTTTTAGCACTTTTACTCCCGTATTAGTTATTCCATACACACATGTCTGTATGGGGACTATATGATTTTACATTTGATTATAGTATAACAATTAAACGTATAAAAATTCTTTTCAGTACGATGGAATGCTCAAACTAATAGGTCATAGATAGGATCTTATCGATTTTATTATTGAAAAAATTTAATATAATTAGTTATATGATGTTAATATATAGTTTATATTATTAAATAGTTTATAGTCCACATATTACAACGGTTCTTTTTATTTTTCTTGCTTCTTATTTTGCGTTTTATTTTTCTTTATCTCAATCGTTTTTTATTATATATATAATATAATATTTTTATATCTATAAAGAAGATGAAAATGTAGTAATTTTTATATAACAGAATATAGGAAGATATAGATTTTTCTTTCTTCAACTATAGGAAGGTATAGATATTTGAAGGAATTCACCAATATATATTTTTCATTTAAACAAAAAGAAAATGGATTTGAAAAAATGGCAAGTGTAACCTGAAATAAATATATGAATTCCAAAAAAAGTGGCATTGATAACAAAATTTGAGAAAGGTGGGTTGTACTTATTATCCATAAGAGGAATGCAATTAAAGGCGTTTTTAATTTCTTGGTTTAAAGATAATGATTCCTTTTGCTGATGTAGAAGCCTATGGTCCATTGCTCGCCATTAATGTTCACATTTTTGTTGGTTTTCTTTTCTTTTTTCTTCTTCTCATTTTATTTGTTTTTCCTTGATTTTTAATTTGACTTCAAACTTCCTAGACGATTATTTATATGAAAAATGAAACATAAGAAAATGTTATCAAATTAACACATTTTCATTTCAACAATTTGATCAATAACTCAAATTTTAAATTCTATAAACCATGATTAAATAATTATTTATGATTTAATTATGATTTAAAAACTGTTAAAATGGATTTTAAGTATATTTCTATTCAATGAATAGTTTGAAAAAAGTGAGAATATTTAATTTATGAAAGGTGAATTACTATTATGTCACCAAGAAATAGGTAGCCTAATTGGTTTGCCTTTGATTTAGTTAAGCACGAGGTGGTGAGTTCAAATTTCATCATTCTCCATTTAGAGAACTCAGGGTATAGATTAGATCTTATCGATCCAATAGTTATTTGTTGACGAAAAAAATTACTATTATGTCTATCTTACTTCCAAATGTTTGAAAATTAGTCAAATAGTTTAACAAATTGTGTAATACTATTATGTCTCTTTTTTGTGTTAAAAAAGGGAAATTTACTACGGTAACTACAGATTATTAAAATAATCTGAAAATTTATAAATTGTTAGAATAACATCCTAAATTTTTAATTACAAATTATAAGTATTAAAATACCCTTACCTTATTAAAAATAAACTTTAAATTAATAAAATAGGAAAATAAATAGATTTTAAAAATTAGATTTTAAATAATCTTTACAAATTGTAGATAAAATTTAGTTTTAAAAAATATAAATATTTTCTTTAAAGTACAAATTTAAGTAGAAAATCATGGTGAAAGAGAAAGAAAATCATAGTTTCAACAATCATGATTGATTGCCAATAGACATTCATATAAAAATCTAACTAAAATATTTATTTTAAGGTTTAGAAATTGAAATAATGAATTTTAGTTTTTTTTTCTGCAAGTCTGCCGGATTTTGGTAGACTTTCTGCAAGGTTGTTGGATTTTGGTAGATTCCCTGCAAATCTGCCGAGTTTTAGCAGATTTCATGCAAGTCTGCAATTTTTTGGCAGAATTCCTGCAAGTTTGCTGGATTTTG
The DNA here is from genome assembly GCA_963920545.1 of Lepidium didymum. Classification (NCBI taxonomy): domain Eukaryota; kingdom Viridiplantae; phylum Streptophyta; class Magnoliopsida; order Brassicales; family Brassicaceae; genus Lepidium; species Lepidium didymum. The sequence continues at coordinate 7,439,347 of OY986983.1, read as the reverse complement.
GCAAACTTCCTGAAAGTGTGCTGAATTTTGGAAGATTTCGTGCAAGTCTGCTGGATTTTGGTAGGTTTTTTATAAAGATGCTGGATTTTGGCAGACTTCTTACATGTGTCTTCTAGATTTTTGACAGATATCTGGCAAGTTTACCAGATTTTTGGTAGACTTTCTGCAAATCTGCCAGATTTTTGGCAGACGTCGTGCAAGTCTGCCAAATTTACTAGATTTTTGGCAGATTTCTTGCAACTCTACTGGATTTACTAGATTTTTGACAGACTTCTAATAAGTGCAGAAATCCCTATAAACTTTTATCTCGTATTTGGACTGATCGGTCTACTTCCTGATCGATCGGTCCATACTGCAAAACACTAATTTCTTCGTTAATTTCAGATTGCATGATTTATGTGTTGACCAATCAGTTTGTAGTTATCGAAGAAAAAATGAACGTTACTCCGAGAAGCACATATCGATCGTTTTGTACTCTAATCGATTGATCTCTACTTCTTGGAATAACGTACATATTTTCTTTGATAAGTACAAACCGATCGATCGTGGCACAGATTGATCGATCTCTATGTTATGCTAATATTTCCAATTCAGTATAAAGAAAGACCGATCGAATTTACTACAATCGACCGGTCTATACTAAACAAATTGTTATTTCTGCTCTTAATAAAAAAACCATGAATACTACATAATCATGAAAAAAAAAGTAAAAACTAGAATTAGGAATGAAATTTAATCTGTTTTTCCACCTGATCAATCAATCAAATTCAATTAATAACACAAAATATGATTAGGCTTACTTGAATCAATTTTTTTTTAAAAAATCTTAGTTAATTCTTAAAAAAAACATAATTACTAAATTACTAAATTGCTATTGGTGAAAATTTGCAATCTCATAAAAAACTTTGAAAGTGGAAACCATTTCCACTTTAAACCTTAAATTGTTTTATTCTCCTAATAAACCTCCAATATGACTATTTTGATGAATTAAACCTCTACAATAGAATTTTGCACGACAATATCAACAACCAAAAGTGGATTAATACATAACCATACTTCTAAGTTACAAACAAGCTAAAAGCGCCTTCCATGTTTCTTTGGTGGAGTTATTTCACGAGAAGACTTTTTCTTCCTTTTAAAGCTTTTCACCCAACTCTCTCGGTGTGATTGGAGCACCATCAGTTAGAAGGTAAATATCGAGAAAGCAGATCGAAGGTGACACTTTTTGCAAGATGCGAAGATGGCTTGTTGGCCAAAAAGTAACAAAACCGAAAAGAACATTTCTCAAAAACCGTACGGAGTTTAAGAATGTTCTGAATCCAACCACTATAACGAGGCCATGTGGTAGGAGAAGTAATTGCTTGAAAGACTTTGTGGTTATCAATATCAACCTCAACGCGTTGAATATGAAGATTGTGGAGGTTTTGAAGGAGGCTAGACACGTATTGAAAGTTAGCCATCATCCGACAAGGAAGAGGGGAGAAGACATTTCTCGCGTGAAAAAGCACATTACCGGTATAGTCTCTAAGAATCCACACACCTCCAAAAGAGAAGAAGTATTATGCCAAGACATGGTATAATTACATTGGTAAAGACCGGTAGAGGGTGGGACCCATTGAAAGTTCAAGTGAGAGTCCGGAGCTGAGATCGGGGGCGAAGAATGTAGTTCGCCTCGTTGACAGTGTTTGTGATTACTGTTCTCCAGTGTTGTAGTCGGCCACCATGAACAATGACAGTCTTGATTTTCCAGATAGGCCACAAAACCCACTAAATAAATTGGCAAATATGCATCGGGATCTGAGAATAGGAAAGAAGGCTAAGCATATAGGATATATTCGTGGACAATGAAGCAGAAGAGAAAGTGTATGCTGATGTAGGTATCTGAGCTAAGGCCAAGAGTTGACGAGCAGTATCACAAAAAAAAAAATATGGTTAATAGTTTTCGGTGCTTTTTTTATAGATCAGGCAGATATCATTTGGGGAGGTGCGATGACAAATTAATTTGGTTTGAATTGCTAATGCTCCAGATAATGCCCGCCACAAGATACGACTTTTTAGGAAGTTTAAGGCGATTGTATCTGAATCCAGATGTTGATGTTGGGGATGTAAAGAAAGCCAATACCCACTTTTTATAGAGTATAAACCATTTCTATTATAACTTCAAGTCCACGAGTCTGATCCACACGTCCAGGGTCTTATTACCAGAATACGATGAACAGCTTCTGGGTGAAATAATTCATGAATGAGCGGTATTTTCCATCCTTGATGCATAAGTAAGTCTAACACTTTTAAACAAACATTGTATAGTAGTTGCTTACTAATAGATGGACGAGGAGAGTGATCAAAGATCTATCTGTCAGACCACACATAGGTTGATTGACCGTTACCAATGAGTTTAAGCATATCAGGTTTCAATAGATCTCTTCCGAAAAGAATGATTTTCCATGTATAAGAAGGTCTTTACCCAAGACGAGCCTCCTAAAAGTCAAAAGTTCGAAAATAATGATATTGGTAAAAAAGGGCAATTAGAGAATGTGGCTTATATAATAGGTTACATGCTTGTTTGGCTAATAAAGCTTGGTTGAAGGCTTCAATGTCCCGAAAATCAAGGCCACCTTCATTTTTTGGTCAACATAACTTCGTCCAAGCCATCCATTGGATTTTCTTCCACAAAAAACCTGACAAAGCAGAGGTGATTTTCTGGCATTGAAATTTAGTAAGGTGAAAGCAAGACATTGCATAAACCAAGAAAGCCATCTCCACAGATTAAGCATCACTTCTCTAAGGTCGAGGGGGAATGTCTTATTGAACCAAGCAGAGGTTCGAGACTATAACTTCTCAGTGAAGAAATTAAACATAGTTCGCTTGGTCCCATGGAAACATTGAGGAAGACCTACATATTTACCGTCGATATCCTCTAAGGTAATGTCAAAAAAGAATTTAATCACCTGTTTAGATGCACCAGGAACAGAACTACCGAAAGTAAGGCTAAGAGTCGTTGAGATCGCACTGCCTGGTCCATAATGTGAACACGGCCTTCTGCATAAAGAATAAAAAGAAAAGGTGACAAGGGCTCACCTTAACGAAAGCCCCTCTGTGGAAGGATGAAACCATGTGGCTAAGCGTTAAGGAGAACTGTATAAGAGACGAAGCAAACACAGAATATAACCAAGTCAACCCATTTGGCATCAAAACCAAGACAGATCATCACTTCTCAAAGAAAAGGCCACTCAATCATGTCATAAGCTTTAGAGATTGTCTTATAAATGATTAAGCACAAGCTAATGGGTCGAAAGTCTGCCATGGACTGAGCCTTCTTCTTTTTAAGGATTAAGACAAATTGTGTGAAATTCCATTCGGAAGGGAAGCTTCCCTGTGAGAAAGCATCCTTTATGGCAATGCAGATATCAGGACCCACGATGTTCCAATATGTTAGGAAAATTTACTCGTCATTCTGTCTGCTCCTGGAGCACTCTCCCTATGAATATCAAACATTACAACTTTAATTTCATCGTCGGTTACTGGAGCCAGTAAGGATGCATTCATATTCATAGATACTTGTGAGGCAAGACCATGAAGGCAAGAAGCAGCAAATGTCGAGGTGGATGTGCAAAAGAGCGATCTAAAATATTCTGTTGTTGTAGATCCCTTGGAGCCTTCGGCAAAGTGGGGATTACCCGAGTCATCTAGTGATACCGGAATATGATTTTTAAGTCGTTGTTAGCTGCCATAATTATGAAAATAGTTTTTCTTCTTATCCTCATCTTAGAGACATCACTCACAACTTTTCTATTTCCAAAAAAGTTCCTCTTAGTGATAGTACTTCCTCAATTCCCATCGAAGATAAGAAAATTTATGGAAGTCGAAAGAAAGACTAGAAGTTTCGTGATCCAGTTGCACCCTAAGTGAAACAATAGTTTGGGTAGAATTTAAATGATTTCCTTTTTTTCCAAGAGGAAATCAATTTACGGTAGGACCTCAAGTGCTCAAAGAAAGGGATGACTTCCAGGGAGTTTACATTCTTCCATCTTTTATCAAAGTATAAAACCTACCCCGAGATGGGGAAGTCACTCCAGCAATAGAAGTTAATTACGGGTCAGAACCAAATTTTTCCATATAGGTTGCCATAGTGGCCGGAAATAATGTAAACCACTCATTATTGCTAAAACTACAGTCTAGCCGACACTATACCCATATGTGGTTCCGTTTACCCGCCCATGAAAAGAAATTACTAGAACTAGGAATTTCTCGAATATGACAGTTCTGAATCATCTGGCGAAAAGGAAAGAAGGAGGATTCCAATCGTGGGGGACCGCCCAATTTTTCATCATTCGAGACCAACTCGTTGAAATATCCAATGAGTAACCATAGTTGAGAGCGAGAAGAAGCTATATAGATAACCGATTCCAAATTAAAGGGTGAAGATGACGAACTGGATCTCCGTAAATAAAAGATACATAGCAAACATGTGTGCTGATAGTGATACGAGTGTCGATGATACGATTATCAGAACCTAGTATTTGAAGGTGTTGGGAATCTTTCCAAAAAAGGGCTAAACCACCTGCCAAACCGACATGTTCAACAAAGAAGTTGTTGACATAGCCCATCCACTGTTGAATAGAAAAAAGTTGAGTATTAGGGTTCTTTGTTTCAATGAGGAACATGATGTCCAGAAATAGATTTCGTCGTATTTCTTTTAGGTGTCGAATTTTCAGGGTTTTCTTCTCTCCCTGATAATTCCAATTGAGAATCCTCATTGGGGATTGGGTGGATGGCTAACCACCGAACCAATGACAGAAAAAGTAATATCTGAATCTACATTTGCAGTCTCGCCATGCTGGGACAAAGCAATATTTTAGGTTGGAGGACTAAAAGAACAGGAAGGGGCATTCCGATTTTCAAACTCCTCTGGTGGAACTAAGCGTGAACAACTAATGAAACGACACTTTTTTGGTTGGGGTTCTTGGCATATTCCCAGACCGGATGAAGTGTCATGCTGAAAAACATGATTTGTAGGAGATCGGGGAGTAACTGTGAGGAGGAGGGAGACACTTGCCCCGCCGACACTATAGGTGTGACACTTGACGTAGAGGGAGAAGTTATGTTACATCCATCCAAATTTCTAGTGGATTTTATTCAAATTTTTGAAATTATGTTGATTATTTAAATTTTAAATTGTTTAAAGTGGAAGTAGCTTTCACTTTCAAGTTTTTTTTGGGATTTCCACATCAACATTCCAAGAATAAATATACTGACCACACTAAGCAAGTCAAGTGTCATAGATTTTTGTTAGATGACAAATTTTGGTCATTTGTGGTAAGTTTATTTATCAAGTGTGGTAGATTTAATTGTGACGATTTCAGATTTTGATGTGGTGTGTGGTTGATTTACTTTTCATACTACAAGAAAACAGTTCTTTTGCGATAGGAAAAATGATGTCGCAAGATTGCGACAACGTTGCAACGCCCTTGCAAGTAAATAACGTATATCGCAAATGCGTCACAGACTTGCGATGTCAATGTGGTCTCGCAGACTTGTGACACCATTGCGATGTTTATGTGTAGCGTTTGCGAGACATGTATTGCTATCGCAAGATACTAGCAATATTGCGACGTTGCGGTGATGTGTGTTCTCCCTAGAAAAATTGCGAGAAGTTTGCGATGAGATTGCAATGTAGATGTTAAACCTAAACCTTACCCCGTACACAAAACTGGCTACCGTATGAACATAAGAAAGTGCAATTGGAAGAGGCTGAGAGTAATATCGATAATCGTTTGTCAATTAGATTCGCTACATTTAATATTTGGAATCAATCCCGAACATGTTGTATAAGTAGTTTCGATCACGTATATGTGCAGTGGATATTGTTTAAGTGTTTTGCGAGTCCACTATGTACATATCAATCTCATTCTCTACATTTAAGACTCCACAAAACCACCAATGTTATATAAGTGTATTAAATCACGTATCTATGCACTATTGCAACGAGACATCGTAATGGTATCGCAAGTTTACTACACTATTGCGACATCTAGGCCTGGGATGTCGTTGTGGTGTAACAAAGCACTGAAAACGGTGAAGGTAAAACCGTTGAACCCGAACCTTACCCCATACACAAAACCGGCTATCGTATGAACGTAGAAAAGTGCAATTAGAAGAGGCCAAGAGTACATCGATAATCGTTTGTCAATTAGATTCGCTACGTTTAATATTTAGAATCAATCCCAAACATGTTGTATAAGTATTTTCGATCACGTATATGTGCAACGCATTTTGTTTAAGAGTTTTGTGAGTCCACTACGTACGCATCAATCTCATTCTCTACGTTTAAGTCTCCATAAAATCGGCAATGTTATATAAGTGTATTAAATCACGTATCAATGCACTGTTACAACAGGACGTTGATTCTTTTGGCGACGGTCCACACAAGCATTGATCGGGGCAGACTTCATTTAAACTCCAAGCCCGCAAGAAGGTAAGTATTTCGTTTAATATATTTTTAGTACATTATATAAAAATTTTATTCAATTACATATACTTTTTCAATGCTTTCAGCAAGAAGAAACAGAGGATCCTCACCCTGATCTAGTAGAGACTCTCTACCAGACAAAATGGAACAAGGCCGAAGTCTTTGTCGACAAGAGGGCCGAGAGGATCTATAACGAGGTCACTACGAAGATGTAGGACCTGACTCAGAATTACAGTGATGAGAGCACTGGATCTGGTGTGCTTTCTACGGCAAACAAGAACCAATAATTCGCCGAGGTAAGATTGTTCTAATTTATTTTGTGTACTTTTTGTTTAAATTAGTTATAGTAACGTATTAATATATATTTTCCTTATGAGGTTGTTCCCCGTGAAAAAGGGAGACTCTATGGGGCCGGTCACTCGCTCAGTTCTAGGATGTCGTAGTGTCTTATGCCGTAAGGATCTCAATCTCAAGGCTCTGAGGATTCCTCTGAAATTACGGATATGAAGAATAAGCTAGAAGAAGCAACAAGTTTGATCTCGTTCGTAATACGATCAGTTGTTAAGCTAATAGTTGCTAAGCTAAAGGAGCTGCACCTTGATGAGCCCGGATCGAGTTCGACGCACGCGGAGCAGAGCGCAGAACAAAACCCGGACGTTTCAGAAGACTTTTAGATTATTTTCCTTTTAAAATTAATTTTAAACATTTTGTAAAAATTTTAAATTTAAATATATATTATTTTAATTTCTATTTTCATAATTTATTAAATTTTAAAATATATTTTATTTTCAAATTAATTATATTTTAAAATAATTTTTTTTTTTTAAATGGGTGTCGCATACTTGCGACGACAATATGGTGTCGCAGACTTGCGACGTCAATATGGTGTCGCAGACTTGCGACGTCAATATGGTGTCGCAGTCTTGCGACGTCAATATGGTGTCGCAGTCTTGCGATGTCATATGGTGTCGCAGTCTTACGACGTCAATATGGTGTCGCAGACTTGCAACGTCAATTTGGTGTCATAGTGGTGTCGCATACATGCGATGGACATAAACATTCCAGATTCATCGCAAGTCTGTGACACCGCATTGACGTCGCAAGTCTGCGATGCCACTGCGATGAATGGTGTTTGCGACTAACCATTTGCGACGAAAATGGTGATGTTGCAGAGGTGTAGCAAATGGTGATTTGCTACAACCCTGCGACATCATTTTCCATCGTAATTACCCAGTTTTCTTGTAGTGTCATTTGTAGTAGATTTATCGGTCCTTCGTAGTAGATTTATTTAGCAAACGTAATAGATTTATTTGTAGTAGATTTCAGATTCAGATTTGGTGTGTGGTAGATTTACTTTTTTTTATTGTAGTAGGTTTACTGGTATTTTGTGGTAGATTTATTATCAAGTGTGGTAGGTTTATCTCGTGTTATTTGTTCTTAAATTATTTTGGAGAAGGAGCTTGAGACATTTGAGTTCTCGACTTCTTGGAGTTGACACCTCTTAATGGTGTTGTCATTTTGCCTTTCATTTTTCCTGATACAGGTGGAGGTTTTGCGGCCGCTAATTCTTGTAATATTAATTCTCGTTTAAAATCTTCCATCTCTGCTGCAGTGCATGCTTCAACGCCTTTTGTGAGGGCCTCAAGCTCCTCCGCATCAAATATCTCTGAACATGCTTCATTATCATTACCTTGTTTCTCAGAAAGCAAATCATCATTTTCCACATCAATGTCCGGAATAGTCTCGTCAGATTTTTCTTCCACTTGAACATGATTATCAATCTTCAAATTCGATTGATCATTTCCAGAATCAGCCCCTAGAACGTTTAGTTTTGAAGAACCAACATCCTCACTAGCCTCTTGAAATAATGCTCTTCTAGTTTTCTTAGAGGGGGCCATACACAAGTTTCATTCCTTAACACTTCATGGACGATGCCTTCTAATACCTCAAGATATCTTTTTGCCTGAGACATGCCACCATGAGATTTGCTCTTTTCTTTGATATAGATATTTCTCACTTGAATGCTTTCTGGCCCCATAACCTCTCTGTCTATCAGCAAAAGCAAATCTGCCTTGGTGATTACCTTTGTTGCCATTTACCACAATTCCTTTATAACTTTGGGCATGATCTGGACCTTTTGTTCTCTATTTGCCCTCCATGACCTCGTGTATTATGAAGCATATTTCCTACACTTTGAATCCTCATAAGTAAGACACTCACAAATTGAACAGAAGTCTACCAACTTTTCATATTCGAACTCAATAACCAATACTACGACTTTGTCAAAATCAATGACAAATTTTATCAGCAATGGTTTCATGCAGTCTAGATCAAGGTGAACTATGCCCCTCTTGACGTCGATATCCAATACTCTGCCCAAAGATTTTCCAATGGAACGAAAATAGACCTCTTCAGAGTATTCAATACGGACACCTAAAATCTTTGTCCAAAAGCAAATGGTATCTGGATAGTGCACATCCGCCTTTGGTCTCTACCGTGCCATCAATAGCATCCATTCATCGAAGTGTATTGTTCCCAGCTTGAGAACCTCTTCAATGTCTTTGTCATGCTTAAGATGAAATTGGAACCGCCTAGCCCCTAGGTCGAGTCCAGAAACTATATCTTCCAACCTCCATATTCTCGGCATCACATAGATGATGGAACTAGTGTCATGAATCGCTCGCTCAGACATCTCCCTAGTACAAGCCGAGAACATTTGGCCAACAAGTCAGAGCTATCAAATTTTGGCACCTTGATTTTCAACATCGTTGGGGCCAATCGGTCCACAGCTCTTGATTTTCCAAGTTGCAACTAAGACATCATTGGAGTGGAAAGCAAAAAATGAGTAACGGGAATGAATGGAGGAGAAGAAAGATTCAGTCTCATAACTCCTCCAGATCTTGAAACTCGATAAACCTCAGCCAAAAACAAGAGGGCAAAAAGAAAAAAACTTTTAACTAAAGCAATTTTTATTATCATTCGAGAGGAGATGAATCTTAGAAGAATAAAATTATCTTCTTTAAGTAAGCTTTGTCGATCAAAAAGATTTTTCAATCAACCTGAAAGGAAGCTGTGATTTGGGGAATCACGGCCAAAGCCCAAATCCTGTGAAATCATGTCGGAGAAGGTGAAGATCACTCGATCTTCGTTTTTTTTTCCAGATTTGTAATGGTAAATTTGTAAATAAAATGACAATGCTAATCTATATGTTTTATTTTTGTTGAGACTGCTCCAAAAAAGAGTATTTAAGTAATTAAGGCAAATATATTATATTGGTGGAGCAACATTGTTTTATACCTTTGAGGTACTCCTTTTCACTATTGGAGGATTTGACGTTTACATCGGTTCATATTTTCTAGTGGAAATTTCGGTTTTGAATTTGGGATGCTTTTTTGACGATTTTTTTTAAATTTTTTTTAGCTTTTTCTTATGTTTAAGTTCTCTAATTTTTATTATTAAAGTTTAGTTTCCTGTGATTTATCTGATGTCCTTATGTAATGAAATTTTATATTCCACCCAAGTTTTATTAGTAATTCTAGATGAGAAAAAAGTAATTAAGGCAAATATTTGGAATATTTAAGTATTTTTTTCATTTTATGAATTGATTAGATGTTTGATGATTGTGCAAGTGGTGACATGTGGGCAAACGACCATACAAAGTATCGTCCAAGTGTTAAGTCTTCACGTTTAAACATCATTCAAAAGATATCTTCTCTCGTTTGGCATGAAAACCTTCAAGGAGTACACGAACACGAGGGCACACAAAATTCATAATTATAACAAACAATTCAAGTTGCACCAAAGATGTCATTGCTTTAGCATGCATTACCAACGAACGATGTTCATAGCCACAATGATAACACTTTTGTCATGAGATGACATTGCCACTTGACACGTACACTTGGTCCATGATCCCATCACTCTACATCCAAAGAATATAATCATTTATATTATATTAAATCTTATCTAAAGTTTTAATGTCGATTTGATTCGAGTGTCTGAGGGTTCTCAATAAACACAACATACATGTCTCATATAACCTCGACCGTTTGTTTTTTTTTGTCAACTCAAACATTATAAGCTGCCTCAACAAGGCGAAGAATATTTGTACCAATAAACCATTTCTAATACGGCGAACGAAAAATATGATTTAAAATTAATTATTTAAAGATTTTGATATTATATGGAGAGAGAAAAATAAAAAAAAATGAGCTGAATATTCTTCTTGATATTTTTAGAATGCTGGACACTATTCTGATTATATCATTATCTTCAACACTTCCTTACTTGATGTTCTGTAATTTGGATGGACAAAAGCGACTCCATCGTCTAAAGCAAGATTTCAACTTCTGAATGAAGCACTGACAGATTTTTTCGGACTCCACGAGCCCCTATCTATCCTCCCCTAACGTAATCTGGGAAACATATCCAACCAAGATCCGAGTGTAGATCTGAATTCTTCTGGGAGATGTCTACAAAACATCGATGACCCGTGAAACTTTGGTTGCTGGAAAAAGGGAAAGCCACCAATAACCACTTGGATAGTTGATTAACAGTCTCGTGTTATCGAGAATCTACCACCTTACTTCTAGTTGAGGATCATTCTTTATAATCAGCCTTTACTTGAAGGATAATATCTTTTTGATCTTTATCAATTTTTGAAAAACAATGATCATTTCTTGTTTTCCAAATGTGCCATATAAACTATAAGAAGCTCTTGACGTCTATTTGGTCTGGGATCCACCAGAATAAGTAGTCTAGATTATTTTTAAAAATAAATTTTTATTTATTTGTATCACTCTCGAATCCTTTAGAGAGAAACCCTTAAAATATAATTGTCATTCTATTATTATATAAAATAATATTAAATGTACCTGAAATTGGGATCTATATTGTCTGCTTTGTATGGTTAATGGAAAAAAAAGTTGGCAATGTTTTACCAAAAAATCTAACTAGTAAAATTAAGGACTGGTTTTGGTATGGATATTTAGTTATACAAAATAAATGAAAAGTGTGAATAGGAAATAAGAAGATAAATCAGAATCAACATGAGATGGCCATCGTATGAATAACAACAGAATATAATACACTATTATATTTATAACTTTATAAGCAATTATTGAAATTTCTTATCTATAGACAACCTAGTTGATACTTATCATTACTTTTAGTTAGTTCTCCAAGTTCAGGATGTTTCTAAAGAAGATTAGTTTTCATTATCTTTTTTGATGTAATCTATATATAAATGTATATTATAATGTTTACATATACATTTGCCATTGCGTCTATTCAAAAGAAATCGAGTATAAAATTATAAAGCAAGTCATGGGCTAGTATACGACCACTATTTCTGAATATAATATATAATATGTTTTGAGTAAAATCATAAAAATTATTTAATAATTTAGTTTGATATAATTCGGCCATAAAAGACTTAGTTTGATATAATTCGGCCGTAAAAGGCTGCATAATATTAATTATCATAAAAAGTAAAGCACAATTAATTTTATATAGGACTTTGTAAAACAAATAGAATCTTTAAAATACCATATATTCTAAAATAGAGGTAGTACATAGTTAAGTGGATCAAATCGAAAAAAGTTATTTATTATCTAAAATTTAAAATTTATTATGCAGAGTTATAAGATTATTTAAAGTCAATTTTCATTAGAAAAATGTGTAGATGTGAATATTTAATAACTTGAAAATATATATATTTTCCCATGATATATATATATGTATATGTGTATATATATATATATAGCCATCTAAGGAAGGCATTTATTTGTTTTGTATATTTTACCTCACAAAATGATTAATTAATATATTTTGAAGTTAAAAATGTGCTTGTTTTTGATTTTTTTAGCGAGCAAGAAAGTTTTGAAATAAAATAAGATATGAAATACCATTAAAAATGATTTTATTCTAAATATAGTGTTTGAAGTAAGATTTAGAATACCATTAAAAATATCCCAAGACTGAAAAATAAATAAAGTGATTAATGATCGATAGACAATGGCTAAGTGTCCTATTTTTTGTCCAGTAGGCTTTACCTTACTTTTGATAGTTTTCTTAGCATCACTTAAACTTATAAAATTGTTATTAAGGCAAAAAAAATATAAGTGAATAAAATACAAATTTACACAACTAATTCTGATTGTATTTAATCATCTCCTTTACAATAAAATACAACTCAAAAATATAACTGAGAGTACTATATGCATCTTTACAAACTGTGTATATAATATGTAGACAACTATATATATATATATATATAATTTATACATTTCATTATAAAAATTGAAAAACGGTAAATTTTTTTTGTTTTTTAATCCTATGATTTTGCTATATGTTGCCTCACTTTTGCGCCTCTTTAATCTTCTTTCCTCTAACCCCTAATTAACCAAAACATATACACAAATCTCAAATTATTTAATTACAATTTATGAAACCCCCCACCAATCGGAAAAATCCTACCTTCTCCATTTCTTCAACTCTCACCGGAAAATTTATCATGCCGGCGAGATTGATTAAGAAGGGTACCAGTTTAAACCAGGTATTTGGTACGACGTCGTTCGGAATAATCCATCTCCGATCACACCACCTTGCTGTTGCATCATTGGCTGATTCTCCTCCATCATCGAAGAAGACATGTTCGAACAATCTCCTCCTCCGTGAAACCTTTTGCTCGGAGATGCATCCTGCTCTTCCTCCGCTACAGGCCAATACGGCACCGGAAGAGCACGTTTTAGATTAGTCATCGGATTTAAACCAGAGATGTCGGCGTCGTTATGGTGATTCACTGGGTCGGTACAGTTGTTGATTCCGATGTTGTTGTTGTTGATCATTCCGGCATCGTATAAACTCGAATCGCCGCCGTCGGAGAAAATCCCGTATCCACCGGAGAATTTCCCTGGGAAGAAATTCATTGATCTAGAGACATTGTGGTGGAGTCCAGAAGCAGCCGCCATTGATAACGACGGCGGAATTTTCCTGAAGATGTAATCAATCATATCATGATCCTTATCGTTATCAACATGTCGACCCGCGTTGTTCTTCTTGTAGATTCGACATAACACCCAATCATCAAGCTATATCAAAAGAAACATTCCAAAATCCAAAAATCACCAAATCAAACAAAGAATGAAAAGGTGAATCATGATTTATAAAGAGTTGTGAATTATACTCGGAGAGAGTTCTTCTTGTTGCCGAAATCACAGCCTGGTGGTCGATTGTTTGGTTTGTTTTCGATGAGTCGATACTCATGCATGATCCAATCGCTTTTAACGCCTTTTGGAGGTTTACCACTGTAGAAGACGAGTGCCTTCTTCACGCCGACCTTTTGGTTACCGTCGGAAGCAAGCACCGGTTTATCTGTACCGGTAGCTTTCCAGTATCCTGATGTCGCCGCTCTGTTCGGCCTAGCTCCGTTTGGATATTTTCGATCTCGTGGACTGAAGAAGTACCATTCCTGCTCTCCAAACGACGCTTTAGCTGCAACAAACAAATCCAGCAACCAAAATTCAAAAAAAAGAAAAAAAAAAACAGTTAGATCATACATCACAAGACAATAGAACAAAAAAACTCAACGAAATCCAAATTATAACTAAAAGAAAGAATTGAAGACTTAATGATGTCTACGTACCGGGAAGTTCCCAAGGATCGAATTTATAGAGATCGACCTCGGCGATGATAGCGACAGGTAAAGGAGCAGAAGCGGCTTTGCGTTTGAGGTAGTGAACCACAAGCTCTTCATCAGTTGGGTGAAACCGGAATCCTGGAGGAAGGTTTGGTTGCGGCGGTGGTGGCGGAGGACCACCGGAAGAATCGGTGCTCTCCATTTGTAAAGTATTCTTCTCCGTAGTATAAAATCTAGCACCGTGATGGCAGGATTTGGTATTCTCTGAGATTGTAGGAGAAGAAGCTCATATTACTCTCAGATTCTCCTTTCTCTGTTTTTTTTTGGTTTAGATATTTTTTATTTTTTTAAGAAGCTGTGTGCATAAAAATGGTTTCACAGAGTCGGCATTATCATTCTTTTAAATGGCTGTATAAAACGCCAATTTATGGGTTTTAATCCTCTGTTCTTTGTTACATATTTATATACACCTGCAGGGATTAACAAAAAAAAAAAGCAGAACAAATATTTTCTCTAAATTATCTCCAATTTATATATTTTCAACTTCTATTACATGATGTAATTCAAAGGACATAATGTAAAAAGTCTGTAATCTTAAATAGTTTTCACCTCTAAAATTTATTTATAATTATTCAATAGTATTCACTAAAATAATTATAAAAAATAAACATGGAAATTTTAATTGGAAAATACGTACAAGTGGGCTAAATGTGGGCCGATTTTTTTTTTCACATATACTTTTTGTAAAAAAAAAAAACTATATAATTCTTGAATATGTTATTTTCCAATATGACATGTTTCTTTTGAGATGTCTCGTGATTTTTTTTTTTGATAATAAAACGGATTGATAATTAAACGGGAATCAAAGCTCCCAATTTATTCTTAACTAAACTCAAAATTACAATCCAATGTTTTGCAAATGTGAGAAAGCCTCAACATCCTCGGAAACCAACGAATCTATAATAGAAAGAACAACACCAAAAACATGAAAACCCAATGTTAAATTAAGTGCATAGTTTGGTAATCCATCTATGAAACGATTAGCCATGCACATGTAAAATTTGGACAAACAATTCTTTTTTATAAAACCGTGACATAGACGTACTAAAAAAAAGGGGTGATTGTGACCAATCTCTTTTGTAAGAAATCCTACATTAAATTATATGATTAACCCTATTAAATTATGATTTTTTACCATTAGTTACCGAAATAGTTAAGAATCATATATTAGACATTTTTTAACGTACATAGAATTATATATTAGAGACTAATTAGTAATGAGTTATAATTAAAAAGGTATAAAAATCCCCAGAATTCAGCCGATTTTAGTGTATTTTGGTTGAAGGAAAGGATCTAAATGTGGCTACAATGCGACACATATACAAAGCCTGACTAATCATGTCGAGTTTGTGTAATTACTAAGTTAACCAAATCGCATGAGGTTAAATTAGTCATTTCCTCTTACATAATAACCATAATTAAGAGATATCAACAATTTATCTCTGCGTGTATGTATCAACGTAAAGGAACAGGAAGCTGGAATTAACGTCGAAAACGAGATTTATCTTCAAACAAAAAAATTCCTTATTTGAAAATAAAATGCAAGATTCATATCGCTTTCTTCGAGTAGTCGATGACAAATTTACAGAAAACACATAAAATCGAAAACTCGATATATTATGCTAAAATACATAATTATAAAACGATAAAAGCATAGCACAAAATGAAACAAAAAATTGAAGAAATTGCTGAATTTCATATTGTAAGGCTGTTAATACGGTTAATTAATATTTGAGTGGTTTAGCGTTCATGTGGAAATTTTCCAATGAGAAATCGACACGTGTGATTTCAAGTGGGAGGAACATTCACACGTGGCAGAAGAAGAGAAGGGACCCACAGAATCGCCATAGAGGGTAACAAATTGATGACGTGGAAATGGATGGCCGGGTGGGTGTGGAGAAAATATTAATTAAAAAAAAAAAAAAAGAGAGTACGTTTCAGATGTCATATGTCACGCTTTTGTTATTGAGATAATTGCACCACCATCTCATTTTTTTAATTTCATGACAATTAATATTAAAGCAAACATACAAAATCGACCCATTTCATCTCTTTTTATTAAAAAAATGTATATACTCCATTCATATTTTATTTAATGTATTTATTTATTTTATTTCCAACGTCACAAGATGATTATAACCCATTCATATTTTCCGGCCACTAAATTACGTTTTATGTGCAAAATCTATTTAAAATGGATGCTAAATCAGATTCCTAGGACTGGTGACTTCTCACCATGAGATTCCCCTAAATTAATTAAGTTCTTCTTTTTGGGTTTAACAACGATAATAATGCTCTCATTTTTATGTTTAATATACGTATATCAATTAATTAGCTATATTAATAAAGTAATGTTATGACTTGACATCGGAGTTTGATTCCTATCCGCTGTATTATAGTAACTTAAAAAATGGATTATATGGGTGAGCTTTAGGCTATGAATTGAATTTTATCGATCCAATTGTTGATAAAAAAAAGTGATGTTAGTTGCCGAATTATTTTTAATTTGGTGGGGAGGATAATCCAATTTTTTTCTATTATTCTAATAAATTAAAAAATGTGTGGCTTTTAGATTATAAATTGATTTAATTGGTTGATAAAAAAAAAGAGTTAAGTTAGTTGTTATTGTCAAGATTCTGCTAGAACGTGCGAAAATCCCAAGGCATACAAGTTACAAAAGCAAATAAAGCAGTAAATTAAAGATATTCTGTATCTAATTTTTTTTTACTATAAGTTCTATGTCTATGTAACTATTTTTAAATTACATTGATTGCATAAATAATGTTTATGTATAAAAAATGTATATTTTAGTCCGGAAAAAAATGTATATTTTAGTTCTACTATGGTGACAAAAAAAAAGTTATACTATGAATCTATGATAGTGCTATGTTATTAAATACATAACCATAATAAGCTCAGATTTATTTCTATTACTCTTATATGAAAACAAAATATTTAAAAATCAAAGAAAAACATCTAATCTAGTTATGTCTTGTTTTTTTTTTTATCAGCTGAAATGATAAACTCAACTCATTTCTCAAATCTTTAGTTTATATGTATTATAACATTGAATTTCTTATCTTTTAAGAAATGAAATAAGTTAAGTTGGAAAAAAAAATCAATTCATTTCAAAAATTTCATACTCACATGTACTTTAGATAAAATCTAACTCTAAATACATGATCTATTTAGCTTGAACAAAATTTTTAAATAATAAAAATTAAAACAGTAAAAGAAAAAGAAAAGAGAAATGTGGACCACAATTAACGCACGTTATATTCCAAGTGAAATAAATGTTTGCCTACAACTACATAATTTTAGTCAAACCTAGGTTCTTTAATTTGGTAAAATCGAACCAAACCGAATAATTCAAACCGAAAAAATAATATGGTTTGGTTTTTGGTTATACTATACAAAGTGTATAGATACAATTTTATCAAAACCGTAGAATACGGATATGATTTGGTAATAAATCGATTAAACTTATCAAACCAAACAAAACCGCTTAATTATAATATAAAGATTAATATATTAGTAATAGTATAATGATATACACGTAAAATATTCAGTGCATATAATTACACATAATAATCTAGTTCTAGTATAATAATATAGAAATATAATTAAACACAAATATTTAGTAGCAGTATTAACTTATCATTTATAAAATTTTAGATTATTATTTTAATAATGATCTAATTATTTAAAATAAATAAATTAGAAAAATCTTATTAGTATAAATTTGAGCCCTTGTTAATTACTGCCGCAATCTTGAAAAATCAATAATTCAATAATTTTTGATTTATAATTTATAAACACACCTAATAAATCAATTATACAATATAAAATAATATATAAAATCCAAAAAATTTAATTAAACTAAACAAATTTATAGTTTTTGCTTTAAAATTGAATAAACCGTAAACCGATACTATCCATACCAAACCAAACCATTATATATGTGGTTTAAATATGGTAGATATTTTTTATAAACCAAAAAACCGAACTAAAATTCGGATTGAACACCCTTAGTCAAATCCATCAGATCAATAGACATCCCTATTTGCATTCACAAAGATTTTTTGTAGCTTTACATTCATGCTTCAGAATCTCAACAATACTTTTTTTTTGTCTATGAGATGACATTTAAACTATATTGAACTTCAAAAGGGTGAGGGAATCAAAACTCCTACTTGATGCTAGAGATTTAAGGAAGAGTCTTGGGCTACTCAGATCTAGGCAATCTCAACAATACTTAAACTTTTCATTTTTTTTTCGTATTATCTAACAAAAAGAAGAAAAAACAAACTTATTTTTTTTAATCAAAGAGAAGTCTGGGGCAAAGCTCAAACTAATCTTTCGGGGGCCAGATGCGGTTTGATTTAGACATCCGATGCCTATATGAAAATATTTAGCAATTTCGTATAATTGTTCAATGACCTAGACCAACATAATAACTTAATGTTCAATTATTGGAAATCACAAAACAACCAACCACCTGGTAGTTAAAAAACTTAATAGTTTTATAGTTAAATATATTTCTCGCCATATCTATATATATTATGTATATAACTGGAAATTATTGTAAGTCTTATCTTGAACATAACATAGTTGATATTGGGCTATCCTGTATGGGTTCAGTTTGAAAAATCAACATATAACAGTCTTGACTGATAAAGATACCAGATTTATAACCATCTTATCACCACTACTTCAAACTATATATTTTAATATTATATACATGCTTATAACTTGTAACAGTTCAAAGTGTACAATTATATCTAACTATGAATATTGTATATATACATATATATGTTGGCGAGGGAGGTTGGTAAATTTCACTCTACTACAACATATACAAGGTATTTTAATAATAGTAAACCTAACTTCAAACTTTATATTGTATTTATAACTTTCATCATAAAATAATTACCTAATACAGAAAAAACGACCTACTTTCAATTAATCCGATATATGAACTTTTGTAACCATAGCTTTCATCATCATGTGATACAATTCGTTTATTCCATTTAGAATAAACAAAAAATATTCAAGCAATATTAAACGTCATATATTATACCGTCTTATGAAACGTTGACAAATATCAAATATCCGACCGATTATCAATCGAACTGATAAAGAACTTTGTGGTCAAGTAGTTAGAAGCAGAACTATGATTTTAAAGAATTCATAAGTTTGATTTTTCTACTATGCAAAAATAAAATACATTTTTCTAATTATTTCTACACGGATATAAGTTTATACTTTCGACCTATTTAAAAATCCGAAGAGAAGATCTATTTGTGAACTGTATCTCTCCCAAAAAAATTGTTCAGATTCTTTTTATAAAATCTGGGAATTTCTGAGTTATAATTTTTTATTATTATTTATGTGAGTGTAATTTCTGATGAAAATTATGTTGTTCAGACATAACTCGACGGGTGATTTATTTCGCAAAGTGTTCAATTATAACAAATATTTTTTTTTTTAAATATCTCATTTGGTTCTTTCTTGCATATATATAACGAATTCATCACAGTGAAGTGAAGATATTATATAGTTTCGGGTTTTTATATATCTTTAGCAGTATATATATATATTTATATAAAACATTTTGTAATCTATAAATCTTATAATTATAGTCATCAAATTTCTCCAAGACTTGAAAATAGTATTAAAAGACAACACATGAGTCTTATGACATCAAGCTCTTTATGCTACAATTTGTCTTTTTAATAATTTCTTAAGACCTTTGACAAAAAAAAAAAAAAAAATTCTTAAAACGGATTATAGAAAAGCTCTTTTTGCGTGACCCTTTTATTTTTAATTTTATTTTTATGCGTGCTCCTGCATTTGTTTCGTGAAGAAAGTGCCGTTAATTCTACTTTTTAATATACATACGACAATTGCAAAAATACTCTTAGATATTTTTAACACTGCTTCCGTTTTTTTTATATTTTTAATAAATGTCCCTTGTTTTTTGGAAATGACTAAAATATCTTCACTTCTTTTAGGTCTGAAACCACTCTCCACTTTCCTTCTTTCACTTTTCTGATTTCACGATTTAGATGATTTATCTTCGATGATTCTTCTTCTTCGACGATTCTTTCTTCACTTTTTATGATTCTTCTTAACAATTCTTGTTCTAAGATTCACCTTCTAGTGAAATTTCATTGGTAGTTCATCGATCTTCTTGTCTCTTCAAAGGTACTTTTCGCGATTTGATTATTTTTCTTTGATTGTCAAAGATTTGAGCTTACATTTTATAATATTTAAAGTTAGATTTTGAAAAAACTAGAGATTTTAGGGTTTTCAAATCTATGAGATTTTATGGTTTTCAAACTCGAGATTTAGGTTTGCTTGGCTCAAATACAACGTTTCCTTTTACAGATTGTTGATTATTTTCTCTCGATCTAGAGTTTTGATGAAAAGAATGATATTTTATAAATACCTTATAAATTTTATTGACTAAATTTCTTGAATGTATTTATATGAGTTGATTAGATTGCTTTTCTTTCTTAATGGTATCTCTTTGAGGTAGATTTGTTGACAAAGAAGAATTATGTCTGAGAAAGAATCGACAAAAGTTGAATCTTTGTTAGGGGAGGTTTTGTAACCATTGGAATGTCTTCTGCAATTGTCATTGCAAGCGTCTAAATTGTTTGTGGCTTATGGTGACTAGATACTCTGCTAATTTTCATTTAGATTCTTCAACTTGTGCTTCCTTTTTTTAGTATATTTTTTAGTTGTTCATCTCTAGTTTGCTTTAAGTTTTGCAAAGTCCTGTTCAATTGCATAACAATTGCTACTCTTTAAAAACATTGGATCTCTAATATCTTTGTCCTTTATTTGCTTAGTTCTTATCTGTTGATAATATTATAGGTCATGATCGATGAAATTCCTTGCGTTAGGAGCTATTTTTGTGTTGGTCTTCTCATATAAGAAAGAGACACATAAATGATTAGCAAGATATGTTTTGTTGTTTGTATTTGTGTCATGTTCTTATCTGTTGTATGTAATTCATAAGGTATTTATAAAAAAAATTATAAGGTATTTCACAATTTTCGAGATTAAAGATTCTGAGATTGAAGTTTATGGTTAAGGTTTTTATTAATAGAATCAATTTGTGATCGATTTCTGTGATTGAAATCTAAGAAGCTCAAATTTTAATTTTATAATGTTGATTATAAATCTTATAAAAACTCAAACTTCACCAAATTTATAAGTTTGTTTGATTATATGGTTCTGGTTTTATGAATGCAATGTTTTTTCTTCTTCTTGCCCCAACTACAATTTGATTTTAGAGTTTTATATTACTCTAAACTTTTGTATTTTAGAGTCGGTAAGTTTGATTATACTCCACAACCCAGACACATAGTAAAACTCAATCATTAGAACCTAGAAAAAAAATATCAAAATGGAAGAAGATAAAGAGGAAACAAGGATGACAAACAAAGAAGAAAAGAATAGAAATTTGAGATTTGAAAGACAAAATTGAGAGAAGGATAAAAGTGACAATCAAATGACAAAACAAAACTAAAGTAACCAGAGATTACTGAAAACAAGTTCAAAATTGGAGAAAGAGAGAAACAGGATGTCGGAATAGACTAAAGAGAAAAAAAGGAACGCAGTTCTTACTTAGAGTTTTAAAGGGAATTTTTCAAAACTTTTTATAAGATAGCTTATAAAAACTGTAAACAAACATTTGTATATAGTTTTAAAAGTGTACTTAAAAAACTGTATAAAGAAATATAACATGGAGATGAAACAAACATTGATTTCAGAAAAAAATTTATAAGGTTTTATAAGTCAAGTTATAAAAAGCCAAAAAAATTTATAAGGTATTTATATTTGTACTTTTTATTAGGGTGCTTATAAAAGCTTATAAAAACGTACATACAAATGTTTTACGTAGTTTTTATAAGGGAACTTATAAGACCTTATAAAAAATATAACATGGAGATTGAAGACAAAACAAACTTGTTTTATAAGGTTTTATAAGCCAAGTTATAAAAATCCAAACACAAAGAACACAGAGCTAGAACACAAAAATGAAAATCTCTGAATCGTGAAAAACACAAATGAATGTAGATCAAAATCACGTAATAGATTACACAAATCACAGATCGAGTAATCATATAACTAAATCGCAAACTTACTCCTGATAATCGCATATCTTAAATTGAAAATAGCAAACTTGAAAATATCAGCTTTGAAAATGAAAATCGCAGAGATAATCTAGATTTCTTTCGGTTTTGCTGAAAATTTTAATAACACCTAAAGATATGAATCACAAATGGTTGAATTTGGAAGGTAAATGGAATCAATGACTTGAAATCAGTGAATCTGAAATTTCTTCAAAAATCAACGAAGAAGGAAAAACAAAAAGAAGATTACGAAAATTAGAGAGGTATTTTTTGAAAAAACAAATTTACAAAAGCATTTTTGTGAAATGATACACTGAAAAGACAATACTCAAAATTTCTCTATATATAAATATTTATACATGTGCGTGTTTAATAAGCTGGTTTTGTTAGTAAAATTCAACAAAAATTTTGAATTATAGAAAAAAACGAAATATGTTGATTAAATGAACAAAGGGTGATGTGTGATATTAGATACAAAATGAACGTAAGTGATACGTAAGTATGCCTTGGAGATAGGGTTTAGAGAGATATTAATGGACATGATTAATTATGCCTGATGAAAGAATCAATCAAGTAGATTAAGACGTGATTCTGCTGAGACTTTGCTTTATTTTTGCTTTCTAATTCTTGTCTTTAAGCTTAAATTAGAAAGTGATTAAGGACCTCCTCAATTGTCTGCTTTGTTAATTATACTTCGTCACCTTCTCAATCCACCCGAAGGTCACCACTAGCAACGGTACAAATACAATCAACAGCAACTTTATGACTAGGTTAAAAGTATTTCATCGCTAATGTCATTGTTATTACATTTTCCATCATAATTGCATTTCCCTCCTCATTTCTAAGGTCTGGTTAGTAACAGCTTTCATTTGTTATAGGTGTTTTGGTTGTAGATTTTTTGTTGGAAGTGTTTTGGCTGTAGATTTTTTTGTTGTAGGTGTTTTGGCTGTAGAAATTTATATTTGTAAAATTTATAAATTTTGACTCTAAGTTTTTTGTTTTCCACAACCGAAAATATTTTATAAAAAAAAAATTGACGAGCAATAAAATTAAAAAAGAAATCTATAACACGATTAGTAACACTTCCAACAAAAAATCTACAACCAAAACACCTATAACAAAAAAATCTATAGTCAAAAATCCTACAGCAAAATATCTATAGTTAAAAAACTACATCCTAAATCCTACAACAAAAAACTCAACGTTACAACTCTTACCAATTGACCTTTAACTAGGTTTTATTCATTGCTTTGTATACATTTTCCCTTGATTATCATATTTACGATTTACACAGTAAAAATCGGTTTGTAATTATGTACTAGTGTTTTTAGACTCTTTATTTATTTTTTGTTAATAATTTTGTATAGATAAAATCTGATTCATAAAATAAATACCACATCTTAAAATTCTATTTAAATCTTTTATATTTTTTAGACGTTTCAAAATTTTATTTTAAAATCTTAAAAACACTCTCTCCATAAATTGATTGCAGTAGCTAGCAAATAAACTGAAAATATTTTTCTTTAACTAAAGTCTTATGAATAGTAATTAAAACATATTTTTGTATACTAAATCTTATCATTTTCTGTCAAATACTCCATAGCAAACTTATATACATATATATCCACGATCAAATTGATTTGCGTTATTTAATTTATTTTTCCAAAGGAAGAAGATAATTCAGTAATTTGCGTTTCTAAATACTTAGGTTTGACAAAAAAAAAATTACTTAGGTGAGTACCCAACAAGTGGGATCGATTATTATAAAATATAGGCTGACATAATCCACTATTGGCCCATGGCCCAATGCATATATAGATACAAAATACATAAATCCTATCCATAAAACATGAACAAATCGTAGAAGACACCTTCAGTTCGACTTTCACAATTGTTTTCGGTGATATTGTTGATTTGTTAGGAGTCTAATGAGTTATAAGCTTGAAATTATTAGTTATAGATTGAATATTGTCGATTTAATTATTAAAAAAGTTTATTATTTTTTGAGTGAATTTGCTGAATAACTATCACTACAAGAAAATATGGTATTTACGAGAGAATTATTCCATCGCAAATTTGTGATACGATTGCGAGGAAAATGCAATGACTGGACAAATACTACAACTTCCTTGAAACTATATGAGGAAAAATTTTGTAGCAAATTTGCGAGGAAGTTACGAGGAATATGCGACCATTTTGAAAGTTATTTATTTTTCTCGCAAATGCCTCGCAACTTTACTAGTGATTTGCGAGTAAATAAATGCCTAACAAATTTGCTAGGTAGTTGCGAGGGACGCAAAGTTTCTCTAGTAAATTCATAGCAAATTTTTTTCCCCTATAAATAGCTTCTTATAATGTTTTGGAATTTTTAAAAAAATTTCCAAAACATTTTTGAGTTTTAAAAACACTTTTCATAAAAATTTTAAAAACTTTTTTCAAAATATTTTAAACTTTAAAAACTTTTTTAAAAATTTTAAAACATTTTTTATAATTTAAAAAAAGATTTTCGAAATATTCATAACTTTTTACTCAATTTTTATAAAATTTTGTAATTTAAAAACTATATTTAAAAATACTCTGTAATTTTAAAATCGTTTTGAATTTTAAATAAGTTTGAAAATTTCAAAATGTTTAGAATTTTTAAAAACGTTTTCAAAATTAAAAAATGTTTTTTAAATATTTTTATTTTTACCATATTTAAAAGTACTTAAATAGTTTATAGAATTTATAATGATTTATAAAATAATTTTGACTTTTTTACTAATATTCTAAATTTATAAATTACACATGTCAGGAGCTGACGGATTTCGTCCTGCAACGCCTACCAGAGCTGGCGAAGCTCATCTTCTGACGCCTACCAGAGCTGGGGGAGCTTATCTCGAGGCTTGTTCTTGTCTCAGCCTAGCTACACTCCAATCCGAGAGACTTATCTGGTACAGACTCTGCCCGATGTCCACCAGTCGCTGCCTCGTGAAGTTGTAGCATAGATGTCCATAGACGACTTCTTCAACAACCCTATCCATAAATATCTCCGGCAACTGGATCCGAACTGTCCGCTGGGAACTCTTTGGTATGTATTTATTAACTTCTAATTCTATTAATTTATACATTTATTAGTTTATAACAAATTTATAAGTTTTTGTTCGATTTAAAATTTGTAGGTTCAATGAGGACGAGTGTTTAAAGGCGGCAATCTGGGAAACCTTTGAAATTGATTTCAAAGAACCAAAAGCGAATTTTAGGCAAGTCCTGGCCTATGTCGACGACCGATGGTTTAAAACTTTTGCGGTAAGGTTTTCATTTTGTTTATTATTTCTTTTTATTCCTATGTTTTGTGATAATATAAATTTTTTTGGTTGTAGCAATGTTATCAACGGAATCCTTCCATTATGGGGAAAATCCGCAAACACTTTGAGATAAAGCTCAAGGAACGCCTGTGCAACCAGGTCAGCCATTGGAAGCTCGGCTGGAATAAAAAGGGTAACGACACTATGCCCCGGTGGTTCAGTTATGAGGTCTGGGAAGGTCTCGTGCACTATTGGCAGGATCCATAGTCTGAAAAGAAGAGTGTTAGCAGTTGGGTGGCACAGTATTCTAATCCTTTTGGCGATGGTTCCCACAAACATTGCTCGGGACAAACTTTGTTTAAAACCCGAGCCCGCAAGATTGTAAGTATTTTGATTTTAGTATTTTTCAATATATTATATAATATTTAAATTAATTACATATGTTTCTTAACACTTTGAGCAAGAGGCAACTGAGGATACTCACCCTGATCTGGTAGAGATGTACCAGACGAAACAGAACTCGGCCGAGATTTTTGTCGACAAAAAATCTAAGCAGATATACAACGAGGTCACTGCAAAGGTGCAAGAGTTGACTCAGGATTGTGGTGATGAGAGCTTTGCATCTGGCGACCTAACCACTGCACAGAAGAACAAAATCTTCGCAGCGGTAAGTTTTTGTGGAGCCGGTTCACTCGGATCAAGGATTGAGGAGTGTTTATCACCGCAAGGATTTCAATCTCAATCCTCCGAAGAGTCCTCTGATCGTAGAGAGCTAGTAGGTCGTCACACGCAAGAGTTAGATCGGACGAAAGAGGAGCTAGCGGAAGCAAAGCAGCTAATCACGTCTCAAGTGAGGAAGATCTCCTCATATGATGAGATGTTCTCCATCTTGGCCGAGAAGGACGAACGACTAGTTGTGGTGTTTAAGAACCACCACTCCGACGATCCGCGATCCGTCTCGGGGAACGCAGACCAATCTGACGAGTGTTAGGACTATTTTTAATAATTTTTGTAAAATATTTTAATTTTAATATATTTTTACTTAATATTTAAAATTTAACTTTTTTAATTATTTTAAAAAACTTATTTAATTTTTTTTTCAAAAATCTTTCAGATTCTTCGTAGTTTCCTCGAAAATTTACGAGGGAATGCTCAAATCCCTCGCAATTTCCTGGCAGAACGAAAACATGGGAAACCCTAGTTTCCTTGTTTTTTTCTCGCATTATTTGCGAGGAATGTGCAAGGGAATGGTTTCCTCGCAAAAATCTATGTCGCAGTTTATTGCGAGGAATTTACGAGAAAGACATTGCGAGAAATTTGCAAGAAAATACAGTTTTCGAGACACGATTTGCGAGAGAATTGCTAAAAAAAAGCCCTCACTAATCGGCTGTTTTCTTGTAGTTTATTGTTTGAATAAGAATGAAGAATATGTATGACCACAAAAATTTTAAAACCTCAAAACTATCCACATTCACTATTATACTCATGTAATTTAACCAACTTGCCCTAGCAAATATAGACATATATAGTATAAAACGTCTTTATAACCACAAAATAAGAACAAATATGCATTTTCACCATCTAATGTAAAAAAATAGAAGTTCTATTACAAATAAAAATTATATATAATAGAAAAATATTTAATAATATATTCGTTTTAAATATATTTTGGTCAATTTTAAAATAATTAAATTTTAGTGGGTAGAAAAAATCTATGTTTTTAAAAAAGAAATTTTAGATTTTTTTTAGTTTTTTATAAGAAGATATAATAAATAAAATAAAGGTGGAGAGAAGAAACTAAAAAAAAAAGATAATAAAAAATTTATCAATTAAATTGAAAAGTGGTAGAATTATATATATTATATAGATATAGAGATTTACAATACCATGATTAGTTTCTTTATTATTTTTTCTTTTATTTGCTTTTATGATTAGTAAGCTATATTTCCCTAATTTTCATTTATTTATAGTGGTTTAATCGTTGAAAAAACTGTTTAATAAAAATAATCTACTGAACTCTTTGAAAAACTAAAAAACTTGTTTTTTAAATTTAGGGTGATTAGCAAAAATAATAGTAAAGTTTTGTTTAATTATTAGAATGATTTATGTTTACAAATTATTCAAATACATTATGAAACTCATTTAATACAAAAATACATTTATTTGCTTTGGTGACCAAAAAACATATTTATAGAAATGCCCTTAATAAAATCTACCGCATAATGACGGTTGTTTTATTTCATGTGATGGTAGACTTAATTTACGCTGATTTAGCTTTGATGGTAGACTTATTCTTCATATGACGGTAGATTTATTTGGTTAATGGTGGCATATTTTTATTTATTTAGTATTAATTTTGTTTTACTAGAATTTTAGTTCAATTTTAAAGTTTTGGTATGAGTGAATTGTACTTTGATGGTAGATTTTATATGTGTTTTTTTTGTCACTTAGATTTTATATGTGTTTAATGGTATAGGTTTCTTTGTTTGATAGTAAACTTATTTCGAGTTTAATTAAAGTCACCAAATACATTCGACGATAGAATTTATTTCTCTATAGATAATAGATTTATTTGTGACAAACAGCAGATTTATATTTCCCTTTATAGTAGACTTAAATTTATTCGGCGGTAGATTTATTTTTCATAGGTTTTTAAAGTTATCATGTACTTGAGGTATATTTATTTATTGGTTACAGGAGAGTTACTTATTGCCTTATGGTAGATTTATTTTCTCCCAAACAAGATATATTTTTCATTCGACGATAGACTATTGTTTCGCTCAATAGCAGACTTTATTATTGCTTCATGGCAGATTTATTGATATTCGATGATCGACTTATTTTTTAGTAACCTATATGTGATAGTAGACTTATTTTGTGTACAATGGTTGATGTTAGATGTTCAAACAAAGCATAGAGAAGACTTGAGAGAATCGCATGAAAAAAGAGAAGAGTCATATCTTTAGAGAATTGGAGAATTGTCTCCCATTTTTATATCATCAACAATGTAGGTTACATTCCGTTTATAGGCAATACAAAAGAGTTCAAAATTAAAACCCTAGCCGCCTAAGTCTTGGTCGTTTGGCATGAGAGAGACAATGTGGATCCCAATGTGATGTTGACTTCTACTTTCATCTCGGTCTTGTCAAAAGAGAAAGAGTCACATGTCTTCATTAGCTTCAAATGTCATCTTCTTCTAATTGCTGACTCCTTCAGACCTAATCAATGTTTGTAACTTGTCTTTCATAGTTAGAAAGACCAAACTTGATTTATTTCCGATCGTTAACTTTTAATGTCACCGTTGACCATTACCGCTAGGTTGAGAGAATGTGTTCGCGGTGCGATGGACATCTATCCGCAGTACGAGAAAGGTTCGACCTGCGTTACATGGATCCTCAGACATATAGCTTCTTGCGGTACATAGTGTCTCAGTTTGCGCTACATGGAACCTTGACCCGATAGCTTCTTGCCGTACGCCAAGTCTCGACATCCAGTATGTAAATCCTCGACCCGATAGTTTCCCACGGTACGCCAAGACTCGACCTCTGGTACACTTGGTCACAACCCGATAACAATCTTCTTTGACCAAATGATAAATTGATGGCCCTGATAGGTCTTGATCAATAGTAGATTTATTTGCCTAATACTGGTAGATTTAATCTCTTTTTAGTAGATTTATTTGCCTAATAATGATAGATTTAATCTGTTTTTAGTAGATTTTATGTTTATATAGCGGTAGATTTATACGTGTTTTATGGTAAAATTTATGTTTTATGTCATGGTAGATTTATTTGAATGTGGAACCTAACATCAGTAAAGACAATTTTACCCTTATTTTATTGTTCATGGACAATTCTATTTTCTCTATTTTGCAATCGATCTGTGTTTTCAATGTCTAAGCTTTATTTTACATGAAAATTTTCCTTTTAACACCTTATTTCATGTCCTAGTAATCAGAACCGTGCCAACGTTAATGATTATCATAGGTGATTTAAAATAAAATGCCTCCGTTTAATAAAAAGTGATTTTCTTTGAAACTTATTCACATTCTCATCCACACCATCTTTTATATCATTATTCACTTCATCCTCTCTACAAGCGGGTCTAGTTAGTCTAGTTGTTTATCACTGTTTTCCAAATATTTATCTGAACAAAATATTTTCTTGAAATTTTGGTTGTTCTTCTATTTTTTTTTTCTGTTTTCTATTCTAGAAGGTTGATTTTTTTTTTGTTTGATAACATTTTTTCTGCAGTAAAAAATTTAAATTTTTAACCATTACTGACAATTCTGCAAAACAAATAGGTGAAAGTATTCAAAAATACATAATTAATTTTACCTTATCGTTTGAAGGGCACAATTTGGTGAAAGAAAAAAAAGATTAAGCAAGGTTTTAAAAAAAAGTTTGTTGACGAACGTGACAAACAATAAACTTTTGGTATTTCTGTTTATAATATTAATTAATTGTTTAAATCTATTAAACACTTGTGAAAAACCATATTTTCTTACTAACTATAATAACTATATTTCTATTTTTATAGTAATTAATTGTTTAATTCCAAACTCAAATTTATTCTAAATGTTTATTAGTACACATGCAAATATATGCCCCTAAACTAAGAAATAACAAAAGCATGCCCTAATATTTTTACTAAAATTTTTATGCCCTAGGCAAATGTTTCATTGTTGACAACTGAGGTACAACCCTGCTAGTAATGAATCAAAATTGTGGTAGTATGTGGACAATAGAAATTTGAGAGAAATCGGTGATTCTTTTTCGTTGAGAAATCTAAAAGAAATAGAATATTGGGTGTGGAAGAGACAACATGTTTTGCTGATTTCATTGAGATGGTGTATGAAGATTTTGGTTTTGGCCTATAGGTAATTTTGCTACATTTTGATTGTAGATTTTTTTATATGTTACATTTGTTTGAGGGTAGACTTATTTACACGTAATATTTATTTGATAGTAGACTTGTTGATAGGAAACATTTATTTGACGGTAGTCTTATTCATACAAAACAATTATTTGACGGTATATTTATTTCATGATGTCGTAGGTGAAGTTTGGAAGTTGCATCGTACATTAAAGAGAACACGAGAACTAATTACGGGAACTCTAGAAAATAGTCTACCATTACTAAACCCGTCCATACATTAACAAAAGTCTACCATTACCAAACTCGTCAATACTTTAACAAAAGTCTACCACCACCTTACATAAAAGTCTACCATCAATTTAACAATATGTTACAGTGAAATAAAAAAGTCTACAATTTCTTCAACATCTGGCACATTCCTTTGGGCCTCCACCATAAGAAGACGACTCTCCAAACCGTCAAACCTGGTTTCAATCTTTGTTTTGAACCTGGTGAAGAAGCCCTCAAGCAAGCTTTTGATGCTACTTACTCAACCTCATCAACTTGCCTATGAGACGCTACACAACTACCACTATTCATACTCTCCTTTCCTTTACGCTTCTTCACCTCCTTTTTTTTCTGCTTCAGCTCATTTAATTTGATACTCATATCAATATTCTCACTATCTTCCTCATATTCAACTTCATTTTCCTTCATATTCTCTTTTGACTTCTTCTTCTCTTTCTCCCTTTTCTTATGCTTTCCCGTCTCCTTTTTCTTCTACCATAACAAAAGAGTTTTTGTTGACAAATATAAACACACACACATAATTCTACCATCGAATAAATCTAAACATCTTATTGTTTTATAATAGTCTACCGTCGATTTGTTTATAAAATCACTAACAAATCTACCACCAATTAAAGAAACAAGAATTTAAAGTACAAAACTTCGTAAATCTACCGTAAAAAAACTATCAAATACATAGATTGGAATCCATGAACCTCAACATCGAAATCTATGAAAATTGAACACACAAAATCGAAAACAAAATTGAAATCAATGAACATAAAACCTACCATCTATAAAACCAGATTGGAGACACGTTGTAACACATAGGCTAACACAAAAAGTTGTTGTAGAGCAAAATAGACACATAAAGAGGGACGATTGTAGAACAAAGGCTAACGCAAGATAGAGACACAAGGAGATGCTTGAAGTTTTTTATTAAGAATAATATAAACAAACTATAGTCTTGTTTATTCACATTTACACTGAACCACACCTTGGTTCGACACTGACCTATTCATAACTACCCAAAGCTCACACAACACTACAACCTTGTAGTTATTGCAACTCTCTCTTGAACTCACTATCTCACACAACACTACAAACTTGTAGCTGTTGTAACACACTCTTGAACTCATTAGCTCACACAACACTACAGATTTGTAGATGTAACACTCTCTGATTCACTCACCTTGAACCAATACATATTTTGAATTTGGAACTTTTAGTTTTCATTTTCTGAAAGTCCAACTCTTCTAAGAATGCTAAGCACTCCTTATATAGCCACAACCCTTCTAGGGATTCCTAAGGAACCTTAGCACACTTCCAAATCGTAGATGTTGCACCATCATGACGCACTATTGCTTCATCCTGTCACACAACTGTGACATGACCTGTTCATCTTGTTGCTGTAGATGTTCCAGAGTTGACATGCATTTCTTCCATATTTCAGAGTCGTAGCACGTCTATTTACATGATAAGTTTCCTTTCCTTTTGCACAAGCTTTTGCTCTTTCATTTCGATGATTGTGTAGGTCTGTTGCATCAGATATTTTGCAGACCAGTTAGAGCTTGTCATGTCAGCTCTTTTACACATAAATTGGGGCGCTTTCTTGACCATTCCAAGACACTAAAAGACAAAGTATCTTGTTCTTTCACCATCAATACAAAAAAATTCTTGTAAATTTATCATTAATAGCCAAACAGAGCAAAATCTACCACAAGTAACCTCAAACATATCAAAATCTTTCATTAATTTTGTGAAAAACTGGAAAAATGGTTAGGAACACTTACCATCGACGCCGCCGATGATGGAGAAGCCGTAGTCGTCTCTCTAGGTTGAGTGGTCATCGGTGAAGGCTGAGATTGAGTTGAAAGAGAAACTCTAATTTATCTTTTTCTTTGTTAATGAGAAAGAGAAGAGAAGTTTGAACCAAAAGAAAAAGAGAAAGCACATGTAACTTTTTTTTCTGTGTAAGGCTTTTTTTTTTTTTTGTATAAGGGTTTAATGACACAATTGTTACTAAAACTAGAAACTATAGTTTTAAAGTAAAAGAAAAAATTAGAAAAATAGAAAATATCAAAATGTAAAATTAAAAGGAAATCCTTCATGCATCTCTTCCATCTCTAAAGAACTTGTCCCCAAGTTCTCTTCTGGATATAGAACCTCATTTTCTTGATACTCATGAATGCTAGCTACGTTGAAAGTATTGGAAATGTTTATAGATTCTAGAAGACCCACAACGTAAACGTTATCATTCATTTCCTATAGCACCTTGAATGGTCCATACTTGCGTGGTTGCAGCTTGTTATACGTACCAACCATAAACCTCTCTTTATGAAGAAACACCATCACATCGTCTCCTTCTTTGAAAATCTTGAGTCTCCTATGATCTATAAATGACTAAGAAATTTGGTGTCTCTATCCGATGTAATTAATTTATGAACCCCATGAAGGCGTACAACGTCTCTGAAGAACAATTTTGCAATATTGGATGCATTAGCGGTCTTTTGTCAAGCAATAAAGTGCGTCATTTTGGAGAATCTGTCAACTATCACAGACATAGAATCCACACCACATTGCATACGAGGCAGTCCCAACACCAAATCCATAGCTAAATCTTGCCAAATGTCATCAGGAACATGTAAAGGCATATAAAGACCAATATTTTGGGACTAGCCTTTGGAGACCTGACAAGTATAACAACGTTTGACAATCGTCCCAACATCTTTTCTCAAATGCGGCCAATAATACCTCTCTTCTAGACTGACTATAGTTTTATCTCTACCTAGATGTCCGCTAAGACCACCACCATGCAGTTCTTAGATTAATTTCTCTCTCAATGATGAGCAAGGAATGCACAACCGATTTCCCTTGAACAAATATCCATCTAAAATATGATAATCTGCATAAGGATGCTTAACGCTGCATTTGGCCCATAATTCTTTGAATTCAACATTAGTCTCATACAAGTCTTTCATAAAATCAAAGCCCACGACCTCTTGTTCTAGAGTAATTAACAATGAAGCCCTTCTACTCTATTAAGAGCTCATGATTTATGTTGAATAATAAATGGAAACTTCTGCAAAAAGCTTACCCATCGAGCATGCATCTTATTTATCACTCTCTGGCTGTGTATGAAATTTAAACCTTGATGGTCGGTGAACAGAATGAACACTCTCTGAATCAGATAATGCTCCCGTTGCCTCAAAGCTCGAAATACTACATAAAATTCTTGGTCATATGTACTCCATTTTTGCTGAGCCTCACTTAATTTTTCACTGAAGAAAGCTACGAGTCTTTTCTCCTCCTGAGACAGAACAACACCTATCCCCACTCCACTCGCATCACATTCAACTTGGAAGATTTCATCAAAATCAGGCAATGCTAGAACTGGTGCGGTATATAGCTTTTCTTTTATAATAGCAAAAAAAATTTCTTGCTCAAAACCCCACTGCAACTTTCCTTTCTTTAAGCATTCCGTAATGGGAGAAGTGATGGTACTGAAATCTCTTACGAATCTCCTATAGAAGGTGGATAGACCATGAAAACTTTGTACCTCGGTAACATATTTAGGGGCATGCAATTCCCGAATAGCTTTCACTTTGTCTTCATCAACCTGAATTCATTCTTCTCCAACGACAAAGCCTAGAAAGAGCAACTTATTGGTGCTGAATGTAAACTTTTTCAAGTTGACGTACAACTTGTTCTCTTGTAGAACTTGTAACACCTATCTTAAGTGCTTTAAATGCTCCTCCTTTGTTTTATTGTAAATTAAAATATCATCGAAATAAACCACCACAAACGAAGAAGTAAATGGACGAATAATTTGATTCATCAGCCTCATGAAATTACTAGGAGCATTTGAAATTCCAAAAGGCATCACCAACCAATCATATAGTCCATATTTGCTCTTAAAAGTTGTCTTCCATTCATCTCCAGGTCTGATCTGATTTTGATGGTACCCACTGCGAAGATCTATCTTGGAAAAGACCTTAGAACCGGCTAACTCATTAAGCATGTATTATAATCGAGGAATTGGAAATCGATACTTGATAGTAATCTTATTGATGGGTCTACTATCGACACACTCGCCATTGGTTCCTTTCTTGGGAACAAGAAGGACTGGCACTGCACAAGGACTCATGCTCTCGTAAATGAATCCTTTCCTTAACAAGTCTTCAATTTTTTCCCTCAAGATTTTGTTTTCCTTAGGACTCATAAGATAGTGGGGAAGGTTTGGCATGCTTGATCCCAGAATAAGATCAATCTGATGTTGAATTTCATGCATATGAGGTAGTTCATGTGGTAGTTCATCTGCCATCAACTCTTTGAAATCTCTTAGGATCTCTAGTACCTCGTCTGGTGTTGTTGTTTCTTCCTTTACAACATTCATCAGTCCTTTAACCACCACTAGATAGAAACATGCATCTTATTTTTTCTAATTGCTTTATCGAGTTTCTTTTCACAATGTGCTATAACCAAGAAATTAGATTTCTTTTTCTATGAAGTTTGATCTAAGTTCTTCATAGGGGCCATAACAATCTGGAATCTGGTCCATCTAAACAATAACATGTTATCCCTTCCTCGGTACGTGATGTCATTATCGTACTGCCAAAGACGACCAAGTAGGATGTGACATACATCCATATCAAGAACATCCTAAAAAGTACTTCTTCTTTATAATGTTTCCCCATAGAGATGGAATTTGACAAGTAATCGTTACTCAAACTTGAGAACCTTTTCTCACCCAGCCCATGGCATATGGTTTCTCATGCAGCTTTGTGGGTAACTTCAAGTAATCAACTAGTTTCTGAGAAACTAAGTTTTCTGTGCTGCCGTTATCCACAATTAAGTTACACAATTTGTTATTAACCGTACAACATGTTTGGAACAAATTATTTCGTTGTTCCTCTTCTTTGGATGTTAACAGGATCCTTTGAAGCACCGAACTTAATACCTCACCTGATTCTTCTTCAGCAAATTCTACCCATGCATACTCATCTTCTTTTTCATGTACCTCATCTTCCCCTATAAAAGCCTTTTTTGCTCAAGGAAACATTCGATCTATGACCTTATCCTTGACAACGGAAAAACCTGACAATGGATGGTCTTGAGTAAGGATTTTCCTGTCTTTTAATTGGTGCCTTATTTTGCTGAGTACTAGAGCTACTAGGTTCTTTGTTGTGGTTAGTTTCCTTGGTTCATGTATTAGTCTCGTTATCTCCGGTTGAATCAAGATTATTTTGAGGTGGATATTTTCTGAATGAAGAAAAATTATGGGAAGTCTTCTCCATTAGTTCTGCTTTCAAGGCTAAGCTAGAAGCTTCTTGCATAGTCCATACCGTTTGCAAACCCATCTTTTCCTGTATAGAAAATTTCAAACCACTTATGTAACATGCTACTTTATAATTTTCTTATTCTTCCAGATCATTATGTTCAGAGAAATGCAAGAATTCAACCATTTATTCTGTCCCAGTTCTCTTCCCTTGAGCACATTCAATATATATTTTATAGAGAATATGCTCATAATCTTCGGAAAAAAACCTTTCCATCATGTAATTGTTTCATTCGCCTCTAGGTTCTAATTGGTCCCATTCTTTTCATTTTGCCTTTGGATAACAAGTTTATCCCACCATACAGCTGCAGTGCTCTTCAACCTAATTGCCACTATCTTTACTTTTTTGTTCTCAGGGACACCCATGACTTTAGAGAATCTATCGACGTTTATCTACCAATCTAGAAAATCTTCCACTCCCATGGTTCCATAAAAAAAGGAATAACAACCTTTGCACAATAATCGTGATCATTATGTCGATATCCTTAGTTAACCACATCCTCCTCAAGATTTTCTTCCTCCGAACTTGAATTTTCAATTACAACACGATTGTTTCTAGTCTTTGGAACCTTAGTTGGTTCTCCTATGTTTCTTTGTTGTTCTTCTTTGACATTAATTAATTTGACTTCTCTGTCTTGTATTGGATTTATATCATTGTTGTTATGAATTGGTAGATTCCGTATCTGATCGGTCAAAGCAGTTATGGTTGTGGTAATAGCCTCGATAAATCCCTGAAGGTCTGTTTTGGTCAAAGGTTGATCTCCCATCGCTGATTGAGTTCTAAAAACAGACAGAAAATAGCATGCTCTGATACCAACTGACGCAGTTGAAAAACTTTAGGATTAGGAAGCACTAAACCTAGAATGAATTCAAGTTCACAAGCAATGAACTTGAAGAGAAAACTTTGGAAATCCACCAGATTAAGCAAAAGCTCATGAATTAGAAAAATAAGTTGTGCCTTACAAAAGCTTTCAACTTCTCTTTATATAGAGAAAGATTTCAAACAAAGAATGGAAAACCTAAACTAAATAGAAAATGTGAAACTAAAAGGAAAAGGAAAACTTAGAAAAATAGAAAATATCAAAATGTGAAATTAAAAGGAAATCATTCCTACATCAAAATATCAATATATGGTGAGCTGAAGTGTGCTTTATCACAAGAGTTCCCAATGGTACTCTCTCACGAACATAGTGATGGTCTATCAAGACTTATAGAGCAAGTTGGATTGGTAAACAGTTCAGTATTTCTGTCAAGTTGTAATGAGAGTGGAGTTGGCATACGTGCACAATCCGAAAAGGCTACAACTTTTTACAGATCTTCTACATATTTCAGTTGGGACAAAATATACCATTGGCATGATGTTGGGCCTCAATTCCAAAGAAGTATTGAAGTTGACCCAAATATTTCATCTAGAATTGTTCATTGATTTTATCGAGCATAAATTCAGATTTGGTGTGGGATAACATGTGATGACCATGTCATCAACATAGAGAAAAAGTAGAATCAAGTATGTTTTTGAGCTAAACACAAATAATGAGAGATCACATTTACTACATACAAATCTATTCTCCAAGAGAAAGTTACCAAATTTATCAAACCAAGTTCTTGAGACTTGCTTTAAACCTTAAAGAGCCTTTTGAAGTTTGTACACATAATATAGCTTGTCTTTATCTTCAAAACAGGTGTTTGTTTCATATAAAGTTTTTTAATTTGATCTATGTGTAAAACGCATTCTTGACATCTATTTGTTTTAATTACTGTGCCAACGACGAGACTGTAAGTCACAAGGTAGTTTATGTCTTCAACTTGGTCAAAACCATTTGTAACAAGACAAGCTTGATGTTTATCAAGTGTACCATCAACATTTAACATGGTACGAAACACCCTGATGCCTAATACATTCATGTGAGGTTCATAACGAACCAAAAAATAGGTAAATGCTTATGCACAATTATCTATTTCTTTAGTCATATGTTTTTGAACAAACTTTATTTTTGGATAATGTTGCTACACTACATTAGCTAATGCAACTTGTCTTATGGAACAAAAGACTTAAATTGTAGGATTGTCTAAGAGATATAGAATGTTATGCAATTTGCTTCCTTTTGTCAACATTTAATTGGTGCCTTTGTCATTAGCATACACCCCATTAGAATCAAACTCAAAGATACACGGATAGTCTCAAGCGAGCTTAGATATCGTTGTGGTAGGACAAACAAGAACGTCATTTGGAGGAAGATTACCTGATGTAAAGGGCAAGTTATCCTAGACAACATGAGTTATAGGAAGAAAATTGCCATCATCGAGAATTATTGTATCAAAATTGTAATATGATTGGAATTGTTTTAGAGTACCCTGAAAGTTTATCACTCTGGTGTAAGTCAACCTCATTGCAGCTAAATCTGAAGGTAAATCCTCATGTTAGTAACTATTATCGAATATGTGCCAGCATTTTAGAGATGACCAACTTTGCCACAAATTTGACACACTGGTCTAGTTTCAACTTCAAATGATACATATCGAGTTATATGTTGATGAAAACCCCTATCGTGTATGAGAAATGATGAACCTCTACCTCTGTGTTTCCATATTTTGAATCCGACTGACCCCTACCATGATTTTCATAATACTAAAAAAAAAAATTAATTAGATTTTATTTATTTATCAAAGTTAAGTGATAGAAAATCGTTGCTATCAAATTCAATTTGATCGACAAAATATAGAAATATTTTGACCAAAAATATGGTCAATAATTTATGATCAAAGCAAGTGGTAAAAAACAATATCGATAAAAAAAGGTTAAACTAAATCAAATTTCTTGACCACAAAATCATCATTAAATAACCGTCAATAAATTATGACCAAAACAAGTGCTCAAAAATGTTTTGGTCGAATTTTTTTTATCAAAACATAGTCAGAAATATTTTTGGTAAAAACATATTTTATGAAAACATTATCCAAAAATAAGGTTTGTTAAAAAACTATTTTATCAAAACTTGGTTAATAAATGTTTTGGACAAACATATTTCATCATAACATGGTCAACAAAAAAACTTTGGTCAATAATGTTTCATAAAAGATATGGTCACATTTTTATTCTTACCAAAACCAATTGGTTATACAATTAAATAAAAAATAATAATCAAAGCATAGGCAGACATTTACCCATCAAAAATCAAATTAATTGTCGAATTGCTTTTAGTTTGGTAGGTAGAATAATCCAGCTAATGACTTGGCACCATGGTTCGATTCTTACCCGTTACATTATGATAGCTTAAAAAATAGATTTTAGGGGTGAGATTTAGGCTATGGGTCGGGTCTTGTCGATCTAATTGTTGACAAAAAAAATAAAAAAAAATAAATTAAATTCAGTACTATTTGAATACTAAAAATAATATAATTTATATTTCTGTTTTAATTTAAAATTCAAAATTTAGAATTCTAATTTAAATTCGTAATTTCTAAAATTTTAAATTATAATAAAATTCTTAAAAAGTTAGAAAAGTAAATTGAAACTATAAAACTACTAGTTTGACCAGATTAATAAAACTAGAACACTAATCATTAGACAGATTTGTTGGTGGATCCAAATATAGAAATTGTTGAAAGAACAAATTTTTGAAATAATGAAACTCTTTTGCCGTTTCTTCAATCTTAAGATTTGCAGTCTGTAACTCTTCTTTCATTGTCGAGCTAGATCTATCAACACTAAAAGAAGAAGAGTCGCTAAGGTATGGAAGACTCCCTAAACTGAAACGATTTATTTTAGTTGCTTCCACCTCCTAAACCAAAAAGTAATCAAATTAAAGTTGTTAAGATATAAATCCCAATAAACATAATCTCATTATAAGTCACATAATCTTATGTTGTGTGGTATTAAACAATTTTACAATCCTAATAAACATAATATGAACAACAAAATAGTCATATGCCACATATAATAAGATTATGAACAACTTAACAACTTAAATTTTGACAAACTATATTATGTTGAAGATAGAGAGTATGTTTGTTGAAGATGTTGAAGATAAATAGAGGTACCTGGAAAAAGAGTATTGATCTTTGGATTTAGCAAATGAGTCAGATTGTACTGATCTATTTTGCGTCTCTTCAGAAAGTAGATTTTGCTCCTTGTTAGTCACATTCAGAAAGTAAATTTTGCATCCTCAGCCTTTTTGTCCACAATTCGTTTGTTTTTTTTGCTTTTATGTGTCTTAACCATGAACTTCACCATATTTGAAGATGAACCTTTTTGTTGTGTCTTATATTTATGCATGAAGAGAAAAACCAACTTAAAATTAGTTTAGTTAATATTAAAATAAAAGATAAATTAGGAAATTTAAATATTAGCATTTTTTTCAAAAAATCTATCTAATATTTAAATTTATCCGGTTGATTGTAATTTTTTAAATTTGTATTACATACCGCAAACTATTTAAACCAACGAAATTTTATTTCTTCCTGAAGATCAGAATATCTAGAACAAAATATGGATAAATCTGACCTCATCAATTTCAAAACCAACTTCATAATTTTCCTATCATAACTAAACCTAAAATAACCACATAGTAAATATTAGTATCTTTATAATATAAAATAAAAAAATCCAAAAAATATGAACAAAATTTACATCGTATACCATGCATGTTGTATTTGCAGTACGTGTAGGATCAAGTTCCAACATTTTTTCTTGCCCTGACTTAGCAATAAATCATCCGTCGACATTCGAAAAAACGCTGTTGATCCTTGTGGCTCGTGAACATTGTTTGGTTAGCTGTTTCAACAGACGAATTTGAGCCAAACTGTCTATTATTTCGATCACGTAGCCATTCTTTAAATTCTCTCGCCAATCTTTGTCTTTCTGATGAGTCTTCTTTTTATTTGTTTGTTTTAATCATGAAAAACTCTTTATGGACTTATTTCGTTGCGTTTTAATAGAGCTCATTAGTGACCTAATTTCTAGGTAAAACTAATTAACCCTATGATTAATTATTTAAATCTAGATTTTAGGTTCAAGTTGTTGATGGATCTTAGCCAAATCTTAAAAGCCATTTTCGAATGGTCCATCATGATTTGGAGAAACATGATTCACTTAAGATTTTAGTTTTTTCCTTTTTCTTTTTGGATTTAAATAAGATCCATGACCCATATTGTAATTAAGGTTTCCACCACGATCCCTATATATTTGCTTCAATTGATTATTAATAAAAGTACGAAGATTAAAAGAAAACCTTATTCTAGCTGTAGAACTCATGTGAGAGGATCACAAACCCTAACCGTCATTGAAGGCTCAAGCCTCCCATGTGTTGGAAGCCTTACAACATGAACCTCATGCTTTGTTGTGAGTAGACGATCCTTTTTATCTCCCAGATCTAAGGTTGACCGTGCTTATCCCGGTGTCGCTGCATCATACTGGTATTAGAGCCAGTGTTCAAGACTTCCCAGCCTATACCATCTCCTAAGTTGTGAGTCAAAGCCCACTGGAATGAAGTAGCCTAACGCAGCCGTATGAAGCCACGCCCTCCGCACAGCCACAACCATCGTCAAGACACACACCCTATCTATACCTCTGCCGCTTAAATCCACATCTCGTGGAACTCATCAAACCATCAAAGAGGTGACTACTCATCTCCAAAACATAGCCGTGAGACTCATGTCACTTGCAGAACAAGCCCCGTGTGAAAAAGGAGGCTTGTTCACCACGCAACAAAGCCCTGTTGAAGTACATAATCCGATGGAGGAGATTGGCTCCTGTGCTTTGGTCAACACCTATGCCGCTCTTGTCACTGATGAGTTTGTGAACCAAAAAAATGCCCATGCAAACCGCTGCCACTCCTTGTTGGTACAAAGAAAACACCTTGGTAAACAAGGTGAAGACACCCCATGCAAGAGCGAAACCATGGTTGGTAACAATTAAGGTTGTAAATCTGGTCAACCCGCATTTAACAGGCCGAAATCCGTGGAGAACTTTTCCAATTTGGGTCAGTTGCGGACCCAATCCATTAAGAGCGCAAATTATATATACTGAGGTCCAGACCCAATCCGCTAATTTTATTAGGTTAGCGGACCGGCCTGTGATGAGAAAAGAATATTCACAGGTACAATACATCAACAAACACTATGCAAGTAAAGCTGGACATCCGACCAATTTTTCCAATTGTTAGTTAAAATTTGAATAATTATTATATGAAGTATGATCTTTTTTGAAATAAATGAGCAGGTTTAACATAGAACTCACATAAAATAACATCCATGATGAAAGTCTGTTTGTTTCATCTTATAAAGGTCGACATCATTAATTTGCGGGGTTGTCTTTCGAGCTTGCGTCGCAAACATAATGAAATTTTAAAAGTAATTGTATACCATTAGTATATATAAATAAATAATTAATTAATTATACAAATATAATATTGCAAAGTTCCACTGTACGTTATATAAAAACTTGGCTAATGGAACGGTTAGTTATGGCCCAATATTATAAAAAAAACTAGGTATAGCGCACGGGAATATGTTGTCACGAAACCTTTACCAAATACTGTATCACTAATTCAGGATGACATGCTGAAATATTCCAAACATAAATTTTTTTAAAAACTTATTCTGTATTTATATGACATGATACTTTGGTTTTATGAATTATATTTTGTTGTCTCTCAAAACATAATAGTATGATCTCTTTATAAAGACTACACATAAGTCAAATGAGATTAATAAGTTGGTGGTAATTATTATTGTATTAGAACAATAAGGAAAACAAATATAAAATGATGGGGCTCAAACGTAATTGCACTCAATATTTTGACTAAAACCCAAAATAAATATATAAATTAATACATTAGTTTGTTTTCAAAATTTGAATAGAAACCCTAAAAGGAACTTTGGGATTCGTAACACTTTTTCAAAAACCCACAATGGTTTTTCATGATAAAAGAGAAGAAATATATATTTTTATTATACCATAACACTTTCTTTCATCTCTTCTTTCAAAGCTCAGAGAAATAACCTCTCCAAAATGTCAAGAACAACATACCAACTGTGCGACAACGCATGCCAGATGCAGAGACGACTAAAT
Organism: Lepidium didymum; assembly: GCA_963920545.1. NCBI lineage: Eukaryota > Viridiplantae > Streptophyta > Magnoliopsida > Brassicales > Brassicaceae > Lepidium > Lepidium didymum. The sequence continues at coordinate 7,396,190 of OY986983.1, read as the reverse complement.
TCGAGACAACCTATTTTTCAGCCAACTGCAGACAAAGAAATGATGGTAAACAGACGTCTCTCTTTTTTATTTGGTAAAAGGCAACAACGTTCACTCCACTGTAGTCCGTAAAAACTATAAGGCACAAAATTGTTTGGTTTGCATGTTCACAGCAAATCCTGGAAAAATTTATGAGATTTGGCCTACAACTAAACGACGTAATGATGAGAGAACTCTCAGAATTGTTGAGAGAGCTCGACGAAATAGAAATCTGTTGAAAGAACTCAAAGAGCTGTCGAGAGAGCTATTGAGAGCTCGGCAAATTGGAAAGAATTCAGACAGTTGTTGAGAGAGCTAAACGAATTATAGAGAACTCGTTGAGCTGTTGAGAAAACTCGACAAATAAGAGAAAACTCGGAGAGTTGTTGAGAGAACTCAGAGAGTTGGTGAGATACCTCGACGAAATGGAAACCTTTTGAAAGAACTCAGAGAGTTACTGAGAGAGTTTGGCGGAATATAAAGCTGTTGAAAGAACTCAGAGAGCTGTTGAGAGAACTTGTTGATTTGTGAGAGCTATTGAGAGAGTTTGACGGAATATAAAGCTGTTGAAAGAACTCAGAGAGCTGTTGAGAGAACTTGTTGATTTGTGAGAGCTATTAAGAGAGCTCAACGAAATGGAGAGAACTCAGAGAGCTGTTGAGAGAGCTCGAAGAATTGTTAAGAACTCGGAGAACTGTCGAGAGAGAGAGAGCTTATTGAATTAGAGAGCTGTTGAGAGAACTCGACGAATTGGAGAGTTGTTGATAGTACTCAGAGACATGTCGATGGAGCTCGTCATAGTAAGTTTTATTTAAATATATATATATATATATATATATATTAAAAACATGCTTCTTTATCAAAATTAAATATTTATTTTTACTTCAAATTTACCAACAAAATACAATTTAGTACCGAATTTGATTTATTTTCTAAAACGTAGATATCCAAACACAATAAAAAATGGTATATAATTTGATCTCGTATAAGACATAATTAAAATCTTGATTATGAGCTTAACATGACATATACTAATACATTTATTAGTTGGATTGATGATAAGAAAAAATGGAGTGTACAAAATATATGGTTTGTTGTTTTCTTTATTTTTATAAAATAGTTTTTTTAAAGAACAAAAAGATAAAGAAAATCAATTTTGGATAAAAATCACTAATTTCTTACTGTTATTGAGACAATCTATCTAAGGAAACTTGTTGTTTGAGCAATAATCAAATCTGAAAACGGTGTAGTTCTTCACTTCCATCATGATTTTGCCAAAATGAGGTAATTTTAAAAGGGTTTTATCATATTCCAAAAGTTTAATAAAAGTATATTTTCTTTTTAGCTCATGCTAAACCTTTTAATGACAACAAAAATGTAATGACTACATAAACATATGATGCAAAATCAATAAAATCAAATATTATACAATTTTACAACACAAGAATATACGCGTATGTGCGAGTAGTCATGATGTTATGCATTTAAAATACCTTTACAAAATTCATTAGGAGTTACGAATGTGTAAGAGAATATGAAGTTTTTGCATGACATGTATGATTGCTCTTGCCTCCAATAATTAAATACAATGCTTTAATCGAAATTGTCATGATTTTTTAAATTTAAACATGTTCGTATTGGCAGTACAATAATTTATATGATATTGTGATTTCATTGATTCAGTATCTTGTATAAATATTTGTTATTGTCATGTCAGTTATAGTTAGACGAAATGAAAAGCTCATGAAAGAACTCGGAAAGCTGTCGAGTTGGAGAGCTGTTGAGAGAGATTGATGAGATGTTGAGAAAGATCGATGAAATAGAGAGAACTCAAAGAGCTGTTGAGGGAGCGCAACGAATTGGAGAAAACTCAGAGAGTTGTTGAGAGAGCTCGGCGAATTGGAGAGCTGCTGAGAGAACTAGATGAACTCGAGAGAAATTGGAGAGTTGTTGAGAGAGCTTGAAGAATTGGCGAGAGCTCGGATAGTTGGTGTGAGAACTCGAACAACTTTTTAGAGAGCTCGACAAAATGGAGAGAGCTAGACAGATTAGATTGTCGAAAGAACTCTAAGAGATGTTTAGAGAGCTCGTTGAATTTGAGAGCTATTAAGAGAATTCGATGAATTGGAGAGCTGTTAAAAGAACTCAGAGAATTGTTTGGAGAACTCAGATAGTTGTTGAGAGATCGACAAAATGAAGAGAACTCTGAGAGCTCCGCAAAAAGGAGAGAACTCAGAGAGTTGTTGAGTGAGCTAGATTGAATGGAAAGCTATTGAAAGAACTTGGATAGGTGTTGAGAGAGCTCGTTAAATAGAGCTCGAGGATTTGGAACAAACTCGTAGAGCTACTGAGAAAGCTTAACGAATTGGAGAGAACTCATAGAGCTTTTGAGAAAGTTTGACTAATTGGAGAAAACTCGGAGAGCTTTTGAGAAAACTCGACAAATTAGAGAGAACTCAGAAAGTTTCTGAAAGAACTCGGATAGTTGGTTAGATAGCTCGATGAAATGGGAACCTTTTGAAAGAACTCGAAGCATCATTAAGAGAGTTTAACGGAATAGAAAGCTGTTGAAAAAACTCAGAGAGCTATTGAGAGAGCTTGACGAAATGGAGAGAATTCAAAGAACTATTGAGAGAGTCCGAAGAATTAGAGAGAACTCAAAGAGCTATTGAGAAACCTCGAAAAATTGTATAGAACTAGAAGAGCTCTTGAGAGAACTCGACGAAATGGAGAGCTTGTTGAAAGAATTTGTATAGTGTCGAGAGAGAACTCGTTGAATTGGAGAACTGTTGAAAGAGCTCGTCGTAATATGTTTATATATAAAATATATATATATCTTTTATATATTAAAAAATACTTCTTAATCAAAATTAAATATTTATTTTTAATCAAAAACCAACAAAATACAATTTAGTCCCGAGTTTGATTTATTTTCTATAATGTAGACATCCAAACAAAATAAAAAATGGTATATAATTTGATCTCGTATAAGACATTTTTAAATCTTGATTATGAGCTTAACAAGCCATATACTTATACATTTATTACTTGAATTGATGATTAGAAAAAATGGAGTGTAGATATGGTTTATTGTTTTAAAGATAGTTTTTTGTTAAAGAATAAAAAGACAAAAAAATCCATTTTGGGTAAAAATCAATAATTTCTTACTGTTATTGAAACAATCTATCTGAGGAAACTTGTTGTTTGAGGAATAATGAAGTCTGAAAACGGTGTAGTTCTTCACTTCCGTCATCATTTTGTCAAAATGAGGCAATTTTAAAAGGGTTTTATCATATTTCAAAAGTTTAATAAAAGTCTATTTCTTTTTAGCTTATGTTAAACCTTTTAATGACAACAAAAATGTAATGATTACATAAACATATGATGCAAAATCAATAAAATCAAATGTAATACAATTTTACAACACAAGAACATGCGCGTCTGCGCGGGCAGTCATGATGTTATGCATTTAAAAAACCTTTACAAAATTAATTAGGAGTTACAAATGTGTAAGAAATAATTAAATTTTTGGAGAGCTGCTGATAGAGCTCGACGAACTTGAGAGAACTCGGAAAA